>OY743162.1:5140519-6428261 GCA_963555695.1 Dasypolia templi | reverse complement strand
GACTTACCAACATTTTGTGAATTATCGATCTTTACCCGGTACTTTCTTGACAGAGTAGTACTGTAAGAAAGATCTCCGTTTCGATCATGATACATGATAGTTTTGGAATCATCAAAGATTAGAAGGGAAATCATACTTAATAAGATAAATTCGAAAGTAACTTGTCGGTATATACCTTATCACACCTTAGAGGCTGGATTTCTATAAATTTTGGCACACGGTAGACTACGACCTGGTTAAGACAAAGGATACTTTTATTTGTCTCGGTATTACGCTCCCGTGGGATAGTTTCTGATGTCAACGCAGGCGCAACCGCGGGAAAAAGCCACAACTTCTATAATCTTAAAACTTTATTCACTCTCAAAGGTACGAAAAAATTCTAAGTAAGAAAAACGGTCACCCATCAAACTCAAACTCAAATCATTTATTTCAATTAAACCATTTACAGGCACTTTTGAATTGTCAAGGAGTCGGTCAGCCAGATGATATGATGATATGAAGCTAGTTGCCCATTCCAAAGCGCAGTAGGTACCTATCGAGAAGAACGGGCAGGAAACTCCATGGACACTCTTATAAATAATATTGTTGTTACAAATATATTAGTAACATCGATTAATGTTCACATGAACAAAAACCGTTCACGAGTGAGAACGATGTACAAAAACCGTTCACGTTAAAAGCGTCCAGAGTGCAGCAAAACATCATTAAAAACAATCCAAAAAAAAAATTATTAAAATAAGCCGTGGCAGCTAAGAGATGACCAGTCCAAACTGATGTAGCCCGTTCACGAACATGGCGCATGGATCAGCACCATTCAGCTCAACCATTTTGATGGGAGCTAAATAATCCGACACACGCGCCACCGTCAGCGAGACATTTGAGTGAGCATGACATACTATCAGCCGCCAGGGCACATTCAAGTCAATCTATGACATTACTCGGTAAATGGTGAAAATCACACACACACCACCACAAAATAACCGTGGCAAGTGCAGCTTATCCTCAAAGATATGTCGATAAGAGATTGGTAACCTACCAGTCTCCTTCTAAAATCAAAATTGCTGGGCATATTCCTCTCCAATTATAAAAGAAGCCATGAACTCCCAAAGTTCATAAATGAGACAACAATGAAAGCGTCTCAAGTACCAATTGTGTCATAAAATACATGAAAATAAGAACATAATGTACTTTGTATTACAATGAGAAGATTTTATTTTCGAAATACATTAGTTAGTGACACTTCGTTTGTACATAACATGTTTAAAAGCGTGGTGAAGGTCGGTCAATGTTGGCAGAAAATAATGGGTAATTAAATTCTCAGGGAGCTTAATTAGGTGTCAGAATCAATAGAAGTGTACTGGGATTTTCCGATGGAAAATTCTTTCTTATGTCGCATGGCATAGGGTCCAATCCTGTTAGGACTAAGGTCATATTGAAGTTCCATGGAATAATGAAAATTTGTTTTATTTTCACATTTTATCGAATTTTTGCATAACTTATACTATTTATGCAAAAATTAAACGACAATTCCAGTCTCCAACACGGGTTAAATGACCAACTTTAAGAAGAATAGATAAAATTACGGATTTCTTTTATACATCGGTTATTTTGTAATGCTAGGCGTGTAGAGGTACCCTGGAATAAAGAAATACCAAAAAAATCCCTTAACTTTTTTGCAAACGAAACACACTGTGTTAACCCATGTAATAATTGTACATCAAGTGACAAACCAAACAAACCTCAACAGCTAAAACCGGATCCAGATTTATCTGCGAAAAAATAGACTTCATTCATACTTTGTTTATAAAACATTTTATGTTACCTACACAAATTTTCTTACAGACTCAAAACAGTACTAACAAACGTGTAACTGACCTTATCATAAGGGTTATATAACGAATTAAATCTGTGTTTCTTTCATACAATGGTTTGAAGGCCTCCCAAAAACAATCAAACCTTATTGAACTGATTGTTTAATAACATCTTCTTGTGAATTTATCGACATGTGTTATTGGCCTTTATCATTTTTATAGTCCCACATACATTGTGAACGAGGATGAAAGATAACAAATGGCTAGAATAAGCAGATTTAGTAAGTCCTACTTATATTGTAATGGTCAAATATAACAGACTAGCTTCTGCTCGCGACTTCGTCCGGGTGAAAATCCGGGGTCAATCCAGTTGCTGGGCAATCATCGCTAGAACAGTTTTGGAGCTAGCCGGCACCCTGCGCACCAAGGACACACACCACTTGCGCATGGTGGCGTGAAAACAGTCGGTGCAAACATGTCCGAGGCGCTGCAGAAGCGGAAAGCCCCAATACTGCCCTGAACGCTTTTTTGTATTGGACACGAAGGGTACTGTAAGCAGCTTGTGAGTAAGATGCCCATAGGCTGCACGTGTATCGGGAGGTGCAGAAAGCGTTGAAAAGTGTGATTTTAACCTGATTTGAACAAAGTTCAAACCTACGGGCTATCATATTTGCTCTCTTAGACAGTGCCGCTCCAGCCAAATGTCGACATATTTACGTGGGACAATCAGAAAGGTTTGCGAAAATAAAAATAAAAGTTTTTTCATTTATTAAATCTTTTCAAAGTACTCTCCACTAGCCTCTATACTTAGTTTCATGCGGCTGAAGCAGTTTACAAAACACTTTTTCCAGTATGCCTTATACAGCTCGTTTACAGCCTGCTCGAACGCTGACAGCGCATCTTCCGGCGACGAAAATTGTATTCAGTTCAGCAGTTTATTTTTCGGGAATAAAAATAAGTCACACGGTGCTAGGTCAGGGCTGTAAGGAGGGTGAGCAAAGAGTTTGACCAGCGTGTTGTCGAGGAAGTTCCTCGTTTTGAGCGCTGTGTGCGAAGGCGCTTTGTCGTGGTGGAGCAATAGACCGTGGAGCCCTGTGTTTGGTCGCTTGTTCCACATAATCAGCCTATAATGTTCCCACTGCTGGGACACAGGCTTCCTCTCTGTGAGAGGGAGTGGGCCGTAATGGATTACGGCCCACTCCCTGGGCCCGCGTGGTGGACCACGCGGGCCCAGTGCAAGTTGGTTTCCTCACGATGTTTTCCTTAACCGTTTTTAGAGCAGTGGTGATGAAATAATTTACACAAAGTAAAGCGCCTGTCTGGGTTCGAACCTACGACCTACAACTCTCAAGTCGTGGCCGTTACCATAGGGCCACCACTGCCTTTTACTCTCTCTGCTTGTTGCTCACAACAGAGAAAACTTCTGCCAAGCATTTGGTAGTATATTATTAAGTGTTGATGCTTCTTTGGTTCCGCAAAGGAATTGACACCAAGTAGCCAGTCAAATTGAAAAAGCTCGCGATCAAAATCTTCCCCCCGCTTCTAGATCGCTTCACTTTGGTAGGCGTTGATTCGTTTTGAAACACCCAAACCGTCGACTGGCGCTTCGTTTCTTGATCGTATTGATAAATCCAAGACTCATCCTCACCTGTAATGATGTCTTAAACACGTCGAGACGATCATGTTTCAAATTTGTTTATCATATCACGGCACCATTCCACCCGGGTCTGCTTCTGAGCATCGGTGACGTTGTGCGGTAGCCAGCGTGAAACTATCCTCCTCTAGGCTTCCCGATCAAAACTGCAGTACGTGCTGAATCTCTTGATACGTAACTCGAATATCGTCTTGGGTGATTTTTAAAATGCTAGCTCATTTTCTTCTGTAACAGCCGTCAAAGAGCGAACACTACTTTCTTCATCCCCCAAAGTCAGTCGATAGCGCTTGAATTCATTATACCAACGATACACGGTTGCCTTAGAAGGGCCTACATCCATGAATGCCATTAGTAGTCTATCGTACGATTACATGTTACAAGGAGCGAATGCCTATCTGACCTCCACAACCCAGTTACTGAGTAACACGATACCTCATAATAAGACTGGTTGTCAGACTTTCGGGCATTCCGAGTGAAACAAATCCTTCGTTGAAGAAAAACTTTACAAAAGTGGTCTAGTACATCCTGATACTTTTCAAAAACTTTCCATTCCAATTACCCACGAGTCGAATCAGCATTTCAAAAGAACACGTTTTTCTGAAAAAATACTTAAATTATTGATGAATTTCACGATGTCAAGATTACCTAACCCACACATACACACCGTATTCTATAATACGTATTCGCTTACATATTTTGTAAAATAGATAAGAACAAGATAAACGTTACGAAAATAATATCATTATGTCATGGAGTTATTACGATAAATTAAATAAGTATGAATTAGTGGTTACTGACGCAAGCAGTGCGTCACAGCCTCACCTACTTACAACATCAGTTCAGCAAATAGTCCAGTGCTTGAAAATTTCCTAAAACAATAAAGCGCCCGAATATGACTTGCATGCTTGCTAATCATCATGATTTCAGCCGAAAGACGTCCACTGCTGGACATAGCCCTCCCCTGAGCACCGCCACTTCGACCAGTTCCTGTGATTCACAAGGTCATCGGTCCATCGTGTTCAGGCCCTCCACTCCAGAACCTTTCAGCCCTATCAGCGGTTTTCTCTGAGAGCAACGTGCCCTGCCCACTGCAACTTAAGTTTGACAATTCTTAGGGCTATGTCGACTACCTTGGTTCTGTTGTGGATCTCTTCATTTCTGATTCGATCACAAGGGAAACTCCGAGCGTAGCCTTGTCCATTGCCCTTTGGGTGACTTTTAGCCAGCTAATAAGTTCCATTGTGAGCGACCACGTTTCAGTGCCATAGGCCTTTTAGTACCAGCATACGGTGGAGGTCTGCCCAGCTTGGGCGGAGCACCGCAGTGTCCTCGCGGAGGCGATCGGCGGCGGCGATCTCTCGCGTCCGACCCTCGTCCAGGCCATGGTACGGAGCGAGAGAGAATGGAAACCCGTCACCTCCTACTGCGAAGCAGTAATGCTCGCGAAGGAGGAGGCGGAGCGCGTGCGGGAGAGAGCCTTGCGCCCTCACGCCGCCACAAGCCGCCGCAGGAGACGCCCTGAGCGTCGGGAGTCGCCTGCAGATTCCCGGCCACCGTAGGCGCGGGCTTGCGGACGCCGAGCAACGGGTAGCTCGCCGTACGGTAAGGCACAGGCCCGGGTCGACGGCGCGTCGTGTTCCACGCGCGGCTCAAAGAGATGTCAGCACAAAGTGTCGAGCCGGGCGGGGCCCGATAGGGCCGAAGCCTCAGATTCGCGGGTAATTCTAAAGAGAAAACCGTGGCCCTGGCTCAGGCAACTGAAGGAACACGGGTGGGTTTTAGTCAGTACAAGTCTGACACGCCCTGAAATGACTTCTCACGCTCTGGGTGGAGCGGGAGAAGTCATTTGATGATTTCCCACCCAAAAAAAAAAGGCCTTCTTCTAGTATCAGCTACCCTGCAAATATCGTTGATCTAACTAGCCTTAGGGTTTCCCGCTTTACTACTGTGGTTTACATGTTCTAACCAAGTATTTTGGTAATCTCAGATAATAATGGCTAATCAGCCGTGGTGATCCAGTAGTTAATGAATCGCCTCTCATGCAGGGTTAAAATCCAGTCAAGTACCAATCTGCCATTTTCAATTCATGTGTACCTACTTTCTGAGTTTACATTACTGACATCGTTCCAGTAAAACATCTAGAGGAAACCTGTACTTATACCCTACTAAAATTTTAATCACCGTCCCGTCTTGAGCAAGCGTGGCGATCAATGCACGTGCCTTCTCTGTATGAGAAGATGCCTTTGCCCTGCAGTGGGACAATATTAGGCTGGTGTTATTATTGTTATGTCCACATCTGAACATGGCATGTAGTACCAGCTGCCCTGTAAATATTGTTGATCAACCTTGCCTGAGGGCATCCTGCTTTACTATAGGCTTTACTCAAAATCACGTCGCTGCATAAGCATATTGATTCGTTAAATTAGACCTTATTATATATTTAAAAAACTCACTCCATAAAGGAGGAACTCAACATCATCAAGCGATTATCTACAAATTCTACAACATGACAGGAACGTACCATCGGCTTTTTTAGACATATTATGCGTTTTCCAAAGCATGGTCTGAAAAGGCTTATACTAGGCCAGATGGAAGGAAAACGCGCTCAAGGCAGAGCACCGGTCAGATGGTCAGACGTGATCAAGAAGGCTGTTGGAGGCAGCATTCAACGAGCGGTCCACACTGCAGAAGACCATATAAAATGGAGAGGCGTTGTCTATGGTCGCATCCACATAATTGAGGGAACAACGAGGAAGAAGAATACAATACCTAGTCCTAGAAAGAGTGACAGAAACTCAAAAAGGTCCCAATATTGAGCAAAGTTTCGGTTATTTGTAGTTAAGTATTTTGCTGATCGTGGCTGTTTGTCAGAGGTGCACGTTTCTAGACTTATCTGTTTTTTCCTCAGGTACTAAGTCATTTCATATGATAAATTAATAATAAGCTTATATAATTCAATTATGTAAATAGCTATTTTCTTACCGATAAATAATCACCTGATTACTCCTGTCTCTTTTTCCTCAAAAAAACATAACCTTTGTCATAGCGTTATCATTAATTTTGCCGTAATGTTATCTAATACATAAAATAAATATAAATTCCTTAATCACGACGTAAGAGACACCTATTTACCTACGTCAGTAGAAACGTGGGTTTATTTAACTGATGCCAGTTGCTAACTATATTATCAAGTATATAACATGAGTTCAAGAAGTGATCAAGTCGTGTTCCAGTTTGCATTTTCAAATTAGATAATCGTGAAATATTGTAAATGTCCTGATCACCTCGGTCTGGTCGCGAGAGCGTTTTTTTTTAGAGTTTGTTTTCCACTGTAGGGTGAAGGCCTGCCTATGTCCTTCCCACTCCGCTCTGTCTTGAGCTATCCTGTGGGCGTCAAGCACGTCGCGCCATCTCGTAGGTCTGCCTCCATGTCGCTTGACGTTTTCTGGGACCCACAATATTAAGTTCTGTTTGAATCAATCTAATTTCATGATTTCTTTGAATGTCTGACGACTGACATTCAAAGAAATTTTTATTATTATCTAGCTAGATGGCACAAGAGACAAACAAAAATCATCGCGAAAAAAATCTCAGACCAATATTACCAAACTCTACAATATTACGTCACATGTCACGAGGACAACGTACGTGTGTAGTGTATACATCTGTCATATGGCCGTTGACCTCTGCCAAGCTCATCTCCGACCAATGAACTTAGCGAACTGTTTCTATCTATATTTAACGAGCCATTGTATGTATTGGGCTTTACCATATTTCAATTATATTTTTATTGATTGGGCTTTTTTCGCGATATTGACTGACTACTTACTGAAGAGGGTCAAAGATCATGGGTTTTTCATCTCCACGTTCAGACGTTTTTCATCTCAGATCCATTACAAATTTGTTAACGAAAATAGGTGGCTCGTTTAAATGTCAACGTATACGTTTTTATAATAAACTTCCTAGCCACATTCAAGAACTAAGCCTCAATAAATTTAAATCTTCTAAGAAGCGGAAATTATGCCAGAAAGCCTATTATACTGTCAAGGACTATATTGAGCTGCTCCAATAAGTTTACACAGACATAGTTGATGTTTAATTTGCTCTTTTACTTTTTTTCTTTCAATGATTTTTTCTATATACGTACCTTTATATCTAAACAATGACATGTATATATTTACAGTATAAAGTATAATATTGTTTTGATTTTTGTGAATGTGAGGACTATGTGGGTTCATTGCATTCTTTTCTTTTCTTATTCTTTTAATTCTGGTCTGGCTGTTTGAGTACTTAAGCGGCCTCCCCAAATGTCCTTTCTTTTGCATTGTTCGTCGAATCGTTGAGCTCCTTAGTTCTGAGTTGAGCTGCACGATGATTAACAAATGCGTGCACTGACTGGACAGGTCCACTCAAATCCGTGTGGTTCTTTCCTCAAAAGACCATTTCAGACACCAGTCTACATAGTCCTCATATGATATGTCGAAGATTATTTTCATATTTTTATTTACACTTTGACATTGATGGACTTTATGTATGCAACGACGTTTACTTTGTGAAGGATTATACTATTTTAATTATTGTGAATGTGAAGACATTTGTTTCGGCGTTTCTTCTCAGAGTAGTCAGATAGGAAACGCCGATCTCACCTAGTTTTTAAAATACGATTGACGTGTAAAAGAGTTTGTACAAACCTATTTACAGAAAATAAAATCATTTAGGTTAGGCAGAGGTGTACCAATAGTACACACAAATTTCGACAGTTATGTTTAAGTCCCATGCAATAGGGGGCCAGCCTATTGCCATCAACCGGGCACAAATCCAGACTCCGGGCTGCTACTGAGAAATTCTAGATAGAAAAATTCAATAACACTTTGCCCGACTTTTCACTTTGGGAATCGAACCCAGGACCTCATGCTCAGCAACAGCTCTTGCGAGCACTAGACCAACGAGGCAGCCATCTTTACTTTCACATCTAAACCAATGAACCGATCGGTATGGAATTTGACAGAAAGGTATCCTTAGGCCTCGAAAAGGACATCGGCTAATTTTCATCTGGAATACTTGAAATACAAACATTCTGAAATACAAAATACGCCCATGAGCAGGCAACAGCTTCTACTTAAATACGCGTATAGTACTAATCATCGGAAATACCGAAACTATACGAATTAAATACGTCTGATCCAATAAGAGAGTGACAGAATCAGTACCTCACCTACGCCATAATCAGCCCATACTGTTCAATAATACACCACTCTGGCCCAGTGCGGGTTGGTGGATGTCACACGTTTTTAATTTTTTATTTCTAGGACATGCCGGTTTCCTCAAGATGGTTTTCTTCACCGTTTTTAGAGCAGTGGTGATGAAATTAAATACACAACACACAAAGTAAACTGCCTTCTGTAGTGCTATTCTGTAACCATCTCACCGTGAAAATTTAGGTGAAGTGAGCGTAGATTGAGCTGTCAGTGCCACTGATGCTAGGGATTGACCTAGACGGGATGACACTGACAGCTCACTCCACGCATGTCCTCACGGGGAGATTTTTACAGAATCGACATACTGCTCCTACATACGTGATATTGGCAAAATATTGGTGCCTCTTCTACAAAAGCTGTTAATGTAGAGTTGAAGTTGAACACATTTTATTTGTAAAAAAATCTTTTCCTAAAATAACCAATGGAATCTTGGAGCCTGGTCGTGCTGTACTTTCTTGGACCCGAATACTAAATTAAAAAATTTAACTGAAACGGGTGTTGGATGCCTACACCATATAATTCTATGAATGAAAAATTGTTGCAATTTAATGAAAGAAAGACAGGCCATGCAATTATTCGCATAAGAACTTAACTTAAAACTATCCAAGAACTATCTTCCCAGTGTCTTAGTCGCCTTGGAAAACCTTAAAAAGACTTCGTACCCAAGAAGGCCGCAGCAAGATCAACCTCCACATGTGGGGGTTCAAGGACGGCTCAGACTTTTTTTTTTTTTTTTTTGGGTGGGAAATCATCAAATGACTTTGGGTGGAGCGCGAGGGCGTGACAGACTTTTGTTGACTAAAACCCACCCGTGTTCCTTCACTTGCCTGTGCCAGGGCCACGGTTTCTCTTTCGAATTTCCCGCAACCCTGAGGCGTCGGCCCTATCGGACCCCGTCATTTGGTACTGACATCTCTTTGAGGCGCACGTGGAACACGAGGGCCGTCGACCCTTGCCTGCTCCACCGTATGCTCCACCGTATGCTCCACCGTGTCCTCCGGGCGATCCACACAATGGTGACATCTAGGCGTTTCCTCTCGCCTTATGCGAAACAGGAACCTCCCGAAACAACCGTGTCCGGTGAGGACCTGTGTCAGGTGGAAGGTGAGGTCGCCGTGGCGACTCTCCAACCACTGCTCAAAGAGGGGACTTACCGTCGCTATTGAGGCGTGCCTAAGGTCGGTCCAGACCTCCGGTCCGTATGCGGCATCTCTCCACCAACAATGGTCCAGCTACCTGCACACATGAGGATGTAGTGGCTGCGTCAGCAAATGGTATTGGCGTTGCTGAATTTTGGGCCAAACAAATTTAAATTTTAAAACTACCAACAAAAACAACGTGTTATTACAGGCTAACTGTCTGTCTAGTTTGGGGCTTGTTGGCAATTCTTTGTAATCTAGCTGTCATGTCGTCTCAGCGTCATTAACCTGTGAACCTGCTTACTGTATTACCTGGACAGTTAAAAAAAATTCTACTCTCTATCTTAAGAGCCTTCACCAGGTTCGACACTTAAGTTTAGACCGTCGCACCCTGTGGAGTCTCATCTTTTCCTGAAGGCTGACACTTCCTCCTCCATTATTACGCAATTTGAAAATCAAAAATCCCAAACAATTTTCCGCATAATTTCATTTTCCAAATTATTACTTAGCAAATAAACTCATCACAAATAAATGTAACGCAAACATAATGTTTGGCAAGTGAACGTTTAAAAAATAACTTGCTTACCAACTAGTACTTTTACTAATTTTACTGTAGTCAAATATTTCAGTTGGTATAACATATTTTGTAATTTTACGCAAAATAAAATAAGCCAAATCGTCAGTTTTCATTTTACCATTTCTATTCAGTCAATTGCTTAGTCAATTGTCTTTATGTTTGTTGCACGGAATAAAGTATAAGTTTGAGAAAAGTATTAGAAGTAAAGATAATTATGACAAAATTTCGAATATTTTAACATGTTTACTGAAGTTTACAGCAAACGTATTATGGATAATAATTTTCGGACAAAGAATTTTATGAGAAGAAAGGAAGTACCGAGATTCTAACCAAACTCTTTAAATAGTTAGATAGCAGCCTAAATATAACCACAGCGGACAACAAGCCAATCACCCCCAAAAACATCAATAAGTACCGATGTTTGAACATCATTGACACGTATGACCATGCCAAAGTTAATGGTCTTATGACATCAGACAATTACTGGTCACGAATGACATGACAATGTCAATTAGATATAATGTGGTGTCAGTAAACGTTTGGTGGGCTTCTTTAGGATGGTACAATAAACAGTTTTATGAGAATATTGTTTTTCATGTACATATAAGCATAGCATAATCAGCCTATAACGTTCCCACTGCTGGGACACAGGCCTCCTCTCTCTGAGAGGTACTGAGCCGTAATCCACCCCGCAGGCTCAGTGCGGGTTGGTAGATGTCACATGTCTTCGAATTTTTGGTTCTAGGACATGCCGGTTTCCTCACGATGTTTTCCTTCACCGTTTTGAGAGCAATGGTGATTAAATTATTTACACAAAGTAAAGCGCCTGCTTGGGTTCGAACTCACGACCTACAATTCGTAAGTCGGGACCGTTACCACTGGGCCACCACTGCTCTCTTTTCATGTACAGTTATTGGCAATTATACATACGAATCATATTTTCTGGCAGCCTTGCCTAGAAGTCCGCTGTTGTATAGCAGGCCGAACATCAGAGGTAACAAATACAGTTTAACCTGGTCTCTTATTGAAACTCAGTACTATACTAGGCCACTTTTAGGTCAAAGTGACAAATACAGTATGGACAATGCTCTTAAGGGGTAGGAATTTGTCTTTGTTGGAGGTGCTTTTGGCTTATCTGCTGAGGAGACCAACAATAAATCGTCATCTCTACAGAACACATACATGACGTCAATGAAAATCCGACATCTAGATTTGGCATCAAACGGAAATAGCTTACTTTCACTCCACATGTGCCTTCCACAATTTTGGTCACCCATCCATATTGTGACCGGAAGGGAAACCTTAACAATTTGATAAACAATTTAGATTATTATCTATCAGCTGAGCCTAGCCTCAAGTACGATGAGGTTAACGTCCAAACAGATTGATAGTACCTATTACCTTTACCTTCGGTATATTAATATTTAATAATATACCGAAGGTTATTATAGAACTGCGGACTAGCCGATTTCAAAAACATCTCAGAGCATGGTTCATCGAAAATTGTTTTATACTATTTAAGGAATTTATGAATTCTAGTACAAACGGGAAAGTTGCATGATATGAAAATTAAATTTGACATTTTTATTTTAAGACTTTTGTAACTTAGATTTTGACATTATTTCCTTGGTATTCATTTGAAAGTTGACACTACAATTTGTAATTTAATTATATTTCTTTGACATTTTTAATTTGATATGTAGACAATTCTTGATTAATTTTAATTTTTGACATTGGAATTTAATTATTTTGTTTAAATTAATCAAATTAGATTCATCATTATTATTGTCACAAAATTTGCATGCCGAATTTAGTAGGCGGAATATGAAGAACTATTGTGTATGTGTTATAAAATACCATATTTCAGACAAATAAATGAATCTTTGTATCCATCTATAAAATCAACAGAGAAGAATAAAGAAACCAGAAAAGTGCTAACACATGAAACCCAGCGAAACTTGAAGCAATCCGCTACGAAATAAGACAGAAATAAAATGTTTTTGTCAGTATGAAGTTAAAGAAATAACATAATTGAATAAAGACGTGGCTGCTATCTGACATAACCTACATAATACTTAGTCAAGAAAAATATTCTGTATTCCTGATTGTCAGGTTTTCAGGTTCCAAATACCGGGAACGATGATGTAACACTCCAATGAAACATGTTTTGTTATACGTGCACGTTGCAGGTTACCCTTTCTTTACAGTTTCCTTATATTTCTGCCTTAACAAATTCAGGTAATTGTTCCTTTATTGCAAAACATGGTTAACCGCAGACTTTTAATTAAAAAGGATTTCATTTTTTTTTTGTCACCTTTTATCGTTTTGAGGAAAAACTGCAGTAAATTGAGTTTTCGTTTGGATATGCAAAAAAATTTTGAGTTCTTAACCCGTAGAGGTCCTTAAGTTCTGAGGATGGTCGACTGACTGGACTGATACACTTAAATCTGTATGTTTATTTCCTCAAAAGACCATTCCAGACACTAATCACATGGTCCTACCATTATCTGACAAAAAATTATGCGACTTTAAAAGAGATCGACCCCTGAGTTTGTTTCACCAATTCTTCTTGAATAGTGACATAGGAAATGTCGACTCCATCTACCTATTATTTTTAGATATGTCGTGTAAAAGTGGGATCCATTTAAAACAGCATATCCAGCCATTGTTGTATAAATTCGGGAGCGGGAGCTGCAGATTGTTCCCGTGACCTGCCTCCATTTCATCCATGCAGTGTTAATTCTGTACTTATCAGTCCGGTTCTACTTCACCATCGCCTTGCACGATTGAACCGAGATATCGAAAGTCGTACCTCAGTTCATAATATATTAGTAAGTAGGGTTAATATACTGAAGTGGGTTTAATAGAGGGCTTTGACTCTGTAGTTCGAGTACCTATGTTTTTTTAGCAGTCACAGTTATTGGATACATACATTCATAACTGTTGCTATCCTCATGGAAAATCTCTTAGGGTATAGGTAGGTAGGTATAGGTATCTTGTGTTATTGTATTAATTAAAATTAGATATTTTAATAGAAGGAGTGGTGGCCCAGTGGTAACGGCCGCGACTTACGACTTGTAGGTCGTAGGTTCGAACCCGTCTACAGGCGATTTAGTTTGTGTAAATTATTTCTCAAACGGTGAAGGTAAACAACGTGAGGAAACCGGCATGTCTTAAAACCAAAAATCGAAGACATGTGGCATCTACCAACCCGCACTGGGCCCGCGTGGTAGATTCAAACTCAAACTCAAACTCAAAGCATTTATTTCAAATAAACCCATTACAGGCACTTTTGAATTGTCAAGGGGTCGGTCAGTCAGAAATATGAAGCTAGTTGCCCATTCCAAAGCGAAGTAGGTACCAATGGAGAAGAACGGGCAAGAAACTCCATGGACACTCTTTTAAATAATATGGTTACAGTAATTTGTTACATCAGTCTTGTTGAAATTAAACATGTGAGAACGATGTAGAAAGACCCGTAATAAAAAACATAAAAATCGGAAAAGAAAAATTAAAAATTAAAAAAAAGCCGTGGCAGCCAAGAGATGACCAGTCCCCACTGACGGCGCCCGTTCACGAACATGACGTATGGATCAGCACCATTCAGCTCAACCATTTTGAAGGGAACTTAATGATCCAACACACACCACCACCAGCGAGACATTTGAGTGAGCGTGACATACTCTCAGCCGCCAGGGCACATTCAAGTCAATGACAGACGTGCCCAGTATAGGGTAGCTTTATAGTAGGTACTACATAATGCTCACACGTGTGCTTTGCAATTATACAATACTAAAAGATTGAATTTATACAGTGCAAAGATAGTTTTTACAATTTTCAGCAGCTCCAACAATATTTCCGAATGCTAATCAATTGTTTAGGCGCCCTTGTGGAGCAGAACCAGCGTTGAGCCAAGCATTTTTGTCAGAGATGTAATCCTCCAACTTATAATATGCCTGGCTGCATAGTGTGCGTTTGATACAGGTTTTAAACTTCGTTTCATTCAGTTGGAGTATGTGGGGAGGTATTTTATTATAACATTTTAAACAGTACCCCATGAAGGATGAATCTACTTTAGCCAGCCTGAAACCCGGTTGAACCAATTGGTCCCTATTTCTAGTCCCATAGTTGTGTCTTGCACCTCTTTTACTGAAAATATTTAAGTTTTTCCTTACGTACATGATGTTTTCATATATATATTGACAAGGTACGGTCATGATGTTAATTTCTTTAAACAGTTCCCTTAAAGAATCGCGCCTGCGGAGGCCATATATTGCTCTAATGGCTCTTTTTTGCAGAATAAAAATAGACTCGATGTCTGCAGCGCGTCCCCATAATAAGATACCGTAAGACATGATACTATGAAAGTAACTCAAATAGACCAGCCTCGCGGTATCTACATTAGTAAACTGACGGATTTTTCTTACAGCATATGCTGCTGAACTTAGCCGTCCTGCAAGAGATGTTAAATGGGGACCCCATTGCAGCCTCGAGTCGAGCGTGATCCCCAAGAAAACCGTTTTATCAACGAATTCTAGTTTCTCTTGATTCAATACTATGTCACAATCAGTACTTTTAACATTCGGCAAAGCAAACGAAGATTACGGCCCGATCCCTCTCACAGACAAATTGTAAAACTTTTGTTTCCTGAATAATGTGGTATTTCGTTACACCAAAATCACATCTTATTATCTGTTTAACACCTGAGGAGCTGTTGTGCACAGCAATTCTTTCTATGATTCAGTAGGTACTAAAGTTTTTATGAAAATTGTATGACACTCATTTAACTTACATTTGTTTATCTGATAATTGTTGTACTGCTGAAAAGCAAACCTTTAGCTACCTCTGTCTATTTTCCACAACCATTTATCTCATTTCATGTGATCTCTTATTATTTTCCATTTATTGAATTTTGTGAAATTTTGTATCTAACATTGTCATCTGCCAGTTTTTCTTTTTCTATGGTATAGAGCTAAGAGGTCCTCTATTTTATTGTAAAGGTATCGTAAAACTAGTGTTAAACCAGGTTCTCACTGTAAGCCATGTTTATTGTTCCTGGCCGATAACCAATTAAGAAGTATTTGGATGACGACTTTTTGATGACTCGTTCTTTTGACTCCTTCTTTTGACTGACCCTTCTGGCTCGCTCTGTTGGCTTCTTTCTTTTCGTACTTTTTCTTACTCTGTCTATTTATTTTCTAAAAGCTCCTTAAATATAAACATATCAAAAGCTAAACTCAGTGAATTTCATTTTATCTTGTGTGCATGAAGGTGTTCGAACTCTCCCGATCACCTCCGATCCTCCCGCTTGAGTCCGCGGGTTTGAGACGTGTTGCTTCAACCTCGAGGCGCTGCGCGACCGTGAGCTCCCTCGTCGCAGTCTGCGGGCCAGAGGAGCGGCTGCGTCTACGAGAGGAGTTCGAGACGTATTGCAGAGAACTAAAAACGCGGCGTGAGACGCCGCCGCCTGAAGAAACACCAACTGACGCGAGCTCCCTCGCAATGGGCTGCCGGCTGATTGAGAGGCTGCTGCGAGGTCCAACTCGACAGACTGCGGGCCGGAGGAGCGGCCGACGCATGCTGCTTCAAACTCGAGCTGCTGCGCGACCGTGAGCTCCCTCGTGGCAGACTGCGAGCCAAAGGAGCGCCCTACCCGAGCTTCGACTAATTCTTAATTTAATCTCTTTTCTACGTTATTTTGTATTTTATATTCCAAAATTACATTAACTTGTAACCACGCTCGGCCAGTCGGCTAAACGTTACGATACAATACGAGGCCTTTGGCTACTTTGCATGTGTAATTTATGTTTTTTTTTTTTGTAATGTTTGTTTTGTTTGTGAAGATAAAACCATTTTTCTTTCTTTATTTTTTTACTACCAGGATATAAAGAATCCTTTATATTAATCCAGGTTACAAAAAAACTACAAAATGAATTGCTAATATTTAAAAAAAAATGTTAAGAAGTTTCTAATAATTTATTTCAATCACGATTCGAAAGACACGTAGCGCCATCTAGCATCCTAAAGCCGTTGTGTCCCTCGAAAGTTATTGTTTTTTCCCTTTCTATACCCCTGACCACATATATGCAATATTTTGTGATGATCGGGTAAGTGGTTTAAGCGTGAAAAGGTAACAAACATACGAACTAACTTTCATATTTATAATATTAATTAGGATTAGGATGAAAAAGAATGACAGCATCGAAAAATCCTTCGCCTATTTCTCAATAGTTCAATACACAGTAACATATTGGTAAAGAAATATTATATAAACAGGGTTATTGGTAATAATTATGTCGGCAATTAATTAAGGATCCCTTACCTACATCCGTAGGGGAGGTCATTTGCAATCAAATTACCACTGATGACCCCTATGCAAATGTCAACCATTTTCGAGTAATTTGTCAATTTTATTTATTGTTATCAGCATATCGATTCTGTAAAAACATCACCGTGAAGACTTACGTGGAGTGAGCTATCAGTGTAATCCCGTCTTGGTCAATCCCTAACATCAGTGGCACTGACAGCTCACTCTACGCTCACTTCACCAAAGTTTTCACGGTGAGGTGGTTACAGAATAAAGTCAAAGTCAAAGTATTTCAAATAGGCCCATAAAAAGGCACTTTTGAACGTCAACATTTACATTAAAAATAGAACTGATTCTAGGCACCACTTCCAAAAGGTAGTTTCGTATGGAGAAGAAGGGGCAAGAAACTCCACCGTTACTCTTTTAAAATGTTTTACAATATTTTGTATACATTAATTATATTTTTATATGTGAAGACGATGCACCAAAAATAAAAATACTATACCACAATTGGTAAAAAGAATTAAAAATAAAGCAAAGGCAAATAAATTAATCACGTGTTAAGTACATTGTGCTCACATAATTACAAACAATGTAAAAATATATGATTTTCCTAATAATGGCACTACTGCTTCTAATTCATTATATAATGATCGCCCATTAAATAAACCTGTTTTTTTTTTAAAGTGGTTTTGGTAATGGTAAATATTGATTGATTGGTTGTTGGTTGGTATTTCTGGGTGTGTTAAACTGCAGTTCAAAGTCAAAGTCAAAGCATTTATTTCAAACAGGCCCATAAAAAGGCACTTTTCAACGTCAAAAAGGCACTTTTGAACGTCAAAATCGCTAGACATATCGCTAGACAATCGCTAGACATATCTACGACACACGTCTAGTATGGCTAACTAGGAGTAAATTCGCATGCAGAACATATCTTTCAACAGTTTATTTTTGTAAACCTACTAATTAACCCTTAAACGGCGATCACATCGCTAACAAAGCTCGCTAGACACGCGCCTTTTATCGCGACGTTACAACTCCGAATCACGAGTTCGTACGAAGGTCGCTGGGTCTTTATTT
The DNA here is from genome assembly GCA_963555695.1 of Dasypolia templi. Lineage (NCBI taxonomy): Eukaryota > Metazoa > Arthropoda > Insecta > Lepidoptera > Noctuidae > Dasypolia > Dasypolia templi. The sequence goes on along the minus strand of OY743162.1, from coordinate 6,410,435 downwards.
AACCGGTAAATATATCGCGTTAACTAGAGAACCTGAGAAAAAAATCTATCAATTTTGTTTCAATAGACGGTATTTTAAATGCCCACTTCCTAGTGTTATAATTAAGCTGAAAAAAGGCTTCCAACTCTTCAGCAAGTTATCCCAATCTCTGTTTTTAGTTGGCCTTTTCAAAGTGAAGTTCATCACCCGAAAATCACAACACACCTCAACAAAAACTGTCGCTCGCTAGACACACATGTCTATTATCGCTAGTGATCGCTACGTCTACGTCACAACTCCGAATCGCGAGTTCGTACGAAGGTCGCCGGGTCTTTGACTTGTTGCGTAATATCAACGTGACTCAGCCGATTAGCATGCAACGGGTTAATGTACGGACTCATTGCAATTTTCTATTGGTGGCTGACGTCATGGCTTGTGTTTGCTGCGCAATAGTTGTTGAAAGCTTTTTTGGATCATTGGCAGGAAATGTAACATTTAAATAGGTATCTCATGTATGTATATTCAGCTATAATTATATTATACATTATTCTCTAGACCCCACCCCAATTAATTTAGATTGAGCTAGAGAAGGAATGTAATTGTTAAACCTAAAAAAGAAACCTTTAAAATACTTTCGATCGAGATTATTTGATTACTATTGGGGAATCGGTGGTATTTAGTAGTGGAGGCTCTGAATTACGAGCTGTAGGCCGTGGGCCGGCTTGTGTAAATAATTTCATCACCACTGCTCTCAAATCGGCGAAGGAAAGCGGCATGTGCTAGACCCAAAAATCGCAGACATGTGACATCTACCACACCGCACTGGACCCGCGTGGTAGATTACAGCCCACTCCCTCTCGAAAAGAGGAGACCTATTTCCAAGCAGTGGGCACATTATAGGCTGATTATGCTTACCTCAGACAGCTTCTTTATCACGGTTCCATTGATTTTTGTTTGGAAGTTGCACTAGCGTCAATTGACCATATTTTGAACTAAATGAGTCAAGTACCTAAGACAAGTGAGAGGTATTCCAGTACCGTTCCTAAAAGTCAACCGTTTTTTCCTCTATTATATGAAAAGTGACTCAAAACACATAACTTATGGTACATGACCTTTATGTAAAACATAGCTAAAAAGAAAGTTTTTCTAAAGAAAAGGAAAGTAAGCATTAAATTCAGAAATGTACTGATTTACCTAGAAAATAAATGTATGACACATAGGAGAGGTATTCCGCGAAATATTGGTCTGACTAACATAACAAACATCACGACTGTACCTATTTCCAGTAGGGAAAGGCAGAGGCGTTTATAACAACCACGTTTCGCGTTCGTCTCATGTAATATGGGACGAGTCTATTGCTATTAACCGGGTGCAACTTCAAATTTCTAGATTCTTGTGAGAAATATTACCATAACAAAACCTCACATCTTTCTCTGTTAGTTTTAATGTTGGTCTGACAGTTTGAGTAGGTATTTTATGCGGCCTACCCATAAATCCTTTCTTTGGTACAATTCGTCGAGTCGTTGAGCTCCTCAAGTTCTGCGTTGAGCTACACGATTACTAACAAATGCTTGCTCTGATTGGATTGAAAGACTATTTTAAGCACTAATCTACATTGTTTTCACATAATCTGACCAAGATTATGTCTGGGCTTTAAAAGAGATTTTCTCCCATTGACTTTGAGTTAATTTCGCCTTTTCTTCTAAGGGGTAGTCCGATAAAAAAGTAGCAATGTTTCGGTATTAACAAAAATAGTTAACACTTAGTCATAATAATGTTTCATGCAAATATAAGAGACGAATGGTTTAAAACCATAGTACACCGTTGACCCCATGACTCGAAAGGAAATATTTCTTTTCGGACATCGGTGTCCCCCGAAGACGCAACAGAAAAACAATAAGTCATGGTGGCCGGGGAGGTCTAACCATGCCTACTTGTGACATTCTGCTTAAGTTACAGTTATTTATTTATTAAATAGGTTAACCAGCTTTCCGACTGTTACAACGGAATCATAATTTCTTGTAAATTATAAAATTACTGGTAAAGTAACAATTGCGTTAATATTTTCCTTTTGACTGTACATTTATTATAAATTCCATTCGGAAGTTTTTAGCGTAACTCAAGGTCTGTGGTAATGTTTGTGGTTGTAAGGGGTAATGTTAAAACCGGTTTTATTAGTAAACATTTCATACACTCACACCTTTTCCTGGAAAGAGTAGGCAGAAGCTCCACGTGCTACTACAAACTATCCTTACTGGTACTTTTTAGGTTTCTGCTAAGTCTGGAAAAATATTTAAGTACTATATAATATAAATGCGAAAGTAAGTCTGTTTGTATTTCTGTTACTCATGCACTCACGTACAAGGATATACTTTTCTGTCCTAAACATACACACTGTGACACAGGCCTCCTCTCAGTGAGAGGACGTGTGCCGTAAACCACCACGCGGGCCCAGTACGGGATTGTAAATGTAACATGTCTTTGAATGTTTGGTTCTAGGACTGCCGGTTATTTCACCGTTTTGAGAGCAGTGGTGATGAAATAATTTACACAAAGTAAAGCGCCTGTCCAGGTTCGAACCTACGACCTACAACTCGTAAGTCGCAGCCGTTACCAGCCGGAAGAAAAGACTGGAGTGTACTGATAGTATCTACACATACATTTTGCCATTTATACCTATTAAAGTCTCATGTAATGGGGGGCGAGACGGGTATTGCCATGAACCTGTGTTAATGTAAAGACTATGTGGGCCATTGTTTTTTTTTTATTCTCTCAGTTACTTTTAATGTCAATGTTGGTCTGGCAGTTTGAGTAATTTATGCGGTCTACCCAAATGTCCCTTCATTGGTACTGTTCATTGTCGAACCGTTGAGCTCCTTAAGTTTAAAGTTGAGCTGCACGATAAATGCGTGCTGTTACTGGACAGGTCCACTCAATCTGTGTGGGCCTTTCCTCAAAAGAATATTTCAAACATCAATCTACATGGCCTTTACATGATCTGACCAAGATTATGTCTGGACTTTAAAAGAGTCTGTGACCTCTGAGTTTGTTGTGAGATAGGAAACGCCGACCGCATATATTTTTATAAATGTGATTTTCGTGTAAAAGTGTTTGTACAAAACTACTTCCAGAAATAAAATCATTTATTATATAACCGGGCACAAATCCAGACACCGGATTACTACTAAGAAATCCCACATGGAAAAGTTGATAACACTTTGCCTGCCCCGGGATTGGAACCCAAGACCTTACGGTCATCAGTAGCGCTTCCAACCGCTAAATCGAAGAGGCAGTCAGAATGAAGTTATAACCACCAAAAGGACGTTGGTATGAACTGCCGGGTACTAGTAGTAGTGGCACCATGGAGGTTTTGGGGACATTAAGTAGCACAGACAGATTCACGACGCCTTTGCAACCTCAAACTTAGAGCATTTATTTAAATTAAAGCATTTACAGGCACTTTTGAGTTGTTAATAAGTTGATCAGTCAGAAGGATGAAGTTGCACAATTCAAAGCACGGCTAAGAAGGTTCCTATGGAGAAGAACGGGCAAGAAACTCCATGGACTCTCTTGTTTGTAACGAAGTTCTTTCACACAGCTTGTGGTAGGAGAATTGAATTCATCACGTATTGAAAAAGAGTGTTGCCGCCTCCATGTATTACTCGTATATATATGTCGTGGATGGATGGCGCCACAGTACAGCGGACAGCGCCATTTAACAATTTGATTCTTAAACGAATGATCATGTAATCGGAAACGCAAGCGAGCCCTACCGCTTGGACACGATCGTCGGTGGAGGGGATGCAGTGAGGACTGGCGGAGAGACCGAGTGTTGCGACGGTCAACAGAATACGGTCGAGTTTGGTTGGACAGTCTTGGCAAACGCTCAGTGCCAACGAACGTGTCTGTTTCCGTTGCACCTGTTTATTTCGTTAGCCAGTGTATTCAAATTATTTTTAATTTGAATTATCTTTTCCTTCGATTACCCACTACAGTTCCAACACTAAAATGTGTCGGATCGTGAGAAAGACCCGATGTTTCGCCTCTCGGCCACCCCTGTTCCGACATATAGTAAAAAGAGGCAGAGAGAGATATTGTTTTTATGGTTTTCAAGGTTGAAAAAGCTTAAGGAACTTCGTTTCTGACGGGGGTACCACGACCCTTTGCGTATGGCTGAAGATCATCACCGTTTGGACTTATTAGATGGGTCGTGGATGGGACATATTCACAAGGAGGATAATTTATGTTAGGTTTTTTATGCGGCAAAGGGCATTTACCTCCAAAAAGTAAACATCAATGTCATGAATATTAAATTACCTAAAAATCGATTACATTGGGAATACATTATGCTAATTTAGGCATATCATTGTGGACTCATAAATATTCATAATAATGCATTAGGTATTCTACACGAGTCTCGTTTGTATATTATGGAAACGTATTTAATTTTTATTTGAATTGAACTAATAATAATTTGCGTATTTTTTGATGATTCACCACTGAACATAAGCCATTATTGTATCTAGGACCATTTGTATTAGTTTATTATGTCCAGGGGTAGGTATAATGTAGAGCACCTGCCCCACAATCGATGATAAATAAATATATTATTGAAATTTTAATTTGCCTGAATACCAAATCCTGAGGTGGGACAGCTCTAGTATTTCCCAAACCAGGGAAATGACCGATACATGACATCACAACTATTTAAAGAATCACTCTGTCTATGTGGCACTGTACTTTCAAAAACCCTGACTTAACCTATTACAAAATAATTATAATGTCGTTCACCTAACTATTAGGTGCAATCATAAAGTAAATGTCAGAAGGACCACTTTATCTACCTACTCGAACAAACCATTTACTCCTGAAACTTGGTTAGTCAGCCCTGCAACCATGACAAGTTTGCGACGACATGAATCAATAAACACTCACAGTAGTAAGAGCTTTCAATATGACAGTTCTTCAACATTCATAGCGTCATTTACGTTGTTGAGCAGACAATTTTTTCCAACATATGAAACAATGGATAAGCAATATCCTACAAAATTATTCATATTGTGATTGGGTTGGATTCAGAAGCCCTTGGGACTACGGAGTAAACGTACCGTAAAATCGAACATACAATTATATTTTGCATTTTGTTTTTTTTTTTTTTTCAACGAGCACAAATATCATAGAGTAGGTATAAAAGCACAGTATAACAGATATGAATAAAGTCTTGTAACCAATTCAAAATGCCCTAAAGATAGGGAACAATGTTTAGAGCCTCCCAGCTGTGTACTCTGCGGCCAAGCGGGACACCCGGCAAATTACCGGGGCTGTCCTAAGGCCCCGAAGTCCTCCTCTCCCAAACTCGCGAAACGCGCGAGCGACCGCCAGCACAGGGAAAGCCCCTGGGGAAAGCCTCCTTCCGCGCTGATGCCGGAGCGGCTCAGTCCGCAGAGGCCGTCTCCCTGGGCTAACCTAAATCACCTGAAGGCTCCCGCAGCTTCGGTGCCCTCTATTGCCGCGCAACCAGCGCAACCCGCTCAACTTCCAGCGCTGATGGCTTCCGCCATCCCAGCGCCTTTGGTAGCCCCCGCGGCCCATACGGCCTCTCCAGCGAAACCTCAGGGAACCCAGGGCCGAAACAGCGCCCAAATTATTCTAAGAACATACGCGGCTCTCTTCACTACCGCCGCGGACAAAATGGCGGAAGAAATCGTTGCTGCAAACGGCAACGCACTTCGCCTTATGGAAATCCTCAGAGCGTATCCCGAGATCGCGCAAGTTCTACACTCACTCAAATATTAATTCTCAATGGATAATACGAGAGTAAACAGTAACAAACCCCGATCCCTTAAACTAGGCTTCTTCAACGCAAATGGCGTTTCAGGTCAACGCGATGAGATCGCCGCTTTCCTCCGCAACCATCAGCTTGACATCCTCCTCATACAGGAAACCTTTTTAAAACCGCATCACCGAAACCCGAATATTGCCAACTATAAACTAGTTCGCAATGACAGGTCTCGATGCCACAAGGGTGGCACACTAATATACTTTAGGAAATCTTTGTATTGCATCCCTATCGACCCACCTTCTCTCTTCTCCCATCTGGAGACCTCTATCTGTCGGTTCGGCATGACTGGTCATCAACCGATCACCATCATCTCTGCTTATATTCCACCAGACAATGGTCCGGAGGATCCCATCTCTCTCCAAAAGGACTTCACCGCCCTCTTCGGTATGAGTGACTCCGTCATATTGGCGGGGGATCTTAATGCCAAACACTCGGCGTGGAATCATTTCCAAGTTAGGCGAATCCCTTAACTTTGACGTCATCGCTCCAATGAGTCCGACTCATTTCCCCGGAAATCCCAACCATCTTCCTGATATACTCGATGTAGCGCTGCTCAAGAATGTGAACCTCCGTTTGCAATCGATAGAGACGTTCCACGAGCTTAACTCTGACCACCGCCCAGTAGTTATGCATCTTGCCCCCTACTCTGGCCCAAGCGATCCCAACCGCCCCCCTCAGACCCAGATGATAACCGACTGGAGGAAAGTAAGTGAAAGACTGAAATGCACCACGTCGCCTCAATTGGACACCATCCCCGATCACATAGTGTCAGTCGCCGACACGACGGCCGCAATCGACTCGTTTACTGAGCACGTTCAATCTGTTTTGACGGATTGTTCACGGGAAGTTCCGGTGATGGAAGACCATCGCTGGAAACTACCTTCTGACGTACGTGACTTGATAACCGAGAAGAATGCGGCTATTCGTGCCTACGACTCCTCCGAGGAGGTCTATATGCCTCCCCTCATCCGCCCCGACAAGAGCGTCGCGTTCGACAGCACCGACAAGGCCGAATGCCTTGCTGACAGCCTAGAGTCCCAGTGTTCTCCCAGCTCTCAACCAGTAGACCAAGCTCACCTGAACAAGGTCGACGCTGAAGTCGAACGGAGAGCCTCCCTCCCACCCGTTGAAGACCCTGATGATCCTCTGCCTCCCGTCACTCCAGACGAAGTGCACGACATCATAAAAGGGCTCCAAGCTCGTAAAGCCCCCGGTTCGGACGGTATTACCAACAAGGTATACAAACTCCTACCTGCCCCTCTAATAATGCTCATGACCGCCATCTTCAATGGCGCCTTGAGCAACAACATCTTCCCACAAGCGTGGAAAGAAGCAACAGTCATCGGTATCCCAAAGCCAGGCAAGCCAAAGTCTGAGCCCTCCAGCTACCGTCCCATTAGCTTACTCAACGTTCTCGGCAAAATCTACGAGAGGCTTATTTATAAGCGTCTCAAAGACTACGCCGAAGCAAAGAGCCTCATTCCCAACGAGCAATTTGGTTTCCGTCCCCAACACTCGAGTATCCACCAGGTCCACCGTATCGTAGAGCACTTGTGCGCCGGTATGCAGCGTAACGCGACGACGGGTGTGCTATTCTTCGACATAGCGAAAGCCTTCGACAAAGTCTGGCACAACGGCTTGTTATACAAGCTTTACCAACTAGGAGTGCCAGATCGTCTCGTGCTCATCTTACGAGACTTTTTGTCGAATCGCACCTTCCGCTATCGCATCGAGGGTGCACTCTCGTCCCCTCACCCTATTCGCGCCGGTGTCCCTCAGGGTTCCGTCATATCTCCTCTAGTTTTCACGCTGTTCACCAGCGATATCCCACAGAGTAAAAAGGCTCAGTTGGCTCTCTTCGCCGACGACACTGCCGTTTACTATACCGGTCATTGTCCCAATGCAATAGCTCGTACTCTCCAAACCTCCGCAAACGTCTTAGGCGCTTGGTTCCGGAAATGGAGAATTGAGGTCAAGCCCGATAAGAGTCTGGCGGTTCTCTTCTCGAGACGTCGTCGACTCCCTCCCCCACTTCCCAGCCCGATCACTATGTACGGCAAGCCAATCCCTTGGGAGAAGCAAGCCAAATACCTAGGCGTGATCCTCGATCAAAACCTTACCTTTAAGGCTCATATTAAGGCGGTTCGCGCGCGCGCCTCCTTCGCTCTTAGCAGGCTCCACTTTGTACTGACAGCCCGTAGTAAACTGTCACTTAAATGCAAGCTGCGCATCTACACCGCAGTCATCCGTCCCATCATGACCTATGCCTGCGTTGTATTTGCGCACGCAAACCCACGTCATCTCCATAAGATGCAGACCCTCCAGAACCGTTTCCTCAGAAAGGTCACGGGTGCCCCCTTCTATGTCCGTAATATAAATCTCCACATCGATCTTAAAATGCCTACCATAAACCAGTTCATGAAACGCTTATCGAAGCGCTTCTTTGACTGTGGCATAAAACACTCCAACCCCTTGATCTCAGCGGCCGCCCGCTACACTCCCTCCCGCATTAGCAGTATTCGCCGACCAAGGCATACTTTAATCGCCCCCGACGACGCCACTACCCTCCTCCAGGAGAGTAGTAAGGCCACCAGCACACTACATAAGCCCAAAACCCGATCGCCGTCCTACCGTCCTCGCCGCCGAGGCCCGCCGCGACGCCCAAATCCACGCCCCTCCCGACCCTTGCTCGAGCCAGCCCGCGCCGCTGAGACTGTAGCTTTAAATTCGTCCCAAATTAATATCAATCCTGATCCAGCTAGTCCCTTGCTGTTCTCTTTCAGCGACGCCCTAAGCCGAGGTCCGTACCCCACAGGGGGTGCCCTTAGCGTTGTCGCTTAGTTTTAGTTAGTATTTAAGTTTAAGTCCTGGCTGGAGGCCTTAACTTATTAGGGCAACCACAGGCAAGTCCGTCTAAGCAGACGACAACCTCATAGGTTGACCTGCGAGATGCCATTTATAAAAATAAAAAAAAATAAAAAAACAATTCAAAATAATGTGTATTTGACGATTTTTTTATTCGATAATTTTACGATACGTTGAACCTGCGCGTTCGTGCTTAACCCACTGGTCTTTCTTGTAAAGCACTGAAGTAATCCAAAAGTTCCATGTGACTGCCAGAATTCCAAATTTTGCTTGGTGTCTTTTTATGATTGGTCTGCGAACTCACCTTCTGAAGAATATTTTTGTTGGAATTTGATTGTTGTTATTCAATAACAGACACATAACAATTTCAATTAACTAACATTCCTATGATTAAGAAATTAATTGTATTCCTGTTTAATTGAACTGTAGTTAAGTAAAAAATGTCACTGACTAACCTGTGATGTTGATGGTATGTCTGTATTATGCCTGTATTTAGCCGTATTTGTTTAGAATATTGAAAGTGACTAATATTATTACGAATAATAACATTGTGACGAATAATAATATTTGTTATAGTCAGCCCATAATGTTTCCACTGCTGGGACACCGGCCTCCTCTCTGTGAGAGGGAGTGGGCCGTAGCCGTAATACACCACGCGGGCCCAGTGCGGGTTGGTAAGTGTCACATGTCTTCGAATTTTTGGTTCTTGGACGTGCCGGTTTCCTCACGATATTTTCCTTCACCGTTTTGAGAGTAGTGGTGATGATATTATCTGCACAAAGTAAAGCGCCAGTCGGTGTTCGAACCGTCGACCTACAACTCGTAAGTCGCGGTCCATAACCACTGCTCATTGAGCCACCACTACAAAAAAAAAAACGTAAGTAATACATCGAGTTAGACTTACAGATAACGACTGTAGTGGGATGCATGAAATAGAAGTCACCTTAGAAAAAGTCAGTTTCAAAGTACCTCAACTCACAAGTACCTCTACAGCAGTCCACTGCTGGACATAGGCCTCTCCAATTGCACGAAATTCAGCTCGAATCTAAGCAACTCTCATCCAGCTGCGACCAGCCACCCTGCGAAGATCGTCGCTCCACCTAGCCTGAGGACGTCCTACCTTACGTTTGCCTATTCACGATCATCACTCAAGAACACGTCTACCCCAACGGTCATCGGTCCTAACGTCTAATATTACCGGCCAGTTGCCACTTCAGCTTGCTTATTCTGTAAACTATGTCGAGAACTTTGAGTCTTTGTCGGATCAACTCATGACCGGCTAGTATGACAATAATTAGGACAATGATGCTGACCCTATACAGAGAAAATTCTAGCATTGCTAAAACACAATGAAGTCTACGTTTACTCTCGGATGCCTCCACCAAAATAAAGAAAAGAAATATCAACCTCAACAAAGAAAGCTTCCTAATATTTCTAAGTTCAATAAGTGAATAGCAATGTCTGCGTCCAAGCACACTTGTATACATCACACTGTGTACCTAGATGCTACCAAAGCGTCTAGACTTAGACTAGATGGATATACCTGCAGTATAGACTAGTTTTAACATGTATCGATTCTAGAAAGCTGTTTTAGTTAAACATACTTTGAACTTCACGAATATGATCTTTTTGTTCGTAATTAATCATTTAACTCAACAAATTGAATGGCTGAAATTAATAGGCCCGCTAATTATTTCTATGAGTTTTTTTTAAATCTGTTCTATTATAAATTAAATTTGCTTTTGGTGTCTGTCTGTGTGACCGCGTTTTACTTCTAAACTACGCAACGGATTGTGATACGCTTTTCACTCTCTTATAGAGAATTTCTTCTGAGTATGTGTAAGTACATATCTTTGACCAACTGCTAGACTAGACAAAGCATTCCCAAAAAGATTTCTACACCCCACTCTGAAATGTCTTTTCTAATTAATGTGTTGTGAAGAGATCTCAAAACTGCAGCGATCCCATTGCCAGGCACTAATCCAGACTCCAGGCTGCTACTGAGAAATTTCTAATGATACCCTTATACGACATCAATTACTTCTTAGCAAATGGCCTTAAATATACACATTTTGTACTATTCAACGTTTTTAATAGACCAGCGAAGTGCTATCATAGCTATACTCATGGCCATAATGATAACACCTGGTCATCGAATTGCTGGCTGCGGCATGATATTAATTCACAGGTGTACTCTAGCCAAGGCAGAGATATTCCGTATATTAAGGGTATGGGCGTATCTTCCACCTGTCAGTACAATTTAGCCCCTTTGAATCGAGTGTAATAGACTAATCGTGGTTAATATAGTCGTAAGGATTAGTTATTAATTTCATTCGTTTTGTCTCTATGCTTTTTTTATTTGTTAAGGTTTGAGAAGCCACCACACTAGGGTTCAAATTAGGGAATTGAAAACACCTTCCTAAATGTTCCAGAATTACAATCGAATATGTTAAACTTATAAATGTGTTTTTCAATGTGTTAACCCAAAACAGTAACAAACGGGTAACAGTAATAGATCTGTTACAGATATAAAAGTGTTAAAAATGTTAATAAGTGTAACTGGTAAACGCAGCGTTTAAATGTTACACTTATTACAGTGACACGCTGCTTTTTTGGCATCGCCGCGTCTGTATGTCCGCCGCGCGTTCTTGCGGTACCCTGCAATTTTACCTAAAACTGCTTATTTATGTTACACATTTAAATCGTTACACTTTGATACTGTAACATTATAATATCTGTTTCATTTATAAAGGTGTTTCTTTTAAGAAAGATTTAAAAAAAATGTTAGAAACACGTATTACGGGTACAGTTTGAGTCCCTGGTTCAAACCTTAGACTTAAATTATAATAACAGTCCTCCGACCGAATTTTGGCCATGACAGATAATCTCAACAGAGATAGATAGATATATAGATAAATAGAATACTCTTTATTATGTACACCTTATAAATTACGGCTAAAGGCGGTCTTATCGCTAAAATGCGATCTTTTACAGACAACCTTTGGATGGATTAAATGGAGAAGAAGAGACAATACTGCAGGTAGTCAGCGGTGTACCATTTACATACTCATTAAATACATACATACATAAAACATATATTTATCTACACATAGATACATATACAATAATGAACACGAAACAAGACCAAGGAAACTATATAATAATGTTTAAGGAGAGAAGAAGTGTTTACAGAGACTAGCCATCTACGCGGTAGATATTATAGTGCAGGCGCGTGTGCGCAGACACAGGTGCACTCTCTCCTCCCTCACTCTCATAGTCCGATGTGACGGCAACCCGACACCACCAGAGAGAGATCAGGCGCAGGAACAACGGCTTAACGTGCTTTCCGAGTCACGGGTGTATCTCACCCCCAACTTCCATACTAAAAAATACCTAATAGAAAACTCAAAAGCACTTTGCCCGACCTGGGAATCGAACCCCACACTCAGCAGTCGCAAGCTGTAACCATGAATTCAACTCATGATTCTAGACCCCCATAGCATACCTAGACATTTTTCCTCGGTTATTTTTTTTTTTTTAACAGCTGTTTCATAGAAAAATGCTAGCCCAACCATGTTGTGGTCGGCTTCCAGATTTTTTTTGGCCAATCGGACAATAGGCAGGAGGCGCTGTGCGTCCCTCGCGCGATCACATTGGTGCACACAAATCCAAAGCTCAGCTTAGGCCTCGTGGACTGTATTAATTTGCTTACCAACAGTTATTCCTGACTTAGGTAGTCAAGATGCCAATGTGACTCTTTTATTGGTATGGTCATTCTAATTACCTGTAGAAAATTAAAGAAAAAATATCTTGAGAAATATTCTGAAATCGCCAACATGCAGTGCAGCAATTACTGGTGATCGATGCTTATTCTTTCTCTAAACAGGATTTAATTAAATTAGCTGACTAAACTTCGATGTTTCCTCCTTCACCGGTATCCAATCACAAGTAACATAAACAAGATATTTTAAACTAATAAATTCAAGAAGATAAGCCTTGAGCTATTTACAGATTGATATTATCATGGTTTAAAGTCATTATTACCTGTACCTATGAAGTTTAAGCCATGTTTTCCTTCGCTCAAACGTTTCCATGCGAGAACCTGGAAGAATACTCACTACGTAGGTAACACAACCGACAATTGTAATTTTCCTTAATTGAAAATAAATAAATAACGCATGACACAAATGAGGAAGAAGGCACACATACACCCTCTCGCTCACACACTCACACTACCTCACCCTATTGAAACACACTTCACGTACACATCTTGCCCTATACACATGCACACACGCTATGGCACGACATTTATGAAGTATTTCGTCAACCCCACCGGAAAGACCTAGAGCATCCAAGGTCGGTCAGCTTGGTCATGACGCGGTCATCGCCCGTATGACAAGGCATGACGTGACGTCTTCGACCAGGGTTAAGAAACCTCGAGTAATTATTATATTTATTATGTGTAATGTTATGATAAATGATTTTATTTCTGTAAGTAGGTGTGTACAAACACTTTTATACAAAACAATAACATCACGCCTTTAATCCCAGAAGGGTTAGGCAGAGGTGTAGTACACCCACATTTCGCCAGTTATGCTTAAGTCCCATGTAATAGGGGGCGAGCCTATTGCCATCAACCGGGCACAAATCCAGACTCCGGGCTGCTACTGAGAAATTCTAGATAGAAAAACCCAATAACACTTTGTCCGACCTGGGAATCGACCTCATGCTCAGCAGTAGCTCTTGCGAAACCAACGAGGCAGGCACTTTTATACGTCAATCATATTTTAAAAACTACATAAGGGTTTCCTATCTGACTACTCTGAGAAGAAAGGACCTACCGACTCAGAGGTCACGGTCTCGTTTAAAGACCAGACATAACGATGAAAATAAGAAACTTGTTCAGATCATTTGATGTATGAAATGGTATTTTAAAGAAAAGAATCAAACAAATTGAGTCGGTGCACGCATTTGTCAGTAATCGTGCAGCTCAACTCACCTCAATATTACCATGACGTCAAATTTATAATGTCAGGTATGTGCTGGCTGTGCATGACTAGATTTTGTGGTGAGTTTTTGTGCTAAAGGATGATAATGATGATCAAACGTAGCTGGCTTGTAGAGGCCAGACAAATCAGTTTATAATGTTCCCACTGAGTGAGCATTTATTTTATTTTCGCAAAACTGTCTGAGAGTCCCACGTATATATATGAAAAACAATTGTTTCTAACCTTCTTCAATATAAATTTTGCTGAGTTTTACTCGAACAAAATCTTACTTTACTCGAAACTAACAATGATGCCGTACGGTTGTCAAGCGTGGTATTTTGACAGTTTATACCACGACAATTTCGCGTTCTTGTCGCGCGGTTTTGTTAATTGTGACATAGAGAATACGATATTGGCGGATTTCGTGTCTAGCTAAGGAATTGATGCGGTTTCGAAGCAAGGAATCATTAAGTGGTCATAGTGAATTAGGACGCAGAATTGGGGCCCAGTGCGGCTGTTATTATTAGACCTCCTGTATCAATTCTCATAAATTAAAAAATAGTGTCGGTTCAATAATATGAAAATAAGTATTTAACACTGTAACAATTTAAAATTGTATCCTCCTATCTTGCATTAAGAACGCAGGCCGGATAGTACGGCACGCCAGCAATAATGAAATCATCCGTCGTGCTCTTGTCACCGCCGGGTGCCAGCTGTTTTAGAACCTAACAACTTGGCACGCGACGATGGGAAAAAACCAGACGGAATGACCATAATGCCCTGGAAGTTAGGCAGGCCTTTGGTGAGGGATGCAACATGTTTGTGTCGACACCCTTGCGCCATCCCATCCTCCTGGTATGGCGCCTGTTCTGGGGCGGCTGCAGCAGGTGGGGAAAACCTTAAACGGCGAAAATATTCCAATCGTATTGGGTAGTTATATGCTTGAGCCTTTTGGGGTTGAAACATCAGGGCCATGGGGTCCGAGGGCCCACTTGGTTTTTCAAAACATTGCTAAGCGGTTGGTCGACTCGTCACTTAACCAGAAGGCTGGCCTATTTTTTGGCCAAAGAGGGCCCTACTATTATTTTCCATTCATTTTTTACATTCATGTTTATATTATTTAATATTTAGCTTGAATATTATGTAAATTCGGATAAGATAAATAGAAAACAAGATATTTAAAAAAAACCTCATAAGTCCAATTAAATTGGTACCCACAGTTTCAAGGAATTGTTTACCATATAAATGTTAATTGTCACCATTGAATTATTATCTAATTCCATGAAAATTGTAACTGCACAAAAAAGTAATTAATTAATTAATTATTAGATCATAATAATCCCATAATATTTTGTTGTTACATAATAATATAGAAAAAGACATCATAATATCGTACTATATGACGTAATACGAACATTATATTGTTTATATAATAATTTCATAACAGAACATCGAGCCCGTATTCCCCTGAAGGGGTTTACAGGGGTTTGGTCCCACGCCCACATTCAGCCAGTTATGTTTAAGTCCCATGTAATATGGAGTGAGCATAGTGTCATTTTGAAGGTATATTCTGTAAAAACCTCTCCGTGAAAACGTAGGTGAAGTGAGCAGTGTCAATTCTTAGCAGAAGGTGGAATGAAGATTTGTAGAACATTTTCTATATTATTAAGTATCTGATTCTAGTTCTGTACTAGCACGAGTACTACATAGTTCTGTACTATTACCGTCTGGTACTAGTAAATTCGACGAAAAAAGCCAGATTTGTGGAAAGAAAATTCTTGGATTTTGCATCACGTTAATGCGCCGTCGCACAAGGCCATCATTGTGAACGTTTTTTTGACCAAAAACTCAATAAATACAATCGAGCAAGCACCTTTTTTTACCAGATATGTCTCCAGCCGACTTCTTTCTTTTTCCTAAACTCAAATTACTACTTCGTGGCACCCGTTTTCATTCGGTAGAAGACATAAGAGAATTAGCGGCGAGAACTGAACTCAATTCCGCAGAACCTTTAAAAATGTTTTGATGATTTGATTATACGTTGGCGTAATTGTATCGTTTCTGAAGGAGCATACTTTGAAGGCGATAAAATAAATTTGGATGACTAACATTTCGTGTATTATTAATATTTTCTTAACAGAGAAGTACTACTGAATCAATTCCTGAAAATGAGTCATCGCGCTATTGATGTTGATAATATTCTGTGACTCAACGGGGAAACGTTAATTACTTACCTATGTTATTGTATTATATTGGTGACTACCTACAATAAATAGAGCTTTTTGGAATGTTAGTAAGCATTTAAGGCTAAATGGGTTTAAAAGGCATTCACGATTCATTATTATATACACGTGGTCAGGGGTAAAAAAGGGGGAAAAAAGTACTGTTCTCGAGGCAAAGAACAATAACTTTAGACGGTTACAATTACTTTAGGACTCTAGATAGTTTTTCGCTTCTTGATCGAATTATATTATCAGAAACTTTATTAGTGAGTTGAGAGTTAATTTTTTTAATATAATTAATACATTTTGTGAGTTTATAACCTGGATTAACATTAGAATACTTTTTATTATTATAAATGTCAAAGTAAGTTTATTTGTTTGTTACGCTTTTACGATAAAACAGCTGAACAGATTTGGGTGAAACTTGGCACAAAGATAGACCCTGACCTTGGTGAGGACATAGACTACTTCATCTTACCAGCTATGAGGAATATTCCTAAGAAAAGTGACATAGAAAGAGAGAAAGAGTCGCGGACTTGATATTTGTAAAGAAACGTTTAGCCGACTGGCCGAACGTTGTTACAAGTAAATATAATTTTAAAATATAAAAAGTATGTAAAATAAGATATTAAGAATTAGAAAATAAATCTATTAGTAGCAGCTCACGTAGGCCGCTCCTCTGGCCCGCAGTCTGTCGAATGGGAGCTCGCAGCAGCCTCTCCATTAGCCCGTAGCCCGTTGCGAGGGAGCTCGCGTCGGTTGTTGTATCTTCAGGCGGCGGCATCTCACGCCACGTTTTAGATCTCTCCAATACCTTTCGAATTCCTCTCGAAGATGTAAGTGGGAAGGTCGGAAATGATCGAGTGAGTCGAACACCTTCACGCACACAATATGTTAATAATATTTACTTTTAGAAATGTTATATTTAATAATAAATTCACAGAGATTTACTTTTAGAAATGTTATATTTAAGTAGCTTTTAGAAAAACATAGACTGGTGAGTAAGAAAAAGTACGAAACGAAAGAAGCCAACAGAGCGAGCCAAAAGGGCTTGTCAAAAGAAGGAGTCAAAAGAACGAGTGAAAAGACGGAGTCAAAAGAACCTGGTGAAAAGTAACGGTTGCCTTTTATAGCCCCTGGTAGAACTTCTAGAAGTGACTTTTTAGTTTTAAATCCAAATACTTCTTAATTGGTTATCGGCCAGGAACAATAAAGATGGCCTACAGTGAGAACCTGGCTTAACACTTGTTTTACGATACCTTTACAATAAAATAGACGACCTCTTAGCTCTATATCATAGAAAAAGAAAAACTGACAGATGACAATTTTAGATACAAAATGTCACAACATTCAATAAAAGGAAAATAATAAGAGATCATATGAAATGAGATAATTGGATGTGGAAAACAGACAGAGATAACTAAAGGTTTGCTTTTCAGGAGTACAACAATTATCAGATAAACAAATGTAAGTTAAATGAGTGTCATACAATTTTCATAAAGGCTTTAGTACTTATTGAATCATAAAAAGAATTGCTGTGCACAACAGCTCCTCAGGTGTTAAATAGATAAATAGATTATAAGATGTGATTTTGGTGTAACAAAATACCATATATTGTAGAAAATTTAACAAAGATGCTGTTATTTTTCATTCGTTTAAGGTCGATCTTTAATCTCCTATGGCAAAAGAGAGTTTCTTCTGAAATATAACACAAACAATAATAACACAAACACATAACATATTAATGTACAGAACACAACTTTTCCACTGTGTCCAAATTACATTCTAATTACACATATTTTGGTGACATTTATTTCAGATAAACGTATTTATTATCTCATATAAGTAGGTATTTTATGTGTTTGATTTTCCCTTCTACTCTTACACACGTTATCTACATGTATTTTTATAAACTCTCCTATCGCAGGTATACTGGAAGAGATTTCGTTAGAAATAAGAATCACTTTTACAGTTTTTTTTTTGTGCGTGACTGCCTCATCTAGTGGTCGCTAGAGCTACTGCTGAGCATGAGGTCCTGGGTTCGATTCCCAGGTCGGCAAAGTGTTATTGGGGTTTTCTATCTAGAATTTCTTAGTAGCAGCACGGAGTTTGTGCCCGGTTGGAGGCAATAGGCTCGCCCCCTATTACATGGGACTTAAGCATAACTGGCTATAGATACACCTCTGCCCAACCCTTCTGGGATTACAGGTATGATACTGCCTCTCTTCTTGTCTGTTATAAGTGAGTACATAAATGGTTATATATATAAATTGAAGCGGAAGAAATACCTACCATAAATTCAAAAACATACACAAGATGAGAACTATCCTTATATTTGATACTAAAAGTATCTACATATATATTGAAATAAGTCAAATTATGCAGCAGTTACTGTGGTTTCTTTTTGATAAACGCTATATTTATTGTGATGTCTTTCTTTAACAGTGCACGAAGATCATCTAAAATAATCTTTCACTAAGCTTAAAGCACCTACAAACAGTACTTCTACATCCTTTAACTATAAAACAAATAACAAAAAGCAAATCGATTGTTTCAATATTGCCCAACATCCTTCAGATATGACATCAGAAATGACGTCATCGAGATTTCCTAACGTCAGGGGTTCTCGCCCTCTATGACTCAACATTCAACTCACCCTCTTAAAATAAAAAAAGTCTGTATAGTGACTAATACAAAAGCAGGGTTCGTGACTAATTGGTATGTATTATTATTGTTAATTAAAACGGTAACACCAATTACATTAATTAACATACAGATTGAATTATTATAAAACAAAAATATTTCAAGTACTAACATATAATAGAGGACAACCTAGCATACTTACTCTCGCAAAACATCAGACATGCACACATAATTCTGCTCCATTCATCAGCAAACAGATCACATTCAGGATTTGTGGTCAGGAGGTCTTTAAAAATCCTTAAGGTACGACACAGGGGACTCAGCTCTGGCGACAGTTTTAGATAACGGCGGCGAAAACAGATTGCGTCGACGGCTTTGACGATGTCCGATGTATTTGACGGGAACAAATAGCCAATAGAACAAAAGATCGTGGAGGTCGGGACTGTCGATGCGTCCTCTAAGGGTTTTGCAGGCTACTGTGAGTCCAGCCACACGCGTAAAAGCAGCTACTCTAGCTGAGATCCATCCATGTATTGATGACTATCCATTACCTGCCTACAAATCGAGACACCTTCGTGGGTCAGAAGTCCAAGCTGTTGGTCTTGGTTGTCATTTGTAAAGCTTTGGCAGTCGTTACGGGTAGTCAAAAAACCCGAAAGTCTGACAACCTGTCTTACTTTTTCAGCTGGATCCGGTTGAACTGGAAGCTAACCCCATTATGTTTGAGGAGTGACTAATAAAAAAGCTTGGAATATTTTATGTATTATTAAATTGTCGTCACAAAGTGTTAAATACTGTCATTGTGGTGACTTGTTTCCGTTGTACTTGTGAAAATAAAGGAGTCACTGAAATTGTGGTCATTTGTTAGGCTTCACTTGTACTGTTTTACCAGTATATGAATGAATGAATGAATTACCGGAAGCCTCGAAAGATGGCGTTGTATATTATTGATTTTCTGTTGAATCGCGGTGTTAAGTTGTTCCGCAATTTTCATACCGCCTTTTATAATAAATTTATCTCATTCTGAGCTCGGTATTTTCTTTGGGAAAACCTTAAATACAAAAAAAAACATGTTTTCCGTTTCTATTTTATATTGTCTATTTATCTTTTACTCAGGTAATTATAAAAACAGATTCATAATTGTGTCTAACGAACGCCACTGGTGCTGCCATTAACTATTGAGTTAAAAATAATTTATAAATTGTTAATGGCAGCATCAGTGGCGTTCAATTGTTTTTTTTTTTTTATTCTGGGTGCATCGTCTTCATACATATATAAAAATATAATCAATGTATACAAAACATTTTAAAAGAGTAACGGTGGAGTTTCTTGCCCCTTCTTCTCCATACGAAACTACCTTTTGGAAGGGGCGACTAGAATCAATTCTATCTAAATGTAAATGTTGACGTTCAAAAGTGCCTTTTTGAAATAAATGCTTTGACTTTGACTAACATGGACGTCTACTGGGTCCAAGATCCAGTTCACCTAAGAAATACCGTCGACTCGAAAAGAAGAATTTCAATCATGTTACATAACCCTACTATATTTTGCCAAACTTTTCATGACGATTAATAACTCATAGCACAGGAGTAAACTACCAACTCAGACATTATTATCTTGATTAACGCAATTTTGTTACTTGTTCATTTCAAAGATATATATAGTAAGAAGAAAATAACATGTCAATCAAAGTCAAAGTCAAAGCATTTATTTCAAATAGGCCCATAAAAAAGCACTTTAGAACGTCAAAATTTACATTAAAAATAGAACTGATTCTAGGCGCCACTTCCAAAAAGTAGTTTCGTATGGAGAAGAAGTGGCAAGAAACTCCACCGTTACTCTTTTAAAATGTTTTACAATATTTTGGATACATTAATTATATTTCTATATGTGAAGACGATGCACCGAGAATAAAAATACTATACCACAATTGGTACAAAAAAATTAAAAATAAAGCAAAGGCATATAAATTAATCACGTGATAGGTACATTGTGCTCACATATTTACAAACAATTGTAAAAATATATGATTTTCCTAAAATATTAACTAGGAATAAGTCAGTGTGTGAGTAAAGTAAAAATAACCAAATATACAATACAATAAGCAAATAGTATGATTTTGTCTAGCCTCTAGATTGTCCTATGGAGCAGGACCAGCATGTTTCCAAGCATTCTTATCTAGGATATAATCTTCTAATTTGTAATATGCTTGATTACAAAGTGTTTTTTTTAACATGAGTTTTAAACTTTCGTTCATTTAATTGCAATATTTCATCAGGTATTTTGTTGTAACATTTAACACAGTACCCCATAAAAGATCTATGTACTTTAGATAGTCTGAAAAATTGTTGATCTATTTTATTTTTATTTCTAGTGTTAATATTATGTCTATCACTTATTTTATTAAATAGATGCAGATTTTTTCTCCATCCAATACCAATTCCACGCTGAACTCTGCCTACCCCGCCTACAATACACTTCCTAACATGATCAATTAGCTGCTGACGTGCGCGGACGCCGCTTTGCTTCTGTTCGGAGGTTCAAGGCTTTGTAATAACTTACGTAAAACATCTTCCTTGTTTGTAGTTCCGAGTTTGACAAGTACAGACTGACAGTTAGTTATGTGAGTGGGGGTGTGTGAATGTGAACAAGATGTGAAGGTTTTTGTGGATTTTGGGTTGAAGTTTGTAATAGTAGAGAAAAGTTCCTTAAGGATAAGTTTTTGAGAAGGAACATCGCTTATGACGAAAGCAGTACTTATCTAGGTATTTATTTCGGATTCGGTTTTGGGCCACAGGTGTAGATGAGATAACGAAACTTGAGACTTTTTAAATCTACGCCAACAATCCCTACGGCATTTCAGTGCCTGACGGTATTGAGTTCCCAATTTACATCAGGTTGAGTATGGTCGCCACAGGGTCAAAAAAAAGTGTTAAACGATTCGTTGAATTATCCTTTCTATTCCTTATAAGTCAAGTAGAAATATGGTGATCATCGAAATTATGTTCTAACAGGCCACTCAGAAAGTATTGAGGAAAAGGCTAGAGAGATGATGAAGATCATGAAGGGTTTTATCCACTTAGAGCACCTAGGAAGCCTCTCGAGTTATCCACAAGGTTCGCCCTATGTAAGTACCAGGCCACTCAGAAAGTATTGCGAAAAAAAGTTATGTTATGACTGGCCAGTTATAGTATATTTCGAAAAATTATTATTTGTAAGTAAAAGTGGGTACGTTCCAATTTCAAAATTTCCGTCCACATTATTTGCAAGCTAATTTAAATTATCGTTTCTCATAAAAAAATGGATCTGCGCCGGGAACATTTTCGCGCGATTTTACGATTTCAAGTGTTGCCTGAAACCGGACGAGTCGAACGATAGACTTCAAAGGGCTCCGCGGGCTACAGATCCACCACGACAACGCGCATTCGCACACCGCGCTCAAAACTGCCTGGACAGCACGCCGGTCAAACTCCTGGGTCACCCACCTTACAGCCCTGACCTAGCACCATGTGGCTCCTTTTTATTCCCGAAAAAAACTGCTCAAAGGCATACAATTTTCGTCGCCGGAATATGCGCTTTCAGCGTTCGAGCAGGCTGTAAACGAGATGTCTACGACGGACTCGAAAAAGTGTTTCGAAAAATGGTTCAAACGCATGAAACTTTGTATAGAGGCTAGTGAAGCTAACTAGCTTCACTAGCCTCTATACAAAGTTTCATGCTTCAAAGTTTTTTATTAAATCTTTTCAAAGTAACTACTTTGAAAAGATTTAATAAATAACTATTTACCTGTAGAGCATTTATTTTTAATTTCGCAAAACTTTCTGAGTATCCCACGTATATAGATATACACAAAAATCTTTTTAACTATTTTATTATATATTTATACATATTATAATAAAATAGTAGAAAAGATTTTTGACCTTTCCTTTTTGTTCGGATGTATATTCCAGATTGGCGCAAAAACGGCTCAACGAGTTTGGATGAAATGTGGCACACAGATAGTTTATAACCTGGATTAACACAAAGGATACTTTTAATTCCGGTAGAGCATTCCCGTGCGATATTTTCCGAGATCAACGCAGGCGAAGCTTCGGGCAAAAGGTTTAAGTGTAAATTAAAACTCATAAAATTTAAAAACCGACGATATATTACGTAATGTCACCAAAAGTTGGGTATATTTTCTCAAAACCTACTAAGCAATCAAAAAATCAAGTTCAACGAAAAGTTCAACGACCTGATTTCCACAAGTTCATTATCTAACGACTAGTTAAATAATTTTTGTTGCCATCGATATCCGGATACTGGTCAGAAAGTGCGCAAACAGTGCGGTTTCACCAAACAGAGGGGTGCGCGCCGCGCATGCGCAAACGATTGGCGCGAAAGTGACACGCGCTTAGCATCGCAAGCGCGCGGAAGTAGAAATTAATGGAATTTTGTTTTTGGACTATTTAGAGGGATTTTTTGTTGAGGTTATTGACCTGTGCTTGTATTTCTTTTTCTGCAAAGTACTTTTTATACTCGTGTGCATGCAATAGAAAAAAACTTTGCGTCATGCTTAGTTCTTAATGATCTACAGCCAAATTCACACGAGTCCAGAATCTTTATATCTAATTAGATAAAACGAAAAACGAATTTTGACTCGTCTTCCGAATTTGGAAGACCGAATCAAAATTCGTATTTCATAGGTGTGTGTCCATTGCAAAAACATCCTACTAATATTATTATCGCGGAAGTTTGTGAGTATGGATGGATGTTTGTTACTCTTTCACGCAAAAAACTACCGAATGAATTTGGCACACAGATAGTTTATAACCTGGATTAACACAGAGTACTTTTTATCTCGATACTCCCACAGGATCAAGATTTATGCGGGTGAAACCGCGGGGAGTAGCTAGTTCCAAATAAGTATAGAAATAGAGAAAATGGAAAGCCAACGAATGTCTTGAGATACATTTCGGTGAATTAATAAAAATCATACCTCTACACCATAAACAGAATTCATAATTGCAAGGATCCTACAAAGGTTTAGTTAAAACCTACCAGGAAGAAAAAAACGTATTTTCCTTCAACTTCCTTATAGTTTTACTAAATTAATAAGTAATACCTCTCACTATTACGTCAAAAACGACCTTCAGGAAACCCCAGGAAGGAGCAATCTTTCCTGTTGATCACCAGACCACAGGAAAAGTTGTGTGACGGCGGGTAATTATCACCATGCGTGACATACAGGTGATTGGCCGTTAGTAGGCGGGTCGACGTTCGATTCCGGCCTTAAGTTTGCATAACATCAGTCTGGCGGGAAAAGTTTTAGATCTTGTCTGGGTTCAGCGACTTGAGGGGCTCGTGTCTACATTAAAAGCCACGTTGTTTGGCCGATCTGTGAGGTTAAGTCTGCGTACATCGCGGCGGGATTTTTTCGCGCAATGTATCTTCAACTCACTGCTTAGCGCCGAGAATTGAAAATCCAAAAGTGTGCTTTTTCGACGCGCTGTTGACGCGACGCGATGCACTCTGTTGGATTCTCAATGCTCGGTTTAAAAGACGAGAGTTGAAAATCCAGTGCCCGAGAAAATCCCACCACGATATTTTACGTACGTGTGAACGTGGACTAAGATGTGACAGCCGCGGTCAGTTTTGATAACCTCATATTGATGGTCATCAAATCAAATCAAATCAGTTTATTTGCCATAAGTGTGGGTACAATTTCGGTGTTAACATAAATTATCATAAAGATCCATAAGACTTATTCATTATAATGTGACATGCAAACATTTAGTTCTGTAGTTAAAGTTAAAGTTGGATTGCGTACCAACATTGTTACATTATCAAAATATACACTATTTTTATAGTATAGAGGGTATAACATTATGAATGTTTTTTTTTTTACCAGTTATTAAATAAGTCGCTAATCGAGTAGAAATTGAGTTGAAATAGATTTTTTTAGTTGAATTGAATCATACATAATCTTGTCAGATAAATAAACAAAACAAGAAAACCAATCAAGTGACAATCGCTTTCAGAGTTTCGTATTTCTACACCGCCTTTCAAAAGGGTTGACATAGAAGCTTTTGTCACTTCCATACATTATTGTCCAGTCCATCTTTTCCGTCATCGCTATTGCTGATATAATGTTTGTCGAGGCCCCAAAGTCACTAATCTTTTCGCCAAGCATAGTGCTCAAGTAAAAAAACCGACCAGTCGAATTCGCACACGAAGAGTTCCGTACAATAGGGCAAAAAAAAACGCCGAAAGAAACAAGTTTCGTCTATGGGTACCCATCCCTTCAATTTTTTATTTATTTTTATTATTTGTTGTTATAGCAGCAATAAATATACACACTCTGTGAAAATTTCAACTGTCAACTTATTACTTTTCATGAGATACAGCCCGTAAGAATGGTCGTTGGTTGCTGTTTTCTTTCGTTTTCCCAACCATTTTACGGTTGTTGAATTTAATCAGTATTTAATCATCATCAGCCAGAAGCAGCCTCATTGCACGCCATTGAACTCAATCGTCTGCCACTCTCATCCGGCTGCCACCCGCCAGACTCGAGACGTATGTCGCGCGATGAGCGCTGCCATTGTGTCGCGCCTGTCGCGTTTGTGGGAGCCTTTATGATGAAAAGGTATTACCTGAAACTCTTAACACGGTATGCATCCATAGATGAGCTTAGAGGCTAGGATCGATATTGACTAGGTCCCACTGAACAATAAGTCGGTATCCTGCAAGAACAAGGGGAATATGAGACCTACGTCTACTGAAAAAAATGACTATCGACATTAGCAGTAAATAGGAGTGTGTACAAATAACAGACCTTCTCGAAGACTTTGCATTGGAAAAATCAGGCTTGGATTTACAACGTTTTAGTTTAGGGTAGGTTAGGCCCATGTCCCCCCCAATGGGTTCCCGCATTGACGAGGCGGGGGGGCTCAGTAACCGTGGCTTGGGCACCACGGAGAAGCTAAGAGGAACACGAGGAGGGGCCGCTCGTCAGGGCTTTTGCCGATAAGCCGACGACGTAGCGGCCAAGGTTGCGGTATCGTTGGGCGACATCGCAACTGAGGTGAGGCCGCAGCGGGAGAGGAGTGCCGGTATTGTGGTGCGCCGCTCTCCCTACCTTCTGCGGCCTTAACGGGGTCGCCCCGTATAATGGCGGACGCGGTGGGGCCGCAGGGGATGAGGAGTGTCGGTATGTTGTTGGCCACTCTCCCTATCCTCTGCGGCCGAAAAATGGTAGGCGACGGGGCCATTCATCAGACTCGTCGCAAGGGGCAAGGGGTTGGTCGTAGGCGGAGGGCGAACAATGCCCTCTTCCAGCCCCTCTAAATGGGCCCAGGGACGGCGGACTCGGGGACGTCCACCGCCCCCCATACATCAGGACCCGAGGTGGCGGCGCGTAGTATTCCACGCGCGCCCCTCTTAGACGTTGCGAGGGGAGTCAAATACCTCACTCCCCCCACCCCTCCAACACGAGGAGGCCCGCCGAGGCGGGCCGGCACCAGTCGGGGTTGCGGCAGAATCGTATGTTCCCGCGACCCCGACGTAGGTGTGAGATGGAACACCGGGGTGGTTTTTAGTCAGTAAGAGTCTGAAAGCCCCTCCGCCTGCCCCAGGGCGGAGGGCATCCATGAGGATGTTCCTCCCCAAAAGAAAAAAAAGGTTAGGCCCATGTGAAACCGATGTAAAATCTTCCTAAATTAATCTGAAATCTCTGATTAACCATGTTGGAAGACATCAAAAGAAAGAAAGAAGTTCTTTATTGAGGCAATTACATGTCGTGTATTTCTATAAACACGTGCAAAATATTCGATGAAGTCACTTATTATAAATCAAATCACACCATAAAAGAAGGAATTTGATTTACCATTATATTACATCACTTTAAATACGAATACATTACAGAGAAAAACAGTAGACAATATGAAAATAAATTCACTGTCTAACATTAACTTATGCAGGCTATCATGGCCGCGGGGGTCAACGGCCGGATGACGTAAGGACGCACGTTCCGACGTATTCTGTAATGCTTTCACACTTTCTACGAAAACGGTACGTCACTACGTCAGACTGAAGAGATTACCGTTTGAATATCCTACCTGATTTGAATATGAGTCATCAGCACCCCTGACTCAATATGGGGTCGATTTTTGATATGATTCATGCTCTATAGATGATATACGGTAAAGGAAAACATTAATCATTCACTCGTGCCCTCAAAGCAAGAATGAATGGCTATTCTAGATGTGTTCATTTCAACTTAGACCTCTTTAAATCAGCCAAAAGCGAAGTATATAACTTACCCATTAAAACACCAAAATGCTGAAGAGATTCTAACTCTCTCTACAACCAAAGCCTTGGAAGACATTGTGACGTCTACTAGCCCACAATGGACACTCGTAGTGGATTACCCCAGGTCCTCTTACAAAGTAAATACCTAAGTCCCAGTAGGGAAAACGCCACCAAACTTGGAACATGGATTGGTCATCGAAACTTGCTATTCCTAGCAGACAAAATCATAAAATGCCATTTCTCATCCGGATCACTAATTGTGACATCCGAGGAGCTACGCAGGCTGGAAGGCTGAAAACGGAAACCGAACCGTTTTTTTTTTTTTTGTTTGTCCAGCAATCCTGGAAAAACAAAACAAAATGACGCTGTCAAAAAAATATGCAACAAAACATCACAGCAAACCCACCAATTAAAATTACCTAAACAAAAGATCAAGAGATAAAAATAAAACGTAGCGAACAGAATGATAAAAATATGCATTTACACATCGCGAGTTGCGCGGGCGACGACCCGATGACGCAAAGTTTGCGTAACAAGCCTTGAACTACCGGATTGGCTTTACGTATAGTTAAAGATACAAGGGTACGTAGAAGTTTGAAGGGGGGACTTTAGTATTCTTAGAGAACTGAGAAAGAACTACCGAGAAACTTACGAGCTAAGGAAGTTGGAAAGTGCTATCGCTGTCATTATTTTTGCCGCCATGCAATTCTCTGTGTTCCGGTTTAAAAGCTATGGGGGCTGATAATGAGAGAAGTTCATGAAGTATTTGAATTTGGGTTTTGAGGTTGGCAACTTGACCAACCCCGAGGGGTGTTAAAGGTGCTTATATAGGAGACTACTAGCACTTACCGTTGGGCTGCTTTCTCATTGAAACAACTCAAAAACCGGGTGGATGAACTTCCTGGTTGGCAAAAAGATCAAATTACCTTCATCTTTACTTTCCATAAGCAACATTACTATGAGTAATGTACTTAAATATCTCTCCATTAAATCAATCATACTAAAAATCTGACAAAATTGTGGCGGGAATACTTAATTTTTCGAAGTATTAGCACCTATTTTAGAAGCACCTATGTATTCAACACCAAAGGTATTCCCATTTTGCATGCATTTTGCTACAAAAATAGGTGCTTAAAGGAGATACTTCGATTTTTCTACTCTTGCGCTTTGACATTAAATGCAACATGGATGCAACGGCAACATGTTTTACAGTACTCATGGGCAAAGTTGCTCTTGGAAAGTAAAGATTCAACAGTTGACTGTATGCTATTCACCTTTCTGATAAATTTAAAACTTCTTCGTAATTTCTGCCCTATATGACCACATGGCAGCTGCCACGGCCAAGCATTTATCTCAGTTATATGCTCAAGGTTGACTATTAACCCTAGAACTTTCAACAGTCCTCTGGTCACCACAAAAAACAATGACATTCACAACTCGGATATCTTATATTCTTAGTCGTAATAGCATTTCTCTAGTGTTACGTACTTACGTGCGTCTAATAATAATATTCTTTACGTAACGATTCTCGGGCCTTGAACTCAGATCATTCGCTACGGTAGTGTTGTGTCTCGCTTCTAAGAAAAGAGGATGAGCTGACTGTTTGGCTTCCGAATAAATTAAAGTAGTACTTATCTATGTTATTGATTTTTGAGGATGAATGTAATGGGCTTACCATCACTGAACATACTCGTAGCATGATGGTAGTAATTTTTAAATAAAATGGCGATATATTTCACGGTTAGTAAGAAAACTGAGCCCTATAGTTTTGTAGGTAGTTAAAAAGGAAAATTATTTAAACGACCATTTGCAACCATATCTCCATTTCCACAACAAAATTGTGGCAATCCGTCAAGTCTTTCCAATTATTGTGTGGGTATCTTTGCAAAACTTGTTCCTGTTTTGAAGTCGATTAAAAAGCTAGTTCAAATCAACCACAATCTGAATAATTTTTAAGGATATTGCTAATCCATTGATTAATGTGTTCGATAAAATTGTCTGCTCACCAACGTAAATGACGCCATGAATTTTGTTGATCTGTCAATATTAAAGTCATTCCTATGATTAGTGTGCTACGTACTCCGTAGTTTCCCAACTTAAGTTGAGCAAATCCATGAAATTATGATTTAGAGCAAATATTTTTGAGATTGTGTAAAGGGTATTAAGTTAATAGACGAACCAAAGGGTTGTTTTCAGGATCCACAGTTATTAAATAGAAAAATGCTGGAAATGGGCTTGCACTAAGGCCCCAACCACCGGCCCTCTTCGAGCGGGTTTAGTTTAGTTCATGAACCATGTACACCTTGTTATTCCAAATTTGATTAATGATAATGAGTTTCGTACGATGAATGGTGACGTAAATACATAGGCACAGGTGCATACAACTGTGATAACAATATTAACGATGTTATCAATTAGTTTAAATGGTCACTTCTATTTATAATCAATATGTAATAGGTATAATAATATCATTTAATGATATTGTATTGTGGGAGTTAACTTGTAGATGATCACGTGTAGGTTTGAAAATATTTTGGAAGTTAAAATGCCTACATGAAAGGGAGTTGTATGCTAAGAATGAAAGCATGAAAATGGAAGCTACCAAACTCGAACTGTGTAGAGGACTCTGTTTGTATAGACTCGCTGGATTGATAATGTTATAGGTAGCCCATAAATAAACAAGACTAACCTGTATGAGCTCATTTTTAACCAACGAATAAAAAGAAGGAGGCTCTCAAGCCGGCGCGTATTTTTATTTTTATAATTAGGCATTGAATATTCCTATTTTTTATGAAGGATATTCAAAGATAAGTGCGTTCCTAGCGTAGTATGTGTGGTGTGACTTTAAATGATAGGCTGAGGAATGATGTGATGAAGCAACGGTGCTGTTCAAAAGAAGATGTAGTGACAAAAATTTAAAACATTATGATTAAATGGTTTGGTCATGTTGAGAGGATGAATGAACGGAGACTAACAAAAGGCATTTACAAGGCAGACGTGAGTGGAAGCGTCGGGAGGGGACGCCCTAGACGTCGGGAGGGGACATATAGTGACTATAATGGTGATGTTATTCAGAAAGTCAGGTGCGTAGTACTCGCAACAGGGGCGCGTGTATGACCAGATGTATGAACGTAAACGAGGCAAAAGGAGTATGTAGGGATTGTAGCAGGTGGCGTTCTGTGGTTTCTGCCTAATCAGCTTTTTTCCTCTGAATTTTATCCACTGAATACATCCGTTAACTCGACATTAACGGCTTTTGTAGAACAGGCACCAATATTTTGCCAATAACACGTAGGTAGTGAAGCAGCGGTGGCCCAGTGGAAACCGCCGCGACTTACGAGTTGTAGGTCGTAGGTTCGAACCCTGACAGGCGCTTTATTTTGTGTAAATTATTTCATCACCAGAGGAGGCCTGTGTACCAGCAGTGGGAACATAATACAGACACAGACTAAATACTAACACATAGATACATTCATGCATACATATAACGAAAATAAGTTTTTTCAGAATAATAGATGTATTATTCTGACGGTTGTGCATAATCAGCCTATTATGTTCCCACTGCTGGGTACATAATTCTCTATATTATTAAATATTAAGTAATCTAAAGCCTTGACCACCAAATGCCAAAAGCCACTTCACTGCGCAAAACAAGCAGTTACTTCCTGTTCGCGCAGTTTTGCGCCGTTTTGCGCAGTTCCGCGCAGGTTCAAGGCCCCTGTTACGCAAACTTCCTGACGAGTGCGCCTGAGCATTTCACCTTACATCACGCGAGTAATAGTAATTGCAACAATTTATATACGTACGTATAATGGTTGCGCTTTCTTCGCTTCCTTTCCTTGTGATATAACTGAACAGGAATTGGTGTGATTTTTTGTAGCGTTCGCGCTGGTAGAAAGGATGAGATTATGGAATTGGAAGGCACGTTGTTTCCTATTTTTTTAAACTCTCAACTGTTTTGGGTAACACTGTGTAAGATGAACTCCTTTAACAAAGTGTGGTCCTTGGCAGCTCTTGACAGAGAGATATATTTTCGTCTTAAAATACCATTCTGTTGATTCCATAATTTACAATATAGCCTTTGGGTACTTTTCGATTCCAGTGTATGTTAATGAAGTCACACAAAGCTCGCGGAGTTAACGCAACAATTGAATGACAGACACTTTTTTTATGAATGAATCATTTATCAAAATAAATGATTCATTCATAAAAAAAGTGTCTGTGGTCCGTTCTGTACCTTTTTTCCTAGAAACAATGTGACATTTGGGGCAATCTCAACCTCCAAAATTAATGAGGTACCTACATATTGCAAAGTTTATCCGTAAAAATTGTTACAATCCTCATACATTACGAAGAGAGTTCTATGCCATAACGTTGTCACGTTTTTCAGTTTTTTGGGGGATCGCGAGTAGGTACTTTAAAACATAATGTCAGACTTTTATGGCTACCTTTTACGTCACCTAGGGTGGCAATTGCGTCATGGCCAGTCCAATGACGCCATTTGATCACGCCTTTGCATATTTTAGCCGTTCAACCCTTTTTCTTAAAAGGTTTTGCGATAATCCGTGTTATGGCAAACTGTGGAGTAACAGGTAATGGTTTCTTCGAAGTGGTTTCAGTTAAGGTTTGTTCGAAGTTTTCTTTAAAGTTTTTAGCAGGATTAATAAACATCAAATTTGTCAGTAATTACTACTGATAATGAGAAAGGTGAAATACTGTAATCTCATTAAAACCATAGGAATATTTTTTACAAAACATTTAAAAAAAAAATGTACAAAGTCGGACTTAACGCCTGAGGCATTTGCCATCAGTCAACCTTAGGGTGATGCAGAGACAAAACATGGCAGGTGCAACCCTTATGTCTTATAGATAGATAACTCGAAAAAGACAAAATACTAACACATAGATATAACGAAAACGTATAACGAAAATAAGTTTCACGCATACATATAACGAAAATAAGTTTTTTCAGGATGTGAAAAATAAGTTTTTTCAGGATATGTACGGACAGTAAGTTCAGGCAGAAGGCGTTCTGTACCTAGTTTCTGCCTACCCCCCCACAGGAAGAAGGCGTGAGTTTATGTCTGTGTCTGCATATAGGTAATGTAGTATCTTGACAATAAGTGATTGATTACTAAACACAGTGTCACATTAATTTTTCTTTTTTTCTTTTGGAGCTCGCATGAGATCCTGGATTCGATTCCCAGGTCGGGCAAAGTGTTAATGGATTTCTCCATTCTGAATTTCTCAATAGCAACCCGAAGTCTGGTTTTGTGACCGGTTGATGGCAATTTGTGCAATTACAGGGGACTTAAATATTGCTGAAAAATGTGGTCATAATATAGGTGCACTACTGCCTAACTCTTTGGAGGACATAAAAAAAAAAAAAGTAAAAAAATAAAAAAAGGCGTAATGT
Organism: Dasypolia templi; assembly: GCA_963555695.1. NCBI lineage: Eukaryota > Metazoa > Arthropoda > Insecta > Lepidoptera > Noctuidae > Dasypolia > Dasypolia templi. Next base: position 6,378,191 of record OY743162.1, on the reverse strand, counting down.
TATGTCAAAAAATATATTCTTCATATCACCTTAGAGGTCCCTCGAATGAGTGTGAGTCGGTGCGATACCTCACGAACACGTCAATATTAAATAAACTATTCAAACGACATTATGAAAATGGGATGAAATACGCGTGTTTTGTTGACTACCTCAAGGAAGCCTACTCCTCACGTACCTTATATTGCTGGAGTAAAACTGTAACTATGAGTATGAAACCAACTAAGTGAGGTTGAGCCAAGTCGAGGAAATCATGAGGTTTTGTGTAAGAATATGCATGCGTATGGCTCTCAAAAACGTTGAAGGAAAACATCGGGAGGAAACCATGCATGTCTTAGAACCAAAATTCGAAGACATGTGACATCTTTTACCAATCCACACTTTTGGATTACGGCCCAGAGAGAACGCCTGTGTTCCAGCAGTGGTTATAAGTACCTACGTCAAGATGAGCGAAAAACAATTGCTCCTTTATTTCGGGGAGCAATCATTATAGTATCATAATTACGAGTACTGATACCTCCCGATTAATCATAGGGGTCCAACTTGATAAATGGAAAAACATTACGTCACGGCACTTTGTTTTTCTCATACATAAATAAAGCTAAACTTAATCATTCACATTGAAGTGAGAGTAAGTCCTTTCGAAGTTCATCGTCATCTGCATGTGTGACATGACATGCGTGGAGGGAGCTGTCAGTGTCATCCCGGCTTGGTCAAACCTGAGTTTCACCTAAGTTTTCACGGTGAGATGGTTACAGAATAGCACAACTGCTGACCCTTTTACGAAACATGTCGGGGTCGACCAATACCATTATTTTACATTGAGCGACTGCCTATTTGACGTCAACAACCCAGTTCTTACGTAACACGATACCCTTTGGTAAGACTGATTGTCAGACTTTCCTACCGAAGTTCTATTTGGTAAATAATAATGAGGTCAAAATGCGGTTAATTATGTAGGAGGCCAAGCCTTTTTGTCGAACGCGTCATACAGGAACAATAACCAGGAAAACTTAATGCAATATTTCTATAATGTCGTAACGTTTATCCTGGCGATTGTTTACTTACTTTAATGCTGACTGGATAGTGAACAGAATATGTAAAAGGCATGGGTTTGACATCATTGGACAACAACATATGAGTCATTTAAAAGTAAGCTTTCGTCGTTTAAAACTACGAACTATGCGTAAGTATTTTAAATTTAAAAACGAATTGCACCAATTTTAATTTGGGCATGTTTTAAATTACAACCGAAACCGTTCTTTAATTGAATTTCGGTTTATTTGAGATTCCATGTTATTTGTACTGTTATTATTAATGAAGATTAATATCCGTATGATATCAAACATAATCAGCAAACAACGTAAAACATACAAAATCAATCATATCCTATTAACTACAAACAAAACGAACATTTTCAAGCGCGGTGCGCAGGCGCACACATATGCGCGTGCACGCCAATTCACTTCCAGATGTTATGCAACAGGAAAGCGGGGGGGTGTGGCCGGAAAGTGAAAGCGAGGTCGTTGACCTGCCTGCACCGAATGTCAATGCGAAGTTGAAAGGGGGAGGGAGGGGGGAATTGGGTTACGTTACAAGTTTCTAATTTTCCGTTCATTGATGGTGGCCTTTGGTTATTAGTTGTGGGATTAGGAGTTAGGTATTTTTGGGATCTGGTTAAAGAAAAGTATTATCAAAATCTAGTCGCGAAATCATCTCAGCGACAACCATTGTCAAAAGCTTGACAAAACTGTGGGGAAATAAGAGGTATTTTTGACAGATTGAGACAGATCAGACCGTGACTGTTCTTAAAATTACGGGACATCTCTGTTACCATTGATTCAGAAAAAAAAAAAAAGATTTTTGAATGAAAATGTGGTAATGTAAATGTTTGCATGTCGAATGGTGAAATATGGCTGCGCCTTAATGTTTTCTATCACCTATTATGTATTACCTCTATTTGCAAAAGAAATGTCTATTCTATTCTATTCTTTTTAGTACCTGATTATGGACCGTCCCGCGTTGTTTTTTTTTTCGGTTATACTACTCTGTCAAGAAAGTACCGCGAAAAGGTCAATAGCACACAACATGTTAGTTATAAATCCAAATTTATTTTATCGCCGTCAAAGTATGCTCTTTCAGAAACGATGCACTTTACACCTACAAAAAATCGAATAATCAAAATATTTTATTAACGTTTTTTCCTGAATTGGGTTCAGATCTCGCCGCGAATTCTCCTATATGTCATTTACTTAACTTACTTCGGGAAAAAGAAAGAAGTCGGCTGAAGACATGTCTGGGGAATAAGGTGCATGCTCGATGGTATTTGTTGAGTTTTTGGTCAAAAATTCGTTCACAGTGATGGCCTTGTGCGCCGGCGCATTATCGTGATGCAAAATTCGAGAATTTTTTTTCCACAAATCTGGCCTTTTTCGTCAAATTTGGTTTCGGTTCAGTTGGAATGCGCCACTCCGAAGCTTGTTGACTAGTTTGCATGTCAAACTCGTAAACCTACGTCTTGTCACCAGTAACAATGCGTTTCATGAATGTTGGGTCGGAATTGATTCGTTCTAGCATGTCCCCAGCGACTCGTAGGCGATTGAGTTTTTGGACAAAATTCAGGTCTTTTGGGACTAATCGAGCGGCAACATGTTTCATATCCAAGTGATTATTTAAAATGGTACGGATCAATTCATGAGACACAGAAAGTTCAGCGGCTATCTCTCCCAAGCTTGAATGAGGATTTTCGGTAACTATTTCCTTCACTTTTGCGATGTTAACTTCAGTTGAAGACATCGATCGAGAGAAATCAAGAGATCAGAGCGAGGCAAATCTTCCGTCACATATCGACCGCTTTTGAACGCTTTGTACCACTCATAAGTTCGAGTTTTTGAAAAAGTCGATTCACCGTAAGCCTTCTGTTACATTTTCAGTGACGAAAAATTAATTAAAGCTTTTTAAATGCTATAATCTAAAAGTTAGCAAGAACATTTAAAGAAGCTAAAGGTATTTGAATATAAAGCCTAGCGGTATTGGCACAGCACTACCTAGTGTGCAATTGGCACTAATTATAACTACAGGTATTGCTATATATGTATATATACCTTCGTGTAAGATTGCAGTGTCTTCATTACTGACTGTCTACTATCAGAATTATGTACTTAGCGTAAATACAGTACAGTTTTTTTTAAAGATGTGGCGGCTGCTGTTAGATCATTTCAACAATCAGAGAAACTGGGCCAAATACGATCTTAAGACGTCCACTGTTAGATATAGGACCGGTTCTGTGCTGCACCCATCCAGCGGATTCCTTCAGACCTTACTAGTATTTTATTAGAATTTTCTTAGCTGTTTAGCGGGTTATATTTGCCAAGTATTGGGATAGTCTCAGATGTGCTCCCGTAAGTGTATTACGTAGTGAACTTTTATAAGATTTCCTTTTCAGCAAACTCAGGACGTCCATCCACTTATGTAAAAGAACCAAATATTTTCGTTCAACTTGACATTGAGACCAAACCATCTATCTCCGGCAGTTATAACTGCCAGCTAAACGTTTCTAAACGAGGTGACCGCAATCAGATGCCGGCGAAATGAGAAAGCGACCTCGAATGCATGTCTATGTTGCTAGCTGCATAACGGTACACTTCGGTGGCCAGGGCTGCTACTAGACTTGGGTTCTGATCCGGGAGTGGGAGAAGCAAAATATGTCAAGAGGTACTGGAGTTTTACTTGTGGGCACAGATAATATAATACTACGTACAGATACCCAATCCCATACAAATAAATTAAACCTCCCTAAGTCTGGCTATTGAGCTGGCAATTTTTCTTCGTCCAATTTTTCAACAGATGACAGCATCAGCGACTCACTAATTGCCAGAGACTAGTTTTACCACGCCATCGTCCACGAGTCGACCTACTTTTTAAACGTTTTGTGCAACCCTTTTTATATAAAGTTTAATAGTTCCGGTTTCAGAAAATCATGTTAATCGATTTCTTTTACATTTCTATGTAAAGTAATAGATAAAAATAAGTTATTCGATTTAAATTGGTAACGATAGAGGCTACTCTGATATGTTTAAATTGAGTAAAGAGCCATCTATTGCAAAAAGCTTTAAACTAAATGATTAACAGATCATTATTTTCATTCAGGATTTTTACTGTCATGGAACTTAATCAAAATAACGGTTGGAAAATCTCTTTTCTGCTTTCCATCTGAATAAAAGCCGGAGTTAGTAGAAATAAATAAGAAATAGGCCAAAATATGGGATTTTATCGAACTACCTTAAACACATGACGAATGTAGAGGACTCGGTGATAGTCCTGTCTCAGTGCATGATGTCTCAAATGATTTATTCTCAAATAATATGGGTGTTAATACATTTTCCCTGGCTGGTTTGCACAGCCACAGTCATCCTTAAGGATTATATTAGCGACCGAAACTATATATAAGTCGGATTTCGGTCGCTACATATTACTCGGAAAAATGTAAATTGGTCTACTGAGGCAAAAATACACAGCGATGTTGAAAGGCGGATCAACGACCTATTGAAGATTCCGGAGATCTACTGTTTACAGGCAGCGCAGGACTGGTAGTTTTGGCGATGTTTGAAGAAGTCCTTTGTCAAGCTGAGGACACAGGCCTCTTCTTTTATGAGAGGGAGAGGGTCATAATTTACCACGCGACCTAGTGGAAGTTGGTGGAAGTCACATATTAAATTAAATACCCACACGAATTAAAGTGCCTGTCTGTGTTCGAACTTACGACCTACAACTCGTAGGTCTGGACTGGGCCACCACTGCTCTGCACTGATGATGATGATAAATCAAACAAATCCGGGTTGCTCTCGTCTGCGCCAGCCCTACGTATGTTGGTATGATATTATGTTGGTACGAGTACGTTTGTAGTTAGATTGCAGGCGCATTTCTCCTCGCGAGGTCATCAGTTATTAGCTGTCTGCGCTGTCACTGATCCGGCACAGTTTTATGTTTGTACCAGGAACCCACCTACCTACCTAATACCAATACCAGAGTGCATCTACCATTAACAGTAGTTCGTCATTCATACATTTGACAGGACTTAACACAGACAGACAGAAAGGGATCGCTGTTGGTAAACATTTGTGAAATGTATTAAAAAAACGTGTCAACTGCGAGTCGGACTTGAACACGAAGGGTTCCTTATCACCGTACAATATTTAACACTACATATTTAAAAAGAAACATGTTTCTTGTAACTAAAGAGGGTCTCCTCTTTAGTTTTTATTTTTATAAAAATAATATACACACTGTGAATAAAGACAGCGGAGGCTTATAGTACCAGCCTAGGGTCCCATTGGCACCCTTTGGGTACGGAACACTATAAATATGGTGGCAGACATTGAAAGGGTTCCAAAAATACCGGTAAAAACCGGTATTTAGTGGTTGCGGGAACCCCAACCGGGACAGGAACCTGGAACCTTAACCTTTACTTTACCGGTTCTTCTTCAAAGCGAGTCCGAAAGCGTTCATACGATGCCGCTTAGCGTAAAACGAAGCTTTGTACTATAGCGGCGAGGTACAGAGTAGAAGAGTAGTAGACAATGGTAATGATAAATATCACTTTGGATGATCTGTACCTATGCTAGTACGACCAACTTATATGTGCAATTATTGGTGGCGCTAGTTGTAAACGAAAAACTTAAAGTTAAACAAAAACCGATCGTGTGTCCCATTCAAAATGTTAGTTCGAAAAACGGCCGTTGCACTTACAAGTTAGTCGAAGTGTAGTTTTGTAGATAGGATTTTAATTCGGATTAGTTACAGTTGTAATGGCAATCATGTCTTTTATGTATTTTATCTCTCTCTATCGTTGTAGGCGTTGAAGACTGTAGACTTGTAGACAGTTTTCTGTTTTGTTAAGTACCTGGTGCTTGTTGACAGGACTACACTGTTCTCCCATAAACCTATTATGACTGTAATTTGAAAGCATTGTAAAAGAAACCCCCGTCTGCCAAGCCCTATGCCCAACGATGTTGGAGTCAGCTTCCTGTATCACCAGATGCAGCTGAATACCAGTATTTTACATGGAGCGACTGCCTGCCTGACCTCCACAACCCAGTTACTGGGTAACACGATACCCCTTGGTAAGACTGGTTGTCAGACTTTCGGGATTCTGAAGACCCGTAACGATTGTCACAGACCCAAGAATGACAGCCGGAACCAACGGCTTAACGTGCTTTCCCAGCTGTACCCCCTCTGCCCACCTACTCTGGCATTTTCTTCAACTTAAAAAAATAGATTAAAACTTTCTTTATTTTGGGGTCTGTTACATTGCATATCAATTACTATATAGTTCTACGAACTGCAATTTAAATACATATAAGTTTCTAAACTAGGATTATATACCTAGGATTCGTGTAAATGTATATTATCCATATTATTTTACACATCCAAAACCGTTAAGTTTTAAGTTTTTTTTTTAAGGTTTAGCTATAAACATACTTAATGCACAACGATAAGTGTGCAATATCTGTTACTGAGGCCCTAGTGTGAGTTTCTTTTAACCATTTCGACTTTACGCATCGACCGCGTTCGGCGTTCCGATTGGCCCTTCACCATTCGATCGTTGCGCTCCGATTGCCAAGGGCCAATCGGAGCGCCGAACGCGGTCGATGCGTAAAATCGAGACGGTTAAAATAAACTCACACTAGGCCCACTGTTCAAATGGAAAGCCAAAAAATGCTTATCCCAAAAGAGTATACACACGTTCATTTTTTCATTCGATTTGGCGGAATTGCAATTAAAAAATGCACTAAAAATGAGGTGGCTATGTGCTGTTCATGTTGCCCGTCTAACAGACAGTAGATGGACCATAAAAACAAATATGGAAAATCTCAGAAGGAAAGAGAGTGTTGGTAGACCTCACAAACAATGGATCTATCACGGAAATAGGAAAATAATAATAATAATATGTTATAATTGTTCACCAGCAACTTGCTTTGAAATATAAACTTGTGGATTCTGAGGTACCGTATTACAAGTATGTGCCCGACCCAGTTCTCGAAAATGACCTTGTCTCGTTGTACTGGAATCGGTCTATCATTACTGACAGGACTATTATCCCTAATAAGCCTGACATAGTAGTGATAGATCGATTAGCGCGCCGCACAATGATTGTCGATGTTACCATTCCACATGACGAGAACCTCGTCAAAGCTGAGAAAGAGAAACAAATTAAATATCTCGACTTAGCACACGAGGTGGTTGACATGTGAGCTCGGCTGTCATTGTGCCGATTGTCGTATCGGCCAATGGCCTCATGGCAAAAAGCCTCGTACAACATCTCTCGAGGCTTTCGTTAGGCGGTTGGATCAAGGGCCTGAGTCAGAAGGCAGTAGGTACTCCTCGATACGGCTCGCAATGTGAGGAGGTTCCTGTCTCTGGAGCCCTAACCACCTTCAAAACCTACAAGGCATAAAAATAATTACAGTTTTGCTTAAATGTAAATGATATTCCTAAGACTTACGTGCCTGATCTAGGTTATCCTGTTTTTCAGTCGAAAAGAGCTAAAATAGTCCGAGAAAACTTATAAATAATAAAAAAAATTACACTATGTTGAGTAGCTTAAAACCTAGTTTTTAAATTTGACAAATACGTGTTGTAGGTGAGTATATTTATTTAATTCAACACAGTTAATAAATTCTCTGTATCTTCATAAGACATGCTTTGGAGAGCATCCTTGAGAATTCTCTTACAATTTGTGTAGTTCAGGGAATAAATGTTTGCTTTCGAGTTCAGTCTATATAGGAGAGGACCGAGGTACAGGTAAAATTTGGATATAAAAGCATGTTTTGTTGTATTTTGTGGACAGACTATATCTTTACGTCTTTTGTTTGTATATTCCGTGCTGTAGGGTAGAGCTGTGTGTTGTTTTAGTACAATGCCCATTATAAATAGTTGCCGAACTGTTAATACTTCACAAGATTTGTATAGGAGGTTAGTAGGAAAAAAGAAAGGGCGAAAAGTAGACACTTTAAGAACCGCCCTCTGAGCTGTCTCGATGGTTAGTGACACTGTTTTACCCGCTCCACCCCATGTGGTAACACAGTACGTTATAATCGATTGACAGAGCAAAGTAAACTTTTCTAACTGTTTTTGGGTCAGCAATACAGCGTAACCTTTTAAAACAAATATTAACTTGCGAATTCTATTATTTAAAGCTTCTATATGTTGTTTGAATGAGAGTGTTCTTCTAACAGAACAGACAGCTGTGCTGCTGGGGAGTTTGTTGCGCCACTTCTTCCCAGCTCAAGCACTAGGAAGTGGTGACGGGCGGGCGTTTTGGGGGACTGTCTTATGTAATTTTGACGTTCGAAAAGTGCTGATTCTCAGCCTAATTTGAATAAATGACTTTTGATTTGATTTTATTTGAGTGTTTCATCTATTATAGAAGAAAATACCGAACCGAAAAGATTTAAATGTTTTCATTACGTACTTATGGATATTGTAACAAGGTACCGACATGATTTTAATAACTTTAAAAGTTCCCTTAGAGAATCGCGCCGATGCACGATGGAGGCCATATATTGCTCTGTTGGCGCTTTTCTGCAGAATAAAAATAGACTCGATATCTGGAGCTCGTTGTAAGATTTACAAATTTGTAAACTGTAACTTATAATAAAATTGTCATCGTAAAGTTTTGTGGTATATGGTCCAGATATTTGGCTGGTAATAGTGCAGTGCCTTTCTCTAGCGTGGTTACCTGACACGGACAGCTACATGTAAGAATGCGACCGACTTGAGAGGCTTACATTGTCACTGTTGTATTTATGTTTATTCGGTTTAACTTAATGACCTTTGGTATGATAAGTTAACTAAATATTTCAACTATATATTGGTGTTTCAGAACATCTCAAGACCAGGACTTAACGACGTTCCATCACTGTTAGTCAATAATTTTATTCTTTATACAAATGAAATAAAATAAAATTGTTCATTTTGTAAACAGGGTAAGTATCGGAATCATTTTCCACGTTTTTAAAAAAATAAGAAAATTAGCTAAATTAAGTCGACATTTCTGAAAAGAAGAAATGCGAAACAAACTCGGAGGTCAGAGTCGCTTTTAAATTCCAGACATAATCTTGGTCAAACCATGTGAGCACCATGTAGTTTAGTGTCTTAAATGGTCTTGTGATGTAAGATCCACACAGTTTTGAGTGGACAAGTCCAGTCAGTGTAATTTAATGCCTGTGGCTAAACCTATTTTTCTTGTTAAGATATCTCTTGGGTCCAACCAAATGTAAAAAAACTCATACCGTTTTTCAAATGATTAAAATTTAAAATAACATTGCACAAATAAACACAAAATGGAACCTGATAATCTCTATCACATCCACAATAATCTTCGTGTGTTGTTATACCAAAATACTGAATATTAATTATCAATTAAAATGAACAAACGGCTGAATAAATCACTGATATTACAATTATCATTGTATTCTCCAGTGACAAATGGCAGTATTAGTTATGAAAATGTCTGTCGTAATGTGGCAGCACTGGGCCGTGGCGAGGAAAGTGTGGTGCTGAGGAAAAGTGGTGAAAAGTTAGAATACTTCCCGCGCTTGCATTCTCACCAGTGTGCGTGTGCGCATCGAAAGATGTCGGATAGCAGGATGCTATGATTTTTGTTATTTTAGTAGAGACAGAGACAATAGTAGATTAATATTTGAATTAGGTTATTTAAAGTTTAACAATTAATTATTAATGGTGTGAGCAAGTGTGTTTTAATGAAAATACAGATGTGGTTATAATTGCAGTATGTAGGTCATTCATTTATTATAATCAGACTATAATGTTCCCACTGCTGGGACACAGGCTTATTCTCTGTGAGAGGGAGTGGACCGTAATCTGCCACCATTGGTGGTAGTGGATGTCACATGTATTCGAATTTTTGGTTCTGGGACATGTCGGTTTCCTGACGATGTTTTTTTTTAATGAAATAGTTGACACAAAGTAAAGCGCCTGTCTGGGCTCGACTGTTACCACTGGGGCCACCAATGATCTATATGCTCATTCATGTATTACTGAAAAGAATTGTATTAATGTATTACTGAAGCAAGGGCAATACAGGACGGACATTTATGGACATCGATGTGGAAACTGTAACCATGACGTCAGCACACGATTCTAGAACCCCTTGTGTATACATTTTTCGTCATTAACTATATCTTACAATATTAAGTTACAGTTAGCACGCTAGATCGTAGTCAATTACTAAAAATTCACAATATTTTAAGCTGGAGAGGCATAATGTTCAGCAAGAGTAAATAAATTACTACGTTCATTTGAATAGATTTTTTTTTAAGATGGCTGCGAAAAACTAGGCACCGTTATTTCTTCACATACTCAAAGATAGTATCGCTATCGCTCATTGTTCACACTACAGCACAAACCCACCCATATTTACATCAGTAAAACTTTATTAATTCCACACAATTCTCACAGCCTTATCGCCCAGACTTAAAGTCCAAAATCGACCGATTCCAAATAACGGTACTACTTTGAATGATGATCAGTTATCACGCTAGAATGACGTGGTTTACTGTTCCGATTTTTATATGGGTTTATAGTTTGTTTAACGGTTTAACGAAAAGTTTAGTTAATTTCTGTAATCGGTTTACGGTTGAGCGGGTATTTGTGACATTTTGTTGATGATGACTGATGACTACATTGTTGTTAGCTGTAACCGTTATTTTGGCCAACCATGCCTTATCTACATAATCATAAAACATGGATTTTGGACCGGTTATTGTCATGTTAAAGTAGGAACTAGGCTATTATAACTTCCGGTTAAATTGAAGCATAATATGTCTGTAAAAACGATTGAGCTAATTTCCCATTACACCCCTACAAAACAATGTCATGGAATATTGAATCACATCACAGATAATCCAATGATGGTCTGCAAAATTAAAAAAAAAAAAATATTATGTACTTCATGTATTGTAGAGAGCGGTGGTGGCCCAGTGTTAACGACCGCGACTTACGAATTGCAGGTCTTAGGTTCAAACCCAGACAGGCGCTTTATTTTGTGTACATTATTTCATCACCACTGCTCTCAAAACGTTGAAGGAAAACATCGCGACGAAACCAGCATGTCCTAGAACCATAAATTCGACGACATGAGAAATCCACCAACCCGCACTGGACCCGCGTGGTAGATTACGGCCCACGTTCTCTCATCGGGAGGAGCCCTGTGTCCCAGCAGTGGGAATATATTAGGCTGATTATGCTTATGCTGTTTGGTTTATAAACGATTTATTAGATAGGTAGACCTGATGGCACGGGCTTAAGCCAAGTGTTCACCAGTGGGGATAAGTGTTGGAGTAATTTTAGATACTGCGTGGTTATCCGCAGGTTGTATTGTTATCATTCACTCCTCAACCTTTTTGCTTCCATTCTCACTTCACGACGGGAATTCCTTTCAGCTGAAAGGAGAATGGAACGTGTTCTGCCCAAGGAACATCGGCAGGAAGATGATTTATATTATAATGGATGGCCAGTTGATTCTGTAAGCGTTTATGAAGTCATTGCACCAGCATTTTCTTGGCTACCAACAGCATAGCCGGGTGCCCTTAGAAACTAAGAGCATAGCCAATATATCCTTAAAAACAGGGCCAAGTGCGTGTCGGACCAAGCGTAATGATGGGTTTCCGTTTTTGGGATGAATTTATCCCAAGAACAAACTTAACATTATAGTTGAAAAACATGTTCTCTTAAATAACGATATACGTCTCGGTCAATTCTCCAACTGCCAATGTAAGTTTGTGATCGCAAAAAAACATATTTTGTATGTGTTAAAACTAGAAATTCACGAATTTCGGACTTTTTTCTTTACTTGCGCTGTGGCCCGAGCTTTTTGCTAAATTTCGTGTTTCTAAGTTAACGGGAAGTATCCGATAGGTTTTGATTTATTTGTGAGTACCAAAATATGTCGCTTAGATCGCTGTATTTTTTTTATTGCGTTTACTAAGAAAGTTGATTTTTTAAGCTCCAAGAGACCGTAGACTTACGTACTTATTTGCTATTAATTTCAACTTGATACCTCCACGATATCCTGAGAAAAAGGGTCTTACCAGACTGACAGACAGACAGACGGCAAACGCAGTGATCTTCTATGGGTTCCGTTTTTTTACTTTTGGCATCTGGATCCCTAAAAAGGAGTCCAACTAATAATAGGTAGGTACTGAATGAACCAGCTGGTTTTACCACTACAGGATAAAAATTATTAAAAACCACCAATACATGGTTTTTATCTTGTATTATTTCCTTACAAGATTTGCAAAAGACGTCGATCGAAGGATACCTAGAGAAAAAAGAGACAATACGGGTTTTTTTTTTACAGAGGAAAACCACGAATAAATAAGGAAACTAATCTTTATCGCGAGTCCAAAGTAACACGTTTTTAAATATGTTGGTAACCTCTGGATTTGGTTATTTTGGGATGTGATCTAATCTAGGAAAATAAGGTCTTTCTACCCTGGGTCTCAGCATAGTCATCAATTTAAATATCTTAAGGTAATAAACAATAAATTTTGATCTTTATGGAGAGCAGTTGGTGCCCCAGTGCACACAGTTCACAGTTGTAGATCGTGAACTCGAACCCAGGCAGGCACTTTACTTTGTGTATTTAATTTAATCACCACTTCCCTCAAAACGTGAAAGAAAACATACATAATAGACACAACATGCGTGACTTGATACATTGATTTTCAGCATTTCATGTAGTATTTAAGAGTTAATAATCTTTTCAATTTCAATTCAGATTTGATTAAGATTTGGGTGACATAGTTTTGAGTGTTCAGAGTTTTCTTGGAGTTTGCCCCTTCTTCGCCATGGGGACCTACTATGCTTTGGAAAAGACAACTAGCTTCATCTTTCTGACTGACCAACACACCTCTTCAATTCAAAAGTGCCTTTTGTTGGTTATTTTAAATAAATGCTTTGAGTTTATGAATATCTTGCCTAATCAAGATTCAAACATTTTCGTCGGGGATAGTTCAATATCGCATAACTAGCTGTGGTAAAAACCGCGTAAGGATCAAAAATAAAAATTTCAGGAATATCATTTTTTTTTTCGTTGCCGATTTGATGTACGTACAAATTAGTATATTCTTGCTGGTACCTATTTATAGTGTTCCGTACGCAAGGAGTGCGAACGCGACCCTATTACCTGATAAGGACTCCACCGGTAATATTTAGTAGACCCTTGATTTCACAGAGTGTGTACTACTACGACCGCTTATCTCTTACTATCAACAAAAAATACAAATAAATTGAAGTCAAAATTAAATCGTGTCCCCATACACGAATCTTTTTCTCTTCATTTCTAAACACTGCACCGTACCTAAAGCGCCAACAATGATGACTTTGACATCGGTAGCTCTTTATGGCCCAAGGCGCTTACAAAAATGGACGCCGTTGTAATTTGGCGGCAATAGGTCAAAGAAAGTGTCATTCATATTTACACACCATAGACACGTAACAGTAGTAAATTAAATTATCTATGTGTTGTCACGCTTTTATTTGACAAGGCAAGCAGAACCAAAGGTGTATCATAAATGAAGATTTTTGACCGTTTCCTTTATCAAAACGATTCGTTTTAAACGAATGGTAAGTGAACTAATATCAAAAATAACCTAAAATGAATTGGCAGTTTTCCGTGCGAAATCTGTTAAAATTCATCAGAATCTAATGAAGGGAACTTTGCTTCCTATGAAGATACAGGAGCCGTTATTTTACCAATAACTGATTTATTAGGATAGGAACTCTTCCAAACAATATTTGGCAGAAAGTCTGAATTTGGTCAAGATTATAAAATATAAGTCGGTAGCTGGCTTAGATCAACAATAGATTAAAATGATTAGGAACAAAACACATTGCTGAAGTGACCGAGATCGCATATTACTTGATTATAAGCCCTATCTTTCATACATACGGTTTTATTATCGTTTGCAAAATATTTATTACTTTGACTGAAAAGTTTACGTAATAAAACACAATAAAAAATAAAACAATATGCAAAACATTCGATGTAATATGAATATTTTTTATTTTTTATTAATACATAATATATAAATAATATATTATTTATGTGTTTTTTTCAATTGATGTTTATAGAAGAAAAAAAACTAAGCCCCTATTGGTTGAAAAAACAGTTGCAAAATGATATCACAACATTATTTGTGGTCTTATTTTGTTTGATACGCTTTTGTTTATCGAAGGAATTTTCTTCTAATAACTACACTTGAGAGCAATAAAATCGCACACCCCTTGTAATTGGGTTTATTACTGATTTTTTTCTTAAATCTAAAGATATTGAGTACAAATCATTAAGCAAAATTAAAGAATGCAAGCTTAGCTTTAAAAAACACAAAATTAAAATCATTGACCTTCACGTAACTTACAGAAACCAGCCTTACACCAAATTAGCCAAATTCACCCGTTAGCATTGTCACTACTTGCACCCTTACCCGCAGGTTTAAAAGGGTCGTTTTTTTTGGATTTTTAGTCACCCTCCCAACCCTTGCTCGAGCCAGCCCGCGCCGCTGAGCCTGTAGCTTTAAATTCGTCCCTAAATCACTCAAATCCTGATCCGGCTAGTCCCTTGCTGCCCTCTTCCAGCGACGCCCTAAGCCGAGGTTCGTACCCCACAGGGGGTGCCCTTAGCGTGTGGTCGCTTAGTTTTTAGTTAGTATTTAAGTTTAAGTCCTGGCTGGAGGCCTTAATTTATTAGGGCAACCACATGCAAGTCCGTTTAAGCAGACGACAACCTCTTATGTGCGAGATGCCATTCCCAAAAAAAATAAAAAGGATTTTTAATCAGTTGCATACCTAAGGTCAACGTGATAACATCTCTACTGAAAGCATACGGAAAAATATGGATACCACGCCCGCAGAAGCCGCTCAAGTTATTGACTTTCTCGAAGCAGGCCATAATCAAAGTGAAGTTGCTCGACGACTAAATTTGAGCCTCTGTTCGTCGTGTGTACCAGAGGTTTCAAGAGACCGGTGGCTACATTCGGCGACCAGGATCTGGCCGGCGACGTAGAACATCAGAGCGTGATGACCGCTTTCTTGTGTCGAGGTCTTTAAGAAATCGGCAACTGAATGCGGTTCAACTGGGACAAGAGCTTCAAGATGTTGGCAATGTCAGTATAAGTCGGTGGACAGTCAGAAGAAGACTTGGTAAAGCAGGACTGACTTCACATCGCCCAGCAAATGGTCCCAAATTGACCATAGGTCACCGACAAGCCCGACTACAATTTGCCAGGGAACATTTAAATTGGACGTATGACCAATGGCGGTCTGTTATGTTCTCTGATGAGTGCAGAATGACATTACATGGTGATGATGGACGCTCTAGGGTCTACAAAAGGTCATCAGAGCGATTTTCACAATGCTGCATAAGCGAACGTGTGGCTTTTGGCGGTGGATCGTGTATGTTTTGGGGTGGCATAATGTTGGACACTAAAACTGACATTGTATTCATCACTGGGGCGAATACCGGCCTGAGATCAAGAGGTTTGACGGCTGCACGATACGTCGAAGAAGTGCTCGAAGGACATGTGAGGCCGCTTGCGTGGCGTATGGGAGAAAATTTTCTCCTAATGCACGACAACGCCAGACCGCATGTCGCTAGAACAGTTTGCGACTACATGGAAGACGCTGGAATCACCGCGATGGAATGGCCAGCTCGTAGTCCTGATCTCAGTCCGATTGAGCATGTCTGGGATGAGCTAAAAAGAAGAGTTCGAGCAAGAAGCCCTGCTCCTACGCGCCTCCGAGAGCTTCAACTTGCCATTTAAGAGGAGTGGAACTCTATACCACAAGATTTCATGGTAAAATTAATACGGTCCATGAAAAAACGATTAAGAGCTGTAATTAAGGCTCGGGGAAGGAATACACCTTATTAATAAACAATTTGATGAAGAATTTTGAGTTTGACTTTCATTATTTCTTAAGCGAAATTAGGTAATTTTACCCGTTTGTTGGGTTTTGTGCCGTAAAACCTCTAATGGGTGGACTTTCAATTAGTGTGTGTGTTTTTTTAAATTTTTATTCAGATTCATAAAAAAACTGCCTTAACAAAAAAAAAACAAGGTGTGCGATTTTATTGCTCTCAAGTGTAGTTACTTTGATTCACTGTTAAGTATTGAAGCTTTTGCTCATAAAGCTCGATCCACCATTCCTAATATTTAATTAAGACTAGCTTTGACTTTGCGATTGCACTAGGCTGTCGATTAAGTAACTAGCAATATTCCCATTTATGTTGATTTGGTGACTGTTAATGATGATATGGACACTATCGAGATACCAAGCAACAATGAAGCTTTTAAAAAAAGCAAAAATCTTACAAAAAAGCCCTCCAGCACCATGGCAACAGTAAATGTCTTTATTAATCAAATCACTCTAAAAAAATGGTTTTAAAATCCAAGATGGCGTCAAAGAAAGTGTCACAGTACGCACACGTAATGATAGTAACTGACCCTGTTGCGGTCACCTTTCGCGCCGCACTTTCACCGGCTGTCTGACACACATACGACCTCTTTGTTGTTGTGCATATTTTGACCGTGAACTGATAACGGATGGACGGCTGTGATTGGTCGATTAGATTGTGCTCTGATTAATGGAGATTTGAATTTTGAATTTCATTATAGAGTTTTGTGTTATGATTTTGAATGTGGGTTGGCGGGAAACCGTTATTAGATGGTGTATTGAGCTGGCCATAGGCTCTAGTTGCAAGTTTCTTTGTGTGGCTAGTCGTAACAAACTATTCTTCTCTAATACTTACCATGATGTAATTGTTGTCAAAACTTTAACGAAGTGGTGCAGTTAAAATGCGGTAACAAAATAAATTGCTTCCTAAATTCATAGTTATAGTGATAGTCGCTGAAGTGTTAAGTCTTAATATGTGCCTAAACACCTCGAATTTAAGTGCGCACCTACTAAATCGTAACATTCATTTATTTTAGTTTTATGATGCTGGTTAAGTACCCAAAAACTTAATACATGAAAAACAATCACAACTAGATTCATTCATATTTCCAATACAAACAACGGACTTTAATTCTGAAAAGCAAAACTTTCTCCATAGAAAGTTCACTGCATTTTGAAAAATTCTAAGCAGGTCAAAAGCGTAAACAAAGCTTATCATCCGAAAGTTGCAAACTATTGTTTAGTGAAAAAAAACCAAATGATTTTGATTAATGAGAATTAAAAATAAACTAACGAATGAGAATATCATCACTCAATAAAAATCTTTTCAAAACATTTCACTACTGACCACCTGTAAAAAACTGCACTCAAAATTTCAAATAGCGAACAAACACAAAAAAATACATTTGAAGACCTGATGTGGGAACAAATGAACGGATGTCCCAGTTCCAAGTCCCGTTAGTGGGAGAAAGTGGCGGATGCGATGCATTGCCTATGCAAATTATGCAATTACACGGTGCCTGTATACGCATCGTCTGTGCAACGGACGTACAGATTAAAAACTTTAAACACTCGTGATATTAGCGACATAGTTTTCTTGACAGTGACAGGTGAGGCTGTATGGGTGAATGTCCTGTGCGTGGTTTTGGGCTCTTGAGTGTTGTAGCTTTTAGTCGAAATGATAATCGAACACAAGAAAAGGCAATGAGACGACTGGAAAGTTACCAGCAGATTATTTAAATACAAAAAAGTGGTGTTTGTAAAACACATCTTTTATTAAGTAACTTATCAAACAGAAACTTGCGACTTAACATCCCAGGCTGAAAATATTACATTCACCAGGTAACCAAGTAACCATGTTGTCAACATTGAATTTACAGTTACTTTTATTTAGTAGGTAACTATTACATTAAACCGTTACCTACATAACTACATGCGAATGTATTTCTGCGCAAGAGACACGCAATATTTTTACTTTAAAAAATATCATGATTTGCTTTTAACAACAGCAAACAAATAACATGCAATTTCCTATATTTTATAAATCGCTAAATAAGTACATGCATTTCGGTTACAAATTTAATTAAAGATACGATACGATGCGTAAACACAACCATTTACAACAAAAAAAAACATCGGTTGTCAATTACATCATTTCTCCGCGCGGGATACAGTTATGCGACTCTGATTCTAAGAACCAGAACACAGCTTTCGAACGTCTAACAAGAATGATCTAACGTGACAAAGCGAAAAAATGATGCCACCCGCCATATTGGTGTAATGGCGGCCACAAAAAAACTAACGGAATAAAATACCTAACAGCGGAGTGGAGAAAGGCTTTCGATTGTCCCACATAACAGAGCACGCGAATCGCCGACGCGACTCCGAAAAGTCACAACGCTAGAAGCATACCAACTGAAATAAAACACAACCTTATTTCAAACTAGCAACCGTCATAATCATTTGGCGGGAAGTTTGACGTTTGGTGCAGTTCGAAATTCAAACGTCAATCGTGACATTTCCGCGCAATACATATTGTATAACTATCCTCCTCTAACCTTCACAAGTTGTATGTCTTATCTCCCTTGTTACTCGACATTGAAAAAGAAAGCACTAGATTTTTTGCCGACCACCATTTTACTTGAGAGTATGCCGAAGAAAGCAAGCTAAAATGCATGTGTGTAATATTAGAAACGTTGGTTTTATACCTCGGTTGCATCGCATTAGAGTTAGTTGCATAAGAAAATTGCATTTCCCTGCGTTCGTTCGACGTCATGTCGATAGTTTTCTCCCTTGATTAATTGGTAATTAATCGTCAATTGAAAGCAGAGTGACGGTTATCTGATCTGCGGCGATAATGATTTGAAATTTTCCATAAATGTGAAAGATGATTAATATTTCTCATAAATTTGCTGTAAACTTTGAAATAAGGTTTGGTATGGTGAAAAAGCATTAGATTTTCAATGATTTTGAGCATTAACCTTATTATAATCATGTTTTGTCTATTAGGTCAACTTTCAAAAAATTACAAGTTCATTTTATTATCATTTGCTTCAGAGATCAGAAAGGCTTTGTTAATTTTATGCAACGTTTCAGTTTATCTTACAAGTAGTAGTTATGATAATAGCTCGTAGTTGTGGTTTTAGTTTTGTATTAGATTTATTTTGTATGTACGTGTTTCTGTGACAAATAAATCAATTTTTCTTTCTTTCTTTCACTGAGAAAAGTATTGAGAAGATTAATTTTTTGGTGTTACTTCATTTGTAAGATGTAAGCAACTGTGAATACTTTTCCAGTATTTAAATATCTGATAAAAATAAATAGGAAGGATTATTTCAATAAATCTCAAGTAGAATCTACAAAATCTTAAGTCTTCCTTATGGTTTAGCATTTCTATTAGGGACCAAAATGTATATTTATGATAATAATTTAAAAACTGAAAATCCAACATTAGTTTCCATTACATTTATATAAATGAACATTTTACAACATTTCATTTAAAATACTCTTTAACATGTGTATTTGCGAGACCAATAATCATCACTAGCTACTGTCTCCTAAACGACCGGCAATAACATTTTCCTCATAGCACCGCCCAAAACCGACTGACCCGTAAAAGTCATACAACACACGCAAAGCGTCAATAAAACAAGCAAAAAAACCGTAACCTGAACTTGACCGCTGACGCACAACCCTATCACCGCCACGGCTTCAAAACACGGACTTTCTTTAACCGTGCATTCTGTCGTAAGTGTGACGCGGCCCCAAAACTCGCTCCAGATACGACGGATCCGACAAGATGGCGGCTGCGCTGGTAAATAAATTCAGAAGCAATATTGTAAAGGTATCGATGGATTGATGAGGAAAATGGATGGCTAATCTAGCTTTGACTTCCAATCTTGGTTTGGACAAAGTTGTTATAAAATGGCGGGATGATGTTGATACCTTTTAGAAGGGTCGTTACTGTTAAAGTGCAAACGCTATTTAACATTGAAAATAGGTCTGAAGAATGGCAAAATGAGAATAAATCTGTGGAAGAAGAAAAATGTTGGAAATATTCTGGTTACTTCTGGAAAACTTACTAAACTAATTCTAGAAAATCAGGAAAACTTTTCCTTGAAACTTGAAAACACTATTCATAGATACTTTTCTTACAGGTATTGAAAACAATTTGACAATGAGTCACAAAGCTTCTGAACAAGAAACATATTCAAGCTCACTTAACGTTTTTGTGTATGATTCAGAATCCATTCATAGAAGAGGAAATGTTAGAACAATATGAGCTTCAGTTATGATGTCAATAAAATTTCAGCAGGAAAAGTGGTACTGAAAATTATGACGTTTCCAATTACCAAGGGAAACGAAAAATTCAAAAGTTTTAATTTAGATATTTACATTATTTATATTCTTTATCAGTAACTACGGTTCTTACGATTATACATACAGTAAGTTTTCATAATTATTGTAAGGGGTATTGACCATGAAACTCAACCAATAATATAATTAATAAACACAACCAAGCATCCACAATGTACACAGATTTTCTACCGCAAGATTTGCTTTCACGCTTTCCAAGTTATACCTAAGTAGTTATAATTCTAACAATAATTCTAAAACAATTTTATATCCAATAACTTTAATTATAGCACGCTGTAATGAACTTTCAAGTTTTGCTGTTAAGGGGGATGTGCTAAAGTAAGGAAGCCCGCAAAATTCATATTTTGTGTATTTTTTTTTTTCAATTCGCAGATCAGTTTCAGGTTTTATGCTGAACTAAAAATGATTCGCGGCCGTAAAAAAATATATTTGTTTTGCTGCGTATCATATTTTTAGCAATATAAATCAACATCAATAACATGAAAATTACAAAAAAATCTGATACTAACACGAAAATTACAAAAAAAAATTTAGAACAGTTTAATTTCGCGGGCTACTCAGGCGCTTTTGCCTTAACTGGCTCGCACGCCGTATTTCAAGAAAGTTTCCCTTACGCATGATTTGTGTACATTACGAGTGGTTACTTGTTGCTATAGCGAGCATTTTGACATACTAAGGTTAGATTTAGTAACACAACTGTTTTTCGGTAATAACGTTGTGGTAATAATACAAAAATTTTTTTTTCGTTGTATTTTTTTTGTGTCTAGTTTCTCGAAGTTTGAATTGTGAAAAACATAATGAAAGAATTTATTTTACAAAAAAAAAGCATAAACGAATCATACTTCACATAGAGATATTCAGTAATAGACAAATAATGCACAAAATAATCGTGATAATTTTAACTTAAAAGCCCAAAATTTAGGCACACTGGCAACACCCAAAAACAAACGAATCCTATAGACTCTAAGAAAAAATCAACAAAAGTTATGCTAAACTCGACATAATGATGCTTACATGATGCGTAGGATTACTAACACAACCTCATTAGTACTAAACTTGATGGTTATCGTCGAGACGCGTAGGCGCAACATACTGTGCCCAATATTTATTGCGAGATGGAGCCAGAAGGCACACTCCAAAAAAAACCTTTTATTTTTTTATGGAGGTGTGCGATTGCGCAGATCAGTTTTGCGCAGATTGTAACCCTTTTTCACGAAAAGATTGTTTTTAGCAGCTGCAGCACGAAAATTTGTTGTTGTTGGAAATTCAAATTATTATTTATCTGATCGGTATCAGAGCTCTCCAAGTAGGCTTCCATTTCAAGGAGGGTAAAGTATTGGCTATGGTCACAAACAGCATATTTTTTTTTTTGTTATTTAAGTTGAATTGCTAGCCAGCCATCATGCAGCAGATTGATACATTGGCAGCGCGACTTCCCATGGTCCATTTCGCCTTTTTATTACTGATAAAAGTAACTTATTGATAATCTGCTGCTTTCTTTGATTGAAAGTTGTCTCCAACATATTTGCAAAAAGGACAGGACAATAGCTCAAGATTCTCAGCTCTAACATCGGTGGTGAACCGCTAACCTTCTGTGCCTTCACCAGATATTGTGCCTCTGTAAATTTTGTGTCCGTATTCTACCATGTTGACTCATACACATTATGTATAACTGTACTGCATGTATTGACGCGTAACTGCTATATGTATCTCTTTGTTATCTGGCGTGGCAACACTGGTTATAAAATAGTTGGTTTTGGCGAAATGAGGTTTCACTTTTTTGGGAGTTTCGCTATTTATGGATTGGTTACAGTTCTAAAGGTAATGTCATCCATATCTCAGAACAGCACAAGTTTACTTTGGAAGGCATTTTTTTCTGGTGAATAGCGGTATTTAATTTAAATAGGAGGAAAGCGCTAGATGATAGATCTAGACAATCCACCAGGAGTAACAAAAACAAAGAAGGTAATGCATAATATAGGTACTACGTAGGTGTGATTTACAAAATTAAAACCCATCTGAATAGGGTCAGGTATTTTCCAACCATACAACCTTATAAAGACCAGGTATTTTATGATTTACGTCAGTTACCTTAAATAAATTAGAATTCTATGACCTTTAACCTAGAACTCAATGATTCAAAGACAGATAGACAAGATACCTGAGCAAAGTTACAAAAGTTACCTATAGTGAATACTTCACACCACTTTTAAAGCGTAACCAAACTTGATGGACTTATTATGACATCAGAAAATGACTGTTCTTGACAATGACCAATTTCGATGCTTGAATAGCACCTCTATTCAGGCGTCCATAACTTTTGAAATATGTACCGTACTAAAATGAGCTACATGTTAAGTGGTTCATGCTCAATCTATCAACTAAACTTATCGCAGTCATCTGTTAGAAGAGGGCCTCTCCCAATTTACTCCACAATCACCGTCTGTTCGTCTTCTGAATCCAGTCAGTCCTGGCCGACCTTAAAAGGATGAAGTCGTCGGTCTAGCCAGATACTTGCCAATTCGGTTTCTCTACTCAAGGACAATAGTCTCGCCCAACAGCCATTGACGCTTTGCCAGAAATGGACGTCTCCTGTCACTCCAGCTCAGCAATTCAGAAATGTATGTGTCTATTGGAACAGCTTTGTTCTTGCCGTTGAACAGGATGAATCAACGTAAAAAAACATCTAGGTCTATTTATATAATGGTCGCTTAGCACCAAATTCAAGATCAAAATCCAAGAGTATTGAAGTAAGTCTGTCTTACAACTGCGGCGGCATCTACTTCAATCAAAACAATCGAATCAGCCTATCGTAGTCCACTGCTGGACAAAAGCCTCTCCCAGGCTGCGCCACAACACCCTGCTCTCCGCCTTCCACATCGAGTCTGTCCCACACACCTTTTTTAAGGTCGACAGTCCATCTAGCTGGGGGGCGTCCCATACTACGCTTGCCGATACGCGGCTTCCACTCCAGGACTCGTCTGCTCTACCAGCCATCGGTCCTCCGATACATGGCCACTGCCACTGCAGCTGATTTACTCTGCAAGCTATGTCGAGAATTCTGGTATCCGCCATCTAAATCACCACATGCAAACTACACATCACACTGACGACACACAAAATCCTGCATCGCGCAAGCAGAGTCTACTGCGCAACTAGCATTCAACGTCCCGACATAGATCTTCAGGCCCCAGCGCTCCAAACACAACACCCATCTGGTCGGAGGACCCTCCCTTTTCTATGGAGGATTTGTGAGCTTAACACCCTCATGTCTCTACACTAGTGACCCCGAGTATGAACGTCAGCGCAGAAATCGTGCAATTACTTCAGCGTGACGTCATGATCATCACTTCCTCAAGCTCTCGAGCCTCGAGCCACGTGTCACACAACCAGCCAGCACCCACAGCTTCAACCGTTATTCTGACCATCTGCATGCATCTTTGCTTCTTCTTCCGACCCTTGACTCATGTCATGTGTAGTCAGCGCAAAACGTTCTCCTATTTCGATCTCCCCAGCTGATAGACTGAGCTTTCATTCAAGGACTCAAACTGTAACAGTAATAAGTGTTTATAACACTGTTTTAAAAGAACAAACACGGGCGTTGTCGCAGTTTTAGGTATAATTCACGGACAGGCGGACGCGGCGTTGCCAAAACTGCCCCAGTCCAGTCGGGATTGATATTTTGGTAACGCCGCGTTTACCAGTTACACTTATTAACACTGTTAACACTTTTATATTGGTTACAGATATATTACTTTTACCTACACTTTTGTTAGTGTTACTCATTTGATTCTGTTACCAATTCAAATAACACATAGAATTCTGTAACATTTATGAAGGTGTTTCTAAGTCCCTGCTTTCACCTGATGTTAGGTATTAACACTATGGACAGCATGTCGATTCTGTAAAAATCTCACAGTGAAGACTTGCGTGGAGTAAGATCAATCATCCCGTCTTGGTCAATCCCTAGCATCAGTGGCACTGACAGCTCACTCCACGCTCACTTCACCCAAGTTTTCATGGTGAGAGGGTTACAGAATAGCACTACTGGTTACTTAAAGCTTACAAGTTTCACGATGAGATTTTAACAGAATAGCATCTGTCTCATCGTGTAACTTCACGGGAGTGAATAATAGTGTGACGGTATCCAGCCGATGCTGAATACCGTCACACTATCATTCACTCTCGTTCCATCCATTCATATCATTCCTCACACAATCCAGCCCAGTACTGACCGGCTAATATTGAACTGCACCCTAATTGCGTAATACACAATCAATCGGAATCTGAATCGTTTTGAAACAGATTGCTAATCCATTGCTTCTTAAGTTCGATAAAAATTCTGCTCAACAATTTAAAGAACGCAATGAATGTTCTTGAACCGTCAAAATCAAACAGATTAGTCGTAATCGTTTAAAAAAAAAATCGAAAATGTGTTACGCAATTAGGGTGCTGTTCTGTATATAAGGTGCAGACTGCAGGCATGATAGACGGTGAAGATTGTTTGAAGACAATTGCACTTGATTAATTTATCGCTAAACGTATTTAAAACATAATTCTGTCCCTGTCGTATTCAAACGATTGACAGAAATAGATCAATGTTTTCAATTGGTTGCATTTAAACTCTTTTTTATTATTATTTGCTAGTGAAAAATGACAGCTGTTACTTTCGTTCAACTGTCATGTTGACAAAAAAGGACGATTGCAGATGTCACTTTAGTCTGGCAAATAAGAAATCAGAGTAATATAGTGAGTTCCAAGTGGGGTATAGAGTTGATAAATTATTTCAAGAAGTACCTACTATCAAAATATTTTCTCATTAAGTCATTGACGAGTTGAACCAATCGTCTAGGCTTTTTTAAATATGCTGAGGTCAGATTCCAGTCTGACCGGCGGGGTAATTGCGTAACACACGAACAGTAGGAATGGCTTTAATTTTGATAGTTCAACAACATTCATTGCGTTTCTTACGTTGTTGAGCAGACAAATGTTTCGAACTTACGAAGCAATGGACGAGCTTTGAAATTATTCAGATTCCCTAGCTGACCACCACAACCCAGTTTACTGGGTAATACGGGGCTTATAATACGCGTAACGACTGTCGAAGATCTACGAATGTCAGCCGGGACCAACAGCTTAAATGCCTTCCGAGGCACGGACTAGTGACGAATTGGACGAGTACCTACTTATTAAAAAAAATCCTGACTATTGTTTTAAATAGTAGATGGGAATAAAAAATACTACCTACGACTTGCGTAGGTAATAAGAGAAATAGGGAATTTTGATATCCACTTCATATTCACACATTACGTCAAACCTTTCTCTGCCCTCAAAACTTTTATTTAAGTACTTGAATGTATCGTTTTCCTGACATTATTTAGTTATTACTTAAGACGATACGAAATCGTTCTTAAAAAGTGTACCTATGATGTACTACGATTTACGTCAAATACTCAACTTTTGTGTAGATTCGATGCGAATTGTTTTACCTGTGCGGTTCGGTAGGTATTTGACATTTAAGGACAACGTCATCGTTTTGCATATGTTTTGATATGCTTTGACGTAGGTAATTGTCTTTTTTTATATGCAGTAAATAGTAGGTACAGATGTCGTAAGCTTTTAATTAATTTACACCCTGTGGTGTTAAAAACTTATGCTAACTTACCTTTTTCATATAAAATTATTTTTAATTTAACAAATGCAGCACATTGTCAGTAAAATATATTGTAATATCGAAAACTTGCACAAAACGACTGACAATCGCTGACAAAAACCTACTCAGGTCATTGTACCACCAAATCAGTAATACCACAACAAATGAAGACAATAAATACCAATAAAAAGACATAATAAATAAATTGCCACATAGTACGTAACAGATAAGTAGGTACGTGACTTTGAAACCGCTCCGAGATCGTCTCAAAATCAGAAAGCGCACAACTTACACCGGCTGCGTTCTTTTACCATGATACTCAAAATCCACTTCACGGACTACGATGCATTTCTTCCTACAGCATACATTGGCGCTTCACTGCGACAGACCAGAGAGAAAGTTACAACAAGAAGTGTAATGTAAAACAAAATAACCGTAAGTACCAATAAGGTTACGAATACGGTCGTATCTCAGTACCGGCGAAACGTTGGTAAAGTGGGTCACTGCCGCACATATAACGGCCTGCGCTCAATGCCCGCCCGCGTAACGTTACGTGTGGGAAATTATTTGAATTTGGAACAGAGCGTTTTTTTTCTGCTTTTATCAGGCTGCAGTGTTGTCATTGTTCTTTTATGTTCTTTTTTACTGGTCTAGTTGTGGCGATCGCTTTGAATAGTTACCGTTAGGTCGTGGGGGTTAATTATTTTTGCATCATGATTTAGTTTGTAATAGAAAGCATACTACATTTATTATGCATTGGTGTTGGGTGATTTAACTATGGGAATTATAGTATTGTAGAGCTGTTTGGGTACGATTGTAGGTGTATCAAAGGCAGAACCGATTAGGTATAACGGTGTATATACAGATACAGATTACCTAAAAATTATATCCATTCACCTGAATACAATATTGTGTATATTGCGTCTTGTATTTTTCACATACTTAGTCATGTCTCAGAACGAGCCGCCATATACAGGCTCCTACAAACAGACGCCACACGCGACGCGACACAGAGGCACCGCTCGTCTCGCGACACGTGGTGTTTTGTGTCTATTTGAAGCAGCTTCGTGCCTAATTTCACGATGATAAGACAGTTAAGGCTCCCTCATATAGGCGCGACGCGACAGTGCGCGACAAAGGCACCGATCGTCGCGCGACACGCAGTGCCTTTGTGTCGCGCTATCGCGTCGCGCCTGTTTGTGGGAGCCTGAACAAAAAAAAGTTATGTTTTACAAAAATTTATCTGCCCAGCCTTTTCCCAACTAACTTTGTTAACTAACAGTTGAATACCAGTATTTTTCATGGAGCCGATACCCCTTGGTAAGACTGGTTGTCAGACTTTCGGGCTTTTGACTTCCCGTAACGACTGCCAAAGATCCACGAATGACAGCCGGGACCAACGGCTTAACGTGCTTTCCAAAGCACGGCGGGGTCCACCCATCCACGGACCAACCGCGGCAAGCGTAGCTTAACCAGCTGCCTAATTGCGTTTCGTAAACGATTACGACTAATCTGTTTCATTTTGACAGTTCAACAACATTCACTGCGTTGTTTACATTGTTGAGCATATTTTTATCGAACTTATGAAGCAATGGATAAGCCATCTGTTTGAAAACGATTCAGATTCCGAATGATTGTGTATTACACCATTAGGGTACTGATCGCTAGACCCGTTCTGCTGTTATCACTTAGCCACAATCCCCTCCTAATTGTTTACTTTAAGTACTAATTAGTAACTTTCAACATTTTCCGAGAATTTTCCTTTCGACGCCCATTTAGCTAATGACCACAAAATAAGTACCTTTCCTTCCATGAAAAAGCACTCACATTCAGACGAACGCTTAAAACATTAGTTATAACACGAACAACACCCTAAATTCAAATTCATTTATTTGCCAGAATGTAGGTTTACATGGATATGTATGATCTTAAAACTATGATGGTTCCTTTACATTCTACCATAACACACGGTGTGCAAATGTTTTATTCTAAAAATTAAACAAAACAGAATAAAATGGCAGCAACAACAAATACGTGCTCATGCATTAGGTTTATTAATGTCAGATTGAGAATTTAATAAATAATGGATAAAACGATGTCAAAACTTTATAATGTCAAAGTGTCGAGATAGTACAATTTTAAAATTAATCAATTATTGTAATGTTTAAACCAATATTTCAGTTTCCTTCTCCGCGATCTGACATGTATTCATTAAGATCGTAAAAAACATTTTTCTTTTAACCTTAATCTTTAAACCTGGTAACCTTTTATAAACCACACAATTCATCACAATCTAAATAATTTTGAAAGAAATTGCTAATCCATTGCTTTATATGTTCTTATAAAAACCCCCGATAGAAACAAAAACCTCTTAATAGTAAAAGTATATATTTATTAGCCCCCTAAGCTTAATTTAAGTTGTAGGGAATAGTTCGATCAAAGCATCTTCGCGTCGGGGATGGCTAATGTAAACGTAAAACAGACTAGGCCCAGGAATAATGAATGTGTACTATTGTATTTTCATTAGCCGTAACTCGAAGCGACGTTGCTTTGATCAAAATATTCCCTACAACTTATATTAAGCCTAAGGGCCAAAACATATTATCTGCGGAGGTTTTTGTGTGTCGGTTTTGGCAATAGTGAGACATATGGGGCTTCACCATAGGTGTTGTACTGCCATTCTCATCATGATGGTATCAACCCGGAAACCGAAACATACCTTTTCAAATAAGTACACTGTCTTTAATGTACTCTGGTGAAGACACACACCATGTCCAGAAAACGGATGGGTAATCGCAGTTAGTAAGTATGTATGTTGCTAGTCAGATTGCTCGTATACTGCTGTCTATTATCTGGACCTGATGCAAGATCTGCAGGTCCTTTTTTAAAACTTTCGGTAAGGTTTCAGAAAAATCGAATTCAGTTTGGAGATCGACAATGTCCATCTTCTCTTGACGACTAGCATTGTCCAACAGTCCCAATTTTAACTCTACAACTCACTATCAAAATTTAGCCTTGCCAACAATGATACTGGTAGCAACGTAGCCATGAACTCATCAACACACAATCCACAGTTTATTTCCATGCATAGAACAAGGTAGCTCTTCTGTATTGATCTAACCCAACCGTAGTTGATTACTCGTTCCGTCGGCTTAACGGTATTCTATCAATAAGCACCCACTAAGTCTGTGCCTGTGCTAACTTTCCCTGGTTTTAGTTCTTAGCTATGCTTATAGTTTGACGGTGAAGTTTTGATGCTTGTATGAGGTACTTACCTGCATGACGTAATCTTCTGTCGACGTCTGTGCCTACACCACTAAAACATAGATTCAAATGCAAACCTAATTGTTATATCTGCATCATCATCATCATACAAACACTGCGAGCGAAGACATGAAAACAATTAATTCATTTGTTGACACTTCTGATTATTGCTTTTTCTTTTTTTAAGTATTAGTCATACAAGTAAATAAAAACTACTACCATTAGTAAAGCCGGCTAATAATCAAGAGCTTTCTTTGCATAAATATAAGATGATGATTATTGTTCTCGCATAACTAATAAGCTTGTCAAGATAAAGAGAAAAAGTTCTCTACTTACTTCATAGCTCAAAAGAGTTGACGGTTTTTTTTTAGAATTACTAAATTAG
Source organism: Dasypolia templi (assembly GCA_963555695.1). Classification (NCBI taxonomy): domain Eukaryota; kingdom Metazoa; phylum Arthropoda; class Insecta; order Lepidoptera; family Noctuidae; genus Dasypolia; species Dasypolia templi. The sequence continues at coordinate 6,348,540 of OY743162.1, read as the reverse complement.
AAAAGTGCACCTGAACTCAAAATTCACACGTGCCTGTTTCAAACTGAAATAAAACTAATGACAGCAAAAAAAAAATTGGCGGTTGTTCTAACAAGTATCAAGTGGACACCTTCTTCGTACACCAAGTGCATCGAGTGCTAGGTCGGTGCAGCTTTCACTGCAGCCGCGGCAACCTACTGCTTCTGCGCAGTCATTCATCTTTACTATTAAAGGGATTTGAAAAACTTCATTGTGTTGTATTTTCCTTAGCAGCTTGTATGATAGCTAAATGGAAAACATAATCAGCATAGTGGTTTGATTCTCACATTTGAATTGGAATTATTCCTACCTCACTTTATTTGCATAGGCAACGGCCCTTACAAGACCAACGATGCTTTAATTGGATCATGAAGCCTCCAGTTTGCATTACAGGTCCGTTTATTGGGGTATTTTGTTTGTATGGTCGAAGTTGGTTTATGTTTTCGTGACATGTAGCGCTATCTATCGGCAGTTAACAGTAACTAAAGGTAAGCCAAGGTGGTCCACGGGTTTACTGATAGTTCATTCTTTTAAAAAGTTCTGTCAACATCATTTGTCTCTGTTTGTTTTGATATTAAGAGCCATAAGATTTCTTTAGAAAATACTGGGTGAACGTATTCTTGGAAAACCCGTCTCTTTAGCTCATCATTTAAAGCATCCAACTCAAGTAAACCACTGGCTAAACTTCGCTTTATCTGTTCCAAATGCCAGACCCAATAAACATTCAGCACCACACCCAATTATCAACAACCAAACGACACGAACCGCATGACTATCCAATTAAGATGATTACATATGAATTAGCTGCCAGACCCGTCTCTTTAGCTCATCATTTAAAGCATCCAACTCAAGTAAACCACTGGCTAAACTTCGCTTTATCTGTTCCAAATGCCAGACCCAATAAACATTCAGCACCACACCCAATTATCAACAACCAAACGACACGAACCGCATGACTATCCAATTAAGATGATTACATATGAATTAGCTGCCAGATAATTACAATATAACCTACACTTCAGTTCCGTAATAGTTTCCTATCATTACGGCCGTGAAATAAGCTATAAAAAGATTAATTTCCTTCATTTTATAAAAATAATTTTCCGCCAATGTAATAGTACCGTATAAGTTTCAAAGCAACTTTCCGTATGCGTAACTGGCAATGGCATTGCGTGCGTGAACGCAACCCGAACACAACAGTAACCCACTCACACGCATGGACCATCCGATGTAAGTACATTGTCGTGTCTCTACTCTCACGCACACAATTGCGAAACTGCGTACGAAAGAATTGCAACGCTATTCGTATACACACAGCGACATTTTACTCCATAAAATATTAACAGAGATACACAGTGTTTGGTTGTGTTTGTTCGCTTGTATGTGTGGGTAAAGAAAGGTGTATTGCTAGGTGAAATGGGCACAGACATCTTAATGTTTGACGGCTCAGTTAAAACGGAACAAGTAATTAAATATAGCGATTAACTACACGTTTTCGTGCATTTTTTTTAATATTTTTTTTATGTTGGCAACATTCAGTTAAATTATTATTAAAACTTACATTTAGTATATTTGAAGTACAGATTAAAGAGAGAGAGAGAATCAATAAATCGAATTTTGGTCCTGAAGCAACAATACATAAATGCCAAGGTACGGCGATGGATGACGACAGAATAAAGAAAGGAAGAGATAATTTTCCTGCCTTTTAAAGGTAAAAGTCGAAGAGGATTACTAACTTGGTATAACCCTAAAATAAGCAGGCATGACGTTCCACTAGTTCCCACTAATTTTGGGTAAATAAAGAGAAAATCTCATCATCTGTTGCTACATGGACTTGAGGGCTACAAGATGGGAAGCATACTTTTTACAGCATCAATCAACAGCCAAATATGGTGATAAATCAAATACTTAACAATTCTCATAATTGTTCACAATAGTGATGGAAACGACCGTTTTTGTAGTCTCGTATGTAGTCTATGTTTAGGATATTATTATAATCGTCGAACGTCGAACAATCTTCGTGGTCATAGCCAAGTGCGTAATAAAGGATCTACCTAAACAAAGTTACGTTCTATTTTAGCCGATCAATAATGATGTAAAAGTCAAAAATGTATTGGATTGACTTAGGCTACTCGTACCAAATTTTTTATGTCATTCTATTGAAAGTCGTTGTTGAAGTGTAAGAAATGCTTTGAAAGCAATTGCCAGTGGCCCTCCGGTCTTTCAACAAATATCGTAAATAGTGTGTTCAATCTATTACTTCCTAAAAGCAGACATATTATTTTTCTCTAACACTGCTGCGCACTTAACAAGTCTTAAATGATATAAAATGTTTAATTCAGATGCTTGTTACTCCATGTTACCGTATTTTAACGGTGTTCTGACATTTGAGAGTGTGTGCTACTTTTGGATGTTCAGAACGTAACTGCCTTTAATATGCACAAAAAAAAGTTGGTAATACCGCACACCTTGGTAGACTCCATGGTCCTAGGGTATCAGTTATGAATTACTGCCTTGGCAAACAGTTATTTGGACAGAAAAGAACGAACCAAAATGAACCACGCGGATCTATGGGGTGACCAGTCACACAGTAAATGTTAAATACTTCGTTAAAAATCTATATACGCATATACTGACTGTACCTTTTCTAATCCAAAATTCTGACTCCACAAAACGAATCCACCCTGGGCTACTCAATTCTCCAGAGGCTCAGAGGTTCGGAGGTCACAGTGGCATTGTACAAGGTGACCAAAAATTAGACTCTTGAGGGTGTTAATGATATCACCTTTAAGGTAGTAATAATGTTATCATTCTGTAACAGTTATTTATTTTTTCATACCTTAATTTTGCGTAGGTCTGGCATCTCGTGAGTAGTGGTGTCCCAGTGGTAATGGACGAGTTGTAGGTCGTGGCCCAAACCAGACTGGCGCTTTACTTTGAGTAAATAATTTAATCACCACTGCTCTTAAAACGGTGAAGGAAAACTTCGTTAGGAAACCGGCACGTCCTAGTACCAAAAAATCGAAGACATGTAACATCTATCAAAACGCACTGGGCCCGTGTGGTAGATAAAAGACCACTCCTCTTGAAGAGAGAAGAGAGGAGGCCTGTGTCCCAGCAGCAGGAATGTTATAGGCTGATTGTGATGATGATTATAATGGCATCTCGCAGGTCAACCTAGGAGATTGTTGGCTGCTTAACCGGGCTACACGCTGAGGACACCGCCTATGGGGTACAGACAGATCTCGTCTTGGGGCGTCGCTGGGGAAGGCCAGCAAGGGACAGGCTGGATCGGATCGTGATTATTTAGCTACAGGGGCAGCACGGGTGTTGGGTCGAACAAGTTTCGGGGCGAAACAAAATCATCCTTAACAGCCTGACATAATATGATTGTAAAATAGAAACAAGAATAGCTATCTATTCGGTTGTTATGTTATAAAGCGGTCAATGTTCTTAATTGGGTGTTTAATGCTTATTGACGGTGAACTTTACATTATGCAACATAGTTTCTAGACTTGGTTGTGACTGTTTCGACAGCTAGATAAGTACAGGCACAAGAGCTTTTTGTGATATATATATTGATATCACACATACATTCTCTGAGGTGTCAAGTAGTATCATAGCTGGTTGCAAAATTGGCTACATGGAAAAAAAATTTTTGGGTGGGAAATCATCAAATGTCTTCTCCCGCTCTTTGTGGAGCGGGAGGGCGTGTCAGACTTTTACTGACCCATCCGTGTTCCTTCAGTTGCCTATGCCAGGGCCATGGTTATCTCTTTCGAATTTCCCGCCACCCTGAGGCGTATGGAAAATAACCCTGCGATGGGATCAAGAAGCGAATCTACAGATATTTTAAGGGTCTAAGTAATTATAAACTCGGTGCGGTTACCAAAATAAAACATCAATATTTTCTCCATCCAATTCTTCCAGTTTTGCGAGAAGTTTATAAATTGACCAAGTCAATCGACCGTAGTCTGCTGCTGGCCTTGGTCTAGATCGCCATCATCAGGCTGGCAACAGGCCTCCCTCAAGTGTCGCCACAAATGATCCACCTATGTAGGTTACCAAAAAGTAAGTAGAATCGGCTCTAAACTACATTGGGCTACATCTACATCTATCGAAAAACCTACTATTCACAATTTGAAGCGTTTTGATTGTGGCAAGTTAGAAATTTCTGCAAGTAAGTACCTTAACTAGGCGAAAAAAAGGCTTGTCAGTGACGTTGTCACGATAAACGCCATTAAATTTGTCCCTAGCCTAATCTACAACCTAGCAACAACAACCAAAGGCTAAACCAATCAAATTCGAACTAGATCACAAGCTAATAACACCGCAATAAGTTGACACTGAATCTTTCTCATTAGCAATTAAAATGGCATCATTATCATCCAATTATAACAACGCAATTGGACACGGGCTTGCGTCAGATTTAAGGGCGTCTTGTCACGCTTTTCTAGTTCAGTGAAAGGGCTTGCTTGGTCTGGAGTCTTCGATAGCGTGATTGAGGGCATGAAGAAAAGTTTCGATTTTGGTTTCGATTGTGTGGGGATTTGAAGGTTTATGAAGATGGCCGTGAATGTGAGGAAGCTGTTTTGTAATATGTACATAGTTCAGAGATGATTGTGTATTATGTTTAGGTAGGTATGTGTGGAAGCGAAGAGAATTGTTGGCCGAGTGGTAACGGCCGTGTTTTACGAGTTGTAGGTCGTAGGTTCGAACCCAGACAGGCGCTTTACTTTGTGCAAATTATTTCATCACGACTGCTCTCAAAACAGTGAAGGAAAACATCGTGAGGAAACCGGCATGTCTTACGAGTAGAACCAAAGTTTCGAAGACATGTGACATCTTCCAACCCGCACTGCGCCCGCGTGGTGGATTACGGCCCAATCCCTCTCACAGAGAGGAGGCCTGTGTCCCAGTAGTGACTGGGACACAGGCCTCCTCTCTGCACCATAATAGGCTGATTATGTATGGCATTTGTTGCATTGACAACTAGGATACATTTTACGTCATGTCGCCCAGCCCATCAACGATGATTATCAGATCAGTTTAAAGAGGTATGAAGAACAGGGTGTAAAGTTACATCATACTCTATAGGGAGGATCCTCCCACCAAACGGGTATCGTGTCTGGTGGGCAACTTCCCGACGATTTATGTCGGACGTTGTATAATAGGAATGTTGGTTTACTGGTTGGTTTTATGTTGGAGTATTCAAAGCGTATTTCTGTACTAAGTTTAACTGTAGTCAGACCCTGGCGAGCAACACTGAAAAAATGAACACTTCGCCTTCATTCATTCATTCATGCATTCATTCATATTGGCTGAGTGATCTCTGTCTAGCCCTATTTAAAGGACAAAGAATCGTAATAAAGTACCAATACACATTTCAATAGCTCTAAGATAAATCACTAAAACGAAACACTTAACAAACAATTACCGCAAACCGGACTCGAACCACCATTCACAGCTACGAACACGAACGTTGCACAAGTAAACAATTCTTACATAAAGACGTGACCCAGAACTTGGGAGAAAGGTCTAGTACACCTCCCCCTTTGCCCTGCAGCCTTCCCCCCTCTTGTGTGCAACTACAAAGCATTTCGCATCTCAATTTTATGACACTGCGCAACGAGATTCTGTATGGCTATGGAGTTGTTAACCACTAAGCTGGGTACCTTAGTTTTAATGGATATAAAAACTACAGGATAACCTACATGGATGTAACCTATATGTACAATGTCAGACGCCCTCAGTGTAGTAGAACAACGGTCTTCGCTAAGTTGCTGGTTGCAGCTGCATGAAAGTAGCCGAAGATCGATTTGAAAACTGTGCTATTGGGGAGAGGATTGCTATATTCTGATGAATTAATTAATTATTAATTGATCATGCTAAGTCGTCATCTGAAATGTTCTTGGGCAAGGAGCCTGAAATGTTCTACTGATTCCCCCACAAAATCATACCAAAACGATCCCTGTCACAGTTCCCCAACTCGTACTGCTTGTGAAAGCTAAACTAGGGCCAGCTTTCGCTTCATGGGCCGGTAGCCCTGCACGCGCCAACCGCATGCGCCAGCGCAACCAGCCGCCATGTTGGCTACTGTAATTAGATGGCGGTTATTTTACTGCAAACGCTCGTTTTGTTTGTTGAGCTAAGTTTTTAGAAAATGAATGGGTTGATGGTATGGTCATAATTAATGCATTGATGAATGATGATGAGAGGAAATTTTGGTAAGAATTTGTAAATATGTAACCTATTATTGAGGTCTCTAGGATGCCTTATCAGAGGTGGCCTCAAAGTAATCAGACTGTGTTCCTATGATGGAGATGCAATATGTATCTCCGCCATCTTTATTACCTGGGTAAGTACCTACTAATTAGGTTTAAAGTTAGTAGTTAGGTTACTAGTTAGGTTTAAAGGAGGAACTTTAAAGTTTCAGTATCCATGGCAAGCAGCTAGTTCAGCACAAACTATCATTTATTCGGCATTGGTGCCGATTCTCTTGTTACAAATGCCTCTAAACTAGACAAAAATCACTAAAATTTGGTTTAATCCTGTCAAACGACGATTTCCCATTCTGAAATTGACTAAAGTGACACAACTTAACTATATTTTGGTTGACAGCACTAAGATGGCACTGAGTTTTTGGTTTAGTGAAAATGGCAATTTTGCTATTCTGAATTTGACGTTTTTCACCTAAAATTTTGATTGTCTAACTAAATCTGAACATGAATCTGACTATTTTTAATCGCGACTAAAAAGGAGTTTAATAAAATTAGTTGTAGTGAACTAAAATTCACACCAACACCTCGACTTCAGACTTACAAAAACAGCACTGTATCTTTTTTTCTTTTGCTTGTATCACGAAAACGGTGTGTCCTATCGCGCAAAAAATGAAAATTTCGGCCCCCTTTAGGAAATCCTTAAACGTAATATTTTTATAATTTCCATACAAAACGTAAAACTTCCTCATAAAACACGTCGGGGCGCCCACATGCGCGCCTCCGGCTCTAAAAAAATATCACGGTGTAAGGCAAACACGTTGCGAAACCAAAAGAAAAAAAAATACAACTTGAACTCGGGATTAAAAACTATTCTAGTTGTGTCCATTTTTTTATTTTTTATTTAGAGCTGTTTTTGTTGCAGAATAGCTTGATTCTCTTTCAAAAGTAAGGGTTTTTTGTGATAGTTTATTTAGTTAGTAGTTTAGTCTCTTGTAGGTACACCAAACAAGAGAATCGGCACCATTTTTCAAATGCATTTCAGAAAAATATTCACTCGTTTTGTCTAGTGGTCGCAATCGCAAGAGATACTGCTGAGCATGAGGTCTTGGGTTCGATTCCCAGGTCGGGCAAAGTGTTATTGAGTTTTTCTATTAAGAATTTCTCAGTAGCAGCCCGGAGTCTGGATTTGTGCCCGGTTGATGGCAATAGGCTCTAGCGGTGGGTAATCTTTATTCCGGCAAGTGAATTGATTCACTTATTCCGACTCCGGGTCCGGTACCGGTTCACCTTATTTATTCCTTTGGCACCGGCACTCACTCGCTCATTTTGGTTCCCCGGTTTCGCAGAACATTTTATTCATTTGGTTCACTGGATCATTTGGCACATTTTGAATTGAACAGTTGGTTAGTTAGAGCGATACGACGTGTTCCGAGTACTTCCGAGTGACTTGAGCGAGTGAACGAGAGTGAACAGTGAACGCGCGCTCCGGAATCATTTGGTACCGCGGTGCCGGTAAGGATTGTGAGGAATAAATAAGGTTTACGTATCCGCGTTCGGTACCGGCTCCTTTGGATCAGTACCTCCGGAGTTACCCACCGCTAATAGGCTCGCCCCCTATGACTTAAGCACAACTGGCGAAATTTGGGTGTACTATAGGTACGTCACTGCCTATCCCTTCTGGGATTACAGGCATGATGTTATGTATTTTATAATGATTTTACTTGTGGCAATCTAAGGTAAAACAATCAGCGATAAAGATCTGCCTACCATTTTACTGAAAAGGGCTTGAGGTTTTCTACCTTGATAACAGTGCCATCTATAAAATGAAGTGGGTTTTAGAAGAACACAGACCTTTTTGCGTCGAAAATTACGCCATCTAACACTAAATACCAGAACTTTTTGCAATGTTGATAATTCTTTAAATAAAAAATATTAGCTTAGGATTCGTCTAAATAGTTAACAGTTTATTAGATAAAACATAACAACCAATTTACTCCAAAAAATCAAATTGTAGGCGTTTGCAATCTCTATGATTTTATTATATTACCAAGTCAAATTCTTTTGGCAATGGGAAAATGCAGCAGCCTAATTTTTTAGTCTTGTCACACAAACCAGGTCAAGGAAGTGCAGCAGAAAAACTATTCCCCAATTTTTTTGTTATTTTTTATGAAATGAAACTAAGTGTGTTGTTTCATTATTATTTAGTTGAAACAAGAGTGAGATAATGTAGCGCGGATATCGTAATGATTGGAGGCAGTGCGAGTGGTTATTATAGGACAGAAGAAAACTAGGTGGTGTGACAGCTAAAGAATACCGCATAGAAGATTTTAGCTCAGAAATGGTTAATTTTGCCAATATCCGATCATTTAATTACACAGTATGACTATTAATCGCTTATGGGTAGCGTTTAAGTGGTTTGCCTTTGCGATTTATGTTGAAAATAGTCGTCATAACATTTGACCCAGTTACAGTGCCGTGTGCGTTGACCTATGGATGTGAATGCGGACTAAAGCACGATGTTATTTTTAGGGTACAGCTTTGCAGATAATTAAATATTTATAGATGCCGTAGGTGATGTCCAATTGTGAGATAAACTAAAGACAGATGAAAATACCTGTGACCTTTTACACTTTGAATACTGGTGAGCTTTCTTTGTTTTACCCAATTTTTGCAATTCGAATACGTGTTCTGTTCTAATTTTTTAATTGTAATAATTTAAATATTGTGTCAAACTGTTATGTTATCAGCTGTAATTAAAATAAGCAACTGGATTTGTTTTTTAAGTCATACAAAATCAATTGAATAATAATATTTTAAATAAATTTATTTACACACAAGTTGTGCTAATGACATGGTATTGATTATTTCATTCATAAATATAGCAGATAGGGTGCTTTCAAAAGAAAAAAATACAGTTTTTAATGTAGCAATCAATAGGTACATTTAACCTGAATACTTTTGCAGGTCCAACAGTTGTTCAAATAAACACTATGGATGGAAGTTTTATAACTCCTGGGAAAACAAAACAACGTACACAAGTACAGTTAGCAAAAACACTATTTAGATACAACTTCCTTTGAAGGGATCAATTTATTCATAGAGTTTTATTTATAAACATATTCCAATTCCTTTTTGATTGAATAAAATAATTATATTGAAGACAATTCAGGTTGTGATTTCATAATTTAATACACAACTGATGCAGATAAGGGAAATTATAACAATAAAAATTATTAGCAAGCATATCATCTTTGTAGCTAAATTGACAGGCTGTATGTTTACTTATTGGCAAAAATTAATGCCAAAAAATGGATTCCAAATTCAAATCCCTGTAGATTTTCCTATTACAACCTACAATGGTTACCTAATGTTATATTAATAAAAACAAGACAATATGGTGTTTATTTGACTGAATCGCAATAAGGGTGGGATTGGGTGCAACGCCCTAAGGCCGTGGTGACACTCGGCAGTGATGAAGAAGCAAAATGTTCGCACTCTATCATTGATTGTGTGCACATTTACGTATTTACTGGTTGGTGCCGCTGTGTTTGATGCATTAGAGTCAACAACTGAGAGGAACAGATTTGAAGTACTGCAAGGTTGGTGCAATAGCTTCTTAGGTCCCCTTGCACCTCAAATCACTGCATATTGTGTTTAGTGTAAAACTCATTCTGTCTTTGTCATCTTCAAACAATTGACAGAAACAATTTTAAAATTTGATTAGCATTTAATATGTTAATTGATGATGCAAGAGGGCCCTATTCTTGATGTCCACAAGCAAGTTTCATTGAGCATGTTAACTTTCTCATGTTGTCCATCTTCAGTCCAGCCATCAAGAAAAGTTTTTGACCCCTCAGTATCATACAAACAAATGTTTTGCGAATTTGATCTTTATTCGTTACTAGAATTGTTGCACTGACAGATATCAGGAACATATTATGTGGCTAGACGGTAAGTTTTATATAATAATTAATGCTCAGCCAGCTGTAATGTGTCCACATTAACAGTAAGATAGCTGGCTGAGCATCTATACAGCTCTATGCATTATGCATCACTTGTGGTAGTTAACTTGTGTCATACATCATGCTGCAGAACACCACGGCATTGATTTAATTTATTTCCTTTTTATTTCCATTATGTTGAAGTGATATTTTCAGACTTTTCAAGAAGAACAGCTATTGTATCTTATAAATCTTGTGTGAAAAAAGTGAATCATTGTTTTCATAAAATCTTTACTCGGATTAATTAAAGAATTGTATTCTAATACAAAAATATACTTGAATTGAATCAGTTCTCATGTTACATTTACAGTTGCTTGGCTTTGTTCGAAAAGAGTATTTACCTGATCACTTTTCCCTTGTGACAATAAGATAAAAGTTCTTGCATTTCCTCTGCATAAACAATTGCAAATTAAGCATCTGTCCTTTCATTATAAAGAATTTAGTTGAGACGTTTTTCTTGCCAGCATTTTGTTATTAATTATGTGAATGTTTATCTCCTTTTTTCTATTCACTATAATATTCTTTTTCTTGTCTAAAACATAACTTCAACTGTAACTGCAGTACTCACAATGTTAAGTAGTGTAACGAGTTTTTTTACACCGTTACATGTATTGTTGATTGTAGTCGATTTCGGAACGATTTCTTAATTTTATTTTTTTATCTGTGATACATTTCGTATGACATTTTTGGACGTCAAAATTGGACTTCACTTTTGCGATCTTTGTTGGTCAAGTGACATGTCTCTTGATTTTTCCTGAATGGAATCGTAACTAATCTAGTTTATTGTGGCGCTTTAATGCCCTAATCCTAAACCAAAGGACCCGTGGAATGGTCCCGGTGGAAATTTCGATCCGATTTTTGGTAAGTTGCTCTTTTCGAGAGAAAATTTCCTTCGACGATGGCGGTTCGTTTGTGACCATCTTACGGTTTTTCGCAGGTTTCCTCGTCGCCTCCCTACGTCTCTTATACCAAATATCTTCACGGTACACCGAGGGAGACGCGAGTTTATATACCTGGAATAAGCGGTAAGTTTTTCGTTGGTCGATGCGTCCCCGCGTGTCCGAGTTCGGAGTGAAAACACATCTCAGAGTTCCTTTTTGTCCACAGCCTACAACTGTGGGTGCTTATTCCACCTTTACTTCAAATAAATTTCTACTGGCCTTCCACGGGGGCTGATTACCTGAGAGGTACCACCTTCCGGCTCTCGGGGTCAAGCTTCAAGTTACATATTTTTTATATCTTTTTTTTTCCTATAGAACATAACAGCCTTCAGCTGCGAATTTAAAGATGCAATGATGATATAGCAAGTAAACTTTATATTAATATAATAGTATACATTAGGCTGAAGGTACAATAAACTGGGAACTTTCAAGGTAGTGAGTCTTTTAATCACCATTGACATCCACAGGCCCCCATCCTAAGATTAATGGTCCAATCTCTCCAACTTTATTTATCTGGCTATCTATTAATAGTGTGTCGCTCCACGGCGCCCGAAATTTAATTTCTTACAATAACATACTTTTTTTTAGGAGATCACACACACACACACACACACACCTATTCTTTTAATTTTTAATATTACATTTGGCTTCCCAATTAGGGACCGTATTATCCATTAAATTTTTATTATTACATTTGTCGCTCTAGCGAACAGGGACTTGAATTTAGCTTACTTATTTTGTTATTGATTCATTGCATCTTGATATTTTGTAGTAACACATTATTGTACAATGTTGTAATTTAAAAACTTAAATTCTTTGGAGGTTTGCTTTTAAGTAAACAGTATTTTCTACTAACATTATTGTATTTTGTACTACTGTGTATGTTTAATGTTTATGGTTACAGCATTACTTCTTTTCTCTTACAAAACCAACATTTTGTATGGTAAGACAGTTTGTTTTATCTAAGTGTCTCAACAGTGTAAATTAAGTGCGGTGAAACTTTGTTTCATATTTAATCTAAAGCAAACTTTAGTTTAACTAAGTAATCTTACTTTTAGTAACTTGAATTGATCTTGTAAATTGTTACTGCATTTTTTAAACTTGAAATTTTCATCAAAACAAACTTTGAACATATCTTTTTAACCTCAAGTATTTTACAACTTTGGAAGTTTTTGTTTCATATTTAATCTTAAGTAAACTTTGGTTTAACTTGGTAACCTTACTTTAAGTAGTTTAAACTTATCCTGTAAATTATTATTGCATCTTTTTACTTGATAGTTTCATCAAAACAAAAAAACTTAGAAAATATTTTACACTTACCCTCAAATATTTCACTTTTTTTTTAAATTTACATCTTGCTTTGCTCATCAATTTTCGTTTAGTTTATTCATGATGGCTAATGAAGACCAGTCTTTTCCGCCTATTGCTAAAGACCACATAGAATCTGATGGCGCTTGCGCAGATCCTAATGTTGCACAAACTGCTCCGGACATGATTAATTTGACAGAAGTACCACACCCTTTTGATCATAATGAAAGGATTGCACACTCTTCCTCAGCTTTTGCTTTGCACGCTCTGCCTTCTTTTAATTCTATGAATGTTTTGGTTAATGATCATATTAAGAAGAACTTGCCATCTGCAATTAAGTTGCCTGATTTGAAAAAGAGTAGAATTAAATTCGATGGGAAATCTTGTGTTAGGGAATTTATTACTGAAGTTGAAGAATACTTTTTATACAAAAATTTTGACGAAATTTTGTTGGTTGGTTCATTCACGGATTTGCTTAGTGGTATTGCTCTGAAATGGTTCCGCACAGTTCGTTTTCGTATTCCATCCTGGCGTGAGCTTAAGCTTGCTTTGCTTAAACGTTTTGACAGGCCGGACTTCGACTATTTTTTGGAACATGATCTTCGTACAAGGAAACAAAAGAGTTCTGAATCTCTTCCAGACTTTATTACAGAAATACTGGACATGGCTAGTCGTCTTTCTTCGCCATTGTTTGATGCGGTTTTGGTTACTATTATTAAACATAACATGCTACCTATTTACACACCTTTTATATTTGGTAAACCTATAGATTCTGTGGAACAATTTCTCGTTCTTGCAAAAGAGCTTGAAGTTTTTGTAAGTCATAAAACTTTTAAAACTGAAAAACCTACTGTTAAGTCTAATGCGGTTTTATCCTGTTTAAAGTGCAAAAGAGATGGACATCATTATAAGCATTGTACTTCCATACCTGGCGTAATTTGTTTTAATTGTCAAAAGGTTGGAGTTACATCTAAGAGTTGTGATGTTTGTAACGTAAAGAAAAGCTCTAGCGAGTCAAAAAACTGATTAGGTCGCATCGAGCCCCTGTTGTTACTGACATAACCGCGAGCGTCTCGATGAAAGAAAATTTTGCTAAATATCACAAACCTGACGATGCTACTCGTGACAGAGATTTTGCGAATTGGTTAGATTACTTAAATACATTTTTCAAAATTTATAGATCAGCTCCTGTTTTATTTGTTAAAGATAACGATACTAGACCTTATTTACAATTTTCCGTAGATAACCATACTTTTTCTGGTTTATTAGATAGTGGCTCAAATAGTTGTATTTTGGGTTCCAATAGTCATAGACAATTCTTACAGTTAGGTTATAAAATAAATTCTGTTTCTAGCTCTGCTTATACGGCCGATGGTTCTTCACAAAGAATTATTGGTACCATTGAATTACCTGTTACTTGTGATAATTTAACTAAAAATATTAATTTTCAAATTATACCTTCTTTCCAACCTGATTTCATTTTAGGATTTGATTTTTGGTTAAAATTCGATTTGGCTAAGGATTTATGGAAAAATATAACTTATGCTCGATGCAATACAGTTCAAGTTTGTTCAGTCACCTCTGTTAGTGAACTTTCTCCTGCTGAGAAACAAAAATTAAATGATACTGTTTCACTCTTTGAAGATATTTCTTATGAAAAGAGAGGCTTAGGTCTTACTCATCTTGTTCAACATAAAATTAATGTTACTAGCGAACCTTTTAAACAACGATATTGGCCTTTAAGTCCTGCAAAGCAGAAGGAACTTTTTGATGAAGTAGAAGTCTTATTAAAGGAAGGAATCATCCAACCTTCTAAATCGCCTTGGTGTTCACCTGTCTTAGCTGTGGAAAAGAGGGATGGCAGTACCAGATTGTGTTTGGATTCAAGACGTTTAAATTCAGTAACTGTAAAAGATTCTTACCCTCTTCCTTATACCTCTAGAATTTTAGATAACCTTGGGGGAGCTAAATTTATTAGTACCATTGACCTTTCTAAAGCATTTTTGCAAATAGCCCTGGAAGAATCTTCTCGAGAAAAGACTGCTTTTGTAGTTCCGGGAAAAGGACTTTTCGAGTTTGTCCGTATGCCCTTCGGTCTAACCAACGCACCTGCTGAACTGCAGAGACTTGTAGATAAACTTTTTGGACCTGAATTCGATAATACTGTGTTTTGTTATTTAGATGATTTAATTTGCGTAAATTCGGATTTTAATTTACATATAGAGTATCTACATAAAATTTACAGTATACTGAAAGATGCTGGTTTGACAGTTAATTTGAAAAAGTGTAATTTTTGTAAAGATAGACTCCGCTATCTTGGTTATATAGTTGATAGTAATGGTTTGCATACTGATCCTTCTAAATTAGATACCATTAAAAGTTTCCCACGTCCTGAATCTGTTAAACAGCTTCGTAGTTTTCTAGGTTTATGCTCATACTATCGTAGATTCATTTGTAAATTTGCTGATATTGCCTCTCCTCTGACTAAATTAACGGCGGGAAGTAAGAATTCTAAGAAACCACTTTGTTGGAATGATGAAGCTGAGATTGCATTTGATGAGTTGAAGCAAGCGTTAATTACTGCTCCGGTTTTGCAATGCCCTAATTTTGAAAAACCTTTCTTTTTACATTGTGATGCCAGTTCTGTTGGCATTGGTAGTGTTTTGAGTCAAGAGGATGATAATGGAGATCAACATCCTATTGCGTTCTATTCTAGATCACTCAATAAATGTGAACGCAATTATAGTACTACAGAACGTGAATTACTTGCTATTTTAGCTTCAATAGAACATTTTAGACCTTATATTGAAGGAATGAAGTTTACAGTAATAACTGATCATGCTAGTTTAAAGTGGCTTTTAGGTCTTAGCAATCCTAGTGGACGCTTAGCACGTTGGGCTGCTAGAATTTCTCAATTTACTTTTGATATAGTTCATAAAAAAGGTTCTTTACATTTAGTCCCAGACGCTTTGTCTCGTATTGAAATAGCTGCTATAGGAATCTCTGAAAATAATTTAGTCTTACCCGATGATGATATTTATGATCCTTGGTATAAAAAGGTATTTGTTAATTGTCAAAAGTCTCCTTGCAGATATAAGAACTTTAGAGTAGAAAATAAAGCCTTATATAAGTTTTGTAAAAGTAAGTTTGATCCCAATAGTAATCTTAATTGGAAGATAGTTATTCCTAAAGAACACATATTAGATACAATTCGTTCTAATCATGATGATATTAATTCTGGACACTTAGGTATTCATAAAACTTTAAATAAATTAAAACAACACTATTTTTGGGAAGGGATGTTTAATGATGTTCAAAAATATATTCTTGCTTGTGATACTTGTAAAGCTTATAAACATACCACTCAACCTCCTTTTGGTATTATGGTTAACCCTAAAAAAGTTGATCGTCCTATGTTGATGCTTTCAGTAGACATTATAGGTATATTGCCTAAATCTTATTCTGGACATAAATATATTCTTTCAGTTGTTGATGTTTTCACTAAATACTGCTGGATTTTTCCTATGATAAATGCTACTACTAGAGTAATAAATAAACTTTTTGAAAAAGAAATATTTCTTAAATTTGGTTGTCCCAAAATAATTGTTTGTGATAATGGTACACAATTCACTTCTAAACATTTTGTAGAGTTTTTGAAGGGTTTTAACATTATTAAAATATTTTATAATACTTTATACACGCCTCAAAATAATACTGTTGAGAGATATAATAAAACTGTTGAAACTTGCATATCTTGTTTTGTCAAAGATGATCATAGAACTTGGTCTAAATATTTACCTAATATTCAACTAGCTTTGAATAATAGTGTTAATCTGGCCACAGATTTCACACCTAATTTTTTGATGTTTGGTAGAGAACTTATTTTTGATGCTTCTTTACATCGTTTTAGTAATTCTATCGATAACATAGATGAACTGGAAATTTCCAATAGAGTTCACTATGCCGATTCTCTCAATTCACTTAGTAATATTTTTGTTAAAGTGCAAACTCATTTATTAAAAGCTTATCAGCGTAATGCTCGCTATTATAACAAAGGTCGCAAAGTCATTTCTTTTGATGTGGGTGATGTCGTGTGGAGAAGAAGTTTCGTTCAATCTCATGCACCTACTTATTTTTCGGCAAAACTTGCTCCTAAGTTTATTAAATGTAAAATTATTGAAAAGATCTCTGATAATGTTTATATTCTGAAAGACCTTAATAAGGGAACGACTGGTCGTTATCATGTTAAGGATATAATTAAATTTTAATTTGGTTTCCCATTATTAATCTTGATTTTGATGATTTTGTTTGAAGGTCACTTTTGATAGTGTGATGCACGATGGGATGGATGATAGGTTATCGGTGATTTGAATGAAGATGTATGTTAGGTAACTTCTTATAAAATTTATTAAATCTTGATTTAACATTCTAAATTACAACTTAGGACATTTTTATAAACTTCTTCAACCCACACAGATACATTTTCCATATCGAAAGATCTTATTATTATACTATTATTATCATGTATATATTTTTTTTAAACAGTCTTGTACGCAATTTTCCTGTGTAAAATTTTGCATGCAATTCCTGAATTGGTGCCTACTACCTTTGTACGTTTTGTTTACACTTGTAGAGGTTTACCTATTTTTTTTATCATTGTGCTCCTATAGTGACTCTGTCACCCGGAATATTTCGTGGTGCACTTAGGAAGAACACAGTGATTTCTTTTTTTGTTTGTGCCCGGAAAGTTGGTGGAGTTGAGCCGATCACAACATTTTTTTTGTTTGTGCCCGGAAAGTTGGTGGAGTTGAGCCGATCACAACATTTTTTTTTGTTTGTGCCCGGAAAGTTGGTGGAGTTGAGCCGATCACAACATTTTTTTTTTTGTTTGTGCCCGGAAAGTTGGTGGAGTTGAGCCGATCACAACATCTTTTTTCTTTGCATCTTTAGAGATGTGAAGGTTCTTAACTGTTTCTCACAGTTATAATTTGTTCCTGTTAGTCAGTGGCGATGGTGCCTAACTGCACTCATATATAATTTTTTGGATTAATCTCGTTAAACAGCGGCCTTTGCGCTTAACTGTACTCGAATTAATATTCTTTTTATCCTGTTACATTAAACATATACTTGCTAGTCGGCGGCTATGGTGCCTAACCGAACTCTTATTAGTATTTTTTTTGTTTGTTTGTAAAGCTTTATACTTGCTAGTCGGCGGCTATAGTGCCTAACCGAATTTGTATTGGTATTTTTTTGTCTTTTTAGAATTTTATACTTGTTAGTCGGTGGCGATGGTGCCCAACCGCACTCAATTGGGTATAGTTCTGTTGTATTGTTTTACAGTGTTAAGCGACTGCTGCACTTAACTGATTCTATAGTAGAACTCGGATTTAACTTGTTAGTCAGTGGCGAAGGTGCTTAACTGTACTCTTGTGGTTCTTTTGACATTATGGGTCGGTTGTGCTAGTATTTAGTCTGCACCTGTAAGTGTTGTTTGTATACACGCTGTTTATATTTCCTGTTTTTTTGGGAAACTGTTCGTTTTACCTTGATCGTTGTTTTTTTGGCATAAAAGAAATTGCTTTCTTTTATTTTTTTTCGGGGAGGGATGTAATGTAACGAGTTTTTTTACACCGTTACATGTATTGTTGATTGTAGTCGATTTCGGAACGATTTCTTAATTTTATTTTTTTATCTGTGATACATTTCGTATGACATTTTTGGACGTCAAAATTGGACTTCACTTTTGCGATCTTTGTTGGTCAAGTGACATGTCTCTTGATTTTTCCTGAATGGAATCGTAACTAATCTAGTTTATTGTGGCGCTTTAATGCCCTAATCCTAAACCAAAGGACCCGTGGAATGGTCCCGGTGGAAATTTCGATCCGATTTTTGGTAAGTTGCTCTTTTCGAGAGAAAATTTCCTTCGACGATGGCGGTTCGTTTGTGACCATCTTACGGTTTTTCGCAGGTTTCCTCGTCGCCTCCCTACGTCTCTTATACCAAATATCTTCACGGTACACCGAGGGAGACGCGAGTTTATATACCTGGAATAAGCGGTAAGTTTTTCGTTGGTCGATGCGTCCCCGCGTGTCCGAGTTCGGAGTGAAAACACATCTCAGAGTTCCTTTTTGTCCACAGCCTACAACTGTGGGTGCTTATTCCACCTTTACTTCAAATAAATTTCTACTGGCCTTCCACGGGGGCTGATTACCTGAGAGGTACCACCTTCCGGCTCTCGGGGTCAAGCTTCAAGTTACATATTTTTTATATCTTTTTTTTTCCTATAGAACATAACAGCCTTCAGCTGCGAATTTAAAGATGCAATGATGATATAGCAAGTAAACTTTATATTAATATAATAGTATACATTAGGCTGAAGGTACAATAAACTGGGAACTTTCAAGGTAGTGAGTCTTTTAATCACCATTGACATCCACAGGCCCCCATCCTAAGATTAATGGTCCAATCTCTCCAACTTTATTTATCTGGCTATCTATTAATAGTGTGTCGCTCCACGGCGCCCGAAATTTAATTTCTTACAATAACATACTTTTTTTAGGAGATCACACACACACACACACACACACCTATTCTTTTAATTTTTAATATTACATTTGGCTTCCCAATTAGGGACCGTATTATCCATTAAATTTTTATTATTACAGTAGTTACTTTTGTTAATGTTTGGCTTCTGGTTACCAAGGCAACCAAGGTGTGTCATGGGCCATGATTAAAAGTCCAATAAAAGTAAACAAATGGCAACACATAATATTTTAGCTTTTACTTGAAACTGATCAAACAGCCTCTTCAATATTAAAATCTGTTGTCAAACCTTTTCAGTAATTTGATTAAATATTTTATTTTGGTCAAACCACAATACAAAGTAACACGAGTTTTTGACAGATGGATTACCAAGCATGGATTTGACTAGGCTTTTGAGAATCTATGCCCAATAAAAAGTAGGCTATCAAGTTTAATAATTGTTGTTTAACTCTATGGTATCATACTTTGCAGCCCACTGTTTTGCAAAAGTGGGTGGCTTTTGCACAACAGTGGGCTGCAGAGGCTTTTTTTTCTACATGGGCACTTAAAAAACATCAGAAGCTGGGGGGCAAGCTTCCAATTGGTTGTTTTCTATGGAGAAGATCCGACAAGAAACTCCAGTTTCTGTGTGTAGGTTAAATAAATTAATTTGATAGAAAAAGAAAAAAAAACTTTCTGTTTCTAAATCACTATCATAAACATTCAATAGCTACACTGAAAATATGCCTAGATCTTTGTCACTATATTTCTTGTTTCTTATAATTTTAACTGCCTTTTATTTATATATCTGTCTATTATTTATTCATTAACCAGAACTCTGTTCTGCCCTACTGCTGCAGCTGACCCCATAGCCTTTCAATCAAGTCTGTGAGCCACACAGCCATCACAGCCCACTCTTAGATTTTACTTTGCTAAGTAAGTGTTTCATACAAATGTGAACCTTATTGTTACTCTTATAATGTGTTGTGAGCAAGGGTTTAATACGGAATATGAACATTATTGTTATAGAAATAAAATTCAAATTCATATGAGACACTAATTACAAGAGTAAAGTCAGAGCCAGTGTGTGAATCGTGCCCTGAGTGTTTCCAGCTTATTTTAAATTCAAATAATTAACTCTACCAACCCCCCACAGCTATCGAGGGCATGATCATAAGGAAGTACAACATAACGGAGGAGGATTTCCGTGTTATGGAGACAGTAGTGCTGAAGTCGGAGCCTCATAAGGCTGGTCAGCAGTGGAAGTTTACAGGAGCCTTCTACTATGCCACCACTGTGCTTACTACTATTGGTAAGTCCTATTTCTTGTCCCAATTATGCTTGACAGGGACGGATAGAATTGTACTGTCTATCATCAGTAGCGATCTGTCTTAGGTTATTGGCATAAGCAGCCGACAACCTCCTCGGTTGGCATGCGAGAGGCCATTTTTTTTTTTTTTTTAATATTTACGTGCGCCTCGTTCGCGCCAAAATCATGTTATCCATGCGACTAAAGAAGAACTAAATTAAGTTTATGGATAAAAATAGTTATAGGAACACACGCAGAAGTTTGTTGTCATAATAGGTAATACTTTACTAAATTGTTCAAGGTCACCTTTTATCTCCTTTCGCCAATCGTAGTTTTTTTTATTAAACTGTCTATAACTAGTTTTTACAACTTAAAAAAAACAGCTGAAGAAATGGGCGTTGAGATTCGTTTGCAATAGTCAATAAATATAAGGAGAACTTCCCCGACACAGATTTTTTCGTTGGCTTTGACTTTGGTTTTTGGGCCCAACTTTGTATGAAACGTGTCCTTTGCAGTAACATTTTTGAGTTACATTTTGTAAGGAAAATCTAAATATTAGGGTAGTCTCCTCTATTTTCTATTTAAAACCACTGTATTTCCGTTACACAGGTTACGGACACTCAACGCCGTCGACGATCGGCGGCAAGCTGTTCACGATGTTCTACGCGATAGTCGGCATTCCGCTGGGTCTCATCATGTTCCAGAGCATCGGTGAAAGAGTCAACAGGCTCAGTAGGTAAGTAAACACTCGCCGTAATTCTGAATCAATCCTAATTTCACCAAGTCATCATCATTATTTCAGCCGAAAGACGTCCACTGCTGGACATAGGTCTCCCCCAAGCACCGCCACTTCGACCGGTTCTGTGCTTCCCGCACGCAGCGGATTCCTGCGGCCTTCACAAGGTCATCGGTCCACCTTGTGGTAAACAACGCTACGTCTTCTGGCACGCGGTCGCCACTCCAGAACCTTTCGGCCCCATCGACCACCTGTTCTACGCCTGTTCTACGAGCAATGCGCCCTGTGCACTGCTACTTAAGTTTGGCAATTCTTCGGTCTATGTCGGTTACCTTGGTTCTCCTGCGGATCTCTTCATTTCTGATTCCATCACGTAGAGAAACTCCAAAGCATAGTCCTCTCCATTGAGCCTTCTAATAACGCCAATTGTGAGCGACCACGTTTCTGTGCCTTTGGTCATCACTGGCAACACGCTCTGGTCAAAGACTTTCGTCTTGAGACACTGCGGTATGTGGAACGAGAACATATTTCGTACTTGCGAGTACCTACTTAAAAATGTTAGGCAACGCAATTAACCAATAACTTTGTTACATAAGCTTTAAAATAAACTCGAAGAAGCCGTTCGATCAGCAGCCTAAGAACTACTTGGCTACTTGGCTTTTGACGTATAGAGGCGTCAACTCAAATTGCATTATCAATAATCTTTTTTTAACCTTATGTACCACAAGATTAAACAACAAAAAAACCTTTTGGCGGCTTGTTTTTGATCGTCTGACGCTTAAAATCTTAAGTATTGAGTGGTTTTCTTTTATTTCAATAGCTGAATGGATGTTTAATCTCGCAGCTTCGTTTTATAAAGAGTTTCCATTTGTTTCAGCGTGATAATAAAGTCAATAAAACGCGCGCTGAACTGCAAACAGACGAGTGCGTCGGAAGTGGACCTCATATGCGTGGTGACCACGTTGTCGTCACTGACCATCGCCGGAGGAGCGGCCGCCTTCTCCAAGTTCGAGGGCTGGAGTTACTTCGACAGCGTCTATTATTGTTTCATCACCTTGACTACTATCGGTAAGATACACTTTTCTAAATACGAGAATAGGTCCATGAGGTGAAAAATGCTGGAATTTGGAAAAAAAAATATGATATCAAACTTGATGATAATGATATGAATAAGAACGTATGAGGCCCAGCAATAGATTCAAGCCATACTTTTAATAATGTCAATCTCCTTCTTTTCTTGTATAGGCTATATTTAGTAATATTTTCATACACACATAACATCACGCCTGTAACCCCAGAAGGGTTAGGCAGAGGTGTACCTATAGTACACCCACATTTCGGCAGTTATGCTTAAGTCCCATGTAATAGCGGGCGAGCCTATTGCCATCAACCGGGCACAAATTCAGACTCCAGGTTGCTACTGACAAATTCTAGATAATTTTAAAAACCCAATAACACTTTGCCCGACCTGGGAATCGAACCCTGGACCTCATGCTCAGCAGTAGCTCTTGCGACCACTAGACCAACGAGGCATTGGAATGGAATATTTTAATTCCAATGATATTTGACTTTGTCTTGCATCACAAACAGATAGTAAGATCTTTTAGCCAACATTCATCAATGAGAATAGTTTTTTTTGGCTTGAAAGACACAAAGGCATTGCTAGCCTGCGCGGATCGCGGTGCCTTTGTGTCGCTCTGTCGCGTCGCGCCAGTGTCTGCGAGCCTTTATTCTATAATTATGACATCCACAAGAAGACATTGGGTGGACATTTGTCCAGGTGTTGTTGTCACTTGTCTATTTGATTGGATAAATTCGTGGGGGCTTAAGGGCCAACGTCGTCAAGGGTAAGACCTTTGAAACCTAATACAATCCTTGTCTTCAGGTTTCGGCGACATGGTAGCCCTTCAGAAAGACAACGCCCTCAACCGCAAGCCGTCATACGTGATGTTCGCGCTGATCTTCATCCTGTTCGGGTTGGCCATCGTGGCCGCGTGCCTCAACCTGCTGGTGCTGAGGTTCGTCACCATGAACACCGAGGATGAGAAGAGGGACCAGGCTCAGGCGGAACAGGTATTTATACTTACTGGACTCCATTTCACATTCCTAATCCTTAGTGCAGGGTTTTCTAATGTCCAGTCTAGATCTCGAGGGGTTGGAAATGTAATGTCCTAGGGGTCCTAAGGGTCTATGTGTGGTATGATCAAAATGTTTCCGTAATAACAGGATATTGGGGACTTCAATTGTTTTATTTCAATGAATTCCTTGTTTCGTTTTTTTGAGGAAACCTCTCAACTAAGGTGAATGAGAGTATAGGACACACATAGATATGTGTCGTACTGGGAACTGGCTTATGCTGTTTTCTACGAGTTTCCATTGTCAGGGAAGTACACTTGTGTAGGCCAAAGTAAAACGCACCAATAAGATGGAACATTGAAATTTACAGGCATAATGTCTTATATGAACTAACACACTAAGTTTTAGTTACGTGTGAGAGAGGCGTACGAGTTCACCGAGTTCACGGGGCTCAGAACATCGGAAAATACATCGGTGCTAGCTAATAGTTCGTCTAGCATGTCCAAAATCCAAACCCTTTGCCTCTGAGCCTTGAGCCCTACTCCTGCCTTTTTTTTTTTTTATAGGGAGGATACTCGTTTTTGCACGACTAGGTATATCCTGGGATGATGCAGTTTTTACAATGGAACCTTTCGTTTCTGAAGTTGATCAGTTGACAAAACATGATCACTATACCATTTTTCTTAAACTAAATTGCTAAGAATAATAACGCATAGAAGGTTAGGCTCATACAGGCTCCCAAAAAAATTACGCAATTTTGGTATTTATGTTTCAGTGAGCGGCACGTAACTACAGCGACTGATACGCACACGAAAGTTAGTAAAATGTTGCTAGGAATTAACGTTTTCCCTAAAATCGGGGAAAATTTAATGTATTTGGGCCTTAGCATAAACAGCAAATAAAAAAAATGCCTACGTAACGTCGCAAATTATATGTAACATCATCGCATCATATTAATTTGCTCAAACTACATTCAGTTGTAGACCCGAATTATTCGGTAACTATCGTGTACTCCACTGTACCTATTTGTGTTAATGGCATAACTTAACCAGCAAAATTCGGGTTTTTAATATTTATTACTTCTGCCTCAATACAGGCATCAGTTTATGTATAAGAGAGTAATGAGGATGAAAATCTGAAAATGAAAAACTTTTTAATCAATAGTTTTATACAAGTTATCTAACCAACAGCTATATAGAAAAAAAAATTAAATGATTGTTTGTTTGATGAAACTAACCCGGTTTAAAAAATGCCTAAATTATTTAAATCTACGGTAGATTATCCTCGTTTTGTTTCGTATAGTAGGCGCTAACAATGTTTGCGCCATCATACATACAATAGGTATCATAATACAGTAGACTCCAACAATGTTAGTACAGTCCGCGGGGCCTAAGCCTAAGCTTGTGTGAGTGATTACCAATCGCACCAATTTAGGGACGCACAGCGTCTCAGGCCGATTATATAAACCGGTTTAAACCAATCGCGCTCTAGGCCGACGTCACACCTACACTATCTAGATGTGCACTCACACAAATACAAAGCTCAGCGTAGGCCTCGCGGACTGTACCGACTGTATTAGGGGTAATTTTTATTAACAAACTGACAGCACCGCAGTATGATAAATAAGGTTATGTTTTTTTTTTTGAAAATCGATTTACTTAAAAATAATGGGTTTAATGTGAGTATAACATAACATCACGTCTTGTTTTCCCGAAGGGTTGGGCATAATACACCCACATTTCGCCAGTTATTTTTTAAAAGTCCCGTAGTAATAGGGGCGAGCCTATCAAAATCAAAAGTCATTTATTCAAATTAGGCTGAGAATCAGCACTTTTCGAACGTCAAAATTACATAGGACAGTCCCCCAAAACGCCCGCCCGTCACCACTTCCTAGTGCTTTAGCTGGGAAGAACAAGTGGCGCAACAAACTCCCCAGCACCACAGCTGTCTGTTCTGTTAGAAGAACTGGATTCTAAACAATTGTAAGCAAATTACCAAAACATTAACTTAATTGCCAAACGTCAGCTAGCCACGCCAATACAAAAAAAAATGAATGTAAATAAAACTTAAAACATAAATAAAAGCCTCCAGGCCTAAAGGGCATGGCAGCTTACATATGCAATACTGGATTTATTAAACAAACAAATAAAATAAATAAATGATAAACTAGGACCATCAAAGTAAAATAAATTAACATAACAAATACTGTAACAATAAATTACTTTACTGTAACAAAAAACTACTGCCATCAACCGCAAGCTAAGCTATATTGCTTCTTATTTACCTGATCTCTTCCTTTTTCCTTCCAGGCACAGCAAGTGGCAGTTCGTCTTGAAGGCGACGTGATCACAGCAGACGGTGCCGTACTACGCGGCGTGTCACGCGGCACACGCCTCCCTGCTGACCCCAGGCAGATCACCGCTGGTATGTTTTGCATTTCATTTGACAAAAATCTAACTTCAACCTGCTTTGCTTGCAACCCCAGAGTATTAAAGAGTACTTACTGGTGTGATAAGATTTTCCACTGTTTAGGCGTCTTATGTCTTGTAATGGAGTAAATCCTTATCCTTCTGGATGCAGTTTATGGCCGAACCCACTAACGTATCTATCACCAATTTCGGCGTACTGGAGTTAGAAAAACTCTTTTTTTTTTACATGCCAATAAAGCCAGAATATGTGACATGTTGACAGCTATTTGTTTGATAGAGCCAGATCTTGCACTAAAAATAGGTTATTGGGTTCGTCCGTAAGTATTCTTAATCCAGTCTACAAGAACAAGTATAAAATTTAAAACTTATTTTCATGAAAAACAGTACCCTCCAATATCTCTGTAGCCAGAAGGTTCCTAGGTATGGTTAACTACGAAAAACGATCACAATGAAATGTACAAGTGACTGTTGGCTTCGTTCAGCGTCTTTAAATACCCGTTAAACTGTAGTGCATAACAGATATAGTAAAAAGGTGACCTGGGCGGCAATTTCCCTATTTTTAAGAACGTTTGCATTCTAATCTCTGTCTCAATCTGTCAAAAATACAATTAAATTACATACATTTTTGACAAGTCTTTTACATGGATTTTCGCTGAGATGAGATTGCAACGTCAATTTTGAACGTTTTTAAGGATATATAAGATTTTATCGCGCACTGGATTTTCTACTCATTGTTAAGCCGAGCGTTGAGAATCTAGCAGAGTGCATCCCAGCGCGTCGAAAACACACAATGTCGGATTTTCATCTCTCGGCGCTAAGCAGAGCGTTGAAACTCCAGTGGGCGATAAAATCTCGCCGCGATATTTTTACGTCCGTGCGAACGTGCAAATTTCCTGGTCATGGTAAATATTTTCCCACTATTGGGAAAACACCTTATACACGGTGGCAGAGACATCGACGCGCGACCTTTTATGGATGGATTCAGTGCATGACTGCACCCCCTGCGAAGAAATTTTCAATGGTTATTTAAAAATTACGTTACGGGCATGGGGACTCAACTCGAACAAATTATAATTAGTCTTGAAAAAAAAAACGTAAAAACAAATCAAAACTTTCTTGTTTAATGCTGATTTATCTATCAACACTCATAATGCACGTATTTTTACAAATAACATTAAATAAGCCTTTATCTTCAATTCGAACCCATAAATGATTAAAGTTAAACAATTTGTTTAGAGCTCTTTCCAATAGATGGCGTTTTACTCAATTTGTCCTGTCATCACAGTAACCACTATCGTGACAAATCAAGAAACTTTTTTTTCTGTTACTTTACTATAATATTTCATGTATAACGAAACGTTCTAAAAGTAGTGCGACTTGTAGATGGCGTTGTAAAAGTGCAGTATCTGGCAATTAGTGAGTTGCTGATGCCGCCATCTATTGAAAACTTGGACGAAGTAAAATAGCCAGCTCAACAGGGGGCTCAAAGGGAGTTGTCATTTATTTGTATGGGATTGGTTATCATATACATGAGCTAATAAATTCATGGTTACTGGTACATGGTTTGCTCGTTAATGTTCCTACCACCCTGTATACTGACAGACATGACACGAACATTAAGGGGACTACAGGACCTAAACGCAATTTTTTTTATTCTTGTAAGTATATGATCCACTGCAGTAAACAAAATCAGGATATATGCTAGTTAGATAGTGTGTTGAAAACATAATACAACAAATTTGATACGATAGAAAAAAATCAGGTAGACACCTCTGAAAGTTTCTTTTAACGATTAAATACCATAGTAATATTTATGCAATCATTCTGATTTTTTGTCAGATAATTCTATAAGCAACTTATTAACGTAATAGTGTTTCTTCTTAAGTCCAATCAATAGGTTTTTCATATTTTGCAATAAACTACCAGAACTGCAAGAGAGCAGTTGGGGCCCAGTGGTAACGTCCGCGACTTACGAGTTGTAGGTTGTAGGTTCGAACCCAGACAGGCACTAAATTGTTTCATCACCACTGCTCTAAAAACGGTTAAGGAAAACATCGTGAGGAAACCAGCACTTCTTAGAACCAAAAATCGAAGACATGTGACATCTACCAACCCGCACTGGGCCCGCGTGGTGGATTACGGCCCACTCCCTCTCACAGAGAGGAGGCCGGTGTCCCAGCAGTGGGAACATAATAAGCTGATTATGTGTTGTGTCATCGCGCTTCTCTTTCTTTTCAATGTTCTTTCTCCTCGTCAGCCTCTTAATAAAAATTAATTATTTCAGGTGATACGTCGCTAGTACCGCTGTACATAGATGAAGAATACGCGCCCAGCGTGTGCAGTTGTTCCTGTAACTGCTTCGGACCAAACAAGTAAGTAATCTACTTATTTTATGTTAAATGTAGCTTAAATTTCAGGCCCTATCATAAATACCGCTCCGGTATTTGTCTTTTCAAATATTGCTGCATTATTAAAATTAAAATTGAATTAAATAAAACTTTATTTCAGACCATAGGTCCATATTTTGTTAGTATATTGATGTTAGTGACAATAGTGCTTAGGTTACTAGGTTAGTATTGTTAGTTTTTACAAAACTGACTATTTATTAAGGCCTACTACTGTGGCCACCCTGTGCCCCTGAAAGGGACAGTCCGCTCTGGACGCGATCATTTTCAGAATGCTGTTGTCACTACCATGCAGGCGCTGTAGTAACGAGGCCGCTTTCTTTCGCATGATGGCATGAAAACCATCTGTGCGAGCCTCTGCGAACATTCCAGAAGCGCTACAACGCCATGGCAGTCCCAACAGCATCCTAAAATCATTACTAAATTGAACACGCAGGACGTTGTATGCTCGGCGCGTGTATGACACCCACAGGCCACTCGTGTAAAATGATTGACAGAACGCCTTAAAAAGGGTAACTTTGACGTCTGTAGTACAACGAGCGAACCTGCGGGCAAGCATATTGCTCCTCACAGACAACGCCCTGCGCTCCCTCTCTATATCTGCGTCATCTCTAAGGTCACTCGTGACAATGTGGCCAAGGTACCTAAAACTATCGACAACCTTAAGTGTTATGCCGTTTAGACGTATGGGTGGAACACTGCGCGGCTGCTGCTTAGGTGCTTTAAATACAAGAAGTTCACTTTTCTTCGAGTTGTATATTAGCAGTCTTTCTGGCCTTGCACAGGTCGTCTTTTTACGCTAGCTACGTTTCATGAGTGCCCATGTAGGTTTTTGTGTTTTTTTTATTTATTTTTTATTTTAGTTGCTTTCACAATTTCGTTTTATCTTTCTTCTTGATTCTGGGTCTTATGCCCTCCTGAAGTATCAAACGCCCGCGAGGGGGCGTTATCGCCGATTGACACATTCAACAGATACTTTTATAGTCGACATTAGGTTTTTTATAAATTCATCTTTATGGTAACTTTGAATAAATTTGTGTGAATAACTTTCAAATAAAAATTGTGTAAATAGTTTGAGTAATTTATGCGGCCTACCCACATGTCCTTATTGGTATTGTTCGTCGAATCGTTGAGCTTCTTAAGTTCTGAGATGAGCTGCACGATCACTGACAAATGCGTGCACTGACTGGACAGGTCCACTCAATCTGTGTGGTTCTTTGATCAAAATACCAGGTCAGACCATGTGAAGACCATGGTAATACCGATCTACATGGTCTTCACCTGATCTGACCAAGATTATGTCTGGACTTTAAAAGAGACTGTGAACTCTAAGTTTGTTTCGGCCTTTCTTCTCAGAGTAGTCACCGACCTCAACTAGTTTAAAAAATATGATTGACGTGTAAAATTGTTTGTACAAACTTACAGAAAAAAAATAATATATAAAAATAAAATAAAAATATTTAGACAACCATTGATCCATCCACATTTGAATTTACATTTACATTAATACCGTTATTATGAACTTAAAAACTATGTTATTACCTAATATCTAAGAGGAACTTAGTTCTCGGGATGAGGTTCCACACCAGTTGTCAAACTTATTGCCTGTTACATTCAGGATGCTGTTACCTATGTGTACTATCGAGGACAGCCACGCATGACCGTTTTCAAAGCATTTTCGGCTGCACGTTGAAATCGTAGGTTCACCCGCCCTTTTTCTGTTTGACCAATAAATGAAGGGTGACCGTTTTTTTAAACGTTAATTGTTTTAGTTTGACCAATGATGAAAATATTCATCATTGGTCAAACTAAAACAATTAACGTCTCTTTTTTTTATAATGTGCGCTGAAGCGCTATTGGTGGACGAAAACAATGCAGGCGGGGGTAGCTACTGGCTTGTGCACACCAAAATCGCCCTTATGGGGGGTCATGCGAAAATGTTGCCGATAGTACATTACCTATTTACTTAATATTATCTACTTATTCCAGATCAATACCATACCGTGATCCTCTGTCACCGGTACCACCAACCAACATCAGACAAATCAAATCAAAGCACTACCGCGAGCTTGGCAGCAATCCGCGCTACTTAGAGAACAAATCATCCTCGAAGAACCCGACGCAGTCTTTACGACTCAACTCCGCTTCAGGATACCTCTACATGAACGCCAAGACCAATGACTTCCAGTTAGAACATGAAGACTTCCGGGAAATGGTCACGAAAAGACGCGAACAGCTCCGAAGAGGTATGATGATGTATGACATGAGGTGTAATAACAACGAACAGTACCTACATCCTTATAGACACAGCCTGAGTACCAGGCTGGAGACCAGCCCTCATAGTTCTTCGCTTTATTCCATGAATTTAAGGTCGGAGAATAGGAGCAATGACCCGTTAGTGGATGATTACGATTCAGAAAAATCCAGCTACGCGAGAAAGAAGTTACTGAAAAACATTGCTAGAAATACGAGTAACAAAAGAGTTGAAAACTACTTTTACGATGATGCCGTATTACATTTTGACGACGAATACGCGTTCGACGGCTCAATACTCTTCGCAAAACGGAGAAAATCTGTAGAAAGAAACTGGGAAGACTACACGTGTGAAATGCCGAGGAACTACGGACCTGACCAAGTGTCGAACGATGGCAGTTACGGCTACTACCTCCCTGATGATGAAGAACAAGAGCAGTACTTCGTGAACGATACCCTCACGTTTCAACTACCACCCCACCGGGCCAGCATATAGTGACATGTTGTGATGTGCCAACAAGACTTGTGCCAAGGTAGGTTAGTGTTAGTCTACTAAATAAATGGGCCAATTAAGTAAATAAACATTAAATTAATAGTAATTTTACAATTTTCGCGGTAGCATCCGATTGAACGTTTTAGCTTTTACACATAGTTCATAGATGTCGCGACTTTTTATTATAATTCTATGATATGAGCTTGGCTTCTTTGTAGATATTGTAATATAGTGTTTTTAAGGCTAGTCGTGCGGTGAGCGCTTGTGCGTTTTATTGTGCACTACGTCGGTAGAAATATTAACAACAAAAAAAAACATACATACCTACCACGCGTTCGCTCTAAGTTTGCCGGTTGGTCCGTGGAATGCGCGTGCCCGGCATCACTGAGGCGCCCTGTCAGTACCGTAAGCAATGTCATCGCAAGCGTGTGTGATTATTACTTATTCGGCATCTTTATATTCTTCAGTTTTCTCGAATTTATTACTTTTGTTGACGGTCAACGAACGTAGAGCGAACGGGAGCTTACAATGCTGGGACTCCGGCCTGCTCTCTATGAGAGGGATTGGGGCAAAACCACCTCAAATGCCAGGTGCAGGTTCGTAAAAAAAGGATGTATACAAAATTCCAAGCCCAGAATTGGGATAGTACATAATTATGTAATAAAGAAATTGTAGTTTTTCTCTGTAACATAAGTGCTAGAAAATAATCTCGTAAAGTCACATTCCCTTGTCAGGTAATTAAAAGAAGACTGCAATAGAGATGAATGTTCTAATATCTGACCAATCATGTAATTTTGGTAATTGTGTAAGTGATCGTTAATCAGTATTTTTAGATATTCGTGATTTAGGCTCAATTGTTCACGGCAGATTTTTCACAGACAAGTTTCATACATCATTAGCTAAACCCAACCATTAAAAGAAACATGACAATTATTTAGAATATCGTCTTACAAAATAAAAAAAAATAATTATAAAATACTAATAGCCGACCAGGACAATTAGACAAACTCAGTGGGTGGGACTTGGCCTTCCCTCCCACTTAATGTCTTTGACCGAGATTTTTAAACATTTCTTAAGTCTACTTAAACATGTTCCCGTCTCTCTACCTTACACTTGTAATTTGACAGTTGTGCGACAAGACAGCAATAACGTTTAGCCAAAGTATGTGCTACCTTAAGTAACGTATAAAGATCTTGGCCTTAGTTTCCACGTTCGTATCCGTACCCAAAATTGCGGATGACGTCATTACTGCCAGTTGTCCTAGTTAGCTTGGTCGGCTAATACATTAGCAGCTAAAAACCGACGTAGTGCAAGCGAAAATTAATTTTATTTCCATTACGGAGTGAATTAGGAGTAGACACTGTTACGAGTCACAATACAATGAAAATTATCGAGCTTATTGATACAAAACTGGCTAACAAACACAATTAACACAAATACAGATGATAATTGTACAATGTGTAAGAACAAACTTTGCCTCGATATGAGTCTGGTCTTGTCCACAAAATACAGGATGACTACATCAACTAGGAATTAAATTATACTATTGCTGGTGACAAAAAAAAACATTATTCTATAGTGAGTGCCATGAACAAACATACCTAACCATAGAGCAAAAAAAGAACTAATTTGTTATGTCAATACCTAAAAAAAATTGTTATTTTTTGCTCTATGGTCAGTTAGGTTTGTTCAAACCATTAAAAAATTATTACCATGTGTCATCCATAAATAAATTACGTTTTGGAGAAATGGTACAAACATTATCATAAGTAAAACTGCTGAAAAAGCTATTCCAATGTATTTTGTTAACAAGAAAATACGTTTGTTCAGGTATTGATTTTATGTTAGCTTGTTAGAAACGTTTTGCATTAACGCTAATATTGTATCATACAATGACCACAAATTATGACAATGGTCCTGAAACGACGCGATTTTGATATTAAAGAACCGCAACAATTTTCAAAGTATGTGCTAGTCAAATTTTTTATTTAAAAGAATTTTCCATGACGATAATCAATCATGTCCTTTTAATGTATTAATATGGTGAAATTAATAATTAAATATGTATATTCCATGAAATTGTTATCATGTGTTGTCGCTATGAACCATTATTTTTACTTGTTAAAAATATTATTTGAATATTAACCTTTCTAAAAGACCTTGTACAGTAAAACTGATGTACTTATAAAGCCAAATATGAACACTATTCCATTAATTTTAGGAAAAAAGTATTTATTTTATTGTGTTGCCAATCTCAAAGATTTGTAGAGACTCCACGTAATAGGAGAAAAATACATAAAGTATTATGATTTCAAAAATCTTAATGATAATAAAAATAATGTAAAATTTAAAAATATATATATTTTGTTGAATTTCTCACTCAGTGAAAATATGAGAGTTATACTCAGGTACTTACATTATGATTTCATAATAATCAAAAATATGTTATAGCTACATAAATACTTATGTATGTAATAAATTGTTAAAACAGAAAAAAATATAATCTAATGGAAATGAAATGTAATAGTAACATCAGTAATGTAATTCTAAGCGGGTAAACCAATGAAAATATTTAGTTAGTATGAAGAAAAGAAAGTCGTGTCTATTTATTCCTGCAGGATAACTGCCCAACACACATAAAATTGTTGTCTTTAATTTTAACAGTTCAACAACATTAATTGTGTTATTTACGTACCTTGTTGAGCAGACGAACTTTCAAAAACGTATGAAGCAGTGATATCGCAATTTCCTTCAAAATACTTTGGATTGTGATAGGAAGTGTGTAACAAATTTGAGGTGCTGAGTTTGTTTTCTAATTACTTATATCAAAACCTGTAAACCTTATATTCTACAGGGTCAAATTAAATTAGCCAGCGAAACTTCGCAGACGTGATGGGTAATGGATATCTAAACGTGATAAAACAAAAAATCATCGAAGGGTCATCGACCGCAGGTAGGGTCGGTCACTTGAGAAATCAATAAAATCTGTTTTTAACACTTTCACGGACCTGTGTCCGTGTTGACATTCGGTAAATTACACAAAAAAAACAAGTCAAGGTACCTTATAAATATGACACTAGAAAATAGTCAGTGAGTGCCGTAGCACTTGATCACATGGCTTCCTAGTAATGTAGGCAAATGTACACGGCTACAGGCGGTTTGTTTGTTTTGACTTGGTAAGAGTCACCGCCTGTGCCGTAGCGTCATATCAAATACGGAAAAAAACACCTCGGACCGTGACGTCAGTGAAAGTGTTAATGTAAACTTCACAGACGTGATGGGTATCGATATCTCAAGCCGATAAAGCAAAAGAAAGCAGTTTTTTTTTCATTCACACTTCAAGTAACAACACTACCAGCGGCCGTTGACCCCAAAAAAAACATCAAAAGTCTATTTTATTTTTATTTTATCGTGTCCCGATGTTGTTGATACCCATCACTTTTGCAGGGATTCGTTAGCTATTTTATTTTGGACTTGTATATTTCTATAAAACTCACGACTTCCAGTATGATTTTTGAAGTACCATATTCATTTCATTTAAAAAAAATGGCTACATAATTTATTCCTGTTTTAATCAGCTCGTGCATACGTCAAAACGCAGTTGTTTTAAACTTACTAATTAATAATATCGTACTGACTATGAAGTGAGTTAATAAAATTGTAAAATATCTAGTCGAAAATGTGAGGAATTATGTATAGGGAAACGTCTAGTCAAAATGATTGTAAAGTTTATTTTATAATTTTACAATGTTATCAGCCAAAATGGTGTTGTTTTAAAACCTTTTAAAGATTTTTTAGAGAAATGTTTCCTTCTTGACTGATTTTAATTGTATTATTTTTAAGACTAACTCCTAAAACTGCCAAAAACCGATTTTGTTATATACCTTTTAACTAGTTTTTAGTGAACATCAGTGTATCAGTATTTTATTTGCTGTGATAATTTTACCTCTAGTATTATTATTATATTATTAGGTTTATAAACCTCTTAAAAAAAAAACTCAAAGATTTGTATTTTCTTCAAAAGATCGTATCAGTATTATTTGAAAAAAATATGTATTAACAAAAAACATTAGCAAATGTTGATGTCGTTCGAAACGATTGTTTCCAATTTTATGTCTAGACTTATGACGAAATATTTATTTAAATAAAAAACAGTAAAATCGCTGAACATATAATATGTATATAGTAAATAATTATGTCGACTTGTTTTAGGTGTTAAGTAAAAATTAACTAAACACGACTGCACTAAACTTAATGCCAAACGTACTCGAAACAAATGACTATAATTTTAATGGGTGTACACAATTTTAGTAGTCAAAAATACAATGTCTAGATATTTATTGCCAGTGTTGTTCCCACTAAATAGGCCTTGTTATTGTTTACTCTACTGCGTTGCAGCCCAGAAGGAGGAGAAGTTTTTCTTCTTTGCAAGTGATGACGTATTGTCTTATTGGATGCGAGTCAGAAGAAAAACCAATGTTTATTTACTCGAGCTGCTTAGATTCTGTGTTAAAATTGGTTGTTCTATCCCCTTTACTTCTAAATAATATTCAAATATTCACTATTCCACGACTGATTAAATTACTTATTTTTATTTAACCCTACAAGGGCAATTAATATTAAGTTGTTACAGCCTTCTACTGTATATTTTTTGTTGCGTTAACTTATTTCGCTAAACTATAAAAAAAAAAAACAATTTCTCAATAGCAGTATCAATAAGATTTCAGACGAATGGGGCACTAAAACATGAAAATATAATTTTGAGCATCACCTCACCTTTAAAAATCTCCCATGCAGTTGTACATAATATTATTGGCAGCCTCGTATCACCCACTGCTGAGGCGTTATCCCTCCCTTCTGTGCCACGCTTCCCTAATCTGTGCGAGCCTCAAAGTACCCTAATTGCGTAATACACATTCAATCGTAATCTGAATCGTTTTGAAACAGATTGCCAATGCATTGCTTCTTATGTACGAAAAAAAATATACTCAACAATGTAAATAACGCAATGAATGTTGTTGAACTGTCAAAATCAAACAGATTAGTCGTAATCGTTTACGAAAATGTGTTACGCTATTAGGGTGCTGGTCTTAACCGCGATCATTTGAAGGTTGTCCACCCATCTTGGCTGTTGGTCTACCAATGCGTGATGTGTTTGTATGAAAACCAACTTTTCAGAATGGCCAAATTATTTTACGCGTTTTGACGAATTAGTCATTAAAAATGAAGAATGGACTGACAGTGACTTTGTCGCGAAGTGTGGTTGATACCCCCGGTATGTTTCAAGTGCGGTTGATTGTAAACTAATAATAAAATAATGTACTGTAATCTGTTAAATGGATAGGTGAGGAGTTCTAGTTATTACGCGGTCTGAATTAACTGTAATTTTAAAAAGTGAAATTGTAAAATAAATCGGATTTCAATAAAAAATACATACGAATGGTTTGTGTTTTTATTTAATTGTCGAGGTTTTATTTTGATTTGTTTCTTTTTGCACCCCAAGATTGGTTAAGTTATGTCGTTTTATATGATTGTTGCAAGATCCTTCATACTGAAAGCAGAGAAAAATACTTTTTAAAGGTAACAAACACTGCATGAAAATTTCAACTTTTTTATTAAACATTCAAGTTGTAGGTCGTGGCAGCCCGCATCATTGCAATCTGATAAGAAACAAAAATCTATTAAAACTCAGTTTAATCTATCTGTCTTTATTATTATCTCGTTTATAGATTGTCTTAACCTAGTCATAACATTTTGTATAAAAATATAAAATAAACTCGATTATTTAATTACTGTTACCTTAGATGTTGGAATGACGCCCTCTAGTTTTGTGAACCCGTACCTCTAACAAAGAGTTCCCGCAACAACTTAGGTAGCCCTGTTCTTGAAGAGCGAAGACCTATTCTTAACCATGTAGTTCGTTTCGTAATCGCTAGGCGGTAGCCAAAAATAAATGAAGCTCCTGTTATGCATTACCTCCTATGTTCCTTGAATGTAGCCCACATTGTTGGTCAGGTGTTTTGTTGTCGATAGGATGGTTTTTTTATATGTGCGATTTGTTCTACACAGTGAGTTGAACTCCGAGATTTGTAAGGTATTCATAAACTGCCTCGTTGGTTTAGTTTTCGCAAGAGCTACTGCTGAGCATGAGGTCCTGGGTTCGATTCCCAGGTCGGACAACGTCTTATTGGGTTTTTCTATCTAGAACTTCTCAGTAGCAGCCAGGAGTCTGGATTTAAGCCCGGTTAATGGCAATAGGGGAGACTAGCCCCTTACTACATGGGACTTAAACATAACAGGCGAAATGTGGGTGCACTATAGGTACACCTCTGCCCAATGCTTCAGGGAAAACAAGGCGTGATGTTATGTTATGTGTTTATTCATAAAAAAATATTTGTTTAAGTCTGTCGAACTTGTAAGGAAGGGTAGTGCCTACTAACATAAGAGAAAATAGGCAGCCAAATATTGCTTTGATTTGTAGGTATTACTTTTCCTATTAGCACTTCAGTAAATAAGATCCTGTAGGTACCTACCTAGCCGCCCATTAGTTGTATGATCTCCAAATAAGCAGGTACCTAAGGGCTTTATAACATCGTGAACAGGTATATTGTATCCAATATGGCCGTAAGTACTGGATCAGTAACGACCTGCAGTGCGTATCAAAGCGTTATTCAGTGATTTCTATGCTTGAGTTATGACGGTTACTATGGTTCAAATCTCTTGTTCACTAAAGAACTTTTGTTGGGACTTGATTTAGGTTCTATAATGAGGGGAAATTAAATGTTTCTTAAATATCACGAAATGATTTAATAATAAAGTTACTACGACTAAACTCAGTTATTAAACAATGACTAAAATTAGGGTAATTATATGTGATGCGAGTAACGCGGGCAGCGGCTAGTAACCGACTGTGCATTTCTGTCCATGATTTTAGCAGACGTGTGACGTCAAAGGCAGTTGAGTTAACAAGGTTGTGCATGTGTGGGTTATATACCACTACAACTGCATTGCATCGTCTTAAGTCCGACGAGATCGTTGTGCCTTATTAAAAAAATTATGATTCTTTAGCCAGGTTGGTCCAAATTGGCTCAGGATCGAGTTGAGTGGAAAAAGGAATTAGGCCTTTGCCCTGCAGTGGGACAACACAGGCTGATTATTATTATTATTTAGCTAGGGACCGATTGAGATCTTGGCTTTGCAATGCCTACGAAATATGTCCATACACTCGGAAATAACGCAATCGCCTACCCACTCAGAATCTCATATCGGTCCTCACATACATATAACAAATAGAAACCCACTCACACCATCACAAACTCCATAGAACCTTTAAAGTTTTATTAATAAATAAAGCAGCAACATGCGTTTCTAAAATAAAACAAAACCTCTTCACAAATTCATCTTGAATAGCGGGTTTAATAAATGCTTAAGTTGGAAAGCACTGTTATTTCTCTTTAAGACTGGCCAAAGAGAATACTAGAAGAAAAATGGGTGCACCCCTACCACCCCCCCCCCCCCTACCAAGAAGGTATTACTTTGAATAAAGAAAAGTTAAAATTTTCTTAAAACACCCTCCGTTGGGGAGTTGTCTATCTATCTTCGTTTAAGTATTGGCAAAAATTACCTCCCCTGTTGCTTTCTCTTTCACACCACGGCCGTGTCATTGGTTAATTTTTTAAAGGGTAGCGTTTAAGATGATTGCTTGTTTTTAAGATGTTTTAGAACGAAGGTTGAAGATTGTAGTGTTCTTCGTGATAAAAGGAACAAAATTGCCAATCTATTGTTGTAGGCAGGTACCTATCTACTTTGTACTATGTCTGGGGCAAAGGTAAGCAGAAGTGTGTTAAAAATTGGTATCATTTTGTTTTATCACAGTAATATTAGTTTTTGTTTGGTTTAGTTTGTGATCTTCCTGTGCTTAATAAATACTTTTTCTTTCTTTATTACAGGTTGATTCGATAACCGTTTTAGTAACTTGATTGCTTCCATCTGGCCTTCATAATAAAAGCTGACAAAAAGTAGATGAGATTTCCACATATAACGTCATTGAAACTCCGTAGGTCAATTTCGTCCGTGTTTAACTTCATCCATCGCGGTCTGAGAAATATCCCTTTTTACCACTCGCTGACGGCCTAGGTAACACAACACCAAATTACCTACACTTTACTTGAGGATCAAACTTAAAATCTACCTACGACAATGTATGGTTTTTGTGATATTTTCTGTAACTTTTACAATTTTTATTGCTTACTTTTTAAACTAGCTTTTGTGTCGGATGTCGGAAATTATCCCACGGAAACGTACCACCGGGATTAAAAGCATCTTATGTGTTAATCCAGGTTATAAACTAATTGTGTGCCAAATTTCATACAAATCCGCTCAGCTGTTTTGCTTGAGTGAGTAACAAACATACAAACTTTCACATTTATAATATTACTAGCTGTTGCCCGCGACTTTGGTTGCGATCCAGGATTAAAACTAGCAAACTAGCCTATCTCCTTACCCAGGTCATGCTCTACCTGTGTGCCAAATTTCATCCAAATCCGTTCAGCCGTTTTGGCGTGAAAGCGTTACAAACGAACTTACTTTCGCATTTATAATATTAGTTAGGAGATGATTAGTTACATACCGACCGACCTACGCCTTATCTATTATCTAATAGTGTAAATATTGTCAATCTGTGTAACACGCTAGCCTTAATTATTCATTTTAATATGTTATTGTAAGGGCACTCGTCAACAGGTGGTTAACTTATGTTATTTTTGTAGAGATAGCAAGAAAGCAACTCTTCATTTGCTTCTTTTTTTTTACAACTATAATTCTTACTTCTTCATATTATTGTTTCATTCTTCATTGGACCAACTTGTTTATTTCAATTACCTACCTTATTTATCTTCCTACAAAATTCTAAGTCATATGTTAATTGTATGATGATTTGCAGAATTTCCAATATTTGTAATCCTTAAACGTTTTTTTTTTAATGTTGAACTATGTAAAATTAGGTAAATTGATTTTCATTTAAATAGAAAGGATGTGAAAAAGCGATAAATAGCTACTACATCTAAAAACCTGATGTTCCATAGATTTTGTTACACGTAGCTCAACAAAATGTGTAGAACAGAACAGCAGTTTTTTTTTTTGGATCGATTTCATGGATTATGTCGTGGTATTATTTGATAAGCTACTGTCCGCGCAACTGTATTTCAACCCTATGCGAAACGGTATTTATAAAGACGATAAGCCTTACCCTATCATTACGTTTTCTTTTAAACGAGTCAGCGATTGTATTACAGAGCGTTTTAATTAAAGAAATATTTCACAAAGTTTATTTAAAAGATGTAGTAATAGAGCTGAATATTTTCCAGGTATTTTTTTAAAGGACCTAAGGGATACATACGAGTACATATGTAATTGGTAACTTACTTCTTATTTGAATGTAGAATATTGTAATAATTATGCATTTGCCAGGGTGAAGATATTCTAGGTTTAAAAGTGGTGATTACTTAGCAATAGATGTGTGCTTGAATAGATACACCTAAAGCCGTGTCCTAAGCTAAAGAGACGTCTAAAGGGACTTCCACGAACCTTTAGAGTTATGACGTACAAATGCGACTTGACTGATCGAGTGAGGCTGCATCCTTATAGATAGCGTATTCGCAAGACGCTCGCTTTATAGTAGTACATAGGGTAAGACATCAAACAAATAAAATTATACCTACTTAAACGACTTACTCAGCGTCATTAACAACCATTTTACATACATACATAAAAAAAACTCACGCCTTCTTCCTATGGGGGTAGGCAGAAACTTCAGAAAGCCACCTGCTACGAACCTTACATACCCCTTGCTATCATCTATTTCCTGTCATAAAATTATCCAAATATTTATTTTATACAAATCACACATCCTTTTTGCTGTCGCTCCAACTCCGAAACTAAAGTTCAGTACGATTTAAGTTGTTCAAAAGTGAGAAGTCCGCGAGCCACCGCGCAACACTTTACCTCTCTCCATTCTTGTGTGCAATCTCCTTATATCTTAACACTTTTAGCACTTTTAGAGATCTTTCGAGATTTAAAAGTTTCGGGTAAAGTGAAAAAAGTTGGAGGCTTTTTACTGGAAACATGGTGGTGTACGTTTTCTGACAGAGAGACCGTACAGAATGGACGAAAAATAATATATAAAAACAAACATGAAAGACTGCTGCAGGATCATTTCGAGCGTCAATCAGTAGCTCAATTTTTGTCGTTTTAGTCTGTAAAAGTCGACAATACCAACAAATACATAGGATGTTCATGGTAATCTCAAACCCAAAGCATTTGTTTCAAACA
This sequence comes from Dasypolia templi, assembly GCA_963555695.1. Classification (NCBI taxonomy): domain Eukaryota; kingdom Metazoa; phylum Arthropoda; class Insecta; order Lepidoptera; family Noctuidae; genus Dasypolia; species Dasypolia templi. The sequence goes on along the minus strand of OY743162.1, from coordinate 6,307,499 downwards.
AACCACTTACAGGCTCTTTTGATATGACAAGGGGTCGGTCGGTCAAAAAGATCAAGCTAGTTGCCCATTCCAAAGTGTAGTAGGTTCCTATGGAGAAGAACGGGCCAACACCACGGACACTCCAAAATCTAATTATATGTATATAATTCTCTGGGAATAATCTGTAGTGCTATTCTGTAACCATCTCACCGTGAAAACTTAAGTGAAGTGAGCGTGGAGTGAGCTGTCAGTGACACAGGTGCTAGGGATTGACCAAGACGGGATGACACTGACAGCTCACTCCACGCAAGTATTCACGGTGAGATTTTTACAGAATCGACATGCTGTTCAGTCATCTTTTACGATGAGTGTTGTGGCAAGACACTACCTACCTACTAATTTCAGTAACTAGGTGCTTATAAAACTACTGTAAATAGTAGCCTCTTACCCAAAACTCCTTAAACAAATAACAGTTTGTCTTTTACGTAGAACAAAATAAAGCCTACAGTACTTCTCTCAAAAACCCGAATTTTCCTTTCTCTTCAAGGAAAACGTTTACAATAAACAAAGAAAAACAAACCCAACCGTCTAGGCTTCAGCATAAAAGATCTGTATACATCGCACAAACGTCTCAAGCAACAAAGGGAAAAGGTCGGACATTTGTCGGTTCAAAATAATTTTATTTTAGTAAAATTGAAACTGGCTCGGCCGTACCGTTTTCTTGAACAAATTTTAATATCTGAGGAAGATACAGCTACGGCTATATTTATATTTTTCCTCCACCCCGTTTCTTTTGGCGATTATTATTCTGTATTCCAATGGGCTCAGCGGGTGGGGGGGGGCACCCCTTAGACTCTTTCCTTTTTGCTTCTTAAGTCCATCTTGAGACAGGGCAGAGAAAATTGTGGGGTGGTGTTGTGTTATTTTTATTTTTCTTTATTTAACTTCGACAGAAGTAATAGATAAGGTGGTGGCTTTGGCAAGGATCGACGTATTGCTACGGCGTAGGCCGTAGACTTCTTTAGTCTACGCCGTAGCAGTGCTACGAACACAACTTGTAATTTTAAAGAACGATTTTGTAAATTGTGTGACGTAAATTGTGTTTATGCACTATAATTACATATTAGTTTTAGTAACAGGGCATTTGTTTATATTTGCGTTCGATATTACAGAAATGGGAAGAAAGCAAAGATATATAAAGTAACGAATGACGAAATGTCGTTTTATTTACTTGTAATAAAGTAACTGAAAACATTTATATAAAATATATTTTTTTTTAAAAACTCTCAAACAACTCCACCGCACTCAAATTCTCTGCTTCTGTCACTTACCCCTTTTACTGGAAAAACCGTGGCACCTACCCGGAAGGGGTTCGATATTTAAATATAAGAAGAACACCCCCTTTTTTCAAGGGAGGACCCTCCCCACCCCTTGGATTTATGGATCTGGCCCGGAGTGGGCTCCTAATTACTTATCTTTGAGAATACAAATCAATCGCAAAGGAAAAGGTCTTTTGGATCTTCTAAAATGTAGCACTTAAATATTACTTAAGTGTAACTTAGAGGTTGCTATGTTAGCTGTGCTGTTGAGACGAGATTAACAATTCGTTAAGTTAAACCATGAAGTGGTTTGGCTAACCGGTACGTTAAGTGGTTTTGAGGAAGGAATGGGCATGTGAAAATGTTTGTTGTGATTTTTATTTTGATAGTCTCTTGAAAGTTTTGGTGAATCATTGTTCGTTTTATTGAAGTAAAATATGAAATTCGGGCCTACCTACTATTAGTTCGTGGTACTTAGGTCGGGTTGTTTCACGTCCAATTAAAGTAAAGGGCGTAACAACGCTTTTTTCAGTTTGACGATCGATAGCGCCTTGTTTGACGTCGTCGAACCAAAAAAAAAAACTTTGTTTCAATCTTAACGTCCGATTAAAAATAATGATTACATATAACACTGGGTGACGTCATTTTATTTTCAAACATCTGCGCCAAACAGTAAAACATTTTACTATGAAACAAATGGTGTTCAAAGAAAGAAAAAATATTTAAAGCTCGTGTTAATAATAACAAAACTGACCATCGGTTTTTTATGCAACGAAACAATTTTTTGTAATTAACAAACGTTAATTAAACATCTAACGTAATCGTCATTATTTGTACGTACTTACAAATGTTACGATAACCAATCGTTTGACACAACCGGCTCTTATGGCCGATTCCTATAATATACGGACCGTTATTGGTTAAAATTAACTCTTATTGTATCTTCACCAATAATGAAGCGAAGAACTCATAGCTGCGCTTAATAGACCCTCCCATATGGAAGCAGCTATCACAGGTAAAATAAGCTTACGAATCTCCACAATTGCTGAGTTGGGCCAAAAAATGTTACCATTGGTAAGCAAAACGATTCGTTTTTGTTTATAGGAACCGGGCATTAGTCGCAAATTTGGATAATAATCCTCGTTGCCGGCCTATAATGCAGTGGTCCGCATAGATAATTACCTACCCATTCAGAACGATGTTCTTCTTCATGTCAATGGCACGACACTTGCTTAAGTACTGTTGGCCCAAAACTTTGCCACTTCCACAGTGTTATCGGTGGCAGCGCACAGGTCACTTTGGCTGCATGTTTCTGGGCACAGAGGGCAGGATAGGAGGTGGAGCATAGTTTGTGACTTAGCTCCACATCCACAGCCTGCTGCCGTTCCGTCGGAGTAGCCCCACTTTACGAGATTCAACTTGCACTTCCCACTTGGGTTCGGAGACGGTTCAGGGAACGATCTGCCGGGAATATTACAACATAAGGTTTGTTGCTTCTAATACCTTTTACTCCGTAAACGCCGTGGAGGTGGCGAAATTTGGGCCAACATGTTACTACTGAAGGCTGCGAGCGTCGAACTCAGCTGCCTCTCACAATGATAACTGCACGTCACTTGCTCCTGCGTTACCAGTCCTGACTCTGTTGCATCATCGACACGAAGAAAAATACTCCGTAAACCACTAGGCTACCACTAGGACACTGAACTGTAATTTTTTTATGCTTTTGTAACCATCATGAGGTATGTATGGGTGGCACTCCTACTATTCCTTTCCAAGAATATCATGAAGGTATGTAGTTTTAATTGTTGTTTTTCAAGTGTCTAGTGGTTACAAGCGCTGCTGCTGAGTGTGATGTTTTGAGTTTTATTCCCAAGTCCGTAATTAAAGTTACGATATTGTGTTGGTGTGTTTTTAATTCTGTTTATGTAGAGAGCAGAACGTTGTTTTGAGACGGGTCAAAAAGAAATAAAAGTTGGAATTTGGAGGCACATTAATTAAATTTCGTTTCACGCTCTTTTTGATAGACTTGAAAACCAAGGTGGAGGTTCTCAATTCGGTTGTATTTTTTTTATGTTTGTTACGTCAGAACTACGTCAGATATAAAACGATTTGAGAAATTCTTCGTTTGAAAGTCCGAATCTCCCATAAAAATTTGGTCAAGTTCTGTTGAGTGTTTTTTGAGTTAGCTTCAATAATACCTACGTATTTTTTCCGCTAAGTGTATGTTGATGTAAAAACAATATGAATAACTATCTGTCACTGTTATTTACTTAGCAAGTAAAGGTAGCACACCTAAAAAGTAAAATAAACTTAATTACAAAAAAAAAAGAACCGACTTCCAAAAACAACACTACAAAGTGGAAAATAACTATAATTTCGGAAAACGGTGGCCTAAAAAAATAAAAAGTTATTTATCTATCTCAGTTATTAGGTATACCTATTCTGATTTGTATTTTGAAATAAAACTAGGATAAATATAAAACAATTTAATCATTCTTTATTGTACGCTAAACGGACAAAAATTAATGTTTCAGTTCCTGAATTGTTTTGAACATTTACCGAAGTTACATAGCACACTCGCAACCTACATGTTTCGCGACGTGGTAGCATCTTGATATAGCTCTTTTTAATGGTGTCACGAGATCACATAAGTCGATCCCGAGCTTTACACGCATCCTGTCCGCTCCAGTTACTTTGTGCCTGGAATAAAAAAAATCTGAGATTATTAAGTGGATTCATGGTGCATTTTGTATGCTATGGTCTAAACTTACCTATGGGTAGGCAGTTGTGATGATTATTATTGTTTGATCGTTGTAGGCGTCGTCGTTTTAACAGGTTACCTAGTTAAATAAGCTGTTTGTCATTTCGATTGTCATGAGTTTAGAACATACTACATAGTATGTTCTAAACTCATGACACCTTTCAGAAAAAAATATGGTTCTAGTGATGAGGTCTCGAGTTAATAACCACGCTAAGTAAATGTAACTTGGTATTGGTGATTAGGAAACAAATACGTATCCCTACAGCATCTATTAGAGTGTATGTGTATGGTCATTTTTAAGGGTGTGATACAGACCATCAAACTGAACCACTTTCTCCGTGGAACCAATATTTTTATCACGAAAATAGTTATTTATGCTACAAGTGCGGAAATCATCTTACGCACGTTTTACAACGTTTTACTATGCATTGCGCATGTAAAAAAAATGCAAATTATTTTATTGATCAATTTCAAAAACTAGACAAGATCTATCTAGAATAAAGCGTTAAAGAAGTGTTCTTTTTATTGTAAATTTTTAATGAATGATAGTCTGTACGAACGATGTCTTAACTAATTTGTAAAACTTTTCTCAAGACTGAGACAAAAATACAAAAAAAATAAACTTTAAAGTAAAAAGCACTAGTGCGAAAAAGTGGCACTTTCCTCACAATTTCGATGCTTGGAAAGCGCTCTTTTTGAGCACATGTATTTTAAAATAATAATCAGCCCATACATTACAGTTTTGTATGGGACGGCAGATTATTTTTATTTATTACTAGCTGACCCTGCAAACGTTGTTTTGCTTCATAATTTATTTTTATTTTTATAGTTTACGTCCTATTCTCAGACCTACTGAATATACACTCAAAATTTTATAACAATCGGTACAGCCGTTTCGAAGGAGTTTTGTTACAAACACTGTGACACGAAATTGTTAAATATTAGATATAATATAAAATATAAATGAATAATACTCGTAATAGCACTGAAAAATAATGATACATTCACTAAGAAGAATAAAATTAACATGAGATTGGCACCGAAAAATTAAAATGATGACGTTTATCAGTCACTGCTTCGGTCGAGAAACAAATTTAAAAAAAAAATTGCGAAAAATGTAAAGAGAGTGAGAGAAAGGATGCCGGCTTCGTTCTCATCCCTACTCCAGAGTTGAAAATTAATTTAAATTTGATCGAATACAATAATATAAAAATCGCAATTAAAAAACAGGGGTTGATCGTTGAAGGGTGAAAATTTCAAGTTTTATGTATTTTCAATACTAAATCATAATAAATATATTATATTTATATTCTTTGTTTCGGACCAGTGTACTCACAATCCATAACATATTAGTAATATTGACTTAAAAACGATGTTAGTAAAACTCTTACAATATAAACAACTAAAAATATGTGGCCCAACACACACGTTGGCACGTGCCTCTGCCCCCAGTGCCTTATAAAGGGACTGTCCATTTTGTCAAATAAAGTTTGCAGGATGCTTTTGGAGCTTCCGCGCAACCTACCCATTATTGACGCTGTTTTTTTCCTCATAATCCTCTTATTGGGTTTTTCTCTTCTAGAATATCTCGGTGGCAGCCCGGAGTCTGGATTGTGCCCGGTTGATGGCAATAGGCTCGCCCCCTATTACATGGGACTTAAACAGAAATGGGGAAATGTGGGTGTACTATAGGTACACCTCTGCCTAACCCATCTGGGATTACAGGCGTGATGTTATGATGAATCCCATGAAAATCGTCAACACGGGCAAATAAAATAAAATAAAATTGTCAAAAAAAAATGGGTTGGGGTCACCCTTATCATTTAAGGGTATGATAAATAGATGTTGGCCGATTCTCAGACCTACCCGATATGCATACAAAATTTCATACAAATCGGTCCCGCCGTTTCTGAGGAGTTTGGTAACAAACATTGCGACACGAGAATTTTATGTATTACTAGCTGACCCCGCAAACGTTGTTTTGCAAAATTTTTTTTTTTGAAAAATAGATGTTGGCCGATTCTCTGACCTACCCGATATGCACACAAAATTTCATCAAAATCGGTCAAGCCGTTTCGGAGGAGTATGGCAACGAAAACTGTGACACGAGAATTTTATATATTAGATTATGTTGAATAACAGGCTGTAGAAGAAACTACCTTCTTATTGCCTTGATCAAAAATAATGCAGGTAGGTGCCTACTTGGGGAGGTTATAGGTATTATCTAGAGTAATCTTTATCGGTCAACTTTATAAAATATTAGGATACCTACGAAGTTGCCTTTTTACTATACTGCCCATTTCAAACGTAATTTATGGCGACTGGCAATAAATTCTAAATTAAAATGAATTTTGTTAAAAATATGGAATTCTCTATTTATTTTATTTACTTTATTATATAAGTACACACAGTAAAATACAGAGAGGTACGACACAATTCCAATTTGAGTACAAAGGTGCTGCTTATTTCATAAGAAATTTATTCCAGCAGATCTGCGAAGGGATAGGTGAAAAAAAAATGTGGACAATATTGTGTGAAAACAAGAAGAGAAAAATTTTAATAATCACAAGTCTTAAACTATAAAAACGCAAATTCATAATGCATGGAATATATAAATAAGCATATATACCTATATTTATATATATTTCTAAATACTCACAGTTAGAGAAGAAAGGTAATGCTCATTTAATCGACATTTGAATAGAGAAATAGTTTTTAAACCACGAATGCTAGGCGGAAGTGAGTTCCACAATCTTACAGCATGGACAGAGAAGGAATAAGAGTAGTGGCTTGTTTTATGAGGATGAGATTTAAGGAGGGATCTAAGGTGCGATCTACATGGTGCGTCGCTAGAGCGAGCGTAAGAAAACGCTCACGCAGGTAGGAAGGATAAGACGAGTTGTGCAAGATATTGAAGAGGAGACATAAAATCCGAGTGTTCCTGCGAAGACGGATTGGGAGCCACTTGAGTTCCTTGCGAAGGTGAGAAACATACAATTACAGGAACACGCAAATAGAAGAAGTAATACATGTAGCCTACTTGTCTTAAATATTGATACACACATGAACTGTAAGTCACACATAGAACATATAAAAACAAAACTCTCCAGATTCTCTTACGCTCTTTTTCAAATTAAGCAAATCACTAACACACAAACAGCTATGGCTGCTTACTACGCATACGCAAACTCATGGCTGCGATATGGCGTCATGCTATGGGGAAATAGTGTTAACGTAGATGAACTATTCATAATGCAAAAGAAGTGTATAAGAATAGCCCAAATAGATAATACGGAAAGCTGCAAACCATATTTTATAATATATCTAATTCTAACTCTGCCGTCAATATACATACTTGACATTTGCGTATTTGCTTCTAGAAATATTTACAAGTTCACTACGCACAACGTCAACACTCGTCATTAAAAGAGGTTTTGCGCTCCATCCTCAAGAATTAAAATGTTAAGTGATAGACCGTATTATATGGCAATAAAAATATATGAGAAGTTGCCCAACATGTTTAAAACTGAAAAATCGGTAATAATATTCCAAAAAATACTAAAACTATACCTAATCCAAAAAGGTTTCTACTCAGTAAACGAATATTTTCTAGTGTCTAGCTTAAAATAATGTTTTTTTCTCTCATGTACAGAAGTGGCGATCTGTCTTATACAAACAATAAGATTAAGAGATATATTTTAACTTCTATCCTGTTTAACTTAATATTATAATTTTAAATTGTATTACCTGAAAAGGATGACATTAATATTGCTAAACAATTGTACTAAACTCAATGATATTTAATTTTGGCATAACTATAATTTCGCAATTTAATTGTACCAATATGGAAGGAAATAATAATGTAATAATTATGTTTATGCATGCTAATTTAGGATTATAAGGGCAGGTGAATGAAAATTGCAATGCTTGTAAAAGGTTTCTAAGTCATAAGTGCTAACATAAAATAACATGACTAATCAATAAACTTTTGACTTTGACTTTGAAACATGGTCTTACTTTCGAAGACCGAAACAAAGCGAATGCACAGATTTTGCAAGCGCTCAAGCTTGTTTAACAGCTCCTCAGTTGCAACCAGGTAGCAGGCGTCAGTATAATCTATAATCGGCTGAATAAGTGTTTGTGCCAAAGAAGTTTTAGTTTTCAAGGGCAGGAGACTTGGAGGACATTTCAGCTCATGAAAGGAGAAATGTACCTTTCGGCTGACCTCATTGACCTGAGCACGCCAAGAAAGATTGGAGTCAATAACTAAACCCAAATCTTTAGCGGTTTCGGTATATTCAATGCGAACAGCATCGAGATATCGAACGAATCTGCTACTGGTTAATTTGCAAACCAAAAGACTTAGCCCAAACGCGGATGCAAGCCAGCAGCCTAATTGCGTAACACATTGCGTAGACTAATCTGTTGTATTTTGACAGTACAACAACATTATTTGCGTTATTTACATTGTTGAGCAGATTTTTTATCGAACTTATGAAGCAATGTATTAGCAATCTGTTTCAAAACGATTCAGATTCCGACTGATTGTGTATTACGCAATTAGGGTACAGGTCATGATTCATTGCAGCAATCGCAGAACCCGCGTCAGCTACAGTAAAATGTCGGTAAAGCTGCAAGTCATCTGCGTAGAGATGAAAACTAGAGGAGATTACTCTGACAACAAAGATAAGAAAATTTAAAAAAGATGAGGAGAAAGAACGCTACCCTGACGAACACCCTCAGTGAGGCTACACCAATCAGAGAAGGACTCCTTTTTTCAAACTCAGTAATTTTTTATTGATTATTGGTTTGTTTTCACTACATTTGTATCTATTTCATCAATATGGACACGATAAAAATACTAGTCATTATGGAATATGAGTTCCGTCACGGTAGCAATGCCGCACAAACGGCTCGCAACATTAATTACGTGTACGGAGTGAACACGTCAAACGAACGCACGATTCGTTATTGGTAAATCGCTCGTCCCCACTGCTCCTATACGATAACGCTCGACCTCATACGGCACAACAGACGGTATCTAAGCTACAAGAGCTAGGGTTGGAAGTCTTGCGTCATCCACCGTACTCACCAGACCTTGCGCCGACAGACTTCTACTTTTTCCGAAATTTGGACAACTTCTTGGCAGGGAAAAATATCAATACCCGAGAGGCAGTACAAAATGCCTTTGTAGAGTTTGTAGGCTCCCGTACAACTGACTTCTTCAAGAAGGGCATTGAAAAATTACCACTGCGCTGGCAGAGATGCATCGATAGCATGGGTGCATATTCTAATTGATGAAAAAAAAACATATACCTCGCAGCTTCGAAAAGGAAATAGCAGTTATGAAATAGTTCACTCATGAATAATCAATTTATCAGTTATCATAACTTTTTTGTAGTCCGCGATACTTAACTCACAAGATTGACCTTGAGTTTGATAGCGTGGTTGTCAGTCAGTTTTCGGAATGTCGGTGTAAAAGACCATATACCTATTGTCGAGCTTCTAAACTAACTACAAAATATGAAGCAAACAAATTGGCAGTCATTGGGACTGCCGACAGAAGTGAAAACCCCAAAATTGGAGATAGGTGTCTGCGCGTCGCCAGTCTGCCGCAACACTTCACATATGCAGATCGGTGACGTGAACCCATAAATCATAAATGATTTCATTTGTATAAGTAAGGTTTGTTCAAACACTTATACACGGCAATCATATTTTAAAAACTAGATGATCGACGACTACTCTGAGAAGAAAGTCACAGTCTCTTTTAAAGCCCAGATATAATCTTGGTCAGATCATGTGAAGACCATGAAAGAACCACACGGAGTGAGTGGACCTGTCCGTCAGTGCACACATTTGTCTGTAATCGTGGAGCTCAACTCAAAACATAATGAATGGTAGTTATAAGTTAGTTTTATCCCTACCAAAATCGCTCAACGCGGCCGTTTTCTAGCGTCAACTGTGGCATCTTTACTTCATATGAGCAAATTAACCTATGAGTATTGTATTACTTAAATTTCTCCCAAAAAATCAATAGTAATAAAAAATCTGTTTGGAAATAGTAGTTTTTTTTTCTATTGTATCACCTTTATATTAAATTGCGGCAACAGATTTTTAGTAACGGAGATATTACAATACTCATGGGTAAAGTTGCTTATGGAAAGTAAAGATGCCACAGTTGACCGGTAACTTCAGAAATGGAAAAATCTTGGTATGAATGAAAAGATCTCTAAAAGAGAAAACCACGGTAATTGTGTGTTTGTTTTCCTGGATTGATGACCTGATTTAAGGTCCCAAAAAGTTAGTTTCATTCAATTCGCCTAGAAACCGTGGACATTGTCATCGCTAGCCGGCATTTGGGAACTCTCTCCTCCGGGAAAAGGCCTCTCCCCATAAATTTCAGTAAGTCCTGCTAATAGGTTGTATAAACCGTTGCTTAACTTGTGGTACTAACCTACATAAAAAAATAGTCCACTTAAATTAATTCCTTTGTTTTCTTAACAAAACATTTTTAAACTAAAGCAACGATATTTTAAACAAAAATACAATGGCGACTTGAATAAAACAGCATCTTTTGTAAAATAACACGGCGCGCCCGGGGGGGTGGCGGGGTGCAGGGGCGGCACGGGGGGGGGAGCGGCCATCGCGAACCACTTTTCTTTCTCTCGCCAAAGCCATTTTGAAAGGAACGGAGGAATAGTGTGGATGGGACATTCTAAAGTTTATATATTTTTCTTTTTCTTTACAGGCCATCTAGTTAGGTGTTTATATCATTTATTTATATTTTAGTTATTTAACTGTTTATGTAGATACGCACACATAAACAGACAAGAAAAATACGCACCAAGCTGATGTTTATTTTTAAAGAAATCTCAGTACCTGCGATAGGAAAGTTAACAAAAAGAGATGTAGAAAACGTGTGTAAGAGTAGAAGGGAAAACAAGATTCAGAAAATCAAAAACAACTCTCTAACTTGAACATAAAGTAACATACATACATACTTCTAAAACAAGTATTAAAAAAATACATACCTATGTTTAATTATAAGGTCATTCAAAAATTAAAACATCATTATGCAATTATGACAAAGTGGAAAGATAGTGTTATTTTTTCTCTCTTTTTTTAAATACTGCAACAGTTTGGCAGTCTCTAATCTCAGGCGGAAGTGAATTACACCACCGCACCGCATGCACTGTGGAGGAGAAGGAGTAGAAGTCGGTTGAGTGGGGAGTGGGACGGAGATTTGTGGAGATTTTTGAGATGCGACCTGCAACGCATTTAAAGGACGGACTTAGGAGAAGCGTTCCCGCAGATAGGATGGCGTTTTAGGACCCCTTAATAAGCAGGAGGCGTCAAAGAATGCTTGACAATATCAATCGAGTTTCACAATTTACGAATCAGGAACTTAAATCCAATGATTGGCAGTGTAATCAAATGATCGGTACTTACTTCGAAATGGGAACAAAAAATTCTGATTTAGCAAAGGGCCAAAGTACAGAAATCAATAGTTTAATGCTACATAACATAACATCACGCCTGTAATCCCATAAGGGTTAGGCAGAGGTGTACCTTTATTACACCCACATTTCACCAGTTATGTTTAAGTCCCATGTAATAGTGAGCGAGCGTATTGCCATCAACTGGGCACAAATCCAGACTGCGGGCTGCTACTGAGAAATTCTAGTTTAATGTTGTACGTAGTTATTTACCTTACCTAAGAACTATTAATTTGTAATGAGTTGCTAGTAGGTACAATCAGATAAATTAATTCAAGCATTACATCCAACCTAAACTGTCCGTATAATCGAATCACAACGGTCATTCTTTGACAGGTGTTTATAATGGCGATAAAAACGACCAATTGACGTAGGGTTCAATTTCCTAACAATAAATAAGCCTGACTGTACACGGGGGCTAAATGTTAGCTTGGAAGATTGGACTTAAGTTCTTTGCATTTAGCACCACAGCATACTATTTAACTTAGTAACTTACACAGTTATAATCAACTGTGTACCTAAGAACTATACTAGTTTTAAAGGTGATTCAATTCGAGGTTCCTATATTGGCAACACTGCGATTTTGACAGCTGTTAGTAATGGCGCGTCTTTTAAACGTCAAATGTTACTTTTTAACAATACATTTACAAAAGGAATCGCTTTACACCGTTGCAAGACGGTGCAACTTGCCACACAACGCTTGAATCCGTTACATTTTGCGTGAAACGTTCAGAGCTCGCATTATTTCACGTACGGTGAAGGCAGCTGGCCTTTTTTTTGTGTATAGCATCTCGTAGTTACCTTGAGAGGTCGTGACTACTTAACCGGACCATCCTGTGGCTGTCTTAAACGAACTCAAAGCCTACAGCCAGGGGTAGTCAACGCAACAAGCCGCCCAGATCGTGCAATTTAACGCCGTTGGTATTTTTAATAGGGTTTATTTAAGAGTCGCGTCTATACCAAAACACCTGCAACGTTGGAGCACCTTGAAACTAACACTGCCAAGTTTTTGTCGAGATAACTCACGAAAGCGAATAAAAGGGGCGTGGCTGTGTCGTGGACATGGCTCTGTGTTTTACGTGAATATCCCCTCGAACGTGAATCTATCGGAGCTATCGATTGATGTAATTATATTTTGGATGTAGATGATAGATATGTAGCTGCAACACCAAACTGCACCCCCCGATTATGTTATCATCAATAAATAAAAATTGAATACGTTTTTAAATTTGCTGTCGTAGAAGAAGCCCCCTTCTACGACAGCAAATTTAAAGACGAATTCACGTCAAAAGTCATCGAAAATTACCTCGAAAGAAATGCAGAAGGTCTAGAGGCGGCCATTTGCCTGATAAACCATAATTCTTGAATATTTCAATATTCGATTAGAGAAAAAATAATTATGATATTGCTAAGTACATTTCGTGTGCTTATTTTTATTACTACCGATATGATATAAGAATGAACTGATAGTTATAAAGACATTTAATCAAACAATGCTATCAAAGTGGTCTCATCCACGTTATTCTTTCGCCGTCTACAGAAGTCGGGAGCGATGCGATGTTTTTTCACTCGTTTTATATTAAAATCGGGAGAGCCAAGGAAATTGTCAGTCAGATAGGAAATTGCGAGTCCCTTCGAGTCGTCTCAGAGTCGTGACCGGACGCCTTTATCACTACTGAGGCATTACTGATTGTAATGAGTATTGTATTTATTGAGACTAAAAACATTTTAGTATATTTTGAAAGAAATTTACTGAAAATTTTAAGTACGGACGGTACCTACTTAACTACCTTCCTATTTGGACTTTATTTTCTTAAACTGTTTAAATATTGCTAATACGTTTTTAAATGAAAGCAGAACAATAATTGATATTTCAATTGCTTGATACTTCATCTATTCAGTAAGTAGGTTCCCACCTAAAAATCGATCTGCCTAGCCTCTTTTCAACTAAGTTGAGGTTAGCTTATAGTCTAAACGGTAGTCAGTAAGCATCTGACAGTTCAACAACATTCATTGCGGTATTAACGTTGTTGAGCTGACAAATTTTTCGAACGGATGGAGCAATGGATTAGCAATATCCTATAAAATTGTGATTGATCGTGGGTTACCTAATTAGAGTGTGGACCCAGTATTTTATTACCTACCTACTTACCTAATAAATGAAGAATCAAGCAGTTGAGAGTAGTTACCTACCTGCTTTTAGTTCAGTCTAATTTCAAGGAAAATGGTAACTACATCTTGGACATCTATTTGCAACACTAACAAGGTGTTTAGTTATTTACCAAAGTAATTGACAAAGTTGAAATGGATCTTAATATTAGCGGCACAAAAAGATCAAATGGTATGTATGTTCTATGTTCCAAGAATGAACGACAATGATTATTTATTTAATACTTTCAACCACACAAATGTAGGTAGGTACAGATGTGGAATTACGGCCGAACTCATAATGTCAATGAAAGACAGATCGTTATTGATGATAGGCTTATTGAGACTTTAAAGCCAGAGATTGATAGGTTTTTATATTTCCAGTACGCAAAAATTGGTGGTAGGTACGTTTATGGGTTCGGCCGTTAATGCCATAAGCAATTTTCTACCAATCAATCTTTGTATATTCCAGAGACAAACAGCACACCACTGGCTGGATTACTGGCACATCACTGGGAACTGTCTGATTTTATAGACTTTACGACGTTAACGACTAGTTTAACCATGAAAGCATTAGCGTTGATGGGAACAGTATTCTTAAAGTGTGTTGTTACCGATAAAAATTGACCATTTTATAAACACTACTTAAGGATATCGCCATAAAGATGACCCAAATGCATCCTTTTCATATAGATCTGTAATGAAAACAACCTTTTTGTGATTACCATTGCATACACCAAGAACCTGTAGAAGTGGCTTTGCTTGGGGGAGGCGTATGTCCAGCAGTGGACGTCTTTTGGCTGAAATGATGATGAAGATGATGCCCAGGGAATCTAGAGTTTAAGTAAATAAATCCCTCTTTTAAGCCTGCTTTACCGAAATTCTAGACTTGACATTAAACTTGCCGTAACTTGGAAATACAGAAGCATTAATTACCCTTGTATACTAAATATCTTCCATTATAAAAATATCCACCAATAAATTTTTACCTCTCAATGCTACCTACCTATATACAATAGATTCTTCGCTTGTTTCTCGACCAGTCTTCAAAACCTCTGCAAAAGCTTTAAGATTCCCCTCTGTAGACTGGTTTCCTTAGTAAAGGAGGGGGGAAGGAGATCTGGTTATGATGGTCGAGTATTTATTTTATTCCGGAGCGTCATTTTTGCCACGACTCCCCTCTATAGGATCGTTTTTGTAGGGCGTCCGGCGCTGGTGATGATGCTCTTTAGTGGCCTCTGGAAAAGTGATAATTGTTTTGTTAGATAGAACTTTGCAGTAATCTTTCAGGATCGTTGTGTGTGTTGTTTTACAGTGTTTGTTTGGACAGTAATATAAAAAAGTTGGTACATGGTTGCAAGACTTTTCCCCTTTTAAAGTTTTTTAAACGGAAAAATTTGTATGTTATTACATTGTACAAATGTAACATAAAACACGTGGTGGAAGTAAAACTTCTTCAAAATAGGAAAGGAACTTCTTAAAAAAGGATAGGTATGACAGTTTTAGTGTGAGACACACACACACACAGAGAGAGAGACAGAGTTATATCTTTCTTCTCTCTCATGTAGCGAAATGTTCCTAAACGTGACGCGACATTTATAATTTTATAAAAAAAATCTAAGAAGTTTCACATCAAAAATAAATAATACATTTTTATCAAAAAGAGGCGACGGTCGTAACTTCGCGAGCGTCCAGCCTTGCTATCTTTTTGCGAGACTTTACTTTCTTCAAATAATTGTATAGATAACGCGGGACAAAGAAACGAACGCCCCCCGAAACCCCCGAACCCCCCCGGGGGTAGATGGGGGAACATTTTTACTGTGTACCCCCTTTGATCAAGTAACATTTTGACGAAGCGTTGTTTTAATTATTTTGAGAAAAATTGAGCTTATTATAAAATGGGTTTTCTTGAGTTTTAAGTCGAGTTTGGTTAAGCAAAATAAAAGTTCTTTTTTCCTTTGTATGTTACTGAAAAGCATTCATCTTTGTAGTACAGTATTTTTATCTTACGAAGCGACGCGCACTTTACTTATGGTTACCAAGTGTACAATACAAACAAGCTGTGATGTGCGTGTGAAGTGTGTGCGTGTGTGTGTGTTACATGCTGACGATACTCGTCTTCACACACACTCACAACGAGTTTGTACGAGTCTGGGTTACCACATGTCATGCGCGCGTCTCTTCCTTAGATGAAAACACAATAGGAGCCATGCATGCCATATTATGAATAGGTAGGTATGGCCTTGACTGTGACCGGACTAAGTTCGCTTCGAAGATTTTCACATTCTACATAGAGTTTTATTCAGCAACTTTACTATTAGCTGCTCAAGTATTTAAGTTGTGACTGTACACTTGCCGTGAGTCTGAACTCACGGCAAGTGTACAGTCGACCACACGTCGGTGGTCTTTGGCTTTTACCTAACGTAGCGTAGTTCAGAGTTACAATATAATACGAGGCAAGCTTAAACTGCACCTTAATTGCGTATTATTTCAATGACAATCCGATAGTTTTGAAGGATATTTCTAATCCACTGCTTCATAGGTTTAATAAATTCGTTTTCTCAATAACTTAAATAACGCAATGAATGTAGCTGAACTGTCAAACTGAAAGAAAATGGGGTTGGATATTGTTATAACTAACCGTACTTGCTGTTGCTTTGTTTGTTGCACAACAGAGGACAATTTTCTCAATAAAAATAACGAAAAACTTTGTGCTATTTTCAGCTTGAACGAAATTAGTTCAACAATAAAGACGGTCTTGTCTATTTGTTTGCCTCTTTTTAGATTTTTTGCAAAATGTCGGGAACCGTTTCCAAAGCGTTTAGTATTTCTACAACGGGACTTTCAACGGGTTTTTGGTAGCTTAAGTCAGTCCCAAACATTTTTATTTTTCCATCATCGAAGTCACTTAGTCTAGGCGTTCAGGTACCGTACTTTCGTGCCTTACAAAGTTACAAGGCACTAGGTATCCGAATGTTGTCAGATACACTAATCCTTTGTATTGTAGATAGATAGAGGAAAAGATTATCTAACCAAGACTGTGTCTGGAATTTAAAAGAGACTGTGACCTCTGAGTTCGTTTCGGCCTCTCTTCTCAGAGTAGTCAGATAGGAAACGCCGACCTCATGTAGTTTTTAAAATATAATTGACGTATAAAAGTGTTTGAACAAACCTACTACACTATCATTTAGAGTTCGTTGTGAAAGAGACCTTGATTATTTATGAAACACATATGTTTATGTACATATTGTCACTTATCAAATAAAATGTCTAGAGTTTTCATTGCGCTATACGCAATGTATCTAATCAGAATCTGATTAGTATAAAACTTGCTTAATATCAGCTGCTTGCAACACTTTATTTCTTTGTTTTCTGGAAGCCACGATAAAATGTACCAACTTAGCTCATACAGGCTCACATGATAAAGATAAAGCTAGTCCGCATCAAGAGCACATGCTCGAATTTTGTATCGTCACTATCAAATCAAATGTAAACAGTTTGCAATGGGTCTTTTTCCAAATCTACTACATCTTTTCTAGAATGTAGCGGTAGTAGGTATGTTTCTCAGTCCCTCCCTTTCCATTTATTCCTCCAGATCAAATCTAATTAGTTTTTAAAACCATCTTGGTAGAGTTGAAAACATGATAACATGCAGATATTTTTCACTCTTTATTTTTTTGTTTTCTAGTATCGCCACGATGATACCTACTTGGATCATGCGTTAGAAATATTATGCTAGTCAGCAAAGGTTGTTAGCAGGACCGACCGGCGGGGTATTTGCGCAACACGCTAACAGAAGCAATGTCTTTCATTTTGACAGTTCAACAACATTCATTGCGTTATTAAAAAACATATAAGCATGATACATTTTTCGAACATATGAAGCAATGGATTAGCAACTTCCTTCAAACATGATTCAGTTGTGATTGAATGTTTTTTACGCAATTATGTAGCAGTTTAGCGACGTGCGTGCGTCCGTCTGTTGGCCAAGCTTGAACTTTAGTGTCACGCGTAGAGGCTTTTTCAATGCATCTTTTATTTCCATCAACTACCTTCTACTAAAACCAACTTATAAAAATGTAAAGCCTGTCTTTAATATAAAACGTCTTATAGTTTTAAGTTTTAATTATTCAGCACCAGGGAGTCTACAAAACACTGTCATTACCATTCCAATAAGGCAATTTCATCCCTTCTTGATGGAACTCAGATCAACCCCATCTTTTTTTGCGAGAAAGAGATGGCAATAAACGAATGTAGAAAGAACAAGCGAGACACAAAGCTGACCGCTCCGCGAATTTTAATTTTCTTACTATTTGAATCTTAATTTTTCGCGGGGCGATTTTCTCTCTCTGTCTTTCGTTAAAAGGGGTGATATTTCCGTCTTTTTCTTGTTTTTTTTTTTGTTGTGTAGGGGGATGGGGGGGGGCGTCTTATCTTATTGTAGGTGGTTATGTTAATTTGTTTCTTTGACTCGAGGTAATCGGTCTGTTTTTTATTACTTTTCTTGGAAAGGAAGATTTGTTTTGAGTTTTGAAAACGAGGCTTGTTTATTTCTTAGGCGAAATAATGTAGGTTTCTTACTATTTATGGAACTTTGTTTTTAAGTAAATGAGTTTGAAAGAATTTAATTTATAAATATTATCTTTATTCAGTAAAATTTGGAAGGTAATTGGAAGCTCTAGGTGAGAGTATTATTCAGTAGATAGGAAAGTATTTTCCTACCATAGATGTCAAATGAACGTAATAGATACCTATTGCTTCACTCGTTAAAATGTTATTCTTGAGGATATTATGAAATACATCTGGGGAATTTGGGAGCATCGTCTACAGATAAGTAAGTACCTTCGTGTTTCGTTTTGAAATTTTCAGAGGACAAAAACTCGAGTGCGACATAATCTTGGTACAAAGATACTCTACGAAAATAATCATACGGTAAGCTATTTGTAATCTGGTTTAATGATCAACCAATTAGTTTTTAAATTTATTGCGAGATGGGCCAGGTCTTGCCCTCGATCTGGCCTGGAGTAAAGCGATGTATGAGGTATACAGCGGAACAAGCAAGCTTAAACTCATTTGCATCAGTTCGTTTCCTGTAATAAATATAAGCAATTAACATTTGAATTTGAAATGCAGTGACTAGAATATTTAAGTTTAACGACTGCCATGATAGTGTTTAGTGTTGGACGTATATTTTAAATTGGACTCAAATTAAAATTTTACAATATTTTATTTTACATAAACCTACATGGACACTTATGTAACGTCAGAAGCTAGTTGCACGGTTTCAATCGGTCGATTCCACTGAAGCCACAGAAGTCAGGGCTGGACATGGGTATCTTCCAAATAATTGTTACTGCGGATATTATGTAGCATATAGATGAGACAATTTAACTAAGGGATGGAAAGATTGATGGAGATGTCGAAAGGAGAGTGAATGCGGGAAATAAAGTGAATGGTGCTACACATGCAATTGTGACCAACCAGTTGATGTCCAAGAAGGCACGACTGGCTGTTCACAATAGTGTGCTGGTGCCTACGCTTATATATGGAAGTGAATGTTGGGTGTGGCAAAAGAAGCATGAAAGCAGAATAAATATTGTGGAAATGCGTTCCTTGCGGAGCATGTGTAGTGTGACTTTTAATGATAGGCTGAGGAATGACGTGATAAGGCAACGGTATGGTTTAAAAGATGATGTAGTGACAAAAATTGAAAAGGGTATGCTTAGATAGTTTGGTCATATTGAGCGGATGAATGAAAGGAGACTAACAAAAGGTATTTACAAGGCAGATGTGAGTGGAAACGCCGAGAGGGGACGCCCTAGGAAGACATATAATGACCTTATTGGTGATGTTCTTCAGAAGGGTCAGGTGCAAAGTACTCTCACCCGGCGCTCGTGTATGACCAGATGTATGAACGTAAACGAAGCAAAAGGAGTATGTAAGGAACGTAGCAGGTGGCGTTCTGTGGTTTCTGCCTACCCCCATGGGAAGAAGGCGTGAGTTTATGTATGTATGTATGTAATTTAAGATATGAGAAAAAACACTTTGCCTTAAAGTGGAACAATTACTGGCTAATATTTTAGCGTTACAACATCTAGGTACAATCTTTGAATACATACATTTCTGGCTACCCTCCCAGCGTCCAGCGTTATAAAAGTATAGCCAGGCTATGTTTAAATTGTCTTAATTTTTCATCTCGCAACGCCCGGGGCCGGCCGTCGCCCCCCTTCATAATTGTTTTTAATTTAAGCCCGGAATGAGAAACGCTACAAGACTTGTTAGTACAAGAAAAATAATGTCCATTTTGACAGGTACCATGTTTAGAATTAAGGTTCAGATGAGGGTAGGTAGAGAATTTTTGTGAGGTGAATTTTCGAGGTGGTTCCGGATGTTAGGTATTAGTTAGAAAAGAAGATAGAATAAATGATTATTCTTGTCACAAACTGTGTAAAATAGACCTTTGAGTTTGTTTCGGTGTTTCTTATCAGAGTAGTCCGAAAGGAAATACCTACCTCATCTAGTTAATAGAATATTTTTTTGACATATAAAAGTGTTTATGATATTACGGGACATCATTTATTACTAACTCGAACTATCAATCGTAGTCAATGTCTACTAAGTAAAATAGTATTTTGTATCTTAGATATATTGGTATGTACTTTGTAAACTGGTCAATATCAAAGACATTTTATAATGTTAATAGGTGGGTAGTCAAAATTAAATTAGTCCCGCTTGGGCGCCAATACAAAAAAAAACTACCGTATAATTCTCACAAAAATCTTCCCCACTGTTTCCAAGTATCAAAAAGACACATACAAATAAAAGATACCGTCACCGTCTGCGCCCCCTGGCGTGATTCCAGAAGACTAAAGCTGTCTCCATCCGTTTCCGAAGTAACCCCAGAAAATATGTTGCCATGCTATGTTATTAATGCGATCTTTGACTTTCTACGTGCATTTGTCTAAGTTAAAGATTTAATGTATTGGTTGTGGTTTTGCCAATGCTGCGATATTAAGAAGAGACTATCTTATGAGAAAATCATCTTTTAAAGATTGTATTTGTTGATAGAAAACTTGTAGGCCTAGGAACCATATGGTGTTCTTAAACAGTCAATGTTTAAGAACATGATCTGTAAGCAGTGCTTATTGGGATACATCCAGTAGAGATAACCAAGTACTAGGAATAAAGAGATCTGTTTGAGTTTCGTAACAAGAATGGGTCAAGGTCACAAGATTAGACAAAAATATCTTTAACAGTCCACCTCTCGTTTCCGAATACCAAAAAACGATGACCAATTTATATGGTAAGCGTGGAGACTAAGGTCCAATTTCATCAAACTCTGTTAGTTATAAAATGTCACGTTAATCATTTTGACGAACGGTTTTTCGTAGTGAGACAATCCATCAAATACCTTAACGGGACTTTTAGAATTAACACAGCCTGGTGATTATGTACAAAAAAAGGTCCTAAGATCTACTCTATCTCATCGGCGACTATTCAGCATACTTGCTTTGCGACTCGCGACTACCGATGCAATCACCGACTCCGAAAAATGTAAAAGTAAGAATGTTAAGTCAGATTTTGAAAAACTAGTGTATGGATTTAGAATCTTACAAAGTGAAAGATATGTAAGAAAATGAAAAATAAGAGCGTATTTTAAAGAACGAAAAATTCCAACCACTTCATTTTACATCACAAAAACACGGAATTCAACCCTTTTTGTAGAACATTTTTATATAATTATCTACATAAACGTTGCGCGGGGCTGTTCGTCATTTACCTAAGGGTGGCTATTGCAAAGTTAAGACGACTTTTTACAAGGGGTAGGCACCCCATTTTATTTTTTATCGTTGCCCGAATTATTACTTGCATGGCTACTGGAAAGTACGGAGCTGTAAGATTTTAACGAATATGTAGCACATATTTTTCATTTTTGCCAAAAAGTTTTGAAATGATTTGCCATGACTTGAATTATGATATTGAGAACTATTAAACGTACTTATGATTGTATCGGTAATGACTCGGTTTTTGGCGACATATTTATTTTTAGCAAATCGTTACCTAAACTTCATATAAACTGCTACTGTAAATTAGTACTGCACTGATGGATGTGGAGACAATAGTTATAGCATAGATAACTAGTTATTAAAATATACTCTTTGTATGACGAACTTCTTATTGGAAAATTATCAAACAAGAATCTTGTAGAAACATAGGACGTGAAAAGTTAAACTAAAAAAAAATACTAAACACCGAGCTGTGGGTTCAATGACCGCGTCGATTGCAATAATATTTTCATGACTTTATTACTATACGATTATGCAAGAAAGTATGAAATAAACCTAAAAAAAATATTCTTCAACTAATGAGTCTAGAAAGACACTTAACAAGCCGGGAGTCAGCAAAAAACATTACCCTCCTTCTGGGTTAGTTTGGTAAAAAGATCCATCACGAAGCCGTCATCTACGCATGCTGTACATGCTAAATATCTAAACTAAATATCTTTGTGCAAAAATAATTGCTGGAAAACGACTTTTATTTTTGCTGTAACAGTTATAAGAAAAAAAAAAACTACTTAATTTAAATATACTGACAAATTAAAGTACAGTACTTTCTTCCTTCCATACTTTACCAGCCTCCCTGGCTAGGTGGCAACAAAACTTAGTCCTCGGACCCCCAAATGGGGAGAAAAATAAATCTAAATTGGTCCAATCCTTTGAAATCCCCCACTTTTTCTGCTTTACCGTTACCAAGAATAATTGTCGCGAAGTAACTTAAGAAAGTTTCTTTTGTTTTGCAATTTTGAGCCCTAGCGACACAGATATAGGGTTGATTATCTTCTGAGAAGAGGCTGGAGTATAAAAATGGAAATCTGTCTTTATATTTTAAGTTAGTTTGGAGTAATTTATGCTGTTGTGTTGCTTTTGATAGGCATCGTATTTTCATTTCAAGTAATTTTAAGTTAAATTTTAATTTATTGACTGAGTAAAGTAATAACTTATATACTCGTACTAATGAAAAAATAATAATATTATTTAATATTTTATTTTTCTAAAGTCTAATCATAGGTAGGTGTGACTTTTAAATCAGCTTCGAAGTCCACCGATTTTGTGTCGGTTAAAATTAAGTCCATATAGCTATACAAATCACATCTTCAGATAATAACTCATTAACGATTTAACCAAATTATACTTAAAACTTAGTTTAAATTTGCCCGCTGGAGGGTAGGTGAACGTGAAAAATTGCTCCAATTCCAAAGTTTCAGACGCTCTCCTGAACGGAAATGACGTAATAGGCGGGTTCCGGTACCACAGGACGCATCACAGGAAGTAGCTCATACAGTCTGTTGAAGCCATAATACTATTATTTACTTGATGACCGCTATAGAGAGATTAAATTGAATTTATTAGATTCGTTTTGTAAAATGTTGGCTGTTTACTAGAACACTTAAGTATTAGAGGCAAGATCCTTAAACCTCATTATTTTAATGACTATCAACACGCTTACCCTGAGCACCACAAAAACGAGTTTTGTCGATGGAAGGTAGACAAAATTACCGATGAAGATAAAAAAAAAAAAAAAAACGTCGACAAAAGTTTGAACTGCTGCGTGCAGCTACTCAAATTGGCTCTTCGAATGACCCAACTTAAGTTGTCTGACCTGCAAGCCAGTTAGTGGCTAAACTTTTTGCCGTGGCATGAGTTTTTCTTATATTTGATACTGACTTTTGCCCGCTACTCGACATGTCGCATCGCGTCACCCGGCTGCGCTATGACTTCGTTTTCGCTTATAATTATCTCTGAATTTTTTTCTTTTCACTCGGCTCCTTAAGGTTATAGCGTGATGTTAAATACTCTATATCCTTTCTCAAGAATGGGGCTATCAAATGAAAAAGGATTTTTTCAATTCCTATTTTTAGTTCCGGAGATTAGCGCGTTCAAACAAACAAACAAAAACCTCTTCAGCGTTATTTTTTGTTTAGATTATTAGTTTCATGTTATTGTTATGCTATTAAATATAATTTTTTTTTTTTTTTTTTCTTTAATTTAGTCATTTTTATGTGCAGATTAAGTAACCTACAGTATTACTGAATACCTATGTTTTAATAATAATACTGTATTAACAAGTATCTTGACTTTGATCGCGAGGTGGTCGATATGTGGGATGGGGATTCAGCTTTAATTGTGCCTATAGTTACGACAGCCAAGAGCCTCGACCAAGGAGGCTCAAGGGCTTGATTCAGAATGCGGTACTTCTGGACACGGCTTGCTCTCTAGAGCCCTGACCTCTAGCTCGGACCCTGTTACCGATATCGGTAGGCAACAATTTTTTTAAATTTTTTAATGTTTTTGTATTCAAATATGTATTTTAAAAATAAATTTTGTATGTATTTAATGAAATAAAGAAGATACTGTACAAATAAATAAATTCGATTAACTGAAAATTTTGGATGCCGTAAGAAAAAAATATAGCTGCTATTATTATAAAAAATCCATCATAACTTTACACCTACTACATTATAAGCAAATGAATTTACAAATGATTTTTGCAGATACAGTCATAATAAAATATATCAAGACAGCGCTGTCAACATTGACGTGAGTCTGGTTTCGTAAACATGTGTGCGCTTATTGAGGTGTAGTTAGGTTGTAAATTGGGTTCTCAATCTTGCGTTTCTCAAGCGCGTATGGCAAGCAAGCAACTTCAAGCAAGGTATAGTTTTGCATGCATCACTGTATTATTCGCAGCGCTATGTCTTGATTTATTAATTGGGCTGAGAGACAAACCTTCAATGTGCCAAATTGCATGCTGATGTCATGAACTATTTCCAAATGAGAAGGTTGTTCTATTTGAGTATAACTTCTATTTGAAAATAACTCGTGTCGATATGAAAAACAATTCATATCAAACAGGGGGCCGAACACACTGTTCTTGTTTTCAAGCTCTTTAACAACTCACATTAAATAAAATCCTGAACCTAAAGTTTAAAAATAACCCCTAAGTTCCGGGTTCATCCATTAGCTATTGAAAGGAGGTTTTTCTCAAGTTTTTGCAGTTAAACTTGGACTGTTAATATTCGCACCTCGAACTAGTCACTAACTTTGCGACGATGAAAAATTCGATGCGAAAGGTTTGGTGTGATTGTCAGGGGGGATTATGGTTTTAAGATTAGCATATATGCATAATCAGCTTTATGTTCTAACTGCTTGGACACAGGCCTCCTCTCTGTAAGAGAGAATGGGCCGTAATCCACCACGCAGGCCCAGTGGGGGTTGGTAGATGTCACATATCTTCGAATTTTTGGTTCTGAGACATGCCGGTTTCCCCACGAATTCTTCCTTCACCCTTTTGGGGCATAGGTGATGAAATAATTTACACAAAGTAAAGCACCTGTCTGGGTTCGAAACTCCGACCTACAACTCGTAAGCCGCGGCCCTTACCACTGGGCCACCACTGCTCTATAGGGTTTTAAGATTAATTAATTAGAAATAACCGAAGTATGTATTTTCATAGGTTTTAAGATTCATTAAGCTATTCAGATAGCTGGAACCAACGGCTTAACGTGCTTTCCGAAGCCCGGGGGGTCTCGATATGTAATTGGCGGTCACCCATCCACGTACCAACCTTGGCAAGGGTGGCTTAACCTTCGATAGACCTGTGTGCCTTTTTTTAATTGAGCCACTTTGACAATATTTTCCATAATTAATGGTTCCACTTTATTTCAACTCGCTTTCCGCTATCGGTCGGGAAAGACTCGGTGCTCGTTCGCAAATTAAAAAGTTGCCGAACACTTTCGCTCGCAAACTTTCAACTATTCCATCCGCCATTTTGGTTTTAAACGTTTAACTTTTTAATTTTCACTCTGACGCTAGAATTTGGCTTTCGTTCTTTAAAGCCACGACATGATTGATTCGAGTTTGTTTTGTTCCGTACCTAAATTTATTCACTTTACTTGGTACCTACTTTGGCTAAAATAATTGTATACCATTTGCGACCTAGAATTACCGTTTGACTTGCGTTTGCGTAAAGTTTTCTGATTTAGTTCCCGTTTCTAAAAATTATTACTAGTGTTATAATATGAGGAATACAGGGAGACAGAATCAGTAATTTACGAACACTAAAATAACCTACTCAAATAAAATCATTGCTCAGAAAAGGAGAAAGGCAAAAGAAAATTATCTCCAATGGAGTAACCCCTATATTTTGAATGAGTTTTAATGAATCTATCTTTACCCCTGCGAATGAAATTATATTTTGATTGAGTATTTTATTATAATAAAAATAAACGAATTTCATGTTTGTAGGTGGTATATTTTTGTTTGCATCTAAAGGTAGTAGATTATATACCTACACCTATGCGGAAAATTGTTGATAAGTTTCTTTAATAATTCTTGATAATGATTAAACTTACACAAAAAAAAAGATCTATTTACAGGCACGAACTGTCTTATTGTGGAGGACCTACTTTAAAGGCATTTAAACCATAATAATACCAGCCTATTATTGTCCCACTGCTGAGTAAAGTCCTCTTCTCATACAGAGAAGGCACGAGCTTTGATCACCACGCTTGCTCAAGACGGGACGGCGATTTTAGACTTATAACGTACTCCTTTTCCTAACTATAATATAATGTTTTAAATGCGAATGTAACTTTGTTTGTTTGTCACTGATAGTGCATGACCTTACATAGGACGTACTTTTTATCATGGTTTGCATAGAAAGTCGCTGGCAACAGCTAATTAACTTATAAGTTAACAAGTTAAGTAACCGTAAACGTTGAAAACGTCAACTAACGTTTACCTTCTAGAAACATTTCAAGGCGCAAGGCATCTTTTATCCTAAAGAAAAATCATTTAAAAATTGTTTCAAACTCAAACTCAAAGCATTTATTTCAAATAAACCAATTACAGGCACTTTTGAATTGTCAAGGGGTCGGTCAGTCAGAAATATGAAGCTAGTTGCCCATTCCAAAGCGAAAGTAGGTACCTATGGAGAAGAACGGACAATAAACTCCATGGATACCTACTCTTTTAAATAATATGGATACAGATGTTTTTTTCTAATTAGAACGCACATAATACTTTATGCAGTAGGTAGTTTATGAGACTGCTTTGGTACTTTTATTTGGAGGTTTCAATTATTTCTACATATAAATACATTAGTGAACAACGTTTCTGAAAACCTTAGTTTCAGAAAAACTAAAACTTTGGTTTCGGTGTACAGATACTTTTCGTCAAAATCAAACATGTTTCAGTCGATCGATTGCATTGCTTGAAAAATTTCCCTTCTTCACAAAAAAAGCACCAACCTAATCTCGCCCAAACAGTTGTTTCTAGATCTCCTCTTATTTCCATTTCACTCATTATGCGGAGATAAAATTTAAATTGCAAAACTCACCCCCTTTTGAAAAAAGGGATAGTGGGCGTCAAAAAAGTACCAAAGTAGGTACCACCGAGGAGGGTGGGCACCCCATGAAATTAATATTTTTCGCCGTCCGTGTTCTTGTTATCGAAGATTTTAGATTTATTAATGTTTGAGCAGTGATTTTCTTGCTGTTTGACGTCTTGAAAAATGAATGAAGAAAGAAGGATTATGTGGGGATGATAGGACACGAACTTGTCTAGACATTTGACGAGAAAGAGTATAAGATGGTAGTCAATAGTATGCAGTAACTAAATATATGCAATAAATAATATCATGACTTGTGTCTAGGTCATAATTTATTCTGCAATGACAGGAGATTAATCCGAATTGATTGTTTTATATGTCAACTAAAATTTACCTTACCCAAATTTCCTTTCTTTGATACTGTGTGTAAATCGTTGAGCTCCTTAAGTTTTGAGTTGAGCTTCACGATTACTGACTAATGCGTGCACTGACTGGACAGGTCCACTCGATCTGTGTGGTTCTTTCCTCAAAAGACCATATCAGACATCAACCTACATGGTCTTCACGTGATCTGACAAAGATTATGTCTGGACTTTAACAGAGACTGACCTCTGAGTTTGTTTCGGCCTTCCTTCTCAGAATAGTAAGAAAGAAAACACCGACCTCATCTAGTTTTCAAAAATATGATAGACGTGTAAAAGTGTTTGTACAAACCACATACAAAAATAAAACCATTTATCACTCTCGTCTTTAAAAGAGAATTTGTGTCCTGAGTTTGTTTCGCCATTTCTTCTCAGGGGTAGTAAGATAGGAAATGTTGACTCCATTCAGCTTATTTTTTAACAAGACTTGTATAATTGATTCCGATATTATCCTACTCATAGAGGCATAGATGGTCGAACATGTAAATGTGGGTCGAGGCCGAGCCGAGGCACACATACTCGTACGTGAGTCCATCAATGCCTCGTTACGGCCAACGCTTGTGTAGTACTTTTCTCAATTGATGCACGGATATTCAAACTAAGCAAATTAAAAGTACATTCCAGATTCAATGACGAACAACAATAACTTCTCTCGCCAATATGTTCATTTGTTTCGTATTCACTTTCAGTTTGATATTTAAATAAAATCTTTGTCAAGTTACCTCCTTGGTTGCCATGAGTCGGAGTAAAAAGTTCGTAGCATTTTTAAATTACACGACAGTTGAGTTTTGATAGTAATTTATTAGGCAGCTAAACACGCAAGATATGGATTTCCATACCAATATTGCCGGCCGCTGCTCGCTTGTACAAGATTTTCGATTTATCTTGAAGAAGGTTGTCAAAATAATGCTCGAATTTCCAAGCATATTTGAGCAAAACAATTTCACTCCATTCGATAGTAGGTAGTGACTATCAAAAACAAAACACTATCATTGACAATTACGTCGAGGAGTTTTGAGCAAATTTTTCAAGATGTCAAGCCGTTCGACGCCCTGAGCGAAACTTTTCAAAGCTAATTTTCTCTTTAATGGGACCCATTTGTTTGTTAAAAACATTCTGGAGATATCTCTCTGGCGCTGTAAGACTTGAGCCACTTCCGCCCGTTGTTTTGTGGGTAAAAAGAGTTGTTTTGAGGAATTTGGAGTTGGTTTGAGGATCCCTAATGACAGATGGGCGATATCGAGTGTTTGACTGTTTTATGGGTTCGTAATTAGGTCAGTTTTATAATTTGTAAAATTAACATGTTTTCATAATTTTCATTGGTAAGGAATTTCTAAATTTCAATAAGAGGCTATATCTTAATCGTGTTTGATTATTATCTCTTCACCTTTCCTGTAGATCCATATTATTTCTTAAACAGATTAGTTTTATTCACGAACGATTAACCCGTTAAAGATGTTTTTAATAACTTTCCGCGAAAATCACTATTCATAACAATAGACGATATAAAAGTTTATACGTTAATTACTACTTACTTTTATTAGGGCATGACCTGTTTTTCTATAACTAGTGCTAACACGAGATATCTTATAAGATATCCATTACGCGTGTCTGAAATATACAAAGCCATTCATCGGTCTTTAAAATACGCAATTTCAAAATCAATCCTTTTATATTAATTTTCGTAACTCAAAGACGACAGCTATCATTAAAATTTTCTCTAAAACTCCGGTCCCCTAATTAAAAAATCGTGTCGAACGGCAAATAAAATCAATTCCACCCCGTTTTCGGCTTTCGAGGAGTTCCGCGGAGTTTTTCTTACCCCCATCTCGTTTTACGTCGTAATTATATTTAGTTATATAATGAGTAAAAAGTTTTGATGGACTTATCCCGGAGTATTATTATCAAAGTTTTTTATTTTGTAAGAGTATTTATTTTTAGAAGATTTGGACTTCGGAAGTCGGTTATTGGAATATTAGATTGATTTCAAAATATAAATGTGATAATGAAAAAATAAATAGACGGCATGCCGCTATTGCCTTAAAACGATAGCTTCTTTTTTCTTTAGGTTATATAAGTTCAAATTTCAATCAGCAAACGGAATAACCTAAAGTCAAGTAAATAACTTGAATAACAATGTATGTTGCAACGTACATTAAACTTTGTATGCTTCCACGTTAATCAATAAGATAAAAAAACGAAAAACTATAAAATTATTTAAAATGCGAACGCTTTCAAATTTATTTTTTAAGAAGCACCGGCCATATTGAACCCCACCCCACTCCACGAAGACGCCCACGACATAAAAACCTTTAGAATTGAACAAAAATGTCCGCGCCAATGAGGGGTTGCTTTTAAAAATATAATCAATAGCGAAGCGGGGGAGGGTTAGAAAAAATGCTGTGAAAAGAATTAGTTGTAAAAGAGGGTTGATGATTGAAGATTTTTCCTGTGAAGCGGGAAAGTACAAAAATTTTGGTTTTTTGATGTTTTAAGAAATGGGTTATTTTTTGTGACAAGTAATTAATATTTAACTTACCATAGAGATGCTTTCAGGTTTACAAGTCATTGAAAACTGGTTTGGTAAACTGTTACGCGTTTACCAAGGTGATCCTGTATTCATATTTTTGTGACTTAACTACAGAAGAATGCTTTTTTAGCACCGGGCACGGGTTCGACTCCCGCTTAGTGAAACTGTGGGCAACATTTTCACGTTTGACACTGACTTTAGAAAAACCAACTTTTAACCCATACGCGAGACAACGGGGTCAAATTTGCATTTACAAAATCATTTATTTTCAAACGAATACTTCAAACTACACTTCCCGAACATGGTCAAAATACTACTGAGCTTAACCCTATCAACGAGATGGGGTCAAAAAAGTTGTCTTACCGGTTATCTTGCCGCAGGGAACAGGACAAAAGACAGAAAGGGTGCCAACTGGACATAAAAGAATCACCTTTTAGTAAAAAAGGTAACGGACGCGGTACTAATAATAGCGGAATGTACCTATTATAATATTTGGACCTATTTAAGTATCCAATGGGTCGGCTATTGTGATTTTTGCGGAACTGACCTGACCGGTTTTTGGTAGTGATGTGGGATGTGTGTTGGCGATGATTTTGAGTTTTGTCGATAGTTTTTCGGATGTCGGGTGTAATGTAAATTGAGTTGGTTTTGTCGCGTATTTAAGTAATTGTAAACCTTGTTTCATTTAAAGTAGGTAATAACAATTAAATCCATCTATAAAAATGTTTTTTTGTTGCCTGAAATTAATTAAATTCTGAAATGTAATTTAATCGGATATGAGCACCATTTGCTACCAAATTTATTTACTAATATTTATGTATTTTTAAGTGTTTTTTTTTTTATTGCAGTACAATATGTTTCGGACTTCACCTAATCTTCTTTTATCTTGGTTTTAATAGGTAGGTACTCGTATCTCTAAACCAAAACATCGACACACACCTATCGATAGACCAGACAATATGTCCAACGGTCCATATAAAAAAAAACAACAATTAAAAAGCGAAGAATTGTCCAGGGGTACAATGTGCCTGATTTGCATTCTCACCGGACCGGTTCTCACGGCGACAGAGGAAGGGTTGCAGCCGGCCAGAGCGTATGTCTTCATTTCACACCTCATGGTTTAGCCAATTTAAAAACCGTTCGATTTTTGAATCTGTTTTATCTTGTGGAGAAATAATTTTGGAAGTTAAAGTATTTTCTCGGTTTTTTCTGAGCATGTTTTTCGTAACGGGATAAGATTTGGGTTGATAATGTACTCGATGGAAAAGTTATGGGCAAACAGCAAGTCATTGATATGGATGAAGTCATAATTGAAAACAAACAAGAAGAAATGTACTAAATACTTACCTAGTTATTTACACAATCTTATTCTTCTTTAAGGGCATTTTACGCACTCTAACAAGTACGGTTTTTGTATTAATAGATGAAAAAGGAACAAGGTCGTTGTAATTTTCTTTGTGAAATCTAAAACAACACACACACTCATTTTTATTTGATTTTTATATTGTATTTTTTTGCAGCAATAATGGTCATGATCGACAATGATGATGATCAACGAATAAAACAGTAATAAAAACAGTTTAAATATAGGTATTTTAATAGTTTTTGCAAAAATGTTCCATTTTAACACAAACAAAAGACTACAAAAGAAAACTATTAATTAGTAATAGTTACATCGTTACGTTTTCAGCGATATGGTAACTGCTACGCGGGCTTAGCGCTACGGGTTACGTAGGCGCTTGCTACGAACTGAGAAAGATTTTACATTTTGTAAACAGGTTTTTTTGCCTCAATATGATACATCACAAAAGTTGAAGATGTATATAGGGTTTGTGTCGATTAACTGGAAATTATGTTTAGTTAAAATAAAAACTTAGCTAAGTCTCTTGCATAAGTAATTTCTAGTTTACCTTACGAACTTTTCATGGTATTATGTCATATATCAGCGCGATATGGCTGAATATAACGCCTGTATTCTCGAAGGGGTAGACAGAGATGTAGAAACACGACATTTTGCCAGTGCCGGTAGAGGGCGAGCCTATTCCGAAATTTCTACTTAATATTAAGCTTAAATTTACTGACAGGCAAGGCACGAGCTAAAAATAAATACTTTGAAAATCTAAGAACGGTACCACAAAAAAATAAATTTTGGTAGTATGTATTATCCTACTAATACTTATAATGTGTACTCGATGATGGTTGCAGAATATTTAACATCTCTTTTTCTTAACAAACATACGGAAGACTTGCAAACGTTATACAAAACGAGTTCGATAAGCTATAAGTAAAAATCAAAACTTACAAAGTTTCTTTTAAAAGAACAGATAAATTCTGAAAGGTTTTCGTTGTGTGGCTAAAACTAAATCGAGAATAGTTTAAGTGTTTATGAAAACAAATAAATAATAATAACAAAATAACCTTGAAATTTGGCACAATTGTCCATAAGTAACGATGAAGAGTACTAAAAAAATACTTTTTCAAATTCAGACCCTTATAGGGTTTCATAGGGGATCAAAGTTTGTGGGGAAATTTCGGACAGACTAGACGGTGTGTCTCCTAATAAAATTTACTTTGAAAATAATTTACCTTGCACTACCTCATCTAAATCTATCTACTACCTTGCCGTTGATAATATTATTATCTTTCCTATTACATCTCTACATAAACCTACATCTGGACATAGTGTGGACATCTTGACCCAGTTCCACTATGGTCAATGTGCCGTCTCACAGCGTCTTAGAAACGTCAATCTTAACATACAATGTTGGAGATAGGATGTGTTGATCAGTTTGTATATTATTTACTTGTTTGTAAGGGATGTTTATTGAAAGCGAGATGTTTTGTGGTTTCTGTAGGGATGATGCAAGGTACAGTTTAAATTTGTGGAACAGAAGAAAGTTAAAGAGTGCTGTTTTAACCTACATCGCAATAAACACCTTGAAAGCCGTAGCTCCGTTAACCTAATTGCTCGAAAAGTCTACGTAAAGTCTAAAAATTTTGGTAGGCCTTCGTAAAAACGGAGAATTCATCAATACACAGCCATTAACATGATTTAAATGATACCTTCCTGTATTCGTTATGAGTTTACCCATAGAGTGTAGAATAATAAAGCAAGATCGTGTTGCAAGTGCAAATAATCGTAAAATACTGTCGTGTGACAGTGGCGATGACAGTAATTGTGTACCTATGAGGTTCAGTTGACATTTTTTTCTTATGTACCTATGCTTATCATGCGACACTCAAGAGGTTAAAAGTTTTTGATGTTTTTTGTACTTACAGATGAACACCCACCCTATAACTTTATGTACTGGTACCCACTGGTCACCTGTAGCGTACCTACGCGTAGTAATTTACATGACGTTTTTTTACAAGATAATATTTATGACTCATTGTTAAAATCATTGATCTCCTCAAGTTCTGAGTTGTGCTGCACGATTAATGGCGTGCAAGGATTGGACAGGTTCACTCAATCTGTGTGGTTCTTTTCTCAAAAGACCATTTCAGACATCAATCTACATGGTCTTCACGTGATCAGACAAATATTATGTCTGGACTTTAACAGAGACTGTGACCTCTGAGTTTCGGCCTTTCTTCTCAGGTAGGAAACGCCGAGCTCATCTAGTTTTAAAAATATTATTGACGTGTAAAAGTGTTTGTGCACAAACCTACTTACAGAAATAAAATCATTTATCATTAATTTATAAAACTGATGCCAAACATGAATCTAAAGGTAGTCCTATGGTGATGACTAACATCTAAACTCATGCTTGGCACTCTACACTCTCTAAAAATGTAAACAGATGTGCTGATGTTGATCCTTGTACAATCTAAGGAATGCTATATGTTCCTCCTAAGCATCTTAGGACTAAGCTCTAGTTCATCAGTTAGGAACTTTGTTATGGATGTCGCTAGTTAAATGAAATTGTTCCTACTTGATTTTCAAACGGCGAAACTCTAAATTAAGCTCCCATTAATCCTAACTAACAAACGGTTACCTATTTAATAACAACTTTTACGTTATTTTCTTTTGTTCCAATTTTTTCTCAGGTTACTAAAAACCCCGGAAGACAACCAAGATGAGCAGCTGATCAATTCAAAACTACCCACTGGTCCAAATTAACATTTTTTTCTACCATCTTGTCCATTGTCCTAAACACTACAAGACAAAAATAATTGTAAGTCCCCCTTCGTTATAGCGTGATAATATGCAATTAATTTGAATAACAATGCACTAGGGTCTGATTGACCTGCCATTTTTTTCTTGTGAGCGGCTTAGTGTTGTCTTTGAAGGGTTATGGACGATGTGGACATCTTAGGATTTAAAAGATAACGGTTTTTAATGTCCGTGTGTGATTATTAATTTTGCTGAGGTTGGTCAAAACTGTTGTTTTTTGTGTTTATTTTTATTTATTTTTTACAGTTAGTTGTTAAGTGAGCTGCCGTCCGAGCTAGTGCTTAAGTATAAGTATTTTGTACGTATTTTGCAAGGTGTTTATTTTAACTTTCATTTGTTCTTTTATTATGTATTTGCTGTCAGCAAACTACAGATACGACGTATAAATACAAGGTGGCATAGACATTGACCCACTAACTGAAATGATGAGTTTAGCAATTTAAACTAGACCCCTAATGCGTTGCTTTTTTTTAAATAACTGACGAAAACTTTCAACGCGTCCGCTCAGAATTATGTACTGAATCCATATTAACAGATTGTGTGTCGATGTTCTTGCCTGTATAAGTTAAAACAAGTTGACTTTTGTTTTCATTTCTTTCTACCAATAAATAACCATGTTCGCCTGAAAGGGAAAACATCTGGGAAGGTTTTGTTTTTTACTACGCATTAGCCAGCTGTCCGTAATGCGTAATGATAGGATAAAATCATGGCATCACAATAAGTAGTTTCTAATATTAATCACTTTTTCATTCCAACTTTCGAACAATAACAATCATGAAAGCGATAGAAATGTTATGCGACATCTGGCATCGAATAGAAGAAGTAATTATAGCAGCGTCATCTAGTATCAAATAGAACAAAGATTTAACACCATCTATAGACGAATAGCCAACACTTGGTAGCGAACTCTTTCGTAAAATTGAGGAACTAAATGTTTTGGATGCGTCCTCTGACGCCGAGTAGAGTAATAATTTTTTGAACGTTCCTTAAAACAGTAAAAACACTTATTAATAACCATCAATTTTATAATTATGAAGCTTTAAAATAATAGCACTTTTAAAACGGCGTAAATGTTTAGTTAAAAATATTTTACAGTGCATTTTTCTTTTTAGTGTCCGCTACTCGCTACTAGATGGCGCTAAGAGTCCTACAGACACCCCCTTTCGTCTAGCACCCTTCGTACTACAGGAGGGTGTCTAGGGGTATTAATTCTAAAGTAATATTCGTATTCAATAGAATTTTGACTAGAACATTCCATGGCATAGGCCCACACCTAGAAAGTGCAGCATTGATAAAATAGCAACCAATCATGATTAGATTGTTGTATAAATATTTTATCAAAGCTTAGGTAGTTTTCCTACTTATTATAAAATTAGACTACATGTAACGTTTGCATCAACAACAACAACCACGCCACTCTCTAAGTTAAGAAGATTTAGGGATCATCAAAGCATTATTAGTGGCTCCATCTTTTCTTTTAGTTTTAATACAATTATGTTCGTTTTATGGTCTATCACTTTAAGCCAAAAGTGGCTACGGGTCAAACTAAACTGAAGACACTGATTGTGATTGTGATAAGCACGATTTTTTTATAAAAGCTGGCTGAACTGCTAAAATAAAGCCTATCACAGTTTAAGCCACAATAAAAGTTGCACCGCCAAAACAGTGTTTAGACGATGCAAGTAATTAGTTTCTTCTATTTTATATTATGCCAAGACATTCACATCCTGTAAATGGGTCTTTAGAAAAACACAGTGTCTTAGTAGGCACGTGAGAATGTAGAAAATATTTACATATAATATTTTAAAAACTAAGGTAGGTTGGTAGGTATGAACATTTTTAATTGTTAGGAGGTAATAAATAGATAAAAGGCGGTACGTAGCGTAAAAATGAGATGTTTTAGACTTCCTAGTGGCAGATCCAGCCTTCAGCTCAAGGCAGTCAATTAAGCTAATGCGAGAAGCATGGGACCAGTCAAAGCGGCTGCCCTTGTGGGAGGCCTACCACCAAACTCAAACTCAAACTCAAATCATTTATTTCAAATAAACCCATTACAGGCACTTTTGAACTGTCAAGGGGTCGGTCAGTCAGAAATATGAAGCTAGTTGCCCATTCCAAAGCGAAGTAGGTACCTATGGAGAAGAACGGGCAAGAAACTCCATGGACACTCTTTTAAATAATATGGTTACAGTTTTTTTTTTACATCAGTCTTGTTGAAATTAAACATGTGAGAACGATGTAGAAAGACCCGTAATAAAAAACATAAAAATCGGAAAAGAAAAATTAAAAAAAGCCGTGACAGCCAAGAGATGACCAGTCCCCACTGACGGCGCCCGTTCACGAACATGACGTATGGATCAGCACCATTCAGCTCAACCATTTTGAAGGGAACTTAATGATCCAACACACACGCCACCACCAGCGAGACATTTGAGTGAGCGTGACATACTCTCAGCCGCCAGGGCACATTCAAGTCAATGACAGACGTGCCCAGTATAGGGTAGCTTTATAGTAGGTACTACATAGTGCTCACACGTGTGCTTTGCAATTATACAATAACAAAAGATTGAATTTATACAGTGCAAAGAGAGTTCTTACAATCTTCAGCAGCTCCAACAATATTTCCGAATGCTAATCAATTGTTTAGGCGCCCTTGTGGAGCAGAACCAGCGTTGAGCCAAGCATTTTTGTCAGAGATGTAATCCTCCAACTTATAATATGCTTGGCTGCATAGTGTGCACCAGCAGAGGAAGTTTCGTACGTTTAGTTTAGGCTGAAATTATGGTACCAAAAAAACGTACTTATGTAAGACATAATTATGGTCGCGGACGCAGCTCAAGATATAGCACCAACGACCACCTCCCTAGTTTTGCCTCAGGTAGAACCTCCCTACGAGTTCGAACCCAAGCAAGCGTTTTACTTTATGTAAATTAACTCCACTGCTCTCAAAACGGTAAAGGAAAACATCGTGCGGAACCGGAATGTCCTAGAACCAAACATTCGAGGACATATCACATCTACCAACCCTCACTGCTCCCGCGTGGTAGAACACAGCCCACTCCCTCACGAAACGAGGAGGCCTGTTTCCAAGCAGTGTGAACCTCCTTACAAATAAAAGCACAATTTAATAACCGATGAACAAAGCGGTGTGTACCTATATTTTTCTCTGATATCTGAAACTTTGAAGAAATTAAGATTGCCGACGTTTTTAATTCTGACCGTTTACTGTTTACAATGTTGGGTACCAGCCTACTCTACGGTGGATAGAAATAAGAACCAAGTATTTTCGTAGCCTTCATATTAAAATTGAATAAAATTGAAAAATAAACTTCTTGAAATTCATTCAAAAATACGTATAAGTACACAAGTTTTCATCACTCATAATTTTCCCTCGAAACTTAAATCACGAAAACGACTCAACCAAAAGTGCTTCGGTGAAAAATTCCCACGCTCAAAAACCACGTAAAAAAATTAAATAAAAATAAAACAAACAACTCGACCTCATAAAGTCAAGCTGCAGATTAACCAACAAATTGTTTGACAAATTACACTTTTTTTACGTTAAAAAAGTGCCGACACGCCACCGTTTAAACACTGAATTAATCACCTCAATAACCCGCCGGATTTCCGGGCAAAAAAAATCTGTTAACATCCCACAGTTGCCTGGGCAAAAAATGTCCGAACACTTAAAAAGTCATTTATATTCCCGTCTCGTGTCGGAAAAAAGAAGTAAAATATGCCTCGAAGGGAGAAGGGTTAAGGGGAGAATCTGATATGGTTATTTTCCGGTTAATTTCGGTTTTTCCGTTGTTGCAGTATGTTGGGGGTTAGAGATTTTCTTTTGGAGTATTGGGTTATTAGGTGTGTCAGTGTATTAGTTGTTTTTGTGTGATAAACGTAGGTAACTTATTGCAGATAAAAAAAAACATGCTGAAAAGATTGTGTTAGGAAAAGCTACACATTTTCAGTTGTCCTCATGGTTTTACTTTGTACTTTAAGTTACAGATAAGCTACTAAGATGCTAAAATGTATTTTTGATGAGCTGTCCAAGAAAGGCATGAAAGAGTACTGTCAGAAAAATCCATGTAACATAAGTCTCACCACCACTTCTATTTTACACGCTGCCTGAAAAACGCAAGTAAGTAGGCACATGATTTTCATTATATTTTTTTGATGACAAACTATGCAATTACTTTTATACGTAAATAGCTGTTTGCCGAGACATCGTCTGTGATAAGTAGCCTGTGTGATTACCGAGGTCATGGTTTATCTGAGTGAAAAAAATCATGAAAATCCATTTTGGTGTGAGACAAACTTTCTTTCGCATTTATAATATTGCATATTTTTTTATTTATAAGTAATTTTATGCTTGCAATAGCCAACTGTTCAACCGTTAACCTTAAAATAGACTAACAATCTATTTTTGGATTATCTAAAACCGACGACCTCTTAAAGTGTTTTGAAATATTACCAAATGTGTCATTTTGTAAAACTACTTACAGAAATAAATTTCTTTCATCATTCCTGCAGCCAATTTTATGTAACCAATTTTTTTGGTTTTTTTGCTGTGTAGCTAGACAATCGGCACTAAGAATAGATTCAGTGCAAAACCATGTCTTCACTCACACCTAATTCTACGTCCACATCTTCTGACATTTCGTTCCCTAATCCTCGAAAGCAGCCGTTTCTATCCCGTCCCGTCCGGTCCCGGTGTTGTCCGGTGTCCGGGACAACAAGTTACTTAGCCGGCCGCGTCCGTGTGGCCGTCTAGTAGCTGGCCTGTCCCGAGGGAGGGTTAGGTTAGGGGCACACTGGGCGCTTGTTTTTGTTGCCGTGTTTACGTGGTTAAAAAGTTTTACGCGTTATTTTTAAAAATATTTTTTGGATTGAAATCTTGAGTAAATGAGGCAGTCAGAGAGACACATTGTTATTGCATTGGTTATTACAAGATAACAATAAGAAAATATCTAAAGCTGTCATTAAAACACATGATGGTATTTTAACAACAACGCTCAGAACAGTTTTCTTTCTCATAGGACCGGACCGGACAGATACAAATGGCTGCTTTTGAGGATTAGGGATCGAAATGTGAGAAGATGTGGAGGCAGAAAGAGGTGTGAAAGGAGACTGAACTGCTTTGGACCTGGGTTTTCGTAAACGATCAATTTAACAGAAGCCGTTTTTTTACAGTCTTAGGAAAAAAAGCTATTCCTGAAAAGGTCAGACAAGGATTTGCAATGTAGACTGTAGGTAGATGAAGTAAGATAATTTATGAATACGTGGGAACAACTTCGTAGCAGACCTCAACAGTATTCTAAAACATCCTACCTAACACACTTAACATAGATTACCAACTGAACTGTAATGATAATAATATTACCTTAATTCCTAAACTTATTACGTAAGAAAAAAAGCACTATTTATGGAATTCGGATCACATAAACACTCAGGGAATAATTTATTATCTTGCTTGCAGTGAAGACACCTGTAAACTTCAAAAGAAAAACCGGCAAAGCAGTCATTAATCTTTTCAAGAAGTTTTCAGAATGTATCTTAAACTGTCTTCTTTCATACATTTCTTCTTCTTTCATTCATTCGCTTTCATTCTTGGATCCATTCATAAAATTAAAAACAATTTTAAAACACCACAATCTCCCGTGGTAGCACCACCCTTAACAGCCTCGTTAACATTCATTGGCGTTTATGTTACGTTTTTTTCCGCGTTTTTTTTATTTTTTCGCTCGTTTACACGCTCCGAGGGACGCTTTACACGACACCGATGATTTTTATAATTCAATGTTGCGGTTTATTTACTTGTTTATGGTAATACACTCCCGGAATGGTAATAAAGACTTTTGAAATAAAAATGGACGTTTTTATTTTCGAAATGAATGTAATGGAGTCGTTGTCGGGTATCATGTTTTTGGTATTTTTTCGTGTAATGTTCGTTTTGGGATTACGTAATAAAATATTTATGCGGCGTTTTTTTTTAAATATTCGTTGTACTGTTGTTGACTTGTTGTTGCTTCTGTGAGCCCCTGCTGTAATACTGTACCAAATATCATTCTAGATAGTACCTATTACACGACACAGATTATAATATCACTATCTTGTCCAAACATAGATCATCTTCTTGAAGTACAATAACAAACCTACTAAGTTGCTAAGGATAAGACACAAAAACCTAC
This sequence comes from Dasypolia templi, assembly GCA_963555695.1. NCBI lineage: Eukaryota > Metazoa > Arthropoda > Insecta > Lepidoptera > Noctuidae > Dasypolia > Dasypolia templi. The sequence continues at coordinate 6,267,090 of OY743162.1, read as the reverse complement.
AATATTTTTATTGATTTCTTATCTTTCAACACGTGTCTACAGTGGAGTGCACTTCGAAGTTAAATAACACTGCCTTCACATTATAAAAGTCGACTTTAGGTTAAAAAAAGCTGTTGGATGAAAGTCGAGTGTTATTCCAGAGCATATACATCAAGGTTAGGCTCCTTCAAACTCGAAACAAAGGCGTCGCGTGACCTGCGGTGCCTTTGTGTCGCGCCTGTCTGTATAAGCCTTAAGACATGTATTTAATATGTTGTGTCTACTAGTTTCGTTTATCGTTTACACATAAAAGAAGTTGTAAAGACTAGTTTCATTCAAAACTTGTAAATAACTTGTCTAAAGTGTGAATAAAATAGTAATCAATCTCAATCTAACACATCTATCTATTTACCTTCTAATAATAAAGCTAAAGAAATGCTTGTTTTTTTGTTTGAACGTGTTCTAGAACTATCAGTCGGATAAAAAAACTGCCGGAACTTATCTATTTAAACTCAGGGTTTACCTAATGGTGAGTTTTAATAGATGAGACATCAATTTCTCATCGCGTATTTTTTTAACCTTAATCGATACCTATTGCTGGACATCCCAGCTGATGAAAATTATTCTTACCATTCCAACTAGATAAAAATTGGAGACGTTTCCAATCTGATAATCTACATTTATGATTCCAGTTAGAATATTATTAAGTGAGAGATATCGCCAAGCAAAATGTACCTGCCTAATCAGATTTTCATACCAACTCTAATTGGTAGACATCTTCAAAAAGGACTTGATGCAAATGGCGGTTTTGTCCCTATATTTTTCCGCACCTCTTTTAGTGTTTCATTATCTGGCAAGTCTTTCTTGAACGTTTCCAAGCTGTCACGCCAGTGTTATAAGAGAGAGCGCCATGCGTGTCTTCAGGCACCTGAAAAATCGGTCCATTATTTTCTGCTGCATTCGAATAATATGGTCTAACACAATCCCGATATCATTAAGACAAATATTCGCTTCAATGCGGCATTTAACTGATTAATTTTGTTTTTGTTTTTTTTTTTTTTTTCTTATGTTTGTAAGAGTGTGTTTAGTTTATGGTACTGCGTCCACACTACATACTGCGTATTCTTGTGCGAGTCACAATTAATTTCTTTCTTTATAAAGCCCTTGAAAATGAGTCAATATCTGGAGCGTCTTCAGCGAAGAACAAGGTGGTGTTCAATTGTTCCGTACCGGCGTGTTTTTATATTAAATCGAATGACACTGTTCACTTTTCATCTAATATGAACCTGCCGAATGCGTGCCGGTCTAGTCAATTCCGTAAAAATGTCACAGTGAAAACTTAGGCGAAGTGAGCTGTCATTCTGTATGTGCATAGCACAGGTGTGAGTACTATGTACTATAGAGCTACGTTTACCGGGTAAGATGTCTTTTGTTGACTTGAATGTGCCATGGCGGATGTTAGTATATCATGCTCACTCAAATGTCTCGCTGACGGTGGCACATTCATCATTTAGCTCCCTTCAAATTTGTTGAACTGAATGGCGCCGATCCATGACTCATGTTCGTGAACGGGCGCCGTCATTTGGGACCGGTCGTCTCTTAGCTGCCACAGCTTATTTTCATAGTAAATTTTTTGGATTGTTATTTTTTTTTTCTGGAAGTTTTTAACGTGTACGGTTTTTTACATCGTTATCAAACATAAGATCACCATTAATGATGTTAAAAATATTTTTGTAACAATATTATTTAAAAGAGTGTCCATGGATTTTCTTGCCCGTTCTTCTCCATAGGTTGGTAATTAGTACGCTTTGATCTGGGCTACTAACTTCATATTTCTGACTGACCGACTCCTTGACAATTCAAAAGTGCCTGTATATGGTTTAATTGAAATAAATGCTTTGAGGTTGAGTTGAGTTTAAATTAAATCTGATGCTAGGTATTGACACTATTGACAGCTTACTTCAAGCTCACCTCAACTAAGTTTAAACGGTGAGATTTTCCAGAACTGCAGAACTGAACTGGGAACATTATAAGCTGATCATGCTATGTAAACGATAGCATAATCAGCTTATAATGTTCCCACTGCTGGGACACAGGCCTCCTCTCTGTGACAGGGACTGGGCCGTTATCCACCGGCCACGGGCTCAGTGCGGGATGGTAGATGTCACATGTCCTCGTTTCTAGGACCTGCCAGTTTCCTCACGATGTTATCATGCACCGTTTTTGTGAGCATTGGTTATGAAATAATTGACACAAAGTAAAGCGCCTGTCTGGGTTCTAACCTATGACCTACATCTTGTAAGCCGCGGCCGTTACCATTGAGCCACCACTGCTCAAATCTACATATTCTGTAAAAATCTCACCCTATAAACGCGGTGAAGTAACCTGTCAATAGCGTCAATCCCCAGCGTTAAGAGAAACGACAGCTTACTTCAACTTCACTTCACTTAAGTTTTTAGTTAAGAACGGGTGACATTTTTGACGTTGAAAAGTGCCTGATTGAAAAAAATGATTCGACTTTGATATATAACTCTATGGTTAACCGCCTGCGCTATTTACATAGTCTCCCACATATCTGTTACATAAGAACTTTCCTTATGTACACAAAGTTAACATTATATTAATCTCGCGAGTATAAGTAGCTATCTTAGCGGGGCTTCTGCGGGGCAGTTGCGGGGAAACTGCGGGCCGGCCGAGATTGTAATCAATTTAATTGGAAATTTCCTTTGATTAAACGCAAAGACGTTGTTAGAAGTTGACCTAATAAAACAGGTAGGGTCAGCAGATTTGAGTTTGTTTAACGGTACAGAAAGCGGTATCCTTGGGAAAGTCGCCTTATGTTGAGGTTCCTGATGTCTCTGGAGACCAAAACAATGGCAGTTTAGACCTTTAGATATGTTACCCTTTTGCTAGATTTCTGTTTTGTCAGTGAAATGCATGTGATCAAATTCTTCAAAATTAAACAAGCTTACGTTTGTTCACATTTCAGACAAGGTATTTATGGTTTTTACAATTGTTTTTATGATGCCTAAGATTCTAGTTATTCTAAATTCAAATAATGGGGAAGGCAACTGTCAAAATGGCGCTGTCGTAGCTAGTTCCCAACACAAGCTAATAATACAAGGCGTGATGTGGTTTTATATTATTTTAGCGAAAATTGACGCGTTATTTTGTTCCTAGATACTCCGAAATTGGAGTGCACCATTTTCCAAAAGACCCTAAAATTAGAAGATTGTGGTATAAAGCTATTCGTAGATATTTTTTTTGAGTTCGAGTTTGTGTCAGAAACATTTTGAAGAATGTGATTTCGAGGAAATATTCAAGGTTTAAAATTCTGTCACTTTCCATCTCAAGTACTTGATATAGAATACTGAAATAACCGAAAATAACGAAATAGTGAAATAAAATCAAACTCATTAATGAACACAAAATGGAATGAATGAACTTACTAAATGCCGTAGGGACCTAGCTATGGTCGTGCCATCTACAATTAGCTTTGCCCGACCTTCCCCATTAATTTTGTCGGCAGAAAAAATGACTTATTTGAAACGAGCTTAAAAATGCGTGATATTAGTTGTGACAGACAGGTGTCTGCACTAAGCATACTAGTATAGCGACCGGTCTGACTGATCTGTCATTCCAACTGATGCTAGGGATTGTCACACTATTGACAGCTGTCTTCTTATTTCTCTCACTCACTTCGTATATACTCTGCGAAGTATTATATTATTTTTAATTAGCGTGAATGTAAAGACCATGCGGGTAGTTTTTTCTCATTTCGTTTTAATTATGGTCTGACAGTTTGAGTAATTTATGCGCCATACCCAAATGTCCTATTTTTGGTATTGTTCGTCGAATCGTTGAGCTGTTGACAAATGCGTGCACTGACTGGACAGATGCACTCAATCCGTGTAGTTCTTTCCTCAAAAGACCATTTCAGATACCAATCTACATGGTATTCACATGATCTGACCAAGATTATGTCTTGACTTTAAAAGAGACTGACCTCTGAGTTTCTTTCGGCCTCTCTTCTCAGAGTAGTCAGTTCAGAAACGCCTACCTCATCTAATTTTTAACCTGCTTATATTTATTTATTTTTTAGCCTATGTTGTGCCACTGCAGGGCAAAGGCCTCCCTTTCTCTTTTCCACTCTTCTCTGTCTTGAGCTAGTGTGGACCAGTCCTGTCTGTAGGTATCAAGCTCGTCCGTCCCGCCATCTTCTCTTAGGTCTACCTCAATGTCGCCGGATGTTTTCGGGGACCCACATGGTGGTAGATTCGGCCCATGATTCGTTCGACAAACGTGTTCGGCCCACTTAAGCTTGGCTGCTTTTTGCGCGACAACGGCGAATTGTGTTTTGGAGCGCAGCACTGTGTTCCTAACACGATCCGTTAATCTGACTCCGAGAATGCTGCGCTCCATTGCTCGCTGACAAACCTTGAGCTTGAACCTCTGCTGAACTGTCAAAGACCAGGTTTGAGCGACTTACAGAAATAAATCATTCATCAGTCAAAAAAATTTATTTTCTTTCTTTCTATCATAAGTATTCAAGATGAGATTTTACATAAAAGACCGGCTGATCACCAGAGTCCCACCACATTTTATATTTAGATGTGAACGGTTTGGTATCTGAATATTATGTAGGATTGGTTGCTGAATGTAAACTTTTTTTTACTGCCGATGTATCATTGAATCACCCACCAAAACCACCAACAACATCCGAAAATGATTTTGCCAACGCTACCAAATCCGTATATCTTAAAATTTCCGCCCAGTGAATCTTGTGGCGGCCCAAGATTATAGCAATAAAATTTATGTATCGCCCGCGCGGACCAACTTGCTCGCTTTGCCGACCGTACCCAGCTTTGTTGTAATGTAGTGAATTCTTGGGTTCTTGGTTATGTTAAAAATGTTGTATTAAATGTTTGTTAGTTTAGATTTGGGTGGGAACGGCTAAGTTTGGTATTAAGTTAATGGTTTAGTTTGTATCAGAATTCTAGGCAGTGTATGCTAGTGCCCTGAATTCACATACGAAAAGATATTTCAAAAGTTTTTCAGGACGTTAACTTTAAAATGAGTTCGTTTGTAAGTTACAGCTGGATAACTGCCTGAAACTGGAGAGTCTTAGAGGCTAACGGCGCGTGAGCATTCGATGCCCGCAATGTACCTTTTTTTTAATATTGCTTATTGTATTTATTTAGTTGAACACTTATCTAGTTATTATGTGCATGTACTTTATTTTAATCTTAGCGTTCGCTGCACCGGTTGACGTCATTCAACGCCGGCTGTCACTGAAAACCAGCGCTGGGGCTCTGTCTCGCATAATTTCCCCCAAATTGTTCTTTTTGGTGTTTGTGTTCGATCACTGCGTCATGTTTACCGCAAATAAACGTTTTTTATTTCTTCCTCCTTTCATTCGTAGCAAAGAATTATGGTGAACTCGTATAGGTAGGCATTTGTAGATAACAAGCTATAAGCTCGATGGGATTTCCCATCAACAAAAAAATTACGAACTTCCATTGAAACTTTCATGCCAATTCACCAGTTAAAGATAAGAATTTTTTTAAATTCATACCTTCGTTGATTATGGAACTCTTGTGCAAAATTGTGTGCTGCTATCTTGACACAGCGACAGACTACGTACTGTCTAAGACTGGTAGTGAATGTTAGTATTTAAGATTTTTCTTGAGTAGATGCAGAATCCTGCATTAATCAACTATCGCATATCTCTTAGGTGTGGTGGCATATAAAAAAACACAGAATGATGACGGATTTTTTTCATACAGACTAATAAGGAACCAGCTTTGATCGCCACGCCAGCTCACTGCGTGCTAAGTGCCAATTTCACCAATTAAATTGAACGGCGTTCCAGAGCTGTCAGTACAATTTTCCACAGAAAATTTTGACACTGACAGCTCTTAAACGTAGTTTATGTGCTGATCCCGTTCAGTTTCTTTGGTGAAATTTGCCTATATTCATACTCAGTTATGTATTCATGAGTTTACTTACTTTACAAATATTCTGCAATTCGACATTGATATAAGCAAATTGGAATTTCCTGGTTTTATACCGAGTGCTTATGAAATGACTCCGTTTTCCTTCGGGCAACGATTTCGAAATTAAACTAGAGTGAAGGAGCTCTGCTTTATTACAATTTCTAGATATTCTTCATACAATCTTAAGAAAACTTAATCTTCTCTACATATCAAGCACCATTTTACAGCTAATAAATATACGTCAAAGTCGTACCTAATATACGTAATTACCGTCGTTTGTCGAGCACATAGAGACAAGACGATAGAGTATATAATAAATATGTAGAGAAGCGCGAGCACGAGGCGACGTAAAATTTGTGGGGGCGCTACAGCGAGCGCTCGGCGTACAAAGTGCGGGAAGTGCACTTTTTGATTTTAATAATGCAAAGAGCGTAGTTTATTTTGTGACATGTTTTGTTTGGGTTTCCTATTTTTTTTTATCATGATTTTCTCAGTTAGTCAACAGCACGCCTTGTTCCGTCGAAGCGTTGGACAGAGGTGTATCTAGGTACCTTTACACGCTCATTTCGCCAGTATGTATATTATTTTAATATTAATAATAATTAGGTAATAATTTCAGTATGATGAATGATGAATGCTGTAAGTCAGACTTGTCTGTCTGTGTGAACGTGTTGTCCTGGGTTCGATTCCTAGGTCGGGCAACGTGTTATTGGGTTTTTCTATCTGGAATTTCTGAGTAGCAGCCCGAAGTCTGGATTTGTGCCCGGTAGATGGCAATAGGCTCGCCCCCTATTACATGGGACTTAAACATAACTGGCGAAATGTGGGTGTACTATAGGTACACCTCTAGCCAACCCTTCGGGGAAACAAGGCGTGATGTTATGTTATGTTATTTTAACCATCATTTAGAGAATTTATTCCGAAAGGTTTGTGTGTTTTTTCAAGTCCTAAAAATTGTGCGAAGCAGGGACGGGTCGCTACTCTAATATTTAATTGATTAACAAACATGTTGTTCTTTAATCTAGACAAAGACACAAGAAAGTGTATTGGAACGACGTAGATATCATGTGTAGATTTTTTTAACAATGTTGCATAAAGGAAAAATAAAATAAATTGCTCGCATTGACATTGGAACAAATAACAAATTAAAATTATGAAAATATAAATAAATCAATGAAACAACGCATAGGCACCTAACTTAAGTACTTAATCTACCTACCTAACACACAACACAAAAATTTGCAGCTACCCCACATTACAACAACATCGCTCGCGTCTTGGTACAGCATATAAGTCGATCGCGGGGTGGTTTTTACATTCACCCCACAAGAGTACCCATCCCACCGCGGATCTCCTCATACCACCCTTTGCATTCATAGCAAACTCACCTATACGTCACTATAAATAGAGTAGATTTCTGCATGAATGTTTCATAACAAGTTTCCCAGGCGTACACCCCTACCGTCTTAATATTAATATCATCTTGGGAGTCTCCACATATGATGAAGTTTTATGTTGTATAGCGTGCGATTATGTGGGTTTAGTGTCTATGTGCGAATATAAGATATTCATGGCGGAATTACTGTCTTATCTTGTGAATTATTCATTTAAATTGGTAATGGCGTGTACCAGAATGTCGACTCTGTAACAATCTCACCGTGAAAACTTGCGTGGAGTGAGCTGTCAGTGTCATCCCGTCTTGGTCAATCCCTAGCATCAGTGGTACTGACAGCTCACTCCACGCTCACTTCACCTAAGCTATATCGGTGAGATGGTTACAGAATACTATCCTGGATATTCTTCTCACGTATCGCCACATCATCGTGGTAAAAGCTTTGTAGGTGTAAATAATTTTATCGCTACTTCTATCAAAACGGTGAAGGAAAACATCGTGAGGAAACCGGCATGTTCTAGAACCAAAAATTCGAAGACATGTGACATCTATCAACACGCACTGGACGGTGGATTACAGTCCACTCCCCCTAGAAGAACGGAGGCCTGCAGTGGGAACATATAGGCTGATAATGCAGCGAAACAGCTAGATGCTACGAAAATCAGCACGCCTACCCAATCCACCGATGTCAGATGCCACGTTCACACGACACCGTAAAAATTGTACAGGAATGAACGGTTCATCCTGTTAGGTTTTAATTTATATTTGGAACAAAGATTGAATGTAATTTATTTTTGAATTCGATTATTTGTAATCGAATAATTGTGCTGGCAACACCGAAATGAATTCATTCGTGTAGTTAATTCTCTTTGGAAAACTGGCAGTTTTTTTTTTTCACATAAACCTACATGAGCACTTATGAAGCGTCAGAAGCTAGGTGCACGGTTCCAATTGGTCATTGTCTATGGAGAAGTCCCGGCAAGAAATTCCACGGTTACACTTTAAAAAAAAAATTACTTAACCATTGTTTTCAAATAACAGTTTGAATAGTATTGGGATGTCAGTGTAGGTATCAAAAATTACTTAACAAATAGAAAATGGTCTACAAATCTATAGTCTACAAGGACAACAACGTCCTCACATTCACAAAATATAAAATAATCTAATAAAAGATAAATTAAATAATAAAAAATAAAAACCTATTTAAAACCAAATGACATGATTGCATTACAACTGTAAATAAAAGTCTGAATACCCCGCAGCCTAATTGCGTAACATATTTTCGTATACGATTACGACTAATCTGTTGTATTTTGACAGTTTAACAACATTCACTGCGTTATTTACATTGTTGAGCAGATTTTTTTTCGAACTACTGAAGCAATGGATTAGCAATCTGTTTTCAAAACGATTCAGATTCCGATTGATTGTGTATTACGCAATTAGGGTGCTGGTCCACAAAAGCCACTGGCAAAGAGTTGAAATTAGAATTGTATGTAGGTATCTAATGTCAAAAAATGAGAAAATTGTGTCAAAGAACTACGTAAAAACAACGTAATTTGGGAGCAGTTATTATACATTTACGTAATGATGTCGTGAGAAAAACGAGATTCCTTTTGCTTTTGCCTGCCGTTTCTAAATTACTTACATGTGTAATACTCATCTATGTAACTATTAGTTATAAGTCGTTATTTATATTTTATTTAATTCCTGACTCCTATGAGTCAGAGGCACATACACCTAGTTTAGGACACAGAGTATTAAAATGATTGTGACCTAGTTATAAGCCTTATTATATGCTCTTAGACTTTGGATATTGTAATGTGATGGATTTTGGTGAAATTAAAGAATTTATTTATTTAAAACACGACCATAAAGCAAGCATCTATGTATTTAAACAATTATACAATGAATCAGTTTTAACGCGCGACTAAACAATGAAATAAAACTAAAAGGTGGCAAACGGCTGAACTGAACCCACATTAACACAACATAACACACACAGACATTAACAAAACACACATTAATAAAACGTTCGAAACGGATGGTTAGGAAAATACAGTTATTATGTGGCGCGAAGTAGAGTAATAGAACGCTCAGCTTTCGAAGTAGATTCAGTTTTTTTTTTTAATACAGGCTTACATCGACGTGCAACCAATTACTATGGAGTATATGATTCTAAACCCTGGGTTGAAAAACATGCAAAACAAAGAACTAGAAGACTTTTCAAATCACAAACAATTTTGTTTAGGGATATATTAGGGATGATGATATATTAATATTAAAAAATGTTTTAAAAAAAAAAATCAAGGAGGCATAGTCAAATTCAAAATTCGATAATGAGATAATCTAAGATTAATATATGACGGTACCTTGCCGGTTCATTTATGAAAATATTATGTATGTAAGAAAAAATCTACATAGGTACTTTTAATGAAATAAGTGAAAGATAAAATAGATCAACCAATTTTTTGATTACCTAAACACACTACCTTATGGGGTACTGTGTTAAACGTACAACAAAATACCTGGTGATATATTGCAATTAAATGAAAGAAAATTTAAAACTCATGTTAAAACATACTTTGTAAGCAAGCATATTACAAATTAGAGGATTATATTTTAAATGAGAATGCTTGGAAACATGCTGGCCCTGATCCGTAGGACAATCTAAAGGATAGACAAAATCAAACTGTTTGCTTATTGAATTGTATAATTTTTACATTTCACATTGATTCATTAGCTTCTTTTTGACTTTGTTTCTGTAATTACTTTAACTCACACATGATTACTTATTTAAAAAATATATGGAAATCATCTACATTTACAATATTTGAAAATATTTAAGCACCATGTATATTTTATATACCTAACTAATTTACCAGCCATTGCTTTATATTTAATTCTTTTTACCTATTGTGGTATATTTTTTTCTAGGTGCATCATCGTCACATATAATTAAATAATTCATGTATTAATACAAAATATTGTTTAATTTTTTTTTTTTTTTTTTCAAAAGAATAACGGTGGAGTTTCTAGCCTATTCTTCTCCATAAAAAACTACCTTTTGGATGGGGCTACTGTAATCAATATGTATTGCTTAGGAAGAATGTAACATAACATAACATCACGCCTGTAATCCCAGAACGGTTAGGCAGAGGTGTACCTATAGTACACCCATCACATTTCGCCAGTTATGTTGAAGTCCCATGTAATAGCAGGCGAGCCTATTGCCATCAACCTTGCACAAATCCAGAAGAATGTACATAAGTAATTATTATGAAATTCTTAGAAATACTCGTATTTTCATTTTTATAAAATTATTTTCATACTTATTAATATATTTTCTATATTTCGTATTATAAAATATATATTTCATAATGCTTGGTGTTTAAGAGACAGAATAATTTTATTTTCAGTCGGGATTGAGTTGTGTTTATTTTGTTTTTGTTGTGTCGAAAGATGTTTAATGTTTTTGTTCCTTCGCAAGTGGTGTTAAAAACTGGGTGTTTTCTGAAAAATTTACATAATTCTAAGATGCTAAGGGCTGATACTACGAGTATGGACAGCTATCTCCATTTTCACTTCACCTAAGTTTTCACCGTGAGATGTTTTCAGAATAGACCGACAGGAGTTCAAACCATAAATAATGGTAGGTATTAATAAATATTACTATTGGACAAATCGCAAGTTGTATTTTATAAGGAATCATAACTCGGTAACAAATCAATAAGCAATTAATTTCTGCTTTCATCGATATGAAACTAATTAGCAGTAGTGGTAGCCGCGCGTTCTCATAATGTTGAGTTAGATTACAATATTCCAATATACGTATAACGTTTTGAATGTAAAACCACTTTAAAAATTTGTAAGTTGACAAAGATAGAACAAAAGTATAAATATAAGGAAGAGGTACAAATTCTTTGGGTATTTGTTTGCGAGTTTGTAGGTATGTAGGGAGTGTATGTATCTCTAGAACTGCCGGTCGCATTCGAAAAAATCTTTGTTCCATTTGAAAGCCCAATTCTTGAGGAATGCTAGCGTATTTAGCATCACGCTATGTTTCTTAGAAATAAAGTCAGAAAGAACGATAAGCAAGAAAAAAGTGATAGCGCGGGCAGGTGACGCGATGCGCCGGAGTGGGTCGGAGAACAAGAAACACGTGGATGAATTCAAGGGCAGAAGCTAGTGTAAATTCATCATTCCCATCATTTATCTTTTGTGTGTACGATGCATCCAGTATTGCATATGTAAACTGTCACGCCCTTTATGGCTGCATGCCGATTCTGTAAAAATCAAACTGTGAAGTTTTGCGTGGAGTGAGCTGTCAGTGTCATTCCGTCTCGGTCAATCCCTAGCATCAGTTTAATCTGGTGTCTCAAATATTAGGTACATTCATATTTCGATGTTTTGTCAAAAAAAATTTTTAAGTATGTTAACCTAACATAACCTAACCTAACATAACTTAACATAATCCGGACATCGCTAATGTTTTATACACAGTAATCAAGTAGAATCAGGTAAGGACTGAATCTTCTGCTTGCTTGTCTAGCAGGCAGAGGTACCGACAGATTTCATGTGCGCATGTTTGTACGATTCTTGTGAAACATCACTCGTAGAGACTCGTTGATTATGCCTCGAATTCTTTGATTTAGTATCGGTGTGACGAGAATTGTAAGACTTAAGCGTTAACAGACGTCCCCACTGCTAGGACACAGTCCTCATGATTTTGAGAGGGAGTTACAATCTCCACGCGGGCCCAGTGTGAGTAAATGTCACATGTCTTCGATTGTTTTGTTTTCTTTACGATGTTAGCCTTCACCGTTGTAATATCGCGTTACAATGATACTACACGTGAGGGGAAATAGAATGTTAAAAAAATCAAACTTCAATTAATCAAAAATGGGCTACATCCGTGGGGACTGACTTATCATGCGAAACCCATAGCAATAACAAAAACCGACCTTTTCTCCCAAAATCCCGCAAAATTAAAACTAAATCGCGCGACCCGAATTCAAATTTCGAACACCCCTCCGCACACAACTACAGAAACAAAAACGCCAATGAACGGCGCGCATTTAAATTTGGAACGCAACTATAAAAGCGCAGGTATCGTCAACCCACGGTAAGAATTCTATGTTGCAAAAATATAGCGTTAGTTATAGTACGTCCCAACCCCTTGCTCGAAGGAGGAGGCAGGAGCAGGAAATGGGGTTGAAGTAGCGGGGTGTTTCTGCGTCGGGCGGGGTGTCTCCTAAAAACGGTTAAGTAGCTCCCCCTACCCTCTATAACTATTTTATGCGGTCCCCTTAGAAAGACAGCGGAGATGGGGCCCCGCGATACGGTATAGGCGTAGTTAGGATGGGGGAAGTGAAATTTTAATATGTCTAGTCGGTTAAGAATTCATGGCGGATTTATAATTAAATGCCTAATTAGGGTATTGCGTTGTTTTCATAATTTGAGTCGCGTATGAATTTTAACTTGTCGGGTAATCTGGGTTTTTGTTTTCATGGGATGCCATAGCGTGTGTGGCTGTGTTAAATTATTTATAAAAGTATCCAATTAGCGTGATTGCAACAAGTAAATGATAATAATTAATAATTATGATACAAAATGTATGAACAATGTAATAAGAGTTGGAGAATGTTATGTCTACCTACTTACGAGTAGGTAGACATAACACAAAAAAAAAAAAAGTTAAAAAAATGTAATTTTGCACCCCTGATTGATTCAAATTATTAAAAAACTTTTTAAATTACCTTATTATCCACGCTGGGTTTAGGGCTCACTTACCCAGCCAGCCAGCCCAGGTCAAGACCCCAAAACAATCAACACTGTTAACCGATCATTTTCATGCATATTACACAAAAATACCATAATCTGATAAACATGGTCTTTCCTCAACCACAGCTCTCACGTTCTTAACTACCAAATAACTACTGACGCATTACAACCAAAACCCACTCCCTCAAACTACAAATAAGACATCTAACTTTTATTATTGACATTTAAAAAAAAACTCAAATGCCCAGAATTCACCTGTGTCACCCCATTTTTCCCATAAAACAGGTTGTGGCTACTTGTTATCATCAGGTTCTTAAGAAATAACAATGTGATTTGAGTCCGAAAGATGACCAATTGAAAGAAAACTGGTTCAAGTTCTAATACGTGGGAATTTTGATTTAAAAAGCAATCTTGTTTAAAGTTAATTGTGATATTTATTGGGGTGTAATATAAAAAAGAAAGTTTTTTTGTTAAAATGATACTTATGAGAACAGTCTCATAAGTATCACGTTTTAATTACATATAAAACAAAACAAAAACTCCGAAACGTCAAGTTGGGATTGTTTTTTTGTCAACTTTTTGTTTTTGGTAATATCATGGTGTTTGCGATGCGGCGATGGGTAGGTTTTTATAGTTTTCACGAAAAACCGTTTACTTTTAATTTGCTGAAATATCAAAGAAATGCATGTTAACTATTTATTAAATTATATCGTATAAATCATACCTTAGCCTTTTTATTCATTTTATTTTATTTGAAAAAAAAAGAATTAACCCTATTACTCTTAACTAATTTTTTTCATATCCCTTTCGACATATATTGCCCAACACAAGATAATGAGACAGACACAATACAATAAACATAAAATAATCTCAGCAAATTCAAAGGAAAAGCAGTTAGACAAGAAAATTCAAGTTTTTCGATTACACCCCTTAAGCTCAAAATATTTTCTCATAACCTCTCAATTCCCATGACCTCAAAAATCCTATAAACTGGAACTCAATAAAAGTTCAACCCAAATCGTGATAAAATAAAATCTTAACTGAATCAAACTGGTATAAACTAAATTGACAATCGAGACAGGTTAGTCAAGAAATATTGAAAAGATACAATTTTTGAACTTAATTCCCACAGGGCTATCCCAAGTCCCTAGTTTTTTCAAAACCTGTCGTGTTTATAAAGGGATGGTCAGATAGATACACAAATAAAAATCAAGATACGGATTGTAAAAAAACTGGTTTTTGTTAAAGGGTGGAGAGCAGTCTAGGGTATTTCTTTGTGTTTTTTTTCTTCTTAGTTTAGTTTTTTTTTGTATGACAAACAATTAATAAAATACAATCTTGATTTGCATGAACTAGATACTTTCTTGTTACATTGTGAAAAAATAGCTCAAGGGTAAGTCGCTTTTTTGGAACTATCACAAACTTGTTTAGTACAACAAATTAAAATGTTGATGCAACACGGATATTGAATTAAATACAAGAAAAACGATCGAAAATCATGAAAATTAGAGCGAAAACGCGACCAACCAAATGTTTGCAGCTCCTGCCCGGCTGCTTATACTCATGTAAAAAGCCAACGTCTAAGGCGCACGGAACGGTGAGGGGTGGGGGGAGGGGGAGTACGCGGTTCACGTATACACCTGCGGACTACGTCTGTGTGCGTGCACCCGCTGTAAATGTGAGCTTATATTTTCATTTCAATAGTTTTTGCATTGCATCGGTGGGTGTAGGTCGCAAGTGTGTGCGTTAATACCGTATTGATTCAGCCTTTACAGCGGAGTTAGCAAGTTTATGATCTTTAAGATGCGTATTTTAGATATAAAACTTTCAAACCCGCTGGTTAAACGTAGCCGTACCTTGGACCCTGTTTAGGTGGTTATAAATATCTGTTGTTTAACTTTGTACTTCAGATTGCGATGAAAAATTTAAGAGAATTTAGGGTTAACTCTGTGTTATTTGATTAGGTAATTATTACGTTCTAGTTGTGGCCATTTGTTTTATTTACAGGTTAGAGTTTAACGGGGAAATCTGTATCTGACATTGGATTAATAGATTTAATTATGGGATTACAACGTTGTAGGTATTATTTCAATTAATGGTCCTTAGTTTATATTTTATGGAAAAATGCTTTGTGGTTTTAAAAGACTAAGAAAAGGTTAGGTACTTTTATTTTTGACTTTAGATAGTAGTAGCAGCAGTAGCAGTAGTGTATTTAAGAATAAATAGTTTGTTCTTCTCGATAAACAACATACATATATTAGAACAGACTCAGTAGAAGTAGATTCAGCAAAAAATTGCCAACATTATCGTCGTTCAGAGGATGCCGTAAGATAATAATAGAACTCATTAAGCGAATAATGCAGTAACAACCATTATTTTTCTAGAAGACGAAAACTGTTTTGGATTGTCTAGGTTTATATTAGATGAAGAATATGTTTATACGGTCAATGAACATAGAGAAAGTAATTGGATAAAACATAAATCATAAACTATAATAGGTATTTCAAAGGTAATATGATATTCATATTTTTTTTAATGAAATGGATGGGAAACAATGAGGTGAGTGACTGGTTACCGCAACCCTCTTAGCGGAGATTGGTATCCTACATTCAGTGTTAACTGTTAGGGTAGGTAGCCAAAACTACCAATGATAGAAATAAATGGTTTTGAAAACGATTAATAACTCTGCCGAACAATAATGTTAAAAAAGAAAACAAAATTATCTTTGTCTCAAAACTCATAATTTCAACGCCCTATACCAATTAGGTTGAATGGTCTAAGTTCAACGCCCGCCGGCTGTGTGTGTTGTTAATAATTGAATTTTACAACCTACCATATGTGTCACAAATAACACTACCACTACCCAGAACGATTTCGTCGTATATTCTAATAATGTGGATATACGAGATTTTCCTACTACCAAAAATAACACCAAAACAAACCTCCGTAAAATCCCAACAAAATGTTGACGACCTCTCACCGCACACCGGCGGAGTTTGAAAAAGCGAGCGTCTAAGGAGGCGAGGGGCGCGGGGGGGAGCACTTATATTTTAAGATGGCTTCCGACTGAGCACGAATATCGACGCGCGTTCCCTCCGCCCGCGCCGCCCTCTCCGCGCACTTACGCCGCGCTATTTCTCTAGCACCCTGATTTGTGGCATAGTGCGCGCTTGTCTTTTAATGTTACATTTATTAATAGGACACTCGAAACGTATGGTGTTTGAAAGACCGTAAAATTGAGTTCCATAATTTTCGTAGTGTAAAAGGTTAATTAGGTTATAATAGTACTGTTGCATTAGCTAATCAGCTTGGGTTTGCAGTTGTCATAATGTCTTCGATTACATTTTCACTGGTTTTGAGAGCAGTGGTGATGAAATAATTTACACAAAGTAAAGCGCCTGTCTAGGTTCGAACCTACGACCAACAAACTCGTCCTTGTTTTGATATAAAAGAGTGTCAATGGAGTTTCTTGTCCATTCTTCTAAATAACAACCTACTCTGGAATGAGCAACTATCATTCTGACTAACCGACTCCTTGACAATGGAAGAGTGCGTAAGTCATGAATCAAGGATTAATTGAAAAAATAACTTCGAGTTTGAACACCATACATTTAAAGATAGGTAAAAGATACAAAGTTACAAGAGTTTTTTGATGGTCAATCCATATTTGCATAAAATAATAGAGCCTACATAGGTTTATTGACACACGGAATTATTATTCCGTGGGTCAAATCACTGATTGCAATGTAACTACTTACCTATTGATATTTTTTTCCTCTGTTTTATGGATGAAAGTAATCTATCTACCACTGGGCGGCATGTGCTTCACATTGATAATTTTCAGAAATACGAAGCGACACCTAAATGTACTCACTTTTGGATTTTCAACGCTCGGTACAGCGCTGCTGAGAGTTTAAAATCCAACATTGTTTTTTTATCGTTGTCTACTTTTAGTGAAAAGCGGCATTACTAGTCTCTGAGATAGATTATTCATAAATTCTATTACATGGTGTAACAAGCAACGCCTTACAATAAAGTACTCGAACACATAGATAGACATATTTACATGCTCTTTGAAAAGGGTTTCATAGATTATATATGACTATATTAGATTATTATATTAAATGTCTTCCATAAATTATTCAGTTTTAGACATTTATACCATATTATATTTTAATACGACATTGATTTTGACTGAATCCTGAGTAATATTTTTCGTTAAAATTTTATGTGTGTTTACGCTTTTAAAATTTTGTTTAATTTTTTACTGATATTATTTTTAATCTGTGACATTATTTATTTTTAATGAATTGATTATTTCTAATGATTTAAAGTTATAATTTGTTAAGAAGTATATCATATTTAAATGTGATGTTATTTATTGTGGTTTAATTCGATTTTTAAATGGCAACAATACTTAGTTCTTATTACTTTTTAAATTATGAATTCTACTACTGATATTGTATTAAATTGTTGTGCCCGACAGGGTCCATGTGAACTATATAACTATAATAAGACCTTGTAACACATGTGATAAGCAGTAAAGATTTGAATTTGAATTATAATTTTGTTGTTGTTTTTTAAATATTTATTTCTTTTAATGGTAAGTACCTACCTAATCTAAAGAAGAAAGAAAGAAAAAACGGTTATTTAGCACAGACTAAAAGGCACACAAAACAGGTAAAAAATATGAGAAAAACAATCAAAATAAAGATAAAAATAAAAATAAGGTGTACAGTGCCAAGTATGAAACTAGCAGGGTAGTGTGCCTCACGGCTGCGCCAAAAAGGCCTAGTTCAGCAAAAAAATGCCAGACAACTAGTGCCTGACGCTGGTTTTCAACTGGACCTGAATTGTGAGGTAACGGATGTAAATCAGTTTTATACTGCAACGTGACGTGTGTACGCATACATATAAAAATAAAATTGTTTCAAATAATAATAGTGATGATTAAGTACATATAGAGTAAAATGCAAAACAAAAAAAAAAAAACAAAACAAAAAAAAAAACATACTGATAAATAAATGAGACGAAAATAGAGAAATAATTCGAAAACGAGCCGGAACAAACCAAAACCTGCTTTAAACGATGCCAGACTTCCACGCTCCAACGCATTGTATAATTAATAAAATCTGTGAACAGCGCTGTGGGCTACATTTAAGTAACTTATTTTTTGTTTGTTTTTATTATGCAATATTATTATTGCATAATGTAGCTATTTGTTGTTCCTGTTCAATAAAATAAAATAAAGTACTTCTAGATGTCATCCAAA
The DNA here is from genome assembly GCA_963555695.1 of Dasypolia templi. Classification (NCBI taxonomy): domain Eukaryota; kingdom Metazoa; phylum Arthropoda; class Insecta; order Lepidoptera; family Noctuidae; genus Dasypolia; species Dasypolia templi. Next base: position 6,248,666 of record OY743162.1, on the reverse strand, counting down.
CTCTAAGATGCTAAAGTTAAAGCTGCATCAATGGAGAAAACAGATGTATTGCTCAATTCTGAAGGCTATGCTCGGAGTGTTCCTGAGTGATCGATTTAGATATTATTACATACAAACATAAACTCACGCCTTCTTCCCATGAGGGTAGGTAGAAACTACAGAACATGCACCTGCTACGATACTTACATACTCCTTTTCCTTAGTCTACGTGTTCATACATGCACGCCGGTTGCGAGTACTATTTTACTTTTGTTAGTCTCCTTTCATTCATCCAATCAAAATGATCAAACCATCTAAGCATACTCTTTTCAATTTTTGTCACTACATCTTCTTTTAAACCGCAACGTTGCCTTATCACATCATTCCTCAGCCTATCATTATTATCATTCATAGTTACACCACACATGCTTCGCAAGGGACATGAGGAGATTAATGTTGTCAGGGAGCATGTGTGTTTGTGTGTATGTCAGATTGTTTAATACCAATAAACAGAGTCACGCGTATATTGTGTTCCGAGCGTAGAATTTCGTTGGTTATCAAAATAAAAAAAAACCTGCTTCTTCATAGAAAAGTGCAATACCTACGCCAAAATGTATGGAACGTTTCTTTTACAATGATCCGCGAATATTTTCTGAACTGTGCTGCGAAGCATGTCTGAATCCATGGAATCAGGTTGGGCATCAGTATCCCTGCCTGTAGGTATATCTCAAGGAGGACTAACAGAGATGTTTTTAATGGTTGTAAATAGACAAATTGCTTACTTTACTTCAAATTCTTTACCCTTAAATGCATAGTGTCCCAAAATTGAATCATCAAATTTAGACACCAATATCCGTTCATACCTAATATTTGTGTTTGATACATTAGGCTGTATGAAATGTTTCTTTTGCTCCTTCTCTATCCATATAATAACTCAACTTATGACATTTTGTGTTGATATCTGTGGCTGATTGACATTTCACCTTTTGGCGCGTTTCTCAAATAGGATTGAGTTGAGTGCATTTGGCAACATATATTACGAAGTAAAAAAATTGTTTTCTAAAGGTAAATGACTATTATTTATGAAATAATTTATGCTTTTTCAATATATCATAATTGTTATATGAACAGGAAGCTTTTTTGTGTTGATGCAAAAATGGGACAGCATGCACTATTGGTATAAATTACGACTGTTATTTGAAATTATACATTTTGTGATTTTATTAATTTTTCTTTGGTGAGGTACGCATGCGGTTGGTTATTTTGTTCTAGAAATGGCAGAAAATAATAGGAGAGATGGAGACATCGAGTTTTGGTTGCGTCAGCTAGAAGATGGCGCCATTTCTGAAGACGATTTCGAGTCGGCCGGTGACGAACTTGATTATTATCCTACCCAACAAGATTTATTAGATGTTTTAGAAAATGATGATGACGATGGTGAGGCTAGATCTAATGATAATAACGAAGAAACTATACCCGATCATCCTATCGTAATAGCGGATGCTGTTCCTTCAAATAATAATGATGCACCGGTAAATTCTTTAGACATACAGAGGTTGATATGGAAAAACCAACCTCTGCCATTCAACGCCATCTCCATCTGCCATTCTCTGCCATAAAATTTAATGGAACTGAAGAATACCCTGAATGTTTGATGAACCTTCAGACACCATTCCAATTTTTTCCTACTTTTTTACTGCTGAATTTCTTTCACAAATTGTTACTGAAACAAATAATTATGCTGTACAAAAGAAACCTGATAGACCTGACGTCATAACATTTGGCGAACTGCGAAAGTATCTGGGAATCTTGATTTATGTGAGTGTCTACCACTATCCAAGTGTACGTGGTTACTGGGCTAACAAGCACGGGGTTGAGGCAATAATAAAAGCGATGCCTGTCAATAAATTTGAAAAAATAAGAAGGGTACTTCACTTCAACGATAACAATAGTCACTTACCAACAGATCATCCCCAGCATGACCGACTTCACAAGCTACGCCCTGTAATTGAACATCTTAATACCAAATTCTCAAGCACTCCACTTCGTCAGCGCTTATCCATTGATGAGCAGATGTGTGCCACCAAGATGGGCCATTTTTTAAAACAATATTTGCCTAAATCCTCATAAATGGGGATTTTAATTATTTGTATTATGTTCAGTAACAGGTTTTGCTTATCGTTTTACTATTTACGCTGGCAAAGAAAAAGACGATCGTTTGCCTAACGAGCCTGACATAGGAGTTGTGTCACAAACAGTGATAAAACTTGCAAGAATAATTCCCAGACATGTCAATCACATCATATACCATGATAATTTCTATACCACATTGCCCTTGAGGGTCCTATGTGGAATATATTACACATGTTGATGGAGTCGACATGTCTTCAGTTAGCTGGAAAGACAACATGATCTCAAGGATTCATTTTTGGGCAGATATAGAATAAAAGTCAAGACCAGGAAATGGTATATGAGGATTTTTTACCACCTTTTAGATTTAAGTATTATAAACTCTTGGGTCCTATACAAAACTGTAGAGACAAGAATAGGAGAAGATCCAAAGAAGCTGAAAAATCTGTCAGAATTCAGGTCAGAGCTGGCTGATGTCTTATGTACCTATGGTGTTACGACCCAGCCAACAAGAGGACGTCCTAGCAGCAGCAGCATCACTGATACCACAGATGCAAAAAGAAAGAAAGGGTGCCAGGTTCTTCCACCGTCTGATGTTTGGTTAGACAATCTTGGTCATAGCCAAATTAAAACCGACCAACGCATGAGGTGCAAGAGACCTGGCTGTAAGCTACAGAGCTTTGTAAAATGCACAAAGTGCAATGTATTCCTTTGTGCAAAGAAAGGAAACGATTGTTTCAATTTATACTACAGTTAATTTTTAAAAGTAATTTTTTTTGCCTATTTTGCATAATGTCCCAAAAATGCATCATCTTTATTTTATGATTAAAAACCTATAAAATATAAAAAGTTTTTTTTTTAATTATTTTTCCCGTTTTTCACAGCTTCTAAAGAATTGAAACAATTTTTTTCCAATAAAATTAATTAATTCATGCATTTAAAGGTTAAACCACAGCCACAAATTCAAGAATGTCATCGGATTTTTGTTGATATTATGTCACTTTAATAAGCTGTACGACCGGTTAATACTTACTAATAAAAACAACAGAATGTTGGAATCTGTTTAAATATAACTATAATGACACACTAAAACTACATCATCAATCTAAAATAAAACACCAATTATATAAAAATTATGGTAAGTCTAACGGCCAAACCCAATTACCTAAGACAGATCGCTATTGATGATAGACAGTACAATTATATCTGTTCCTGTAAAACAAATAGCTGTCAACACGTTACATACTTTGTCTGTATTTGGACGTTAAAACCACAGATTGATTCTCCAGTACGCCAAAATTGGAGATAGATACGTTATTGCGTTCGGCCGTAAGGGTCAGCGCAGACCAATCGAGTGGCGGTGAAGAGCAGTTTTTCGGTGGCAAGGTTAACCAAGCGACGCACGGACCTCACCAAGCCACTACTTTTAAATGATACGAAAGTTAAATAAACCTTAAATCGTAGTATAGCTAACAACATTTTTAGGCACGACAGACAGGTGAAATGCACAAATTATCTCTCACTAAGTAAGTATTCAGTTATTTGTGGCGCTTTGTCCAGCCCTAGAGCAGAGGTGTGAGTTTCTTTAAACCATTTCGACTTTACGCATCGTCCGCGTTCGGCGCTCCAATTGGCCATTCACCATTCGATCGTTGCGCTCCGATTGGCAAGGGCCAATCGGAGCGCCGAACGAGGCTGATGCGTAAAATCGAGACGGCTAAAATAAATTCACACTAGGCCCACAGCACCTTATTTGCGAAACACACTATCAATCACATTTTGAATAATTTTGAAGGCTAATCAATTGCTTCATTTGTTCGAAAAATTTGTCTGCTCAACAGCTTTAGTAACGCAATGAATGTTGTTGTACTGTAAAAGTAAAAGCCATTCTCATCCTCCTCATACTGTTACTCGTAGTGTGTTACGCAAAAACACCGCAGGAATGCAAAGTCATTACACTGCATTGTTAATCTAAAATCGGTGCAGTCAGAGTCAGTATTCGAGCTGGTGAGTTAAAAAATATATTTAGTGTAGTGTAATCTGAAACCTAATTGAATGTTGATTAGATAACAAACTCACGCCTTCTTCCCATGGGGGTAGGCAGAAACCGCATAACGCCACCTGCTACATCCTTACATACTACTTTTGCCTCGTTTTACGTTTATACATCTGTACCCTAATTGCGTAATACATAATCAATCGGAATCTGAATCGTTTTGAAACAGATTGCTAATCCATTGCTTCATAAGTTCGATAAAACATTCTGCTCAACAATGTAAATATCGCAATTAATGTTGTTGAACTGTCAAAATCAAACACATTAGTCGTAATCGTTTACGAAAATGTGTTACGCAATTAGGCTGCTGGTCATAAACACGTGCCGGTTGCGAGTACTACGCACCTGACTTTTCTGAAGAACATCACCAATATGGTACCATATATCGCCAATAAGGTATTGGATTGTATATTGTATTGATAATAGTATGGGATTGAATGTTGATTGTCAGCGCGAAATAGCATTAGCCGATTATAAACATTATGAATCAGAACAGTCTTAATTATTACTCCTGCCGGCACTGCTGGCTCCTCTCCTTCTGATACACTCCATACTTTTAAGTTTTGACAAACCATTCAAAAGCAGTTCATCAATGATTTGAAATTCTGAACAGCTCTCCGGAAAGTAGTTGCCTTCAATCCTTATATTGATCAAACCTTTCGGCTTCCTGCATGAAACGTTCTGTGATTTTAAAACGTCACATAATTTCTTTACACTACAATAAGTTAGGTTGTTGAAAGCAAGATTCAAATAACTCAAGGTATTATTGCCCAAGCAATATGTCACACTTTCGCCTATTTCAATATTTTCCAGACCGAAGGAATTATTAAACGGGCCAAGAATTTCTTCAGCAATTGCTTCAGCTCTTTCAAAAATATTTCCTTCCATGTTATTAAAATTTTTCATAACAACAGACGTTACTTTTTCCAGTTTCTTTTTTGTAGGGCCCAGTCCAGGTGACTTCTTTTTATTGATATTTATGTCGTCACCACAGCGAAGGTTTTTGACCGTTTTGACTATTAATTCATTTTTCTCGTTTAAGTAAGATATACGTCTCCTGCGTGTGTCTATGATTTCTTCACGAATTAGAGCAAACTTTGTTAATGTGTTAAAAATACTTTTTGCTCCTTCATCGGTGATCTTGTTGTCCGCTAAGTTCAGGTAGCTCAGTTGTCTGTTTGATCGCAGCATTTCTGCCAAATATTTAACACCGACATCTGTAATTCTGTTTGTTGACAAATTCAATACTGATAATGACGGCGAAGCTGGGCTTTTGTTAGTTAACTTAGATGCAATAGTTTTAACAACAACGTCGGTAATATTACATTTCGATACTGATAAATGCTTTATTATATCATTATCCAAGAGGATGTGATAGTTCGCTTCAGGCAAATGATTGTTGTCAAGACAAACTTCTGTAATGTGGTTTGTTGAATAAAAATGTGATATTTCATATATCGCTTCTGCGTGTAAGCCGTTGTTTACAATAACGGAGTTCAGTGTCTTATGGAATGGGATGGCGAGAGCGATGACTTGAAAGAGCGACCTAGGTATGTTTCTGTTTTTTTGAAACTTAAGTCGTACTAGATCATCCTTTTCATCATATGTTGTTTCGATGTAGATAGGGTTTTCTTGCGCTTCTACTTCAGATGACTTCGAATTTATTTGCAAGTCTGACGTCAGTTGTGCATTAGAACTCGAGTCAGTCGGAGTCTTTACTTTCAGCTTTACTTTCTGTTTTGTTTTGTCCTTGCTTATTGCACTCACATATTTACCTGAAACAATAATGTATTTTCCATAAGTTACTGAGTTTGATAACTTATTGATGTATGTTGTGAGGAATCAAAAGAAGACCAGGAAGTCTTCAATTTGTGAGTAGGTCTGGTTATGGCTTTCTAAATGACGCTGACACTGGCCACTGCACATAAATTATAGCACATGTTTGTCGTGCCTCATTCTACTGTCAATCTGATAGATGATAGCTGAAAATCTCATTCGTAAACAGGGATCTAATTTAATATAGTAGTTAGCGAAAGCGAACACACGATAAAAAAAAAGTTTTTAGAGGTCAACGACCGCTGTTAGTATTGTTAAATGAAGTATGAGTTAAAACAATGTTTTATCGTGTTTCTGGTCCAAATTTCAATATAGATAAAGGTCTCAAACAAGGCGATTCACTTTCACCTAAGCTGTTAACAAGCGCACTGCAGGAGGTTTTTAACAAGTTGCCTGATTCTTGGTAGCCACGAGGCATGAATGTTACCGGCCACCAGCTAACAAATCGCCGCTTTGCTGATGATATTATGATATTCTCCACATAACCTTCAGAACTTGAAGAAATGCTCCAAAATCTGCGCACAGCAAGTTTGGACTTTCAACGAACAGATTCAAGACAAAGGAAGATCATGACCAACAGCACGAAACGTAGGGTCGAGGTAGACAGGCATGTGTTGCAGATAGTGTCTTTCAAGAATAGGCAAGACAAGGAAGTTGAAAGACGAGTTCAATATGCATGGAAGATCTACTGGACCTTTAACTAACACATGAAAGAGGCAGTCTACCAATAAAAATGACAAAAAAACTGATCGACATGTTCATTCTGCCCGTCCTAACCAACGGTGCACTAAGTTAGCCAATTACTGTACAACAGAAGTCCAAACTTAAGATCCAACTATTATACTCTGCTCCGTTGCCCGTTGGCAAGCGAACAGAACTCGTTACAAATACCACCCTGCGTGCCATAACACAAGTAGCGGATGTTGGAGTAAATACAGCCGGACTGAAGTGGGAGTGAGTTGGGCACGTTGCATGAATGCACCCGGAGAGATAGGCAAAAATTGTCACTCACTGGACGCCAGAGAACATCAGAGTGCCGTAGAGTTTTTTTGTCAACAATAACGTTAAAAAAAACTGTATTTCGGAATGCTGACGTCCTGGATGGGCAAAGCCCATCTCATGGAAATATTAAGCCCAGATGATCTGGAGTCAAGGCCTCGCCTCTCATGCAAGTGCCAATGTGACGTTTTCGATCCATACGTACTTACAATTTTTTTTTTGGACATCACTGACGTCGATGAAGGAAAACATCGTGATGACCACGCTTCACTTATAATTAATGTTAGGCTGAAATCATCAAACCGCCTTAAGCAGGAGTGGAATTCAATGCTCATGCCTTCTCTGTATGAGAGAAACGCCTTTGATGTCCAATAGGACATTACAGGCTGGTATCAGGTAATAGTATTACGCCCCTTGAACAACAAATACTAGGTACTCACTTTGGACGTTCCTGGTAATAATGAGAGTGTATTTTTGTTCAAACTGACAGCTAGCCCATGACAGAAATTTCTCGAAGTCAGCCGGGGTTGGGCGTTGAAGTACGTCCAAGTCACTTGGAATGCTAACCATTTTTTTTATTTATTATTGAGTCCTACTTTGATGATAATTCGTGATATGCCGTGATACTGGTAGGTATTATGATAATATCACTGATATTCTATACAGAGAAACTCCGTGGTATTTTAGGAAAATTACGAAATATTGACAAGACGTCAAAGAGAAGATTTTTTCTTATAAATAAATTATACTCGTAGCGGTCTAATTATAGTACTCTTTGTAGCGGTCTGTATAGGCCACTGACAAGTGTAGTGGTCAATTCGAAATTAGAGCTTGTACTTTATAAGAGTCAGCGTAGACTGAGCAGCAATTGATTAATGGGGAAGGCAACTGTCAAAATGGCGCTGTCGTAGCTAGTTCCCAACACAAGCTAAAAATACAAGGCGTGATGTGGTTTTACTTTATTTTAGCGAAAATTGACGCGTTGTTGTGTTCCTAGATACTCCGAAATTGGAGTTCGAATTTCTTGTAAGCCCCTAAAATTAGAAGATTGTGCTTTAAAGCTATTCGTACAGATTTTTTTGAGTTCGAATTTATGTCGTGAACATTTTGAAGAAAGTGATTACGAGGAAATATTCAAGGTTTAAAATTCTGACACTTTCCATGTCAAGTACTTGATTTAAAATACTGAAATCACCGAAAATAACGAAATAGTGAAATAAAATCAAACTCATGAATGAACATTAAATGAAATGAATGAACGAAATGTCAAAAATTTTGTAGGCCGTAGGGACCTAGCTATTGTCACGCCATCTACAATTAGCTTTGCCCGAGCTTCCCCATTGAAAATGCCACGGCTTATTTTAATAATTTAATTTTTGTATTGTTTTTTTTTGCTGCACTTTGGACGCTTTCTAACATGATTCTCACATTTAAGATCAACATTAATGATGATACTAATATTTTTGTAACAATATTATTTAAAAGAGTGTCCATGGTGTTTCTTGCCCGTTGTTCTCCATAGGTACTTATTGCGCTTTGGAATGGGCAACTAGCTTCATATTTCTGATTTACCAACTTCTTGGCAATTCAAAAGTACCGCTAAATGTTTAAATTGAAATACACGATTGCGATCAGACGCCGCCGCATCACATGAGTAAGTAACCCAACGAGACAAATCTTCTAATTATCAAAGTTGTGAGCACTGTCTTTAGTCTCAATAAGGAATCTTATTCTATCAGAATATTTACAATCAGCTGAACTTAGATAAATGGTAGGTCTCGTGGCCCTCGACTAGATACCGTTGACGTACTTGTCAAATGCAGCAACTAATACCACGCCTAAGTTGGCGTACCCGAGTCAGTCACACTGCAAGCTGTCTGTCACGTGCACGTGCCGAATGTTTTATTAAATTTTGGGCATAATCCGAAGTAAAATGCCAGTTTGCGTAGTAAAACTGTGTAAAAATAATACTACAAGGAATAAGAAGGACACTGGGATCACATACCATCAGTAAGAATCGTATAATTTCAAAATTTCAATATAATAACATGAATCCTAAACGCCATTCAGTGTTGCCGCTTAAACAAGAGTCAAGTTTCTCGTGGTTGAGATTTTTATAAAATGTGCATTTATTGTTTTTGTATTTTATTAAATATCCTATTTTATTTATCTAACCTAGTTCTATGAATTGTTTATTGTTTATCTTTGTAATCTAAACACTTATGGTGTAAAAATGTTAGCTGACACTATTTCAAGGGGTGATTCTACCCATGAAACTGAACAATTTTCCCCAAGGAACAACTAAATTCAAAATTCAATGTCTGGTATTAAGATGATGGAACACTAGGAGGTGACGTAGACACTGTTCTAAAAGATCTTCAATTACTAAAGCAGCAGTTCCAATCCATCGGCCTCGAACTCAACAGCTCAAAATGCGAAATTTACCTTTGTGACAACACCGACAGACAATCGACCATACAGAAATTCAATTCAATAGCCCCAGATATCAAAATTTTGGAAAAAAAGTTCACTACATCTCCTAGGTTCCTCAATTTTAGACGACAGCTTTTCACAATTCGTCGACGAAAAAATTAAACATTTTAACGATATTTCGGAAAGACTTTCTAAAATGAATTTACATTCGGCATTCACCCTTATCAGATATCGCTGTTTCGGTCCAAATTTTATGTATTTTCTCCACTCTTCCTCTATACTTATGGAAGCAGTCACATCTTTAGAAAAAATCGATCATATTATTCGAAATACTCTAATATCCATTTTAAATGTGGCATTGGACCGTGCGTGGCTGCAAGCCACACTACATATTCGTTTTGGTGGGCTCGGCGTCCGCAAAATTGCCAGGGCGTTCCTGTCCTCGGTCCACAGCACCGAAAAGTTAACCACAAGAATCTCAGCCCGTTCTCAGGTTGACTCTGAAGTGCCGTGTTTGACCGATGCGGTGTACGCCTGGAAAGTGGCTTGCCCGGACACGGTACTGCCCGAAAACCCATCTTCCCGAGTGGGATGAGCCGCTCTGCAGGTTGGTACGGAATAATCTCATTAATACGTCCACCAATACTGCCGAGCGTGCCCGCCTGCTGGCTGTAGGTGAACGGGAGTCGGGCCTCTGGCTTCAGGCGCTACCGTCACCCAACAAAGGCACTTTGCTCTGTGACTCCACATTCCGGCTCGCTAATTGTTTGCGTCTGGGCGCTCCTTGCGGGGCTCCACATTGCTGTCAATGCGGTGAAGCAGTCAACTGCCTCGGAAACCAAGGCCTATCGAGAGCGCTGGTCAGATGGCACGGCACGCCAGCATTAATGACATCATCCGTCGGGCTCTTGTCACCGCAGGGGTGCCAGCTGTTTTAGAACCCAATGGCTTGGCACGTGACGATGGGAAGAGGCCAGATGGAATTACCATAATGCCTTGGAAGTTCGGCAGGCCTTTGGTGTGGGATGAAACCTGTGTCGACACCCTCCCGCCATCCGATTTTCCTAGCACGGCGGGCTGTGCCGTGGCGGCTGCTACTGGAGCAGAAGACCTCAAACGGCGCAAGTATAACAACCTTATTGGGAGCTATATGTTTGAACCGTTTGGGGTTGAAACAATAGGTCCTTGGGGTCAGAGTGCTCATCAGTTATTTCGGGACATCGCCAAACGGTTGGTCGACACTTCTCGTGACCAGAGGGCTGGCCAATTTTTTTCCCAAAGAATAAGCATTGCCATCCAACGTGGCAATGCTGCCAGCCTTTTGGGCACTTGTCCCGTTGACAGCGATGCGGACGTATTTTTTTATGCCCTATGAGCTCTTTACCCCTTTTTTTGTATACATTTGTACATTATATATGTCGGAGATGGATAACAATTACATGTGATCTTTATTATTAACTATTGTCTAATAAATCGACACATAATTTATGAAGTGCTCTGTGTACGCACTATTTGATTCTTGGCAACTTATTTCAATAATAGTAACCAATGGTTTTGTTCAAAACAATTTATGACAATGTTATTTCAATTTAATAGTGGTTTACTATGTAAATTTACCATTGTTAGTTTATGACAATCATTATTGTATTATTTGATTACTTTATAATGTGTCTTATAAGATTCAGCACATTTTAGTGTTTTGTATCAAGTGAACACGTGACGTACTTCCGTGCGTCATCGGACAGAGTTGTTGTGGAGGGATTGCAAGGTGGGGGTATCGTCTTATAAAATAGCGTGCCCTCTGTGTACGAGGAGTCGATCTTCGGATTCGACTCAATACAGAGCTCCCCTGCTCCCGACAAAACTGTCGGTTTACCTGGTACAGCGCTGCTGTATATTGACATAGCTGTATTTGATTGCTGATAGCGAGCGATACACTTTGTCGTTGGGTGGCTTGGCCACTATACGAACTGAGACCTGAAAAAGTCTGTTCGGTTACTTGTATTGTTTTAATTTGTATTAGTTTAATTAATAAAAACCCTGTAATAGTTTATACCGTATTGTTTATCCCTATAAAATGGGAACTCCAAACCCTGACGAAATACCTCTCGGCACTCCTGATCCTACATCAGAAGTGGGATTAGGTTTAGCCCAGGAATCGCAAGGTGTTGGTGATCCATGGCGAGTAATGTTAGAGCTTCAGAATCATAATATGGCTCAGTTAATTGAAGCGATTAAGACGCACTCCACTCCGTCTACTGTAATTCGCTTGCCCGATTTTGACCCAGACCTATCTGATTCCAATGCTCAATCTTCAAGTACAACCGTTGATATTTGCCTATCGGAAAAGCCTCTTCAAGGTGGCACTCTTATTATTACTCTTACTAAAGCCTTAAAGGGCAGTGCTAACGTATGGCTTTCCCAAGTATCGTATTCAGGTATGACCTGGTCCGACTTTAAAGAGTCTCTTCCTCTCTCGTTATCATAGTTTCGGAAACTGTTGCCGCTACCCTCATTAACCTTCATAATAGTCGACCGAAAGAAGGAGAATCTGTAGCCGCATTTGTAAAAGCCTGAGTGTCATTAGTTTCTACTGTACTGGCCCATGTCTCCAAAATTTGATTCCCGTGCTCATCGACTAGCATTTACTATCGAAGTACATACTAGGCATACACTTCAACAAGAACTGAGTGTCTTGTCCCATCTTAAGAGAAAGTCTCAGATTTCCTCTGACCAGCTCGATTCTTCTGAACCTGAGAGGTTCAAACCAAGTTCAATAGAATGTCACTTTTGTGGTATATTGGGGCATAAATCTACAAACTGTCGCAAGAAGGCTGAGAAAACTAATCGTCCTGGACCTGCCAGCTCGTAACATAAGGCGACACTACAGAAGATCGTCTGTTACCGCTGTGGGGAGTCGGGACTCGTCGCTCCACGCTGCCCAAAGGCGACTGCAAGGCGATCGGAAGGCGGCCGGGAGTCGACCTTCGAGCAGCCAGTCCTCCGTGAAACGAGTTGAAGCGTGTGATGTACGACCTATCACAGGTGTTCTACAGCAATCTGGTGAGTCGCTTCCATTTTGTTACGACTCTGGGACTGCTTGTTCTCTTATTGCAAAAACATTTGCTGAAAAGTTGCCTGGCAAACGTATCTCTTGTGTGGTCAATATGAAACTTGTACCGAACAAATTCTGAGTGAAGTAGAAATAGATGGTTACCATTTAGAGGTACACTTAAATGTGATACCGGATGCCTATAAAAGTCGTAATATCACGATAGGCTAATAGATGTTAAAACTAGGTTTTGCGGTTAATATGACCGAAAATAAGTAAGATTATTGTTGATCAAAGCTCTATTCCTGATACTCTGATATTTTATGATATTGATCTCTTCCAGAATCAATGAACAAAGCATAACAGACGTTTTGAGATTACAACTCTGTCAAATAGTTATCTTTTCGCTGACCAACAGCGTACGCAATTCAATTTTTTTTGCAATCGTTTCTAACATGAAAAATAACTTTCTACCCCCTAATGTTGTCAAAGTTATGAATACCGATCAGGAACCGTGTACCGTAAATACAACAGAATGGACAAACTCGTGGTTTACATATAGTTGGGATTAAACATTTAAAAGATTTGTGACCGTTGCGAAATTGCATTAAAGCTCTTCAAGTCCAGTGTCATTATTAGGAGCACTCGTTCACGTTATAGCTGACCAAGGTCATTGTTTTTCTAGTAATAACTTTAAAGATTTTTGTGATTGTCCAAATATTGCTTTGCCTTTAATAGCTACCTGTGCATGTATGGCTAATGGGAAGGTTGAACGCATAAGAGTTGCTGACCTTTAAGTTTGATTAATGATGACTGTTAACAGTGAGGAGATTGAAGTAAATCTGTCTCGTGTAAGGGAAAAAGCAGCCCTGAGTAGAACTAAAAGTGCCGAATACAATGAAGCCCGATATGATTAGGCTAAAGCTATGTTGAAAGGTCCCTATTGAGTTTTAGAACTATTGGATGGTGATAGATATTTGTTAAAATCTTTGAGTACTAATAGAATTTACAAATATGCCCATGATTATTTACGAAAAATGCCTGAATGTCCAGTCACTGTTCGTAATGAAATCAATGTTGACACAGATGATGATGCATCTGCTGCAGACATAGTATAGCTGAATTGACAAGATGTCTATGTTGACTCTTTATCTTGATATTTAATCGGATGTCTATGTTGACTCCTGGATTTGGACGTTGAACTTGACGCTTATGCGGGTTGTCTATGTTGACGCCTATGCGGGTTGTCTATTCGACTCCAAGTTACTTGTCGAATCCCTATGTCTCTACTTTAGTTGAGCTATGTAGTGTCTGTAGCAGTATGGTCATTTTGAGTCGTTGTGATGCAACTGCTATTGATAATAATTTTATTGGACTACTTCAGGATTTTTCTTTTCTACATACCTTTTGTTAAAACTTATTGCTATTAATTTTATTGGTATACTTCGGTATTTTTCTTTTCAACATACCTTTTGTTAAGGCTTTTGTTTGTCAGAAAGGCCGAACGATATTCACAAAGAGATTTGTTTTCAGGATCACACGAGGCCGTGTAAAACGTCAGTTCTGGCCGTGTCGGAGATGGATAACAATTACATGTGATCTTTATTATTAACTATTGTCTAATAAATCGACACATAATTTATGAAGTGCTCTGTGTACGCACTATTTGATTCTTGGCAACTTATTTCAATAATAGTAACCAATGGTTTTGTTCAAAACAATTTATGACAATGTTATTTCAATTTAATAGTGGTTTACTATGTAAATTTACCATTGTTAGTTTATGACAATCATTATTGTATTATTTGATTACTTTATAATGTGTCTTATAAGATTCAGCACATTTTAGTGTTTTGTATCAAGTGAACACGTGACGTACTTCCGTGCGTCATCGGACAGAGTTGTTGTGGAGGGATTGCAAGGTGGGGGTATCGTCTTATAAAATAGCGTGCCCTCTGTGTACGAGGAGTCGATCTTCGGATTCGACTCAATACAGAGCTCCCCTGCTCCCGACAAAACTGTCGGTTTACCTGGTACAGCGCTGCTGTATATTGACATAGCTGTATTTGATTGCTGATAGCGAGCGATACACTTTGTCGTTGGGTGGCTTGGCCACTATACGAACTGAGACCTGAAAAAGTCTGTTCGGTTACTTGTATTGTTTTAATTTGTATTAGTTTAATTAATAAAAACCCTGTAATAGTTTATACCGTATTGTTTATCCCTATAAAATGGGAACTCCAAACCCTGACGAAATACCTCTCGGCACTCCTGATCCTACATATATATTTTAGTGTTAGCTTGTATATTGTAATTTAGATTATGATTAATAAATTCTAGAACAGATTTTTTTTTTTAAGTTGTGAAATTATGCAATTTATATGTAAGACATTAAAGGGACTATAAATCATACGCTTTATTTACTATTCATTTATATGTATTTTATGAGCTATATTGATAACTTAACTTATAGACCACAGAATAAAATATTTTTCCTTTAACTCGGGTAACAGTTGAGCAGCTGGTAGTTCTCAATGTCAACTGACAAATGTCAAGTGACGATGTCTTGCACACTCTACAATATTGAGTTGCCGCATTCACGGAGCTATTGTTTGTATAGAGCGCGTATCTAGTCTTGCGCAGCGTTATCTAAGCAGCTAAATATATTTTGAGTTGTTTTTATAAACATTTGGTAACCGTTCTCTATGATAGGCATATATGATATATTAGTATGAAGGCTTTATGCCTTTACATCCGGTTCTGTTTTGAAGAGTTCCACAACCCTGGGTCCATGAAGGGGCTTCGTAAGCATGTCAGCAATCGTCGAGTTGCAAGGACTTTGCATACTTCAAATACCGGTATGCCATCTGTAACACATTCTCGTTTATGCTCAGTTTATGTTTATCTGCACGATTAATGACAAATGCGTGCACTGACTGGACACGAACACTCAAATCTGCAGGCTTAGCATGGTGTTTTCTGTTTCTACTCTACTGTAGAATAGAAATCGCTTTCTACGCTCCTCGAAATCTCTTTTTCGCGAGCACGAGGACATACTTAGACTCAGGTTGCTTTATAGACAGTGATTTTCCTTAGCAACGGGTTAGTTGCTAGTGATGTGTATAACTACCCATTTTTACCGTACAATTGCGTTTCGTTTCTGTGTAGACAGTAGAAAACTTTCTACTGTCTACACAGAAACGCCATTTTTGTCTACTCTTCCGTCGACAATACGCTTCTCTAGGGCGCTCGTGCTAAGCCTGCTGTATGGTTCTTTCCTCAAAAGACAATTTCAGACACCAACCTACATGGTCCATGATCTGTAAAATAAACAATGACGTGAATATTTACTTACCTAGGTATTATTTTATTGTTATTATTGTGAATGTTAAGACTATGTCATTGTTTTTTACTTTTCTTTTATATTTTTTATCATTATCTCAGTTAGTTTTAATCGTAATCTTGGTCTGGCGGTTTGAGTAATTATGCGGCCTACCCAATGTTCTTTCTTTGGTATTGTTCGTCGAATCATTGAGCTCCTTATGTTTTGAGTTGAGCTGCACGATTACTGACAAATGCGTACTAACTGGACAGGTCCACTCAATCTGTGTGGTTCATTCCTCAAAAGACCATTTCAGACATCAATCCACATGGTCTTCACATGATCTAACCAAGAATATGTCTGGACTTTAAAAGAGACTGTGACCTCTGAGTTTGTTTCGGCCTTTCTTCTCAGAGTAGTCAGATAGGAAACGCCGACCTCATCTAGTTTAAAAAAAAATTTTTGACGTGTAAAAGTGTTTGTAAAAACCCACTTACAGTAATAAAATCATTTATCATTTATGAAAAATCTTAAACGTACGAGTTTGTGTTATTGATCTATCAGCTACAGGCACGCACACATAAACCCACGTAAACATCACTCCTCCGACAATATTTTCAAAAGTAAAGGGCTAAACATAAAGTAACCGTAACAAGGTATTATAAGAAGACTTGCATAACTCTAAAGAACAAGAGGTCCATACTCGGCTGGTCGCACTCTAAGCACCGTATCATTCGGTTTTATAAATCTATAGACATATTTAACGCGGTGTGTTTCTTTACATACTGAATCTAGATAATCAAGAGCGTGGGGTGCAATAACAATTTAAACCTTATAATTAGTCCTAAGTCTACAATCACGAGTCGGTCTTGTTGGCTGTGGATCGAAAGAACGATCGCGACGATCCTCGGCTACTTCTTGATTAGTCTCAGCATTATTATAATCATTAGCGTCGACTTTACTTTCAGCCCACCCAGCCTCCTCCCCGATTTCATTTCGCTCGCCTTCCATAGACTGCGATTCAATAACAGGAAGGCAATTCTCACGCATCTCTCGTTCGTTATTGTCGTTCGATTCGTACTTTTCCCTCGTAAAAATCGAGTGGAGCTATTCTCGCCATGTCGATTCGATCATTTCTCGCACGAACGCCATGCGACATGCCTTAGTTTACATGCGTCATGAAAAGAGTGGCCGGAACAAGTCGACACAAACATGACGTCATGTCGACCGTCGTCGGAGCAACGTCAAACAGTTGTTGTGTCATTCATGATTGTGCTCTCGCCCAAAAGTCTTCATGAATTTCGCCAGACGTCCGTCCAGCACTTTTATCACAAACAAATTGAAACGTTTGTTAAATATATGAATATAATAATTTATTTCGGTAATCTTGTGTATGTAACGTGACTGTATGAATATGCAATTTCTAATAATGAGTCAGTGATACTCGAAATAAAATTATTTTATTAATTATTTATTAGTCACTGTTATTGCCGCAAGGTGCAAGGCCCAGCCGCTACCTTGCAGCAGTCGTTCACAAACGCACAATCAAGCCTGCTTGCTATCATAGACAGGATGCTGTTGGCGCTGTCCCGCACCCTACAGACCAAGGATGCGCACCGCTTTCGCATCATCGTGTAGAAACAGTCCACGTGAGCTTCAGCGAACATCCCCGATGCGCTGCAGCATTGGGGCAACCACATCAGCACCCTAAATGTGTTTTTGCGAAGGGCGCTGTATGATTTTTGAGTATATATAATAATATATAAATTGTTTATTTTTGTACTCTTAACTCCTAACTATAGTGCAAATGTTCAGCAAGGTGATACTGCAGCTCGAAATTTCTCGCTTCCAGGAGCGGTACCGCGTTTGTTGCGGTTGCGTCACGATCGACCCTTCTTGCCCTCATCTAGAGTGAAACCCTCGTCCACTTGACTGGTTTAGGAGTCAACAACAATCTGTAAAAATGATTTCTTAGCCAAAAAAAATGTGAGCACCATTTTATGCATATCACATTTAAAAAAAAAAAACATTATTGATTCTTCGTGAAATTTCTCGTTCCCAACCCATCACGTCGCATCGCATCGCCAGCCCGCGCTATTCCTCCGTTTTCGCTTAGCGTTCTGTCTCACTCTTTTTATTTTTGCTTGGCTCCTAAGGGTCTTAGCAGGATGACATGAGATAGCGATCCGACTAGTAGTTTCAGAGATTAGCACGTTCAAACTAACAAACTCTTCTGCTGATAGATTTGTATTGTCTATCTCTTGTTCCTTCTTTTACTTTAAAACGAAAGGCACAGAACGTGGCTTGACAAAATTTGGTTGGGTGCCTTCTTTTAAAACAAGTTTCACCCCAAACTTGTTGAACCTACCTAATTCGTCAGTAAACAAGTTGGAGTATTTAGTTACAAGTTGCTGCACTACTTTTGTGTCAGACTCAGAAATTATTGATTGAGTTTGGATGTTATTGATATCCAAGGTAAAATATATCCTGAACCTTGACATAAAATCTCCTTCTATCAAAGGAGGTGCTCCGTTCGGCAATACGAATATATTAATGTCATAGATGTTATTTAAGGGCGTAATTTGACCTTGAAAATATCCAAAAGCGAGATTGGTTTTATGGCCATTGTAAAGACTCATTTTCTGGTTAGATTTTATCAGAATACGGTCAGAAAAATATTTCCTGTAAACTAAACTTCTCACACGAGCCGTCCATTCTTTAACGCTCTCGCCATCAGATCTCCTCGCCTCGTAAAACTTCTCTCTATCCGCAAAAACAGAACGTCTCGGCGTGAAATGCTTGAATTTTTTTTTACTAGATCGTCGAACGTAACTTCCTCTAATATATCAGGGTGAAGTAAGTTCCGTGAAAGGCGGTAGCTGTTGTCCGAAAGATGAATCAGTAAAAATCACTCTTATTTTCGGTTTTTACACTCAATTTTATGAAGTGCACTAGCCGACCTTTAAATATTAGCCAACCTTGGACGTCGTATTGAGACTGGAAAGATTTCCGATGATATTCGACATTTAAACGAACTTTTTATTTTATAATAAGGTGGGTAACTTGTCGTCAGTTATCTGTCAGCTACCAAATAGCGAAGCGGTTTCGATTGGATGCTAGTATATTACTGACATAGCGACACAACATAATGGTACAGTCACGGACACAAACACACATATGCACATCAGTTTTGCTCGCTGATGACATTCCTGTGGTGGATTCTTGGCCAGGCTGATTGCTGACTCATTGTAGATGCATAGGTTTGCTGAACAATCCTCATCTTTGATCTCTTTCATGATCCTCTTTAGCCATATGATCTGTCGTGCAATTTCACTGGCAGCGACTATCTCTGCTTCGGTCGATGAAATTAATAGCAACAGTAGATTGTCGTTTTTCCTGCCATGAAATTGGCCTTCCAGCATACAAACATGGTGGAGCGCCCTGTGTTGTGCTCCCATGATCGCCATCGCTCTAACACTCCAATCGTTGTTTCGTTTGTATAAACTATGCCTTTGTCTTTGTGTCTTTCAGATAGCGTAAGATTCGTTTGGCAGTTATGATATTCTCCTTTGTAGAATTATCAAGATTGCGTGACACATCACCTACAGCGTAAGCTATATCTGTAGTGCTATTCTGTAACCATCTCACCGTGTTAACTTAGGTGAAGTGAGCTGTCAGCGCGACTGATACTAGGGATCGAACAAGACGGGATGACACTGACAGCTCACTCCACGCAAGTCTTCACGGTGAGATTTTTACGGAATCGACATGCTGGTCTTGTCCAATTCATGCGGTAAGCTTTTCCTCCCACTACTTGAAGATAAGGGAAAACCATAGAGCTTTCTTCTTCTTTCTTACTAGCATTCGACTTTAGGATCAGTGTTGTCAGTTTTCCATGCCGAATCTTCAAGAATGCGTTTGGTGTACAATTTCTGATGAAGAAAAATAGAACGTCTGACTTCTTATCTATTTCCAATTTCAAATAATAGCTAGTTGATTGAACAGTTTTGTTAATCACTTTTTAATGTCGAAGCAAAAGGCCCATCATCAACAAAAAGATCTTAGACAATCTTAATTTTGCCTATTTGTCTTATGAACAGTCAATATAATAAATGTATTTTGTCTAAGTTGGTACGTTAAATTGGGTCAGAGATATCTTTTCCAGAGCAGCAACACTTATAACTACGTTTACAGTACTGATCGTTGCTACAGGGCTAAAAGTCTTAAAAAAGTCTAATCCTTCTTATAATAATTTGCTTTAAAAGCTGTAGGTTCATCATTAGATAGGTAGGTACACTCGATGACATTTTGCAGATATAATCTTTGCATCGACTGAAGTTCTGAGATTAGTCCGGTCGGTCGTTTTCGCGTACAATGACATCTTGAGAGGGGTCTTCATTATTTTCCACTTCCTCGCTTTCTGATTCTACAGTGTCATGAATCTGTTCAGACTTTTCTATGTCGATGAGATTTTGCTCTGCTAGAACACCATGTTCCTCTTGTGCATCTCGATCTACATTTCTGAACTTTTTGGTCATTAAAGCTGTGTGATGTCGAAGTTGAATCATTTGTAGATGGTGGGCTGTTTTGGGCATCATTCAGTATCATGGTTTCCTGTAATCTTCTTTTTTTTCTTAGTCCTCTAATAGTTATTCTAATAGTAATTTTGTTAGTTTAGGTTAAAGGTTGAGTATCGGTCGGGGCGTCTTTCTTGCCAGGTTATCCAATTAACAGTATCTTTTCAAGTCTTCTAAGTCCCAAATCCTGTATCCTTCATCTCCATAGTAGCCAATTCATATTCCTTTTTGAGCTGTCTTGTCTAGCTTTTTGCGATTTGATTTAGGAATGTGGGCGTAGCACTTCAACCAATAATTCTAAGGTTTTTGAAACCTGATTTCTTTTCATACCATAACTCATAGGGAGATTTTCCTTGTGCATTTGACGAGCCAGTCCGATTTAGAACGTACACTGCAGTGTTTATGAGTTCTACCCAATGAACTTGAGGTATCTCTTCATGCATCATGAGGTATCTCGTGTGGCTTCTACTACTGTCCGATTAATCTCCTAAAACAGGCCCTCTCTCTCCTCTCTCCTACCCTTTTGCTGTGCCGTTCAGAGTCCATAATGATATAAATTATATAATTACCACCTAAGTACACATTATGGTAAAGCAATAAATATATTGAGTATTGATTCTCTCTTACAACGCATGGTTGTATTGAAAGAGAGAATGCTTGCAATGCTTGTTCCTGAGAGTGGGGCATCGTCAGTGTTATTTGTGTTCACATGTTCATACACGAACTTTCGAATTTGTTCATAATCAAATTCGCCTCCGTTTTCGCTTAAGATTTCTTTGACATTGTGACCTCAGCTCAGCTTTGATTTGTTTGAACTTTATCCATGCTTCAGACTCCTGTTTCACGAAATATATGTAACGACAGCGAGTAAAGTCGCACAAACATCCATAAACTCACGCCTTCATGGGGGTAGGCAAAGACCACAGAACGCCACCTGCTACGATCTTTACATATTCATTTTGCCTCGTTTATGTTCATACATGGTCATACGCTTGTATCGGCGCCAAGTACCTTAAGTCATCCTCGAACATTAAGAAATACTTACTTGGTACTAAATGAGAAAAACACAAATACATACGATTAAAATTACCTAATGTTAGAAGTTGCGAATGTGACATCATATTGAACGGAGAAAACCTAGAATTTATTAACCAGACAATTCCTAGGAATCACGCTAGACGAGAAGTTACAACGAGGACCTCATATAACATCTCATGCGGGGCGACTAAGCTCGGCCGATTATGCTGTTAGAAAGATAAGACAGTTAACAGATGTAGAAACTGTGCGTTTGATTTATTTTAGCTACTTCCACAGCATTATGTCAAATGGCATTTTAAGGGGGGTTGGGCTGCTGACATTGAATCCGTTTTTGTCTGCTAAAAAGAGCTGTCAGACCCATTTACAATCTATAAATTCGCGAATCTCGTAGGGAACTATATAAGAAGATTAATATAATGACGGAACCTTGCCAGTTAATTTATGTATATAAGAAAAAATCTACGTCTTTTTAATAAAATAAGTGATAGACATAATTTTAACACTAGACATAATTTAAAATAGATTATAAATATATATAAAATTATCTAAAGTACATACATCTTTTATGGGGTACTGTGTTAAATGTTACAAGAAAATTGCTTTATTTAATGGTTTTTTTATATAGTTTATCCTACTATATTGTAAAATTAATTATTAAACAAGCAAGACAATACTGCGCTCCAAAACCAAAATAGCTGACGTGGCTCAAAAGGCTGCTCAACTTAAATGGGACTGGGCAGGTCATGTTTGCCGCATGTCGACCAAACTGTGGGTTCAAATAACACAAAACTGGTGCCTGATGGCGGGACAAGCTGGACAGGATCTGTGAAAACTGGAAGAGGGACGCGCAGGCTCGCGAAAGATGGGAGCAGTGGAGGGAGGCCTTTGCCCAGGAGTAGGAAAGTTGGATGACAGGGATCGTTGAAAAAAATTAGACAAAAAGTAATTGTATTTTTTATTTAAACCTAAATGACCACAATAGTATCTAAAATGTAAAGTATTTTAATCTAAATACAAACGCAACATTAAAATTAATAGTCTAACAATATGAGTCTTAAAAAACTAGAAATAGTATTAACAAAATCATAAAAGATAATAAAATAACAATGAAACACCTGAAAAATTTAAGCATAAACGTAACGTAAGTATTTTAAATAGAAAACTGAAAAACTTTTATTTGATGGTGGCGGTGGATCTCGAACTTAAAGGCTTCCTTTTAATTGCAGCTTCTGATTGTTTTCGCAAACCACCTAAACCTGACATAAGGAGGAGCTGATCAATCTCTCCATACTCTTTACAATCTACAGGCATTAAGTTACCTTCAATCAAAACTTTGATCAAACCCCTGGGAGTTCTGCTAAGAGACCTCTGCGATGATAAAACTTCATGCAATTTCTTGAGACTAATGTAAGAAAGGTTGTTGTAAGCAATATTCAAATAACACAAGGTATTATTACCGAAACAATGCACTTCACCATCTAGTGTTTTAGTGTTGTTTGGAGAAAAGGGCGCATTAAACAAATCCATCGTTGTTTCAGCTAAATATTCAGCTCTTTCTTGTATAATTTGGGCACCTGCATCTGTAAGCGGCATTTGCAAAGGCATATATTGCAGTGACTGACTGAGTTTACCCTTCTTCAAAGTCTTTTTTTTCATTGGGTTTTTATTTAATGTTGTAGATTGGAGCTCTTGAATGAATGTGTTAACTATATTATTTCTCTCTTTTAGGTAAGCCACATATCTGAGTCTACTTTCTAGTAGTTCTTGAGTTTGCAAAGGAAATTCCTGTAATGTGTCGAGAATGCTCATAGCTCCTTCGTCGGTAATCATATTACCCGCTAAGTTCAGGTAACTGAGTTGTCTGTTTGTTCGCAACATTTGTGCTAAATACTTCGCACCAACGTTTGTGATTTTGTTACTTGATAAGTTTAAAGCAGACAATATTCTCGATGCGGGACATGGGTCTTTTAATTGATCCGTTATCGTTTTCACAACGTCATCATTTATCGTGCATTTCGCCAAAGAGAGATGTTTTAACTTACTATGCGTTAACAATGTGTGATAGTTAGCTTCGCTGAGAAATGTACTATCAAGGCACAACTCCGTTATATCAGAATTGGGTAGAAACTTGGATATTTCATATAAAGAATCCATGCTCAAGCCGCTATTGATTGTAATTGAAGTCAAATGTGGTTGATACGGAAGAGTGAGTGCGATTACTTGCATAACTCTTCTTGGTATCACCTTGTTCTTGAGAAGCTTCAGCTGCACTAAATTCTCATTGTAATTGTAAAATGTTTCTATCATGATTTTATTTTCGGTGACGATCTCAGTTTTGTCGAATACTGAACTATTTACCATGTCATCATTTAAACCGCGTGGTGACGATATTAGGGACGATTGCTTTTTCGGTTTAAGGCCCATTTTCTTATTTTTACCTGCAGCGCTCACGTACGACTCTGTTGAATTATCCATTTAATTATCAGTCTGTCCACGCTGTTTCTTTGATTGCATCTTAAACTTTAATTCAGGATAACATGAGACAAATAGTAACGACGAAATAATTATAGTTTTATACTTTTTACAGGGTGGATTTTTGAGACGAGGGAGTGGATCTTAAACAGGATAAAGGAATAAAGGGACTGAGTAGTCCTATCCACTGCCTTGAACGCGTATGGCGAGTGTTCTGGGGAGGAGCGTCTTCTTGTTGAAGTCTCATTTCTTCTGGCTTCTGTTTTTTCTGGTACTTAAACCTCAGTTATTCTGATAAGTTTTGATCCTTGTGAGAAACAAGATCGACGAGCATCAAATGAAGTTGTGGAAATTGCCAATTTTATTGCTGAGTGTACTTCTTTTTCAAAATCTGTGAATGCACATGTACAGAGAGCTGTACAGGTAACAGTGAACGACACTACAAGGGCCATTGTGGCGAAGGGCTGCCCGCAGGGGGGCGTCCTCTCGCCGCTTAAATGACAAAGGCTTCTTTACTGTAGGCTATGCCGGTGATATAACCACAATAAAAAATACACCAAAGATTACACACTAGAAAATACCCTATGCAACTTTATGCGCCAAGCCTTGAAAATAGTAGAGGACTGGTGCAACAGACACCAGCTATTCGTCAACCCCACAAAAACCCAACTGATTCTCTTTACAAAAAAGTGGAAACTGATGAAACCACAACTACCACGCTTCTTTGGTACTTCCCTAAGCCTATCAACCGAAACCAAATACCTAGGCATCTATTTGGACAAACCGCTCCATTGGGCAAAAGACACCAACTACATCACTACAAAAGTCACCATATCTCTGTGGCAGTGTAAGCAAATGCTTGGTAGAAATTGGGGGATTTCGCCCCAAGGTCACCTACTGGTTATACACTACTGTCATTCGACCAATTGGTATGCTTATGTAGCAATCGCTAGCTGCATGAGAACTACACCCACTGCTGCCCTACAGGCAATGCTTGGGCTGCCACCTCTACACCTCATCGTGCGGGAGGTGACGACCCCGGCCGCCTTCAGGCTCCTTATATCGCGAACCCTAAGCAAAGACTCTAGTGTCAAGCACATACGCATAAATCACAACCAAATGACAACCAATGATGGCATCACCCTGCGACAAAACCTCGAAGCGACACTACTTTTAAAAGCACTACAACATCATACTCTCAGAAGAACAGTGTGACTACTCAGGCCCAAATGAACTGAGAGTATACACCGACGGCTATAAGACCGCATCCGGTACCGGAGTCGTAGTTTTGTCACATTACCTTAACATAAACATATCAAATCCGCTGGGAATGTTCAACACCGTCTATCAGGCGGAGTGTGTGGGCATTATACAAGCGGTTTATGCCATAGAAGCCAGGTGAGTTACGGACACCCATATACGTATACTCTCCGACAGCGCCTCAGTCCTCCAATCATTAGGGAAAGAACATATTACCTCGAGTCTAACACTAGAATGTCACAATGCTCTAGAACGAGTAACGGTATCTAACCGCAACATGGTGACACTTCAATGGATAAAAGGACACAGTGGATCACTAGGCAACGACATAGCTAACGAATTAGCCAGGAGAGCATCCAGCACGTCGGCTTGCGGGCCTGAACCTATCATACCCATCCCCATTAACCAGATACGCAGGTGGCTGCAGGAGTCCACCCACGCACAAGCCGAGAGGTGGTGGACCTCGACACCAGGCTGCAGGCAGTCCAAGGAAGTTTTGCCATCCTTAGATGGAAGGCTAACCAGACGTTTATTACCAGGCGCCTGGTGACGGGGACTATCACAGGACACTGCTCGCTAAACAAACACTTTCACACAAAAGGCATAACGGACAGTCCCCCGTGCAAAGCTTGCATGGAGTCGGACGAAACCGTAGCGCATGTGCTCTTTGAGTGCACAGGCGTTATTCAGATTAGGACAGAAACCCTCGGGACACCCTGATCTTACACAGATATTCTCAGCAGACCAGAAGCTTTGATCGGCTTCTGGAGGAAGGTGGTCTGGTTGGAATATTAACCACCACGGGCCGCACAGGCCCACTATGGTCCACATGAAGGACTAAGTGCGGAAACCAAACCCTCTAACATCGAAAGGACTCAAAGGACTCTCTTAAAACCGTTTTCCTGTAGATAAAACGGTTAAAGAATCTGCCCTTACTGCCCCGTCTCAAAAATGTTACCTGTCTAGATCTACAAGACAGCACTTTTTTTCCATGTGCCATCATAATCAGCCTATAATGTTCCCACTGCTGGGACACAGGCCTCCTCTCTTCGAGATGGGGTGTACTGTAATCTACCACGCGGGCCTAGTGCGGGTTGGTAGATTTTACATGTCTTCGAATTTTCGTTTCTACGACATGCCGGTTTCCTTACGATGTTTTCCTTCACCGTTTTGAGAGCACTGGTGATTATTAACACAAACTAAGCGCCTGCATGTGTTCGAACCCACGACCTAACACTCGTAAGCCGGTGCCGTTACCACCGGGTCACCACTGCAGTCGATGTACTATATACGACAGGGTATTCGTTCATTGTTGTTAACCAAGCGTACTCTACAGTTCCCGTAAAGAGTGGTGACCGCCGACAAAGCGTCCGAAATTACCGGTGCATGACGTCACTGAAACGTTATTATCAAAGCAAGTTGGTGTGTTTTCCTAGAGACCGTTTTTGACACCGTAAATTCAAGCACCGCTGCCTCGCAAGATTTGCTCACACCGTAATTTCATGGGAAAAAGTGTCCATACTGAGAAGAGTGAGCTCACACGTTATCATAATAGCGTTTTCATGACAATCCAGTCAATTCACTGCGTCATTGTGTGTCAGAGATGTCAACATGAAATAGAAACGCGACTTTTTTTGGACGCGGTAGTGCCGGTGAATTCGTTTATCCAGTCTAAAAAATGCTAGAAAATGCGTGTTCATCTGCCGTTAACCGGGTGGACAATCGAATTTTTTATTTTCTGTAGATTTACTTCCTAGGCTTTGTACAGTCATTTATAGAAACTGACCCAAGATACTTAATAGACATTATCATACCATAAATTTTTCGCCAAGACGTCAGCTATAACAAGAAATTTAGAAAACTTTTGTAAATGTGCATTATATGAGACGAATTTATCCAGGATACACAATTACACACTTACAATCAGACTATATTGTTCCCACATACAAAATTACGTCTATCTCATAATTAAATTCGTGTTGGTCATTTCCTGGACGACGGTATTGCAGAATTTATAAATAACGTAGTGATGATTATTATTTCAAATAAGTTAAAAATAGATAGTAAGTCATTTGTTTTTTTTTATCTTTCATTAACAAGATCAAGATTCTTAATAATTTTTCACAATCTAGCCTATAAGACTTCTATGTAATTTGAATCGTATTTTAAAACTTAGAATAGTGTTGATTGTGCTTTACACAAGTCCGTTCCACTTTCTAAAAGTCTGATATAATGATATAAACACTTTGCTCATGTGTGTCATTGTCACTTTTATTTATTTACGTTAAACTACACTAACTCAAAAGGTTTTGTTAGTTTTAGTCTTTGCACTATATTTGTTTGTCGGTGGAGTCGGTGTGACGGGTTCCATTTATAGGTCACGATGGAGGACGTCATTTCTTATATACCAGGGCTTCTTTCCAAATGATTTTAATACTTCAAATGGTTTCTGTTTAATTATGTGGTTACAAAAAATTACGTTTTCAAATTAACTATTAATGTGGTTTAATATTTACTGTTGATGATGGGGTAAAAATTCGAAAGAACAATCACAAATGAATTCTCTATATCCACCCCGTGTGGGGATTTAGGATTTTCATGACAGCCATCACTGCAGCCGTTATGTGCGGCTTTTATAGGAATCCGTATCTTAAGAAAACACACCAAATAACTTTGATAAATAGCGTTTCAGTTGCGTCATTCGCCTTTAAATTGCATACGCTATATAGCAACCAACTGCCCGGTTGGTCTTGTGATCGCAAGAGCTACTGCTGAGCATGAAGTCCTGGGTACGATTTCCAGGTCGGGCAAAGTGTTATTGGGTTTTTCTATCTAGAATTACTCAGTAGCAGCCCGGAGTCTGGATTTGTGCCCGGTTGATGGCAATATGCTCTCCCGCTATTACATGGGACTTGCGAAGCATAACTGGTGAAATGTAGGTGTACTATAGCCTTCTGGGATTACAGGCGTGATGTTAAGTTTTATTTTATGTTATGTTATGTTATGCTATATAACAACCACCGCTCTTCTAGAAAACCGTAGATTTGGGAAGAAATTACACGCGTGGATCATCCGCACGGCAACAAACTTTCAATACGAGCCTACTTCTCGCCCGGGTTAATGACATCTCTAAGTGACAGAAAGAGACAGAGATATTGGCAATGCCGATCCGGTGGTTAGCACTGATTTCCCTGCATGGCTGTAACTGTAGTGTTCGTAGTTTATTCAACAAGCAGGAACGGGTCGGACGCGTTTCTGTGTGTTTTGAACTCTTCTAAACACTTACAAACAAATAATTTTAAATGTTATCCGATTCTTTGAAGAAGATGGCGTACTTACGTTGAGTGGCTCTAGTAACGACGACATCAGTGTCAATGGAGAATTTCCCGCAAGCCCATGGCAGAAAATGGTCAAAGTCGGTCGGCTTCAGGTGTTTTATTATGCCAGGATCCTCAATGCCGGTTAAACTGTCAGTGTTAAAGTTCATTTAGAAATTGTTACAGAATATATATGTATCACAAAATACAACTCAAATTATCGAAAAGTGATTACATAAAATCGTGAATACTGATATGACATGATAATGTCAAAAAGAAGAATGTTTTTTTTTTTCAAATTGTTATTTATATATTGAGTTTCTGAATAGCGAAAACATGGAGTAGTCATTACTTAAATAGTTTGAATTAAGTAGGTTGCATGCCAGAATAGTTATCATGTTAGCAATAAAAGTCAATCCTGCTTCTTCTTAGCGTAACGATGACAAAAAGTTCAAAAAAGTATCTCTTGCCTAAAATTCAGCTACTATACGTGAGCTCCGCCGCTCACCTACGCAGAAACACGTGTACTGGGCATGCGACGTCAGATGGAAAGCGAGCCAGTGCCTGTCGGGAGACGCCGCACTTGTACGACCCCTTATTACATAAAAAAAATATTAGGGTCCGATATTTAGGTGATGTGTTTTTTATGGGGATCCTACCTCTCTTTCTCTTCAAACGCCGTCCGGATTAACGGCCGAACCCAATACCGTATCTATCTCAAATTTTGGCGTACTGGAGATAGAAAAACCTATCAATCTCTGGTTTTAACGTCCCAATAAAACCAAAATATGCGACCTTAGAACGTTTTGTCAGCTATTTGTCTAACAGGGACAGATATAATTGTACAGTCTATCATCAGTAGCAACCTGTCTTAGGTTATTGGGTTTGGTCGTTAGGGAAAGGATCCCTGAATATCGCTAGTGTAATAAGGCTTTTATTTTTCACTAGCTGCTCGTCGCGGTTTCTACCGCATAAATCTTGATCTCGTGGGAGCTGGATGCTGTCAGAGGTAAAATAACTAAGAATGGACTGTGAGTTTTTTTACAGTTTTACCCGCAAACAACCTTCCATTTATAACAGCTCTTGTCGGAATCCATTGTTCGACAGTCTTACTGATAACGTTTTTAAATAATATTCAAAGCAGACAAATAATTATTATTCGGCTAATGTTTACTTTAACAGTCGTAGGCAGATGATTTTCATTCCTTATATTTTTGTACTTACGTAATATTTTAGTATTAATACTAGACATTGCTTTGATGTGCACACTAACAACCGGTGTTGTTTCCTTTAAGACCATTCCTTTCGTATGTCTATTGGTTATGCAAAATAAACTATATTTCTGACGTATATACGTTCTATTATGTCTCATTATGGCAAGCAAAGCCGATGTCGACCATTCTGCGGAAAACGCATTAATTTGAACCTGATGTCTGGAAGTAGGTGTGTGTCGTGCCGATTTTCGTTCAATGACACGTGACCAATGGCTTTCAATCCAATCTGTCATGCTTCCACCCACCCCTGTTTTTTTGCTGGCTTCCAGAATAACCACATGCAGCTGAATACCAGTATTTTACATAGAGCGAATGCCTAAATTATCTCCATAACCCAGTTACTGGGTAGCAACTGACCAATGGCAACCAATGTCTTTATTGTTACCAATGGTTACTAAATTAATATATAAATTTACGTTGATTATTTATACAGGGTGGCCTTCCCATCGACGCGCAGACTGTTACCATGAATGCAGCACTTGATTCTAAACAAATTTTTCGTTGGTTTTCAAAAAAATCATCTGCTGTTTCATACCGTCCACATATCTGTCCACAGACAGCTCACTGCTTGTTTTTCTTATCACGACTTTATCTTTATGTCCTACAAGATTCGCCCTCCCAAGCGTAAACCGCAATATATTCGCCTTAGGAACTATAAGGGTATGGACCTGGAGGCATTGCAGCGTGATGCTGGTAGTATCGACTGGACGGACGTCTTGGAGAGCATGTGATACATGATCAACGATATGGTTCACATTTTCAACAGCACTCACTCAGCTTATACGATCGTCATGACCCTATCCGTCGAGTTAAAGTAAAGTATGTCCCGGCCCCCTGGCTCACTTCTGCCATTAAGGATGCGATGGCTTGCAGGGACAGAGCCAAAAGGACGTTAAAGCGCTGTCTTTCTGAGCGCAACTTGTTTGCGTTTAAGTTACTGCGTAATCGCTGCAGTCGTATGTGTAAAGATGCAAAGAGACGCTACTTCTGAAGTCTGGAAGTTTCTAAAAATGTCGGTATTGGTAAGTCTCCAGTTGTTTCCAGTATTGACACTGACGTGTGTGCTGTTAACAAACATTTCTTACTTCCCCCTGTTACATTGGATCCACACATCAAATCGGCTACTTTAAATAAACTGTTCTGTTTGCCGGTGCCGCAGTGTCCTTCTTTCGAATTATGTCCTGTTGGTGAAAGTGAGGTAAAAAAATCTATTTGTGCTATCTCCTCCATTGCTGTAGGTAATTATAATCTTTGCTCAAGAATGATTTCTCCGATTCTCCTCACATTACTTCCACATTTTTAATTCAATCTTTACCCACATTTTTAATTTCTCCTTGTTTTCTTGTACTATTCGTGAGGCCTGGGAACAAGCCCATATCATCCCCTTACCCAAAATTCCCAACCCGGTCTCACGGTCTGATTTCCGACCTATTTCTATACTTCCATATCTCTCCAAAGTGCTTGAGCACATTGTTCATCAGCAACTTTCTGCCTTTCTTTCTTCGAATGACCTTCTTAGTCCTTTTGAATCTGGTTTTCGAACTGGTCATAGCACTGTAACGATTCTATTGAAGGTTACCGATGACATCCGCTGGGCTATGGACCACAAATCTCTCACGTTACTTGTACTTCTGGACTTTAGCAGTGCCTTTAACTCTGTCGATTTTGATATCCTTCTAGGTATCTTTAAATCTTGAGATTTCTCTTCTTCTACCATTGGTTGGTTCGATTCCTATCTTAAAGGCCGCTCTCAGCGAGTTAGTCTCGAAGAGTCTTCTTCTGAATGGTGCTCTCTTACCGCTGGTGTGCCTCAGGGTGGCGTTCTTTCTCCTCTTCTCTTTTGTATGTTCATTAACTCTGTCACCTGGGTCATCTCTTCCCACTTCCATCTCTATGCCGATGATCTGCTTTACGATCATTTCTTGACGCAAGATGCGGAAGCCGCCGTGTCTGCTATGAACAGAGACCTGGATTTGATTAGCGAGTGGTCGAGGTCTTTTGGACTGCAAATCAACTCCAAGAAATCTCAGGCCATAATTATCGGCGGCAGGTATATGCGAAATAGGCTTGATGTTGCTGTCTCTACTCTGTCTGAGTGGAGTTCAGATAGAATACGCAAAAACGGTAAAAAATCTGGGGGTGACCATGGACTCTCACTTATCGTGGACTGCTCATGTTGCTCAAGTTAGTCGCAAGGTGCACTACACGTTACATTCGTTGAAATGCCTCCAGAGCTTTTTGCCCTTGAACACAAAAATCTCCCTTGCTCAAACTCTCATACAGCCCATAATTGACTACGCTGATGCCTGTTTTTTGGATGCCACCGAGGAGCTATTAAATAAGCTTGAGCGTTTGCAAAACATCTGTATTCGTTTTGTTTTTAACCTTAAAAAGTATGACCACGTTTCTAACTTTCGCAAGATACTCAAGTGGCTCCCCATTCGACTTCGCAGGAACTCTCGGATATTGTGTCTGCTATTTAACATACTCTACAACCCTTTAACGCCATCCTGTCTGCGGGAACGCTTCTCCTACGCCCGTCCTTTTGATGCGCCTGGCAGTTCGCACCTTAGAAATCTCCTAAAAACCCCTCCCCACTCAACTGACTTGTTTTCCTATTCTTTTTCTGTACACGCGGGTCGGTTGTGGAATTCACTTCTGCCTGACATTAGGAACTGTCAAACTGTTGTGGTGTTTATGACGTGAGTGAAAGAACACCATCTTTCCACTGTGTCAAAGTTGCATTTGTATAGTATAAGTAAATGTATTTATTTTTATCACTTTATATTTATATCTATATTTAGTGTTATTTATTTTAGAAGTATCTACGAGTATGTAAGTAGATTTTGACATTGTATGTTTATTTTTAAATTAGTTAAGTGTTTCGTTTTTATGTATTTTGTTTTCTCTTTTACTATTTACACACGTTATCTACATCTATCATATACTCTCCTATTGCAGGTATGCTGGAAGAGTTTTCTTTAGAAATAAGCCTTACATTTGTACGTACTTTTGTGTTCTCTTTATTCTTCTTGTCTATTCATATGTGTGCACATAAATGGTTAAATGAAATAAATAAAAGTGTAATACTTAGGCGATTAAAATATTTGAAACAGATTTTTTTCAGGTTGGTTCAAAATGAAAAGGTTGTGCGTCGATGTGCCTGCACTGTATACAGCATTTATGAAGGTGTTTTTCTTACTGTATATTTCCTCTTTTCTTGTATGGCAAGAAACTTGCATCGTGTAAATGGCGCTTATATTTTGTTTGATGCAGCGGGAAACGACAGGAATAGAGATTAAAACAAAGATTGAGTTGTACTCGTCCATCGAAAGTTTCGAACAATGGCAAAAAAAACCTTTCTCAAAGATCATAGAGGATAATGCCAAAAAGGCTGTAGTTGCGTCTTAACCATTTTTATATGAAGAAATCTTCTTTTGAGTTATAATTTCACATATATTTATTTAAAATACTAGAAAATTATTACTGTCCTACTGCAGAGTAAAGGCCTCTTCTCATTGAGAGAAGGCACGATGATTGAACACCAGCTCAAGACGGGTTGGCGATTTCAGGTCCAGGTTTCCTCAGGATGTTTTTCCTTGACCGATGTGAGCAATATCCAAGATAACTCAGAAAATACTACGCTGTCAAGAAAGTACCGGGAAAAGATCGTTAATACACAAAATGTTATTTATTCGTCCAAATTTATTTTAACGCGTTCAAACTATGCTCCTTCAGAAACGATACACTTACGCCAACGAATTTTCCAATCATCAAAACATTTTTAAACGCTTTTTCCGGAATTGAGTTCAGTTCCCACCGCGAATTCCTCCTTTATGTCTTCTACCGAATGAAAACGGGTGCCATATCTGATGAATAAGTGCTTGCTCTATGGTATTTATTAAGTTTTTGGTAAAAAATCATTCACAATTAATAGCCTTGTGCGAAGGCGCATTAGCGTGATGTAAAATCAAAGAATTTTCATTCCACAAATCTGGTATTTTTTGTCGTATTTACTCTCATAAACGCCGAATAACGCTCAAATAGTATTCTATATTTACCGTTTAAACTTCTGACAAGAATTTCGAGTGCACAACACCGCGATAGTCAAAGAAAACAGTCAAAATAACTTAGACTTTTGATCGACTTTGGCGTGGCTTTTTCGGTTTCGGTTCAGTTGGAAGGCGCCACTCCGAAGTTTGTTGACTAGTTTGCGTGTCAAACTCGTAAACCCACGTCTCGTCAACAGTAACAATGCATTTCATGAATGTTGGGTCGGAATTGACTCGTTCTAGCATGTCCTCAGCGACTCATATGCGATTAAGTTTCTGTAGAAATGTAGGTCTTTTGGGACTAGCCCAGCGATAACGAATTTCATAACCCAAGTGATTATTTAAAATGGTACAGATTGACTCGTGAGATACAGAAAGTTCAGCGGCTATCTCTCTCAAACTTGAATGAGGATTTACAGTCACTATTTTCTTCACTTTTGCGATGTTAACTTCAGTTGAAGACGTTGATGGCCTACCAGAGCGAGGCAAATCTGCCGTCACATCTCCACCGCTTTTGAACGCTTTGTACCACTCATAAGTACGTGTTTTTGATAAAGTCGATTCACCGTAAGCCTTCTGTAACATTTTCAAGTGACTCCGAACACGAAATTTTATTGGCGATGGATAATTTAAGACAAACTCTTTGTTCGGAGTTTTGGCCCATTATGAAATTCGCAATGCACAATAATTATGTATCTACCTAAAAACAGCACTTTAACATCTAATTATCAGATGTAACTCAAAATGCCAATATAAAAATAAAGAATAACAATAAATTTAGAACTTTATACAAATCATCCATTCCCGATACCTTTTTGACAGAATGTACGAGTTTAGATGAATTGAAAACAGTCACAGTGGTACTTGCCCGGATTTCAACCCTCATGCATAATATTCAATTACCACAACCACTGTAACAAAACGTTTAGCCGGCTGGCTAAATGTGGTGACAAGTTAATATAATTTAAAAAAATTAAACACAAAAGTATGTAGAAATATAAATTAAGACATTAAAGTCGATAAGACGATGCGAAGCAGCTCGCGTCGGCTGCTCCTCCGTTCCTCAGCCTGTCGCGAACCAGCTTGCGTCAGCCGCTCCACCGGCCCGCAGTCCGTCACGAGGAAGCTCGCATCGGTTGTGGATCCTCGCGGAGGAACCCGCGTGGTTCTCAATCCTTCACGCACACAAGTTCAAGGTTTAAGAATGAATTTAACTCACATTTTTAATTGAGTAAATCTATTAAAATTCGTGTAGAACTTAGAAAAACGATCACATATATTAGATAATTGGATGTGGCAAATAGACAGAGGTAACTAAAGGTTTGCTTTCCAACAGCAGTACAACAATTACTTATCAGTTAAAAAATTTCAGTTAAATGAGTGTCATACAACTTTCATAAAGATTTTGGTACCTACTGACTCATAGAAAGAATTTCTGTGCACAACAGCTCCTTAAATGTGAAATAGATAACACACAGAATAAAAGATGTGATTTTGGTGTAATAAAATACCACACCACACCACATCGCAGCGACAATTTGTGGGCAAGCAGTGGTTACGAGTGAATAGTATCGACGCAGCTTCTTGCAGTTGCGTTTTGGTAACTACCAAATTTCGATGTGGTTGCATTGTCGCCAGTAGTTGCGATGTTGCTAGTGTTTGCAGACCAATCGACTCCGGCTGTGCCTGTGTCGTCGCGTCAATGCAACGTTGTGGTTACCGATCGGTAACACCCTGTCGTCAACTGTTGACGATCGGAAATAAAAAGGTCCGTTCTTGTACACTGTGTATGAACGGAACTTTTTGTTTCCGATCGTACTTGGCTATGCATACCTACTTCAAGACTGCATTCAATGGGGAAGGCAACTGTCAAAATGGCGCTGTCGTAGCTAGTTCCCAACACAAGTTAATAATACAAGGCGTCATGTGATTTTATTTTATTTTAACGATAATTGAAGCCTTTTTGTGTTCCTAGATGCTCCGAAATTGGAGTCAACAATTTCTCGAAAACCCCTAAACTTAGAACATTGTGGTTTAAAGCTATTCGTGGAGATTTTTTTGAATTCGAGTTTATGTCGGAAACATTTTGAAGAAAGTGATTACGAGGAAATATTCAAGGTTTAAAATTCTGACATTTTCCATGTCAAGTACTTGATTTAAAATACTGAAATCGCGGAAAATAACGAAATAATGAAATAAAATCAAACTCATGAATGAACATAAAATGAAATGAATGAACGAAATGTCAAATTTATTGTGGGCCGTTGGGACCTAGCTATGGTCACGCCATCTACAATTAGCTTTGCCCGACCTTCCCCATTAAAGATGATATGGATTTTTTATGCTTTAAGTACGAGTACGTCTTTCACGCAAAAAAATTACATCAAAGTAAACAATGCTTCTTTTCAAACAGCGAATAAGAATTTTGCATCGAAAGAAGGCCAATTAAGTAAATTAATACTTCTGTCTATTTGGCCTGAGCACCTCTATATATTTTTTTTGTTTTTCTTCGGATCTCTCGACCTTTAGCACAGATCGCTTTGTTAAAATGATACTGGCAACCCTTAAGCCGACTGATGCATAAACTGAGGTAATGGCTTTTATAGCTGCTCTCTCGTAGTCCATTTTAAATGTTACCAATTTTTTTTACTGAATATTTTTTTATAAGATACTGCAGTCCGACCTCATGAGAGCGTATACTGTACATAGCATAGCATAGCATAATCAGCCTATAACGTTTTAAACTGTACAGTGGCATTCAATTTAAAAAAAAATTGAATGCATTCTTGAAATATGCATAGGTAGATACGATCGAGAATAATCGGGTATCGCCCACGTGGCTGATTTCAAACTCAAACTCAAACTCAAATCATTTATTTCAATTAAACCATTTACAGGCACTTTTGAATTGTCAAGGAGTCGGTCAGTCAGAAATATGAAGCTAGTTGCCCATTCCAAAGCGTAGTAGGTACCTATGGAGAAGAACTTTGATGGCCAAATTTTGATGGCCAAATGTGGAAAACAGCGAACGTAAACACCGTGAGTCAACCTGCATGTCTTAAAAAAATAAATATACATTGTGACATCTAAAAACCCACACTTGAACCTTAATGTGGTTCATTGAGTCCACGAAAATAGACTATTAATTGTTAATATGAATTAGCGCCCGTCTACGGGGTGTCGTTGTGGTGTGATTGTGGTCGTGTGATTGGGCCCATGAGCAAATGGGGATTCAAAAGAATATAATTATGTACTGTTTCGAAGCTAAGCACCGAGATCTTTCATTTTTTGTATATTTTATAACAGCGCTTGGTACAGCCTTTTTGGCCGTTTTATCTTTAACGAACGATTTGTAAAATATGATTGAAAACAATTTCTTTGTCGTGTGTCCACGATTTAAATCTTTGTGAGCAAATAAAACTGAAAAACCGTTTACTTAAAAATTCCATCGAAAATCTTAAAGATTTTTAGTAATCCTGAGAATAATTTTCTATATTCTACTGATGGTTCGTTCGAACCCCTTTTAGTGTCCTTGTTTTTATATGATGACAGTAAAGACAGAAATCTGGACTAAAAAGGTCACGGAATAGTTTCCAAAGAATGCAAAAAGACGTAGAGGAAGATTGATGAAAAGGTGGAAGGATGATCTGCTAGAAGGCTGGCGAAGAACAGCTCTGGACAGGAATAAGTGGAGGGAAATAGAGGAGCCCTATGTAGCAAGACAACCTGACCTGGTACTAATAGTTGCTAATCTGCTAATATAGGGTTAACCCGCAGAAATTAATCATAATCGGATTAGTGTTATTAGTGAATAAGACTAATACTTGTTTGTGTACAAAGACGTAATCAATAATGGCATTTTTTTTTACAGGAGATAATGAAAGAAGACAACTTGCTAAGCCAACCTGAATAGGGGCAGGAAGATGATGGATCGTTGAAAAATAAATTATCTAAAAGTATTGTATTTTTTTTATTAAACGTAAATAAGCACAATAGTGTAACAATTGTAAAGTCTGTTGTTAATAGCTAGTAGTAGCAGTATGTTTTTTAAACGCAACATTAAATAAATGGGCTACGTTTAAAATATGTGAAAAGTAGTAAAAAAAATTAAGTAAAAAAAACATGTATGATTTCAAGAACATGAAATGATAAAGAGATCAGAAAATATATATTAAAAGTAACTTAAAGAACAATAGGAATGTGAAAAAAAACTGCTTATTTGGCGACTGATCTTGAACTTAGAAGTGCGATCTTCCTTTTCGTTGCAGCTTCTAATTGTTTTCTGATGCCACCTAAATCACCTAAACTTGACTCAAGAAGCTGATCAATCTCTCCATATTCTTCACAAGCTACAGGCATTAAGTTACCTTCAATCACTACTTTGATCAAACCCCTGGGAGTCCTGTTAAGAGACTTCTGGGTTGATAAAACTTCATGCAATTTCTTAAGACTAGCGTATGTAAGGTTGTTGTAAGCAATATTCAAATAGCACAAGGTATTGTTACCGAAACAATGCACTACACCATTTTGTGATTTAGTGTTGTTTGGAGAGAAAGGCTCATCAAACAATCCCATGCTACTTGCGGCCAAACTTTCGGCTTTTTCTCGTATAATCTGGGCCTCATAACTTTCTATATGCGGCTTTTGCGAAGGTAAATATTGCAGAGACTGACTTTCCAGTTTACCCTTTTTCAACGGTTTCTTTTTGATTAGATTTTTATTGAACACTTCAGTTTGAAGCTCAATAATTAGTTTGTTAATTAAATCGTTTCTTTTTTTTAAGTAAGCCACGTATCTGGCTCTACTTTCTAACAATTCTTCGGCCTGCAAAGGAAATTTTTGTAATATGTCGAGAATGCTCATACCTCCTTCGTCGGTAATCATATTGCCCGCTAGGTTCAGGTAACTGAGTTGTCTGTTTGTTCGCAACATTTGTGCTAAATACTTCGCACCAACGTTTGTGATTTTGTTACTTGATAAGTTTAAAGCAGACAATATTCTTGATGCGGGACATGGGTCTTTTATTTGGTCCGCTATCGTTTTTACAACGTCATCATTTATCATGCATTTCGCCAAAGAGAGATGTTTTAACTTACTATGCGTTAACAATGTGTGATAGTTAGCTTCGCTGAGAAATGTACTATCAAGACACAACTCCGTTATATCAGAATTGGGTAGAAACTTGGATATTTCATATAGAGAATCCATGCGCAAGCCGCTGTCGATGGTAATTGAAGTCAAATGTTTTTGGTACGGAAGAGTGAGTGCGATTATTTGAATGACCCTCCTTGGTATATCTTTGTTCTTGAGGAGCTTCAGCTGCACTAAATTTTCATTGCTGTTGTAAAATGTTTCTATCATGATTTTATTTTCGTTGTTCATCACAGTGCTTTTGAGTAATGAACTATGTATGTCATCCCCTGAACCAGATAATGTCGGTACTACAAACGATCGCTTTTTTAGTTTATTGCTTGATTTCTTCCTCGAAGTCGCAGCACTTACGTACGACTCTGCAGAATTTGTAAATGTTGTAATTACTGTTGTTGTACTGTTACTTTGCTGTTACACCATTCGACAAATAACGTCTAAATAACTATGGATCACGTTACCTCTATATTCTTAACAAAGAGTCATGAATGTAAGACCTGATTTAGAACGTAAAAGAAGCAAAAAGTGTTCATAAGGGTCGTAGCAGATGGCGCTGTTGTTTCTGCCTAATCCCATGTGAAGAAGGCGTGAGTTTATGTATGTATATATAGTGGCACATACACGCGTTAACGTACGGATACCAGTTCTCGCTCTAGCGAAGGTCTCTAAGTGAAAAAAGATTAGAGAAACCGAAAAATAATGGTTTGTGCGTGTAATTGTGTTTTCACCACTGGTTTTCCCCATTAATATAGTCGTCAGTTAAACAATGTTATTCGTCTAATGTTATCCGATTTATTGAAAAACACAGTTTCACAACTTACTCTGAGTGGCTCTGGTAACGAAGACATCAGCAGCGATGGAGTATTCTTTGCAGGCCCATGGTAGGAACGTATCAAAGTCGGTTGGCTTTGGCCGAAACATTTCGCTCGTAGCCATCGACGTAGGTTCGTTGGTAAAACCGAATGACTTGTCCATTTAGAAGTAGTTACAGAATAAATATATATCAAAAACTTTAGATAAATTCGAAAATATATAAAAAATCATAGATACAAATCGAAGATAAAAATAATGGTACTATAAATGACAGTACTATGTCAAGAGATTTTTTTTTTAAATGTTCATGACATGGCTACGAGGCCTTTATGCCAATGTCAAGAGAACAATGTTTCCTTGTCTTTATATTACAGTTTCTACACAATTTGTGATTTTGAAGTAAGTATAGGTTGCATTTATTATCATGCCCAACCTACGCACGCGCAATTAAATTCCATTCTTCCTCTATTAATTGTGACATAAAATGAGAACTCCGCCCACTGGCGTAGTCATAAGCTTACCAGTGCGCTCTCGGTAGAGGGTAGTTTTATTCTTTGCTAGTGCGCAAATGATTTAGGACATGTGGCGTAAGATAGAAAGCGGGCAAGTATCTGAGGGGATCCCCCGCATGGGCACGCACTTCCGACCTGAGCCGTCCATACAACAGTTTAAGAGAAAGAGTTTCTAAAAACAGGTTTAAGGAGAAATCGGAATGGTGCCAGAATAATACTGAGCAAATAAAAATGGACGTACTGGTGGGAAACATAACGGTGGGGGGTGTGGGATTTTAGCAGTGTTTGGAAGAAAACGGGGCACTTGAATCCTAAGCAGAGTGTTCCTGTGAGTGTCAACAGTGGAGTAGGGGAGCGAAATATTGCAAATGTTTCAAAGAGCTGTTATCAGTAGAACCAATGCCTTGTGAATTTAGTAACTTAAGTAAAACATAGATAAGTATAGTCAGATAAGTCATTAGAAGTGAGAAACGCCAAAAAAAATATGAAGCGTGAAAAGTCACCGGGTCATTACGGTATAATTATGAACATCTGCATTATGCGGGTGTACAGAGCCCTGAGTCTTTTGTTTAGTTTTTGTTTAGGACATTCCTTTATTCCGGATGATATGATGAAAACGGTAGTGGTTCCAACAATAAAGAATAAAACCGGGGATCCATCTGACAAGCATAATCACTGACCGATATCCACAACCATGGCGAAGATCCTTACCAGTCTCATGAACACGCAACTGAGCGAACACCTTCAGATACATGACTTGCAGTTGAGCTTTAGACTCAACCTGTCAACGGAAATGGCAATTAAGTGTCTGAAACAAACAGTATAGTACAAAACCCCAACAAAAAAACAATATATGCGATTTTCTTGATCTTCCGAGAGCCTTCGACTAGGTGTCTTATTATATTCTTTGGAATAAATTGCTTGAAGAAACCATTGTGCCGAAGGAGCTTGTATCTCTACTCAAATATTGGTACAGTAATCAAAATAATGCGGTCAGATGGATCAACGCGCATAAACAGGAATATAATTTGAAATGCGGTGTTAAGCAGAGAGGGTTTGACCTCCCCGAGTTTGTTTATAAACCAGCTGATGGGCAGGCTCAGCAGAGTCATGGTTGGATGCTCAATATATAGAAAAATGATCAACAATATTAGGTTTGCGGACGACATGGTTCTGTTGAGCCCATCGGTTAGTGCCTCAGGAGACTTCTGAGTACTTGTGAATCATATTATTACGCCCTGTTACATGGACTCAAATATAATGATAATAAGAGTGTTCTCATGATAGCATGAAAACACTCTTGAACACTCAGAAGGACCCTTGTACATTGCTTCGTATAGAGAAAGCAGTGTACAAGGGTCCAGAAAACGTGCCGCCAAATAAGATAGGTGGGTTGGCACTCGTGAGGTTGTCTAAGGTAAAGTCATTGGGTCCCATGCTGTCAGATCGGCTACAGGACGATGGAGACCTAGAGACGGAAAAGGCATTGGCAATCCGCTGCAAGCGCCTGCAGATTCGCACGGTGTTCCACAAATGTAAAACTGTTACTATTAAGAGCCTTCTGTCAGTCTTTTTACACGTGCAGTATGTGGATCAACTTTACGCGGCGGGCTTACAACGCCCTGCGTGTTCAATGCAACGACGCTCCTCAGAGCGTCGTTGCCCTCAGGCAGAGTTGAAAAAGCCCCGGTACTGCAGTGTTTCTGCAATGTTTGCGGATGCTATTTTGTATCTTGTTTTCGCATGCTTGAGAATGTTAGGTTGTGTAGCAAGTTATTTCTAACATATGTGCCTACTAAAATGAGTACTTATTGGTAATTATTATTGTAGGTAAGCTTGTGGTCTCTAGAATTTTTGGAACTCATTATTTTTCCTCGTTCGGTAATTGTAGCTAGAGGGGTTTTTAAAAGCTGCAAAAGAATAGTTTGCAAATTCAAACTCAAATGTTTTTGTTCCTTACGTTGAGAACAATCAATTTTTTGTAAAGTTCTGTGGTTAACACAGAATAGTTCGAAATGTTGCAATTTTCAGTATACCTTCGTAGGATAGTTACAATAGTTTAAGAACAGTTTTGTGGCTTCTTCTTCTTTGTGACGATGGCACAACAGTTTTGTTGGTTCAAATCTTTGTCACTTCCACGGCGTCTACGGTGCTTTTACACTAAATACAGCACCCTTATATAATAAGTAATAATAGATTGATACAAGGCGTAACGTACATTGCGAATAACGGACGAGTTTTAAAAATGTATACTTTGATGTTTTCAGACTCTCGATCTAAAGTTATACCGACATGCTTAATATTATCAACTCTGTCAATGAGTGAACATTGATATGTGTGTGTGAATGTGTACTATTCCAGGATAGGTCCCAAAAATTGCAATGCAGTGATTTTTCGGGATGTTGTTGGATAGATCCAAGGAGTGTAAAACCAAGTACGGGCATCGCAGATCTCATCTAGTTTTGAAAACATGAATGACGTGTAAAAGTTTTTACGAACCAAAACTATTTACAGAAATAATAATTTATCAATATATTATGTTGGGGAAAAGTGGTAATTAACGGTCACCACTCTGATACATTTTCAGCAACATCAGGAGTCCCGCAAGGGTCGAACTTAGGCCCTGTCCTCTTAAACATCTTTATTAACGACATTACGTTATGTTTCAAACACTCAAGTTTTTACTTGTTTGCCAACGACGTCAAAATTTTGAAACTGAATGTATATTACAAGCAAATTGTAAAATTTAAAAAAGGGTATAAAATTCATAGTATCGAACTAATGCGTTCTATTCGTCTACGTTATATTTTGGTTTGTCTTAAATGGTTATTCTTTATTTCTCCATATTCATTAGTATCTTAATTTTCTTTGTCTCCCTATGTTTTTATGATTTATTTAAAAAATTACCATGGCCAACTTAATGTACGTAGATTATAAGTAAATGATGTGGTCTAATATAATTGGAAGAGCACACTTATATTTGTCCCTATTCTATGTATCCTTGCATGTGATTGTGCAGCCTCTGTTGAAGATCCAATAAATAAATATATAAAAATTGCAGTGTTAGCGTCGCTGGTTCCTTGGTTGAGGTCACTGCTTCAAGGTCTTGCTGGTTTCTTGTTCAACCCCAGTTTGTGGGCTCTTCCTCTATCCCCAACCACTTCTGCACCTGGCGGTAGGAATGCTGGGCTGCAGCCTCTTTGGTTGCGGCAGACGAGTGAGTTGGGCTTTGGCGTTGGCATCAGGTCGGACAAATATACCGTAAAGCAGGGCGTGAAGAGAGTCGTCTTTTCCCCCACCATTTAGTGCCACAATACATTTCTTGCCAGCAGAGACTATCTCCTCATGAACGGCGTCATTGTTGAGAAACGTGGTAGCCCTGTCGAGAAAGTCTGGCTGTGTTGAAAGCTCGGATTACATCTTACCAATACCATCTCTACCATGATATTGGTGACAGTTCTAAGTTAACAGTTACTAGTGATGCACCCTTTATTTTCCATCGGCCGCACTTCAAACATTGGCCATCTTAAAAAGAAAACATTTTAGGTTTTATATAAAGTACAGAGTTGCGGTCGGTTGTGAGTCGTCGTAGCGAGCGGGTGTCTCGGCTGCGTTCCAACAAAACAAAAACA
This sequence comes from Dasypolia templi, assembly GCA_963555695.1. NCBI lineage: Eukaryota > Metazoa > Arthropoda > Insecta > Lepidoptera > Noctuidae > Dasypolia > Dasypolia templi. The sequence continues at coordinate 6,204,764 of OY743162.1, read as the reverse complement.
AAATATATATATCGTGCGCGACACGTGCGCCAACCCTGCGCCCAGTTTCGCACAACGTTGATAAGTGTTTAACCATCTGCTGGTGTGCCCTATGTCGCGAAATAAACTTCTTTGGAACTGTGCATCTACCTTCAACGCATGCAAGGAACTACTTGCCTGCCAAAGGATCCTGAGCTTCGAATTTGGTGAGATCAATCCATTCTATGGCTAAGGAAATTTAATTCTCAACAAGAAAGTACAAATATTTCACTTAGCTTAGCTATTGTTTAAATTTATAGCAAATCATTTACGGCTCCAATGAGCAACGTGAACAAGCTCGAAGGCAATGAACAACTTGCTCAGATAGCCTAAAAGTGAGGAAAGCCTGGATCTCTTGTGATCAATCTGCATTTTCTAGTTTAACTGTTTTTGATATGGCCAAAAAGGCAAAATAAGCCAATCGGATGAGTTTTGATTTTCAGCTCTAATCTAATTGTGGTGGGGCCAAGCGGGTCAGCAGGGACATGAACTTGAGGTTTGGTGGTCCTTAGTTCAGACATTCTGGTGAAGGGTGACGTTTATCTTGAGAAATTTCTGTAGGATGCTATTTACTCAAACAAAAAGAACGCTGTCGATTTAGAATTCATACAAGAACTGCTCCCCCTGATACTTACCTGTCATATTATGTGTGGCGGCATCTACACCGCCACGTGCGAACAACGCATCACACAAATCCTGCATCGCGCAATCAAAGTTTACCGCGCAGCTAGCATATATACAACTTCCCGACAACAATCATCGGGCAGTTGCCCACCAGATACGACATCCATCTGGTCGGAGGATCCTCCCTTTTCCGAAGAGTATGAATGAACTATACACCCTGTTCCTCATATCTCTTCACTGGTGACCCCAACGTGATGAACATCATATCTCTTCACTGGTGACCTTGACGTGATGAACATCACCTCTTCACTGGTGACCCCGAGTATGAACGTCAGCGCAGCCTTCGTGCAACTATTTCAGCGTGACGTCATAATCATCACTCCCGCAAGTCACACAGCCAGCCAGCAACCACGGCTTGAACAGTTGTCCTGACCATCAGCATGCAGCTCAAGCGCATACCTGGTCATCACCTTCAGCCTCATCAGCAACCTTGGCACAGCACACTGCACATTCGGCCGGTCCACAAGCAGAGTGCTTAATCCTTCTCCTTGTCGACACCAGCAGTCAGCCACCCCGAGTCACTGGGGCATCTTCGCAATCAGTTCCGACTCACCGCGAACTATGCGACACCCGGTTCCAACCCACTGGAACCCAACTGGCATTGGCAAGCATTGCAAGATACAAGACTTAGTCCACTATCGACCTCCGGTCTTCGGAGGGGAGTGATGTGGCGGCATCTACACCGCCACATGCGAACAACGCATCACACAAATCCTGCATCGCGCAATCAAAGTTTACCGCGCAGCTAGCATACGAGTATATACAACTTCCCGACAACAATCATCGGGCAGTTGCACACCAGATACGACATCCATCTGTTCGGAGGATCCTCCCTTTTCCAAAGTGTATGAATGAACTATACACCCTGTTCCTCATATCTCTTCATATGTTAATAATTGTAGCATTAATTCCCAGGAAATACATCTAACAAATAATCTAAGTAGATGTACACCCTTTCTTTTTTACCACCTCTTGTGTAACATATGGAGAGCAAGAGTTCGCCTGCTACGACAAAAAAAAAATACGTTGATTTGTAAAGCTTCACAAAAAGATACATTTCCTCAGAATCCATCAGGGACGGCACTTTAATATTACCCGTCTTAGTCGAATTTCAGTGCCTTTGTCTTTAAAGTTGAAACAAAGCAAAAATTCTACAATAGTCTCTATGAAAAGGGACGGCAATTGTTTATTTGGAGCCTTAGCTCACCAAATGAACAATGTATTGGGTCGACCACTTATCGGTACGCCGCGATCTGGTCAAAAGTCGTGTCAATGAATCGAGAAGATGAAAGAATAAGCGTAGCACTTTTAAATAATATTCAGGACTTACTTCCTAACAATAATCTATCTCAGGAACAAATGATAACAAAATACGTAACCGCGCAGTTCAATGAGACGTTCTGGGGAGAAGAAGACAGCCTAATTGCCGCTTCAGAATTCTACATTGTAAATGTGTTTATTCACACGAATAACACGAATCGCGGGAACACACTGGTATATTCACCTACCGGCGAGGCAGTACCAGTTTACTTACATATTTTCTACAATGAACATCACTATGGCAGCTGGGTGTTAATTGACGACGACCAGTATTACAGTAAACAACAAACTCTGACGCAGGACTCAACCAACGCCAGAACAATACAACATATCGAACTCAAACTCAAACCCAAAGCATTTATTTCAAATAAACCAATTACAGGCACTTCTGAATTGTCAAGGGGTCGGTCAGTCAGAAATATGAAGCTACTTGCCCATTCCAAAGCGAAGTAAGTACCTATGGAGATGAACGGGCAAGAAACTCCATGGACACTCTTTTAAATAATATTGTTACAGACAATTTGTGACATCAGTCTTGTCGAAATTATACATATGAGAACGATGTAGAAAGACGTGCACATTAAAGTCGTAATGAAAAACATACAAACCAAAAAAAAAAACGAAAATTAAAACAAAAAAAGCCAAGAGATGACCAGTCCCCACTGACGGCGGCCGTTCTCGAACATGACGTATGGATCACCACCATTCAGCTCAAATATTTTGAAGGGAACTTCATGATCGAAAGCTCAAGTAACCAGTACAACATAAGAGCAGAGCAAAAACAGCTCACAACACCTCGGTTCCATAAGAATAACCCCCACTTACTTAATACATTAACAACGCGTGAACAATTAGCGTCCTCATTAGGTACACCGATGTCAAATGAAGTAATGAAGTAGCGGATGCCACTGGATACACAATCCTCAGAAGCCCGCCCTCTGCCACAATAAAGTACACCTGCACTGATTTGTGTGTTGCAACTTGGAATGTCCGTGGCGCCTCAAAACTGAGCAAAAAATTTAAAATAGACGCTTAACTTTCACATAGGGGCATACACGTAGCCTGCCTACAAGAAGCAGGGATGAATTCAGGAAGGTAGGTATACAACTCCGCGCACTATGAATGGCACCTATCTGGAACCACAGGCAAAGCACACCGAGGACTTGCGATTCTAATCAGAAAGGATGCCCGAATTGAAATAAAAAACATGAAAAAGGATACCGACACGATGTCAAATACCAGATTCATTCCAGGGATCATCGATTAGCTATTGCCAAACTACAAAAGGCAAAATTCTTAGAAAGAAAGCAACCAGATAACCCAAATAGACATTATCGTGTAAAAGAATGTCAGGCAACGCTTCAAAAGGTTAAATACAAAGAAGAACAAAATGCATGCTGGACTGGCTGCATAATGAACTGGGAAAAAACACCCTTCAAAACGGATGTAGGTACTGTACCCTCTATCCCCTCGCCTGTTTACACTGGTCATGGATGATGTCCTTAGAACCCTTGAGGATGATTCGCAATTAATTAAACTGGACCAAGATCATGAAATCTCTCTCCCCCTGGTATTTTCATTTGCGGACGATCTTATCTTCATTACAGAAGACCTAGAAAGACTTCGTTTCGTCATTACGAAGAAGGTATCGTTTACCATATTAACTCGACTTACTGCCACAATAGCGGCGGTAAGTCCCCTCTTTGAGGAGTGGTTGGAGAGGCACCACAGCGTCCTCACCTTCCGCCTGAAACAGGTCCTCACCGGACACGGTTGTTTCGGGAGGTACCTGGTTCGCATAAGGCGGGAGGAAACGCCCGGGTGTCACCATTGTGTGGATCGCCCGGAGGACACGGTGGAGCATACGGTGGAGGTCTGCCAAGCTTGGGCGGAGCACCGCAGTGGCCTCGTGGAGGCGATCGGCGGCGGCGATCTCAAGCGTCCGGCCCTGGTCCAGGCCGTCATCTCCTTCTGCGAAGCAGTAATGCTTGCGAAGGAGGAGGCGGAGCGCGTCCTTGCGCCCTTACGCTCCCACTAGTCGCCGCAGGACACGCCCTGGGCGTCGGGAGTCGCCTGCAGATTCCCGGCCACCGTAGGCGCGCGCTTGTGGTCGGCGAGCAATGGGTAGCTCGCCGTCCGGTAAGGACCAGGCCCGGGTCGACGGCGCGTCGTGTCCACTCGCGCCTCAAAGAGATGTCAGCACAAAATGACAGGGTCCTATAGGGCCGACGCCTCAGGGTCGCGGGAAATTTGAAAGTTATAACCGTGATAAATGATAAATGATTTTTATTTCTGTAAGTGGGTTTGTACAAACACTTTTACACGTCAAACATTTTTTTTTTAACTAGATGAGGTCGGCGTTTCCTATCTGACTACTCTGAGAAGAAAAGCCGAAACAAACTCAGAGGTCACAGTCTCTTTTAAAGTCCAGACATAATCTTGGTCAGATCATGTTAAGACCATGTGGATTGATGTCTGAAATGGTCTTTTGAGGAAAGAACCACACAGATTGAGTGGACCTGTCCAGTCAGTGCACGCATTTGTCAGTAATCGTACAGCTCAACTCAAAACATAAGGAGCTCAACGATTCGACGAACAATACCAAAGAAAGGACATTGGATAGGCCGCATAATTACTCAAACCGCCAGACCAAGTTACGATTAAAATTAACTGAGATAATAAAATATAAAAAAACAAAAGTAAAAAATAAAAATGACCCACATAGTCTTAACATTCACAATAATAACAATAAAATAATACCTAGGTAAGTATTCATGTCATTGTTTATTTTACAGATCATATGAGGACCATGTAGGTAGGTGCCTGAAATGGTCTTTTGAGGAAAGAACCATACAGATTTGAGTGGGCCTGTCCAGTCAGTGCACGCATTTGTCATTAATCGTGCAGCTCAACTCAAAACGTAAGGAGCTCAACGATTCGACGAACAATACCAAAGAAAGGACATTTGGGTAGGCCGCTTTAAGTACTCAAACTGCCAGATATAAAAAAAATTATGAAATAACTAAGATAGACAAAATATATAGAAATAATACCCACTAAGTCCTCACACGAAATTAAAATAATAATAATATTATACAAAGTAAATATTCATGTCATAATCATGAAATTTCAAAGTGTATATAAAATAAAACAAAAGTTACGTACCAAACAAAAAAAAACAAAAAAAAAACCACAAAAAAAACACACTCAGTATGCAAAAATTGGAGCAGGTCAGTCCCAAGCCTTTTTGTCCTCAATATAGTCTTTGATTGTATAAAAAGCTTTCTGGCACAACTTACGTTTAATAAATGATTTGAATTTATTAAGGCTTAGATCTTGAACATGGCTTGGAAGTTTAATTCGTGGTTTAGTTCGTGGCCCTGGCACAGGCAACTGAAGGAACACGGGTGGGTTTTAGTCAGAAAGGGTGCTTTACTCGATTGGCTCACATACTCCTTCCTATCCTAAGGGCACGTCCTCCCTACCATTAAAGCGCCCCCCGGACTATTCCTTGGTATGCTTGTATGAATGGTCTTTGAAGCACCATGAAGCATGAGGCTTCAGGGGCTAGTGCAAATCTTGGGGTTCATTCGATTCATCGAGTCTGGTCAAACCACACTAGGGTCGGTGCATTTCATTCAGTCATTTATATAAAGTACAGAGTTGCACTCAAATAGTAGCAAATTGTGTTAACATAAAAAAATAATAGGGTGACTAAATGTAGGAGCAACTATTAAGTTGAAAACTTTAAAAAAAAACTAAAATTACGAAGTTTTTAGTTAGAGCAACACGCAGTCGGCACAGATCTTTCGAAGCTGCAAACTAGGTTTAACAGTATTAGTATTGGTAAAAACATTCCAAAAATGTTGTTTAACCTTGTAGACTACGGAACCCAAAAGAGGATCGATTGAAAAGACAGCTTGGTGGTTGAAAACGTATTAGTTCGACCTCAAGTTATGTGGAACAAGGAAAGAAAGGTGGCGATGCATCGTCAAAAAAAATAAAGAAAACGTAATTGTATTGTTTTATTTAAACCTAAATAACCACAAAAGTATGTAAAATGAAAAGTATGTTCATTTAAAACTAAATGCAATATTAAAATAAATGGGCTAAATCTAACAATGTAAGTCTTAAAAAAAATTAAATAATATTATCAAAATCATTAATTGACAATGACACACCTAAAAAAAAAAAAAGTAAGTATAAAATCTTATAAATAGAAAACTGAAAAACTTTTATCTGGCGGTGGAGGTGGGTGGAGGCTTTCTTTTAATTGCAACTTCTGGTTGTTTTCCGAAATCTGACATAAGGAGCTGATCAATCTCTCCATATTCTTTAGAAGCTACAGGCATTTAATTACCTTTAAGTGATTGTAGGTAACTTAATGCCTGTAGCTTGCGTTGCCTTTTATTTGCCAGTGGTGGTGGCAGCGGATCGTGAACTTAAGGGCTTCCTTTTTGTTGCAGGTTCTAATAGCCTTCCGGTACTACCTACACCTGACCAAAGAAGACGATCAATCTCTTCATATTCTTTACAAGCTACTGGCATTAAGTTACCTTCAATCACGACTTTGATTAAACCCCTAGGAGTTCTGTTAAGAGACTTTTGCGTTGATAAAACTTCATGCAATTTCTTGAGACTAATATAAGAAAGGTTGTTGTAAGCAATATTCAAATAGCATAAGGTATTATTACCGAAACAATACACTACACCATCTCGTGTATTAGTGCTCTTTGGAGAAAAAGGCTCATTAAACAATCCCATCTTTGTGTTAGCCAAATATTCAGCTCTTTCTTGTATAATTTGAGCCTCATCACCAGAATCTGTAAGCGGCTTCTGCCAAAGTAAATATTGCTCTGACTGATTGAATTTTTTACCCTTCCTCAACGGCTTCTTTTTAATTAGGTTTTTATTGAATGTAGTAGATTGGAGCTCTATAGTGAATGTTTTAATTAAATCATTTCTCTTTTTTATGTAAGCCACGTATCTGAATCTACTTTCAAGTAATTCTTTGGACTGCAAAGGAAATTCATGTAATGTTTCGAGAATGCTCATACCTCCTTCGTCAGTAATCATATTACCCGCTAAGTTCAGGTAACTGAGTTGTCTGTTTGTTCGCAACATTTGTGCTAAATACTTCGCACCAACATTTGTGATTTTGTTACTTGATAAGTTTAAAGCAGACAATATTCTCGATGCGGGACATGGGTCTTTTAATTGATCCGCTATCGTTTTTACAACGTCATCATTTATCGTGCATTTCGCCAAAGAGAGATGTTTTAACTTACTATGCGTTAACAATGTGTGATAGTTTGCTTCGCTGAGAAATGTACTATCAAGGCACAACTCCGTTATATCAGAATTGGGTAGAAACTTGGATATTTCATATAAAGAATCCATGCTCAAGCCGCTATTGATTGTAATTGAAGTCAAATGTGGTTGATACGGAAGAGTGAGTGCAATTATTTGCATAACCCTTCTTGGTATAGCCTTGTTGTTGAGAAGCTTCAGTTGCACTAAGTTTCCATTGCTGTTGTAAAATGTTTCTACCATGATTTTATTTTCGTTTCTTAACACAGACCTGGCGAGTAACGAACCGTTTATATCATCTTCTGAACCAGTAACTGACGATACAACAGACTGTTGCTTTTTTTGTTCAAGGCTAGTTCTCTTCTTCACAGCTACATCTCTCACGTATGATTCTGTAGATTTTTTAAATTTAGTTATTATTACTTTGTCAACGCAGTTATTTGTTTTCGTTCTATACTTACGTCATTTAGGATAGTATTAGACAAATGACGACGAGATAATTACAGTTATCGTTGTATTAATTATTTAGAGGCGTATTCGCCCGAGCGAGAAGCAAGTCCGCTTAAGCAGACGACAACCGCATAGGTTGACCTGCGAGATGCCAAACAAACAAACAACCGAGCGAGAAGTAGGTACGCTCATTCATATTGAACGCGCGTTTTAGTGCGGATGTACCAACGACCTTTAGATGCATTACGAGCGCTCAATATTGGCAAGATAAAAGCAAGGCAATTGCCTGACTTGAAACTGTCTTGCCGGTGCATGTTCATTGCGCCAATGAACATGTAGCAGCTAGTGACATAATTCATTAAACACCAGGTATCGGTATAGGTCTTTATTTTACTTAGCGCTCTGTCTTATTGTGTACTTATACCTACGTAGCTACATTCATCGCTTACGCTGTTTTTGAGCGCACTAATGTTCGTGTATGGAGGCGTTCATCTATAATACGTCATTGAAATGGACTACTTTTTCAAGCGAATGATGTTTCTAAGTGATTTAATGAGGTAGATAAACAGAAAAATGCTGGTCCATGGTCCGTGCGTATAAGTGCGATCACGCTTTAAGATAAACAACTTTTTTTATGGTATTCGATTTATTGAAGATCAAAGTCAACTTACTCTGAACGGTTCTGGTAACGAAGACATCAACATCAATGCAGTATTCTTTGCAAGCCCATGGTAGGAACGTATCAAAGACGGTTGGCTTTGGCTGATAAGTTTTTCTATTATCGTTTTTAAGGCTGACTGTTTTGTCCATTTAGAAATAAAAACGGAATTATTATTTCTCAAAAAAATAATAAAAGGTGATATAATCGAAAATATATCGAAAATAATGAATAAATATATGACAGAACCACGTATGTCAAAAATAAATCAAGTGAAGAATGTTTTTTTTTTACAATTTGCGGTTTCTTGAACAGAAAAAAATGGAGTGAGTAATAACTAAAAAGTTTGAAGTAAGTAAATTGCATGTGAGTTACAGCGTATTCACGGGAAAAAAGTGTGTTGACGTGAATATGTCTTTGTACTTGTCAACAAAATCGGGGTGTACAGTTTGGTGTTGCAACTACATATCTATCATCTACATCAAAATATAATAATAGTGGACTGTATTACATGTATTTTAACTAATAAGAACAAACGGTCAAGACTGTTAGTGAAGGGAAAAAAACAATCGCTCAGTAGCGTGGACGATGACGTAGTGTTGTGCCGCTGCGCGCCCACTCACCCGCTGCTCGAGCGCCCTCTCGCGATCGCAGCTGCCCTCCCGCAGTCGCTAAAGAATCAAAGAATTTGTTACGTCGAGTCAGACTGTGACGGCACGACCTCAACCCACCTCAGAGAATATTACACCTAACGTTCACGTATTCACATAAAACACAGACGAAACCTTCCGTATACCGAAAGAGTACAACAAAATTGACATGACCCAACCTTATTTTTTTTTTTAAATAAGATTTTCGCGAAACCTAGAAAAATATTAAGCCACATTAAAAAAAAAAAATGTCCAAGTTCTCGTTTTAAAGTCGATGCTAGACAGAGACAGCATTATTAGCTTCTAACGTCACAACATAGGAACGCCATAATAATTTCGCATCGTTCGGTACAATGATCGTTTTTTGTGATAATGATCGAAGAAGAATAATTTCAAAAGTGGGAACCTTCTCCATTTTTCTGCCAATGTTTTTTTTTTGTTGCAAATTGTATTTTTTTGTAGATTAGCAAATTATCTTTAAAATAAGTATTGTACATAAATTTTTGTAGTTAATTAAACACTCTTTACAGTTTTGACGAATTGTAGACTTTTTGGTACCTTCAACATGTCTTCAAAGTCTCCAAAGAGGTGTTTTCGCTCGAACACAGTTGGAAATTATATGTAAGTAATTATGTAAATAAGTAAACGGTGAAGTAGCGAGTTATCACGGGGCGCGACACTCCCGCCCCCACGCCATGCCACCCCCCGCGAAAACTAGCAGCGATATAATAACTTCGTAAGGCTGGTTTATAGTGTGGAGATAGACCCGTTTGTATATACTTTGTTATGGTGTAAAGGACTGCAAGCTGTTGGTGACACTTTAGAGCTGCTGCTCTGAAGATGACGTCAGCGAGCAATGGCGTACCCAAGACGTTTGGTCAACGAAGGTCAACCATGTAACATTATCTAGAGGCGCGACGTCTTTCTTGTTGCTGACTTCATTGTGAGACACAGTAAATAAATAAAAAATGTTTATGTCCATCTGAATATGCGACCAAATAAAATAATCCGTCTTAAAGAGTGCAGTTCATACAGTTACACAACTTTTTAATTTTGTCGGTAACTAATTAATTTTTACTCATGCACTACTTTCGTTTTGTTTGTTCGTTTTGATAATTTTGTGCAAACGTTGTATTTTCATTACAAGCTTTTATGTAACTTGCAATGTTTGTATGTATTTATGTTTGTTTACAACTTGCAACAGAGTTATTTTTGGACAGTTTAGGATTACTGTTTAAAAATAATTGAGCCGAAATTTTGTATACACGTATATTTTTGGGTGACAATGCATGGTTAGCTAAGTCATGTCAATCTAAATCCAATACGGCGGACTCCCAAAGAGTTTGGACTATTTCTTATACACAATCAAGTTTATGCGTTTGCTGAGAAGAATACGCAAAAAAAAGGATCATGTTCAGTGAAAACTAAAAATAAATAAAGTTTAAAATTAAAGTAAGCCCATCAATATATTAAATTAAATAAACAAGAATACAATATGTAACTTAATCTTGACACAAGTAATTCTATACATTTAATTGCCTTATGGTACTGCATTTAACAGGAAAATATTATTTTTATAAATTTTCAAATCTTATCAGCACCTCCGAACGAACGTGATTTTGTCATAATCATCTGTCAAAATTTGACATTTAAGTAAATATGACATAATGAGTCCTAACTAAACGTCAAGAAGTGTCTTATGTTAAGAAATTTTACGCTGCCGTGCAAGCATAAGCATAGCATAGTATAATCAGCCTATTATGTTCCCACTGCTGGGACACAGGCCTCCTTTCTGTGAGAGCGAGTGGACCCTAATCCACCACGCGGGCCCAGTGCGAGTTAGTAGAAGTCACAAGTCTTCGAATTTTTGGGTCTAAGACATGCCGGTTTCCTCACAATGTTTTCCTTCACCGTTTTCGAGAGCAGTGGTGATGAAATAATTTACACAAAGTAAAGCGCCTGTCTAGGTTCGAACCTACGACCTACAACTCGTAAGTCGCGGCTGTTACCACTGGGCCACCACTGCTCTCCTCTCTGAAGCACAAGCAAAACGGTTTTATTGCCTGTGATAAAATTTGTGACTTAAGCCCTGTCGCAGTAGGCCGTGCTCGTCATGAGGATATTCTCAGTAGCAGTTCGGAATTATTGTCAAAAGTCACGGTTTCCCAGAAGACCGTTTCCGTCACATTCAAAGCGGACGTCATCAAAATCTGTAATTTTCATCAGTATTTCACTAAAGGTGTCAAAAAACTCTCTGTATTTGGACATTACGGCCGCATGCAGCGGACAATGCTTTTTTGGAAAGCGTAAGTTAGCAGCGTTGGTCCACCACCACCGTCAACGGGATGTCAACGACATTATTGAAACCGAACGTGACGTCCCGTTAAAGGACGTGCGTTGGACACACGGCCAGCTGGGAAGAAGAAGTGGCGCAACAATCTCCCCAGCAGCTTAGCTGTCTGTTTAGTTAGAAGAACTTGATTCTATACAATACTAAGTAGGTAATTAACACTACGAAACATAAAACACTATAAAATAAATAAATAAATAAAATAAAATAAGTTTTTTGACACAAAATACCTTTGCATACAATACCAATACATTTCACAGATACCTACATTGTATTTTGGGAAAAGGCTGCACAAATAGTTTTAAACCCTGTCTCCTAAACTAGGAAAACCCTGTAACCTAGGAGTCAGTGTTCTACTGTAACTTCGTGTACAAAAGAAACCTTAATTTATTTAAATTATTTGCCTTATGTCAGCAGCAGCAGACACGCCAATATACCAACGAAAACATTGAAAACTATATTCAAGCGGAAATAAATAATAAAAACGAAAAACGAACTTGCTGAAAATGAGCTTGCAAACGAGCTGTAACTTGAAGTCACAAATGATAAAGTAGGACCTTTGAAGTAAAATAAATACACAGTTAATTACTTAAAACAATAACAAAACCATGGTCAGCAAGACAACTACTAAGGTCCACTACTCTTAGCAAATAAAAGCAGAAAGATGCTGGCGTCTCATGACGTAATCCTATAGGTTTCTATCACACCTGTAGGTCCTGGTACCTGGCTAAATAACAAATCAGAAGCCTCTTCCACACTAACCCGCCGACGCTGCGCGAGTTCTAAGAAGTGTTTCAAAGGCAGCCATCTTGGAACTCATCTCCTTACGCGAGATAATGTATTAAAATATGTACATACTGACTATATAGCTGTGTATACATGCGGCTTGCGAGCGCGTTTATACCTATGTATTACTATAATGTATAGCAACGTGACACTTGATACATAATTTATGTATCGATTTGTGTATTTATGAGTTGGTTATTTGTGGTTTTATTGGCAGTGATAGGTACTGTTTGAAACTTAGAATTATCTCATTTCGTAGGAACATCTTATAACTTATTATAAGGTTATGAGACTTCATTGTTCTCGTGCTGTGTTTTTTTTTAGTTTTTTTGGAATTTGTTAAAACGATGGTTACCCAGGTGTAGTGAGTCGTTAAGATAACACTAGTACGAGGAACTGAAACCAGAGATAAAATTGTAATTTGGTGAAAGGGAAAATTTAAAAATTACAGAATACCATTATGTATCCGCTTATTCACAAACCCAATGACCTACATTTGTCTAACTTAAAATACGATTACTACTACTTAACTTTTATATATCCAGATAATAAACTGATAAAAGACATTCAAAAAAAACATTCAGGGTGTTATAAGACCCATCACATAGCCATCAACTATGCATTCTGTTCATCAAACTAAGTAACACGGCACAAATATAATTCCTCGGAAAAGACTTTTATTTTTGTTGTGAAAATTTGCTGTTTACGGTAGTGCACAACGCAACGCACGCAAATACGTATTGTGCATATGAGTGCAAGCAACGGTACAAGGGTCGTTGGGGTATTTAAAATCGTGTTCTTAAATTAAAAACTTGTTTTCTTAAAAAACGTCAATAAAAGTTGGAATTTTGACCTTCAATATCTCCGTAACCAGAAAGTTCCCAGCTATGAAGCAGTACAAAAAAAATGCAATGAAGGGCAAAACAAGTGACTTTCGGCTTCGTTCATTGTGTTTTTGCATACGTTATAGTTATCAATGACAATTTTATAGACGACTCGCTGTTGCCGTCAGCGATACAGGATAAAAAGTAGCATACGTCCTTACCCAAGTCATGGTGTATCTGTGTACCTTTCACCCAAATCGTTCACCTGTTTTGGCGTAAAAGCGTAACACACAATCAAACAAACTTACTTTCGTATTTATAATATCAGTTAGGATATTACATGATTGCGTCTGGACGCACCTTACGGGGCTCCACATCGCTGTCAATGCGGTGAAGCCTGCCATTAACTACATGCCCTATCGTGCAGCAAGAGCCCATTAATGAAATCATCCGTCGGGCTCTTGTCACCGCGGTGTTTGCTGTTTTAGAATCCAATGGCTTGGCACGTGACTATGGGAAGAGGCCGAATGGAATGACCATAATGCCTAGCATTAGTTGGTTAGACCTTTGGTGTGGGATGCAACCTGTGTCGACACCCTCGTGCCATCCCATCTTCCTAGCCAAGCAGGCTGTGCCGGGGCGGCTGCTGCAGGAGTAGAAAACCTCCAAAGGCGCAGGTATAACAAGCTTATTGGGAGCTATATGTTTGAACCGTTTGGGGTTGAAACACTAGGACCTTGGACTCAGAGTGCTCATCGGCTATTTCGGGACATCGCAAAGCGGTTGGTTGACTCTTTTCGTGAAGAGAGGGCTGGCCTATTTTTTCCCAAATAATCAGCATTGCCATCCAACGTGGCAATGCTGCCAGCCTTTTGGGCACTTGTCCCGTTGACAGCGATGCGGATGAATATTTTGATGACCTACGAGTTCTTTCCCCCTGTTTTTTATACACTTCTGTATAATATATTCTATATGTTTTAGTGTTAGCAGGTATATTGTAATTTACAGAAAATTTGTTAGGATTAGAATGTCACCAACATTTGGATAAACCACTACACAACCGCTACATCTCTGCCTATCTTTTTAGCACAAATATAGTCACATTTCTTGCACCAAAACTCTTGCAACTCTAACTCGGCATCAGCAGCGAGTCTTAAGAACCGAACGTCGTCGGTTCGTTCGTTCTCATCTAACTTTGTTCTGGTTCTCGCTCCTTCGATAGGGCTGGCAGGTCCGAGAATTTAAAATGCACGTAGAAACATCATACTACCTTGTCAAGAAACTACCAGGAAAAAATCAATATTACCTACACAAAATATTAGATATTTATCAACATTTATTTTATCGCTTTCAAAGTAGGTATGCTCCTTCAGAAATGATACACTTATGCCAACGCATAATCCAAGCATCAAAATATTTTTAAACGCATGTTCCGGAATTGAGTTCAGTTCTCGCCGCGAATTCTTCTTTAGGTATGTCTTCTACCGAATGAAAACGGGTGCTACAAGGTGCTCCAAAGAGGTGATTTGAGTGTAGGAAAAAGAAAGTCGGCTGGAGACATATCTGGTGAATAAGGTGCTTGCTCGATGGTATTTGTTACGTTTTTGGTAAAAAATCGTTCACAATGATGGCCTTGTGCGAAGGCGCAATATCGTGATGCAAAATTCAAGAATTTTCTTTGCACAAATCTTGGTTTTTCGTCGAAATAGCTCTCTTAAACGCCGCATAACGCACAAATAATATTCTGTATTTACCGTTTGACCTACCGGCAAGAATATCGAGTGCACAACACCGCGATAGTCAAAGAAAACAGTCAACATGACTTTGACTTTTGATCCACTTTGGCGTGGCCGTTCACGAGCATAACTTGCGTGAACGCAGCTGCTTGTGGCTCGCCGTCTTGCTGACCATGGTTTTGGTTTTGTTATTGTTACAGTAAATGTTCTGTTTATTTATTTTACTTCCATGGTCCTAGTTTATCATTTGAGTTTACATAATCCAGCATTACATAAAAAAGCTGTCACGCCCTCTATACCTTAAGGCTCTTATTTATGTATTAAGTTTTGTTCACAATTATAAAAACATAATAATTAATTGTGTTAAAATGTGCACATAATGTAGTGCATGCGGTGCTTTTCTGTAAGTGATGAGGCGCTTAGACTAAGTTTCCATGTATAAATTGTAAATTAATAGTGTACTACTATCTGTGTGTCCGCCTTGAATAGCAGAATAACTATTAAAACATGGAAAAATTAACGAAAAAAATATATGCTGTGCCGGGTTAGCTATTTATATTTATGACGAACGGCTCACTCAATGAAATTTGCACATAAAGAGAAGTTTTCTCAAGAAAGCGGTCAACGGTCACACAATAACGGTCGTCAAAATACTGAGCGTTTTTTGACAGTTTAATGTCAAACAAGATGACGGAACAGCGTTCCTAATAAACCCTAGCTTGAATTAACGTTAAAGAAAATTGCATTCGTTTCTTACATGTCTTGCAACCCTACATTCGAAATTCAAAACCGAGAGCGGGGCGGCGCGGGGTTTCATAAGTAAGTACGTGTTTCTAAGTTCCCGATTATATTGTCGGTTGGCGAATGCCTGATTTATTTGTGTTGCCAGTAATTCGAAATATATTTCCCTTGTTGTGCGGTGAGGCTTGCAACTCTTAGTATTCTGGGTAATTTATAGATGTTACTGGTCGGTTAAGATGTTTTGATTTTGATAATAGGTTAGTGGAGTGTGTTGTAGGATTGTGGGTATAAGATTTTCAGTAAAATTAGAGTACGTAGTCATTAATGATACATAGGTAGGAAACCACGTGATATATTTTTGTTATGTAGATTCCTACAGGGCTCACATCAATTAAATATAAATACCTTTAACAGACACATACAGAAATACATTCTTAATTTATTGCGAAAATAATAAAAGTTACCGCATGAGTTCCAAGTTTAAATATTGCACCCTTGCACTGCATCAACCCAGAAACGGCGGACGACGTAGGTATACCGATGCCGTTTACCGTAAAAATAAAAGTTGTCACTTGTTTGTTGTGTGTTTTTTTTCTTTATGCATCAGATTGAGTGCATATTTCATTAAATTATTTCTACTTTCGTCATAGGATTTCTTGAATTTTACCTTTGCTTCTGCTTTCTTCTGCTTTTCATTCAACCCATTTCCAGCTAGTATTAACATACCTTTGTGAACAAATCCAGTGTCTTATTGCAATTCCACTCTGCTCACCCCCAAGATAACAACAAACTCGCAACTCCAGAATCTTATGCAAATATCACACGGTCCCCATGTAAAACTTTGCGCCGTAAAACAAATTAATTCCACTGTATATCTATGTTATATAGCGAAATTTTGAGTGCTCCGTCTTCGAAGTGTCTCAGGTGGCGAGCCCCCCATTACCCAACCTCTTTGGGCGCCAACCCACCCCGCGAAGCGTCTATTTTCGCGGGGAATAAGTAACTGTGGCGTTATGTTACATAGGTATTGATTTTCTTGGTGGCTTTTAAGGCGGTGTCTATGTTGTAGTCTGTAGGTGGAATGGAAGGTATGGGAGTGGATAGGTTAGGTTGATATTATTTTGTTGGTAGTATTTTTGTGTAAGTTTTGTATGTCATTTTATGGTTGGGGCTTAGACAAAAAGAGCTGGTAACTCGTGTAAAGAATGTGCCGCAGAAACATAGAAGAGCATGATGTAGAAAAACCATGTTGAACGAAGCCTTTTATAAGGACAAAAATCGTAAGAGAATCGTAAAAGACACTATTTTGGTAGAAGGTTTTAGTTACGATTCTGTTTTGTGTGTTTCAGGTTGGTGAAAATGCGGACAGGCATCAAATAGAATGTCTCGTACGTTAATCCTGTACAACCTAGGAGATTCACTCCAATGCCTTGAAAATCTTAGAGAAATGCCTCATGTTTCTATAAACCACCTTCTATAAACCACTGCAATGATGCTTACTGTTGAAATTGGTAGTAATCGATATTCTAAGATGTGATTAACATGCTCCTGACCCGAAATGACTCGACCTTTTTCCGAATCCGTTGAAGTAGATTCAATATATAAGAAGAACATGTCAATGTATTCCAAAACGTCTTCACTCAGTACATAAGACACAACACAATATAGACTCACACCAAAGAAGCTTTACTTACCCATAATATAGAGAACATTATAATAATTTTAATGGAATCTTGTTAATCCCACCACAGGCTGGGTGGGGTGCCGCGGCCCCCCACGGCCCCCATCCCCATACCGTGCGTATAAAATTACATAAACAGAGCAACTATAACATTATATCTAAGACGTTTCAATTTAATTGAAATTTTAATTAAATTACTCTTCGCGTCTTAGAGGACTTCAATTAATTGGTGGTTTATTTTGGCTTCGTATTTTAGTAGTAAAATGTTTTCAGAATGTTGGACTTTTATGAAGAACTTGTCTGATTTTTTTTTTTTTTTATTATGTCGAATAACTTTGAATATTGCATTATACCTTAGTTTACGAATGGTATATAATACAATGATCAAAGTTTTTTTCCCTTTTCAAAGGCCTTCATTGTCTTATACGAGACCTATTGATCGATATGATGCACTGTCTTAAAATATGATTGGTCAATTAAAAAATGCTGTACTTGCCTACGTTCATATTAAAGATTTTCTAAAGCCTTCAGCTTGATAGTTCGCCGTCTCTCGACTTTTATCATCAAAATTTCGCAATATTTTTTCCATTTCATCATATTACATTATAATTAAAGAATAATACATCGCTTTTGATTTCATAAATAATTTCTCATCGAAAACACGACCACGAAACAATAAAACATAGCCCAATCAAATCAGAAATAACGGGCATACAATCAAACTGGCTCTTATTACACGATTAGCCATAAAAGGGCCGGACTCGAACCCAAAGCCAGCTAATAAGGAGCCGTCGTTACGACGTATGTGCGTGTTAGGAATTTCATAAAGCTACTCAGTGGCGGAAGACAATGCTATGGCAGGGTGTGGCTCTCAAAGCTTTGTAGCGACTTCGTCCATGATAATCGTAATTTATCAACGTATTATTTGAAAGCGGATTATGGGAGGTCAGCTTTACATGGAGCCATGTAAAGTACTGGTATACAACGGCAGATGACTCTATTTGGTTTAGAAGCGGGTCTTAGTCACTTTGGTGTCAGTAGAACGGTATAAAAGGTGGCTAGGATCTTAATAAACAAACTAAATGATTTTATTTCGAGACTCGTGTGTTGATTAGCGAGTTTCCCTACTAAATAAACTTCAGATCTAGGTATTATCTTTCATTAAGGAGCTCTTCCGATTTGCCATAAACGAAAATTTACATATAGCGCTCAAACCTGATCTTTGACAGTTCAGCAGGGGACAAGGCTCGAGGTTTGCCAGCGAGCGATGGAGCGCAGTATCCTTGGTGTTCGACTTACCGGTCGGATACGGAACACGATACTGCGCTCTAAAACCCAAATCCCAGACGTCCCCCAAAAAGCGGCCAGGCCCAAAAGGTCCCTGAAAACGTCCAACGGCATCGCGGAAGACCCAGGCGTAGATGGCAGGATGAACTTGACGCTTATAGCATGGGTTGGTCCAAATTGGCTCTGGATCGAGTTGACTGGAAAAAGAAAGGGAGGCATTTGCCCTGCAGTCGGACAACACAGGCTGAAAATTATTATTTAGATACCTATTATATACAACCACGACCAACGTGTAGGTTATGTACTAATAATCTCGGCAATCGTGCTATATGCTTTACTTATGTTTTTTTTTTCATTTTGCAGGTCAATGTCAGGGTGGTCTAGTGGTTGCAATCGCTACTGCTGAGCATGAGGTCCTGGGATCGATTCCCAGATTAGGCAACGTGTTATTGGGTTTTTCTATCTGAAATTTCTCAGTAGTAGCCTGGAGTCTGGATTTGTGCCCGGTTGATGGCAATAGGCTCGCCCCCTATTACATGGGACTTAAAACATAACTGGCGATATGTGGGTGTATGTACTATAGGTACACCTCTGTCCAACCCTTCGGGGAAACAAGGCGTGATGTTATGTTATGTGTCAGATTGTATGTTGAACAAAATATAATCATTAAAATCATCATTACAACCCTCTAAGTTCTATTGATTGGTGTTTTTCCACACAGTTGCTCATAAAGTGGCTCTTATTACACCGCTTTTAGGTGCATAATGCAGTGTATTAAACACGTGTGCTTTTCACTTAACATTACCGCACTCGTGTTTTATATTTATCTTTTTTTTTTTCTTTCATCTCCGTAAAGAGTTTTTATGTCTAAATACAATGAATATTTTTATCATCTCCGACATATACCCAAGAAAATGAAAACAACGAAATAATTAATAATACCAATACCATAACACAAACTGTAAAAATGCCAACAAAAACTGTTCGGTATCATTTTGAGTATTGTACTTTCACTAATTGTTTCAATAATTAAAGAATATAACAATTTAAGAACTGTATTCACTACCTATGCTACACAAATAAAATAATTATGATTATGAAAAACACGAATCTGTTTTTTTCCTCGCAAGTGTGTTGAAAAACGTCGTGAGACACGCGTGTGCATTGATAATTACCCACTCGGCTCCCTTATCGAATAAAACCGCCTCGGGGTCAATGACCAAAAGAGCACACTTGTATCACAATGTACTATTATGAAATTGTCGTTCAATAGGATTGTATTTAAGAACTTAGAAGCTTTTTCCATTTTATTTATGCGTTGGTTTCCAGTATACCAGCATTTGACATGGAGCGACTGCCTTGGTATCCGACATCCACAACCCAGTTACTGGGTATTACGATACCTTTTGGTAATACTGGTTGTCTTGTTGATGGTAAGACTCAGTCAGTTTAGTCCTGCTGACTACCCGTAACGCCTGTCAATGATCTATGGATGCAAAAATAGTTAATGCTGTCCGAAAAAACGTATAGTTCCTCTGTAATACCTATTTGTATTAATCCTCAAACTGAGATGCTATCTCCTCCCTCTGCTGCACAGCATAATCTAAATTGTTGAACAAACCTCGCAAGTTTGAGAACCTCACCGTAAGTGGAAAGACGAGGCGGCATCCGCGAGGGAGCGTCCCTCCGAACTTAATTACCTCCTACGTAAGTACACATCAGTTGTTTTGTTAGACCTCTTTAATATTTATAAGACGTTGATGAAGGAATTTCTGAGGATATAGGCTTTTGGTGGAAATGAGAAATGGTTAATGAAGATAAAAGTAATGAAACTCTTAGCCCCCAACAAATTGCAACTGATGGAGCAACTGAAAGTAACTGAAACTTTCAGTAACGCCATCAGGATGGAATTTGGTGTGGACAAATGTGCAGTTATGCATGTTAAGCGAGGTGAGATTATTGAATCTGAGGGAACTCAACTTTCATAATCCATACACCTTAGATCCCTCTCCTCATTCGAAAGCTATAAGTACTTGGGTATGTCAGAAGCTTTAGGCATCAACGTTACTGACATGAAGCGGTCGTTCAAGGAGCGGTTTTTTGGCCGCCTGAAGAAAGTATTGAATACTCGTAGTATTCTATCAGGCGGTAACAAGGTGCGCGCCTTCAACGGTTGGGTTAAGCCGGTTTTGATGTACTCTTTCGGCAAACTCAAATGGACTCAAAGCAAACTCGACGCCCTAGATAGGAAGGTTCGTACGCTGCTGACTGCATATCGAATGCATCACCCACAACCTTCGGTAAAGATACTGTAATTCCGCGGAAGTGTGGAGGTCGAGGTTTTTAAAATGCTCAAACTCTTTACAGCCGCGAGATTTGTAGTCTCAGGGAATATTTCCTTGAAACCGAGATGTGGTCGCAGTGGACAAGGGCCACACCCCGCTATCCTTGGCGAAAGAGAACTGTCGCGAACCACCTGTAGTATTAGATACTAACGATCGTAAGGAAGTATGGACGCTTTTTCCGGGTCCTCCATGGACCTGATGTAGACTTTTTGGCGTGTGTATCCTGGTTACGTTTCGGCGACCTCTTTGGGGAAACCCAAGGTTTTGTCTGTGCGATTATGGATAATGTCAATCAATCTGCTTATTTTTATCCTAACTATGTTGAGGTAAGCTTCCAGTCCACCTGGATGCAGCTGAACACCAGTATTTTACATGGAGCGACTGCCTATATGAGCTCCACAACCCAGTTACTGGGTAACAAGATAACCCTTGGTAAGACTGGTTGTCAGACTTTCGGGTTTCTTTCGACCCGTAACGACTGTCAAAGAGCCACGAATGACAGCCGGGACCAACGGCTTCACGTGCTTTCCGAGGCATGGAGGGGTCTTGATATGTAATGGATGGTCATCCATCCACGGACTGACCTCGCCAAAGGTAGCTTGACCTTGGATCTACTTCTGCGGCTGTTATTATATATATAGTATATGCAGTTATATATAGTCACAAGCCTCTCAAAAGACTTAACGTATAAGTTTATTTTTATGGTCACGACACACATAACATAACAACACGTTTTTCCAATGGAAATGGGCATAAATAATTGAGGGCTATGTGCTACGATCTTTTTGTACTTACTTTTCGTGTAAAGTTTAGTTATTCATATAGTTTTATTTTACCACGATAATATTGCTGCGACTGCCTCGTTGGTCTAGTGGTCGCAAGAGCTACTGCTGAGCATGGGGTTCTGGGTTCGATTCCCAGGTCGGGCAAAGAATTATTGGGTTTTTCTATCTAGAATTTCTCAGTAGCAGCTCGGTGTCTGCATGGGTGCCCGGTTGATGGCAATAGGCTCGCCCCCTATTACATGGGACTTAAACATATCTGACGAAATGTGGGTGTGCTATAGGTACACCTCTGCCCAACCCTTCGGGGAAAACAAGGCGTGATGTTATGTTATGTAATGATAATATTGCCACGACGCGACGTAAGAAATTATAAAAGCGCATATTCAGTACTTGACAATTTTTTGCAATGATTCAACCTTTTTTTTGGGTGGGAAATCATCAAATGACTTCTCCCGCTCTGGGTGGAGCGGGAGGGCGTGTCAGACTTTTACTGACTAAAACACACCCGTGTTCCTTCAGTTGCCTGTGCCAGGCCACGGTACCTCTTTCAAACATACCGGGACCCTGAGTAATGATTAATTTCGTATCGAAAAAAATTAATGATGTCATGAAAATCTAGTCAATTATTCTACACTCTTCCGTAAGATTTCGTTAAGTACCTACAAAACATTAAAAAAACTATTTTTTCTCGAATAATAACATTCAAATTACACGTTGAAATTCAAATCAATTTGTCTACTTACGTTTAATGCCGAAAAATCTCCCTCTGCAGTCATAATCGAAACAAAATAACAGTATTTTCGTGAAACCAGGCGGCCACCCTTTTCATTTGCCCTCCCTCGCTGTCCATTAATTACGAATGCCCAATAGTTTGCTCAACTAATTCTTATGATAAATTGGACAGGCCAGGGAAAAATGATTTCGGTAGAGTATTTTAAGTTAATTTGTACATTCGGTTTATTTTAAAACTAAAAGTGCTGCGAAATAAGAAGATGCTTTAAGGAACGAAAAATCATATAACCTAACATAACATAACATCACGCCTGTAATCCCAAAAGGGTTAGGCAGAGATGTACTTACCTATAGTACACCCACATTTCGTCAGATTTGTTTAAGTGCCATGTAATAGGGGGCGAGCCTATTGCCATCAACCGGGCACCAATGCAGACACCGGGCTGCTACTGAGAAATTCTAGATAGAAAAACCCAATAACTCTTTGCCCGACCTGGGAATCGAACCCAGAACCCCATGATCAGCAGTAGCTCTTGCGACCACTAGACCAACAAGGCAGTCCAGTCAATCTATCTATAATCTTTAATCTATTTTGGTAACAATTATTAAATAACACAAACATTTTTCTCCACAAAATTTCAAATGAAACATTACAGCATTCGGTCTATTCATATTCAAACGTAGGTAGATAATGATTCAATCAAAACTCCGAATGGGAAAATTTCTAAATTTTTTCTTCAAAATAAAACACACTACTTAACTAAAAAAAATTAACTAATCCCAATAAAAGATAGAAGTCAAAATCATCGTTTCATAGGGTCTCATAAGGTCGAACTCAATCACCTATTTTCAGTGAAAGAATTTCCCTGTCATACAAATAGCTGTCAACATGATATGGGGACGCATATTTTGGTGTTATTAGGCCGTTAAAACCAGAGATTAATAGGATTTCCTATCTCCGGTACGCCAAAATTGGTGATAGATGCTTTATAATTAAATTTTTACCATTTTATTTTACTATAAATATTTTAGTTTGTAAGGTATGTGTCTACTACTGGCCATTGTAGTCTGAAATAAATGTTTTATTATTAATGTTATTGCCGAAAGTCCGTTAACGAACTTTTGGACAGGCCCGGGACCTGTCAAATAATGTTGTTATTCATTCTTAGGGATGCAAACTAATCTTAAGTAGGAAATACTCTTAGATACAGCCAAAACTACGGAGTTCATGACAAGGGAGTAGACCCACTGAAACCGGTTTTCCCTTGCTTTCTTTGACGCCGACAAGTTTATCTTTTGTAAAAGAAAGCTCGTTTTCAAGGAATGGGAATTCAAATCCCTTTGATAAGATATA
The DNA here is from genome assembly GCA_963555695.1 of Dasypolia templi. Classification (NCBI taxonomy): domain Eukaryota; kingdom Metazoa; phylum Arthropoda; class Insecta; order Lepidoptera; family Noctuidae; genus Dasypolia; species Dasypolia templi. The sequence continues at coordinate 6,181,053 of OY743162.1, read as the reverse complement.
AAAGTACTTTTGTGGAGTGATTCAACCTGTTTTGATCAAGTTCTGTTGACCGACAGGTCGTGAGTACGATTCTCGGCTTACGAAAGGAACGATGTGATGGTAGTATTAAGATTTTGTGGGATTTAAAACATGTTTTTTTTTTCTTTCCATTTTTCGTGGGAATATCGAATGTTTTTTTTTCTATTATTGTAAATAATTTCGATAACGAATAAAACCAGTTTTGAACTTAACCTATTTATAATTTTGACATACAACTTCACAATTTAATAAACGTACGTCACATCATGATAACTAAAATCAAGAGATACGTACTACTACTACAAACTGATTGCTTGCACTTTTTATGTGAACTTTTCGAAAAAGCCTATGAAGTTCATCAAGAGAAGGGATAGATTTCTTAATAAATATGAAAATAATATTATAATATAATATTTTATTTTCATTTTTGTAGGTAGGTAATAAATACATATCTAGCGCCCGCATCTTAAAATAGCTACCAAAACATGATTCACCCTTTAAAGCACCACCTCGCAACTAAGAAGCTACCCCCATATCCCTTAAACTTAACAATACCGGTACCTCAGAAAATTATTTACCAAACTACCCTCCGAACAAAACGACGTGATGCGGGCCATCACGCCTTCAAAACGAAGGAAATTATTCAAGACTGATAAGAAGTGCGGAGACGTCAGTTAGAGTAATGTTTCCGCTTTTCCCGCCCCTCCTCTTCCTTAGGGCGAGGGGAGAAAGGGCTTATCGTACAAAAGGTATCGAGTCCCAACTCCCCTCTTTATAGAATTTTCGGGCTTTCCACTTCTGCGGGGTGTAGGGGGGTTCCCCCCTTTTTGCGACGTACATTTTCATTTCCTTCATCTTTCTCCGCTTTAGAGGTGGAATGGGCCGCATTTGGGACGGTTGATTTGATTTTACGCTGAGCAGATGGTTCTGTAAGTAATGAGAATAGTAAGTTAGTCTTTTTAGAATAGTGATTAAGGCGTTATATAAAACCCATAGGCATAGGGCGTTGGGCACTTTATAATAAGATAAGAAAATCATTCATTTGCTCAAACATGAATATACAATACATGTAACACAAATTGTCAGCATGCAAGAGATTTTAAAATCAAAAACAAAAACAGATTATTATCATATCCATCAGCAAAAAATGGTAGAAACTACAGAACGCCTCCTGCTACGACCCTTAAATACTCCTTTTGACCATGATTGTTGCTAAATTCTAGGGAAGTGGAATGGATTTCCTAAACATGTTTGTGCACGTTTTACTGAAAATGATAAACACTTCGTATTTTGTGTATCCTGTCTCTACTAAAACAATTTTCTTAGTTGCAATTTTCATTACAATTTCACAAAAACAACAGCCGACCGTCGTATTCTATAAGACAAAATTATACAGAAAATGCAAGCGATGCTCATTTAAAATACTTTCAGCGCGTGCGGGTATAAAATTTTGCAAACTACTGTTTTTATATTAAACATTGCTGCTAAAAGTTTAGTAACTATTTTGTATTCTGCAGTTTTGTAAAACTGGCGGGATTACTTTCTGATTTACGGAATACATGAAAATAGTTTTTTTCATTGACATCTGACTTAGGAGAGGCGGCAGTGGGCTGTAGTAGGCTGATTTGATTTTACACAAACGTTTAAACTGAAAGTTAGTTAAAGAAATGTGAATGATTAGTGGCGCCCCGCAGTTTCACTCGCAAAAGTCTTGATGCCGTGGGAATTACGAGATAAAATGTAACCTCCGTCCTAATCCGGGTTATGGTCTACCCATGTGCCAAATTTCCAACTGGAATCAGTTCAGCCGTTTTAGCGTGAAGTGCGTTTTTAACTAGCCCAACGCGATTCAGAATGAAAAGTAGCCTTAGCCAGATCGTGATGTTTCTGTTTGCAAAATTTCATTCAAATCTGTTAAGCTGTCTTGGCTTGAAAGCGTAGCAAAAAAACTTACTATCGCATTTATAATATTATAATAATAATAGTTAGGATATTAGTTTAGATAGTTTAGATAAATTATGATATTTATTTCAGTAAATTGGTTAAAAATAAATACTTTTAAACGTCACGATTAAATTAATGGGTTTTTCATACTAGATGCGTTCGGTGCTTCCTAACTGACTCTTCTAAGAAGAAAGACCGAAAGCAGCGCCCTTCTGTTTGCATATTAACAACTGCAATCACCAAACCCTCAGCCTACTTTGAAATAAACATTATACTTTTTTTTTGCTTCCCAGGATAAAATGTTTTATACTGAAGTAATTATTGGTCTGAATCAGTAAGCATTTTAACTTGAATAATTTCATACCACACGCTCTTACAAGACACCCCAGACAGAGAACAAACAGAGATTATAAAACTCGTAAACACTTTCAGAAGAGAGTGTTGTAGAGTGTTAAAATCTCAGTTTAGTTGAAAAACTTTTTCCCAAGTCCCTCCCTGCACCCAATTCCCCGTCTTACACCAGCAACCTTAGAAGCCCCCTCTCACCCCCTTCCGCCCCCCTTCCACCCGCGCACTTCGTTAGTGAACTTCCATACTTTGTAATATGCAAATGTTGCTTCTAAGGGGATGCGGCAACGACGCGGCGTCGTCTTAAAATGAATTAATTACGCAGGTGACTGTGAGGATATAGGTATTGATTTTAATTAAGTAATTAGCTGGTAGGTAGCTTTTGGTGTGTACTTGTGTGTGTGAAAAAAAACAACTGACTGCCAAAATAAACACTACAAAGTGAAAAATGACTTTAATGTCGGAGTCGGTGTGTTGGGTTGTTACTTGCCACCGACTTCCGAAATTAATGTTTTATTTTTTAAATTTTGTATTGTTTTTTATCGCTTGTTTTTTTGTTTTTACTTTTTTAGTTTTGGTACATATCCCACACAAATTCGCAAGATTGTTTACCATCACTTGCTAAGTATATAACAGTGACAGGATATAACATCAGCAACTTACTTATAATTGTGATTTATTGAATTAAGTTGACGTTATTGATATTTTAAATTGTATAACACTATTTGCATACCCATTTGATGGTAAAATATGGATACGGGAAAATATCTGTGTATCTCTGACCCATGATTGCAAATAATTAAATGATTATGATTATTATGATTATGATTACGCTAAGTGGAAAATACGAATTATTGAAGCTAACCTAAAAGCTAAAATTGTATGTAACAATAATATTTAAAATACTGTCCATGGAGTTTCTTGCCCTTTCTTCTCCATAGGTACCTACTACGCTTTGTAATGGGCAACTAGATTCATATTTCTCACTGACCGACTTATTGACATTTCAAAAGTGCCTGTAATTGGTTTATTTGAAGTAAATGCTTTGAGTTTGAGTTTGATATTTAACCCAAAAACCCCTCATCAGAACCTGACCAATTTATATGGAACCACTCAATAAGCAAACCTTTAAAAAAATACGGGTTCTAAATATGGGAGTTCTGTGGTAACAAACGTTAAAAAAATGCAATCAAATGGAGAACATCCTCCTTTTCTTGAAGTCGGTTAAAAAAGGCAAGGTTTTGTAAATAACCCTTGTGTTTTTATTTTTTTCTTGTACCTTTTAAGAACGTAGTTAACATTTTTCTATCATAAATACCAATTTTAATTCCTGGCACATCATATCTTTTTTAGTCTTCAGTGCATTGCTATCAAGCGTTGTCCGAGTATATAATAAAAAGCATACATATATACTTATACATATTCAGTCATATGTATCTTCCATTTTAGTATGCTTTACTTTTTCAGCCAGATAGCGATCGATTCCCCCGCGGCTACTGAATGTATTAGGTAAGTACCTACGCTTCACTATCGTAACCGATTTAGAAGGTGTGAATCGTGTTCTTTTGAACGTCAACATTTAATTTTTTTTATTGATTCTAGTCTCCCTTCCAAAAGGTGTTTTCGTATGGAAAATAACGTGCAAGAAACTCCACCGTTTCTCCTTATTAATAAATTATGTGATAGATACATGGTGCTCACATATTTACAAACATTGTAAAAGATTACGATTTTCCTAAAATTTAACAAGCTATAAGTTAGTGTGGGAGTAATAAATAATAAATTATACAATTAAATTAGCAACCAGATTAATTTTGTCTGTGAAAAGATATAGCCGTCATTTACTTAATTCTCTACATCAAACTAAGTAACATAGCCAGGGAAATTAATATTTTACCTAATTGACACACTACTACTATTCGACGTGTTATAGCTATTTCATTTTACTGTAGAAGACTGACAGTGTGATTTGAACGGACGATTTTGTTCTTGTGGAACGATTGAGTAAATGAGTATAATTTATACAAAATAAAATAATTGAATAAACCGAAAATACTATGCAGGCCTTTCGACAATGTTATTGGTAGTTCGACAATAAACATAACACATAACATCATGCCTGTAATCCCAGAAGGGTTAGGCAGAGGTGTACGTATAGTACACCCACATTTTTCCGGTTGTGTTCGACAATGTTGCAGGTAAATCTTAAGACAATAATCTTCGATAAACAAAACAGCTATTTCGAGGCAATAGTGGAACTGTCACTTTCAGTTAAAAGGTCTGTTGTATTCTTTAGAAAGCGAATTAGGCTTTTAGTGCTTTTAATCACAAGGTATATTGTAGAGAAAGGCGTCCAATATAATTATGTATTGTATGTAAAATTCTCCTATAAAATCAGGTACTTTGAGTTATTTTTTTGAATAGTTCATAATGTAGAAAATATAACAAAAGCAGCCTCACTTCGTAATCCTACCTAATATTATAAATGCGAAAGTAAGTTTGTTTGTTTTGTTACGCTTTTACGCCTCATAGAAATGCCACATGAAATATGGCACGCAGATTGACCATGACCTGGGTTTTCATCCTGCATCGCAGACGAAGTCACGGGCAATAGCTAGTAAGAAATAAAAGAGTACCCTATATCAGCATAATAAAGTTTTTTTTTGTTTTAATCACAATAGGTAACTTACTTTCATTACTTTCTTGAGGTGGTCTCTTTGCCCCTCTATTAAACGTATTCCTTTCAGGGTAAGTGGTTATTATATTATTTGGCTATGAACCAAATAATACCTATTATTTCTTGTCCGTCTGGCCAGATGTGACAGTAACACCACGACGATGAAAACTAGAAAGAAGGTGTAAAACAATGAAGAATTTAAAATCAAAAATAAAACAGGGGAAAAAATACTAAAAATTAAAAAAATCTCCCATACATTTAACCGAAAGATTATGAAGTGACTTTGCTATTTAAGTCTATGGTTTATGAGATATGGGATATTTTCGCTTACAGCCACAGTTTTTTTTTTGTATTTTATTTATGTTTTTTTTATTTTTTTTATTTATTCAAACTAGCCAATTAAAAAGGAAAATATCCTTCTTCATAAACACACAAATTAGTTAAACAATAAAGATTTCCTATAACGTTATTCCGCACTGGCTGCATCGCCTCCCACCCGTCGCACCGCCCGCCGTCGGCACGTGTAAATACCTACGTTTTAACAACCTTTCAGGAATGCACTTTACAGGTTTTACAGAGAAGCACATGTTGCCTATTCCCCACACTTTTCAATAGGCAACACGTGCTTATGTAATGGCAATATGTGTTATGAAGTAAAATTATGTTGTATTGAATATTATTTGTTTTGGAGCATAAGCTTCAGGTTACTTGCTTTATTTCTTCTTCCTTCCAGAAACGATATAAAATTCGTAGAATATTAACGTAGTGTTGTATGCCAGGTTTTAACCTAACGGATAATGAATTCTGACTAAAACACTAGTGAAACTCAACAATCAACATCAAGAGCCTAATGTTTCCCTTCTTTGTTTATTGCTTGATTTTTCAGTTTCACTGAGAAATTTATCTTTAAGAAAAGCCAGACTTTTTCACTTTCCTCAGCTTCTTCCAGATTTTCAGTGTCACTGATAAGTTTTTCATGAAAATATCAAACAAGACGAACTGACAAAAAAATTACCAAAATGTCTCACCAATCTTTCAAAGCCCCCAAACCAACATTGTCCACCATAACACATACATCCTTGCAAACAGCTGAGAATTACGGCCAAGGCCACAGTCCCACTGCTGGACAAGTCGCCACAAGTAAACACGATGGTCCTCGCCCACTACAACTAAATGTCCCTGACAATACGCATGGCGTTACTATTTGTTGTCGATTTGGATGAGTTCGACAATTATCTTTTTATTTATTTGAAGACTAGCGACCCGCCCCTGCTTTGATTGCTATTAATGTACATACACATAAACCTACCGGAATAAATTCTCGAAATTATGTTGAATACCGCATCGAAATCCGTTACGCAGTTTAGAAAAATAACGCGGTCACACAGACAGACACATAGAGTGACTTCTATTTATAATAGTACACTAGCTACTGCCTGGTATGTGTTGCAATGCCTTTTTTTAAACCATCCCCTGTATACAAGCGAACAAAAACGATTTAGCCGTTTTTGAGTTTTAGCGAGACCAAGAAACAGCAATTTCAAAGTCAAAGTCAAAGCATTATTATTTCAAATAGGCACATAAAAATGCACTTTTGAACGTCAAAATTTACATTAAAAATAGAACTGATTCTAGGCGCCACTTCCAAAAGGTAGTTTCGTATGGAGAAGAAGGGGCAAGAAACTCCACCGTTACTCTTTTAAAATGTTTTACAATATTTTGTATACATTATTTATATTTTGATATGTGAAGACGATGCACCAATAACACGATGCACAATTGGTAAAAAGAATTATAATTATTAAAGCAAAGGCAGATAAATTAATCACGTGATAGGTACACTGTGCTCACATTTTTACATACATTGTAAAAAATTATATTATAAGATATATATATATATATTATTATATTATATAGAAATAGAAGATTAAGCTTTAAATGACATTTAGTCGTATATAGCCGCAAATACAAGGTCATAACTTGCGTAAATGTATGCAAGCATGCCATATCAAATTCTGATTGGTGAATGTCACAATGGCATGCAAACCAAAGATCGTGTCGTACCAGGCTTTAAATAACTGGTCTGACAATAATCCAAATAAAAACCTAACGATGTGCTTATTTATTTTCTTTTTGGGCATACTAGTATCATTATATTCATTACTTTATACAGTCCGGTTTCGTCACGATAATTACTTTAAAAAAAAATAGGAATACACTGTTATTTCAGTCTTTCTTTTAAAAACTGTACAAAACTATTTTCTGTTCTAGATACTAAACTTTGGAATAGGGTGCGCTTTTCGCCTCATACTTTCTCTAAAAAAAAAAAACTGTAAAGCAGTTCAAATTGCCTAGGGAAAGAATCGACAAATAAAATTCTTCCACTTACAAGAAAAAAACTTAGAAATTTAAATCTATATTCAAATGTGCATTATTTACTCAAAATATTTATGTCAGTTAGTAGGGGTAACGTCCTCGCTGACCGGGGCTATTCTTGTCCGTTACCGAGATTTGATTGACGTACTCGCAAGTACTTGCTAATGCTTGCTGGTAATATCAACTTGTACAAGTATTTGGGATGTAAATGTGTGGTTTGATTGTTTGTTACAATCGTTTTGCGATATTTTGTAGGATAGGAAAAATATTATGGATTTGTGAAAGAAAAAAAAACGTGTTTGGGTGTGAGATAATTTTGAGTACGTCTTTATGTAGCATGTTCAGTTTAATTCTCAGTCTAATACAAAATATGTTTGTCAAAGAAGCCGACGGGTCAGCAGTGCCTAGGTGGAGAAAATGGCTTCCGCCGGAAAATTCAGGAGGTTTCCAATCAATGCATCACCGACTTTTCATTTATTCTCGATTACGATTTAAGTAATTTGATTTAAGTTTTTGAAAACAGTCACAACAAAAAAAAACTATAGCGGCAATCTAACACCGAAATCGGTCCTGAAGTAGATTCACCAGTTGATAGCTGAAATCAGATGACATATTCTATTAATTATTCTATTACTTAGTCTAGTAGACTAGACTCGACATTTCAGCGACAGACGGGCTGACACTCCGTACATTGATCCGATTAAATCTGACCTACAGACAATTTACCTGTTAATATCGCCAATATTATCTCAATGGGCAATACTGACCTTGACACATCCGGACATCGATCCAGCATGCATCGATTGGTTGCCCGGTAATTGGGTTTAGTGACCGTGTGGCTCCTTATTAGTATTACTAATTGGGTATTGATTTTAGGTGGGTAGTTCGATTTAGATATTAGGACGCTGTTTATCTAAGTTGATGTTTTGATAGACGTATGATGTTGCTGTTGCTAGGGAAATGATTGCATCGCTTTTCTTTTCGAGTCTAAACAATAAAGGTTCATGCACACACGTTAGTCACGTCAACGTCAAGTCGCCGATCAGCGACGTCAACTTCAGGGTCGCGTGTGAACAGATAGTCAGTCTGTCAGTCATAGCAACGCCTCAATCAACTTTTCTTTATTCATGTTTCGTTGGTTGCAGTACAAGTTTTGACTTGGCGACGATACGAAAACGAAAAAAACAACATTATTAATGTGGAATTTAAAAGCTAGCTGTTGAATTATGTTTTTAATTAAGTATATCTGGCTAGCTGGCTTTCTTCAGTCCTGAAGTATAAAATTGTAATAGGAAATTCGGCCACCGAAGCTTATACTGCAGGCAGTGTTCAAGTAGGTAAGTAATAGTTGTAGATGGATTTGTCAATATTGATAAAAAAAAGTGTTTGAAGTTTTCGACAATTTAAACACTGCTCATCCTCTTTTGTCTTGCCAGCGTAACTGTCAACGCAACAATTGTTTACTACAACGTGAGTACCTACCTCCCCTCGTAAAATACAGACGTCCGGTGAGTCCTTGACCTTGCGTTTGGACCTCTACTGACCGAATTAACATCGTTAGTTATATAATATCTGCTGCCTACTGCACGCTAAATGTAGCAGTGTTAAATAGATCATTATGTAAACATAGTCATCCAGCTGATCAACAGCTTCAGCGGTAATTACGTAACAAACTAGCAATGCCAATAAGATCAATTAATTTTGATAATTCAACAATAAAACATTGCGTTGTCTACATTGTCAAAACTAAAATAATTTTTGTAATATGCAGGGTATCAAAACACCCGTCACAAAGCCGTCAACTACGCATTCTATAGTGCTATTCTGTAACCATCTCACCGTGAAAACTTAGGTGAAGTGAGCGTAGAGTGAGCTGTCAGTGCCTTTGATGCTAGAGATTGACCAAGACGGGATGACAATGACAGCTCACTTCACGCAAGTCTTCACGGTGAGATTTTTACAGAATCGACGTGCTGTACATCAAACTAAAGTAACACTGCAGGAAAACATTTGCTGGAAATAGACTTTTATTTTTGGTGTGAAAATTTGCTGTTTTGTGCGCTTTAACAAACGTCAGTAAAAGATGGATTTTTAACCCTCATCGTATCCGTTACCAGAAGGTTCCCAGCTCGCGTAGCTTGTCCAACTTTTGTCGACGAAAGAATAGATCGACAAAAGTTGTTTCTATGGTGGTCATGCTAGGGGCGTTGGTATGGTCCAGTATTAAAAATTATCACAGTGACGGGGAGTACAAAAGACTCGGCTTTATTATGTGTCTTTTTACACCCGGAAGCAATTGATTAGGGATTTCCTAGAGAAGTCTTCGTGCTGTCTCCGACCGTCCAACACGTCCTCAAAAATATTTTTTGTTACGAAACCTTTTCCCCAATACAGGATTTAAAATCTATGTACCTAATTATTTTCGTCTTAGGTATTTGATCAGTTTTATAATTATTCGTATTAACGGTTTATGTTGTCATTCCTTGCTTACCACTTCACGCCATGCCGTCGGCACCGGGTAGGTTAAAATGCGCAGTATCTTTAAAACAAAAGGGGGTTTCCCAGTAGTAACAGAGTGTAGGTTTGTACCTTCCATCTGATCTAACTGGGCATATAGGAACGTAACTAGGGTTTGAAAACTTAATCCATTATTGCAAATAATATGATAAAATATTTTTCAATAAATCAGTGTTTAACGGATATTCACGGTGGTTGGGTTTATTTCATCAACCCAATAGAATCGCCCCATTATCATATCAGCAAGTGTACGGATACCCAACATTTATTTTTGGTCCTTCGAGCCGGATCTATTGGTAAATTTATCACGTGACCACACAATAACCCATTAGACTTCAAGTGTTCGGAAACAAGAAAAACACTTGGATTGAGATGGAACCTCGAAACGATAGCTTCAGCTTTCAAAATCAAAAAGGCTCATGATAAATAAACGCGTCACAAAAAAAGCAAAATTTTTAACGATTTTAATATCAAATACAACTTCCACACCTTATAATTTAATCTTAAATAAGACACGTCACAACAACATCACTGTCTGCCCCACACGTAAATAGGGCATGAATGTACTCATGGTAAATTATTAACGTAAATAGTCCTTAGTGTCCAGCCGAACGATGCCCTTGAACTTAGCGAGACGTCCGTCCAGTCGGACAGATGACTTTATTGTGTAAACATTGTAATTTTGAATGCAACTGCGACTGTGTTATTGATAGTTGGTCAGTTATAACGAAAAATCACGAACCCGCGACGCAAACGTTACGTAAGAGTCCTTGATAATATCAAAAATTGATTATTAAATTGTAGTTTTAAAACAATAAGTATCACCAATAGATATGAATGCAAAACGAGTCTTTTTTTTAATGATCGAGTTTACGTACCCCGGAAATTCGTGCTAAACCCACGGCATCTTTTTAATTAAACGTGTCTTCAGAAAATAAAATGTCAATCATTGTTGTACTCAGAGTAAAAATCTAACCAGATAATGTCTTTTATTTATTCTGGAGAATTTCCTCCGTTGGTTTTAATTGTTCCACGAAACTGGCACAGCGTGTAGGGTTTACGGCAAAATTATTGCCTATTAATTAAAATTCTAAGCTGCTTACACCTACCCTTTAAACATTTCGATTTGACACAGCAATGCGACTAGGCTTAGCAAAAATAATAGCATTTTTCCAGGTCAGCTAGTAACTATTAAAACAAAGCTGTCCTGTGCCGCTTTGAAGGCCAAAAAACACATTTAATATGATCGTAGATCAAACTATGCAATATCTAATTAAGTGTAAAGTTTGGACGTGGTCAATTGTCCGGCCAGTGACCTTGACCTAACAATAGACCCGGACCTAAAGGACGTGTAGGTTGAGGATGTAACACTTTCCAAGTGTGATGTTTAAGCTCACATGCTGGTAATTTAACTAATATTGTGATCTTATGGGAACGAAATGAAGACTGAAAAAATCGAAATTTTAAAATCCCGGATTTGCAAAGTATAACTTTGTTGGTAATCATAACTTGTAAGAAACGCTTTTGTTGTTAATATGTATGCAGACTTTTTCAATTCTCAAGCTTCGTCATTGGTAGTATATATCATACTTTGATTTTATTTACAGGTCGATATATTGATAAATACCTATTCATAGTTATGCCAAAATATCCCGATTTGCCTCGAATTCTCCTTTTCACCTCCATTCCACTTTTCGAATTGTAAATTTAATTTTAGTATAGTGAAACCTGTTTAATTTCAAATCTGTTCTATGCAGAAGTTATTCTGTAACACCTATTGCTTTCCGAAAAAGTTTACTTGAAATAATACCCTTTCGGTAAATCTTACCAAAGTTTCACAGCTAAAACCATTTTCCGTAAAACATATTTAGCCCAATCGATTAACGACAGAAAACATACATATCAACAAAAGCTTGATTTACTCATTTGTAAAGAAAATTGTTCAACGATTCGGTCAAAAACTATGAACAATCACCAGACTATATTTTCCAAAACACAGTTAGCAATTTAAAGACAAGCGATTGCCCCAAAAATGTACACGCTAAACTCACCTGAAAGGGCATTAGTTGTCTATCGACCAGTACCTATTGTAATACAGTACTACTAACGTCTCGCAACCAGACATAATACTACTAATAGTTAATAGTAACCACGGCTGGCTAGTATTTGTGTCAGGGCCAGTTTATTGACTGTTCGTGGCCATTTGATTGGTATGTGATGGTAGGATGTAGGTAAGGAGATTGTCAGGTCAGGATGTAGGTAAGGAGGTGTGGTGTACGTTGTTCCCGTATGAAGGTACGTACTGCTTATATGGACTGTGGTTATTCTCTACGCTTGATTGACTTGGGTCGTTGGCCTAGTGGTCGCAAGAGCTACTGCTGATCATGAGTGTTATTGGGTTTTTCTATCTAGAATTTCTCAGTAGCAGCCCGGAGTCTGGATTTGTGCCCGGTTGATGGCAATAGACTCGCTCCCATGGGACTTAAACATAACTGGCGAAATGTTGGTGTACTATAGGTACACCTCTGCCTAACCCTTCTGGGATTACAGGCGTGATGTTATGTTTGTGTGTTGTTGGTATATATCTTGTCTATATGTGGTTTCAAATGGAAAGTAAACCATAAGAGATCCAGTGGGTTTTCAGAATGATACTACTAATCAAATACTCTTAACGAAGCCGAGAGTCTCTTGTACTCCCAGTCATTGTGCGCCTTCTGGTTACGGAGATATGGAAGGTACAAGTTCCTAGTTTAACTGACTTTTATGTCGAAAACATGTTTTTTGTATGTTATAACACCTTTACGACCTATAAACGGTTGCAAGCACTAAACAGCACTGCCGAAAATAGAAAAACTTGATCACAAAAGTTAAAGTCGTTTCCCAACAAAAGTTTTTGTGCACTGTTACTTAGTTTGTGGTACAGATTGCGTATAATGACTGCTATGTGATGGGTTTTTTTTACACCCTGTAGGTGTTAATAAAGGGTAATGTGGTTCAGTAAAAACTGCCGCACAGGTCACGTGGGTAATGTAAAAGATTGGTTTCCACCTGAGACCGACCCCAGTGGTACGTAGGAAAGGGCTAGGCAGATAAACTTGTGTGACGAGGTGTGATAAGCTCGTTCATCACAATCTCGTGATGACACCTCATCCTTTCAGATAACGTCCTGCCAGGGTCGTGGGTTGTATGAAAGAGAAACCGTGGTCCTGGCACGGGCAACTGAAGGAACACTGGTGAGTTTTAGTCAGTATACGTCAGACTTACACTGACTAAAACTCACCAGTGTGGGAGAAGTCATTTGATGATTTCCCACTCAAAAAAAAATATACTTACAGGTAACGTAATGTGTTAAGATTTTAATATTTAGGAGTGATGTCATGTGACTTCTTCTTTCTACCTTTTTTCTTAACCTTATCGCTTATAATTCAAAATGTGCCAATTGCCAAATACGTACACATTTATTGTGTTGTCGATTAATTAAAATAAAATAAATTAATTAATTAATAAATTAAATTTACAAATAAATTAACTACGTGCGAGTGACCTGCAGAAAAATTTGTATTATTTAAAAGTGTCGATTCACCCGTAAAAGAGCAGTGGTGGCCCATTGGTATTGGCCCCGACTTACGGGTTGTAGGTCGTGAGTTCGAACCCAGACAGGCACTTCATTTTGTGTGTAATTCCATCACCAATGCTCTCAAAACGGCGAAGGAAAACATTCTGAGGACACCGGCTTGTCCTAAAACCAAAAATTCGAAGACATGTGTCTACCAATCCGCACTGGGCCCGCGTGGTGGATTACGGCCCACTCCCTCTCACTGAGAGGAGGCCTGTGTCCCAGCAGTGGGAACGTTGTAGGCTGATTATACACCCGTAAAATGACCAATAAGCCAAAAATACCTATTACCAGTCTAAACTTATAATAAAGCTGATTGTATGTTTGATTTGAACGCGGTACTCTGGAACCACCAGTTGGATTTGAGTTTTTTTTTCATTTGATATGCCAATTATTGAGGAAGGTTATTAGTTATTTAACATCACGCTAAGGCCCTTCAGAGCCGAGCTAAAAGAAAATAAAAACATAAAGAAAGCTAAGCGAAATCGAACTAATAGCGCAGCAGTAACTTTAATTTGACTATAGTAGGATTTAGTAGTACTGGCTTCTAAGCAGAATAAAGATTCCTAAGGCTTGGGCACAAACCTCGTCGGAAACAAAAAAAAATCGTGCATCCATCTTTAAATAATTGCATACTCTGTCGGATCCTACATTTAAACCTTGTGTAACCACTCTCAATTAATTTCCACACCGCTTGAATGTTAATTAATTTTATATAAGTAGGCCCTTAATTAATAAGCTAATTTCCTGAATTATAATTTGTTTTAATTTAATTTTTAGCAGTTTTTTTTTAAACAGTGTATTGTTTTGCCCTATCTTTAATTTTGCAAGTGCTGTGCACTCCTGCAAGTGAAAAGTTCACCATAATCCAAATTTTTTAATTCAATTACTGTCTGTATTATAGTCGTTGGAGAGCCATATTTTTAATAAATAAATGTGGCTGTTATTTTAGTATATTGTCTAACAACTTCCACACAAACGAAGTCGCGGGATAAAGCTATTGTTATATAATGTAGAGAAATTAAACGAATGAAGAATACTTTACTAACATAACATGAAATATAAGACTTCATATACGTTCAATGCAACTTCAAAATATGCTTACTTCACGAATTACTCGTATATTCCTACTCAGTCGTAAAAACGAAACACATTTGCTTTTATGTATTGCAAAAAAAAGATGTGAAAACATAGACTTCAAGACTTTTAGCTTTTTAAATTCTGTAAATATTAGTTTGGTTGGTTTACTTGAAGATGTTAAATGTAAAAAATAAAACACTGACCTCTTATAAAAAGCTTTTTAAATATCTTATGTCTATAAAAGACAATTTGTAGTACGAACATTTAAGCTGAAAACTATTCACTTTTACACAGAAACATCACTAAGATTTTCAACTAAAACCATAAACAAATTTCCATAAAAAAACACACACTTCACACTACTTCACATTTAGATTTGACAAATTTAAAAAAAAAAAAACACACACTTTCTACACTCAACTTTCACATTCTACGTCAAAATCAAATAATAAACTAACAACTCTACAAGGGGTAAACTCGTATCTTTTTACAACCCCTAATCACAATAAGATTACCTGTTTCTTCGCAACAGGTTTTTGCTTATCTTTTTATAGGCACTCATAGGTTCTTGGTTACACTAGTTGTAGGTGCCCCTTATAAAAATGTACCTACATTTCATCAGTGTAAAAGGCATCATTCAAATAACTGTGTCAATTTTTTTTTTTTTGGTAGGTATCGATGTGTGTTTTAATAAAGGGTAATACAATTCTTAATTCCATTAAGTTTGCATTTGCCAATAGCAGAGCAATAGTAGTATCTATTTTAAAACGGTAAGGGAAGTTTAAAAAATAGTTTTCTAGCCCTCGAATAAAACCGTAACTTTGATTACATTGCTATAACGAGTTCTGTCTCATAAAATCTTTATAATTTATGTATAATCTTCTTATCAGATTTAATATAGACATAATAAGTCCAGTATAAAGGATCCACTATTAGCTATTACGAAGGATTGTATGAAGGAATGATCAGAAACCCCATATCTAGAAAATTTCTTGACAACCATCCTTTCTAAAACCATCCCTATTGTCATCTTATATTACCCACAAAGAAATTGAAGTGGCAACCCTTAACAGACACCAAATCAAGAACCTGTCAACTTTCTTTAAAAAAGTAACCTGTTCCATTTTTGAATTTCAATCCGTATCTCAGTAACCTGTTCCATTTTATTTGAAATTCTCACAAGAACTGGATTGAACCGCTTCAATCTGGCGCAAACTGCTTCGAATTGGATAAAACTGGTTTTCGCTGGTTTTGATTTGTACGATTACGGGAATCACGATTGTGTTAAAGATTAAGATGTCATGGGAATGTAGGGTAAGTGTGTGTATACCATGGGATAGTTAAATGTTAGTTGATTGAATATCTGGTTATTGTGGGGCCCTGAATGTAAGATTACATCGAATTTTTTTAATATTTTAATTATAACTCTTTAAATCTAAACAAATACAATTTACTTAAAACAATAGGCTACCTTACCGGAACCTTAATTTTGTAGATTAAAATAGAGACTCGTTAGTCATCATCTTATTTTTTTCATATAAAAGTAGTTACTTCCTTAAACACATATTTTTCGTCACTAAAATTCAAAACTCCACGTCAGCTTCTACTTTTCAAAAGTTATAATGTGCCTATGTAATTAACAATGTACTAATTGAACAAAACGAGTCCATAATCAGTCTAAACATATCTTAACCCAGAACATAAAACATTACATTCATAACCAGCGCGACATAAAAGCTATAAAGCTCCTTACAATTTCACCCTAACTCAATTTATACAACTCAGCGAAATTCTACTAGACGCCCTACCCCAAACCGCCGTACAAAATCGCCTACAGCGCTGCACAGCAGCTGCCTCGTACAACGCACCCCACCTATTCCTCAGAGAAATTCAAATAACGAACGCCTAGCACCGCCATCTTGCGCAAGACGCTGGTATAGAATAACTATACGTACTTTTTTCAGCGAAACGTCTTAAGTTAGACATTTTTACGCCACTATAGCTCTTATGACGACACCTTACGTTGGTGAATCGCTCGCGGAAAAATGGTCCTACATCCCGCGTCTTGCCTTAATTTACAATGTCATAACTGTTATTACCTACATTCTGTAATCAACCTAAACAGAAACTAATAGAGTTGACATCAGAACGTGCTTCAGCTCGAGTTACCTCAGTTTGTCATGACGTCATAAAACTATAATAACAATGCACGCGGTTAAACTAGCTGCCGTCTCGTTCCACGCGATTAAATCCGTATGTGGTAGAAAGAGACGAATGCATGTCAGTATTTGCGATTCTAGGGGCGTGGCGGAATAGTTAGGATAGTGGAAGTTTGGAAGAAGTTCGGAAGAGGGTAGCTTTTGGTAGATTTTATTGGATTTTACTGTAGCACGGTAATGGTTCGCGGAGCATTTGAATATCAATGGCGCTCATTGAAATTTAAAACAGAGTTGGCACCATATTTTGAGATGAAGTCAAACTATTTTATGAATAGGAAAATCTTTTTAAACACTAAAATTATATATATTTAGCTGTAATTAAGTTTTGGGAAGTTTATTGGTGTAAGGTTTCAATTTGTTTGTAAAAAGCTAGCTTCAAATATCTAGTACACATACCCACAACCGTTACATTGCATTGCTTTTCATGATGCACTGGAAACAAAAAATATTATTAAAATAAAATATTTGTCTTTCAGATCAGATTCAGACCGCAAAAGCGCCCCGCATCGAGGACTCTCCATTTCCAACTTACTTAAAATCGGTCCTAATACCTTATCACCTTTTGGAGAATCTTGTAACTTGAAACACGTTGTAAATTAGTATAAGTAGTTTTTTGGGACCAACGAGACCCTGTGTGTATATAAAAATCCGAAAATAGATTTTCATCAGATCATTTGAGGACCATGTCGTATGGTGACTGAAATTGTATTTTTAGTAAAGAACCATACAGCTTTGAGTGGACCTGTCCAGTCAGTGCACGCATTTGTCATTTATCATGAGCTCAGAAATTAAGGAGCGCAACGACTCGACGTACTACCAAAGAAAGGACGAAAATATGACCCACATAGTCCTCACATTCACAATATTATAGATTTATTTTTATTTTATTAGCCTACACTGTCTCACTCCTGGGCAAAGGCCTCCCTCAACTCCTTCCATTTTTCGAGAACCCGCGCTTTCTCCTTCCAGTTTTCACGGAACTGGTCCAGCTCGTCCCGCCATCTCCTACGTGGTCTGTGGCGACCGCGCCTCACTAATAATAATAGCAATACCTAATATTATGTACTAATAATAATACCTAATTTTATATTTCATAAAGTAAATACTCATGTCATTGTATAAGAGCATGTAAAATAAAAATAAATTAGAAGTGTTAAATATTCTACTGTGGTACGGAACCCTTCCTAGGCAAGGCCGACTCGCACTTTGCTGCTTTTTTGGTGACGTTGTCAAAAATTACTTCTCATCTTAATTTTTGTCACCCATTACTGCTTCCTCAAAATATCGTTTCAGACAACAATCTACATGGTCTTCACATGATCGGACCAAGATTATGTCTGGACTTAAAATGTGACCTCTGAGTTTGTTTCGCCGAGGTTTAACAAGGTTATATAAGTAAAAGTTCACACGCGTTCATGAGGAAAGAGGTAGCAAGTTTAAAAAAAAAAAAAAAATATGGTTTATCAAAAAAAAAAATTGTTTTCGCAATTTTTCCTTTATCTGTGCTATAAGACGTTGCTTCATACCAAATTTCAAGATTCTGAGAAAAGGAAGTACCCTGTAGGTATTGCTTCCCTTGCGAGT
Organism: Dasypolia templi; assembly: GCA_963555695.1. Taxonomy (NCBI): domain Eukaryota; kingdom Metazoa; phylum Arthropoda; class Insecta; order Lepidoptera; family Noctuidae; genus Dasypolia; species Dasypolia templi. Next base: position 6,162,674 of record OY743162.1, on the reverse strand, counting down.
GTCGAAAATTTGCGGCATAAATGGCTGTATATTTTGATTGCGTTGGCTTATAAGTTTGACTTTTTCACAACTCTGAGGGACAATAGACCTGAGTATTTGATATAAATTCCAGCTTGATACCCCCACGCGTTCCTGAGAAAAAGGGTCTTGACAGACAGATAGACAGACGGACAAGAAAGTAATCCTATAAGGGTTCCGTTTTATCCTTACGAGGTACGGAACCCTAAAAATACGATTAACCTGTAAAAGTGTTCGTACAAACGTAACTTTGTAAAAATTCAAATGATATATTTCTGTAAGTAGTCACAGAAGCAAAATATTTAAATTTACTAATTTCAGTTTTATCTTCCCTCCTAGCTAGATTTTGTTCTTGCCAATAAAACGGTACCAAATCACCAATTCCAATAACCTACTAGTATTCTGAATTCTTCACAGACTGACTGGCAGACATGCTTTTCCAATTAGTCTCTTGCCTCTTTTATTTGGTCTTAGCTATACTCGGTTTTTGGTTTTTACATCATGCCTCGTTGGTTCAGTGGTCGCAATCGCTACTGCTGAGCATGAGGTCCTGGGTTCGTTTCCCAGGTCGGGCAACGTGTTATTGGGTTTTTCTATCTGGAATTTCTCAGTAGCAGCCCGAAGTCCGGATTTGTGCCCGGTAGATGGCAATAGGCTCGCCCCCTATTACATGCGACTTAAACATAACTAGCGAAATGTGGGTGTACTATAGGTACATCTCTGCCCAACCCTTCGGGGAAACAAGGCGTGATGATTATATGTTACATGATTTAAAAAAATCTGTTCTTATTTGGTTCCTATCAATGTGAGAGAAGAGAAGTTGTAGCCTTTGATTACATATGGAATCAAAATATTGAAATATCCTTTAATTCTAAGAACGATCATTTGAATACTATTAGAATTTCGCTCAAAGTCTTCGCTATAGTGAACTACTTGAAAGCTTCTCTTCCGCGAAATCTAAATAGATAGCTACTTACCTACTGCACTGCTTTGCATGGTAAGTGATCTTTAGTAAGAGGGACAAAATTCGTTTTCAGAAAATCAAAGCTTAGAAGTTTCATTAAAGGGGCTTCGGATAAGGTAGACCGCAAAATTCAAATTTTCTTACGATTTTTGCAGTTCGCAAATCTGCGTCAGATCGTAAGTTGATTAAAATACGATTCGCGGCCGTAACCAATATGGATTTACAGTATTATAATAATTACCTAAATCAGCATGTCGATACCGTAAAAATCACACCCTGAAGACTTGCGTGAAGAGCTGGCTGTCAGTGTCACCATCTCTGTCGATCCCTAACATCAGTGGCACTGACAGCTCACTCTACGGTCACTTCACCTAAGTTTTCACTGTGAGGTGGTAACAGAATAGCACTACTGCATTACAATACATTTCAAAACAAGCAAACATTTCAATCAAAGCCTTTTGACTGGACCCTCATTTCGCCAGTTATGTTTGTTCATTGCCATCATAATAATAATAATAACATATTATCTCTGGTTGTTCTCGTCTGGCTAACGGCGAGTACTTGCACAGGCATAACCAAGTAGCCAGGATTATTCATCAGCAACTTGCTTTGAAATATAAACTTGTGGAATCTGAGGTAACGTATTACAAGTATGTGACGTAACATGGTCATTTTCGAGAACTGGGTCGGGCCCAGGTCTCGAAAATTACCATGTTACGTTGTACTGGGTATTGGTATATCACTACTGATAGGACTTTTATCGCTAATAAGCCTGACATAGTAGTGATAGATCGATTAGCGCGCCGCACAATGATTATCGATGTTATCATTCTACATGACGAGAACCTCGTGAAAGCTAAGAAGGAGAAACAAATTAAATATCTCGACTTAGCACACGAGGTTGTTGACCAGTGGAATGTGAACTCGACTGTCATTGTGCCGATTGCGTTTCGGCCTTATCCCTCGAGGCTTTTGTAGCGAGGCGGTTGTATCAAGGGCCTGATTCAGAAGGCAGTACTCCTCGATACGGCTCGCATTGTGAAGAGGTTCCTGTCTCTGGAGCCCTAACCACTGGTAGCTTGGATCCTGCTCCCGATACCGGCGGACCACTTTTTTTTAAGATATTGTTTTTTTTTAATGGTGTTTAATAAAATATTTAAAAATGTAACAAACTAAGGGTAAAAATAAATAAACGAAATAATAATAATAAAGCCATTTATTTAGACCATTCAAAAAACTCATGCTACTACGGTTAATTTTTGCTAAGTTATATAAAGCTAACAAAATAATAATAAAATCATGGACACCGGCGTCCACTTCTTTCCACTTTTTCCTATCGACTGCTATTGCGAGTCCATAGTTGTCCTCCTGTGGTTTCCAGCTCATCGGTCCAGCGTTTTCTCTGCCTTTCTCTATTCGTTTGCCATTTCTCGGATACCTGACTGTTACCGTTTTGCTCCATTTGTCTGATCCTCTGAAGGTGTGACCAGACCACTTCCATTTGAGTTTTCTGTCTTTCCGTGTGACTATTGCCATCAACCGGACACAAATTATGACTCCAGGCTACTATGGAGAAATACCCCATAAACGAACCCAGAACCTCACGCTCAGCAGTCGCACTAAAACTAATTAAACATTAACTAGCATAAGCACATCAGCTTATTGTTCCCACTGCTGGGACACAGGCTTTCTTTCGGTGGGAGGGAGTGGGCCGTAATTCACCACGCGGTGGGCCCGCGATGGTGCGGGTTGGTAGATGTCAAATTGAAATGAATGTTTTTTTTATTCTAGGACATGCCGGTTTCCTCACTATGTTTTCCTTCACCGTTAAATAAACCTTAGAAAGAAAAATCAAGGAGGAGAACCACAGAACCAGAGAGTCGTTAGATATAGTGATCGGAAGCTGCATAGTGTGGTATTCGTTTTTTATAGTAAATAGTAGCTCTGAGTTTAGATTTACGCCCAGTTAATGACATTGCGCACATCATTACATGTGACTTACTACATAATTATATGCAACATAGTTTATGTAAGCAGAGGTCTGCCTATCTGTTAAAAACGTGTATTTATCTATGCACCTAGAACGAATGATTAAGGTATGTTTAACCTAACCTATTTGGTCGGGGTTCCGGGGCTTACTTACTGCGACCAACTTTGACAAAAGTTTTCTGGACTTTTTAAAACTTTGTTAAAGATTCTCATACATACATACATAAACTCACGCCAGCTTCCCATGGGGGTAGGCAGAAACCACAGAACGCCACCTGCTACGATCCCTACATACTCCTTTTGCCTCGTTTACTTTCATGCATCTGGTCATACACGCGCGCCGGTTGCGAGTACTATCTACACACCTGACTTTTCCAAAGAACATCTCTAATAAGGACACTAATGTCCTCCTAGGGAATCCCCGACGTTGCCACTCACATCTGTCTTGTAAATACGTTTTGTTAATCTCATGAAATAGGCTCATTTATAACAAAATGGCAATGATCATTAGATGAACGTGTTAACGTGTATTATGTTTTGTATGGTCAATTAAATTTGTGTGATAAAGTGATATATTAAAAATCTTATGGCGTAGATGGCGGGATGAACTTGACGCTTATAGGAAGGGTGGCCTGAATTGGGTCAGGATTGAGTTGAGTGGAAAAAGGGTAAAGGGAGGCTTTTGTACTGCAGTGGGACAACATAGGTTGATTATTATTATTATTATTTTAATGCCAGCCGAACCTCTGGTTTACACCAGATATCTTGATTTTCCATGTATTTAAACCTTGCCTTCCTGGTGCAGGTTTTTATTTACACTTACAGCAGACCTGACGGCCAACAATGTGTACAATGTACAGCGATGCGACACAACATATCAACACGTTGGACATTACGGTCCGACCGCATCCACCGCACACGGACAACCGTGGAGTGCGTGTTGATTTATTTAACTTTATTTTTTATCACAATTACTCTACGCTTTCTTACGAGTATTGGTTTAAATATTGAGATCACAGCTAGTATTTATATTTCGATCTCATATTCTTCAGATAAGTAAAATGCCTCAAAATTTATAATAATTTTTTGCAGGTTATTTCAGATGCTGCACGAAGAGCAGTTACCTTAACCGTTTCAGCTACCTACAGGTAAAATGTAACGTTGTTTATTTAGTAATGTACACACATAGGTAATACACAACACTTAGTTAATAGACACAATTATAAGAACTTGTGTCTGGCGCATCATGAGAACTTTGAAAGTCATCAATTATTAAAATTAAAATTTAAAATTACTGTCGGTTACCGGAAACAGTTTAATTCTGCGTACAGCCATCTACCGAGTAATTCGGCATCGGGGGCCAATCTCAATGGAGACTAACCTTCGGCGCTGGACGTATTATAGTGCACAAGTGTGTGTGCAGACTCAGGTGTACCCTCTCTTTCCTCACTCCTCATAATCCAATACGACCGAAGGGAGATCAGGCGCGGGACCAACGCCCAACCGGGCATTTCAAATGTTGCCCGATCCCCAGAATCGAGCCTGAGACGCCAACGCTGACGCCTGAGATTTTAATAAGCTATTTTCAAACAAGACAATAGTTTCGCGTAGGGTGAATTTTTAAACACTTTCTTCCAATTAGAAAAGTAACCAAATGATTTTTACAACATTTGTCTTCACGCCACTTTTGCGTGTGGTACCTATGCCCAGTAAGGCAATAAACTCACAAAACTTATAAAAAAAATATTTAGTCATTGACAACTTTGTTTATTACAATAATGGACCAAAAAATATATAAACAGAGACTTATCCACACCTTTTATGTGCGAGGTTATCGCCCGGTCAATCAGTTGTGCTTACCTTTACAAAACTTCCTGACTGTTTCTCATTTATTTTCAAATAAGAATAAACTAAGCCTTCAAATGAAAAGTGTGTTCCTGCACCTCATCCTCTTACATCGAATGCGAAAATATCCTGTCGAACGTGAGCCTCCCAAAATAATAATAACAAAAAAAAATCGCAACTACATTTTATTTAGAACAGAGTCGTCTTCACGTCACTTCTGTGCGAGGTCATCGCCCGGTCAGAAAGTTGTGACTTGTCACCTATCGAAGGCGTGCCACGGCGCATTTTACTGAAAACACATGAAAATTTTCAGAAAAGATCAATTAAACGTATTTTTTGCTATTTTTTTTTATTATGTACAGATTTTTAAAGCATTTGTAAGAAAATTTAGATGCAAAGGCTTATAATGATATCATGGACGATTTTCTTCAGAAACGTCAGGTGCGTCTTTACACCGGCGCGGCATGCGTGTATGACCAGATGTATGAACGAAAGCGAAGCAAAAGGAGGACATGTATATGGGCAGGTGGAGTTCTGTATTTTCTGCCAACCCCATGGGAAAAAGGCGTGAGTCTATGTAAAATCTGTGTGTTTCCGTCATCAAAATACCGTTTCAGACACCAATCTACATGGTCTTCAGATGATCTGACCAAGATTATGTCTGGACTTAAAAAGTGACTGTGACCTCTGAGTTGGTTTCGGCCTTTCGTTTCAGAGTAGTCAGAAAAGAAACGCAGACCTCATTTAGTTAAAAACCGGCCAAGTGCGAGTCGGACTCGCGCACCTAGGGTTCCGTACAAACTTGTAGGTATATAAGTAAAAGTTCACACACGGTCATGAGGAAAGAGGTACGTTTAGAAATTTGTAGTTTGCGGATGAAGATAGCAATTTACATTCTCATAATCATTAACGGGGTAAAGGATTAAAAGATAGGCTTAGTAGATACTGTGGTAATATTCTTTTTGCCAAGCCTGGCGAGTATTGCATCCCTCATAAGCGGCTATTATAAAACATTGAAAATCAATATCTTATTAGGTACAAATGGAAAATTAAACATCATTCTAGTTAGCATTTTCTCAGAAGATTAAAAAAAAAATATCAGGATCACCTGCCATGTTTTCCCTCCACCAACGTTGGTTGACTGGTAGAGAATGCCTTAGGCTTAAATCTCACTTAGACACTATGGTGGTGAAACCATGGTCGAGCTGCCAGCAAAATATACAAAGCTTTATTATGGGTATCTCACCAGGCGACCGATTGGTTGTGCCGCCAGTGTCAGGGTCCTACTGAGATAGCGAGCCATGAGATAAAGCCCTTAGGCATTAAGTCCACCGTTTTAATAAAAATTAATAAATAGTGTAACTTCATTATTTTCTAAATGTAAAGCTACATCATTTTCTTCATTTCAGCCGAAAGACGTTCAATACTTAACACAGGCCTCCCCCAAGTACCACTACTTCGACCGGTTCTGTGCTTCCCGCATCCAGCTGATTACTGCGGCCTTCACAAGATCAACGCTCCACCTTGAGGCCTTCCAACGCTAAGTATTCCGGTACGCGGTCGCCACTCCAGAATCGTTCCCACCTTTGTTTAATAGAAACAAGGTTTAATAAAACAAAATGAATAAATAGATACAAACCTTACCTTCTAACCTTAAAAAATCCTCTTTTTACAAGATAGGAACAGTCCACCTCTCCTACATTTAACGAAAAACTGAAAATTACTTTCTTAAGGCAATGTATTGAAACTGTTGAAAGTCTGATGACTGACTCGACACTGAAAATATCTGAAATCTGTATTATTTGTGCTTGTTCACGAATGAATGAATGAAATCGTTCAGAGCTCGTCGTATTTGTATTTTTTCTACCTGTTTCTGTTTGAAATTATGTCGAATGAAAATTAATTTCACGCTATAATCGATGCTGTTCAAATCATTTGATTGAATTGCCTGCATTTTTTTGCTGGCTCCGAAGAATTGAGTAAGTGTTTTTAAATATAAACGTGTTGCTTTTGGTATTAATATAAAATCCTCGAATATCCTTGAAAGTTCAATTTCGAGAGCACAATCGTAAGAATCCGGTAGTATAAGCCAACATTAATTTTTTCCCATTATTTATCTTATTTGTTTTAGGATATTCATGTATATATGAGTGAATATATTTAGTAAATAGGTCTATTCATATATATTGAGCTATAGAGTATATACTATACTGAGATATAGAGCAGTGGTGGCCCAGTGGTAACGGCTGCGACTTACGACTCCGTACGGTCGTAGGTTCGAACCCAGACAGGCGCTATACTTTGTGTAAGTTATTTCATCACCACTGCTCTAAAAACGGTGAAAGAAAACATCGTGAGGAAACCGGCATGTCCTAGAACCAAAAATTCGAAGACATGTGATATCTACCAACCCGCACTGTGCCCGCGTGGTGGATTACGGCTCACTCCAACTCATAGAGAGGAGGTCTGTGTGCCAGCAATTGGAACACTATAGGCTAATTATGTATGTTATGTATTATCTATTATATTCTAACATTGCTAGCTATATGTACTGACCCCAAAAATCGGACATAAGGACAGGATGAGCCCAGTTAATGGCAATAGGCTCGCCCCAATTACATGGGACCTAAACATAACTGGCGGAATGTGGGTGTACTATAGGTACACCTCTGCCCAACCCTTCGGGGAAACAAGGCGTGATGTTATGTTATGTGTTTTTATTTTTTCGTGAATTTGTCCCCTGTTTTTATAGTTATTCTGCTATTCGGGGCGGAGACCAATCCTAAGAATCAAAGATCTAAAAAATCTGTTCTCGAGTTATACTTAAATGGTGTAACTAACCAAAATGGTGTTATAATTAAAATCATCAATCAACATAATTATTTTATTTCAAATAAACCTTCATTGGGCACTGAAACCTCAGAAGCTAGGTTCGCGGTTGAAATTGGTCGCTTCCTATGGAGAAGAAAACTCCGCCGGCAGGAAACTCCACGATCTCTTTAAAAAATAATTTGCTTTGACAATGTTTTCAAATTACAGTGTGCAACTGGCGTGCGTGTTGGACCAGATGTATGAACGTAAATGAGGCAAAGTTCTAGAAGGTGGTTCTGTTGTTTCGGCCGACCCCCATGGGAATAATATAACAATATTTACCAGAAATTTCAATACATAACTAAAATTTTGGAATAATTCTCAACAGAGAGCCAATCGCAAAACCGAAATATTTCTTGTTACGCCCTAGAAATTAATTTGGGAACCAGAAATCATGGCTGAAGACATGTCTGAAATATCTGAGAGCTATTCTAACTTAGGATATTATTTACTATTTACTAGATTTTGAACTATGAATTCTAATTATTTTGATAATTTTAATCTTGGGAGGTAATAATTTTCGTACTGGGATTCTAACTGGTTAATAAGTAGAACGAATTATATTTTAAGTAATGATAAGTTTATTTTATTTTATTCAATTCTAAAATCTAATCGGTTAAATGCTTTTCAATGGCCTTTCGACTTATCCAGTTCAGAACGAAAAAAAGCACATACTTAATTACTTGGATAAATAAAAAAGTACTAGAATTAAAACAGAAATTATAGAATAATACTGACCAACCGAATCTAATACTAAAACCTGTTGAAAACAAAATAACAAAGAAAAAAAAATTTCAAATCAAATAAGACACTAGTACTTTTTAATACTGTTCTTATATTATTATCAGAAACTACCATGTTTAATTCCCCCTTTAAGTTTTTCAAACCACAACTACCATTCCGCCTTCTTACTTTATTTACCGTGTTGCTATTTCATAACTGGATTCCATCCGCCAACAGATGGGGTAAATATCGCCTCTATCTGAAAAATAACAACAAAATAAAATTTACTTTCTTTATTCAACGGATAAACTGTCAAAATGGTTAAGAGATTGGATGGTTAAGACTTTTTTTTTCAATTATTTATAAAAGGTATTTGAAGTTTTCGAATACTCCAGTGCTGCTATTCGATAAGAGATGACGCTAGTTTCGTTTCTCAAATAGACTTTACTAATTTAGTTCATCCTACTCCCTTGTAGATGGCAGCACAATGCATTCGTATTTTCTTATTAGATTGTAATTTCCATAATGGATTTTTACAATGCCGACTATAGAATTTTGGTGCCCATATGATGAGTACTAGTAGATCGAATGTTCGAGACTGTTCGATAATGATTATAATAATGGGGTAGTTTTCTGTCGTTCATTGATTTCTTTTGCCATTAACTAGCGTTTTCCAAAGTCATGGTACCGTGTTAAACTTTTTTTAAATGGATTTTAACTAGGGCATTACGGACATCAATGAAGGAAAAAAATCATAGGGAAACCTGGAATCTTATACCATAATAGGTATAAGCTTAAATCGCCAACCCGTCTTGAGCAACCGTGGTGTAATCACCACGGTTGCTCAAGACGGGTTGGCCCGTGCCTTTTCTTTACGAGATGTGGCCTTTGACTTACAGTGGGACAATAAATAGGCTCGCCCCTACTTCCTACGGTTTTTAGGACTTTACAAAACATGAAGATCTTTTTATTTTATGTATTTAAGTTAAATATTCTTGTTTTATTTCTCGGGACCTTAGGGTCCGACCTTTGGAAAGTTTACGAGGTGCCGAAGTCAACTTGCAGAGGCCCGTTAGACGTTTTTAATAAGGAAAATGTGGCACCAACCAACGTCTATTCTTGAACATACAGGATGCAACTGCACACAAGGACAACACGCGGTTAGTGTAAGGCTATTGTAGGATAAGGAAAACAAGATATTGAGCTTTGGGTTTCTCGGCTATCAGGACAAATAAATTGTTATACCTTCACATAAAACTTCCGCAATACAGACAATTGTCTATTTGTTTAACATATGGTACTTGTTGACAGGCCTACACTGTCCTCCCATACCTGTTAACACTGTAATTGGAAAACATTGTAAAAGACATATTTTTAAAAGAGTAACCATGGAGTTTCTTGCCGGCTCTTCTCCATGGCATGGGGTCTCAACTAGAACATTTTATAATTAGTCTTCAAAAAAAGTCAAAGATGGCAGCATAGGTAACCATTATGAAATTAACAATCATTAGAAAGCGATAAACGGCAGAATTTTGGCTAAAGTACGATTAGTAGTATTCACACTCGTTTTTCAACAAACAAACATTAAATAAGCTTTTACCTTCAATTCGAACCCATATAATGATAAAAGTAGTCATCTGTTAATCGTTTTGTTTAGAGCTCTTTGCAATAGATGGTGTTTTACTCAATTTGTCCTGTCTTCAAAATAACCTTTATAGTCACAAATTTAAATCTATTTCTTTACATAGAAACATAAAATAAATCTACATGTTTTTCTGAAACCGGAAGTATAAAACTTTATTTTAAAAGGATGGCACGAAATTTTTTTAAAGTAGGTCGACTCCTAGATGGCGTTGTAAAATTACTGTCTCTGGCAATTAGTGAATCGCTGATGATGCCATCTGTTGAACATTTTGATGACGAAAAATTGCCAGCTCAATTGCCAGACTTAGGGAGGTGTCATTTCTTTGTATGGGATTGGGTATCTGTACGTAGTATTATAATATCTGTGTCCATGGGAAACGACCAATTGGAACCGTGCACCTAGAATCTGACGTTTCATAAGTGCCCATGTAAGTCTATGTGAAATGAAATATTTTGAATATTTGAATATTTAATAAATTCTCAAAAATCCGTGTCGTAGTTAAGAATAGAATTACACTATCACGTGGACAAATACGAAAAACGACATTTATTTATCTAAAGGTAATAATTATGTATGACCAGCTTCTACTCTCGGTTTTGTCCACGTGGAGGTCGGTAATAATCTCACAGAAACACACCTACTACCCACCAAAGTTAAAGTCAAATCGTTATTTCAAATAGGCACTTATATAGGGGTTTTAACGTCAACACTTACAAACAATTACGATTGATGCCAGTAGCCCCTTACAAAAAGGTAGTTTTGTATGGAGAAGAATGGGCAAGAAACTCCACCGACTTTTAAAATGTTCTAGAATATTTTGTACTTATACATTAATTATTTTATTATATGTGAAGGCGACCTAGATTAAAATTACTATACCGAAATAGGTAAAAAGAATTAAATTTAAAGCAATGGCAGGTAAATTAATTTTGAGATAGAAACAAGGTGCTCACTTATACAAATTTTGTAAAACTAAATGATTTCCCTTAAATGTTTAAAAAATAATCATTCAGAGTGAGTTAAAGTAGGACAGAGTGGAACATGTAAAATCAAAATCTTTAACATAAAAATATATAATTAAATATGCAACCAGTTTGATTTTTTCTACCCTCTAGGTCCCTAATCCTATGTCCTAAGGTTATAGTTAGGTACAGGTTATATTCTACCTGCTAGCAAAATTTTATCGAAATCCGTTGAGCTGTTGACGAGTAAACAAGTAGCAGACAGACTGACAGATTGAGTTGCAGTACAACTATTTTCATCATGTCACTCGGCAAACTTCGTGTTTCGTCAGACGTCGTCCCTTTGCACTTTTTGCAGATCGGACGCTCTCAATTGACTTGGAAGTATATAGGGTTGTTAATACTCTTTTTTAACTTAAAAAAAAATGGGACGGAAGCAGCTAAAGTCGCAGGCACGACATAATGCCGAGGGACATTAAGAAGTCCCTCGAAGAAATTAGTTGTACTGTACTTTCATATCAATAATGTTAATATTATAACGAGTGTAAAAAGACACTTAAAGTAGCCGAAACTCACTTGGAAACCTCCTGGTTACGGAGTATTGAAGTATAGTATACCTTCGAGTATTGAAAGTCAATAACAAATTCCAACTATCCTGAAGTTTTTACTTAGTTGTAGTTATAAAATAAAGTTAAATACCCCCACGACACCCCTGCACCATTGCATGCACCCTATATGCAGAATGTTTTGTGTGCGCTACATTGCAAACAGAAAATGCTCACACTAAAAATAAAAATGGTTTACCTGCAATTATTTTTGTGCTATGTTACTCAGTTTGATGTACAGAATGGGTGTTTGACGGAGATGTGATGGGTTCTTTTTACTCCCTGTATACAGGGTGTCCTGTAAGTCAAAGTCAAGCCGGAATCGGGTGATAGGTCAAGTCATTAATAGTTACCAGAAAAATGCCTTAAAAAAATCTTTGCAATGAATTTTAAAAATTACGGGCATTTATTTTAAAAAAAAACGAGAAAATCTATTGTCTATTGACTCCTGTTACTATTTTTTTTTTTTTTTTTTCTGTTAACTTTTATGACCCGTCTCGGCGGGGACGCTCTTGACGTCGACTTACGGGATAACCTGTATGTATAAATGGATGGATTGTTAGTGTAGGTAGATACCTAATTAAATTCATACAATATTTGTTTCAGAATGCTTGACATGATCTAACCTGTTGAACCATTTTTGGTTCTAGGACATGTTCGACGTTTACTAACCCGCACTGGGCCCGTGGTTGATTATAGCCCACTCTCTCTCGAAAAGAGAAGGCCTGTGTGACTGTGTCCCAGCAGTGGGAGCATTTTAAGCTGATTATGCTGTTATTCTTTTCATTATGTCAATAATTCATCATATGCTCACCCTCCGTTCAGTGATACCTACAAGTAAAGCGTCTGTTGGTATTCTTAACAGTTCTTCTTATCCTGTTTCCCAGACACTTACGGCTGTTTTGCTCCAGACAAACGTCCTGTTTCATTTTACTCTGAAAAGAAAAATCATTCCAGTCGTTACCACTGTCCTGCGATTATCTACCAATCTTACCAGACTTACCTATTTTGAATATCAATAGTCATAATTCCTTGAAAAAATATTATAATAAGAAATTCAAATTAGAAACAAGTTTTTAAACAATCTAACCCTTCCAAAGATGACCTCTGTCCATTTTATTGTGTTGTGTCCGTCTTGGGTCGAAATGACCCCTCGCGATATTTAAATGATAAAAACTTGTTAGCATTTGAAGTGAGTTAAATTTTGACGAAAACAAGTTTTGGTTCCCATGAATTTTGTAATGGTCAAGTAACGGATAAGTATACGATAATTCTTGTATTGCTGAAAAAATACAATTAGTTTACAAATTTATTCAAGGTTTGAGGATCAATGAAAGATTGGTACCGAACATGAAATGTTTAAACTGTGTTAAAAATTAAATTAATTAATTTCTAAATCAATCAGTGGACATCGCCTGTCACACCATTAATCCTTTAAATATGGGAAGCCATGGGGAGGTGTGAGTTTATGTACGTTTGTGTATGTATCCCCCTTTTCTCACAAGTAAAGCACTTTCCGGTTTTTGGTGTCACCCAAGTCTAATATACCTACTTAGGAAGGCGATTAGAAGCAATCAATTCAATTTCATGTAAGTAGCTTTATTTTGAATTAGTTGCATGCTTATTATTAACCAATTATTTCAATTTGATAGCTTTTGTTTTCTAAACGGTGAAAATACTCCACACAGAAAATAAATGTTTCTTTAAGACGTTTTCTATCACAAACAAAAAAGCACAAATATTCAATCAACCATCACCATAGTTAAAATTGATCAATAAAAGCTCATCACTTCAACACCCCATTGACCCTCAAATCGTCCCCTGTTTCCCACACTGACCGCTGTCCGGCCGGTCATTTCAAACCCTTAATATCACAACCCGTTTCTTAAGACATTTTTTGAAAACCGGTTTTGTTTCCCATACCCAGTGGACAATTGTGGACATCGTGGGTCATCGTCTTCATTTTAGTGTTAGCTTTCGAAGGGTTATAGTGGGTTAAGATATGTCTCCTCAGATTTGGTACTAACATGAGATTTTAGATTTGTTAAGTGATGCTGTGATTTTAGTACCAATATTGTTTAGGAAAGTTTTATTTATTTTAGATTAGTTTTTGACTCAAGTGTTTAGTGATGTGTAGTGTGGTGGAAAATAATTATGTACCTATAGTGTTAATTAAAAAAATACAAAATTTATTCTGAAAGGTATTTTAAAATTAATTTGATAGAAACCATGACTGCGGTTCTATGGCAATGCTTCGATGCCGTTAAGCTAAGTATAATAATAATAAATATTTCCTAGCGCTGTAAAATATGTTTAAAACTTAAACATGTGTAAACAACCTACTACATGTAAAATAATGAAGAGATGAAAGAAACAGAAAGGGAAAAAAAAAAGTTTTCTAAAAAAAAAAAAAACATTTTTTTTTAAACTTCCTAGTCGTTTACTTGAAGAAGTACGCGTCTAGCTGTATAGGTATATCATGATTATCCGATTAGCATTTTGAAGGATATCGCTAATCCATTGCTTCATATGTTCGAAAAATTGGTCTGCTCAAAAACGTAAATACCGCAATGAATGTTGTTGAACTGTCCAAATGATAGCCATTCCTACTGATAAAGTTTTAGACAATTACACCGCAGAAGCAAAGCATTATCTTTTTCCTAGTCATCTTATAAAAAACAATGTCAGATGATTCTAAGTTTCTAGTAAGTTGAAACCGTACGTTTACACTTAAGTTAAAATGTGACGTACTCAAAATAAGGTATGATGTTTCTATTTAAACTAGGTAGGTACCCAATTTTCCACGTTGCATCATATCTTTTTTTTTCAGAACGCTCACAAAATCAAATCAAAGGATGATAATCCTACAAAAAAAAATTACCTCGCTTTTCATACAAAGTTACGTAACTTTTCCTAACACCGCCGCCGCTTTAAAGCGCCTGCAGGTGGGGACATAAATCCAGGCGTTCTCGGCAAAACGTAATGAAACGCCGCGCGTTTTCTCCTGGCGGCATCAGTCAGCGCGACCGACTTGAATACGGGGGTAACTGCTAGAGCTAAGATGGTTTAATCAGGTCAAGTTGGGGAAAACTTGGGGAAAAAAGATGGCTGTTTTCAGCAGACAAGAAAATTCCAAGCGTTTCCTTGATCTTTTTGGTTAAATTCACTGTTCTAAACGGCCTAGTTACTGTAACCAGTTCAGAATCTTTTTGTAATTATTCTAATTTTAAACTGCAGGTTCAGATTGTTGTATCTTGGTTCAGAATAAAGACCAAAGGTATCGGATCACAATATTACTCGAACGTTCTTCAAATTAACTCATCGGTTTTGCTGTTTGTTATGTTTCGAGAAATTTAATTGTATTTTTTATTCATGTTGAATGGAAATGCAATCTTTCTTTCGACAGTTACCCTTTTAAAGATCCTCGAAAACCTTATAAATTGCATTCACTTTTGCCTACGGTACCTAGTTGCGTATTCTCTAATCTCGACGTATCTATCTCCCAAAAAGACTTGTTATTGTCCAGCCAACATCTTCCTTACCAAAAACACACACTTACTCACATCCCCACAAGGACCAACATAAGCCAACAGCAACAGAAAACAAATTACGAATCATCTGCCTTCACGAAGACGCCTCGCAAATGACTCAGTTAAGACCAAATTGCCGCCTCGCCGCAGCATTGCCGGCAAAATATCCGCTTCGTACATTGTCGTGTAGATAGTGTTCTGGTTTTTGTATTAGTTTACCTGGCAGCTTATTGCTTACTGTACTGATTGACTACATTACTTGTAAACAGGCTTCCTCTGTCCTCCTATACCTATTAACAGAGTATTTAGAAAATTACCGTGGAGTTTCTTTGCGGCTGTTCTCCATAGGAAATAAGCCATTGGAACCGTGCAACTAGCTTCTGACGTTTCATAAGTGTCCATGTAGGTTTATGTGAAATAAACTATTTTGTTTTTTAACTAGATATCTAATAAAATGTAAAAGTTTGATCAAGGTCATAATTATTTAAGTCAACTGGCTCCATGAAACAAAACTATTACAAATACATTACAATTTTAATGCAAATTATATTAATCGAACATAAGTTGGGACATTAATTTTCAGTAGGTAAATAACACCAAAATAAACGAAGAAAGAACATAGAAAAGAAAGAAAGAAAGATAAATATAACATTAAATACTACAAAATTGAAACACCAACTTTTTGTTTTTTAATTCGACCTACGAGTAGTTTCAATCGTTCATTGAGAAAGCTTACCTTCCTTTATGGACGTGGGTCTCATAAAGTTGACAGGTACTTCAGATATGGCTAAGCAACTACGGAAATACGTACCAAACTTTAGCTACTTAGATATTCAGGTATCAAGTAGGTAATTTTCCAAGTTTGCAGTGGTATTAACCATTACCAATAAAAAGCTCTTCCAAAGTAGCGAGGATATAAAAAATTCGCGAAATTTTTAGCGGCTGGATCTTCACCGAACTTCCCGTGAGTTGAAAATCTAGTAGTATGTTTGTTTGACGCGTGCTGGGATGCACTCTGTTGGATTCTCAATGCTCAGGTCAGCACCGAGTGTTGCAAATCCAGTGCCCGATTAAATCCCACTGCGATATTTTTACGTCAGTGCCAACCTGGACTTAGGTACCGATGCGCAATGGCGAAAGGTTTCATTCGATTGTTTCGATTGTTCGAACATCTCGATGATCCTCGTTTGTTTCGACTTGGACTCGAGTCTGACTCGGTCTGTTATTGCGACTGGCGCATGGCGCTTTCATTCGCTAGTTGTTCTTCAATGGTTTAGTTTCGCGAGTTCTTGACTTGCGTTGTGATTGCGAATCCATAACAATTCTTCGAACAGTCGAAAACTAGCGGTCGATTCCGTTGACACGAAACAATCGAAAAACGTCTCGATTGTTTTGTTGAACAGCGAGTCGATGGATGACTCGATGGTTTATTTTAACGACTCTGATTCATTCGATTGTTAAAACATCTCGGAATCGCCTATCGCTAAACTGAGGTATCGTCTAAAGCTTCAATAGAAATGAATTATTACTAATAATAATCTTTATTATCATGATCCAATGGATATTGTGGTCTCGAGTCAAACAGCAAATTCTTCGCAACGAAGACGGATGTCGATGTCGTAACCTTCTCACTTTCCAACACTTAAATTCCGAACATTTACATAAACATTGAACGTTAAGGCAGGCACCCACTAACTCACTGTCACGCAGCAACGTCTTACTATTTCTTGGGGGTCATTAGCAGAAACGACACCCATTCCGAGGCCCATTTAGATAAAACGTCAGAGATTTGAACGAAGATTCCCTACACCCCCCTTCACCCCCTTCCCGTTTTCACCCCGTAGACCCCCTCGCGAGTAATGAGTCGCGAAGATTTTCACTGGGGTGCAAATGTTTATATAGGGTGCGAATTTATGTAAGTTAAGGCGCCGACTGGTTTTAGGTCGGAAAATTCGCCCAGTTTGTCGTTTTCTGAGTGTCTAGATCATAAGTAGGTAGTATCGTGGATTTAACTTTCACACAATACGTGAGATATTAAACAGGTGGCACGTTTCAGTCCTTATCCAAAATTTTAACCAATCCTATCTGCAACATTCGATGACTTAATTCATAACACAATTTATAGTTTACTTTTCTTTCATGCAGTCATCCGCAAAAAAGTTGCATCACTGATGTTTCGAACACGGGTCAGTAACAATATCATCCTGAAAACAGTGGCGGAGAGTCCTTACTCCCCCATTCTGAGGTATTTTGTGGGGATGATGGTCAATCAGGGTTTGGCACCGTGAAGTGATCGTTCTCTGCACAACCTGCTTCGGACTCAAAAATGGTGACTGTGTTTTTTTTTTAAATTTCGTTTTATGTTATCTTATATTACTAACACTAGTTTTTTAAGGAGTTTGACTAACAAAATAGACCACGTTGTTGTCTGAAATAAATAAATAATAATAATAGCGTGTGTCACAAATGTCTTTCCATATCCAATTCAAAAACTTCTCACAAAAGCGTCTATGTCAAAATTAAAACCAAAATAAAAGAAAAACCTTAACATTTTTTTATGTAATTAATTTTTTCACCCCTAAATTCACATCCTGTATACAAAATTCGTGTACAGCGCAACTCGTTTACTTATCTTTACTCTCTTTGAGACGCCGGCTGGCGCGGGTTAACTCCGGGGTCGAGCGCACCCCTACACTTTTATAATGCATTATTTAGCATTAGAGGGTTGAGTTCTTCAGGTTCTGTGTTTTGAATGGTATATAGGTATAAAATGGTATGGACGTGATCTTTCACGGTTTGAGGGGAGTTACGGGTAGATTGTTTAAAGGTTTTTGAGCAATTTGAGATGAAATATATGAGGAGTAAAGTTGTTTTAAAATAAGGGGGTGAAAAAATCTTACACTTATTTAAAACACTTGTGGCAGTGTATTGTAGTTGGCACTTAATTTAATATTGTCGCCTACCTTCAATGAGGCACGGAATTTATCTATTTCCATTTTTAGGAAACAAACAAATGCTTTTCTGGTTATAATACCTAATTTGATGCGATTTAAAATTGTTTGATTAAATCACAAGTCTTGTGTAGATTTAATGAGGGCCGGAAATCATTACTTTAATCAAATCAAATCAATATATTGTAGTCGCCCCACTGCTGGGAATAAGCCTATTCCAAGTTGGATCACGGCCATTTAAAAAAAAAAACGATGGGTTTCACTTGAATATTAACGTTGTGTATTTTTGATAATGGTTAGGGAATAATTTTGCACGAATTGCTTTAATTGTCAATTTAAAGGTACTATCATTTATGTGGTAGAATACAATATTTATTTATTGCGCTATCGTACACAAACATGACAATTTATATTACATTAAAATGTTTATCTCTCAGAAAAGTCAATCAATACAAATCAAAAATCAACAATCATCCGTCTTACGAATTTTCGATCAGGTCACGTGTCCTGACGCGAGTTTTTTTTTTTACCCATTACAAAAAATGTGTTCAACGCCGCCAAAGAAGTTTTCACTTCAAAATAACCTTTTTCTGCGAAACTCGGTGACAAAGTGACCACCAGTTACATAATTGTAAAAACTAGAATATAATGTCTTGGTTAACGACTCTGTACCTCTTCACGATCCATTTGAAGGCCGAAAGCGAGACGATCGCGTAACTTGAATAATTCAGATTAATTTATTACAATTAATTTCGGTTTACCAAAACTTGCAACAGCAACTATATATTGGAAAAATGCAATCACACGGTAAATTTGGAAAACGATCCCAATGAACCACAGATTATTTTCAGGTAAACAGTGAATTATTTTAAAAGCTTTTAAAGTTACAATAATTAATTATTAACATCTTTGCCTTCATTTATGAGGTTTTTCAAAGTATTCTTAATTTGTTTATTATCTATACATATCCTGTATGTACCTACCTAGCTATGCATATGCAGGTAACTGTAGTAAAGGACCACCAAAATATTAAGGAGTTATTTTATTAAACACAACAGGAGTAGACAATACCTAAGTTTCTTCTGTAGATATAAACACTATCTACACTTGTATGCCTAAAGTACTTTTGTAATTCAATCATACCTAAAGATCATCAAACGCGACAAACCTCATGCAGAAAACACCTAAAGAAAAAAAAAAAAGATAATCTACAAAAAAAGAACACAGTAGTTCTAAATCCAAACAACCGCGCGTATCGACCGCTACGTTCAAAAACGATGTCCCTTTCTAAATTCGTTAATAATACTTACTACCCACACATTCGCGCTGAGCCCGCCCCGCTCGCGCAAAAACCACCCCGCGCCTTGGGGCAATTCTTCAAAGGGTGAAAAAAGTACCCCTTCCTCACACCCCGGCCCGCCTTAACCAATTCTTGGGTTAAAAAAGGGGAGGATACTTAGCAACCAACTATGCAGGGGGATTGATTTTTGTTGCCGGTTTCAGAACGCTACTAGTTTGAGTTTGGAACGCGGAGGGCTATCTTTTTGAAATTGGAATTTTATGTAGTTAGCGCGATCTTCAGTTTGTTTTTTTTTTTCGTTTGAAAAGCGAATGGTGTTATTTTGGAGTTTGATAATAGTAGTTCTTGATTCGATTGATATTTATTTGTTAAATGGTTTGCAAATGACTAGCCCGTAACATAATTATATTAAATGAAATCAAATTGCATTTACAAAGTCGTTTTGACTATTTTGTATTTTACTAAGTTTCTCTTTCGCTCCCGTTCTAGAGTTCTTCTTCTAAACAGACGATACAAGTCCAAGCAAGTCAAGCTACCCACTGATTATCATATTAAACTATAAAAAAAATACTATGTAATCTTAACTAACACAATTAACAAAAACACTAATTCTATTCTCACCATTGTCTATCACAAAACTCATTATGACGACAGATTAACTAATAACAATTTATCATGTTATTTAAATGAATATTAATTGGCATTACGATTCGGTGACGAACAAAGGTTTCAAAATTAAGCAGACGACTGGCTGTGTAACTTATTGTAACTTTGTAGTTAGTGCTTTGGATATCTTTGTGTATCTAATCTCGGAAAATTCTGTTTTATGGCTCAGACTTAGTTTGAGACTTAAAACAGTTACGAGTTTATGTTTTTCAAAAGCTTCGTATCCAACGTTCTATATGTACTTAGTTATAGAAAATTTGTACTTACTTATTTACTTCGCTGTTTGGGTTATTTGAAACAGTCAGTCAGCGCAGGCACATACTAAAATTACGGGTTTCAGTACCTATTAGATATTGAGTTTGATTTTAGGGTGGTTCTTTACAAAATTATCATAAACATTTGTTACATAAAATACCGACAATAGTGAATGTGTCCCAAGAAATATCAAAGTTTTTCAATGTCAAAACTTTAGGTCCTGTTTTTTTCTGTGTCGTAATCTTTGTCTGGGTAATTATAAAACGACTCTGCATTTGAGAGTCTTCTATGCAAACCATCTAAAAATAATTAAAAAACGTAATTAACCCAGTTTGCAAGTTCCTTTTTCTCATGCAAAAACATAAAATTTACAACCCACACAAACCCCGAAAAAGTTATAAAGCATTCAAATCCTCACATAAGTTACCAACGGCACATAAAACTAGCAAAATTTCCGCCAACGTTTTTCCAACTTCCAACAAAACGGGTTTTTAGTAAAACCGACTATTAAATTTCACCCCTTTTCTCGCTAAAAAGCTTATCCGAAAAACGATGCACACATGCGAAAAAATTCGCACACAAACGTGTAAAAATCTACTAGTTACGTACACAGACAAAAAACCTTAACTAGTTCGTGTTCCCCGCCCGTCCTCCTGGTTTCACCCCCTTTCACCCCCTTCGCCCTCATATCCTTGCAGGAATTTTGTTTACTTCTCTCTCTCTAAGGAAGGAACTGACGTACCGTTCCGGGAAACGTCTGAGTTCGAAATTGGAACGCTATTGGTTTTCTATTCTAGTTTTTATTTTTTTATTGAAGCATTGTTGTTGGTTTTTTTTTCTTTTGATGATTGATCAATTTGCTGTTTGTATAGCAATGGAATGCGTAATTAGTAGGTAGCTAATTGGTTGAATGCATTGTGGTCTAATAATTGGTTTTGGAATTACTGTTTTTAGTTTATGTTACCGACACGGTTAGTGGATTAGTTTGGATTACTATGATGAGTCTAATAAATAATTTTCATTTGTTTGTTTACAGTAACGTTCAGTGTGAAAATATAGCAACGGACTAAATCAAAATGAGTAATAATTTACAAAATTCTGTACCTACCTACCTATTCTTATTCGAAGTTAATAAATCATCTTTAGTCTCATAGTCTTGCTTGCATTCATGATATTTAACACTGAGAAACGGGCAATCGAGTCTTGTGACTATAAAATAGCCATTTTTTTTCTTAACTACTTCAACTCAATTTTACGTTCGCTAGCGATCACAAGTAAGTGGGGAGTGGTGGGAAGAGGGGGGCGTGATATGAAAACTCGTGCCTCGAATACGGAACGCGCTCAATTCAAACTTGAATTTAAACGTGGAACGGCGCGTTCCAAGTTTCCAAATTTGGAAATTAAAGCGACTTGGCGGGAATTAAACACAATATGGCGGAGTTTGGTGGCGAAAAATTATGCAAGAAGACTTGGAATTAGAATTATAATGATTTCTGCAGAATTACTAAAACTCATCATCAATTCGCTTTTTGAAAACATTTTTTTGACTCTACAGTTACAAAAATCAGCCAAAATGAAAGTATGTGTGTAGTATATTACAGAAAAATCAATGTACATTTCATTAACTAGATTCTAGAAAATTCCCATCACAGCTGTTTTTCTCGTCCTGACATATGATAAGATGATATGACTAGACTATGTGGGAGCTTATGTGTTTCAGTAAATCAATAGAGACATCTCTTTTGAGTCATTTGTAACTAAATTTCAGAACATGAAACAAGATCCACCCCCACCCATTAAATTCACTTACAACACGAAAAAATAAAATAATATGAAAGGATAAATAGCACAAAAATTAAAAATTGCCTTCAACATTTTTATCACAAACTAATGTTGCCTACAAACTCTAACAAAATATGCCATGAACAACAAGAAATACTTAATTCAACAAACGTTTAATAAACGCACAGTAATTTCAAGGAAAGCATTGAACTCCTTCATTACGCACGATAAAGTAACTATATTTCTTAAGAACGGCGGGGCGCACCTGTTTCGAAATTTTCATGTACAAACTTGGTTGTAATTAACAAAATACATTCTGAACTTGTAACTAGATTTAAATAGTAACGCTACTGGCATTGTAGGGAGGGGACATAGGGATTACTTGTCGATAAAAATTGGGGTGAATAATTAGATCATTATATTTTATGAACATCACGATATTATATTTATTAAACAAAAAAAAACTATAAACAGAAACATCAGAAAAACCTTAATCGTTTAGTCCGGATGTTAAAACACTTTTAAGCAATCTTAATAATAACGTTATATCATTATTTATGATTAACACATTGTTTATAAAACATTGTGATGTATTTAGTAGATCAGAACTCAAAAATGACCACGGCGCGTAGTCATTTTTGTCACTTACTTTCCGGTCAGACCGCCCTGACTGTTTAAATTTCATTCAATAAGTAATGAACATCGACGTTTATTAGTAATTGTACGAAATTTAAACAGGATAGATATAACTATCCTGTTTAAATTCAGGTGCTACACCTAGGCAAAGAAATAACTATTCCGGTAATCTTAGTTAAGCTATTTTTGGCTCTTGCAATGGATACTTATGTCTTATGAATCAAAATTAATAAACGAAAAAGGCAGACTTACGCAACGAAAGACATTTAACAAAATTAATCACTATTGGAACAGGTAATCATTATTACCTATTTGCAGAAAAAAAAGTGGTAAGGTTAACGCAACAGACATTTCCAAATTCCTAAAAAAAAAAGGTTTAGTTGCATTCAAAATAACTTTAATTTTGATTTCAGCTTTGCCTTATTTCTTAAACGTTTTAAACAATTTCTGCAAACGTGTGTGTCGATATTCACCACTTTTTCCCATCCCTAGCCCCCATACAAAGAGACACTAAGAAATTATGTATTCCCCTTGGCGTAGTTCGGCTCAACTTTATTGAATTTGTTCCGAGGCGTTCGCAGTCGGGACTCGAATGCAGTACTTTTGTCAGGTGATCGTGATTTGAATGTAACTGTTTCACTTCTTTAGACAGCGGTACAGATGCAGACGCCATTTTAATTTTAATTTTCGGTTTTGTAAAAAAAATGTGAATAATGATGATAAACCCATTTTCTGTATTCAAATTGAGTTAGAATTTTGCACGCCTGTATAGTTTTGAAGACAATACAATATGTTGATGTCAGTGAACCTGATGATGGAGACAAAAAAAAAGAAAAATTAAAAACTATTTGTAATTTTATAGGCTGGTTCGGTATTTAAGACATCAAGTGTAATATCACAGTCTCAATTGAAATCCCTAAAGTAATCGAAGAGGTGTTACATAGCACAATCAAGTTAACTGCTGATGATATTATGGGTCCCATGTGTTACGGAGTGATTTCATTGATACATTATACTGAAATTCAACTTACGTTAGAGTATTCATTCATATGACAAACTAATAGGTAAGATTTATTTAAAATCATACGAAAAAAAAAAACATTGGATGTCAATTTTAAAAAACACTCGATCATTCTCTTTTATTTTCGTATTGCTTTTGTTCTGTCTTGAACAGAAAAAGCCTCTTGGCAAACGCACTTGAACGTGGTATGAACTGAAAAATATAAAGGAAATGAATTTATATAAAATGAGAAAAGCCGAAGCTAATAAAGGCACCAAACTGAAATACTTATTACAAAATGAAGTACCATGAAAAACTCATACACTCTCTTATTTTTACCCAACACTACAGTACATAAGTAAAACTACCAATGATGAAACTCACAGTTCCATACCAATTAACAAACCAGTACAAAACAATGCTACAGTAAATAGAAAATTCAAAGGAGGCGCAATTACGAAGGTACTAGCTATCGTGAAAATTTATGTCCCTCTCCAAGAAAGCGCTCTTATCGTTACAGAAGAGACTATAGAATTGTGTATGAAGGGTAGTATAAAATTACGCGCCTTGCAAATAGGCCGTAATTTCATGTTTAGAGACTATTATATTAAATTTAATTTTCATGGTAACTGTTAAGGTGGTGATGAGAAATCATGTGGGGGTGTTAAGATAATATTCTTAAAATAATAGAAATCTAATCATCAGTATCATCATTGTTGGCAGCCTTGTTCTAATTGCTGCTGAATGTAGGCCAGCTCCCTTTTGTACCGTCCAGGTCTTACCTGCGGTCTTATGTAGGTGACAATTTTGGCAACAGAAATGTTTTTAACAGTGTATTAATTCAACCAAAAAGCAGAGGTACTTATGTTTAAAAAAGAACAATCTTCTTTCAAGACTTGATTAACGCAACCTTATCTTTAACACTTTTCAAAATTGATAATTATGTAATACGATCTCGTTGACATATTACGCAACCATTTGAAACCACTAATTAGTCTTAACAACCTCGTAAGCACCACCCACACCCATTCAAATGAACCCGAAAGTAGTTACAATCATAATAATAATTGCATAACCTACCACATATCACTCGCACCTCGTAAAACTTAAGCCGTCTTCATTTTGAACAAATGAAACTATAAAAACTCAAACACTAAATCCTCCTTTTCAAAATCTTTATAAAAAGAAAACCTCAAGCACAAAATTCGCACTAAAATCAATACTCGTACCAAATATAGCACAGTCCGGAAAATATAAATTGGCCTTCATATATTTTAGGGGCACAAAAGTGTTTTGAAAAGTAGTTCGCAGTTGCCCCTAATTCCTTTAGTTTTACTGCCTTTTTGGATGGTTTTTGGACCTCCGGCGTTACTATGAAAATACGATGGGTTTTGTGAACTCACTTTGTAGTTCATTGCTTGTTCGAGGAACCTTTATTTATTTAGTAATAAAGGTTTGCCAACAGCTTCTGTATACAATATCATCATAAATTATTCTTGGACTTACACAATCGCCAATCATAGGTTAGCCAGCGTTCTAAAAAATTAGTGGCGTTAGAATTTTCGTATAGTGAAATAGGGGCATAAAGATATATTCAAATACAAAACAAAATTAAACAAACAATATTGCAACTTTGCCAAATTTATCTTAAAACTGAGACGAAAAAGCTAAAAAGAAAAAAAAAACATAAATTTTAATAAAGACTGTCTATAAATTCAGAGTAACAATAAATCATTATGGATTTTGCAATGATTGTATTTGTATCGCTATGCATCGAAATAAAGAAATATTCTCTCATAAAGACCATAAAGATATTCTTTATCAGAATATTTTTCTTTAAGCCAAGTGGACCCTGGAGAATAATACCGAGAAAAGGCTGGGATGAAGACGACGATACAAAACAATACTCAGATTTAATAAAAGAACATGGTTTTCTTAACACAATTGACAGGTCTATTACAGCCATTCGTTTATTTTTTTACAATTATCACTTCATCAAAATAAACTATAAATTGAATTGGTTAATTCCTTCTTCATCTTAGCATTTTTCGTCCGCTTTGTTTAAAGGAACTCTTAAAACTCACAGACTTTAAAATATATATCGGCATTATAAAACATTGCATTTGAAAATACTGCTACATTATCGAGTAGGCAGAGGCATATTTCCGTTTGATAGAAACCCCGATGCATATCGTAAATGCAGACGATCACTTTGCGGGATTAATATTTTATTTACGTTTCATGTTTTATTTATTGGCATTCAGTTCCGTACGGGCAATAATTTAAAAGGTGGAAGCAGTCAATGTATGTACTTTTGACCGTTTATATAAGACATAATATAGTAGTTTTTATAATTTTCCTGCCGTTACGGACTTTTTCAAGCAGAAAAATACCACCACCGGGCCCTATCAGAATATCAGCGACGTGATAATTATTTTTTAGTGTCGCAGCATTAAGCTGAGATAGGGGGACCTTTTGGCCCCGTACAGGACTTTGTTTTTATTTTCATTTTAGTTTATTTTATTATTTTTAATGCTTTATTAGTGTGTTTAGTTTGGTTTTTGATACTGCGTTTCACACTGCGTACTACGTATACCTGTGCGAGTCAGAATACAATATTTTTCTTTCTTTATTTATTTATCAAAAAAAAAAATGTTATATGTATCAACGACATAATCTCTATCTTGGCTAAAATTAGACAAATTGACTTTCTGATATTTTTTTCAAAAATTGTCAATTTCAAAACATTTAGATCGGTTAGCCAATATTGTATTGATGGCAATCCGAAAATAGTATTTAAAAAAACAAATCAGGTATTTCTAAAAACTTAGGTAGGTACTTCTACTACTTGGCTTTTCTTATTGATATTCTAAATTATTTCAGTACGTTCTAACAAGCAATGTACTTTAAAATAACCCAGAAAATTCTTGTTTTCATAGTAGTAGCATGAGGGTGTTTTATAAGGGTTGTTTGGTTAGGCCGACCTTTTTTAGCCTTTCGAGCCCCCAGATAGTTTTAGTATGGACGCTGTAAAATTTTCAGAATTACGTTTGGAAAAGTTTTTACTAAAAGGGTAGTGTTTTTCGATCCTTTATTAGTTTTGAGGACTCCGGGTTATTGTGATATTTTGCAGATGTTGTGCATAATTTGGAAACGGTGATAATGGATTTCGGCACTAGTGGTGTTGTGTTTACAGTTTGTTTTAAATTGTAACTTATTATTTGGAGAGTTAGATACAATTATGGAATTGTTTTTATATAGGATTGGAGTTATGGGAATCCTACCATTTGCTACTTTAATTATTATATATCATTTGCGATTCATAATGACTTATTATATCAAATTTAATACTGCTTTACCGTAACTAAAAATCCTATCACATTTTTAATTTTCATTCCTTGTTTACCAAAAAACGGCCCTAATTTATTCCACTACATTTTGCCAACTAAAAACTAAGATTAGAACCGAAATTAATTAACTAAGCCGCGAAATGAAGTTGAAAAATTGATTAAAGCCCCTTTAACCGCACCGAGCTACAGAGGGGGGTGAACACTACCTCCACGGAACCGTCAAAGTTTCGCGAGGGGGTGAAGGGGGGGGCAAAAATGAACCACCGGCATGAAGACGGATCGGGGAAGTTTAAATTCACAGAATTGTTGGGTTTCTTTCTCTATCGCTGTTCGCATTTATGGAATTTAGTCGTGATAGGTACCTATGTAAAGGAGTTTGAAATATTAGTTAAATTAATCATAAATTAACTTAACATCATGCATGTATTTTCCTTAAGAGTTCGTCAGGAAGGTATATTTAAAGTCTTTTATGGTAATAAGGGATATTTTCAATTATGGCAATATTATGTAAGTTGTAAAATACCCACATAGCAGTTGATTTTGAGGCTCAATGGTAATGCTAATGGCAACGACTTTTCAATGTTGTATGTTATTGTATTTGATCCCTTTCATCTAGTTTAAAGTACCACCTATCTATTACATTAGGTACGCGCTACATACAACTTTTTTTATAGGTAATACTAGTTATGCCGTTTTTAAGTAGCGATATATATATATATATAGCGTTAGAGGAAGCCATTCCTCATTGCATTTCATCTTTTTAAGCAGTGAGCCTTTTTCTCTAAGCTTTAAAAAATAGTCTCTTAAATGTTAATCGCGCCATTTTGACGTAGGCTCTGTCTTCAAAATCTTAAATAACATCACGCCTTTATTTCCCAAATGACTAGGCAGAAGTGCATAGGAAACCTCATTTTGCCAGTTATTTTGTGGGCGAACCAATACTAATAGTAATCTGAGGTAAAAATAATAGTAATCTGTGGTACAACGCTTGTACCACAGATTACTAAGTGCATTTAAAACGTATTTAAAAGATCGTTCTGTTTCTGTCAATATTGTTTTTAATACGTTTATGACCCTCTTATAGTGCGGTGTGTCGTATTGGCGGACACTGGCCAGGTGTTAGCGCTTGAGCTGCTAGATATTGGAAATATTTAAAAAAAAACGAAATTTTAAAATGTGTTAGTAACATGACCTATAAAACAATAAGCCTCATCTTTTGATATAACTTTTACATGATTTCATAATGGAAACTCTCCAAGGTTCACGTTTTAAATAGCAATTTAGTGTCATTTTAATGATTATTTTAATCGGGCCCATTATTGTAATTCACGTATCTGTCTTTATATAGCGCTTGACCGCATGTTTCATTATCCTAAAATATTTTTCCTGCGCAACATTTGTATTTGGCTAGATTTACAGAGGTTTAAGAACGTCAAAAGAACTGTAACCTCGCATTGACGTATTAAGTGATTTGTAGTGCAAGCGAAAAAACTTACATCTACAACTTTAAAACTCATTTTGATCTCTTTTATTACAATCTAAAGTTTGTATTGTACGTATCAAACATTGAATAACCTCAGGCCTTAAGTTATGACAATATTATGCAGACGTCAGCTTCATTAGAATTCGGCAGAGCAAGATGGCGCTAGATTACACGCTGTATCAATGTGACTTAATTGAATTTGGAACAGCATGGCAGATTGATTTGTTTTTTATTAATAAAATATAAAAGAAATTGGAGAAAAAATTGTCAAAATTGGAAGAAAAAGAAATTGTTTACGGTCACTCATTGGTACAGAATTAAGTGAAGATTATGAAGGTTTTCTTAACGATAACAACAACTAAAACTAGCTTTAACTTAAATTTCCTCCCATGTTGAGTTTATGAGTTTGCAGTTTAGAGATTGGTAATGACAAAATCCATGGTTTTACCAGTTTTTTTTAACTTAAATTTAAATCCGCGAAGGGGTAGGCTGAAGGGGTATATCCCGCACCCACATTTCGCTAGTTATTTTTAAATTCGCATGTTTTCGACGGCGAGCCAAGAAATACCTCCCGTTATCTTCTGCTAATTCAGTCGGGCAAGGGCCCGCACTTTAAAGGTAAAGTCCAAAAAAAAAGATACCTAACTAAAAACTCCGAAAGACATATAACAGCCATTTTGTTACACCTGCAAGTACGTCTCGAGACAAGCACAAAGACAAACAGCAAGTTCAGAAGTAGCGAGCAGAGAGGCGCTCAGGAAACTCTTGAAACAAAGGAAGGTAATTGAAAATTCTATCAAAACTTGCCACGAACGAAGCCAACGAAGCTAGTTGGAGAGCTAGTGAGGTACTGCAGTAGGGATGGGAAAGGAACACTGTGAGATTTAAATTTATGTTTCTGGATATTTAGTCAAAATAGTAAATAAAGTATTGCGTTAAAAGTTCAATATGTAATTGGACAGGTATTTTAAAAAAAACCGGTCAAGTGTGTGTCGGATCACGCACTAAGGGTTCCGTAGTTGCAATGAATTTATACCAAGAACAAACTTAGCATACATACATACATAAACTCACGCTTTCTTCACATGGCAGGCAGAATCCACAAAACGCCACCTTCGACGAACCTTACATATCCTTTAGGTTCATACATCTGGTCATCACGCGCGCCGGTTGCCTTTTCGAAGTACATCACAAATGAGATCACTATATGTCCTCCTAGGGCGTCCCCTCCCGGCGTAACACTCACATCTACCTTGTAAATACCTTTTCTTAGTCTCATTTCATTCATCCTCTCAACCTGACCAAACACTACACACACACACACCTATCCCCCTATCTCCTTGCCAAATTTTATCGAAATCCGTTTTTCCGAGTGGTTTAGCCGTGAAAAGGTCACAGACAATAGACAAAAAGAATACAGACAGAGCTACTTTCGAATTTACAGTACATATTAGTAGCTATGGATTAATTTCAACTTGATACCTCCACGCGTTCCTGCGAAAAAAGGTTCTTGACAGACAACGATTTCATCCTTTAAGGGTTAAAATTTTTCGTTTTGAGGTACGGAACCCTAAAAAAGGTTATATCAGTTTTAATATCTGCCTAAGTGTGTGACCTTTTCATGCCGTAACGGCTGCACAGATTTAGATGGAAGTCATACAGATAGGCCATGACCCATGGTTAGGATATAGCATACCATGAATCCCGGTAGCGTACTTCCTGTGCAATAATTTCCACCCTATAACAATAAAAAATAAAAGTAACATTAAATTCACAACGAAATTATTACAAGATCTATTTTGGCTCAGGCATTTGTTTCATTCAAAAAATTCAAATTCAAAAATATTTTATTTCACATAGACCTACATGGGCACTTATGAAACGTCAGATTCTAGGTGCACGGTTCCAATTGGTCGTTTCCTATGGAGAAGAGCCAATCGCTACTGCTGAGCATGAGGTCCCAGGTCGGGCAAAGTGATATTGGGTTTTTCTATCTGGAATTTCTCAGTAGCACCCCGGAGTCTGGATTTGTGCCCGGTTGATGGCAATAGGCTCGCCCCCTATTACATGGGACTTAATCATAACTGGCGAAATGTGGGTGTATAGGTACACCTCTGCCTAACCCTTCGGGGAAACAAGGCGTGATGTTATGTTATGTTAAGAGCCGGCAAGAAACTCCACGGTTACTCTTTTAAAAATGATTTGCTTTTATAATGTTTTCAAATGACAGTGTTAATAGGTATCGGAGGACAGTTTAAGCCTGTCAACAAGTACCAGGTGCTTAACAATTGGCAAAATGGTCTAAAATCTACAGTCTACAAGGCCTACAACGTTCCCACAATCACAAAATATAAAAGAAACTAAGTAATAAAACAAAATATAATAATAAAATTGAAAACATATTGAAATCAAAATTACATTATTTCCCTGTATTATTGTAGGTATATAATATCAAATAATGAAAAGACTATGTCAAAGAAGTATGTAAAAATAAATATTTAATAATAAAAAAAATAGTACTTTGGGAGAAATTAATAGAAATTTAAATATGTCAAATTTATATTTCCAGTATAGGCTAATCGCGCATTGTATAGGATTTCCGTACAATGAGAGGTCAGCTTATACTGGAATTATATAACTTGAATCTTGATGTCAACCGTGTGTATCAGGGAAGTCACAAGAATTTAATCTTTTAATATGCTTTTTTGAATAAGGACACGTTTGAGTTGGGTTTTGAACTCATCGTCTTGTTTTAAACCCTTCATTGATGTGACTGGAGTCGATTGACAATAATTAATCATAAATAGGTATCATAACAATACGTAAATCGATGTGCTTCAAATAGCGGTCAATTGCGAGCCGGACTCGCTCACGAAGGGTTCCATAAACCACCGTAAAATATTTAACACCAAATACTTCAATAAAACGTTTCTTGTAAAAATATTTGTTGTTAAAGCGGCTATAGCAGTACACACTCAGTGAAAATTTCAAGTGTTTACCTATTACGGTTCAAAAGATCAGAGAGAACAGCCCTGTGATAAACGGGCGGACCGACATCGCGACAGTGGAGTCTTAGTAAAGTCCCTTTGGCACCCACCTACACGAATCAAAAAAACCGTTATCTTCAACCATTTCAAAAGTACTCCTCTTATAATACCGTCACACTGTTCCAAAACCTCACATCACTATTCCCTGTATGAACGAAACGGTCCAAAGTTAAGTTCCGTCTTGCGACGTGTTTGACAATCAAAAGTTGACGCCGCCATTATTTCGCCAACGTCTTACTCCAACTTCCACTTTGAGCGTTCATTATACTGATTAATAATAGTTTTAGATTGAAAATTAAATAGACCGAATAGTAGCATAGTAAAAATAATCCTCATCGATCGTAAAAACAGGAGGTTGTACGTGCGCGCTGCTTTGATAGACTCGACGTGACCGATTCGACTAGGTGTGGACTTCATGAGAAAAATACTTCCGTATCGTCTTATTAACAAACAAAAAAACTAGCTATTAAAAAGGATGCGCCTTGTTGCCCGCGAAATTTATATAGTAGTTCTTTGTAGTAAAACATAGAGAATTTGAATTTCGCGCTCCACCTGTATGCTATTCTGTAACCATATCACCGTGAAAACTTAGGTGAAGTGAGCGTGGTTGAGCTGTCAGTGCCACTGATGCTAGGGATTGACCAAGACGGGATGACACTGACAGCACACTCCACGCATGTCTTCACAGTGAGATTTTTTACAGAATCGACGTGCTGGTGTTTCTTCCACATAAGATATTAAGTTCTAAGTTGGAAAATGTATCCTGATCTTCTTTGTTTTACGATACGAAATCGGCAATAAAACGGGTAATGCGATGCGATTCGATAGTGCGATAAAAAATTATTGGAAGATTTATGGGTACGTGAAGAATTGTCAAATTAATTAATTATTACTATACAGTTGTACGGATCTCTAAAGTTTAAGTTGGCAATTTCAAAATCGAAGGAATCATTTAAGTCCAAGTATGTAGGATGAATAAAAAAAACGCTTTATCTTTCAAAAAAACACTACTTTCATAACGAAAACTCTACAGTTGTTTATCATCTCACACTCACTTAAATTGTTATTTTCATATACATTTGCCCATTAAAAAAAAAACAAATTGCTCGATCGAAAATTAACAAACCGAAAATTGCGACTATCATTGCGTTTGGCATAATTAAAATGTATTTTGGTGATAGCAACAAGTCATGGTGGTTGCAATCTTATTTTCAGAAAGAAACAGCTTTTTTCGTTTGTTTTTATCACATAGATGAGTAAAACAAGTCATAAAATAAAGAAGTTCACCATCTTTCTAAACAATTTAAAATTCAACTGATCTGTATACAATTATAAATATAATATTAATACGTCTGTGTTCGCAATACAAGCGTTTCAAACGAGGTACAGCTAATTTAAATTTCTATTAAAACTTGGCAGTCGCGGGGCGTGCTGTCAAAGACAATCACAATGTTTTATGTGTACATATAATAAAGCTCGTGTTATGTGTGAATGCGGCTTTATGCGCGTGTGCGAAGATTTTGGGACGATTTTTTTTGTTGAAAATTTGGTTTAAATTTAGAAGTGGGAGTGGCAAGATGAGTTTTGGCAAGTTTTGTCTTAAAAAATAAAGTAAAGTGCATTTTTAAATTTATTCCCTATTTTTAACTCAGTTTTTAAATTAAAAGAGTAAGTAAATAAAAGTTTGACCTGAAAAAGTTTCGATTACGATTTTAAATGTTTTTTTTTTAAACTGGAAATGAATAAAAGGGTCAGTTATGTTTTACAGATTTAGTGCCGTTTTCTCCAATGTTACTGAATGCGTGCGGCACATCTAAAACGCGTGCAAGAGCTGTCAGTGTCAACATTCCTTAGAATATAATGACACTGACAGCTCTTAAACGGAGCTCATGTACTGATCGCGTTCAATGTCAGTGGTGAAATCAGACCTTGTTCGAAAGGCAAAACCAACATCGCTTTGTCCACTTTCGCTTTCATACACTACAATTGTACACTTATCACATAGTTATCTACTTGATTTAGAAAACATTTTGCAATGCCGTTTTGAGCCTTAAATACGTGATTTGTCTACAAAGTTAAAGTAAGTTCTTATACGTTTTCTATGTATTCAAAGAAAACGATTTGAATAAGTACTCAAAAACAAAACAGTCGTCAGTGTTCGGATTTAACTTTATAATTAAATTTAAATTAGACTTTAAGGTAACTGTGGAATTACTTCGAGAGCAAGCGACTTACTGTTTGCCAATAAAAATAACAAAAGAAAATCGACAATCAAAAAAAAATTATATTAAATGTCAGTTTAATGTATTATACGAATAAACCTTACTTTTCCGGACAAAAATGCCTTGCGCAGTTTAGAATATCAACAAGGATAGACAGACAGACACGAAAGCGACTTTAATTTATAATAAAATATAGATACCTAGTTCTATTTAATTCTCAACCCCTTTTCTACAACAATAAACAAGAAAATATCTATCTTCACAACTTCTCAAAAACAACTTTCCATGAACAACGAAAGTTGTCTACCATAAAATGGATTTCACGATACAATTTAAAAACCTTTAATTGAATTTTCGCAAACTTCAAACAACTTCGTCTTTCTCAATTCGTCTTAATATACCCATTTCAAGTTTTAATGAGTTTTCTTTATGCAAATAGGTTCGTCTAACTTGAAAAGTTTCGGTCGAGTTTTAAGTTGTAAATAAGTAAATGAAAATTCTTGTCTACGGGCTGTTTTGAAGTAACTAAGGTATAATTTAGATCTAGGTGAAGTTTAGACTAACTTATCATTATGCTGGTATTTCCCGAAGGGGTAAGCACAAGAGAATACTAGGTACCTACGCTTACGTTTAATTATGTTTGAGCACAGATATTATAATACTACTTACAGATACCCAATCCCATACAAAGAAATGACACCTCCTTAAGTCTGGCAATTGAGCTGGCAATTTTTGGTCATCAAAATGTTCAACAGATGGCATCATCAGCGATTCACTAATTGCCAGAGACAGTAATTTTACAACGCCATCTAGGAGTCTAACTTTTAAAAAGTTTCGTGCCATCCTTTCAAAATAAAGTTTTATACTTCCGGTTTCAGAAAAACATGTAGATTTATTTTATGTTTCTATGTAAAGAAATTGATTTAAATTTGTGACTATAAAGGTTATTTTGAAGACAGGACAAATTGAATAAAACACCATCTATTGCAAAGAGCTCTAAACAAAATGATTAACGGATGGCTACTTTTATCATTATATGGGTTCGAATTGAAGGTAAAAGCTTATTTCATGTTTGTTTGTTGAAAAACGAGTGTGAATAGATACATCAGCATTTAACAAGGAAGTCTTGATTTTTACTAATCTTACTTTAGCCAAAAATCTGCCGTTTATCGCTTTCTAATGATTGTTAATTTCATAATGGTTACCTATGCTGCCATCTTTGACTTTTTTTGAAGACTAATTATAAAATGTTCTAGTTGAGACCCCATGGTTTGAGTAAGATTTTATCTATTGTCTCTAATTAATCAGGCACTAATGAAGATTCCGGGTAGCTACAAAAATAAATCCTGATGGAAAAACTCAATTCACGGTCAAAGGAGATGTTTCATTTTTGGCTATAAAGTATACGGTAATGAAAAATGTCACGAATTGAGGAAAAATATTATTTCGGCACGAAAATAATTGATTTTCAAATTATTGCCACATTCTATTGAACATGGCTTCTTCTCACTTGCGTACTGCTTTCGTCCAGAAATCATGTTACATTAAAACAATAAAATCGCTTAGATTTTTATATACCTACGCATCAAAGTCATGTATTTCTGTGCCATTAAGATGAGCTATTAAGATAGCGATTTTATTAGATAGCGTAGACAACTATTTTGTTTAGTTATAAGAATGTGTGGCGATTACTATCATCGTTAAAAAAACTCAAACATATTGTTTGTATTGCTACTGACAATTGACAATGACATCAGCCGGTCAAGTTATTTAGTAAATGTCATCTCTCCAACTTCAACTCTCATGACAAACGTCAAACATTTTCAGTGTTTATTTAGTGCCTGGGAAACATTAGTAAACATGAAAAGAAAAGTATTCAGGGGTTTGTTACTCAGGATTTCTAAAGCGTACAAGTTATGGTCGGAGTCCTATACAAAAAACAAACGTCTCATTTGAATGACGATAAACCATAAAACTCTTAGCTCGCTGTTTTATAGTATAAATTACATATCTATATATCTACTAACATAAAATTATTCTCGTGTTTGCAACACGGTGTTTGTTACCAAACTCCTCCGAAACGACTGGACCGATTTGAATAAAATTTTGTGTGCAAATCGGGTAGGTCTGAGAATCGGCCAACATCTATTTTCCAATAAAAAAAAATGCAAAACAACGTTTGCGGGATCAGCTAGTATCTATAGAAAAATGTTACTCAGGTTATGGTTAGTATGTGTAAAAAAATACATCCAATTCCGTTCAGTCGTTTAGGCGGAAAGCGTGACAAATAAAGTTACTTTCGCTTTTATAATATTAGTTAGAATAGCAATCAACTGCGTAGCCGTATCCCAACTATAAATTTTTGGGGTCAGCATCCAGTCTAACCGATGCAGCTGAACACCAGTATTTCACATGGAGCGACTGCCCATCTGACCACCACAACCCAGTTACTGGGTAACACGAAACCCCTTGGTAAGACTGGGTGTCAGACTTTCGGGCCTCCAACGACCCGTATCGAGTATCAAAGATCCTCGAATGACATCTGCACGAAGGGGACTCGTTATGTGAAGATGACCCTTCCAGGCACCAACCGCAGCAAGCCTAGCTTTACCTGATCGATCTACCCTCCTTGTAATTGGAATATACGTACTTTCTTGAAGTTGGCCGGCAATTGCCTTAATAATTAAATTCCTTGATTTTACATAAACACCTTATGTTATGTCAGAGAAATTCCTTATAATGTTGAAACCTTGTTTTTGTAAACATGTGTTCAATCTATCATCATCATCATCATCAGCCTATATCAGTCCACTGCTGGACATAGGCCTCCCCTAATGAGCACCATAGCGCCCTGTCTTCAGCTTGGCGCATCCAACATTTGCCTGCAGTTTTTCGCAGATCGTCATCCCACCTGGCCGGAGGGCGTCCTACACTACGTTTGCCGAGTCGCGGTCTCCACTCAAGAACTCGTTTACCCCAGCGGTTGTCGGTTCTTCGTGAGATATGGCCGGCCCACTGCCACTTCAGCTTGCTAATTCTTTGAGCTATGTCGATAACTTTGGTTCTCTGTCGGATGTATTCGTTGCGAATTCTATGCTTCAGAGAGACTCCGAGCATAGCTCTTTCCATAGCTCGCTGAGCGACTTTGAACTTGTCGACCAGCCCTATCGTAATCTATACAAGTATTATAAAGAGGAAATTATTATTTGTATTGAATATGCTCCGAAACTACTGGACCGATTTGAAAAATTGTTTTACCATTAGAAGCCGAAATAAGTCTGATGAAAATAGGCTACATTTTTTTTTCCAAATTTTAATTCTATCTTTATTTAACAAATTCTACATTCGTACTTACTATATATGAATATAAACAATTAGATACCCAATTATTAACTCAGTGCACAATAATAAATTCTGGTTGTTACGAAACCGATTCACCCAGACCCCCGTACTAGTTATAAACTGTATTAGTAAGAATAATGAGATATTGACATATTATAATGATTTTAAAATGAAATCTAAGTTTTAAATTAAGTTCATTGATTGTAGAAGACAGAATTTCAGAACGGGCAAGGTGTTACGGTGACCGAGAGGTCGTGGGTTCAAACCCTGTTGAACTTTGATGTGAACCCAGTTTTGGCGGAGCCAGATTTCCTTCCCTGGAAGAGAGTTGGATAGCTACGTTTTGATCACGAATACCAAGAAATTGTTGAGTTTCATTAAAATTTAATTAGGAAACCTACTATTTGAGAGCCATAACTGAATTTCATTATAATTATCTGGGTCAATTTTGTGTTGTTACAAAAATTATTTCATTGACAATTTTTTTTTTAATCAACGTTATCACATCTACATACCTACCGCAGTCAGCATTATGTTACAAGATATAAAAATCACAATATCTATCAATATCGAGTACAAATACCTATTTAGTATTTTCTAACATTCAACTTTCTTAACCCAAAAATGCCGTATGTAATTCGTAGGTATACGAATAAACCAAAATATAAATTTTACACAAATATAAATTCCGAATAAACAAACAACATACCTATTATAAAAGCAAGTAAAGCGAACACGTTTAGTGCCGCGGCACCGCTCGCACTTGTTGTAACTCTTGGTTCGCCTCACACCCCCCTTCACCCCTCTCCTGCCCTCAAGACGCGGAATATTTACATAAATTTACAAATTTCGCGGCGAAATAAAATTTTGTAGGGCTGTCGCTGAGGAGAAACCATAAATCGTTGAGAAGTTGTGACTTGCGTGTGTCAGAACGTGGTCCAAGGCGTATTCAATTCATCAGGTATCCTATTCTTTTCAATCAGTGGCTATTTTCTTCCATTGTGCGTGATTTCGGATCATTTTTTAAGAAATAGATCGCGAAACGAAAAAAATAAATTAAGCTTTTCCGTGAATCTTTCTTCTTCACAATTTCATAAGAAACAAACAATAAAACTGACGGAAAGATGTGTTGTTTTTATTTATTTATCAGACAACAAAAGTGCACCTCCAATTATGACATAAGTCTAAAAAAGAAACAACAGGCCCTGACAAAAACTCTGTCAAAATCACCATTAAAAATCATCCTAAAGTTTTGCCACCCCTAGAACTAGAGCATAGTTGGCGGGTCGCCCCCCAGGTAGTCGGGGAGCTAGGGTGGCATCGTTTTTCATGTTTAATTTTAACTTTGCAAAGCCGGCGTTTTAATAAGCGCCAGTCGTCTTTCGCGTTCAGAATTTTATACTCTGCCAGCAACCTTTGCGTTCCGAATGCGAATTTCGTTTTAATGCCACACAGGAGACGCGAAGTTTTATTGTGTTCAAATTAGTTTTGCGTTACTGTCGTGTAAAAATTTAAATGTAGGTAGTTTTTGTTACCATGTTGGCATTTCGTTTTTGAGTGGTTTGGGAGTTGTGTTATGATTTTTTTACGCTTTATGTTTCGAAAATAATGTTTGCAAGAATAACTGTTTACACTTAACGACTTGTCAAGCAATTTCATAAACTAATACATAAACTTACGCCTTCTTCCCTTCGGGGTAGGCAGAAACTACAGAACGCCACGTGTTACTATCCTTACATACTCCTTTTGCTTCTTACCGTTCATAAATCTGGTCAAGCAAATAAAAGGTGTTGCTAAGAAATAATTACTAAAATAAATGCAACCTGAAATGACACACCTGTACCTATATATATCCACTTTTTGTAGTAATAATCAAGGTTTCCATGGTCTGGTAGACACAGCGAAATAAAAATTGCTCGTTCATCACGGTACACGTGATAGAAGTGAAACTTCTTAAAAAATGTCTTTCTTCTCTCTCGTGTAACGAAATGTGCCTAAACGTGACGCGTTCTTGAAATTTCACTGTCAAAGCTCGTCAAAAAAAGAAAGTTATACCTACCAATATCACGAAATTAAAAATCATACAAAAGCCTCTTTTGCTAAATCTCAATAAACCAAACAATTCAGTAATCATCTTCGCGATATCAAAACCTTACCGAGATTACAATTAAAATAACTAAATACATTAATACCGTACGGCCTAAGCAGCTAAGCTGAGCAGTAAAACAAGGAACGGAATATTAAAACCGGAGGCACCAACGAAAGCCATTAAAATGCGTAATTGCTGGATTAAAGCGCCCAAGATTCCTCTATTTGCCTCACAATTCCTGTACAAACTACCATACCTTCCAAACATACAGGCTAAAAACTACCCCTCTGAATTTTCAGTACACTGTGGAATTTAACACAAATTGCAATAGGATTTTGCTACTCTGTGGCATGTCCAAGATGGCGCGCGTTCCTAATTTGAACTTCGATTCGACGCGACGTGCCGTACATACGTCATGAGCGCGGTCTCAAGATTAGGCGATTTACATCGGCTTTTTCGTATTTCAAACGCACGGCGCTGGCTGAATCGTTTCATGCCATTGCCTTGAATATAAATGTAATGCCGTTGGTAATTTAAATGTGGAACGTGGCGATTTCTTTTTAATTAGAGGTTGGCAATGGAATTAGTTGAGGTTTTTTAGGGTTGAATTTAAGGTGAAGGTAATTGGGTATTATGCCTACATGTTCTACATACCAATGCCTAAATTGTTTTTAGAATTTTCATATAAAAATATTGTTTAGATTTGTCTCTGGATTTGGGCAACGAAGTGTGGCAAAACTTCCCGATTCATTTGTTCATTGAGATTTTACAAACTGTAAATATTTTTTCATGAGTGTTAGTACCTAATAAAATTAATTGTATAGGTATCACTAACAACATATAGGAATACTAACACAAAACAACATTCATGTTCACGTTGAACCCATCATCTTTTTATAAAAAAATAAACCACAAGCTCATCTGTTTCAACAAGATAACTCTCATAAAATATTAAGCTAAAAAAAAACAAAAAACACATCGTAGAAAAACCCCACTATAAAGCCAGGCTATAAAAACTTTCGCCCCTCGCTGGGCGGAGAAACACCCCCTAAACACATCTATAAATCTATATGACGTCATTAAGAAAACGGAGAGCGATCGTCTTGCGTATACCCGTCTCCCTCACACCCACTATAACACGAAAGCAAGAGAGCGATAGACAATATCTTAGCAAAGAACAGGAGCTTCTCCCTCTCTCTCACTCAGTGCCTTACAATGGTGAAAAGACGGCGAAAATTAAATAATACTTTGTCGTTTAAATTGAAAAGGGGGTGAAGGGGGTAGTTTGGACAATTTTCGGGGGTTAGAGGTAAAAAGGTATTGATTTTATGAGATTAGTCGCGTCTATTGTGGGTCTTTATATTTTGTGGTTGTTCTCTACCGTTTTGATGTTTGAAGATTAAGAATTACAATGGAACTTTCTGAAAGGGTGATTTTAGCAACTGTGTGCGGTTTCTGAGTATTTTTTCACACTCAATAAGTTTACTACTTGAATGGTTTATTGCGAAAAACATTTTTTTTTAATAGAAAGTTAGATATTTAAGGAATAGGAATACAAACTTTGAAACGTTATCGTCTGTCTCTTTTCAAAGTTTTTCTTAACGTCCGCCCATTAAGTTTTTCATGAACATGATTCAAATTCAATGTAATAAAAATGACGGCTCCTCCTCATTATTTTTAGTGGGTACCTAGAGATTATGTCAAATGTCTTTCTTTATAAAGTGTTACAATTATGCACATTTAATTTATTTAAATCCCTATAAAAATCTCAAAACAGCAATAAACTATTTACACTCACTGCTATTACTGCTTCAATACGAATGCAATTTGAATCGGAATTCGAAATAATAGTCGAGGAGTCACCGTATCGAATGGACCGGTATCGATACTATGAACTGTGGATAGAACATGGTTAGCAGTACAGAATGATGAGTACAAAGAAATATACATATTTAAAAACAGTAAAGATTTTTTTAAATTTTAAATTGTTAAGAGATGTGATAATATTCTACTAATTTTATATCTACTTCTGAAGAAATCATGACCTACAAAGCACAGCATAAATCTCTGAAAGATAAAAAAAACTAAATAAAGAACGGAATTATCTATTTAGTAATGAAAAAAAAAGAGGTTGTATACAATAAGAACATCACGATATTTGTTCATAGCTACACTTCCTTCATTATAATAGTAGGGTTAATGAACCTAGCATATCAAATAATATGTGTAAAAATAAGTCGTTAATAATAGTTCCGTAAATTCATTAAAAACTTCCATTACAGGTCGCGCCAAAGTTTTCAAGATGGAACCAAAATAATAAGAAGAATTAATTGGACCCTGGGATTCCGGAAAAACAAATAAAGTGCTTTTTTTTTTTCAAGTAAAACCGCAACAAGGATACTTCCTAATTGAAGGATCAAGACGTGACAGGTAAAGATATATATGAGTTTATTTTTCAACAATAAAAAATAGTACAATCTGAAGATACTTTCCATAAAATTCCACTGATGACAAAATTTAAGATACAAAAATTTTAATACAAAAAATATGCGTAGTGTAATTTTGAAAGTAATAGAAGATATGTAGGCAGTTCAATTTTTATTGAACTTGAAGAGATATGAGGAACAGGGTGTAAAGTTCACTCATACTCTTTGGAAAAGGGAGGATCCTCCGACCAGATGGATGTCGTATCTGGTGGGCAACTGCCCAATGATTGTTGTCGGGAAGTTGTATATATGCTAGCTGCGCGGTAAACTCTGATTGCGCGATGCAGGATTTGTGTGACGTCAGTGTGATGCCTTGTTCGCATGTGGCGGTGTAGATGCCGCCACAAACTAATGGACCTACGAGAAGCTCCATCCTAACTTATTAATATATAATATTTTATGCGAAAGTAAGTTTGCTTGTTTGTTACGCTTTTTCGCTAGAACGGCTGAGAGGATTTAGATGAAATTTGGCACATGGTAGGCCATGACCTGAAAAAGAATATAGGCTACTTTTCATCTTGGATCGAAGACAACGTCGCGGGCAACAGTTAGTCTACAATACCTATACGTAAAACAAAGTTTTTTCCGATTCCATTTCGGTGACTTGATAAATTTTTGAACTGTAATAAATATGCATACCACTCCCCGTAAAAGATTATGTAATTTCCAACTTTAAAAAATTCCCATCTAAAAATGGAAATCATGTTTCAAATGTATAATTTTTATATTCAGCTACGTAAACACTACTAAAGCGCTACGTAAATACTACGAACGAGCTACGGGCTACGGCGTAGCTGTTGGGGATTTTGTAGTGTTCCGAGGTTTTGACGTAGCTTTTTTATTTTTGTTGCAGCAATGAAGTTATGTTTTTTTTTTAATATTTGATGGAGTAGGTATGTCTTTAAATGCCTTATTAAATTTATAAACGTAATGAGCTGTGCTGTATCTTGGTAGGTATTATAATATTATATCTTCAATTGTTTTCAAATTTTCTATTAAATTCGCTCGACATTTGCCGAACGAAAATCCGAACATTTAAAAAAACCAACGAATATTATATGCTAAAATGGGAATCGAACTCAAGAAACAACAATCACTAGTTGCTCTTATAAACCACTAAACCAATACGATAATTCAAGAGAAAAATTCATTTATAATTCATGTTGTTACATAAGTAACAAATACCAAATAAACGTCAATCCAAGGATATTAAAACAAATCGAAGATACCGTCTTCCTATTTTCTTCCTCCTTCAATCAAGGTTGTACAAATTATACACGTATAAACTATATAAATATCACATGTATAAATTATATTCTTGTGGCAACATGAAGACAGATTTCATCACTGACCTACATTGAAAGAGTCTAATTAAAACAAAACGTTCAAAACAGAGCTAGACATAGTGTCAGACTGTAAACTCCACTAAGTATGAGGTCTCATAATAATGACAACGAAAGGCAATTTCCATAATCACCAGCCTTGGGAAATAGACAAGTGGTGTTACAAACATCTGGAGAAAACTTGTAAAGGCTTCTATGAAATACATTAGTTTTATTTTAAGACCGGTACATGAGATTTACAAGATTACTTTGTAAAGCAGTCTAAAAGTCGTCTTCGTTCAAAAAATATTTATTTGTAGGGTAATTTTTAACTAGTGCGCAAACTCTAAGACTCTAACCACGAAATTAGGACCTGATTCTAGATATAGAAATTTT
Organism: Dasypolia templi; assembly: GCA_963555695.1. NCBI lineage: Eukaryota > Metazoa > Arthropoda > Insecta > Lepidoptera > Noctuidae > Dasypolia > Dasypolia templi. The sequence continues at coordinate 6,119,195 of OY743162.1, read as the reverse complement.
TCTTCGGTTATTAAACAAAATCTGCTCGCAATCGCTACTGCTGAGCATGCGGTCCTGGGTTTGATTCCCAGGTCGGGCAACGTGTTATTGGGTTTTTCTATCTGGAATTCCTCAGTAGCAGCCCGAAGTCTGGATTTGTGCCCGGTAGATGGCAATAGGCTCGCCCCCTATTACATGGGACTTAAACATAACTGGCGAAATGTGGGTGTACTATAGGTACACCTCTGCCCAAACCTTCGGGGAAACAAGGCGTGATGTTATGTTGCAATACCTACTCGGTCAAAATGTATGGAACAATGGTTTTTTTATAACCGTCGAATAATTTCTAGTATTATGCTGAATTTGTGGTTACAGTTTGCGGTCTAGTTAAATATTTATTATAATTTATATTGTAACTCCTTTATATTATAAACAAAGACAAACAAAATAACAAACGGCTCCACAAGCAACCCTACGACAGCGTCTTAGATATTTTATCTAACTCCAGAAAATGTCATACCATTTTAATTATACTACGGAACGGCATAAAAGCAGTTTATCGCGAAGGGGTGTGGGCACTGCCCCACCCCAAGGGTGCGGAAGGGGGCAAGAAGCAGAGATTTTATAGCCCAGTACCGTCGCAACGCTTTTAATGGCTTATTTGCCCAGCCTTTGTGGGGTAACTTGCCACCCCGGGCTTTTGTATCGCTGATTTTGTTCGGAATGATAGCGGTTCAATAGTGTATGTCATAGTAGTTTTTTAGGGTTGGTAGAGTTTTTTGAAAGTCCTACTTACTTGTTGTCAGTGTCATCACCTCATTTTGTAGACTTTAGAACTAATAATTTCCTTATTTTGTACCGTACTAGTGTGTTAACAAGAGAAAAGAATATTTGCTCTTTCTGATGCAATTTAAAGCTAGGTAACAAAATGTTTAAGAATTTCAAGGTTTTTTGTGGAAACAGGCTTAAATTTATCCAAAGATTTCTCAACTATTGCTTCATACCAGCAGAATATTTTTCTATTCATATAAAAAGACACCTGGCTCAAACATAAGCTATAAACCAATAATACCGATACCGAAACCAGTTCTTTTCAAAGCACTTTAAACTAGTTACGTAACGGGTCCAGTTGGCCAAATGGCCGAGTTACTAGTTTCAACGTTTTGTCATCGAAGTGAAGGGTTGACTGGTTCGGACCGATAAATTGATATAATTTTGAAAAGAGAACCGGTTTTATTTAATAAATCGTGTTTGATTACGATTTTAAAATTGGAACTTGATTTTCTTGTTATTTTGTTGTTTTTAGTGTTCTGGACACGTGTTCAACATTTATAAAAAGAGGTTTTATAAATGACCAGTTTGGAATGAAAACGTGCCTATGAATACAATACTTTTATTTTCTACATAAAATAAAATTAAATATCAAGTAGATAATGCTGCCAACTGAGTAATTCACAAACCAGTCAAGTGTGAGCTTAGTTTCATAACTATTTGTCACTTACACCCACACACAAACTGATGGTTGAAGCGGAATGGAATAATGCTTTCAAATAAATTCCTGACTTCAAAATATATCCGGTACACATTTTACCTACGTCTACAATTTTTATTACATGAAGGCCTTAACTTTCCCGTGACACAAGACAATATGGCGACCTTTTTATGCGTCTACCATGATCAGCCTATAATGTTCCCACTGCTGGGACACAGGCCTCCTCTCGGTGAGAGGGAGTGGGCCGTAATCCACCACGCGCGCCTAGGGCGGGTTGGTAGTTGTCACATGTCTTCAAATTATTGTTTCGAGGGTATGCCGGTTTCCTCGCGATGTGTTCTTTCGCCGTTTTGAGAGCAGTGGTGATACCATCTACCAAGAAACGACAATTTCCCTGAGCTGAACCAACGAACTTACTTATAATATTAGTTAGTATAATTCTATTACGTTGCAGCGCGTTTAATAGTGTAGGAAGGAAACACTTTGACAATTGGGATAATGACATTTTTTATTATTTTTGTTTCAAACGACTGTTACTTTCTAAATAGCGCAAACTATTTTACAAAAGTGTAAAAGCTTAAAAAATTGCCAAGTTAGAAACGTTTTAAGATTATTGTTAGACAAGGACAGCACTATCGTAGAAGTGACGTCACGACTATGCAACTTCATACTAGCGCCGTACATTGTCAGTACCGTGCGACAAAGGCAGCAATCATCCCCTCCAAAAACTTTTAAAGCGTGTATGTTCTTCAAATTTACATCGATTTAACAGATTTTTTCGATTATCTTATTTTTACTACGCCTTCTTTGAAATTAAATTATTTTTATGAACAATTTTTAATATAAGTCATCATCCCAATTCAAAACTGCCTGTAAATGGTTTTATTGAAATAAATTCTTTGAGTTTGAGTTTGAAACAATACGAGGTACTCAATAATTTTATTTTTTATTAAGATGCGTAAAGTTCAAACAAGTCAACAGCCAACAATATTGATAAAACAATGAAAACTTGAAAGTAGATATACAAGTACATAATATAATACACAAGAAACATTAATTAACGCGATGATCAAAGAAGCTGACTACATCCATTGTGCCGACTTCCTGTAGCGAACGTCGAGGAGAGAGGCGCTCGTGAATTTTGTAGACTTTAGTTTTAATTGATATCAAAGGAATTGTGCTTTTAAGGTTTAATAAGTAGACTAACCTAGCTTAAGCGGAAAATGTGAGAACTGTTTCTCTTTGATAGTTTTGAATGTTATTGCCAGTTGCATTTGCCAGCATGGAATCTTTTAAACCCTAGTGTCACAGGACCTTACAAGTTTCAAATTCAAATCGATCATTTCAATATAATTGATAATAGCAATATCTCCTCAGTGTACGTTTGCGTAACAAAAAGGTACTTTGATGAAGGTCTGATTTTCAAATAACTGTTGTTTGAAGAATGACGGTGCCTTGTGTCATATGCGTTTCGCAATGCTCGAGCTTCAACACACTTACATATATCAATTTTGACAGTTTTGTATGACAATTTGACATATTTTCTATACAAAAGCTGCCAAACCGCAATATTTAGTCAACAGATACAAGTTATGTAAATAATGAAAATTCAGCCCTAAGTAAATAAATACTGACAACTGACACTACGATTTTAATAGTAACATAACAGTGTTGATTTAATTTCACAAAAATTCTAAACCAGTGCCTCTACCTGCCTACCTCTTTGGACTAGTGGTCGCAAGATCTACTGCGCGCCATGAGGTCCTGGGTTCGATTCCCAGGTCGGGCAAAGTGTTACTGGGTTTTTCTATCTTGAATTTCTCAGTAGCAGCCCGGTTGATGGCAATTCGCCCCCTATTACATGGGACTTAAGCATAACTGGCGAAATGACTATAGGTACACCTCTGCCTAACCCTTCTGGGATAACAGGCGTGATGACATTTTAAAATAAACATCACAAAAACTCTGTAGTACATCCCTCCGCAAACACATTTACACCTCTCTACTCCACCAACCAACCCGCGCCGTTCGCCATCTTGAAGGAAAACACAAAGATGCTGGATTGCGAAATTTTCTTGTGTAATTTTCACGCTTTTCCACCCTCACACCCTACCCCACCCCTAAGGCAATTTGTGAAACACCCGCCGTACTCCGAGCCTTCACTACAAGCCCCAGGGCTAAAAGGACCCATTTTCTATACATTTTAAAGGGAACTATGGACCACGTAATGTTGGACCATCTATCTTTAGCAGACTTAAATTCGGATTCACACAAGTGTAAGTTTTTAATTGATTTATAATTAATTATTGGTGATTATTTCGCTTCCTTGTGTTTTAGTAATTATTGAAGAACTAGAAAGTTATTTGCTGGGAGTTTATTTTATTTAAAATAGTGTCCGTGGAGTTTATTGCCCGTTCTTCTCCATAGGTACTTACCTACTACGCTTTGGAATCTGCAACTAGCTTCATCTTTCTGACTGCAACCCCTTGACAATTCAAAAGTGCCTGTAATTGGTTTATTTGAAATTAATTCGTTGTGTTTGAGTTTTGCAAGTGGATGGTGAATAGTCGGTCTTTTAAGCAGTCAATAGAGAATATGTTTAGTATTTTAAGCAAGCGTTCACCATCGTCGGCCATCGCTTGACATAAAATGAGGTAGGTGATCAAAGCAAAGGTTTTAGGATTACATAATTATGTGTTCAGTAAGCACTGGTGGCTCAGTGGTAATGGCCCCGACATACGAGTTGCACACTTTACTTTGTGTAAATAATTCCATCACCACTGCTCTCAAAACGGTGAAGGAAAACATCGTGAGGAAACCGGCATGTCCTAGAACCGAAAAAATCTAAAGCATGTGACATCTAGCAACCGTGGATTACGGCCCACTCTCGCTCGAAAAGGGGAGGCCTGTGCCCCAGCAGTGGGAGCACTATAGGCTGATCATGCTGACTGGGTTCCACCGCATAAAATGCCGAATAGTTCATGTTTTTATTAATCAGTACCACGTCATAGAAAATGGTATTTCCACCAATTTTACTACTCCTACTATTGAATTATGTAAAACATTAACCCGAAAAAATTAACAACTAGCTGCGCCCCGTGGTTTCACCCCCATACGCCACGAACCCGTAAAAATATCGGGATGAAAAGTATCTTAAGTCGTAATCCAGGTCATGGTCTGCCTATATACCAAATTTCATTCAAATCCGTTCAGTCATTTTAGCGTGACAGCGTAACAAACAAAAAGACAAATATTTTCTCTTTGTCATAATAGAAGATGAGTTTTTTGTATAGAACCCGTGAGTTTTATTACCCTATACTACTGTGCTGAATGTACTTACACATTTGCCCTTGAAACAGGCCAGCCAAAGATGCCTACCCCAAAAAACCTTGCTCATTGCGCCGATATTTCCGTTGTTTCCATCCTCCTTCGATGGTTTTTATACACATAGTCATGACTATTTTGCTTGTTTCAGTGTCTTCTCTCGAGAGTAAAACTAAGGCGGATCACACACGACAATGCGCCAAGTGACGGGGCACGAGAAACCGGAGCCAAATTCGAAGAGCGTTTTTATTGAATTGGTCTGTAAATAATGACGCGCGAGGGCGCGTTAGTATGTGATACGCCTTGGTCTTCATCAATTAACACGGACTTGTAAACCGGATGTTTTTTTTCCGTAGTTTACTTATAATAGTTGAACACAGTAGAAACCTTTAGCACAGTTTTTTTTTATATTTATCAGAAATGATCTAGCAATAAATACTACACATTTAAAGTATTTTTTTCATACCAGAACAATAATTGTGATAAAATTCAATGAATATAAAAATATCAAAAGCACATGGGCCGCTTGCGCATCCTCGCCCGCGCGCTATTTCTCTCTAATTTCAGTTCTTTCAGTCACCTGCGATTAGTTACGAGGTAACGTCGCGTTGTTTAAGTTACTAGTACTTCAAATGTGGACTATTTATTGCTTGATCTATTTCTTTGTTTGCTATTGAAAAATAAAAGCCTTAAGAGCTTCCAATCCGTTCACTTTTAAACACAATTTTTTCAAGACGGAAAAAAATATATCTGGTATATCTGGGGCCAGCATTCAGTCAACCGTGGTAGACAGACTGTCAATGGAATAAACAAGTCTCATCAAACGTAAAAACATACGTACTTATCAAGAAAACAACACACAATCAAACTCACCCAATCTTGACTCTGTCCACATCAAAATAATGATCAAATTCATGTAAATTGATGTGTCTATACAAGATAAATACATAGGTAGGTACGTATGTTATACTCCGTATATTTTCGGTTGCAAGCAGGATCGGGATCGCGAGCGAGTCCTACAAGAAAATTAGTTATTAAAATTTCACTGACGCTCCAAAATTTATCTCAGGCGCGTCGTAATTGGATTGTGAAGTCTTGATACTTGATGTTACGTAATAGCTTGGTTTTAATTAGATTTCTTGTATTTTTTACAAATATTTGGCAGTCATAAGGAGTGCAGAATGGAGCGTACATTAATATGGGTCCAACGCATATTTTCAGGGTTTGCGTTGGGCCGGCACGGCAGGGCCGTTGACGATACCTGAAAAGGAAGCTCTGAAAATCGAACGATGGTGGTGGATACTCTTCGTATGAGGCTGTACTGCACCCTAATTGCGTGACATAACTATCAAACACAATATGAATAATTTTGAAGGATATTGCTAATCCATTGCTTCATTCGTTCGAAAAATTTGTCTGCTCAGTAACGTAAATGACGCAATGTATGTTGTTGAACTGTCAAAATGAAAGCCCTTCCTACTGATAATGTGTTACGCAATTAGGGCGCAGGTTGTACGACTTATTTAATCCAGTTTAATCTTACAAAAGTACGTTTACCATAATAACATACATTCAAACGGTCGCGTCGGTCCGAAAGATGAAGCTAGTATCCCATTTCAAAGGACTTAGGAACATAGGAAGAAGAACGGGCAAGAAAATCATTATCATTATATCCATCAAATCAACTAAATACTAAATACTAATACTGGCAAACTATAATCAATTTATAAAAGCATAGAAATAACAACATGCAAACATGCAGATGTTCAATGATAACAAGTTTGAGCCTCCTGGTCAGTTCGACCCTTCACTGAAAACAACTTTAATTATCATACAAGACAAACCCAAGTCCAGTGTGGGAACATAAACAAGTTTTTCTAGAAGTTATTTTCTTGTAAAGAACAGGTTTTTATCATAACAATAGAAGGGTCGTTTTGACCCCAAGACGCTACCGGACAGTGGTCAGCGCGTGGGAAAGGGTTAGTCTTAGAGGGTTGGGGTAGCACAGTGAGCTAATTTTATAAGATTAACGTGTTAAGGTCGAATCCGGTTTTGGTCATTGTTTGTGATGCAATGATAGTGAAGTGTGAGAATTTTTCGTTCCAAAGATAATATCAATTAATGTGAAGCGAACAAAGCATTTTGTCCAATGTCATAATTTTATTCAGAAAAAAATGTAAATCCTTACTAATAGAATGAGCATCGCCATACCACGAGGCAATGCTGCCAGCCTTTTGGGCACCTTTTCTTTTTGACAGCAATGTGGAGGAATTATTCGGTGCCTTATGATTCATTTTCTTCTTTTTTACACCCATTTCATATTATTTAAGGCTGTTAGCTTGTTTATTATTTAAATATGATTAACAACGTACGAATAAAGTTTTCATGTAATAAATGCGTAAGTAAGTTTGTTTGTTTCGCTTTCACGCCAAAAGGGCTAAACTGATTTGGATGAAATTTGTCACACCGATAGACGATGACCTGAATAAGAACATAAGGTACTTTTTATCCTGGATCACGGACAAAGTCACGGGAAACATCTAGTTATTACAATATTATTTATCTTTTTATACGTGTATTACTGTTTTTCATCCTTTATGGAGCAGCGGTGGCCCAGTGGTAACGACCGCGACTTATGGGTCGGCAGGTGGTCGTATGTTCAAACAAAGACTCAAGAGAGGAAACCGGACTGAAAATACATGAAAAACTTAATTGGTTTGTATATGGTTGAGGCCCCTGAAATGAAGTAGGGAAGGGACACCTATGGTTTCTAGGACACTCAACTTCCACGCCATTTTAACTAGGAACTAGTTTATGCCAGCGGCTTCGCAAGCGTGGATGTCAAAAAGTATCCAACTGGAACGAGCTATTAGGACAAAAAGCCTATGTCCTTCTTCAGGATGCTTTCAGTTCAGTGGTTTAGGTGTGAAAAGGTAAAATACAGAAAGAGTTACTTTAGGATTTCTTATGTTAGTATGAATTCTTAACTTATTTATTTCAACACTCAATCAAGCAGCAAGAAACTGTCCTTACTGCTCTCATTCTCTGTCATCATTTCAGCTGAAAGACGTTCTCTGCTGGACATAGGCACCCACGCGCCGCATCTTCTACCGGTTCTGTGCTTCTCGCATTCAGCGGATTCCTGCGACCTGCACCAGGTCATCTGTCTACCTAGTAGGGGGCCTTCCAACGTTACGTCCATGCAGCAACTGTCGCATCTTTTCTGCGAGCAACCTGCCCTGCCCAACTGCTCGTAGGGCACTCCAAGCATAGCCCGTTCCATTGCCTTTTGGTTGACTTTAAGCCTTGAATGAGGCTCACTGTGAGTTAAGTCATCACTGGTCAAAGACTTTCGTCGTGAACTTACGTCATTCCTCTATAATATCATCTCCACTCCATGATCTGACACCTAATTACCTATCATAAATTAATCAAAAGTATCAACTTTAATGCAGCGCGGTACTTAACGAAGACGCTGTTAAAGTTTTCCGTGCTACTTTCGCGGCTCTGCAGAAAGTTGTGCCAGGGCTCATTACGGCGAACTCTAAGCGAGTTGTACACTTGAATTAGAGACGCTGAGATTATGAACAGGGAAAAACTGGGACAGCAGTTCGTTTTTCACACAACATAATATACTTTTAGTGTAACAAGTGTGTTGTAGAGTACAATTTTAGGTGCATTTTAGTAATATTATCCACAAAAAAGGATATTTTAAAATGTAGGTAATGATTGATACGATTGTTTGCTATTTTCAGCTGATAGTGACAACAGCAGCGATGAGGACCCCTGCGAATTTCGCGTGACTGTGATGGAAAGAAAATAAAGATAACTTCGCTGATTACTTTAAAATAAGAAAGAAAAAACGTTTATTCAGCACAGACTAAAAGGCACACAAAGCATAAGCAAATCATTCCCTTATTTTGCGATACTCCAATTCCTGTACTTTATTACTACTGCTCATATTCAATCTACAACAGTCAATTGTACCTAGATAAGATAAATATTGATAAGAAGCTTTGAAGTAGCGCTTTTTTAAGTGAAAACTTTATGTTTCTGAACATTGAAAGAAACAGCATGTCGATTCTGTAAAAACCTCACCGTTTAGACTTGCGTGAAGTAGGTGTCAGTGTCATCCCGTCTTGGCCAATCTCTAGCGTCAGTGGCACTGACAGCTCACTCCACGCTCACTTCAATTAAGTTTTCACGGTGAGATGGTTACAGAATAGCACTACTGAACCGTCGACCTCGGGTCGGTGACGCAGAATCGAGTTTGTTCGTCTCCAGTACGTCTGTGACGCTGAATCTGGCATACGCATCTCCAGTCGGTCGGTGACGCTGAATCTGGTATACTCGGCTCCAGTCGGCCGGTGACGCTAAATGGGTATACTCCACTCCAGTCGGTCGGTGACCCTGCATCGCGTTTCGCCGCTAATCATATAACTTTTCACTTCTATCGTGTAGTCTAGCCAATATTTAGAATCTTTAGAGAAAAAAAACGCTACTCCAAAGCTTCTCATTCAAAAAACGTAGCGTTTCCTTGCCCAGAAAACGCAGCTTCTACTCCAACCTAATCTGCACTCCCCACAAAATTCCTCGCCTCGCCACCCTGAGGCGTTTATATAATATCTAGAAGATAAGTTCCCGCTATATACGCGTATTGACAGCGTTAATATTTATGACGCTTTTGTTATCAAGGATATAGGACTATAACTTAGATCAACAATGTAATATGTTCATTGGGCATTTTGTAATGTATAAAAATAATTAGGGATTAATTTAGTATAATTGTATAAAACGTTGATCTTCTCTTGGTCTGTTGTTCCCCTCCCGACCCTTGCACGAGCCAGCCCGCGCCGGTGAGCCTGTAGCTATAAATTCGTCCCTAAATCAAAGAAATCCTGATCCAGCTAGTCCCTTGTGCCCTCTTCCAGCGACGCCCTAAGCCGAGGTCCGTACCCCACAGGGGGTCCCCTTAGCGTTGTCGCTTAGTTTTAGTTAGTATTTAAGTTTAAGTCCTGGCTGGAGGCCTTAATTTATTAAGGCAACCACAGGCAAGTCCGTTTAAGCCGACGACAACCTCATAGGTTGTCCTGCGAGATGCCATACACAAAAAAAAAAAATGGTCTGTTGTTGAAATTATATTGTCTGAGAAATCGGCTTGTTTTTTTTTGCCATCCTCCTTGTGGTCAAATGATATTTAATAATTATTATCAAATTTAATAATACAGGCTCAATAGCTTGGTATCGATAAATAATCGTGAACTAGATTCGGCAATAGACAACAAGTAAACATGCGCCTTTTTATTGATGAAAACTTTATGCACAAGTAAAAAAATACTGTACAAAGGCGGACTTAATGCCTGAGGCATTTTCTAGCAGTCAATCTTAGGGTGATGCAGAGACAAAACATTGCCGGTGCAACAAAAGGGATAGATAGCTCGATAAATACTAATACATAAATGTAAACAAAATAAACTTTGTCAGGAGAAATAACGATTGGTAGAGGAGAAAACGAATCCAGCGAATCAGCGCTGGGATGTATCGGCCAACTTCTGAACGATATGTTCACATGCCTTCACATGACCACTATATAAAGAATTTTGTCTACTTTTAGACAAAAAACTAGAAAGAAAGATATCTATCATGTTGTCAATTCTTCCGTCGACAAACCCGGCCAAGCATCGCGTGCTGATTGCCTTTTGTTATAACACGTGTCTGTAATGTTTCTCAAAAATATAAGCCAACTGTTTGAAACTACTATTATGTTTAGTGTTTGTTTTATTAATAGCTCCGACACTTATTCATTTCTTACTTAATTTTTAAAGTTTTTTAACCTACGTAGAACTTTTTTCTGGTGCCCTCAGTGTTCATTTCCATTAGACCATAGCCTGCGTTACAATAGTAATTTGAACTTCTATGATATTAAAACCTCAATTGTCTTATGGCAAATACAATTGTAACCTGTACGAAGATCAGTCACTGTTCTCATAACAAAATAGAGCAAGCTATATCTGCCTTAATTTGTTATAAAGGTTGGCGAAGACGTCGACTCGCAACCTGTTAGGCATGGATTAATTACGTGATAATGAACCAGAGGGCCAGACAAAGTAACATTCGATCCGAGCGGTTCTATTTCTACAATCGCTAACGCTTCAACAATAACAAATTGCCAATTTATGGCAGAAAAATTACACTATGTTTCGCTGTCGTCTAGTCGATTGGTGTGTTCGATAAAAATTACATTTTGTCTTTGGTCTTTCGTCAGCAAACATCAAATTCCGCGATGTTAAATGGAAATTCAAAGTCAAAGTCAACGCATTTTTTTCAAATAGGCGTAAAAAAGGCACTTTTGAACGTCAAATTTTACATTAAAAATAGGATTGATTCTAGGCGCCCCTTCCAAAAGGTAGTTTCGAGAAGGGGCAAGAAACTCCACCTTTCCTCTTTTAAAATGTTTTACAATATTTTTCATACAATCATTATATTTATACATATATGTGAAGACGATGCACCAAGAATAAAAATGCTATACCACAATTGGTAAAAAGTTATAATAAAGCAGAGACATATAAATTAATCACGTGATAGGTACATGGTGCTCACATATTTACAAACAGTAAAAGTATATGATTTACCTAAAATATTCACTAAGAAAAGTGACACTGACAAAGTGATAAAAATACTTGGGTAAGTAATAAAAACGAAAAGTGCTTCAAAGACGTTACGAAAAATAAACAAATTAGTCGCTATAATTTACTTTAACAAATAAACTTTTCTTCCAAATTGCGTTTTTCCACTGGGCTGGTGACGGTCTACGCTCGGCTCTTTTGGGCAGTTCTGCTACTACACGTAACAATGGTTTAGCTTATGTCAACCTTATAATTTTTTTGACGTTCCTACTAGCTCATCGCTTATCGAATGTTACATTGTCTAGGCCCTCAGGGCGTTCAAATTTTTCAAATATAATTTAAAAAAAAATGCTGTTCTATGTATTTTGACCTCGTAAGTATAACACTTTTCTATGAATCAGCAGTTTTTTTTAAAATAACCGACGAATAATATCTACGCTAGGGGGTCTAGAATTGGGCACGCCACAATAGCGGCGGTAACCTCTCCTCAAAGAGGGGACCTCTTTGAGGAGAGGTTGGGGAGGCGCCACGGCGTCCTCACCTTCCGCCTGACACAGGTCCTCACCGGAAACGGATGTTTCGGGAGGTTCCTGTTTCGCATAAGGCGGGAGGAAACGCCCGGGTGTCACCATTGTGTGGATCGCCCGGAGGACACGGTGGAGCATACGGTGGAGGTATGCCCAGCTTGGGCGGAGCACCGCAGTGTCCTCGCGGAGGCGATTGGCGGCGGCGATCTCTCGCGTCCGGCCCTGGTCCAGGCCATGGTACGGAGCGAGAGGGAATGGAAAGCCGTCACCTCCTTCTGCGAAGCAGTAATGCTCGCGAAGGAGGAGGCGGAGCGGGTGAGGGAGAGAGCATTGCGCCCTCACGCCCCCACTAGCCGCCGCAGGAGGCGCCCTGGGCGTCGGGAGTCGCCTGCAGATTCCCGGCCACCGTAGGCGCGGGCTTGCGGATGGCGAGCAATGGGTAGCTCGCCGTCCGGTAAGGACCAGGCCCGGGTCGACGGCGCGTTGTGTTCCACGTGCGCCTCAAAGAGATGTCAGCAGAAAGTGACGGGGTCCGATAGGGCCGACGCCTCAGGGTCGCGGGTTATTCCACAGAGAAAACCGTGGCCCTGGCACAGGCAACTGAAGGAACAAGTCAGTAAAAGTCTGACACGCCCTCCCGCTCCACCCAGAGCGGGAGAAGTCATTTAATGATTTCCGACCCAAAAAAAAAAAAAAAGGGGGTTCTAGAATCATGTGCTGAATCCATGGTTGGCATGGTGTCCCTGCCACCCTGTTCCTATCATCATCAGTGGAGGAAGTCTGATTAGTAAAGGCCGGCAGCGCGTGAGTCGTTGCCCGAAACGTTTTTAAGAACTGAGTAGGTGTTGTGTATTTATTTTATTCCTTATTTCGTTATTTGTATGTATCGTATGCTGCACCGGTTGACATCATCATGGCTGCTGAAAACCAGCGCTGGGGCTCTGTCTTCCAAAGGGTCGTAACATTATGCTGAGCGAAGGCAATTTTGCGTGGATGTGAAGCGTATTCTTTCCCAACTTATTCTTTCATTCTAAGTTAAAAAAGAACTTGTTTAAGACCGAACTAACTAATATCTCTCTAGGTTCCACTAACCTAGTATTCGAGTCTACTATCTTCTAAGTACATAAACAGTTGTGTATGTACATAGGCATCTACATATCCCCAATAAATATTGCTAGGTCATCGCCTTCAAGCTCAATTACACACTCCAATTCGCTTAGCAGAAACTTTAGAAACGATTTCTATTCATATAACGATGCTTAAATGTCTTTCTCTTCAAAGAAAATGTCTGGAAAACTATATTGTCTCAGATTATTTGATTGTAATGAGATGTCTTGGGTTAAACAGAGACATTTAATAAATTATATTTTAATTGGACACAACTCGTCTGCCTTAATATAATTCAATTCAAATAAAAGTATTTTAGAGAGCAGTGGTGGCCCAGTGGTAACAGCCGCCACTGACGAGGTGTAGGTCGTAGGTTCGAACCCAGACAGGCGCTTTACGTTGTGTAAATTATTTCATCACCACTGCTCTCAAAACGGTGAAGGAAAACATCGTGAGGAAACCGGAATGTCTAAGAACCAAAAATTCGAAGACATGTGACATCTACCAACCCGCACTGGGCCCGCGTGGTGGATTATGGCCCACTCCCTCTCACAGAGAGGAGGCCTGTGTCCCAGCAGTGGGAACATAATTGGCTGATTATGTATGTATGTAAAAAAGTATTTTAAATTTTATTTAACCAAAAATATCGAATGCTTGAACTACGTTGAGGTCGGCTTCGTATCGCTAAATACTTACAAGTATTTTTAAATGGAGTGCAGTCGCTCCACAACCCAGTAACTGGGTACAACGATACCCCTTGGTAAGACTGGTTGTCAGATATTCGGGCTTCTGACGACCCGTAACGACTGTCAAAGATCCACGAATGACAGCACGGTATGTTTTGGTATGTAAAGATGGTCACCCATCTACGGACCAACCGCGGCCAGTGTAGCTTAACGTGATCGATCGACCAGTCGGTTGTTTTTACTTTGCCACAAGCCCCTCTTTATTAGGAATAGGTTTTAAGTATAATGAAAATAAAAATGAAGAATTAGCATTGCCATTCAACATGGTAATGCTGCCAATCTTTCTGGATGTCAGCGGGGCGGACGAGTACTTCGACGCCGATGTCCTTTTGTGCTTGTTTTTATTTGTATAGTTAGTTAATCATTTACTTTAGTAGCCATAGTAGTATTAAGTAGTATTCTATATTATATTTAAATGCTTCTTAATAGGTATAAATATGAAGAGATATGAGGAACAGGGTGTAAAGTTCACTCATACTCTTCGGAAAAGGGAGGATCCTCCGACCAGATGAGTGTCGTATCTGGTGGGCAACTGCCCGATGACTGTGTTTGTATGTTTGGCATCTCGCAGGTCAACCTATGCGGTTGTCGTCTGCTTAAGCGGACTTGCCTGTGGATTCCCTAATAAATTAAGGCCTCCAGCCAGGACTTAAACTTATATACTAACTAAAACTAAGCGACAACGCTAAGGGCACCCCCTGTGGGGTACGAACCTCGGCTTAGGGCGTCGCTGAAAGAGGGCAGCAAATGACTAGCTGGATCAGGATTGGTATTAATTAGGGACGAATTTAAAGCTACAGGCTCAGCGGCGCGGGCTGGCTCGAGCAAGGGTCGGGAGGGGCGTCGATTTGGGCGTCGCGGCGGGCCTCGGCGGCGAGGGCGGTAGGACGGCGATCGGGTTTTGGGCTTATGTAGCGTGCTAGTGGCCTTACTACTCTCCTGGAGGAGGGTAGTGGCGTCGTCGGGGTCGATTAAAGTATGCCTTGGTCGGCGAATACTGCTAATGCGAGAGGGAGTGTAGCGGGCGGCCGCTGTAATCAGGGGGTTAGAATGTTTAATGCCGCAGTCGAAGAAACGCTTTGATAAGCGTTTCATGAACTGTTTTATGGTTGGCATTTTGAGGTCGACGTGAAGATCTATATTACGGACATAGAAGGGGGCACCCGTGACCCTTCTGAGGAAACGGTTTTGGAGGGTCTGCATCTTATGGAGATGACGTGGGTGAGCGTGCGCAAATACAACGCAGGCATAGGTCATGATGGGACGGATGACTGCGGTATAGATGCGGAGCTTGCATTTGAGGGACAGTTTGCTACGGGCTGTCAGCGCCCGATGACTGTTATCGGGAAGTTGTATATATGCTAGCTGCGCGGTAAACTATGATTGCGCGATGCAGGATTAGTGTGATGCGTTGTTCGCATGTGGCGGTGTAGATGCCGCCACATCACTCCTCTCCGGAGACCGGAGGTCGATAGTGGACTAAGTCTTGTATCTTGCGATGCTTGCCAATGCCAGTTGGGTTCCAGTGGGTTGGAACCGGGTGTCGCATAGTTCGCGGTGAGTCGGAACTGTCGGCAAAAGATGCCCCAGTGAGACGGGGTGGCTAACTGCTCGTGTCGACCAGGAGAGGGATCAAGCGGTCTGCTTGTTGACCGGCCGAATGTGCAGTGTGCTGTGCCAAGGTTGCTGATGAGGCTGAGGGTAATGACCAGGTATGCGCTTGCGCTGCATGCTGATGGTCAGGACAATCGTTCAAGCCGTGGTTGCTGGCTGGCTGTGTGACTTGCGGGAGTGATGATGATGATGTCACGCTGATGTAGTTATTGTTTCTAGGAAATAAAGGATGTCAAATAGCTATTACTTTAATATATAATTTTATATTATATATATAATTTAATAATTAATCATTAACTTTAGTACCTTGTGTAATTAATTAGTTCTGTTCTATGTCATATATATGCTTTTTAATATGTATATATATCTAGGAAATAAAGTATATCACAAAATAAAATCGAACGTAAAGACGAACGATGGAATGGTCACCAATAAATAGGTCAAGGGGTTGACATTAATGGCAGTAGTGCTCCGAATTTCGTTCCCCCAAAAGTAGAGCTTCGAGAACAAATGTAGCTTAGCCAAATTTTTATAATTTTGTGAATATTAATCAGCACCCTAATTGCGTAATACATTTTCGTAAACGATTACGATTAATCTGTTCGATTTTGACAGTTCAACAAGATTCATTGCGTTTTATACATTCTCGAGCAGAATTTTTCATCGAACTTATGAAGCAATGGATTAGCAATCTGTTTCAAAACGATTCAGATTCCGATTGTATGTGTATTACGCAATTAGGGTACAGGTTGGTTAACGTTGGTTTAGAAAATAGAATGTTATGTACTCTGTTTAGAGAGATTTCGATTAGTTAAAGGAAAGACTTTTCCACACTTTATCAAAGCCACAATTCTTATTGTTTTTCTCAACTTATTTATTAATAATGGTACTATAACAGCTTCTGTATTTCAGTAGGTAACATTAACATAACATCACACCTGTAATCCCAGAAGGGTTAGGTAGACCGGTAGGACAACCACAAGTATTTACTATAAGTAAAAATAGCCTAGAAATGAAACAGTCGCCAATTATTATTACAATTATTTTTATACAATTATTGAATGAATAGTATGTTAACTAGTGCGGGCAAATCATTAGGTTTCTATTTTCCTTAGACATTGACCTATATATACCCTTAGAAAAAACTGAAACATCTTAAAACTCAAGTAAATACCCAAACAAAAAACTAATCGCCAAGACGTTACCCAACCCACGCCACCGCTCTCTCCCCCCGCTTCGCCCCCCCTTTCGCCCCATAGCCCCGCGAACGCCCCATTTATCCACATTAATATAACTTGACTCGTGATAAATTGCTGCAGAACCCGGCCTACGTTTTCTTAGACGAATTTTGTGGGTATCTACAGCGTGTTGTGTTTTGGAGAAGATTTGAAAAGGTATTTAGTTGGGGTAAAATTGGGTTATTAATTTTAACTTTTTAGATGTAAATATTCACATTCGCCGTCCAATATGAAAAGATGAGAGATGATTACTCATTTTAAGACATAGGTACCACCGGAGGCAAAGATCTGTCTATTGACGCGACTGTTCTTCTTCCTTGAGTTTGAAATGCATTTGGTATTTACATCTCCTTGAAAGGAGAGAAACGGATTCAGAGGTTCGTCCTTTTTAAAAGAGAATATGAATTTTTGACAAATGAAATCTGCTAAGTGCCATAAGATTTCAAGACTTTAAGAGTCAAAAAATCAAGAATCAAGAGAAGCGCGATTACACAACGCTGGTAATTTATTACAAAAATTAAGCAATTATCTATTTGCAAGAAATGTAATGATTGGACAATAAAATTAAAACCCTACTACATTAATATCTTGCTTGTAGAATAATCTAATAAACATCAGAATGATTGAAAATCAGTTTAATCGTTAAAATATTTTTTTAGAGGCATCTTCATGATTTGTTTTTTAACTAAGTTGCTTATATCCTGAAGCATACTACACAATGGATACTATCAAAAGATATTTTTGGCATTAAATAACTTGCGTTGCGTTGTTACTATATATGCAAAACAAATCCATTTTCAGCAGAAACGAAACAAGCATTTTGTCATTCGCATAGTTCTAGATTTTTCCTATGTACTATATAACTCCTACAGCAGAATTCGTTGTAAAAGTCAAACTTTGTTCGTAGTTCCTGTTACAAATTGGACATCGTTAATTAAAAAATTCGACAGCACCAGATTACACATAGTTTTAAACTTACTTTCATAGTTTTAAACTATTCCCTGTGCAACTAATTTGAACATGTTTAACTCTCTTTGTTCTAATTAGTGATGTCGGGGAAATGGAATTTATAAAAAAGTAAGGATAGATCATAACTGCCACGTTACAAATTTTTTTGTAGCCTGTGTTAATAAAAAAGTTGTCTAGCTGATAGATGACTGAAACTTGTTAATAGTGCCTGTTTAATTACTTAAGTAACACGGATATACATTTACTGTTATCAACCTTTCGGAAGTCTGTTACTTAAAATTAAGGTACACGTATACCTAAAAGCACAGTTAATAAAACACAAAAAAAAAACTTTTAACCCCAATGCAACCGTGGATACGGCTAGTCAGGAGAGAAAATCTAGAAGGATAAATCGGAACTGCTTTTACCATGACAAAGCCAAGTTCTTTACTCCCTACAACCAAAACCTCAAAACAATACCTTCCAAAACCGACCCCATTTACCAAACAACCTGTACCCAATTTTCTCAGACATGTAATTAACGACGAAGGAGGCCTTTTCACTGACAAAAAACGGTTTCCACGTACTCCACGCCACGTCTACGCCACGCACACATCCATTGTGATACAAAGGTTGGATAAGAAAGGAAAATGTCGAACTAAATGGATTTTGGCACGTCATGGTGAGGTCCGTCTTATACGTTGTGTAGGTGTGTGTTGAAAAGGGTAAGTTGTTACCGTTTTTCTGTGTGTGTGTTGGTTAATGATGATCGTTATGTTGATTATTTTGTGTGATGTGTTGCGGAGAATAAGTAAAAAAAATATGCCTAGAGGGCGGCAAATTGGTACTGTGCACCGCCCTTTTAAAAATGTAGACCAGGGGCTGAACTACTTTGTTGACGACTAATAGAATAGTTTGATTTTGTCTAGATCCATGTCTTCCATAGACATGGGTCTAGACAATTGTTGAATCAAATTGTTTGCTTTATTAACTGTGGAATTTTTAATTTTTAAGACGTTGATTTCACTTTCTGTAAGTACATTAACTCACACACTAAACTTGTTAAAACTTATGCTTTAACTTGTTAAAATTTTAAGGGAAATCGTCTACTTTTACAGTATTTGTGAACTTGTGAGCACCATTAGTCAATCAATTAATTAATTTACCTGCCATTGCTTTATATTTAATTATTTTTACCAATTGTGGTATAATAATTAGTATATAGTCTTGGTGCATCGTCTTCACTTATATAATATATTATGTATTAGTACAAAATGTTGTAGAACATTTTAAAAGAGTAACGGTGGTGTCTCTTATCCATTCTTCTCAATACGAAACTACCTTTTGGAAGGGGCAACTCGAATAAATTCATTTTTTTTGTAAATGCTTATTTGCCTATTTGAAATAAATGAGTTGTATTTGACTTTGAAGATATGCTATGCTGCAAGGAACCCAAATAAATTGACATGAAGGCAAAATAATGACGGTGATATTTTATTTTTATTTCCGTGTCTAGGAAATATGTACATTTAAAATATTGTAGGTGTAAATATACAGCTCTTTGTGACAAAGCCACGTCCCGGGAAATATGTAGTACTTACGTACTAACGTCGTAGCTATATTTTCTGCCGCCAAGCTGTAATTGCCATGTTCCGGTATGAAAGGCAAGGCAGTGCCAGGGAAATAACAACCTTAAGTCATTTATAATTTGTCTCTAAGAAATGGAAGACCCCTTGAAGTTGCAGGTGTCTAACAACCGGTTTTATCAGTTTGGTCATTGACCGATTGGCACGTTCCAAATTTCAGAATCCTTCTAGTTTAGTAAGAAATAATATGTATAAGACAAAATTCTTCAGGAATTCTGTGAAATAAAACGCGAGGGATGTAATATTTTTTTTTTCACAAATGTATAATTTTAACGAAGTGTTTCGTAGATTAGAAGAATTTCATTGCTATTTCGTTATACCTACATGATGTTGCATGTTTGTTTGCTTTCGTGGGTACGTACAAGCTTCATCTGAAAAATAGTTCTATGTTTTAGCTATAAAAAGCAATCAACATTATCTAAATCTAAACTAATATTACGTATGAAGAGTTTTTTTTTTTAAATTTGTTACGCTTTAACGCTAAAACG
Organism: Dasypolia templi; assembly: GCA_963555695.1. NCBI lineage: Eukaryota > Metazoa > Arthropoda > Insecta > Lepidoptera > Noctuidae > Dasypolia > Dasypolia templi. Next base: position 6,099,457 of record OY743162.1, on the reverse strand, counting down.
GCTTAACAGATTTGTATGAAATTGAACACATTGATAGTCCGTGACCTGCATAAGGACATAGGATACTTTTTATCCCGATATTCCCACGGGATCGAGACTTATGTGGGTGAAACCGCGGGGCGCAGCTAGTAAGTTATTTGTGATTTTTTTTTGTAATCAACAGGTGTAAACAAATAAGTTGTAAAGGCCTTCTTTTAAGTAACCTGTTACAGAAAACCTCTTACATATCTACATGTATACAAACAAAGTTCGTTAATAACAAAATTTCGATGAAGTAGGTAGGTATATAAAACCCGTAACCCTCCATCTACCATCATAAAACTTCTAACCGTCTCGAGATCTTCAAATAAAATTAACGAAACAACAAAGGCGCCATTATCTCGGGGGGTTATCTTCAAACTCTTATAAGTGCGAATAATAATTAGAAGTGGGGGAGGGGGTTCGTTAGAGCCCTAATGCCGGCAGACATTAATCATTCCTTTCATAAAGAGTGGGGGCCGTAGATAAATAAGTGTAGTATGTGTTTTCTTAGGGTACGTAGCTTGAGGAAGTGGGGGAGTAGTGTGGATGTTACCTTATTTATGGGGGTTTTATTTACCTGGGCAATTTAGTAGAGCTGTTTTTGTTAAAACTGTCGAGTAATTCTAATAATGTACCTGTAGTAAGCCCTGTTCCTACTCCTCCTCTAGCGGTGTGACTTGCGTCAAGTCGAGACAGACGCGCTCGCACGTCACCTGGTAGACCCGTCCTCAAGAAGGCTCGCGGTGACTTGTGGCATGCTTTTAACAACTTCTTTCATTTGTTTTGTCTGCAGTCGATGTCACATGGGAGTCAATCTGTACCTGTTTAAGTGTTTTTAACACTTTTTTTTATGTTTTAAAAGAAAAACCTTTATAAATGTAACAGATACAATAATGTTACTGTTGTGCAATTATAAACAGTTTCAGGTATTGCATGGTAATGCATCAACGCGCGGCGGACAGATATACATGTTGCTGCTAAAATAGCCTCTATCCAGTCGGGATTGAGGCTATTTTACAGTAAGATTGCTCCGTTCAAATGACGCATTTGTTTGTCCATAGGAAAATACTTGGTAAATAATCGGTATGATTATGTTTCTACCCATTGCAGTATTGGAATATTTAAGTAACTCCTTTATTGTTATTTTTATCATTTAGTTACTCATATTGAATATATATATATACAAAATAACCCTAATATACATATTATGTACAAGGATATAATAAAAAAAGGGAAGTGCTCATAGGGCATCAGAAAATTCGTTCCCATCGCCGTCAACGGGACAAGTGCCCATAAGGCTGGCAGCATTGCCACGTTGGATGGCAATGCTGATTCTTTGGGCTAAAAATAGGCCAGGCAGAGGGCTGGTTGACCAAGCTTGGAGATGTCCAGAAGTATTCGATGAGCACTCTGACCCCAAGGTGTTTCTACGCCTACAGCTCAAACATATAGCTCCCACAAGGTGCTATACTTGCGCCGTTTGAAGTTTTCTGCTCCTGCAGCAGCCACCCCAGCACAGGTTGCATCCCACACCAAAGGCCTACCCAACTTCCAAGTAATAAGTTTACAAAGAGAAACAGTAAGTATTGCAAATTTTCAGTTATTTGTTACTGGCCCAGACTGTCGGCGAAAACAGTGATTCTGAAAATCGCTTTAATGGTAATTAATTACTGAATAATTTAAGAACATAGCTTATTTTTATCCATCCTTTTATAAGCGGTTTCTGACTAAATGAGACTATTAACGACTACAGACATAGGTAGAAACATAAACTCACCCTTTTCCTATGGGGGTAAGCAGAAACAGAAGAACGCCACTACTTGCTTCGTTTGCGTTCATAACATCAGCACCCTAATTGCGTAATACACAATCAATCGGAATCTGAATCGTTTTGAAATAGATTTCTATTCCATTGCTTCTTAAGTTCGATAAAAATTCTGCTCAACAATATATAGAACGCAATGAATGTTCTTGAACCGTCAAAATCAAACAGATTAGTCGTAATCGTTTACGAAAATGTGTTACGCAATTAGGGTGCTGGTCATTGATGACTATTCAAACCAAGAAAATATTCGGTGTCTTATCCCCTCTTCGCTACCCACGTTTCCTCAACGTAGCAAGGCGGTACTGCCACATAATTATTCATCTTAAATTGCACACGTGTCTATGTGTGTGCTCATACACATAGCACATGCCTTTGTGCGTTGTGTGAACACAACAACGTGCTTGTGTGCGTGCCAAATTACTCCCTCTTTGTAAGAAAGCACTCTCCGAGGCGAAATTTATAAATTTATTAAAGTCTGAATGTTAAGAGATTTAATTAAAGGGAAATTGGTGTTTTGGTGCTTGTGGGAGTTGATTAAGTTTTTGCTTGGTTGGTAAGAGATGTTGGGTTTTTTGGAAGGTGGCTCCAAATTGTCTATTTTGCAGTGTATGTAGTGCTGGGTTTAAGCCACTCAAAGTTTAACCACTGTTTATAGATTTTTCTGCAGACTTATAGGCAGTTGCATGCACTGCTGTGGTGATCCGGTAAAGGTACACAAGATACAGGCAAATACTTTGTTTGGAGTTCAACGTCCAATCTTCATATATAATCTGATTACATATATTAATCAAATAATAGTACATTGTGATACAAGTGTGCTATTTTGGTTTTTTTCGCTCTTTGGTTCGCGATAAAGGAGCCGAGTGGGTAATGATCGCATTGCACACGCGTGTCACACGACGTTTTTCAACACACTTGCGAGGAAATAAACAGAGTCGTATTGTTATTATCTTTAATTATTGAATCAATTAGTGAAAGTACAATTTTCAAAATGATACCGAACAGTTTTTGTTGGCTTTTTTACAGTTTGTGTTATGGTATTGGTATTATTAATAATTTCGTTGTTTTCATTTTCTTGGGTTTATGTCAGAGATGATAAAAATATTCATTGTATTTAGACATAAAAGCTCTTTACGCAGATGAAAGAAAAAAATGTAAAATATAAAATACGAGTGCGGCAATGTAAAGTTAAAAGCACGCGTGATTAATACACTACATTATGAACCTATAAGCGGTGTGATAAGAGCCACTTTATGAACAACTGTGTTGAAAAAAATCTTAAATGTGGATTGAAATAAATGTGAAAATCTATCCAATAAATTAAAAACAATTGCTAAAAACTTCAAAGCGGCTGCACCTATTTCGCAATATTTTATTGTTGTATTTGTAATTATCAGGACAAGGTTTGTATGAAAGGAAATATTTTAAAAACCGTACGGATAAGTTACTTTTTTTTTTCGGGAAAACAGAAAGTTCAGTTTATATGGGAATTTTGTATGAATTTTTGAAATTTGGACAGGACAACAAATTGCCCATTTCCCCAAAAATCATAAAAATTTTATTCACATGGTCAACCAAATTACTAATAGTAAATACACAATATAATGGCTTGAATTGAATACCAAGATTATAACCCCCATTCGGTCTTTTGCTTCTAATTGTTTCACCTAGTACACATTAAGTTAATACACATTAATGTAAAAAAAAAACAGACGATTGTACGCACGTTAAACGGTGCCTTTTAAGAATGCAAAAATCCGTCTAGATGGGTTCTCTTGCTTAAAGACACGGGACACTGCTGCCCATACTCTTGAAAAAATTATATCAATTAATCTTCATCCCGCAGCTTCGCCCGCGAGATAGTGCTACCGGGATAAATAAATCCCATCATCCAAGTCCAAGCTAAGCGTGGAGAGTTACAGACAGACAGATACTAAATACATATAATCTATTTTAAATTTAATTTTATGATTCTATATGCAAAAATAAAAAATAAAAAATTGAAGTACTCCAGCGCCGCCATTGACCACGTGCTGCCTACTTGTTAGCTAAGTTATTTTTAACTTCAAATTGTAATAACTTTAAGCAGGTGAACTGATGTAAATGATTTAAATACCCCTCTGAATTTTACTGTGTGTACATAAATAATAAAATAAATAAATAATAAATAAAATAGAAATACTTCAAGATACGGGTTCTGGCTATATTTTTAATTCCTTTTATCTCTTAAAAGAGCTACACAATTATTTTAAACAATCATTCGAATTTTAAAATCATTTTACCCTACTGAGGGCTGATTTACAAAAACGCCGGATGTTTTTTTTCACCGAAAGCATAAATTAAAGTTTTCTTATCCCTAACTGAAGAACTGCTAAGATTCCCATACAAACTTTCTTCCCATATATCACGCCTTTTTAGGATAATTTTTGAAGACAAAAAGTAGCTTAGCTCTAACCCAGGATGACATCTAACTCCTTGCCAAATTTCATAGAAATCTGTTCAGTGGTTTATTCGTGAAGAGGAATCGGGAACAGACAGACAGCGTTACTTTAGAATTTATAAAATTAGGATTGATTCACGGACATTCTGAAACATTCCTTAAACCGCAAAATTGCCAAACTTAAGTGGCAGTGGGCAGGGCACGATGCTCGCAGATCAGATGGCTGATATGGCCAAAAGGAGTGGCGACCGCGTACCGGAATGTTGCGTTGGAAGGCCTCCCATAAGGTAGACCGATAACCTGGTGAAGACCGCAGAAACCGGCTGAATGGGTAAAGCACAGAACCAGCAGTGGACGTCTTTCAGTTGAAATGATGATGAACCTAATTTTTATATACAACAGCATCCTAAACTCGCATTACTTGTCGTATTATATGCCAATATTCTATTTTCTAATTTCGTACAACATAATATTTTGTTATGTAAGTAATATCCTTAACTGGGAGATCATGTTTATTCCCAATGGAACGTTTAACTTATATCTAGTAGGTATTTAAATGTAGAACCGTTAAAAATTAATGTCTTGTAATTTTTAAGTCATTCGTTTGGCTTGCCTATGCCCGCGACTTCGTCTTCGTGGACTTCAGAATTGGGTCCAGTCTTAACATAATACAGTCGTTAAGCCTTGTCATTTACCAGGATAATGAGTATTATATGTGTTAATACAGGTTATTAACTATATCTGTGTCAAATTTTATCCAAATGCGTTTTTCCGTTTTTGCGTGATTGAGTATAACAAACATAATTTTTATTCGGTATTCTTATGTTTGATTCAAATGGAAGTGCTGATCAAAGTCCAGTAGCTAATTGGAAATTTTCAAAATATCCAACTGAGTAATATCGCACCAAACATGTAGGTAGTCATAAAGAACGAAGCACCGAATTATTTTTACACAAATCATATCTTAGATCAAATAGTTTCAACAGGTCTGTAGTTAAGACAGCATAAACGCATGACAACCAAATGCCTGACATTTTTTTCAACTAGACCCAATGTTACGAGGACGTCTTAATATATATTTGTCAACCCTGCCTACAACTCAACGTTACAAAACTGTACTGGTATATCTACGAAGTCATTATCATAACGGACGCATTAATCTAGACAATAGACACTTGTTGTTTCGGTAAAATAAGTAGAGAGACCTTTACGCTTTAGTACCAATTAATTATAAGAGTGCGAGTAGATATTTCTTTTTCCGTAGCGATATGTCATGGAATTCTTCATCATCCTCATCAGCCTATTTTAGTCCACTGCTGGACATAGGCCTCCCCTAATGAGCACCATTGCGCCCTGTCTTCAGCTTGACGCATCCAGCATCTGCCTGCAGTCTTTCGCAGCTCGTCATCCCACCTGGCCGGAGGGCGTCCTACACTACGTTTGCCGAGTCGCGGTCTCCACCCAAGAACTCGTTAACCCCAGCGGTTATCGGTTCTTCGTGAGATATGGCCGGCCCACTGCCACTTCAGCTTGCTAATTCTTAGAGCTATGTCGATAACTTTGGTTCTCTGTCGGATGTATACGTTGCGAATTCTATCCTTCAGAGAGACTCCGAGCATAGCTCTTTCCATAGTCGAACGTTTAAAATCAGGTGAAAAGTAAGGGAAATATTAATGTTTTTTCTAGTAATGCATTGACGAACGAAAGTGCCTATATAATATCAGCGACTTCTTAAACAAGGAGGTTCTCAATTCGTCTATGTTTTGTTTTTGTATGTTTGATATTTCCGGCAATTGTGGATCGATTTTAAAAATGCTTTAAAAATAGAGTGTTTTGGACGGGGTCCCTCAAGGGCGGCCCCATATAAATTGCATTTACTTGGCATTGGTAGCTTTTTTGTTTGGTTGAAACAATTTCCACTTAGTGTATATATAGATGATGTTATAATAACTTCCTGTCAGCTTTATTTACATGGCAGGTTGTGTTTGACGAATTTGTGTGGGGTAAGTACCACCACTAAAAAGAGAAAAAAAAAAACGTTTTTACAAAAAAACAAAAACTATCGACTTTTCAAGTTGTTGTTTTTTCAGTTTGTTTTTTTTTAAATTATCGTTGGCAAAATTATTAATCTCATGTTGGCGTAGAAAGTAATGAATGGAGGAGAAAGAAACGATAAAGGGTAGAAAACAGTGAGATTATTTCCCGGTTCCAAGGCAATGTGTAAAAAAAATGTACCAGCAACATAAATAAACCAGCTTAAAATTTAATATCACGCGAAAACCCACAGCGTCTCAAGCAAATACAAAAGGTAGGTAGGTATATAATATGAGGGGACGAAATTCCAACTTTCACCTGTTTCACAAAGAAAATACCAAAACGTCTTCTACTTACCCATGTTTGGCGGAGAGATTTAATTAAAATGTAGGGGGAATCCGCCATTCCTCCCCCGGTGGGTTGGGGGTAGAATGAAGAAATATCGCCGGGGGCGGCAAAGTTTTTGGGAGCAACACAAACATAGTATTAACATATTATTTAAATATCCGAAGTACTGATGTCTTCTTGTATGGGTTCCTATGTATAAGTTTAACCATACATGATTTCAAAGAGATAAAATGGTGAACTGTTTACTTTTTTTTACAAAACGCTGCCATTATTAATGAAACATAAAGAAAGATTTATTTGTCACAGAAACAAGTGCTTACAAAAAAAAAGGTTACTCAATTACAAACCAGTTTTATACTTAAGAACACAGAACAACACACATAATAACAAAGTCCTAGACAAAGTATTTATTATTGTGATTTTTTGTGATATAGTAGGTCTTATAGTTAGGTTATGGTTACTCAAAAAATCTACCCATTAGGGCATCTATCACTTAATAATATAAGAAATCAAAATCGACATTAAGTACAATTTAACAAAAACGTCAATATTTACAATAAAAAAAAGTAGCCAATGTTCATCAGACATAGTTTCGGCTTATAATGGTAAAACAATTTTTCAAATCGGTCCAGTAGTTTCGGAGCCTATTCAATACAAACAAACAATCAAATCCTTCCTCTTTATATTATTAGTATAGATAAATATTCAGAACACAATAAATAAGTCAAGTTTTTTTAATTTTCGGGCATAAATACATCATCATCATTTATTCCATAAGCTGCCACACTATTTCTATGTAGTGGGTTTCGTTGTACTAGTAAATAAAATTATAAATTTCATTTAATAGAAGGATTTATTTTCTTATTGCACGGCTAACATGACCACCGTAGAAACGAGTTTTTTCGACGAAATAATATACAAAATGTCACATGAAAAAAAGAAATCTGTCATTGTATCTATTCATCCGTCGAGAAAACCCCACCCTGCTTCACGTGGTTGGAGGTTATATATCCTTGCGTACCTACCCAGGAACCGACACATTAGGTACTTATGACGACTTTTTTTTTAATATGCTTGGAAAGTGTGAAGATTTTTGTTACTCCATCATTCCGCATTAAAGGATCAATACTGAGAATATCGTTCACCCGTATATTAAACTACGTACCATTATTATTTTATTTTATGGCAAAACTTCAGAAATTTTCTTGCAACCATCCAAACATAGCACGTACTTACAAGAATAAGGCATTTTCGCGAAGATTGTAGTCTACCTAGGTAGAAAACTAGGCAAGTGGAATGGGCTAGGGTATTGCGGCGGTTAAGCAACGAGCTGGCAACTTAGTTACCTTGAAACCTAACACGCACAGGATCGTGGATAATCTAATGTATACAGTCTAAGAAAATGTGAAGGTTTGTTTAGATCATGTTTGTATTTCGATATTTTTCCACTTGTGGCGGCTCTCGGCTATACTCGGTTAAATTTAGGTCGTTCTGGAACCGAAAGGTATAAACTAGAAACAATTGGGATCATTATTTTCAAAGAGTGACAAAAAAAAAAAGTGAATTTATGAGCAATGCTTTCTGCGCTGCGATCAATGCGTACCTAAGTGTGTAAACGAACGGCAGCACAAGCAAACGGTATCCAAATTTGACAATTATTCACATTATAAAACACTAATTTTGATTCATTGTGTTTTTTTAATGTTACTTTTTGAAAAGAATGGTACCAATCGTTTCGAGTTCGATGATCGAGTTTATGGATTTCGGTTCCAGAACGACCTAAATTTAACCGTGTATTACCTATAACAGTAGCACGGGTAGATTTTAAGGTTAAGCAACGTTTGGCGTGTTGGTCCGTGGATAAGTCCATAACATACCGAGACCGCTCCGTACCTCTTAGTTGGTCCCAGCTATCTTTCGTAAATCTTCGCGGAATCTGTGGGGAAATAGTACTGACAACAATAGAGCGTTTGTCGCCCAAAAAAAATGTTTACGAGCCATATATGGGATTCCATCTGATAAATCATGTCAACATTGTCGACCTATATTTAAAAGGCTTGGTTTGCAACCGTTTCCTTCATTATATTTGTATGAAGCATGTATGTTTGTTTGGAAATATAAAGAATACTTCAAAACAGCAGGGGAAATAAGATCTTGAAGTCGGCGTGACCAATACAGACTAGTACCAGATAAGAAGCTGCATGGCTATGTGTGTACGTGTTTATAATAAATTACCTGATGTATTAAAAATATTAAATTGCAGGTTATTCCAAATTAACTTATATTTATGGTTTAATGAAAATAATTTTAAGGTGGCTTAGTGAAAGTAACATCAAGGATTTCCTGCTAATATTATAAAGGCGAAAGTTTGTGAGTATGGATGGAGGTTTGTTACTCTTTCACGCAAAAACTGCCGAACGGATTAGGATGAAATTCGCAGACATAGATAGTTTATACAACCTCCCACGGGATCAAGATTTATGCGGGAGAAACTGCGGGGAGCAGCTAGTTTTAACATAAATTACTATGTTTTTAAATTCAAGTTTGTTTATTCGTCTAAGTTTGCATGATTGTATGATCTCAGTTTCTATAATAACACCTTTGTAGGTATACCTTGTTTCAAGCAACTAAATTGTCTTATCTTATGTCAGAAGCTCGAAAGTTGCTCCATGTGAAATACTGGTATTCAGCTGCATCAGGTTAGACTGGAAGCTGAAATCAACATAGTTGTGAAAAGAGGCCCGGCAGCCTGTTTTTTTTTTTCCACTAGTTGTGAAGTGGTGGGGTCAGGTCTAGTGTTACCTACCCTTTAGATGTTAGTTTTTTTTTTGTTTTAAATTCTCCTTTTTTATTTTTTTACTCTTTGTATAGGAGGCGAGCTGTGGTGGCCCTGTGGTAACGGCCACGACTTAAGAGTCATAGGTCGTAGGTTCGAACCCAGACAGGCGCTTTGCTTCGTGTAAATTATTTCATCAACACTGCACTCAAACGGTGAAGGAAAACATCGTGAGGAAACCGGCATGTCCAAGAACCAAAAATTCGAAGACATGTGACATCTACCAACCCGCACTGGGCCCGCGTGGTGGATTACGGCCCACTCCTTCTCACAGAGAGGAGGCCTGTGTCCCAGCAGTGGAAACTTATTAGGCTCAATATGCATATTTACTCTTTGTATTTCCTGTGCGTGTCTCAAATAAAATAGCTTATTTCTTTCTTTCTTTACCCAAGTAATGCATATACGTCTGTAGAAATCTATGTGAATGGTCAGCCTGTAGTTATTAATTGTTCTACTTACTACAGGGTAACGGCTCCCTCACGTTAAAAGTCGTAAAGACCCACAGTATCAGCGTCGAGGATTCAAAACTTCTACTTCCTCCCTGTATTATGCAATGTAAGCAGTTTTGCCGAAAACCCATACGAAAAAGTGGCTTTATTAAAGTAGAATCCAGGAATCCAAACAGAAATAGTTCGCATCCGCAGTCACAAGCTTTAAACAGAATTTCCCACAATTTTTCCTGTTCACGAAAAAACACATCGATCGACGTTAGCGCCCTCATGCGGCGAACCGCACAAACAAGCGTTAAATTAACTTGCAGCGGTAAAAAAGCGCTGTAAGCGATTAACAGATTTGTGGGGCGGCAGTAATCGAGCCTCCAGCGTATGTCCGGAGAAAAAAAGCGATGAGCAGGCTGTGGTGTGTGGAGATGGATTTTGTTTATTGCATTTTTCGTGGAAAATGTTTTTTTTTAAACGATTTCTTCAGACATCGTACTTAAACCATAGATGAATCTGCTTGTGAAATTTAAAAATTAGTTAACAGCGGGAATCTATAAATGGACTTGTGTTAGTTCTACCCAAAATATATCTCATATTTTTTCCAATAAGAAAGACTTGACTGTAGGAATATTGCTTGTTAGCATCATATTAATTTTTTTACGTAAATCCTCTATAATTGCACTATAACTGTTAAATATAAGTTCACCTTCTAGGGTGTGCCTGTTGCTACTTGCTTTAGAGAACCAGACTTAGTTCTGCCAAAATGAGCCAACCCACAATCTCTCACTGATTCAGTTAATTGCGTCAAATAAACCCAATATGTCAAATGTGTTATATTAATCCTATATCTATTAAAGACAGTCCAATATTCATCTAAAACTTTTGCATGTTTATAGATTAAACATTAAAAATCAACGTCATCTATTCATACTCATTACAATTACTTAGAAACATTATTTTTCAGGTATTTTTAAATCTATAAATATGCTAAATTTTTGGAGGTATATTGGATTGATCACTACAGACAACTCTTTGTATTTTGTTGTTTCAATCAGAGCATTGTGCCTATTGCAGTCCACTGCTGGACATAGGAGTCCCCCAGGGTACGCCACAACACCGTGTCCTCTGCCTTCCGTCTCCAGTCTGTCCCAGCCACCTTTTTGAGGTCGTCGGCCCATCTAGCTGGAGGGCTACGCTTGTCGATACGCGGCCTCCACTCCAGGACTCCTCTGTTCTTCGCAAAACACACAAAATTAAACCTAACGCCAAATTTGTTAAAAATACTATACTACTGTTACAAAACTAAAACTGCCACTCGACATTTTTTTAAACAAATGTTATCCATCTCCACACTAACCTAGCATAAAGTCGTTGTTCTTACAATAAATCACTGGCGGACAGTAGCGCCACTTAAAAATCCATTTAGCCACTCATCCTCACCCCTTTCAGCCGAACAGACAAATAACCACAGGATAGGGTATATTTTTTACTTGATACCTGTAATTGAGACTTAATTTTCGTCCTAGGGGTGCTTTTTCAGGATAATCTACGGTTTTAAGGATTTTGGGAGGTAATACACGTTTGAGTTAGTCAGTATTTTTGCTGTTGTGTGGGTAAAAATTTTTTTGTTAGGGTTGTATTGATGATTTAAAACGTAATAATTCTGAAAATACTAATTTTTACGGTCGCGAATCATACTTTGATCAAATTTTCTCTGGGACTGGCTGACAAACAAATGCTGGAATAACATGGTGGTACTGAAGAGTCATTACCCTGCAGTAGCGATTCGAAAAAATAAATGGTGTAAAAATTTCATATATTCACTGTTTGATGTAAGGACTTCGAAGCTTTTAGGGCCAAAATACACGTACTACAACCACAGCCACACCACAAAATCGACACGTAGGTAGTTTATTCACACCGACCACATTCAGGCCACGTCGCAGCCTTAACGCAACAATTAGCGAGACCGTGCACTTGCAGCCGGCCACATCGCAAACACAACGTTGCGTCGACGCGACGACACTATGCGCACGAGTGCAGCCTGCGCCTACGTAAGTCGAAGTTGATCTGTCTGTCTGCAAACACCAGCCACAACGAAACCACACCGAAACTACTGACGACTACGCGACCACATCGAATTTTGTAGGTACACCGCAACTTCAAGAAGCTGCAGCGTCACTCCTCACAAGTAACCACTACTTGCCCACATGTGGTGTGGGTTTTGGAACAGTGCGTTCGGGCCCTTATTGGAAATACCCATACTAGGTATAGTTCCCAATGGGAAAGTAGTGAGAAAAAGTACTCCCTGCATACCAATTGAGAATTATACCCAGTTTCCTTCACCAAAAACTATTCTAATAAGAACAAAAGCAAAAAAGCTTCAGTCTGGTCTCTTTCGTTTCAATTCCACAAAACGAACAAGAACAGTCAAAACCCCTTTTTTGTAACATCAATAACGGAATAAAAACACTTTCTTTTCAGATTTACGACTCACCCAAACTAATTAAAACTATCACACACGAGAGGACGCTAGAGTAGTTAAAATAAATCAAACTGTTTTTTGTAAACCATAGCAATTTAGTTTCCTACTAGTCACTTTAGTACCTAAGCCAGCTCATAAAACAATGATTCTATACACACTCAACGTAAATTAATTTAATGTAAAACAACTCATGAAAATAAAAATAAATGAAGAGACTTCAACTATTAGACAACAGATGTCGCGACTAAAGTTCATAGTTCAAATCAATTCCGCAAGAGCGCGCGATAGGTCAACAAAAGAATCCAACAAGAATGTATTCGACAAAAAAAGCTTTGACCCAAATCCAATAAGCCTTGTCAAAAGGCCTCGTTTAGAAAAAATACAAAAGAATGTAAAAACCCAACCCCAGCTCGCTTACAAGCCAATGAAGCGAGTAAATAAGCGAAAAATCCACCCTTCTGTGGAAAAAAAGATAAATTGGAAAAAGGGAAAAAAGAGTAAAAACCGTCACTCTCGCTGACGTTCAGTCGTGCGCGGCGTAATTGCAAAAGGTCGGGAAAAAATACAGCCTGTTTGCGCCTGTGAGAAAAAGGGTTCCGTAGTATTTTTATCTCTTACCACAAGCGTAATTTGTATATAATTTTGAAGATATAAATGTGTGTGTTTCTTGTACTTGCGTTTTGACCCAAACTGAGTTAATTTTATTACTGATGCGAAAAAAATAACAGAATGGTATTCTTCATCTGAATCATACAAGTTTAGTCTGTTGTACCTACTTTAAATTCGACCAACTGTTATGCAGGGTGGCTAACTTTATGTAAGTTAATGTTAATAAATATTTTGACTAAATAAATAAAACACACTTTTACCAACATTTATATACTACTTACTTATTGGCTCCTTCCCACAAATTATTTTAATTCTCAATCACTAATCTTGCACAAACTCTGGCAATATTTAAAATATTATGAACAACGTTCTTATACCATGTAACAAAGAAATCCCGAAAAGCAAAAACAAGCCATTTCTTTTCACACAAATCGACAAAACAAACGCATTTTAATTTTCTTGAATAAAAAAATATTTGCTTATTACGGTGCTGCCTCGAACACACATAATTACAACAATAAAAAAACAATTTCTCTCTTTCACAGAAAAACCTTAACATATTCAATACGGATCTCTAACCGTTAAAAAACCGTCAATAGAGTAGAGTGGGGAAATGAAAACGGTATTCAATTCATATGTAGCATGTAAATTGTCTCTCGGCTGTGACGTGATTGAGGATTAGATTCCATTGAGCTCACTCACCGAGACACGCGTTGTTTTTTCTAGATATCGGTGTTTGTCGAATGTCAATAAATGATATTATGCTTAGTGTTGTGTTTTGAGTTCTGATATGTGAGTGTTGCAGGGATTTTAATAGTTGTGGATGGTTTTGAAGGTCGTTTTTACTGCTTTTGTCCCTATACATGACAAACGGTTATTTAAGCCTTACCTTATCTAATCTTCATTGGTCTGTTGCCTTCCCGATTCGATTTTCCGACTTCGACTGCAATCCAGGATGAAAAGTACCGTATGTACTTACCTATACAAGAAAGGTTTAGTTAGTTAAATTAAGGTAAACAATCTTGATGTGTCTTTTTAATCATTCTCTCAAATTAAAAATAAAATGCTGTTAAAAACCAATGTAAACACAACACTAATGATTACTAAATCAATTGAACCTTTCATTTAAGCAGTAGTTTATTTGTGTTTGTGTAAAAAGTTACCTACATCAAGATTGCTTACCTTTATTTAATTACCTAAACCTTTCTAGTATAGGTTACGGTCTATCTGTGTGCCAAATCTCATTCTAATCCGTTCCGCCGTTTTGGCGTGAAAGCGTAACAAACTAATAAGCAAACAAACATACTTTCGCATTTATATTATTAAGTTAGAATTTTTATAGAGAAGCATGACATTTTAGTAAGGATAGGAGGATTATAGGAGCTAAAACTAACTAAACTGCAGCTGCAGCATTTAATGCGATAAAATTATAATGCGAAATTGTAGAAATAAATTCAATTTATATGTACCATGTATGACCAAATGTATGAACGTAAGCGTGGCAAACAAAATGCTCCTCTAGGTAGAAACAGGTGGCATTCTGTAGTTTCTGCCTACCCCAATGGGAAGAAGACGTGAGAATGTAAATCGTCGCTCGGCTGTCATATGATTGAGTATAATATTCCATTCACTCACTCTATGTCACACGCGTTGTTTTTTTTGGAGATATCGGTGTTTGTCAAATGTCAATAAATATTTTATGATAGGTGTGGTGTTTTGAGTTTGATATTTTTGGTGGGACAGTGTTAAAGATAATTTTTCTTAACTGCAGTTTTTTAAACCATTCAGGTGGATTATTTAAGGTTTATCTTATCTAATCTTTATTTTGTTCCATGAAGGACTTCATGTGGCAAGATTAAGTGGTACCTGTAATCGTTAAAATGCCAACTTGTAAAAATAAAGTTTAATAATTACAACAATATAATAATATTACTACAGCTATATATCAAAATCCACAAAAAACTTAACAGAAAGTTTTGGTAAACAGATTCGTCTAAGCACAAATTCCTATAGGCTTTCGTAATATGTCACTATTCGCCACAAGATGGCAAAATAAATAATGATGTAGTGAATGTAGGACCGTAGGAAAAAAAAAAATTTTATTTAATTCTAAGTGACTAAAGTAATAAACAAATTTATATAAAAACTAAATAATAGTTTAATAAAAAAACATAAATTCTGCTACTCGATAACAGATGGCGCTAGTATCCAACAACTAAGCGATTCATTGCGTTGTGGTGGAGTTTTACGTAAGTTCAGAACTGCATTATTTCCTAAATTAAGATACTTTATAAGCCATCATCATAGGCAAAAACGTAATGTCCTTAGCCAATAGTATCATTCGATAACGTAACATTACGCCTGTCCTCACTGAAGGGTTAGGCAGAGGGTGTCATAATAATTTGTACCATAACATTTCGCCGTCTCGCAAAGTATTATTATAATTAACATAGGTATTTTGGTTTGCCTCTTTTGTCTAGTCGTCGCAAGCGCTACTGCTCAGCATGACGTCTTGGGTTCAATTCCCCGGTCTGATAAAGTGTCATTGGGCTTTTCAATTACCTAAGAATTTCTCAGTAGCAGCATGGTTTGAACGTGAAACTTAAAAAATGTAAAGTTTGGTGATTGGCGGAGATTTGAATAAAATAGAATAGAATGTACAAAAATCTGTTGCTACAATTACCAAAGACTCCTTGCACCTCTTTCCATCCAGTTTTCGAAAGTACCTGATTTGATAGGCAAAGGTCTCACTCCCTGTCTTACTGGACGCTTGAGGAAGGAAAGGCCTGGATGGGGGAGCTCTCGCCCAACAGTTATTTTTCACTTTGTAAGTACCTAGTGTTTTTTTTTTGGAAGTCGGTTGTTTTTTTTCTGTAATAAAGTTTATATTCTTCACTTTTTAGTTGTGGTGCCTAACGCACTTAAATTCGTATACCTTGAATTGCTAAGCAAATAACAATGACAGGAATTTATTTTAACATCATCAAAATATAAGTAAGTTAAAAATAATTATTATTGAAGCTAACTCAAAAACCACTCATCATACCTTGACCAAACGTTCTGAGGTAACAAATCACCTTTTTTAGAAGTCGGTTAGAAATAAGAATACTTATTTTATTGGTATTAGTTAAATGCCGGCTGTAAACACACCTAACGTACGGTAGGCCGCCGTCACGGTAACAAAACCAGTACAAGATGACTTCTTAATATATTTAAACTACGTACTTACTCAAATAAGGCAGCGTAACACAGCGTAAGGCCAGCTCAAGGCCGTAGAGCTCTCGACTACACAAATAGGCTAGCTTATACTAAGGGCTGATTTATCAATGAAATATTGAGCACAAAAACTACGTTTAAGATTGTGTCATTATTTTCTGTGGAATATTGACAATGACATTGTAACATTGGTGAAATCGGCACTTAGTCGCTAGCTTGCCTAAGACATTAAGTCGAGCTAGCACCCCTACAAGGTGCTAACCAGGGACTTAAAAACACGTTCATAAAGGTAACAGCATTATAAGTGTTACATTTTGAATTGATAACATAATCAAATATGTTACACTTATAAATGGGTTTTTCAATGGATTAACCCAAAAAACTTTCAAAAGTGTAACAATAATATATTTAACTGTAACCGATACATAAGTATTAAACAGTGTTAAAGCCGCACACGCCACAGCGCGACACAAAGGCACCTTACGTCGCGCGACACGCGGTGCCTTTGTATCGCGCTGTAGCGTCGCGCCTGTCTAAAGGAGCCTTAATAAGAGTAACAGGTAAACGCGGCATTGTAGAAATAGCAGGCACCGCAGCGGTTGTCTGTCCGCCGCGCGTTGTTGCGGTAAGATGAAATTATACCTAATAATGCTTATTTCTATCACACATTTTAATGATTAGGTACACTTTGATACTGTAACATTATTGTATAGATCTGTAACATGTATAAAGGTTTTTATTGTATAACAGTATTTTTTTATAGGTTGATCAACAATCATTACCAGTTGGCCTTTTTGTTGAAGTTTTCCTTTATCATAAAAAAGATCCTCTTACACAAGAAGAAACAAAACAAGACTCAATCATACAACAACAAAAAAAACTTTAAAGAACAAAACAAAACCAGTTAATTTAAAACGCATTCACTTTTCAAATTATTCCAAAATATATCTAAAAGCCTCAGTTCGCTTCGCAAAATGGCGAAAAATCACCGAGACGGAACTAACTCGCGCCGAACACCAGACAGTTGCGAAAAACAAATTAATATTAATACACCTGCACATTTTTATATACAAAAATAATTCGGCTCTGAAACCGGCGGGAGATGGGAGATGGGAGCGGTGAAGGCTTGATTGTATATTTAGACTGATGGGTTTATACTTAAACTAGCTGTTGATCGCGACTTCTCCAGGTCTTCGATCCAGGATTAAAAATATACTAAGTCCTTGCCCAGGTCGTGGTCTACCTGTGTGCCAAATTTCATCCAAATCTTATAGCCGAAAAACAAACTCACTTAGGATGTGCGAAGGGAGCTCTATGATAGGTACCCTTTTGATGTCTGGCTATCGCAGTCCACATCTAGACATTGACCTTTTCCGAGATCAGCACATCGATTCTGAAATAAACTCACCGTGAAGACTTGCGTGGAGTGAGCTGTCAGTGTCATCCCGTCTTGGTGAATCCCTAGCATCAGCTCATTCCACGCTCACTTCACCTAAGTTTTCACGGAGACTTCGGGCCTTCAAGCTTATGTTACGTTGTCTTCTACTCCTCTCGGCTTCAGCTTCTAGCCTAAGCGAAAGCAGGTTGCTGACCTCCACAACCCAGTTACTGGGTAACACGATACCCCTTGGTAAGACTGCTTGTCAGACTTTCGGGCTTCTGACGACCCGTAACGACTGTCAAAGTTCCTATGACAGCCAGGACGTTTGCGACTAGACGTGCTTATCGACGCATGGAGGGGTCTTGGTATGTAAAGATGGCCACCTTTCCCCGGACCAACCGCGCCAAGTTAGCATAACCTGATCGATCTACCCGTGTGACTGTTTTTGTTTGGCCATGAGCTGCTCGTCACGACCTATCATCATGCACTCTCAGATGATAATTCATTACAAGCTAAAAATATTTGTCAGTCAGCAACCATGTCGGCGGGACTGACGTCGAATGTAATATTGTCTGTCGTCTAAACTCAGATTTATTATTTGCTAGACCAAAATGACAACAAAAAATTCTTACGTTTTTTTACCATCTGAAGGTCAGTCAGGTTGTTTGTTGAACAAAATATGATTCGCGGACGTAACAAGTATGTATTTACAGAATTATCATCATAAAAATCATCAGTGCAACCCTCTAAGGGCATAGTATAATTCCAGTGAATGAATTTTAATGAAATGGTCATTTAATGCTTACTTGTACATACAACCTTACACTGAACTTCAAATTACAAAAAAACGTAAGAAAATTTGAATTTCGCGGGCAACATGGCGCATCCCCCCTATGGGTAGTTTTAAAAAAAAAATGCGCATAATGAGCATTTTGCTCATAAATTCCACAGTTAGTCGAACCTGTCTCGCGGAGTCTATCCTTGGTTCTTTATCCATTTCATTTCAATCTATTTAATTTTCAATCTAAAACTATTATTAATCAATTTAATGAATGCTCGAAAATTTTAATTTCGCGGGCTATCGTGACCTGTCATGTTGACAAAAAAAAGTTCAACGGCAGCTGTCATTTAGTCTAGCAAGAGCGAGGTTATTTTAATGTCCTTATAGTGTTTTAAATTACTTTTTACAGGAAGACCAGTGAACATAATAAAAGTGAACGAACAATTAACATTTTAGACAGGCACACGCCTTGTTTTCCGAACAATTTATAAGAAATTCCCCAAATTGGGATGTCTTTTGTATCGTACAGTGTGCTTGCTTTTACAGAGACTATCTTGACTACTAAATAGACAACTATTTAAACTCTGCGGGTAATGTACCCTTGGGTCAAAGGCCAATAATACAACGACACACTAGCTATAGATACGGTATCAAATTTTTCTATGCATGTTTCCTTTATTTATTTTTACTTATGGTGAATGGTGAGTTCGTTTAGATTAACGAAAGTGAACTAAAACCTCGCTTACTTAGCTTCAATAAAAAAAAGAAAATCGTCTAAACGTGCACACAACTTTTAATCTAATCATCGTAACCAAAATCATGTGACATATCTAAGCCTTCATTCACCTCATTCACATAATCGCTCATTTCATTCCCTCACTCACACATTCAGTTGCGCCGATCCGCCTGGAAAACGTAAAGTCGGTGAAATAATTACCGGTGGACGTAACTCCGATACATACGTATTAATATTAAAAACTTTAATGAAAAAAATATTAAAGGTAACCCTAAAATTTTATCCTTTTTTCCATTAGAAAGGTTCTCGGGAATAGAGAGTGGGGTGGAGGCGACGTGATTTTATTTTCTAAAAATTTTGACACAAATAAAATATTACTCAGGTATTATTAAGAGCGTAGATTACTTAGATCTATTTAATTGTCAGTTGCTATTTTTAATTTTGCTAGGTATGTCTTGATTATATTTATTTTGTTACGTAGTGGATTCGAACACGTGAGCAGTGCGCAGAAATCGCTCATCTACTACGCCGATGGTGCTGTCTTCGATGTCATGATATAATACTTGGTATTCCGTAATCTGCGTTCAGCACGCCCGGGCTGTTTTTCATAAACCATTGATCTATTTCAGTTTACCGCCAGGAATCATAAACATAGGTTACTATTTTTTCCTATTAGCATAGACACGTAAAAACCCAAGTAAGAATTCAGAAACGGTCTGATTAGAAATGATTCTCTCCAAAAATGTAATCAGAATGTGTCTCTATTCTTTTTATGTAAAAATGAAGTACAGTCAACTCCGAAATTATATTTCGGTACAAACCCTTTTATGGTCGGGCGCGTATCGTCGCGTACAGTCGGAGCCGTTTGGATCTGACTGAGCGATCTTATTGTTTTATTTAATTTTAAAATAACTGAGAGCTGAGTAGTACTGATATGAATACGTTTGGATGTTTGTAATTACTGTTTTTTTTTTATTTTGTAAAGTTTGTTTCCTTGACACATCATTATGACATCTTACAAAACAACGCAATATACAGAGTACTGTTACCATTCATGTCAAGATGATGCCAAACCTTTATGAATTCAAAGTGACCTTAACCAATATAAAGTGTCTATCATAATAATAATTATGTGTGAACAGAAGACCGTAGATAATCAAATTATGTTCAAACTCTTTATTTATAACAAGCTTTCGTTTAATAAATCAACATATTTATTGGACTATTAAAGAATGTCCAAAACAAAACCCAACAGAAAAATCTTTAATTTCCTTCCCTTTGAAAAGGCAACGAACTCATGCCCCCAACTGTACTTACCTAACCGTACTTTTTCTTTCCAACGCAAAAATAAATATTTTAATCTGAGGGTGTAACTTCGGATCCTCTCCCAATTATAAGCTGGGAGGGATCTCCTGAGTACCCCGACCCTCAGACTTGGCCAGTGAGCGACTAGGCGGGGTTTGAGCGAAAAAAATCAGCGGACTTTTTTTACAGATGGGATGTTTTTAGAAGGTTAGGTGGTAGGGTGTTGCTTTGAAATAGGATACTGGAATGGTATCGGGGGGTCTTCTCTATTAGTCCATCAGCGAAGATACGGCACCGTTCGCAAGTAGTTGATCCGTCAAAATACGTGTCAACGTTCTTTTTTTATTCTGTACGGGCAAAAGCATATCGGGCGTGCGGACAACTGTCAAAACGTGTTGTCATTTATTGTTTGTTCGGAAACCAACTATTCTTGAGTCCTGCCCACTATAGAAACGGAAGAAACGGTAGACAAAATGTCATACTATAGAAAGATTTCTACGGCGCTATTTCAAAAGTCAAGAAAATAATGATCTCTTGTTAAGAAAGTGATTTCATTATTTAACACTTGAATTAGGGCCGTCGTGCACGTGCTTTGAGTATGAGTGTGATAGATATAAGAATATATTAGCACCAAAGAAACTACACAATCGATCCTAGATTGTGTAAACGACGATAATGACTATTATGCCAGTGGGAAGATGATGATCGAGATGTATAGAATAAAACATGCTGCTTCGGCCCTTATAAAGCTCCCACAAATAGGCGCGACGCGACAGTAGAAAATTTTCTATGACAACCTCATGGAAATTGCGCGCTACCCCGTTCTGCGGGAGTCTTATGTTGAAATAATGGAAGAAAGATGTTGGTTCGGAAATTTTGATGCATGTCGATGACTGTATCAAACTGCATTAAAACGTTTAATTTCTTTGTTCTGTTTGCGTAGTGATAGATATGATAATCTGTGTGGTTCCTTCCTCAAAAACCATTTCAGACACCAACCTCATGTAGATTGGTGTCTTCACATGATCTGACGAGTACTATGTTTGGACTTAAAAGAGACTGTTCCCTCTGAGTTTGTTTCGGCCTTTCTTCTCAGAGTATTCAGAGCATCTAGTTTTAAAAATATGATTGACTTGTAAAAGTGTTTGTATAAATCTACTTACTGAAATAAAATCATTCACCATTTAAGGTACCAGCCTGTCACAAACTATCCAAGTCAGGGAAATATCTCTCTGAGAAGCATTGCTCGATACTCACTTCGTGTTGGCAATTTAGATCATTGAGGTTTGGTTTAATCAAGATATTTTCCTTCCTAGTACATTATGTTAACTTTATAAAGAAGTTGTTTAAAGAAACTTTCTCATCGAAGGAATCTTTAGAAAATAAGAAAAAATAATTAATAAATCCAGGTTAATTTGTCTTATTATTAAGCCTCCGCTGTCTGTCAGCGGGCTGTATCTCACGAACCGTAATAGGTAGACAGTTGAAATGTTCACAGTGTGTATTTATTTTCTGTGTTGGTGCTTTTATATAAAGAATGTAAATTCATATAATAAATGATAAATAGGAGTCTGGATTTATGCCCGGTTGATGGCAATAGGCTCGCCCCTATTACGTGGGACCCAAACATAACTGGCGAAATGTGGGTGTTCTATAGGTACACCTCTGCCCAACCCTTCGGGGAAACAAGGCGTGATGTTATGTCCAATTGATAATTAATTAATTTCTAATAAAAAATAAATTAAATGGGGGGTCTCCATAAAATTAACGCGTTTTTCGGCCTTTACTGAGTATTTACAAGCTGTTTTGTTTCTAAATAAAGTTTTGATTACAACAGCACACCTACATTTGGTAAACACAATTAACGCAAATAACTACGAGTACATAAATATTTTTCCAGACACGCAAATCTCTCAAACCAAGCCTTTTAAAAACGGTCCATCACCGAAATTCACTTACAAAAAGTCGTAACAATATAACTCCCCGTATGGAGAAAAATGCTCTTAAACTCCCCCTTTTCACCCCCTTCCACCCCTTCTAGGGGGCTAATTTTTGCAAGGGCCCCGATTTTCTTTTACCTGCGAGTAAAAGGGCTCGTTTAAAGATTATGTCGGAAAGGATTTTTCACTTGAACGGCTTAAATATCATAAAAGGTTCTATTGAGTTTTTTTTTATATATGTATTAATTTGTATTTTATTTTGGGATGGGACGGTCTATTAAAAAGGTAGGTATGTGAAAGAGATTTAATAGGAATTGAAGTAGATTGCAACATATTAGTACCTACATACTTTTCAGTGAAGTTGAATGAACTCAGAAATGATAACCTAATATAGAAAACTATTTGTCTTCATCTGCTTGATACGTTTTCTTAAAACATTTTCAGCCTTCCAGTCTTATACTCCTTTTAACAATAAGTGTAAATAATAAATTCGTTTCAGCTGCGTTAGTTCTTACTGCGACAGTTATTTCCATAAATCGATTGACAAGTTTTCAATTTCCCACGGTATTGACTGCAGCTGACTTGGGATATAATTTCGTGTCCCACAATAAAAGACATTAGCTTTTGCTAACAAAAAAGTACATTCGGATTGGTTCTTGTAGCTTGCTTGTAGTTTGTTCGAAGATTTCCTCGTACTTAAAAAGCATTATCTTGAAAAAGTTGGTCTTTGTGTGACTGCCTCGTTGGTCTAGTGGTCGCAATCGCTACTGCTGAGCATGAGGTCCTGGGTTCGATTCCTAGGTCGGGCAACGTGTTATTGGGTTTTCTATCTGGAATTTCTCAGTAGCAGCCCGAAGTCTGGATTTGTGCCCGGCAGATGGCAATATGCTCGCCCCCTATTACATGGGACTTAAACATAACTGGCGAAATGTGGGTGTACTATAGGTACACCTCTGCCCAACCCTTCGGGGAAACAAGGCGTGATGTTATGTTATGTAAGTCTTAAAAAACAGCAAAAAGTCAGTCTGACAAGTAAACATAAACGAGGTGACGCCTTCGAGGTCTCTAGTTAAGATGGGCGTGCCTCAAGGTTCAATTCTTGGACCTTTCCTATCCGTTTTCTATTAATTACCTTCCTTAATGATGGCAAACTTATCGGATATAATTTTATTCGCTGCTGACACTTCTTTTATTTTTTTAAATAGATATTAAAGATACGGATGGCCTACATATCAACGATAGTGTGGCTGTTCTTTCGAAATGGTTCGCAGGACTTTTACTTAATGCGAACCAAACTAAATGTCTTACATTCTCATTGTAAAAAGTTATTTTTTTTAAATAGACTATATGATACACAGCAATGTTGTTAGAAGGCCGACAAACTAAACAAATTGTTTGATGTGGATGAGTAAGTGGACGCGTACCAAGAATGACTAACATTAAAACGACACAATAGATGATGAATGTCAATAGATAGACGTACTGCATTAGAAAGAATAAAAAAACAGTTTTTTAATGTGCTAACCCAAAACACTTACAAAAGTGTAACAGTAATCTGTAATAGATGTAAAAGTGTAACATATTTTGGCAACGCAACGTCTGTTTGTCCGCCGCGCCTTGGTGCGGTACCGTGCAATTAAACCTAAAACTGCATAAGTCTGTTACACATGTAAACGTTTACACTTTGATTCTGTAACATTATTGAATCTGTTACATTTATAAATGTGTTTCTTTTAAAACACTTTCAAAAACCAGTGTTAAACACTGTTATTACGGTTCGGGTATATACTTCCTGCCTACCTATAAGAAAAAGCTTAATCTTCTGTACCTATTAATGAGAAACATTATTGAACAAACTTCTTGACAAGGAGCAACTAACGTGATCATACTTCACCCCCTTTCATTCCCATTTTTAAAAGTATTTCTCACTCAAATACCCTAATCTACTCGACTCAAAAGTAACTCACTTTACATAAGAATAAAAATGCATACATAAGCCACAATCGTAAAGCCGTAGGCAGATACGCGCGTATATTTTTATGATAAGGCAGATTTATAGGAACGAGTCTTCATTGCCGCGGGCTTGCGGTGTCTACCCCCGCCCTACGGGGAGGATAGTATGGAGATGCATTTTGTAAGAATTAGATTTTATTCTCCTAGTACCGTTCTAAATGTTTTTTTCCTGACATAATTTTTTTTTTGTAGTAAACTTGAATCTCAGTAAGCAAGAATCGTACCCAGAATTCTATCATCAGCCTTTTATAGCAGTGCACTGCTGGTCATAAGCTTCCCCTTTCACACGACATAGTTCTTGATCTTCTATTACTTTAATTCTTCCACCTTGCCTGAAAGCGTCCTAGACTTACCGATTTGTGACCTATACCCATGAGGTTATGATGGGTCACGAACCCTATAAGAACCGTTCGCCTCAGTCATTTCTTCAATCTTGTTTTAAATGTTTCATACCAGTTCATTTAAACTCAGCAGGGTAATAATAGCATTAAATTCTGAAAAGAAAGCCACCACCAGCCATGCGCGTGTCGGACCACGCACAATGTAGGGCTCCGTAGTTGGAATGAATTTATGCCAAGAACCGACTTAACATTGTAGTTGAAAAAACATGTTCTCCCATACATCGATGTACGTCACGGTCAATTCTCTAACTGCAAATGTAAGTTTGTAAAAAAGGTGATAAAATTACAAATTAACGATTTTTGGACTTTTTCCTTAACTTGTGCTGTGTGATCCTACAATCACGAAATTTGGCAAGAAGCAACAAACATGTCTCATAAATCGCCGTTTTTTTTCATTATGTTGATATAAATATACTATACTTAGTAATAAGTATAATTTAGTATACTTTAGTTATTTTCATAGTGTGATGTCGTACGGTATTCTTTTGTGGGGAAATGCCGCCGATATTCAGACAATTTTTGTTTTACAAAAAAGGGCAATTCGTTCAATTTATTAACTAAGTCCCAGACACTCCCTCAGAGACAAATTTAAAGAGATTAATATAATGACTGTGCCTACTCAGTATATTTATGAAAATCTTTTGTATGCACATAAAAATATTAATCTGTTTAAAAAATACAGTGATATCCATAACATAAATACTAGGAACAAACACAAATTTGTTGTTCCTACTACCAGACTCAAGAAAATAGGTAGCTCGTTTAAATGTCAAAGTATTCGTTTTTATAATAAACTTCCTAGCCACATTCAAGAACTAAGCCTTAATAAATTCAAATCTTTTATAAAGCGGAAATTATGCCAGAATGCCTATTATACTGTCAAAGGCTATATTGAGGACAAGAAGGCTTGGGATTGAGCTGCTCCAATAAGTTTACACAGATATTGTTGATGT
Organism: Dasypolia templi; assembly: GCA_963555695.1. Classification (NCBI taxonomy): domain Eukaryota; kingdom Metazoa; phylum Arthropoda; class Insecta; order Lepidoptera; family Noctuidae; genus Dasypolia; species Dasypolia templi. The sequence goes on along the minus strand of OY743162.1, from coordinate 6,073,693 downwards.
TTAATTTCCTGTTAAACTTTTATTTTTGATTTTTTTAGATAAACAATGACATCTTTATATTTACTGTTTAAAGTATAACATTGTTTTAATTTTTGAGAATGTGAGGACTATGTGAGTCATTGTTTTTTTGTTCTTTCAGTTGTTTTAATCACGGTCTGGCTGTTTGAGTACTTAACGCGGCCTCCCCAAATGTCCTTTCTTTTGTATTGTTCGTGGAATCGTTGAGCTCCTTAGTTCTGAGTTGAGCTGCACCATGATTGACAAATGCATGCACTGACTGGACAGGTCCACTCAAATCAGTGTGGTTCTTTCCTCAAAAGACCATTTCAGACACCAGTCTACAGAGTCCTCATATGATCTGACCATGTTTATTCTCGGTTTTTTACACTTTGACATGACGTGAAAATTTAATTTGTAAAGTATTATAATATTTTAATTATTGTGCATATGAATGCAGTGTGGATTTGTTGTTTTTTTATCTCAATCTATTTTTAATTTTTAAAATTAGTTTTAATCATGGTCTGGCAGTTTGAGCAATTTATGCGGCCTACCCAAATGTACTTTCTTTGGTAATATTCGTCGAATCGTTGAGCTCCATATGTGTTGTGTTGAGCTGCATGATTACTGACAAATGCGTGCGCTGACTGGACAGGTCCACTCATTCTGTGTGGTTCTTTCCTCAAAAGACCATTTCAGACATCAATCCACATGGTCTTCACATGACCTGACCAAGATTATGTCTGGACTTTAAAAGAGACTGTGACCTCTGAGTTTGTTTTGGCGTTTCTTCTCAGAGTAGTCAGATAGGAAACGCCGATCTCATCTACTTTTAAAATAGTATTGACGTGTAAAAGTGTTTGTAAAAACCTACTTACAGAAATAAAATCATTTATCATTTATAAAAGCTTGTTTTTTTGAGCTTCTAGGGACCGTAGACCTACCTATTTGATATCCTATAAAGGTTCCGTATTTTCCTTTTGAGGTACGGAACCCTAAAAAGTGTAAAAACGACGCCAGCGGCAACATTCTAAAACAAGTACGTTTCGGTTAAGGGGAGTCCAAAAGTAGAAATAAATCTCGTTCGACGTCTTCCTTTCCATGTCCCCGTAAGACGAGCGAGTTTGAAATGCCAAGAAAATAATTTCAGAAAATTAGCCGTTAGCCAACAGAGCCATCTCCACAGCAGCCTGACCCATCCCATCCCTTTGTCTTGACGCGCGCTCCGTATTTTTTCCCCATTACATTTTCATTTTATTTCATATTTCTCCTTAGGGGTGGAATGGGGTGGTTGGATAATAAAATTTTTCCCTTTTCGAACCCATCGTCCTTATTTATGGGGGAGTGTAAGGGAACGAATATGTTTTTCCTACGTTTTGGTAATGAGCCAAATTATAAGGTATGTTTTTTTCAAATTTGTTATGCGCGGTGGTTGATTTTTTTACTTTTTTTTAGGTGAGTGTTCGAATGAGATAAAGTGTCGAGTTTCATTGACAATGAATTGGGTATTTTTTTTTTTTTTTTTTTTTTCTGCGCATTTGTGGACTCTTGTGTTGAATGTGTTTAGTTTTGAAGGGAAACATAATTTCTGTTTTCAAGGTCATGATTTGTATAGACACATACATACATTTATTTATATGGCTTTGAGATATTTCTTATATTATTCATTTATTTATATACCCTCGTTGGTCTAGTGGTCGCAATCGCTACTGCTGAGCATGAGGTCCTGGGTTCGATTCCCAGGTCGGGCAACGTGTTATTGGGTTTTTCTATCTGGAATTTCTCAGTAGCAGCCCGAAGTCTGGATTTGTGCCCGGTAGATGGCAATAGGCTCGCCCCCTATTACATGGGACTTAAACATAACTGGCGAAATGTGGGTGTACTCTAGGTACACCTCTGCCCAACCCTTCGGGGAAACAAGGCGTGATGTTATGTTATGTTATATTTAAACATAGATATATGTATTAGTATACATATTTCTAACTCGAATGATATCAATGCTATTACACATATTTCTACACAAGTTTTGTTATTCAAGTTTTTGATGTTATTGAAAGTGGTTTACTGAGTAAAATACTAAGTATAATATTCTATTAAAACTATAAAACCACTGACTCAACAAAGAGTGTCATCATTAATAATTTATACCCTTTTGGAATTCTTGTCTTACAAATGTGCCCATTCACACAAAGTACCTGCACTTTATCCCACCTTCCAACTTTTATAAACATACTTAATTACTAATTCGGTAAACACATAAAAACCCACCACAAACAACAGAATAGCCTTAAAAACAAAAACTAAGCACACTCAAGCCTAAAAACGTTACGGGGGAAAATTACTCAGCTTAAAAAGCATTAATAACCTTTCTCCCCCTTTCACCCCCCCAAAACTCCTTGCGCGCCATTTTCGAGTCCTTCGTTCATTAAAACTGTAGAAAAACACCTCCGGGGGGGCTGGGCGGTGTCCCCCTGAGGGGTGAAACCCCCTTGGAGGCCAGTCTAAAGAAGAAGAAATATGGATCAATAAAGAAATAGCTCTGTGCCCAATGGAAGCAGCGGCTATCACGCACACAGCTGCATTCGCACCGTTCGTACACTCTTTTATATTTTTGCTCGTGTGGGTTTTTTTGTGGTTGTGTGCGACCGCAAGATTTTTTATGATTGTTCGCTGGATTGTTAAAGAGATTTTTGTGTTAGGGAAGTGTTTTGAGGATTGAAAGGTTCTTTGAAGAGATAAGGGTAATTAATACATTTGCAGTGTAAGAGATATTATATAAAATCATACATATAAAGAAAACATGATTTAAATTTCATAAATTAGAAACGTCAGTTAAAATAAATTAGGTGAGTCAGATAGGTATTTAACAGCTTTCTATTTTAATAAATTTTAAAAGGTATTTATTTGTGTATGTTTTGATAGCATGCTACGCAATACAAAGCTAATTAAAAAAAAACTATTGTTACCAACAAATTAAAAAAAAACACTGAAAAAATAAACGCCCTATTTTCAAAACTAATAGCTAAGAACTCAACCCTAAAATGCGACTGCCAAATGATGCCAAATAGACACAGTAAATAGGAGAAAATAACCGAGAGTCTAACATTAAAACGAGATAAAGCTAGTAGTTGGCAAAAAACATAAATTTGGCAACATATCACGCTGGCAACGTCGCCGGTATTAACTACCCCTGGCGAGCAAGGGGTTGAATGATATTTTAATGCAGTCTTTAAGTTTCTTCTTTTATAATTATGTCTAAGGAGTTAAGAGAGTGTAGCAGTCTCGTTTTAAGAGTAATCGTAGAGTAAATAGTTTAGTATTGTAGTTTTATGGCATTCTAGATTAATTAAAAAAACATTTACTGACCGATAAAGAAATAACAATTGAATGTAACACTAATAATCCTTACTAATATTAACGCGAAAGTGAGTTTGTTTACTACGCTTTCACGCTAAAACGGCTGTACGAATTTGGATGAATTCGGGCACATGGGTTGACCATAACTTATGCTAGAACATAATATGATACTTTTTATCCCGATTTTCTAACGAGATCGAGACGTATGTGGATGAAACCGGGGCGCAGTCAGTGGAGTATAAATGGATAGAAAAGATACCGAATTGGTTTGCTTTTTGCTCTACAATGACACTTATCGGAAACCACATTTTTTCTTTAGATTGGCAAGATTGCCTTGCCATAGCAAATATTTTGAGGTTCCCCCTTCCCTAATATCTCATCCCTATAATAAATAATAGGGTTTTCTCACCATCCATCTTAGAACATACTACTCATCCTTTATAACATCCACTGTTATAATTTTCTTAAAGCTTTTTGCATCATTTACCCCGAGCCAAACAAAACATTTGCCTCCCGAATTTCCAAAACAACTTGACCTCTCAGCTCCTTTACTTCATCCTTAAATACACTGGGATTTTTCAAAAGCACGAATTTAGAGGAGTCAAGTTAACCTGGTTTGATATTCGCTGACACACTGTCGGATGGTGACGTCATCAGGGGGTGAGATTCACCCCCTTTTATCTTAGACGTGTAAAAATAATTGTTATTGAGTACATCGTTAATGGGTTTGTTTTTCAGGGTTTTCAGCTGAAGTTTATACGTCGATCTATTGGTAGTGGAGTTGTATGTTCAGAACATAGTCATGATTTGAATTCCAGTTAAGAAAAATAAAGCTTATGAAGGAAGAATAAAATAAAATTTAAAATTTCTTACGTTTTCTGCATTTTGCGAGCCAATGTCAGGTTGTATGTTAAACTAAATACGATTCGCTAACGTAATAAGTAAGCAATATACAATTTCGTAATAGTAATTTTATGAGATTATATGAACTTACAGGATTGTTTTGATGATTTTAATTATTGCAATATGGTAAATACAAATTATTATTTTATGACAAGCTAATGCCTCTTCTTGCGCGTTACAATGCTTCTTTTTTTTATACCACCTGTGTGTTAGAGCGAACAAAACAAAAGAAAATTTAATTTGGTTAACCCGTTTTTGAGTTTTAGCGAGAGTTACGAACAGAAATAGATTTTATCTTAAAGAAGACAATAGACACTGACCTGCATGTCGATTCTGTAAAAACTTACCGTGAAGACTTAAGTGGAGTTAGCTGTCAGTGTCATCCCGTCTCGGTCAATCCCATCAGTGGCACTGACAGCTCACTCCACGCTCACTTCACATATGTATCCTCGGTGAGATGGTCACAGAACAGCATTTCGTAGGCAACATGGCACTTCCTATCCTTTCTTCCCACAACCACAGTAAGTAGATGTACCAACTGACATTAAGAATGAAGATAAACAGAATACTTTAACTTGGGTTTTGTTTGTGATTCACAAGAAAAAAGACAAGTGAATCAATCAGTCAAATTTTTGGCTGAGCTTATCGGGATCCAGTTTAGGAGATAGTTCTATTACCACAATACCTGCTTCTCGGCCTTTTGAAGCCTCGTGCACACTGGTGCGATGCGACACAAAGGCAACGCGTGTCGCGCAACGAGAACGGCGCCTCTGCGTTGCGCTGTCATGCTCTGTGTGTGTGTTAAGTAATCTTATTTATAAGTTAGTACAGTCCGCAAGGCCTAAGCTGAGCTTTGCAATTGTGTGAGTGATTGCGCAATGTAATCGCGCGAGGGACACACTGCGCCCCAGGCCACTTGTCTGATTGACCGATTGACAAGCAAAGTACGAGTTGCTATGTGCAGATACGTACACTCACACAAATGCAAAGCTCAGCTTGGGCCTCGTGGACTGTACATAATGTGGTTTTTATTGGTTACCTTGGATCTCATTTTAACGCATGCCAACCAAATTAAAGCACAACAGTTTTAAGAAGCGTAGCTCCATAATGACTTTGATAGAGCAAAATGACCTGAAACCTGCAAGTAATTTTTCAGTCCAGCAATAATTTTCCGCATTATCTCCTGGCAAGGCGGAAACAAAGAAGTTGTATATCTAAGTATACAGTATACCTAAGTATACAATACGTACAGTTGATTCAATACGCGGGCCGCTCACAATGGGGGCGAACTGAAGAAATATGTAAAACGCCGGTACGGAACCCGCGGCGACGGCGAACAGGGATGGACTTGGGCACAGATAATATAACTCTAAAAACGTACAGATACCCAATCCCATACAACGAGTTGGCTACTCCCTAAGTCTGGCTATTGAGCTGGATATTTTAATTCGTCCAAATTTTCAACAGATGGAAGCATCAGCGACTGACTGCCAGAGACTACAGTTTTACAACGGAATCGACCTACTTTTAAAATGTTTCGTGCAATCTTTTTGTATAAAGTTTTGTAGTTCCGGGTTCAGAATAACATGGTAAAAGAATTCGGTTGAATGGTTACCTATGCTGCCATTTATGATTTCTTTTCAAGACAAATTATAATTTGTTCGAGTTGAGACCCCATGACTTGGGTAAGGCATGTTGATTGCAAGCAGATGATGAGTCGTACACATGTTTTACCTCACACGTATCCTCAACCCTACCTGCCATGGCGAAACTTACCAACATTTTTCCCCAACACATAACACATAATCAGCCTATAATGTTCCCACTGCTGGGACACAGGTCTCCTCTCGGTGAGAGGGATGGGGCCGTAATCCACCACGCGGGCCAAGTGCGGGTTGATATACGTCACATGTCTTCGAACTTTCCCCACAGTCTAATGTATAGCGGATGGTCATATAGTCTCTGGTCGCAAAGGCAAAGGTGTTCCGCCACGGCGGTATTCGCCAGGCTAAGTATCGCGTTTCCGAACGCGCTCATAGACAATAGAGTTTGTCTATGTCGTTGATTTATGTTAGAACCAAACAGGTTGAAGATGTCTTGAGACAGGGGATTATTAAAAAAATGTGAATATGTGGAAGTTGTGGGTCAATTTGTTTTTTCTAAGTTGGTTTTTATGAAAGTCTGTTAGTTTGAGTACTTTATGCGGCTTACCCAAATGCCATTTCTTTGGTTGTTCGTCGAGTCGTTGAACTCCGTTCTAAGTTAAGTTGCGCGATTACTGACAAATGCGTGCACTGACTGGACAGGTATACTCAAATCTGGTTCTTTCCTGAAAAGACGTGCATGGTCCTCCTTTTTCCAAAATTCTTTTACAAAAAAAAAAAAAAACATCATTTAGCATTATCATCTATCATTGATTACCTAAAAAAAATTACCTGCTCTTCTCGGTAATTATTTATCTGCTGTAACATGAAGATGAACGTAATTACCTATCAACATTTTATACATAGTTTTAACCAAAACCTTTGTGTGAAGTCCCGACAAATTCACCGTAGAGATCTGCATCCTAATTGCGTAACACATTATTAATCACAATCTGATTCATTTTGAAGGAAATTGCTAATCCATTGCTTCATGTGTTCGAAAAATGTGTCTGCTCAAGAACCTAAATAACGCAATGAACGTTGTTGAACTGTCAAAATGAAAGCGAATTACTACTGATAGTGTCACTCCGCTGTTGCCACACCAGCCACAGGTATAGAAGAAAAATCTTCTATTACATAAAAGTCATCATAAAAATACAACACCCCAAGTCCGCGCCCCGAGACGCTGTCCGTGGCCAAGGGGGTGAGCGCGGCGCGGGGAGGGGCCGGGGGGCGTCCGACACAGCGCTCCTTTTTACGTTGCGCGCCGCTGCATTGGTTGAAAACATTTTCTTGGAGTTCAATGTTTTTTGTATTTTTTATTTGGATCCTTTTGCACGCCTTGTCTTACTTTTAATTCTACATAATTAAATTTCTCTAAGCACAAAAGCAAACATGTGTGGTTCTTTCCTCAAAAGACTTTCTCAGACATGCATGGCCCTCGTATAATCTGATTAAGAGAATGTCTGGGCTTTAAAAGAGAGTGTGACCTATGGGTTTGTCAGGGTGTTTGTTCTAAGAGTAGTCTGTTAGAAAACACCGGCCTCATTTCGTTTTAAAAGTAGTTATTTCCTTTTAACGTGTTAAAAGCTTTATTGTTATCAATAAACAGAAATAATATATTTCATTTTAAAATGTTCTTGTTAAAAATTATAACCTGGGTAAGAAATATACATATTATCTATGATTTATTCAGTCACTACGCAGTTGAAAACTTTAATTTAGTTACAAAAAGTATCGATGATTGATCGATTTCAACTGCACAAAGGCGCAGTTAATTAGTGAGATAATGCGGCTTAGAAGATATGACTTACCCTTACCTATAAGCGCTGAAGCTGAACCAAGAAAAATTACTTAAGTAAACATTGTAACAAAGGTGCTTGAAACAATGTAAAAACGATCCTACCAACAGTATAACTTCAACAATTAAAATAAAAGCCTTAAACAAAAACCTATAAATCCTTTTCAGACCAAAATGTTGTCAACCCCTCCCGCAAGAAGGTGTGAGCAGAGCGTTGCCTCAAGAATGCTACAATTTTCCCGAGTTTTCCATTTCTCGGCGACCCTCCCACCCCCTCCACCCCTTCGCAGGGGAATGGGGGATGAAAAAAGAAGTGGCCTCTCTGTTGCCTCGCGACGGAGACGCCTTGAGATGCTTTTTGCGTGTTTTTTTTTTAATGGGCTTTATTTTAGGGGTGATTTTTTTGTGTGGGGGTGAAATTGAGTATATTGAATTTTAGGTATCTTATACCTGTTAACATGATGATGAAAAAAAAAAATACAAATAATTTAAGAAGAGCTGTTTTGTTAACGAATACCTAATGTATGAAGTCCTTAAATTTTGTTGATTTGTGGGATTTGCTTTGACGTTTCAGACAAACTAATTACAACAAGGACACATTAAAATTTGTTGTTGTTGTTAAAGTAGATTGACAGAAGTGTGACCTCCACCGAAATGACTAAAACCAGTAATTATTGTGATGAGTGAACGCCAATTATATTTGTTATGTTTTTGTTTTAATTATGTTTGTTACAGAGGAGAACTTGTTTAGTTCAGCAGTTCATTATTTAGATATTATTTGGAGAATGCAATGCCTGTCTGCTGAATGAACTGCCTCGTTGGTCTAGAGGTCGCAAGTGCTACTGCTGAGCATGAGGTCCTGGGTTCGATTCCCAGGTCGGGCAAAGAGTTATTGGGTTTTTCTATATAGAATACCTCAGTAGCAGCCCGGATTTGTGCCCAGTTGATGGCAATAGGCTCGCCCACTATTACATGGGACTTAAACATAACTGGCGAAATGTGGATGTACGATAGGCACACCTCTGCCTAACCCTTCTGGGATTATAGGCGTAATGTTATGTTATGTTATGTATATATCTGGAGAATTTGCCTGAATTTGATCATTCTCAAATCTGATCAATTCATGTATTAGGTACTTACTGTCTTTATATTACAATTCATCATTGTTTTTGGAATATAAAGAAAGTACATATCATTATCTTGCTAAAACCATTAATCTAGCCAATCAATAAAAAATACGAAGAAAAAAATGTCGCAAGCAAGCATAAAGGTATACTTATTCTTAACCAACCATAACATTATCAAAATGAACTACCATTTACCATCAACAAAAAATACAATTAAAAAGCAATCAGGGTGTGCTCGTTATAATTTATTTCTCCACGCGGGAGAGACTGAGAGTCCGCTACAAGTTACACGTAACAAATCTCTTCTGTCGAGAAGAAAATATAAAAATTATACCAAGAAAAGCCTATAAACAACCTCACTGACACATTCAATAAACAACCTTAGTGAAATGAAAATAGAATTCAAATCACCCCGTATGGAACAGTTTTTACATCACTTTATTTATTCGAAACAAAATGACGTTGCTCTTATAAAAAAACATTTGAAAATCAACTTTATTGCAAGAAGATGAAGTTGAAACTCGTGTGCTAGGTTTGTTGACTTAACTTTGTCATCCGAGTGATTATACAGGGTGGCCAAGACGGTGTTGGTGGAAATTCCCCAAGTGTTGGTGCGCTTCCCCCCACTTCTTTGCTGTGTTAATTTACATTTTAAATTGCACTTACATAGCTAAGCGGCGAGTTGCCCTGTTTTGTAGCGTCCTGTATAACGGCGGGTGGAGCACTCTGTATATAGATTGTTTTATAGTTGGTTTTCGATCGATTAGGTTTTTCATTCAAGTGCAAATAGGTGGAGGGAGGCTGTTTTTCTACTAAGTCTTATTACGGTTAATCCTTTTTACATAATAAAATTGGAAATAGACATTTCGCCTGCTGTAGGGCTTGGACAAAGTGACATTCTATCATCTATAACGATTATGGAAAAGTGAAAAAGGTTCCGTATTTTGGATGAATTTATCCCAAGAACAAGCTTAACATTGTAGTTGAAAAACAGGTTCTCCCATAATTCGATTCTCAAACTGCAAATGTAAGTCTTGCGAAATTTCATGATTCCAGATCAACGGAAGTTCTCTATAGGTTTTGATTTATTTGCGAGTATCAAATAAAAGTCGCATAAAATGCCGTATATTTTATTGCGTTGACATACAAGCTTGATTTTTTTAGAGCCTCAAGGGACCGTAGACTTACGTTTTTGATATTAAATTCAACTTGATACGTCAACGTGTTTCTGAAAAGTTCCTTTTTGTACCGGCAGCGTGTTCTAGCGTGTCTAGTATTAATATAAAATACCAATTTTTGTCGCTTAGCAGCAGAATTGTGTCTGTGTCCAAATTTGAAAAGAATTACTGTTGGCAAAACTATATGCGCCATTTTTCCTTTTATTTTATTTTTGCGCAAATACGTTGGTTTTGTATGTTGCATGTTTCCATCAGGCTTTTCCACGGCAAGTTTTACAACCTGTAAGAAAACATTATGTACAACGCCACAAGGTTTTTCCGATGCGTGACAAAAATCGGAACTATCGGCGCCATCTTGTTTCGTCAGCACAATTTCCGTGACATTTTCACAACTGTTTAAAAACAACGCTTTCAATCTCATTCAGGCGCCAAAATATTCTTGTAGCATTATAAATACGTCGCATCGTATTAAAAATCACAGTCATCACGCTAATAAAGTAAAAATAAGCCGTCAAAGCGCTTAACTTGTTAATAAATTGTTAATATTTTAAGTGATCAGAACCGTAATAATTAAGTAATGTTTACTTTTATTCCGTTTATTTTTATATTGTTCTTACTAACAACCAGTAGATCTGTTTTTTAAACTGTGGATAACGTTGTGAGTAGTGTGTTTGTTACTCCTATTAACATCTAATCTATATAAATTACCTATTAGTACACTGCTGTTTGCTGTTCCTATGTGAGTATATAAATAAATAAATAAACTTTGTGGAAATTATTCATTCTAATTAAATTATTTTAGATAAGAACAACCTAGTAATAAACTTACCAAAGACTAACGTGATGCATTTTCATCAACGTACAATACCACCGAACGTTAATGTACAGTACAATGGACAAGTGATCAATAAAACAAAGGTCGCGAAATTTTTAGGAATTCTTATAGACGATCAATTAACTTGGAAACCGCAAGCAGAAGAGGTGTGCAAAAAGCTAAGCACTGCAGCTTATGTTCTTTTTAACCTGGCAAAAAAAGTTGACATAAAGACTAGTTTAGTAGCATACCATGGTTTGGTCGCATCGGTATTGAGGTTCGGAATCGTTTTTTTGGGGTAATTGCAGCCTAAGAGATAACATATTTAAAGCCCAAAAACGCTGTATAAGAGCTATGTGTAATCTTAAACCTAGAGATAGTTGTGAATCTCTATTCAAGTCTTTGAAAATTCTTACTTTTCCGTCGTTATATATTTTTGAAATGGCAATTTTTGTTAAAAGTAATATAGAATTGTTTGCTAAAGTCTCGGACTCCAAGAAAGGTCCTGTGAGAAGTCAATACAAAAACCTCTTAACTATCGGTGGCTATAAAACAGCACTACTTAGGAAAAGTGTTTTCTGCATGGGTCCAATAATATTTAATAAACTACCGGACAGCATAAAAAGTGACACCCTTCAACAATTTAAAAACAAACTTAAGGCTTTTTTGATTCAGAAATGTTATTATACGTTAAGCGATTTTTTTAATGACCCTATGTGTGACATCTCAACAGTTTAATATTATTGACATTGTTTTATACACTTCTGACTTGTTTAAATAATTTATTGGTACCACTCTATTTCATAATTTTATGCATGTATGCTTATTGATAGTGACATTTTTAAATTTTGCATGCCAACACTCAGGCAGAATGTACCCGGCTCACCATATTTATTAAAACAACTTTATTGTACAATACCTGCATTCTATGCGAATAAATGATTTGATTTGATTTGATATTTACATTTTTTCACCACTGCTCTCAAAACGGTGAAGGAAAATATCGAGAGGAAAACGGCATGTTCTAGAAGCAAAAATTCGAGGATATGCGTGGTGGATTACGGCCCACTCCCTCTCGAAGAGAGAAGACTTGTGTCCACGTAGTGTGAAAATTATAAGCTGATCATGCAGTAAACATTCGTTTTTAAAGTAGAACTTAAACTGGTGAATATTTAAGAGTCTAGGTAGCAGTCAAAAAAAAATACAGGGATATTAACAACAACGGCACTGGGCCCGCGTGGTGGATAGCGGCCTGCTCCCTCTTACAGAGAGGAGGCCGGTGTCCCAGCTGTGGGAAAAATATTGATTATGCACGCCGTCAGATTGAAAGAAAAAACACCTATTATACAAGGCGTGGCTCAAAAATCCCAATTTGCGAATAATCATATCATTGCTTCTTCGCGATTTGCGCGCAACGGACCGTTACAACATTTATTTTTTAAGTGAATGTTTTAGATGGATACCCAATCATTGTCCACGAATATTTTCGATACGGTGTGTGCATATCTTAATAGGTTAAAGTGGGTGTGGTTACAAGAGTTGTTGCGGAAAATTAGATCTTGTGGAGAAATTGCACTGTTGTATTTTATTGTAGTTTTTGTTTTAATAATAATATGTCTTTATTTGCATTAAATTATGTAAACGGTTTTGTTTCAAGGTGCCACAATTTTTCATACGGTATGACACGGTATTAATTTAGGTATCAAGACACAAACATCGGTGTAGCCCTGAAAATCGAAGTCAAAGTCAAATCATTTAATTGAAATAGGCAAATAAATGATACTTTTGAACGTCAAAATTTACAACAAAAAAAATACTGAGTCTAGTTGCCCCTTCCAAAAGTTAGTTTTAAAATTTTTACAATATTTTGTACAACATTAATTATTAACTTATATGTAGAGACGATGCACCTAGAATAAAATTACTGTACCACAATGGGTATTTTTTTTTTTAAGAATGACACGTATATCAATCATGTGATAGATATTACACATAATTAATTTACCTGATATAAATTAATACAAATATTGTAAAAGTTGATGATTTCCCTTAAATTTTTAACAATTAATAATTTAGTGTGTGCGTTAAAATTAAAGTAATAACAGAATTAATCAGCGTCATAAAATGTAAAATTATACAGTTAAATAAACAACCAGTTTGATGTTGTGTAGCCTCTAGATTGTTCTATGGAGGACCAGCATGTTTCCAAGCATTAGAATCTAGAATTTAATCACTGACTCTTGTACTATACTCGTAGTATTGTTTATCGGGATGGTGTCCGATACTTTAAATCCAAGCACGTATTTTTCGTACTCAGTCAGGCGTTTTATGACAGAGTAACATAGTGAAGGAAAAGTGAATTCACGTTATCTTCAAATTCAAGAGTTTATTTAATACCTAATTATTTAACAAAAGAATAAAGAAGTATTATTTATGGTCTATCTACAATCGTTATACTGTTCAACCGAATAACACAATACAAGTGCAAAAAAAATTAAGAAAAAACACATAACATAACATAACAACATCACGCCTGTAATCCCAGAAGGGTTAGGCAGAGGTGTACCTATAGTACACCCAAATTTCACCTATTAAGAAAAAAAAACAGTGTATTTAAAACAGAAATGACGCATTATGCGAAACTTAGAAACATAAATCTCAATTTAAAATGATCCTATGAAATAGAGTTGACGTAGCAGCTGATACATTCCCCTGTTTAAATCTAAGTCAAAAAGTTTCGATGACTTTATTGGCAAAAAGGCGTACACATTCAAAACATCAACCAAAAAACAACAAAATGAATTCAAACAAAAAACTAAACACTTTCACTAAACACCTGTTAAATCTCTTTTGGATTCGAAAAACATTTATTTATAGACTTAAAAATAAAAAAAAATTGATACGACCACGTGTGTTCAAACCTTAACTTTCCTTTTCTCTAACATGACATGTGTCGTCACTTTTTTTCTTGCACTTAAACAAACCGTCATAAAATTACTTACAATCCTTATGAATAAAGCATAAGGAATAAAATTGGATAAGGTTTCATTGACAAGCAGCAAACTATTCGTTTGTAAAGGGATGCGTTCGATTTTATTTAAATTGGTAATCGATAAAGTCACAACAGCTCTTATTACTTTGTATTAAGATTGAAAGTTAATCGTTTTAATTTCGATCGATGCTTGGCCTACGTTTTCAAATAATTGATCCTATGAAATTTTAATGCAGTTGATCAAAATACTGATAGCTCTTATTCGAACGTTGTAAGGTATAAAATTAGACATTTCATAGTGTTTTTTTGGAAATATTAAATTTAGTTACAAGATCGGAGACGGAAGTAGCCATTTTAAAATTCAATAACTTCACTTTCAATAAATATACGATCGACACCTTGTTAAAGGTTCGGGCAAAGATAAAGAAAATATCATAGGGATGTGATAAAAGAGATCCTTAATGATTAATGGAGTCAGATGGTTGCATGGAATTAGTAAGGACTATTCCATGAATATCAAATTAGATACTTGGTAATACATTATGGTCAGATAACAAATAAATATATTTTATACTACCTATAGTAGAAGACTGATTAGTGATTTTATTCTCGTAAGTAGGTTTGTACAAACACTTTTACGCGTCAATAATGTTTTAGAACTAGATGAGGTTGGCGTTTCTTAGCTAAATCTGAAAAGAAAGGCCAAAATCGTAGAAAAATATCAATGGCCGACACAAACTCATTCTAAACTCAGACTAAGCTTAATGTTTTGTAAAAGCTAGATCTTATGCAATCAAAATGATTTCATTTAGATTTTAAAATATCAGAAAGTTGATTTTTGGAACTCATAAATATTATATAGTTAATGCTTAAGAATGTTCAAGAGAACGCATATTATTGAAGGGCGTCTAAGGCACATTCATTCATTTACTTTTTGACTAAAAACTTAAAAGCACCACATCACCTCACTGATTTCACCTTTGTACGTTTTGTTCTTTTCTTATTGTCTGTTTTGTTGTATATGTGAATATATAAATGGTAAAATAAGTAAATGGAATTTGCGTAAAATACTTCCTACACCCTTTTCAATTAAATTCTTTGACCCATAGAGGCGTCACTCGTCCCCCGCGACATATGTCAAGTCATCGTGACATGTCAACAACTGCCCACCACCTGTTGTCACGATGCTGTTGTAAACGTTTACACTTTGTTTTTGTAAACTTTATTGGATTGTAAGTTGTTTTGATAGGTTTATTGGAGGTACGGTGTAAGGAAGGGCTGGTTTTTGACGAGATTCGGACCAACTGGTGTAGGTTTTATTTAATACGGACTGGTGTCCTAGGGGTGGGAACATCAATTATTCGATCCACCTCAGCTCCTCGAGAAAGCCCAGAAACGTCTCGGTGTTACTGACAATTTCACCTGGGTTACCGAAGTACTTTGCGCTGATTGTGCGATCACCGGGTAGTTTAGAAGCATGCAGGCCTTGCACAGCGGTCTGTCTGTGACTCCTATGACAAAGAGGTGTTTATTAAATGACTAACCCACTGGTGTTTATTTATTTATTTACATCATACATACATACATAATCAGCCTACTATGTTCCCACTGCTGGGACACAGGCCTCCTCTCTATGAGAGGTAGTGGGCCGTAATCCACCACGCGGGCTCAATGCGGATTGGTAGATGTCACATCATGTCATCGAGTTTTTTTTTCTGGCTCTAGGACATGCCGGTTTCCTCCCGATTACGATTTATTTACTTAGGGACAACAAACAGCAGTGCATTATAGGTAAATATAGGTTAGAAGTTAATAGAACTAACAAACACACTACTTACAACGTTATCCAGAGATTAATAAACAGATCTACTTACTATCTGTTAGTAAGAATAAAAGTAAACATTACTTAATTATTATTGGTGTTATATGCGATAAGTTTTTTTGTGTGTTATATATAGGTAATCTGAACAATGAGCATAATAATAGGCAATCTTTTCTTGTTCATGGCATGTTGAAGGCCAAACAATTCAAAAGTCAAACTCAAAGCATTTATTTCAAATAAACCAATTACAGGCACTTTTGAATTGTCAAGGGGTCGGTTAGTCAGAAATATGAAGCTAGTTGCCCATTCCAAAGCGAAGTAGGTACCTATGGAGAAGAACGGGCAAGGAACTCCATGGACACTCTTTTAAATAACATGGTTACAGACAATTTGTTACATCAGTCTTCTTGAAATTATACATGTGAGAACGATGTAGAAGGACGTGCACATTAAAGGCGTCCGTAATAAAAAACAAAAAAATACAAGCAATTGGAAAAAAAAAAGCCGTGGCAGCCAAGATATGACCAGTCCCCACTGACGGCGCCCGTTCACGAACATGACGTATGGATCAGCACCATTCAGCTCAACCATTTTGAAGGGAACTTAATGATCCATCACACACGCCACCACCAGCGAGACATTTGAGTGAGCATGACATACTCTCAGCCGCCAGAGCACATTCAAGTCAATGACAGACGTGCCCAGTATAGGGCAATTTAATTTTGGAAAAAAAAAACCTCTAATTTCAGCAACGCGTACCTAATTACTGACGTAGTCAGTATGTGATAAAGCATACGGCACAAAATGGAAGTTGGTCCATTGTCTGCGGTGAAACTCCGCATATACCAGGTATACTGAGTATGATCCTTCATTGAACCCAAGTTAGTAGAAATGTAATCAATGGAAAGATAGATAGGAGATGGAATACTCTTATATGAAAATTAGTAATGGTCTAACCTTAAAAGGGGATTAAAATCTGTCAAATCGGTATCGATTTTATTAGGTAGCTTGGCCAGTAAAGGTGCCTCTACAGGACTCTCATTATCTTTTCACAAAAAGGGGTCGACAAAACTAAAAATATTGACCTACAATATATTGACGTGTTAAATTGTCTTAAAAGATCTACTAACATTTAAGTAATTTAAAAAAAGAACTCGTATCAATTACTATATATATAGCTATGTGAACAATCACAGCAGTTTTTTTTTTTGCAATTGTGTGTTAATGTTACCTGTGCTTGGATTAGTAACCACTTAAAATTTCGAATGAATTCTGATAAAATATGCCTTAAGATAAACCAAAGCATTTATAGCATAGTCAGGCAGCTGGCAGTAATTGATCCGAGTTCAATATTTTATTATTTGTGTATTTAATCAGAGTTTAGAGAATAAAGAGTTTAAGTGCAAAAGAATTAATGATTTTGTTTAGATGGATATGGAAAGAAGAAAACCTACTGTCGGCATTTTTCTTTATTTTCAAAATTAAACATTTAAAAAAAACTCGGTCTTCCGGGTACTCCCGAGAAAAAGAGTTCGAGAAATCTCGAGACCCGAGCAATGAAAATCCTCGACACACTAACACCCTTTCTACTCATAAGGCATCTATAATCAACAGCCTACGCATAACAATAAATAAAACAGTCAAAGAACCAAAAACCAAATTTCTAATTCCCACATAGATTTACACCCCCCCGGTTGTACCCCACATACCGGGTGGCACCCGGGTATTTGTGAGGCAAATTTTTAGTGACGCTCGGAAATCCGTCGCCAAGCTAACTATTCTCTCGAGCCGGATACCCGGTGTAAATCTTACATTAGACGGTACTGCTGCAGGCAGGCATGGAATTTAGATTGGTGGCTTTTTGGCTGAAGTGGCTCGGTTATTTTTGAGATAGTTCTTAATCACTTTATTCAAATAAAATAAAAATACGTACTACATAAATAACAACCAATACCTAATAACAAAATAATATCCTAACATAACTAAATCTATTCAAAATCTAAACATTCAAAGTTTTCAATCTAAAAAACATTGCGTCAAAAACTTCATCCGCATCGCTGTCGACTGGTAATGACTGGTGGCATTACCACTTTGTATGGCGATGCTTAGTCTCTGGCCAAGGTAAAAGCCAGCCAGATGGTTATTTGTATTAAAGGCAGTGAAAATAAGAAGATTTGTCGTCGCGGGCTGGCACTTCGTCGAGCAAGGGTCGAGGGGGATAATTACGTCGGGATCTTCGCGAGGAACCTCGGCGGCGAGGTCGGAATGTCGGTCTGTGTTTGTGCACTGTACTGGTGGCCCTACTGCTCTCCTGAATGAGAGTTATGTGGTCATCGGGATCGGTGAGGACATGCTTGGGACGGCGGACTTGACTAATGGAGGAGGGAATATAGCTAGCGGCTTTCACAACCAGAGGGTTGCGGTGATTCGCGGCGGTCTCGAAGAAACGCTTTGAAATGCGTTTCATGAACTGACGGATAGTGGGAATCCTGAGGTCTACGTGGAGGATTTCGTTGCGAAGGTACCAGGGGGAGCCTGTTATCCTACGGAGGAACTTGTTCTGGAGGGTCTGCATTCTATTGAAGCGAACGGGCTTGGCGTGTGCGAAGACTGCAACTGTTTGGCATAGGTCATGATCGGGCGAATGCACGCTGTGTAGATACGCAATTTGCACTTAAGTGACAATTTGCTACGTGCATTGAGGACGAAGTGGAGTCTACCTAGAGCGAAGGCGGCGCGCGAACGAGCCGCCTTAATGTGCTCTGAAAACGAGAGGTGTTCGTCGAGAACTACACCAAGATATTTGGCTCGCTTCTCCCAAGGGATCGGCTTGCCGAACATGGTGATCGGTCGAGGGGGGCAGGGGGTATGACGCGGCTTCGAGAATAGAACCGCTTGACTTTTGTCGGGATTTACTTCAATTCTCCATTTCCTAAACCAGGCGCCAAGCTTGTTGACTTGGGTTTGGAGAATGCGAGATATCGAGTCTGGATTGCGGCCGGTGTAGTAAATGGCCGTGTCGTCTGCGAACAGAGCCAGCTGTGCCTTGCTGCACTTGGGCATATCGCTGGTGAATAGTGTGAATGCTAGGGGAGAAATCACAGAGCCCTGAGGGACTCCTGCGCGAATAGGGTGGGGGGAGGATAGCGCTCCTTCGATGCGATAACGGAAGGTGCGATTCGACAAAAAGTCCCGTAAGATGAGCACGAGACGATCTGGCACACCGAGTTGGTACAGCTTATATAATAAGCCATTGTGCCAGACTTTGTCGAACGCTTTCGCTATGTCGAAGAAGACAGCACCGGTCATCAAACCTCGTTGGAAACCGAAGTTGATGTGTTCGACTATACGGTGGACCTGTTGTACGCACGAGTGTTGGGTTCTGAAACCAAACTGTTCGTTGGGGATGAGGCCCTTTGTCTCGGCGTAGTCTCTGAGGCGCTTATAAATAAGCCTCTCATAGATTTTGCCGAGGACATTGAGCAGACTGATGGGGAAAGAAAGCATTTTGCTATACTCAATTTATAGACACTACAACCAGTCGCTCTTCTTGTGATTTAAGAACTTCTCTAATTGTATTAATTACGAAACGTTTCTTTTTGAAAAAAAAAATAGCTTCTTTTTCAACTTTCGTATGCTATTCGTATTAATTTCAGTCAATGCAGTTTTAAACAAAGATATCTATCTGTAATAAGACGATATCTGTGTTTTCATAAAAGCAGTCTACATCCCTTTGTGTTTATATTCACAATCTTATTAAATTAGGTAATTATGTTAAACTAGCTGAAGCAGAAACGTTCGTACCGCCTCAGAATATTAGTTTTTTTTCGTGACTATGAATAATTATTCTGCTATTTGGGGCAGAGGCAAATCCAACAAATCAAAGACCATAAAAATCGGTCCTTTTTGAGTTATTAATGGTGTAACTAACCCGACTTTGTTTTATATTCCGTTAAAACGATACCAGATGGTCACAATATAAAAATCTTCCACAAACTCGTGTTACTTTTATCTTAACTCAAATGATCTTAGGACTCAAGATAAGTATCGTGTTCAGAGTCGTCAAGTTCTTGTGCGTCTTAAGTTTTTGTAAGCTGAAAACAACGTTATAAGCTTTCATGAAGTTTCTCACTTTTGTTACGGGTTTTAAAAAGTTTACTGTATTTTCAGAGGTCGACATTGCTCACAGATTAAGCAAGCTGTAGTTAGGCCGGCCATATTATCCGTAGAACCGATGACCGTTGGGGTAGACGTGTTCTTCATTGAAGACCGCCAACCTGCACTCGTAGGTAGGACGTCCTCAGGCTAGGTGGAGCGACGATCTTCGCAGGGTGGCTGGTAGTACCTGGATGAAAGTTGCCGAGAGTCGAGCTGAAATGCCAGCAGTTGGCGAGGCCTATGTCCAGCAGTGGACCACTTGATGAAAATGACTGTATTTCGTTTCTTTTTGTGAATGCTACCGGTTATTTAAAAAATAATCTTTTCATGTTGCTTAGTTTTTTGTTTACATATGCTCACACTTCTTTCCCAAAGTATTCGCAGAAACTATATAACTTCAAGTGCTACGAACATTCAGTCCTTTACTTTGTCATCGCAGCGATTGTGAAAATCGTATCAGCACGCACCTATGTATGCATGTTATAAGTATGATAATTAAACTAGAATATATATTATCCTACTGCAGAGAAAAGGCCTCTTCTCATACAGAGAAGGAATTATCATTGATCACTACGCTTGCTTAAGGCAAAGTAGCGATTTCGTAATTATGATACAACTTTAAATACTCACTTGAGACTATGTAATATTTTAAGGTTTCCTAATTAACGTACCTATATCTATTCAGGATTATTTTTCTCTCTTTGGCTTTCAATTCATTTGAGAACGATTGATGGTTCTTTAATAAAAAGTTATGTATAGGAAAGTACACAAGGCTTAAGACACTTTGGCAAGCTAATGAATCTGCCCCGCTGCTTCTTTTCTGACTGGTGTTACTTTTGACACATGCTTATTGTAATTAAGTCGCTTTTCTTGTCTCTTTGTTTGATATCGTTGCTCTTCTTAGGATTCTGACGCGGACTTCACCAAAATCAGAGAATTTTTCAAAAATTTCAATAAGCACATTAATATTAAACTTATGAACATGTTATCACGACTGCTCTCAAAACGGTGCAGGAAAACATCGTAAGGAAACCGGCAAATCCTAGAATCAAAAGTTCGAAGACATGTGACATTCACCAACCCACTGGGCCCGTGTGGTGAATTACGGAGCACTCCCTCTCACAGAGAGGAGGTCTGTGTACCAGCCGTGGGAACATTATAGGCTGATTATGCTTTCCGTATCAAAGCCAAAGTCAAGTCATTTAATTCAAATTAGCACATAAAAGGCACTAGAACGTCAAAATTTACAAAAATGTATATTTTGTTTTAGCTTTCCCTTCCAAAAGGTAGTTTCGTATAGAGAAGGGTCCACGGTTATTCTTTTAAAATGTTTTATAATATTTGTACCTTTACACTAATTATTATATTATATTGTGAATACGATGCACCAAAAATTAAATGACTACACTACAATAGGTCATGTGATAAATACATGATGCTCATATATTTACAAATATTGTAAAAGAAGATGATTTTCCGAAAAAAAATCTATCAATAATTTAATGTGCGTGTTAAAGTAATTACAGAATGCAAATCCATGTCATACAAATTTACCATTTAAAAAAGCAACCAGTTTTCAAAGTCAAAGTCAAAGCATTTATTTCAAATAGGCCCATAAAAAGGCACTTTTGAACGTCAAAAATTACATTAAAAATATAACGGATTCTAGGCGCCCCTTCCAAAAGGTAGTTTCGTATGGAGAAGAAGGGGCAAGAAACTCCACCGTTACTCTTTTAAAAAATGTTTTGATTTTGTCTATACGTCCTGTTTTTTTTATATCCCATAACTCTAGGGTATGATTGAGACCATATCAATTAATCTACAGGCATGTGAATTATGTTTAAATTTTTTTTTTTTTTTGGTTTTTCACGATTATTAATGCAAAACACCCTTAAGTGAAATAGGAAAACGTCGCATTTTCTTAGCTTTAAATATGAATGATTGGTTTGAATAAAATGAATTACTCGTATTTATCAATGAAACTTAGATACCTACACACATATTATGATTGATGATATTTCCGAAATTATGCATTTTTGGACCACCTATTCCAGGAGTTTTAGTATTGTTTTTACCTACAGTAATATAACCCTAGAGTTATGGGATATAAAAAACACAGGTTGTATATTTTTCTTAAATTATAATTTTTTTCTTTCTAAAACCCACAAATAATACCAAAATCCTCAGCAGTCTGTAGGTGTACAGTTTATCACGCGACAGGAACACGACAATAATTCGCGAAGTGTTTTCGCGAATTCTTACCGCGCCGGTATACCGCGAGCTTCCGTTACATACCGCTAGCGTTTATCTACCGCCGCGGCTTATCTGATTATGTTAGTTCTTTGCTTGTAATGTGTTACAGTTGAAGATATTTGGGTGAATACAATTTGGTACTAGGCACTATGACTATTCGAATGCTAGACAGCTAAGCCCAGAGAAAAGACTGTTTGCTGTTAGAAATCCGTCTATAACATAACAAACTATTTATTACTATTTTCTTCATTCTTTTGTCGTGTGATAGAACTGTATTGCAGTGTTATTATGTTTGTACACTAGAGGTTTTCAAAGTCAAAGCATTTATTCCAAATAGGCACTTAAAAGGCTGTAATCTGCATTTATATGAAAAACTGCGCTCTCGCCGTTATCAGAATACCATTCATGTTACCTCTCATAAAACCGCATTTTTCAGCAAAAGTGTGCTAGGTATGGCCCCAAAAATATATAATAGTATACGAGCAGCTATTAGAAATAAAGAGGGTCTGGGGTCCTTTAAGAGGTCTTTGTTTAAATTCCTAATAGACAGATGTTACTACTCCATCACTGAGTTTACCACTGATACACGGAGGTATGAAGATTTCGACTTGCTAATAAGTCACTTATGATTTAATTTTATTGATTAGTTTGAATGTGTTTATTTATATATATTATATTTGTAGTGACCTGTTCGCCTAACTGACATATTTTAAATTGTTTTTTTTATTTTTATGTAATCTATTGACATCCCACCTTAATTGTAATTGATTGTATACGTTATTTTTGTACGCCATACATTGGCAAAACATAGTGCACATATTTTAAACGTCTTATTATCTGTAACCACACCTATGTTTAACAAAATAAATGCTTGATTGATTGATTGAAAAGGCACTAGAACGTCAAAATTTACAAAAAAATTAATTTGTTCTAGCTTCCCCTTCCACAAGGTAGTTTTGTATAGAGAAGAGTCCACGGTTACTCTTTTAAAATGTTTTATAATATTTTGTATAAGTACAAAGGTGATGCTTATTTCTAAAGAAATCTCTTCCAGCATAACAGCGATAGGAAAGTACCCAGATAAAAATATGTCGACAGTGTGTGTAAGAGTAAAAGAGAAAATAAAATACAGTAAATCAAAAACAATTCACATAATAAAATAAAATAAAATAGTATACAATATGTTAAAATAGTATACTTACACACATACATACAGACATACATACATACGCACCTAAGACTAAGAAGGAAGATAGTGTTCTTTCACTCTTCTATTGAAAACTGTACAAGTCGGTGGAGTGGATCTTCGCACTAAGCGCTTCCAAACATCTTTCAAAATGCGCACGGCAAAAGAGTGGAACTCACTAACTGCGTCTGTGTTTCCGAACGCATTCAACCCGAATCTCTTCAAAGTTAGAGTGAACAGGCTTCTTCTGGGTAAGCTCACTCCATCGTAGACTTTGTCTCTGTCACTTCTGACCTAGACTAGAGTCAAGAGCAAACCCATCAAATAATAATAAAAATAAACTTCTTATCAAAAACTATTGTTTTACATATGTCTTAAACCTCTCTTTTTTATTCCATTGCAATATCTTCGACATGCAAATCAAAGATAAAATACAGTAGAATACGTTTATTATGTCCGCCTTGAATGACCAACTGCTTAATAAGAAGTAATTACACAGCGAAGTTTGGTTTTCACATAAAATAATTTATAACAAAGTTGGATATAATGACTTCGCTTACAGTGACATGTCGCATAATGTGACCCATTTTTAATAAATTGTATCCGGTTAGAGTGACCAACACGATTCCTAACTCCTTCAGTGTTCGGCAGTGTTCGGGAGAGTCACGTGATACCCGACGACGACGCGGCGACGTTCGGCGCGTGCATGTTTTTGTTTTTTGTTTTGAGTCTCAGTGGGTAATTGATAGTTGAAGTTCATGCATTATTTGTTAGTGATTTATGAAATATGAAATATAGCAATATTTAAAATGATAATTTGACGATGGCGATGTCTGCTTTACACAATAGTATTAGAGACTGTTATTACAATACAAGGAGAAAACAAAAGCAAACAAGCATTACTGATTTCTTATGTCAAAATTGGAAAAATACATGTACTTACATTATGTAATACGTACAATTTTAATGTTTTTTCTCTTTTTTGTTTCTCTTTATTAAAATAAATACATACTAACAAAAACAGGAGATTGTTTATTTTCTTACAAACTGCATTTTATGACGTCCGCTTAGTATGACGTATTTGTTATTTCCCTTCGATGTCATTATAAACTGACTGAAGCTGACGACAGACGAAATTCCCAAAGAACAATTTTTATTTTCTCAGACAAAATTATACTTAAAAATACAATACCAGTACATACTATGGAACACTGAAAACAGGAAAGCAGCCATGGCAGCTGACGGCAGACGTAATTCCCAAGGAAAAAATATACCCAGACTAGACAGTAACTCTCCGCAAAGAGACAGATTGTAAAAAAGATAAAAATTATCGCCATTCATTTATTTCACAATTCACATTTTGCAAATCCAGTCCCAAATCCTTTACTATTTCAATATACGTGACCGGACAATATGCAACTACGAAACATCTGCCTGACCTTTCACCTTTAAACAGACAATAGATCCGTAAGAAGGGGTCAGTTGTTGGTCAAAACCGGAATTGACCCTCCGGAATACAACAGTGGTAGCACAAAAATCTGCAATAGTTAACCATTGACATTGAAAGGGTTGAATTATAGTTTAAGTTTTATTATTTCTTTTTAGTTTGAATATCAAACCTTGTCTACCGAGATAGGTCAATGCTGCGTTTTTCTCACGACTCCAGTCATCACTCCCGTATGAACGATGTCCAAAGTTCAAGGACTCATTTTGTTTTTATTTTCCGTTTTCAGTTAAATATACGACTTTGTTACTAAATATTTTACCGTAGATGTTGAAAATCTCATATTTATTATTTTTCTCCTATTTTATGTCACATATCACAACCATGGTCTAATAGTCTTTAGCAACGGTCATACAAAAAGTATAGAACTTATTATGTTCCTGCAGATACTCGATTTTGAGCAGCAATTTTTGTCCCTTCCAATGATTTAATTTTATCTTGTCCAATCCTTTGCTTTACCTACATTTTTGCTGTTTTGACATGCAAAGTATGAAACCACCTGGCAGAGCTTTTTATTTTACAGGACAATAAAAGCGTGAGAAGGAGTCACTAGTTGGTCAGAACCGGTATTACCTACCCACGGCTCGCCAAAAATGGTTGCTAATAAAAATAATGTACAACTAGACGCTCGTGTAACCAACTGTAAAATAATAACGTTCAATTAAATATAAAAAGTAACTTACTCACATTTTGGTGGTCTTGCTTTAATTATTACTGAAATTTTGCATCGTAACTTTCGTTACATCATCTTCTTCTTCTCTCAATTCCAATGAAGGCAAAGCTTTAAGAATCTCATTTAAATATAAAATTCTAGACAACAATCGTTCTTGCCTACCTAGAGAGGCTTGTCATGAATTCCAGCAGATATAGTGTTTGTAGTGAAACTGATAAAATGTCATGCACGCGTTTCATTAATTTTTATAATTATTTTTGAACATATGTCACTTTTACACAGCCGGTTAACAAAAATTAGGACAAAAAAACTTTTGACATTTTACAAAAGGTGACCGGACAATATGCAAGTAGGAACGGAACATCTGCCTAACCTTTCACCTCAAAGGACAATAGATCCGTAAGAAGGGGTCACTCGCTGGTCAAAACCGGATCTGAGCGGTGGGTTCCGCTTAAAACTGGTTCTAACTGCCCGCGGTGGTGGCATATTGTTAGGGAGCATTTGGGACAGTATGGTTTAAGTGATTTGTTTTTAAGAATGGGTTTAGCTATTTTAAATGGTTCGTTTTTTTTGGTGTTCTAGGCTAGTTACTGAACTGTACTTTCTCAGGCATTGTTTTTGCCTACATTATTTCAAGTTGTTTAGGATGAAAGAAAGTAAAATATATAAAAAATAACAACAGGGAATATTAAATGAGAACATGAGAAGAGATATCATAATATTTAAATCTTAATCCATCTTCTAAATGAATTGGAAAAATAGCAGCTCAATTGTCTAAATACAAGTATTACGTATAAGTGTCAGCTATCATCATAGGTACTTTTAGTAACTTCAAACTCAACACAGTCAAACTTTCTCTTTTAACGTCCAAAACTTCTGGCAACCCTACCCAACTGTCCAGTCACCATTGAATAGAAACTATTGATTATCAACAATAACAAATAAAAAGTTTACAACAAAAGCCCGGACATATGGACAACGGTCGAAAAGGCCATGCATTTTTTGTCCAGACACGTTTTACCAAAATAAACAGCTCGATCGAAGTGACCATATGCCGCAGAAGGGTTAAAAAACATCTTTAGTCACGCCTTATCTATTGATTTGTTATTGAAGGGTTAACTTTATTGGTACAAAAAAGTTTAATGTGGACGTTGGGTCTAGCGAAGCGGATGGTAAGTGAAATTGATCAATCAGTTACCAATTTGGTAATCGGTGTTGCTTTTTGTAGAACGTTAAGGGTTACATATTGATGGTTATTTTGAGAAAGTGTATCCTAAAGATGAACGAAGGACCGATAATAATGGACCAGATGCTGCTACTGAAGGCTGAGAGATTATCTATATATTTATCAAGATTGTCATACGCCGAAGACTATGAAAAGTTGAGTTAAAATAGCGAGTGGATACCTATTTGCATAGTGTGTCTTAAAAATATCACATCTACTCTATCGACTGCCTCGTTGGTCTAGTGGTCGCAAGAGCTACTGCTGAGCATGAGGTCCTGGGTTCAATTCCCAGGTCGTGCAACGTGTTTTTTGGTTTTTCTATCTAGAATTTTGCCTGATTTGTGCCCGGTTGATGGCAATAGGCTCGTCCCCTATTAAATGGGACCTAAGCATAACTGGCGAAATGTGGGTGTACTATAGGTACACCTCTGCCTAACCCTTCTGGGATTACAGGCGTAATGTTATGTTATGTTCTACTCTATTTGTAGTAATTTTAGATGATCATTGTTCTAAATTCTCTCATTGGTACAAAAATTGAGAATCTGAAAGCAAGTGCGTGCCATTGATCAATAACGTACCAATTTGTTAATCGGTTTTGGTTTTACTTAATGATTGTTAAGATTTAACCGGAATCGGGTGATAGGTCGGTCAAGTCATAGTCGGGTAACAGAAAAAAAAAATACGAGAAAATCTACTGCCTGTGACGGTCTTGTAACTCCTGTTGCTACAAAATTGCTTTTTTTTCAGCTCACTATTATGACCTGGACCTTTCACCCAACTCAGGCTTGACGTCGACTTACGGGAGACCCTGTATGTTTAACACATTAATATTGAACTCACATATCTCCATGATTTGTCAAGTCCTTAAAACCTTGCGAAGCAGGTTAGTAGGTTAAAAATTGGTATTTATGTCACCTTTTGCGTGTCTGATAGTCAGAGGTGATTACATAATCAGCCTATAATGTTCCCACTGCTGGGACACAGGCGTCCTCTCTGTGAGAGGTAGTAGGCAGTTATCCACCACGCGGGCCCAGTGCTTGTTGGTAGATGTCACATGTCTTCGAATGTTTGGTTCTAAGACATGCCGGTTTCCTCACGATGTTTTCCTTCACCGTTTTGAGAGCAGTGGTGATGAAATAATTTACACAAAGTAAATCACCTGTCTGGGTGCGAACCTACGACCTCGTAAGTCGCGGCCGTTACCACTGGGCCACCACTGCTCTGCACTGCAGAGGTGATTGAATTAATAATTTTCAGAAACACAAATGAGTATTTAAACTGAGTAGTTTTTTGTGGTCAGTTTCCAGCCTCACGGGATGAAGCTGACCTCCACAACCCAGTCACTGAGTAACACGATACTGCCTTGGTAGCACTGGTTGTCAGACTTTCGGGCTTCTGACGACCCGTAACGATTGTCAAAGATGAACTTAACAGCCAGGAAAGGCACGGAAGGATCTCGAAATGTAGTGGATGGTCACCCATCCTCTAACCCACCGCGACAAGTGTAGCTTTACCTTCGATCGACCCGTGCGTCTGTTATTATTTAATTTAGCCACTAGCGTGTTTTCAATTAGTTACCTGAGCTAATTTGTGTGTGTGTATTTTTTTTACTGCCTCGTAGGTCTAGTGGTCGCAATCGCTACTGCTGAGCATGAGGTCCTGGTTTCGATTCCCAGGTCGGGCAACGTGTTATTGGGTTTTTCTATCTGGAATTTCTCAGTAGCAGCCCGGAGTCTGGATTTGTGCCCGGTTGATGGCAATAGGCTCGCCCCTATTACATGGGACTTAAAAACATAACTGGCGTAACTTCTGCTCAACCCTTCGGGTAAACAAGGCGTGATGTTATGTTATGTTAATTTTATTCAGTACGGTACATGTATTTGTTATCACTTTTATCACCTCATCCCACCTGCCCCCTTCTACCATCGGACATTTAGACGTACTGCTGATTACCATCCATACCTAGTTGCAATTCCACCAATTCGCACTAAGCGCTTCCAAACATCCTTCATAATGCGCATGGCAAAAGAGTGGAACTCATTACCTGCGTCTGTGTTCCCGAACGCAATCAACCCGAATTTGTTCAAAGTTAAGCTCACTCCATCGTAGACTTTGTCTCGGTCACCTCTGACCTAGACTAGAGTCAAGAGCAAAATACAAAAGACTGTATTTTTGATTGAGACTGAGATTAAAATGCGAACGTTCTTAAAATTACGGGTATTGCCTGTAAACAAAGAAAGATTACAATTTTGCAACCTCGTAATGTTGTTGAATAAAATGGCGACATAAAACGAAGGCGGCATTGGTCCGCGTAATGTAAATCATAAAATCATAACATCGTACCCGCCTCGCTTATACAAATTTATTGTAGACGAGACGAGCACGATACTGCAACGGTCTTGGATAAGATGGCATGAAAATATTCTAAAGATTACACATTTTTATCGTCCTTTTTCTGAAATGTTAACTACTTTTAAGTAACTACAAGAAATATATCTTTTACGTCTCCCAAAAACAGGCGCGTCGTGACAACATGACGCGACTGTAGTAGATCACTGCTTTTGAAAATTTCATGGAAATAGTGATACAAAAGTCGCGTCGCGCCTGTATGGCTTTACTCGAAATATAACATAACCTCACGCCTTTAAATACCCCTCAGAAGGTAAGGCAAAGGTTTTGTCAGTTATGTTTGTGTAGATTGTTTTTTGTTTTTTTCTATTAACTGTGTTGGGGGAGCTATTATCTACTAACGATTATTGCTTATTCCGCTGCGTTAGGTGAGATTGTAAGCTAACCTCTATAAAATTGGAAATAGGCTAGGGGATGATAATTGCTTACCATTTTTTTTGTCACCAAGATAGTAGATACAAATTTATATAATACAATTGTAAACTTGATTTTATTATCAGGTAAAGAACATACAGTCGAATTGGCGGAGGCTTGGGAGAAGCCCATGTCCAGCAGTGGACGTCTTTTCGGCTGAAATGATGATGATGATGATGATGATGATGATGAATGAACATACATTATCTTTAACTCTCTCCCGACAGCTAATAAATCTCGGTACTATGTGTAATTTTAACTATCAAATAAATATCTTTCTTTTGTATACCTTTTAAATGTATCCACTCCTTGCCTATTTATTTATTTATTTATCTCCTTTATTACATTTTACAAACTTATTAGTTACATTTTTAAATATTTTTAAAAAATCTGAAGAAAATAAATAAAAAACATTTAAAAATATAAAAAATAGTATCCCACCGGTATCGGGAACCAAGCTACCGGTGGTCAGAGCTCCAGAGAGAGGAACCTCCTGACAATGCGAGCCGTGTCCAGAAGTACCGCTTTCTGAAGCAGGCTCTTGATCCAGCTGCCCAACGAGAGCCTCTTCAGGTGTTGGTCGAGGCTCTTGGCTATTAAGCCATTGGCTGTCACGACTATCGGCACAATGATCGCTGAGTCCACATCCCACATGTCGACAACCTCGCGGGCCAAATCAAGATACTTGATTTCTTTATCTTTCTCGGCTTTCACGAGGTTACCGTCATGCGGGACCGTTTATTTATTATTATTAGGCTTTTCAACAATGAGTACACTATTACTTACAAGTTGTGCATTGCAAACTTAAGTCTAAGCGCCTCATTACTTAAACAAAAGCACAGCATGCACTACTTTATGCGCATATAATAACCTAATTAAAACGAGTAATACATAGGTCCTAACAACGGGAGGTAATATGAAATCGTATAGGAACCATAGTTTCCATTACCCCATTCAATAAAGTAAGATCTAAAAATAAAGAACGAACTTCAATATCGTGTCGGTATATAAAATTGATATCTAACGGGACAATCGATGAAAAACCGCCAACTTTCGGTTGATTGAAATTTTATAGAGAATTCGCGTGATGGCCGCTTTGCCGTGTCGCGAAAGGAATAGGGAGGGACTAAATAATTTAGTTGGGTAGAAAAATCTCTGGTGTTACATTTTATACAGATTATAATAGATACTTTAAATAAGTTACGGTACCTAGATATTTTTGTCAGATCGACTTAGAACCGATTTTTCTATATTTGGGTAACTTTAAGTCAGAAGCATACAAATTGCTATTTGCCAGCTTCTTTATAATATATATATATATCCATATATATTTAGAATAATGTTTCTTATATACAACATAAAAAATACAGTTTATATTTTACAAGGGGTGACACAATGGGTGATAGAATATACATGCTATTATTTAACACGCCGTAATATTAATATTCCTTAGACAAAAATATTAAACTTTTAATATTTTGTGTCACATTCACATTGTGTGTTATTAAAGCTCCTTGGCTTCAAATAAGGAAATAACCCATGAAAAACAATACGTATGCTTTCAAGCAAGTTAAAAGAGTAACGATATCTTAAAATAAACTTTATTTGTAAAATAAAACAGGAGGATGAGATCATCAGTACCAAAACAGCAGGCGTAAAACCGAGCCGTCCCACCAAGTCCGCCTCTGTCCCCGTTTGAAAATACGCAAGGGCATAAGTTACGCCGATGTAGAGCGTTTCATATAAATTGTTTATAATGCACGCCATGGCTGGCCAGGCATGACTGCCTGGCGGTAGGCACAACTGCGCAGTTTCGACGGCACACTCCATATTTTTAAATAGATATTCTATTAAACTACCTGCTTTTTCCATAGCTATTTTTGTTCAATATGTTCTACGAGTACGTCTATTATAGTGTTGGTATGGAAGGTTTAGACAAATTGTTGATGATGTAGAAATGTCAGTTATTACTCCCAGTTCTCTACAGTACTTCAGACTATCCTGAAAATTCATAGATTGCATGACCAAGAAAGTGTCGAAGTAGACATAACAATGTCTACTTCGACACTTTATTGGTCAAGTTTAAAGTATTTGAAGGTAAGGTTCAAATATTCATAAATCATCGTGTAAGTTCATAAGTAAAGTTTTAATAATGTTTCTGTGTCGCGAAGAGCTGGACAGATTGTTTTCGGATATTATTGTTTCAACTTGATATCCATTCATTAATATTTTCGTTATTGTAACCAATTATTTGTCCTTGGAATACAATGTAGATATAAATAAATGGCTCCACCACTTCATTATTTCTAAATTCCTCTTTAAACTAATAAATAATCAAAATTATGACTTCCGAAATTCCTAAATACAAATTCCCTAATATGCAAATACAATACTTTTGTCACTAAACCGGTATAGTAGCAGCTGCCCAACACTTTCGAAACTAAAAACTTTAAGGAAGGGTCAGCGAAAACCAGATTTTTACCTTTACAAAAATAGACAATGAGTCCTAGAGTTGACCCTTGGGGGACACCGGTCAGTTTTGCGTTTTATTTAAAAACCGGTTAGGTGAGTTAAGGGTTATTTTTCATTGCGTTATTATTAACTTTATAAATGTCCAGTTAGTGGATGGTCAGTTCATTTTTGGTGTTGAAGAGTGATGGTTGGGCCTTAGTCTAGATTGTCAAAAGTTTCAGTGAAAGTCTAAATTATGTGAGTCGGTTAAAAAGTGATAGTGATATTTTAGATTTGTTAATTTATTTAATAGTTGGTGAGGAAAAGTAGTTATTATGTAAGAAATTGATAACTCCACGGTTTTCGAATATATTTTCTGTGTTTTAAATGTTAATTTCAAAATTTAAATGAAATGCCGTTAATTCTAGTTAATAATTAGATCTAGCTCATGAAGATCCCGTTAGTGTTCGTTTCTTCATTTCCACGTAAACGGTGAAAGTGGCAAGAAAGAAGATCTGATGAACACACTACCATATCCAAACGAGGTAGTCTCCGCAGACATAATGTAAAAAACACAAGTAAAATTGGTAACGTAGGATAAAATACACAACACATTGGTATGTGTCTCTTATTCCCCAGAAACAAATAAAGGCTCCATTATTTTTAAATAAGCTTGTACAACACGTGCAAAATACACTTTTCCCATGCGCTAAAAGGTTAAAAACGTCGTTTGGTGAAACAAAAAACAGGGTTTTTCCGCCATCATGAAAAAGTCCCACAATTATCGCCTCCCCGTTTTGCTCGGCAAATAGAATTAGGCGTGAATTAAATTAGCCCGGAATTAACAAGGATAATACCCGGTTCTCTTCACTTTTTTCCTTATTTTTACGCCTTTTGAACGTTTTTTTGTGACACGTCCCTCATGGGTGACGCGGGAAACTCAGCCAATTTCGAAAGACAAACGGTTTTCGTTATTCCTTTTTTTCCTCCTAATTATACTGTTTCGTTACGTGCATAAGATATAGAACAGCGTGACGTTTCACTTCATTAGGCATTTTCATTTAATTTCGTAAAATGTCAGACTTACCTTTTATTTGTTAAGTACTGCTTGGTTGGAAGTTTTGTGTGCTGTTATCATAGAGACCACTACAAACAATAAACAAAAGAACATCTTTGATTCCTTCATTATTTATAAACTTCTCTATGACTCTCTTAAATTATTTGTTTTGCTCCGTTCACAATCTTTTTGAATTTACCTAGATGTTCTGAGTCAACGATATAAAAATCGCAGAATTTGTTTTTGGTATATAATTATGTATTCGAACATAAGTACCTACGTCATAAGTGAGAAGGTTATTAACTTTTAAATTGCAATAAAACTTCTTCAAAGTAGTAATTATAGGGGTTATTCGTTTTAAACATTCTTAGGGTAGAAATACGTAGACATAAAGTTAATGGAAAGAACTTACTAGTAAATTCTTCAGTCTAGATATTGTTTTTCAAAAACGTACTACTTATTTATGCGATGTTACTAGTAAGGGCTAAGAAACTCATAAAATTTTAGATTTGTTATAAATAGTTCAAATAAACATAAAATAGTGTTTAGTGTAAGAATTTGAAATGCTTGAATTTTTTGTTTTCTTACATTTTATTGGACCAGCACCCTAATTGCGTAACACATTTTCGTAAACGATTACGACTAATCTGTTTGATTTTGACGGCTCAAGAACATTCATTGCGTTCTATATATTGTTGAGCAGAATTTTTATCGAACTTAAGAAGCAATGGATTAGCAATCTGTTTCAAAACGATTCAGATTCCGATTGATAGTTTATTACGCAATTAGGGTGCTGGTTGGTGGTTATATTAAAATAAAGATTGGATTCCAAAACTTTTCGCCGAATGATTTTTCACGAAAACTTCTAGCAAATAGTATATTATTATCGTGATATTATTTCCAGAGATTTTATATCTACGTTTGCAGGGGTTTAAGAAAAGGGGTCTTTAAAATGTCAAAAGAAGGAACGAATTTCCCCAAGGGTGCTTCCCCACCCCCTTAATTATATCTTTTAATGTAATGTCTGAGTGCATTTTTACACCCCCCTTTGTACATAATGTTGTGTACAAAGGGGACTTAGGTAAGGGTATTTTTAAGGGGATGGATGTTAGTGATTTTTATTGATTTTCATAGACAAGCTACTAGTTATTACAAGTTTGCACCAAGTTTTGTTACGGGAGAAAACCAAAAAACCCAAAAATTCTGACGTGGTTACTATTAATTGTTCTTTCTCGCCACCTAATTTCCTTTGGGAACATACTTTATACTTTTAAGATTTAAAAAAATTGGCGACAAAATTAAATTTAAGCTTGTTATTTAAACTGTTTTTGTAAGCAAAACTTTGCATTCACAGAGAAATAGGGCACAGGTTCTCTTCCATCTTTTAATTTCTTTAAAAAAATTGAGATTTAAAACGCTGGGTTGTGCCTGTGGTTGTTAAATAAATGTTTAATGAATGAGCAATGAGTTGAATGAATGAATGAGAAAAGACACCAAGAATTAGGTAACCATTGTTTGTCCGATTATTATTATGAATTAAATAAAGCAAAAAATTTATACCAAAGTCAGTAGGTAGATAAATTAAGTAGATACATAATTTTTCGTAAAATGGTTATGTTTAACATTTTATTTTTAGCTACTTAATAAATAAAACATTCATCAAACTGAGACGTACGTAAATTCTCTAAACAAAATGAAAGAAAAACACTCGGGAACTCGCCCTCGCATCTTAGTAATTTGAAAACAGGGGTTGTTCTCATTTATTCCTTCTTATTTTGCCGTAACCACCCTGTAGAACACCCTTACTTACCACCACTTTAAATTGAGTCCCTTCAGCCCCTTTCACGCTTAGAATTTCAACCCTATTTTCGGAAAATGTACAAATTTCTAGAGGTCTTTCTTGAGTGGTGTCGGACCCTTGCGTTGGCGTTCCCTAAAAAATATACTTACCCTTCTTATTCCGAGGGGTAGAATGACGGAAAATTGTTTTATTATTACTTTTCTACCTACACGTTTCGTAAATTATTTTAGATAGTCTTCTATTTTGAATATGGATTGTGTGAACGTATAATTTTAATGTTTCGAGTGAAGTTTGAGCGTTTAGATGAAAATTTATTGTGAATGACTAGTTTGTTTATGACTGGCTTGAAATAATCTCGAAAATATACTGTTCTAACATTATTAAAAAAAAGTGTTGTATTATGTTTATGTTTGTATGTTTTCCAAATTGTATTTTTATATAGTTATATTATTTTAGTCATCAACATTAGGCAGTGTTAAACAAATTTTATACAATACTGGTGACAATAAATTAAAAATATCAATCGAAGTATCACGAAAAGAAACGAGTATTTGGCATGTTTAGATACCCAAAGGGGAAGGCAACTGTCAAAATGGCGCTGTCGTAGCTAGTTCCCAACACAAGCTAATAATACAAGGCGTAAGCTGGTTTTATTTTATTTTAGCGCAAATGAACCGTTCTTAT
Organism: Dasypolia templi; assembly: GCA_963555695.1. Lineage (NCBI taxonomy): Eukaryota > Metazoa > Arthropoda > Insecta > Lepidoptera > Noctuidae > Dasypolia > Dasypolia templi. The sequence goes on along the minus strand of OY743162.1, from coordinate 6,038,244 downwards.
GTTCATAAATAATCCAAAATTGAAATCCACCTTTTTCCGAAAGCCCCTAAAATTAGAAGATTGTGGTTTAAAGCTATTCGTGGAGTTTTTTTTTGAGTTCGAGGTTATGTCGGAAACATTTTGAAGAACGTGATAACGAGAAAATATTTGGGGTTTCAAATTCTGACACTTTCCATGTCAAATACTTGATTAAAAATATTGAAATCATAGAAAATAACGAAATATTGAAATAAAATAAAACTCATGATTGAACACGAAATGGAATGAATGAACGAAATGTCAAATTTATAGTAGGCCGTAGGGACCTAGCTATGGTCACGCCAACTACAATTAGCTTTGCCAGACCTTCCCCATTACTTACTCAAAAATTCGAGCTTCTCTATAATTGTGAACAAAACCTTTAATATTGTGTTTGGCATGTAATAAATAAGCATAAATTTTCAACATTCTGTATCATAGGTAACAATGTATATATATATATGTATATCATTTAATAACACTGTTTTTTAGGTAAAAATCGTTACCGTTGTTGTGTTTTTTTTGTGGTTGACCACATTATATGCGAAAATGTCTGTTTTGTTTCTCGTTTATTTCAAAAGAAAATACGTTTGAAACAATAATTGTTCTTTTTAACGTTCTAAGTACCCCTTTCTTGTCTCCTAGAACGTTAAAAAGAAAATACGTAGAGCCTACATTTAAAAAATAAAAAATGAGATAAATCACACAACCACCATAGATATCGATTCTAAATCCCAAAACGCAGAGTTTGAAAATGGAAGCACAAACTCGCCCGCGGAATTCCAATGACGAATCGCAGAGGCTTTTTCTTGTTGCAAACTGCCAGCAACATTTGCTTTCACCCCAGCTACGTAAAAAACAAAATGATTCTTACACCCCCTACTTTAGGGGTGACATTTTGTAAAATTTTGGTTTTTGGGTTGTTCTGTGTTGTCAGCAAGTTATCTCCCTACTGTCTCTCTCAAGGATTTATCGTCTTCCAAGGGGGAAAGAGTAGAAAAATAAGAAAGGGCTGTTTTTCCTGGGGGACTTCGAGAGGGTGTAAGAGATTCAATTAAAGCTGGCGTCGCCCGTGCGATTAATTATCCTTTCGAAATTATTGTTCGAGAAAAAATGGCGGTTCAAAACAGACGAAGGGTGGTTGTGACGTTTAAAAAAAAATCTTTTAAATTTATTCTTAGAAGAGGTCGTGTTTTTTTTCATGGTTTTCTGGCTATATTGTAAATTACCTATGTTTACTGTGTATGAGTAGGTACTTAAATTATTTTCAAAATTTAAAATAAACTTATAACTGCCTCGTTGGTCTAGTGGTCGCAATCGCTACCGCTGAGCATGAGGTCCAGGGTTCGATTCCCAGGTCGGGCAAAGTGTTATTGGGTTTTTCTATCTGGAATTTCTCAGTAGCAGCCCGGAGTCTGGATTTGTGCCCGGTTGATGGCAATAGGCTCGCCCCCTATTACATGGGACTTAAACATAACTGGCGAAATGTGGGTGTACAGGTACACCTCTGCCCAACCCTTCGGGGAAACAAGGCGTGATGTTATGTTATGTTAAAATAAACGTTGGCATATAATAATATTGTATTTTCTTTTAATACCAAATTCGTTATCTAAAATTAATGATAGGATATGTATGTGTAAGTCAAATACTTACTTTTAGAATATTAATTTTAGAACCAACAACGTTTAATTAAGAGGACAATCAAATTGTTTGGAAAACCTTGTTTTGTTAGTACATACTTGCCTAAAAGTTTGTTAAAGAAAATATCGTTGAACAAATGCCATCCTTTAGAAAGAAAGAAAGAAAAGAACGTTTATTTACGGTAAACATGACGCAGTGATCGAACACAAACACCAAAGAGAACAAATCAGGGGAAAATATGCGTCACATCCACGCAAAACGGCCATCGCTCAGCTTAATGCTACGACCCTATGCGAGCGAGACAGAGCCCCAGCGCTGGTTTTCAGCGACAGCCGGCGTTGAATGACGTCGACCAGTTTAGCTTGCGTCAGGTAAAAAAAGAACGGAAAGCAAACTTTATGACATATGATTCTAGTGTGTAATAATTACAACGATTACCTACTTAGAAAGGTCGCATACAGCATCCTTTTGGTAGGTCCTAAAATAGTTTTTTTTTTGCCCGACCTGACGTTTTGTTGGACGTGCACGTTGATATATTTGATCTCTATTGTTTCATTTAGCTCCACCGGCCACCGATTGTATGCCGTCTGCGAACGCTGTTATTGTGATATTTTTTTCGACTTCATTCTGAACCTTTAGGTACTATTACTATTACTATTGTTGTCTATAAGCAATTGATAAATGTGTTTTGAAACGATGCCATAAATATAAAAACAATGTAACTATACATACTTAAACCCAATTTACAAACAAATAGTAGACACCAAAATCTAGTAAAATGCGTAATCTTTCAGCAGAAATTACTTTTCTGGAATGTTTATACCCGGCGTCCTGACCTAAATACGGGGAGGCCCTTAAAATCAAAACATACACGTCACACACTGACCCAGTAACGTGTGTAAAGGTTAAAGACCTTCCACTCACACATCAAAGCAAAATTATCCCTAAAACATTATGTTCAGAACTCAATTTTCGACGCCCATGAAATCACATGTGAGCTGCAGTACTATTCACGTATCAATTAAAGTTTTGATTATTTCAACGTTTTTAAGAAAACTTTCGTAACGGTGTTCATTTAAAACTAATGAGCGAAATGTTTTAGCTTTAATTAACTTGTTCTATTACATTTGTTATTCGGGAATAAAAAAATAAAATAATAAACATGAAAAAGTTTTCAGTATTTTTGTCTCATACATCGATTAAAATGAGGTTGTAACACAACACTGAGTTTCGAACCAAAAGCCAAAGGCTCAAACTGGCACAAAAAAAATTAGAACAGAGACATAAACAATGCTCGAATTTCAAAAAGCAATTTAAAATGTAATCGAACGCCGCTCGAGGCGCGTTGGATCTTATTCCCCCACCTTGAATCTATCTATGAAAGGTACGGCATACTTTTATTCTTGAAGGGGCCGACCGTCCACCCCATTTAAAAGAAGCCATCTTGGGATTGGGTACCGAGGGGTGCACCCTCCCCCCGGGAAGGGGGCGGGCGAACGGGGAGAACCACTTTTCTCGGCAAAGTGTTGTTTTAATTCTACCAAATATCTTTTCGTGAATACCTCACTGGTACAACTTCTGATATAATTTTCTTTGGGTAATATTTATACGTTTTAGGTGTAAACGCTTTGAGAATTTTCGTTCGTGTGAAACTCATTCTAAGAATAGGAACGGAGGTAATAAGATTTTCGGTAATATCTGGTAAAGTTTATTAGTAGGTTCTTGCGGTTTGATAGCTTTGTTGCACAAAAACATTTTAAATTTTTTATAAATCAAATGCATCCTTTCAATCTGATTTTGGCTTTATATTTAGTTTTAGTGGTAATTTCATTCGAGTAACCGAAAGCAATTTTTAAACCTAAACACTTTTGATACTTATTATCTACTGGGCTAATTTTAAATCTGACCATTTATTTAAAAATACTTTAGCTAATCTAAATCCCGCGCATAAAAACCGTTAATTGCCGCCATTTTATCCCAGCGAATTCGAATGTCGAATTCGACGCGCTTTGAAATTCTACGCCATAGTTGAGCAAAGGAATTCCACTTTCGTCCACTAACGTGGGACGGTCCAGGTAAATTTTAATTTCTATGCAAATTCAAGCTTTCGTTCGGAGCTTAATCTATGAGCTTTGCCGATGTGAAGGTATCAAATCGCGTGCCCAAGATGGGAGGAGAAGAATTGGCTATTGTTCTGAAGTTTAATATTGTTTGGTTAAAATGTTTTATTTGATACTGTGTCCTTATATAAATGAATTAAATATTTTTACAAAAACAACATTCATTGTGGTTCGTTTTTCAAAACACCATTTTAGACAGTAATCTATGTCTGGACTTAAAATTGTCTTTGACCCTGAGTTTGTTTCGCCATTTATTCTCAGAGGTAGATAAGAAATTAATGTAAAGTCCATTGAGTTTTTGTTTTTAATATGACGTGTTGTAAAAGTGATTCCGATATCCTATTTACAGATAATCAATTTTATTTAATTGTTTATGTTCTCACGGATTGTTGCTTCGAGTCATCTTGGTAAATCACAAAATTGATCACTTACGATTAACAATTATCGTTAATCTTGAATATCGATTCATAGAGAAAAGCACGACCCAATATTTAAGCAATTTAAGCTAGCAACCTTCGTGTATAAAATGTTAGTAAAATCATACAAAAAAAACTGGGCACAGTATTCTTTAAAACTTTAATAAATTCCACAAACACACAATTCAGCAACTCACAAAATGTTATCAAATACACACATCAAACGTACCGAGGTATAACTTTCTCACCACCATACGATAAAAACCGTAGCATATGGGATTACTTCGAAACATACGGAATATAGGAAGGTGGAAAATATCCTGAAAGTCGATTATAACTCCACGGAATAATGGCTGAAAGAATCCAGCGCGGTTGCTTTAACCAATACTGTACTCACTGTTCTCGAAAGTAAAAGGCACGAAGGAAAGTTTACATACGATCTTTTAAGGTAACATTCTAAATCTGTGTTCCAATTTTGAAAATGGGTACATTTTTAATATTATTAGGAACTCTTTTGCCAACCTTTTTCGATATTTTGTATTATAAATAATTGTCGTTCTTTTCCGTTTTATAGTCTGTTTATTTTCGATAAACGTTGATCCTTTACCAACATAATGCTTCGAAATTATAATACATACTTCTTTTTTATTTTTATTACACCTAGCACTATGATTAAAATGAGACTTAAATTTTAAAATTTTAAGAAGGCATACTTCTTCAGACAATGCACAATGGTGTGAATTGTCTGTATCTAATATCTATCAGGTCTATATAATATAAATCAGATTTACTACAGTATACAGTTTAAAGAAAACCAATTTTATTTGAATTCGGAAGTCAATAGTACCAACTCTTTATCTAGAACAATCTGCAGACAATTACAGTTTTTGCCGGCTGACTCCAAATTCAAATTCGAAAAACGTTAGTTACCGAACGCGCCCGAAAACGACCGAGCCAACCCGAAAAGCCAGTGAGATCACGTATACCGATAACATTACCAAGTTTTCACATTAGGCGAACTTTTATTACACTTATCTTGCAAGCGGGAGGCAGGTACTATCGTACATACGCAAAAATGTACTTACAGAAATCGCATTGCTATATCTTTAGACTTGAAGTTTTTCACGACAGATTCAGAATTCTGATATGGACTAGTTTGAAAGCCAGTCTGTGTGAGTTTAAAGTCTGGTGGAGTAACTGGTGTTACGTTATAAGTAAACTGCTGACGGCCCTTATTAGCTCGACTTAATATTTATTTGCTCTAACAAATTATTTATCATAAATTAACGAAATCTGATTTTCCAAGACAGTGAAAACATAATCAAAATTCCAACTTTTTACTCTCCTTCAGACGTAACAGACTTACATTTCCTTCAAAGATAACCTCGAATTTAGCTTCGATCCGCTATTTTGAAATTTAAATTTCATATTCCATCCGCTTCACGAGCAAAATACACGAAGCGTAGGTAATATAAAAATTTGAAATGTGTTCTATCTTGACTGTTACAATTTCTTTGAAAACGGTATCAGTATATTTTTCTACTTTTTGAATTATTCGTATTGGAATTTGAATCTGATTCGAGTTAGTGTTGCTCTCACAATAATTTGTTTTTATTTTTTCGCAATAGTGAGTTTACATTTTCAGCTTGATTTAAGAAATTTTGCGCTTAGCTTAAGTCAATGTTAATATCTCTTCTTCTGAATTACGAAAGCATATAAAACAATATTTATTTCTCTCTTCAAAGCTAAATTAAATACCTTATTTTTCACACCCCAAATTACCTTCATTGCTTCTAACGACTATCCTTAATTAGGTACAGTACCATAAATATTCAGCAATCTGAACAAATGACCCCAGCTAAGTGAGTACGGAGAACGAGTTTACGACAATGCCTATAAGAAAACGGGCGCTGTGTTATAAAATTTGCATTCGGCTGGCGGGTGATGCAGGGAGGCGGTGGTGTATGGAGACGGCTTTGGTAATAAAATTGGTTTATGAAGGAATAAATTGCTTTTGGAGCTGATTAGTTAAAATAAGGTAAAAGGTATTTTAGAACATTTAAAAAATCAATCGTTTGATAACTATTAGGAGTTTTTATAAATTCTAAATTATGTGTCTAAAATAAGTATCCACATGTAAAACAGATAATTCATTATAACACACTTCTGAACACTGCAAAATGATCGTTGTAGTACATTTTGTAAAAATTTCACCCCATGAAAGCTTAGGTGAAAGAGCTTGAATTCAGCTGTCAATTCGTAGCGTTCGGCAGGTTGAATGACAGTTTACAGTTTTTTTTTACAGAATAGATAGGTAAGTCTAGGTGCAACACACGTGCGATGCTCAACAAAGTCTCAAGAATAAAGACTTAGTTTCGTAGCGACTTGGTGACCCGCTACGACAGCGTAGCTGGCGTAGTCGTGACGACATAACATCTACTACGTCGTAGTAACAGTCATTGATGATAATGAGTGGTTTAAAGGAAAATTGTATTTTTATAATCAGTTTTACACACAACTTTTGCGAAAATTCCTTTTGCACTTGCGTCAGTTTTTTTAAAGAACATTGTGCTGGTCCAATTATTGTTATTCTTAAATTACTTCCTGTGTTTTAAATTATGACTACTTACATTAAAATAAAATAAAGTACACACTTGAGATTTGTTAAATATCAAAAATAATTTCTAATTTTTTCAGAAGTTCGCCTTAAAAGAGAGTGTTGTCAAACAAAATGTCTGACAACACGCCCGCACTGCATACATTAGGTACAGGCCGTTCACTGTTATTTTTTCCTCTGACAGCAGCAACCGAATAGCAACCTTATTGCTATAACAAGATCACTGCAAATGTGATTTTGACATTGATGCAAAATCAGGACGGCTAGTGTCACTCGTAATAAGGTCGCTCAGCTCTTTCGAGCGCTTTACCGCATAATGCATCTGTTGGCAACAAAAAAAAAACGAAGTCTTAAAAAACCGTGAAAGTTCATTATTTTTTTATTGTAATCATCCTTTGGTTTGTCCAAATATGGCGGGGGGAAAATCAGATCAAAAATAAAATCGTGATACCACGCCTCAGTTTAAAGAACACATACAGTTCACTGAACATAATTGGAGATATACGAATAAATCATGCAGTTTTAAATTCGATAAAATGAAAACAGAATGTTTTAAAACTAGGCTTCCAAAGATTTTTATCATCAACCAAATGGTTATTTATCATAAATGAAAGCAGTTGTTTTTCTTTCTAGAAATTACATTATTATGGAACACAATTTGTGTAGGTTTTTTAAAAGTATTACCTTTTTTGCATTATCAATCTTACCTTTAAATTCATTTTACAGAACCGCTCCTTCGTATAGAATATTTTTCTACCCGTAATCCTTAAAACGCATACAAGTATCCGTTCAATAATAAATTAGTCACAAAAATCGTACAGTTTTCATTCGTATTGGACGATTAGAGCAATGTTTCTTTGACAAGTTCAAACATAGGAACTGGAATCTTAGGCTGTAATTTGAATTCGAATAAAAATTTTACATTTGTAATTGGAATAACATTCTAGTAAGAAACTGGCCAGTTGCTGACGAAACGATAATTTCGAACATTCCAATTACAAAACTTTAATTTTCCAAAAAGATTTTTTTAAAGTAATTGTCTCTAATCACTGCAATTATATTTTTTGATATGTCAAAACAATTATCTGCATTTCTATGGAAATGCAGATAATTGTGTAAAAAGTATGCACTGTACAGTGGTATCTGCCCCGACTTACGATAAGGGTCGTAAGTTTCGAACCCAGGCAGGCACTTTACTTTGCGCATTTCATTTTATCACCACTGCTCTCAAAACAGTGAAGGAAAACATCGTGAGGAAACCGGCATGTCACAGGAACAAAACATTCGAAGACCACAGTGACAGTGGAAAATTACAGCCCACTCCCTCTCACCGAGAGGAGGCCCGTGTCCCAGCAGTGGGAACTTATTAAGAATTATTATGATGATGATGCACTATAAAATCAATTAATCAATCGAGTAGTCTATCAGTCCACTGCTGGACATAGGCCTCTCCCAGTCCTCGTCCTTCCTCATCCGGTCTGTCCCAGACACCTTTTTCAGGTCGGTTCGTCTAGCTAGGGGGGCGTCCCACACTACGCTTGACTCTCCCTCCAGGACTCGTCAGCTCCACCGGCCATCGGTCCTTCGAAAAACATGGCCTGGCATAGTAAGCTTCTTGTCTTGATACCTTTGTTTCACACTCGCACTGTAAAATGAAGTGGTTATTTTGGGGTTTGTTGATGTGGTGGATTGTTGCATTAGTTTTATTAACTAAACCTGCTATCAAAATCATCTTTTCTATACATATCAGTTTTCTGTATCGGATTGGTATATATAGCAAACATTCAGTTTTGAACGCAATAGTTTTAAGGAAGCCTTCTTATTTGTTGGACTTCATGCAAATAATGCACTTAGCAGTCTGGTTTAACAACTTCTGAAATAAACCTACTGCCTGATGTATTATCTATCCTAAGAAAAAAGTGAATAGGTGTCAAGCAAATCTTCTCGATCGTAAAAAAAAAACAAAATTCAGTTCTAAAATACCGACGTATGCTCTTGATGTATTTAGTGAGAAAAACCGGCACGACTTGGCTAAAAATAAACAATCTCAGGTGTTAATTTAAGTTCATGAAAGCACGTTACGCACTTACTCATTGTCGCTTCCAATCATTAAATAATAACCGCCTTATTCATAAAATCGAATTTTTTGTCCTTTTCTGTCAAACTTCATTTAAACTTGACAGAAAGGGACAAAACAGTTCGATAGCTAAATTAGGATTTATATTAGCTAAATTAGGATTATTATTTAGGATAGGATTGGTTGCTACCTTCATAACCTACCAAGCCTTTTTCAAACCATGTTTTTTTTCAACCAGTTACTGGGTAACACGATACCTCTTGGTAAGACTGGTTGTCAGACATAGATCCACCAATGACAGCCGGGACCAACGGCTTAACGTGCTTTCCGAGGCACGGAGGGGTCTTGATATGTAAAGATGGTCACCCATCCATGGACCAACCGCGGAAAGGGTAGCTCAACTTGATCAATCGACCCGTGCAGCTGTTATGACTTAGCCACGAGCCCCTGGGATTGGTTACCCAATCGAAATCTATACTAATATTATAAAAAACTAAAATTTGTATGTTTCTTGGTTTGTCAGTTTGTATTTAGGCGATAATCTCTGCTACTACGCAACTACCAGTTGGATTTGAAAAATCTTTTTGTATTTGATAGCCCAATTATTAAGGAGTGCTTTAATCTGATTAACATCACGCTATTAGCTTAAGGAGCCGAGTGAAAAGAAAAAAAGTCTGAAAGAACGCTAAGTGAAAACGATGTATAGCGCGGGCAGGTGATGCGATGCCACGCAGACGAAGAAGTGGTAAGAAGCTAGTTTAAAAAAATCGAGAAGATTGTTGGCACCTTTCCATCAACTGTTCTTATTGCAATCCACCGCTGGACAAATGCTCATTAATAAAATTTCGCCTTACGGTAATGCTATTATGGTCCAGACCCTAGCACTTATTTGGTACAAATACATAGATATATAAAAACCCATTAAAACAAAGAAGCCGTCTCCTCTCTCGCGACCACCCAGTGGGAGATTGTCCAACCTCCCCCTACAAAGGGGGGAGTCTAACAGGAAAAAGGAGGGTTGGAAAATTTCCATTTTCTTACGTATTTCGCCGTCTCTGCACCAGTTTTTGATTAACGGACGCTAGGGGCGAAATTTCATTATGTATTCATCCCCTTGAAGCTTATTTACTTCCCCCTTCCCCCCATGTATTGTGTGGTTAATAATGTTATTATAAAAGTTTTTGGTGGAACGGCTAAGTCTTCGTGGGACGTGTTCTCTGTCCAAGGCGAGTTGGGAGTGCAATTTTCGTAAAATAGGTGTTTTATGTAGCCTTTTACGTTATTTTGTTATGAAACTAATGACTTATAATGATTTATTTACATTCTAGCACGAACGGGTAAGCTACAGCCTCCATGAATCACAATTCTCTTGCCAATAACCCAAATTATTGTGTAATTAATAATGTTATAATACAAGTTTGAACGGCTAAGTGCCGTTTTCACCAATGAAACTGAACGCGATCAGCACTTTTAAACCCCGTTCAAGAGCTGTCAGTGTCAATATTCCATAACAATTGTGACACTGAGCGAGGATCCGAGGATCTTCTGCAAGTTTTGGTACAGGCACAGCGTGTCACACCGTCGAAGAACCACAACAGAAATCACATCTTAACGCTATAGTTTTTTTTATACATGATTACTTGATTTTTTCCCATTCGTTTTGTGTTTATTGATTTAGCTACCTACCCACGAGAAAAAGAAAGCAAGAATCCTAATTAGGGATCAGTGAATTTGAGCAATCGAAGAAACTAGAAAAAAAAAACTTTTTTTATTTTAGAAAGAAAACATGAAAGGTGTCGAAAGCAGATCGTCATCATCATCATTTCAGCCGAAAGACGTCCACTCCTGGATATAGTCCTTCCCTAAGCACCGCCACTTCGACCGGTTATATGCTTCTTACATCCAGCTGATTCCTGCGGTCATCGGTCCACCTTGTGGGACGCCTTCCAAGCCTACGTCTTCCTGTACGCAGTCGCTTCTCCAGAACCTTTCGATCCTAAATGATAAATAATTATATTTCTGTAAGTAGGTTTGTACAAACAATTTTACACGTCAATCATATTTTAAAACCTGGATGAGATCGGAGTTTCCTATCTGACTACTCTGAGAAGAAAGGCCGTAACAAACTCAGAGGTCACAGTCTCTTTTAAAGTCCAGACATAATCTTGGACAGATCATATGAAGACCACGTAGATTGGTGTCTGAAATAGTCTTTTGAGGAAATAACCACACAGATAGAGTGGACCTGTCCAGTTAGTGCACGCATTTGTCAGTAATAACATTATATGTCATCATCATATTCCTAACTTACCTGGTGTTGGCGTAGCATAGTCTTCTTCTTCCATTTTTTCATCTATTTCTGATGTCACCTCATAATTCATCCTATTTTCAGCACGCGCATCATGACCACCACTAAAACTGTTTGCAGACAGATTTATAAAGAAATCTATCATTTTGTCTTTTCTTCCTATTCTTCCGTCGACAAAACCGGTTTCTAGGGTAACTCAACAACAACAACAAACACAACAGCTCGTACAGCTGTACGTATAGGTGTCAGCTCCTACATCATCCTTTTTTTGTCTATTCTATTCTATTAAGAATCAACAGTTTGACTACTGTCTCATAAGAAATACATTGTGGTGAAAGACAAGGTTTGGCACGGTTGGCGCAGTGGTTGAGCGATCGGCTGCTGCGCTGCGTGTTACGGGTTCGATTCCCGCACGGAACAAATATTTGTATGACCTACAAATCGTTGTTCCGGGTCTGGGTGTCTTGTGTATGTGAGTTTTCATGTTTGTGAACGCACCGACGATACAGGAGTAATTCCTACGTTTAAAAAAAAAGAAAAAAAAAAAGAAAGAGGAAAAAGAATTTAAAGCTATTTGGATAAAAATAGAACCATAACTTGATAATCTGCATTCAGGTAAATGCTGCTGTTCCACGTTTTAGCTTCCCCAATTTTGTAAAATAATCTTAGCGGACGAATGGATGGCAAATATAACACAGGATTTTCCTACCATCGGGGTCATTTTTCACAAAAATTAAGCACAAATGTAATAAATATCATATTAACATAACATGCATTGCATTTATTTTCTTTTTTTTGATAAATAAAGTTTTCTTATTTTTCTAATCAAATCAATATCTATTCATTCAAATTAGGCTGCGAATCAGCAAACACTTTTTGATCGTCAAAATTACATAAGACAGTCCCTCTTTTCACCACTTCCTAGTGTTTTAGCTGGAAAGCAGTGGCGCAACAAACTGAGGAGCTACACTTCTGTCTGTATCCTTAAAAGAACAGTAGCAAACGTAACGGATATTTTTCAGTCAATAAAAATAAGAAAGCGTGAAACTAGTAATGTTGAGGCCAAACACGATAAAAAGTACAGTGAGAATAATAAATGCGTAGGGTTACATAAACCTATATAAAATCTCAATTTTTATCCGATTCCATTTGGATTTCAGCATTCAACAGCCGAACGAGTCTTTCACAGTTATTATTGCTCAGATTTTGTATCACAGTGAGCTTTATACTAAATGCAATAAGGTTGAAGTTGGATTGCTTCTTGAGTTGCTGGCAGAAGTAAAATAACTTTCAATAAGACTATGCAAATCGAAACCGATTTTTTTTAAATTTTACTCCTAGTTCGGTAACTTGATCGACATAATTTAATGTATTTGGCTTTTTGACAACAAAAAATTGTTTTGCATTTCAGATGGTTATTGTCTTCTTTGTTAAGAAATCTAAGAGGGCAGCTGTATGTGTCTTTACTGTATTCCCGTTTATTTTACAATGCAATGGTCTAATAATATGTTTTCTTCCCTTTCTCTTCACAGATTTCTTCGACAAGTGACACGCAGTAGGTGGATAATTTGTTGTCACGAAAGCATAGTCGTATATGTACTTTTTTTTAGTCCATCAAGAATCAATTCAAAGAGTAAAAATATACAGTAGGAAATTTGATTTATTTGGTTCACAAATGACTGCACCTATAGAAATTAGCTCCTGTGTCTTCTAATTAATATACCTATAATCATCAACCCATCATTTAAAATATTATTTGTGCAGAAACGTGCATCGGTGAACCTGAATAATGACCAGAATTTCCAGTGTTAACTTCGGGCTAAAATATGATCCAGTGCTAGAATTAGTTTTCGCTCAATTCTTTTAGTCCAAAAATATTGGGACCAGAATCAACGACATTAAAAAATGAACCTATTTATTAAAAGTTTTGAATTACTTGTAAAGTATCAAAATAAACAAGAACTGTGATGTGTCTTGGGTTTGTTACAATTCATAACGCTATTCGATACTAGGTGGCGCTAGCGCACTTATTAATCAGATTCAGCAAAATTCAGTTCGATGTAGTCAAAAAGATAACTGAATGCAGGCTTATTTTAAAAAGGATTTTACTAGAATATTTTTGAAAACACGATCGAAAAAACAAGCTGCTTCTTCTAGTTGAAAAGTTGTACTGTTTAAAAAAGATGAATTGTTAACTTCCGAAATTTTTTGATAGATGGCGACAGTAGAAGGTAACAAACTTTACTCTAGTTTCTAACAGATGTCAGCACGTGCAAGACAAACAATAAAATTGAAAACATTTGATTTTAATATAAAATTACACTCGACATAAAAAGTTTTTTTTAGCCGATATTATATTCATATTCTACTTACGGAACTAGAACAATTTTATTTTTCTAACAACAGTAACGTTGTATCAATTATTCGAAACACCGAAATGTAACTAGCAAAACAAATGAAAAACGAGTACATTTGACTTACTAATTTCATGGCGAATTAACTTCTGCAATCGGACAATCATTGAATTTTAAAATGAAATTCGAATGTTAAAAATCGTTCCTTGGCTTAGGTGGCTCAGCGTGATGACGACCGTTACATAAGTTCTATCATAATGTTCTATATTTTTTTAATTGCAATCGTCTTATTACATTGTTTGACACCAGCTCATCTTGACAGTACGTGTGTACAAATTTTATAATAATAATAAACTATTTTTTTGTTAATTTATGTGATGATATGATGTATTGGTTCTTGGCATGGATATCCTGGGTGGGGTCTTTATTATCTACATTTATCTTTTAACGGATCTTGTTTATCTGCTCTTATAAAGAAGAACGGTTTGAATTAAATTTTCGAAATTTTGAAGAAAGTGATGACGCTTTTCTTGTGTATGGACTTTGGTTACATTAACCGGGTTTTGGTCAACAAATACAACGTCTTCTATTCAAATATAATATGGAGTTCGATAATTTCAAATTTAAAACTTCTTTCGGTCTCTAAAGTAGGTATAATTTGTATTTTTATATATTCTGTCATTTGATGTATTTTATTTCCAGCTCCGATTTTATTCAAACTCAACGACAGTAAGGCAAACAACATATTTTTTGGGATTCTATCTTCTGACGTCACAATCTATTTTTTCTTTACCTTCGAAAATATTTGTATACCTACGTATAACGTAACGTATTCGCAGTTATACTTTAACACCGAATGATATGCATTCGGTTTTAAAGTATAACTGCGAATTTAAATTACGAATCCTGACGTTATCACAAGAATCGAATTACAAAACGTGAAATTCGATTTACATTCTAATATTCTTTACATAAAACATATTATTAATCCATTCTAAAATTAAAACCTTTCCAGAGTATGACGTATTAGTAATACCAGTACAGAAAATACCGATCAAATCGAAAAATATCATCTACGCACCACTTCAGAGACAGCGGTATTCAAAGAGGGTTAAGAATGATGATATAGATAGACTTGATATCGAGTCCTATGAAGAGCCAACAGAGATGCCAGATGTGGATAGCTTTGACTATGCAAAAGACAGGGATAGTGAAAGGATTGAGGAGTCTCATGCCTATGACTTCGAGTCAAACTACGGAGACGATAAAATAGTGGGTGGTGTTGAAGTAGATATTAATCTATATCCGTACCACGTTTCTTATGGTACTAATTGCGGTGGAGCCATTATTGAAAAGAGATGGGTTTTGACTGCTGGACATTGTGGGTGAGAATGCTATTTGTTTTTAGTAGTTTTATGCTCGTTTATCTTCGTTTTGAAACACGTTTATTAAAGTTTGTCAAACAGTTGTGGTATGTTTAAGCAAGCTTTAAGCAGAAATGCCTCTGATTTAAAACTTGCAGCTTTATCTATCATAACATTCTTTACTGCATCCCAAATTTTTGTTTACACTCATCGTTCTAATAAATTTAGGATGTAACACTTTCCAAAATATGTAAAACATGTCTTGAACATCTTGAATCTTGAACAGATATTTAAAGTAATGTATAAAATAATTTCAAAGCAAGAAGCCGTACGTCAAAGTGGGATCAAAATACATTAACATGGGGAAGAAAATATTGGTAAAGAAAGGGCACGTGCATCCAATGTGGTCAGCCAAGAAAAAGGATCATCCGTTTGACTTCGACTTCCAACTGCTGGAGCTGACCGAACCCTTGAAACTCGATGATAACATACAGCCAATAAAGATAGCTCATATTGAAGACATGGTTATTGGTAAAGTAATAACAGTTACTGGTTGGGGAAACACCGAGGAAAATGTAAGTAAAAATAGTTAAGAAAATAATAATACGAGTACCATGAATGATATTTTATGAATTATATTATACTGGAGAGATATGTGACAGAGGGTGTCAAGTTCACTCATACTCTTTAGAAAAGGGAGGATCCTCCGACCAGATGGATGTCGTATCTGGTGGTCTGATTTTTTTTTTTTTTTTTTTTTTTTTTTTGTGTATGGCATCTCGTAGTTGACCTTGAGAGGTCGTGACTACTTAACCGGACTATCCTGTGGCTGCCTTAAGCGGACTCAAAGCCTCCAGCCAGGGGCGTAAAACTACTTATATTATTAAGCGAACGCTCGCTAAGGGCACCCCCTGTGGGGTACGGACCTCGGCTTAGGGCGTCGCTGACGGGAGGACAGCAAGATGGGACAGGCTGGATCAAGTTTAGTTGATTATTATTAATCGGGGAATTGGTCTGATTGTTGTCGGGAAGTTGTATATATGCTAGCTGCGCGGTAAACTCTGCTTGCGCTATGCAGGATTGATGCGTTTGTTCGCATGTGGCGGTGTAGATGCCGCCACAATACGATGATTAAACTTTCATTATATAGGTATTTCACTAAAGTTATTTAGATAGGTATATAAATGCTAGTGTCAGTCATAAAAGAGAATTAAAGCAACATGAAAACAATATCCCACTACTTATTGATTGATATCTAATATTTATACAATAGTTTTATGTCGTTGTGTTATAAGTATAAAAGTTTATTACATAATCTTGATTGCTTATCCACCACCTTTGTGCAAAATAACAAGTTTTACTTCATTTACTTTGACAATTTCCACAATATAGTTTTCAATTGGTACAAATCTTTATTTATTATTAAATTCAAATGGAAATTTATAGTATAATATTCAATTAAATGCATATTTATTCGTTTTAGATATAGCCATGTTTAGTAGAAACCAAGCGGTAAATTAAAATCTCATTGGTTCCGCCCATCTACACGTTTCTATTAGCCAGGCGAATGTAACAAATTGGAAACAATCATTTATAACTAGATGGTCGCAGTCGCGGAGCGGCCATCGTAAGCCTTGACCGTACTACGCCTTAGTATTTAATACTCTTACCGATAAACTCAAAAAATGTTTTTTTTTTTGTTAAAGCATACGACAAAAAAGTTAAAAAGTCAGCACTACAACAAAAAAGGATGTTTCTCAAGGTTCCGTTTTTGTTCCGAGAATGGATGACTGAAAAAAACTATATTTTTTTAACAAGCTTTTAATAATAAAACTCTAAAGTAAATAATCACAAAGAAATTAATATTAGTATGTTCCAATCATAGGTTCATCGTCATTCAAGATGTCCACTGCTGCACATCGGATTCCCCAAACATCACCGCGTTATCTTTTCGTTGCCGACTTTTTATTTTTCCTAAATTTTCAAGGGTCCATATTCAAACGTTCTCCGTGCCGTAAGGGTTCCAATCATCTCAAAAGAACACTGCCAGAATGTGCCATTCCCATACTTCAGGGGAAGTTTGACAGCCAGAATGTTTTGTGCTGGGTTTTCGGAAGGGGAAAAAGACGCTTGTCAGGTAATGTTAAAAAAATATACTGTCCTGAAGTATTTAAACTAAATAAAGCTAGCAATGAAAGCAGAGAAGAAGGAAATTAGAAATGGTGATGCACTGTTAGCATCTTCATCAGCCGATAGCAGTTCTAATTAAATTAGTAGCGTCAAAAGTATGTTGGGCGCGCAGCTTATGTCACAAACCGCCTTCAAAACCGTCAGTTTCTGTACGTCATTTGTTTCATAGGGCGAGTAACCGCGACACGTTTGGTTTGTGTGGAAGGTGATGACAAACATACCGAAGGATTACCCCCTATAGCTGCGGCTACCGAGGCGGCTCCTTAAGACTGACACTGACTTGCAACTTTTATCTGTAATGTATCATTCGAGTCGAGCTTGGTTACACAAGACGCGGCGAACACTTGCTAAGAGCACTTGACTCAAGCGAGATACGTTGTGCTTGCGATGACGTGTCAAACTGCACTGACTTGTTTGTTACCATGTGCTCGCAATGCTCGCATCGAGCGGCTCGGCTCGCTGCACTGTCTACTTCTAATTCGTTTCAAAGGAATTCACGAAGAAGCGGCAGTCGAGTCGAGGATCCGGCGCTTGCATAGAGCGGCTCTGCTCGCTGCACTGACTACTGTAACGCGTTACAAAAACACGATACATTACAAACAAACGTTTCAAGTCAGTCTCCGCCTTTAAGGCTCGTACACACTGGCGCGAGGCGACAGCGCGACCCGCCGTGTCGCATCTGTTAGCAGAAGCTTTTACTCTGTGGGCCTCTCCAATAAAACACTATTAAACTCGATCCTCATGTTCTCTAAACCAACTGCCATTACATAACATACAAACATAATCAGCCTATTATGTTCCCACTGCTGGGACACAGGCCTCCTCTCTGGAGAGGGAGTGGGCCGTTATTCACCACGCAGGCCCAGTGCGAGTTGGCCATTAGCCCTCCCTTGAATATCATGTCAAAACCAAAGTAAAAGTCAAATCATTTATTTCCAGTAGCCATTAAAAAGAACCTTTGAACGTTAACATTTACCAGACAATGTAATTGATTCTAGTCGCCCCTTCCAAAAAGTGGTTTCGTATAGAGAAGAATGCAAAAGTAACTGTTCTCCATAGTAACTCATATTCAATTAAAAAGAACTATTTTTGTAAGCTATATTAGATTTTATTGACTTCATTGGTAAATTTGCCAAAATATCAACAAAGAATGAACTAAGTATCGATGTTCTATTACAGGGTGATTCTGGAGGGCCAGCAGTAGCGTACGACCGGCTTCTCGGAATGGTTTCCTTCGGATACGGCTGTGCTACTCCGGGGTCATTCGGCGTTTACAGCAAAGTGGCTAAAGTCAGGACTTGGATTGAACAGACCACTGGCATTAAATTTGACTAAAGCATTTTGTAATAAAACATTTTGGAACGTTGTGGATTTTATTTCTGTTGAAGTACTTTCTACTTCAATCTTTATAACAATTACTGGATAATAAAAAACGGCTTTGTTATTGAATTGTATTTATATTAGGTGACACATCTTTGGAAACATTCTCCTGTTCTTCAACATAATTTTTTTATGCCTCATTATTTTCAAAGGAACTGCATTCTTAAGCTATTAAATTCTATTGTATTATTGATCAAGTCATGTAAGTACGGTTTAAGTATGTTATGCAAAAATTAAATGCAATTTTTAAGTAATATTTTGTTATTGAGAAAAACTACTCCAGTCCCTGCTCTCATATTGTGTTCGTTTCACGCCCCTTAATGACAAATTCTTGTTCTTTAAGAGCTTCTCCAACTAGCGAAGGCTGGCAGTCAGCTGCGTATTATGCGCATTCAGTCAACTCTATTACCCTTTGGTTACTTTCAGGACAACTTTGTAAAATGCTGAGTTCAACTCATTCGTAGCATCTGTCTTTCTACGTTTGCTAAAATCAAAGCACGAATAACATAAATCAATGTGCTAGTGTTGAATTACTTTATAATGTAATTTCGAGCTATCTTTAGAATTGAATGTGGCCTATAATTCCGTTTGACGATTACGGTTCCCTTCTTTCTTTTATAGAAGTTTAAAAACAATCCAGTTTTTTTCTTGGCTGTAGTAGTAAACAATAAGCTATTCCGCTGGATTGTTACCACATAAATCTTACCAAGTACAAAAAAACAAGAAACAGTGTGGCTTAATTATGCTCATGAAGGTGTGCTTAAGTTTATAGGTTTGTGAAATACTACTACATATAAGGCAACGTTGCGGTTTAAAAAATTAAAATCAAAAGTAATTTATTCAAACTAGGCTGAGATTCAGCACTTTTTGAACGTCAAAATCACACAAGACTCTCCTTAAAGCTTCAGTTGGAAAGAAGAAGTGGCGTAAAAAAGTCCCCAGCTGCATATCTGTTTGTTCAGTTATAAGAACTTGATTCTATATGAAGAAGATGCAGTCATACAAATTGAGAAGAGTATGCTTAGATGGTTTGGTCATGTTGAGAGGATGAATGAAAGGCGACTAACAAGGCATATGTGTATGGAAACGCCAAAAGCAGGGGAGGAGGATATGTAGTGACCTTATTGGTGATATCTTTGGAATGGTCAGGTGCGTAGTACTCGCAATTGGCGTGCGTGTATAACTTTTTTTGTGTGTGGGAAATCATCAAATGACTTCTCCCGCTCTCTGGGCGGAGCGTGAGGGCGTGTCAGACTTTTACTGACTAAAAGCCATACGTGTTCCTTCAGTTGCCTGTGCCAGGGACCCTGGCAGGCATCGGCCCCATCGGACCCCGTCACTTGAACACGACGCGCTGTCGAGCCGCGTCTGCTCCGGGCGAGCTACCCATTGCACCCAGTGTATGACATGAGGGGCGATTTCCTTATTTTTAAGAACATCTGCATTATAATCCCAGTCTCAATCCGTCAAAAATACAATTAATTTACAAACATTTTTGACTGCGACTTGAATTTGAAAGTTTTTAAGTACGAGAGTTGGACTTCAGATCAGTATGAACGTAAACGAAGTTCAAACTCAAAACATTTATTTCAAGTAAACCATTTACAGGCACTTTTGAATTTTAAAGGAGGCGGTCAGTCAGAAATATGAAGCCCATTCCAAAGCGTAGTAGGTACCTATGGAGAAGAACGGACAAGAAACTCCATGGAGTCTCTTTTAAATAATATTGTTCTTACAAATATAATAGTTAAGGACATTATTAATGTTGATCCTATATGTGAGAATGAAGTAGAAACGCTGTACACGTTAGAAGCACGATGAAAGGCAATAGGAGTTTTGAAGGATGGTAGAAGGTGGCGGTCTGTAGTTTCTGCGAAGAAGGCGTGAGTTTATGTATGTCTATGTGTACTCTAGGACCCGTTTTACAGAACCTCACTCAACACTCAAACATTACTTAAAACTTGTTTAAAGCCTTTGATTGGTTGAAACTTGTTTGAAGTAATGCTTGAATCCTGAGTGGAATTCTAGAGGCTCCACGACTGCGCTCTTGTTTTAATCTCCAACTCAAAACTGAATCCTGTTTGATGTACCCTTTATTAGACACACTAACTGTTATTTTTCTATGGCTACCGTTCATCTAATGCATTGTAATGATACTGGTTCGTTTGAAGATGACAGACGGAATGAAGTGACGTTTAAGTGCCGATTTCACCAATGAATCTTAACGCCATCAGCACTTTCAAACCCAGTTCAAGAGCTGTCGGTGTCAATATTTAATTAAAAAAATTACACTGGCAGCTATTGAACGCCATTTAAAGTGCTGAACGCGTTCAGTATCATTGGTGAATTCCACACTAAATCTGTTTAGAGCTGATGCATTTTGTGGTGCAAGCAGATCTAAATGTCATTGATGAGTTTAGACATTCATAAGAATATGATCAGTGCATTTATAAATGGCATCAACAGTTTCGTAGATATTTTTGTCATTAATTTATTCATCAACAGATTTTCTGACGAATGTTTATAGATTTCTAAAAGGTACTCGTAGCATTATCAACATAAGTAACGTTCTCACTGATGGGACACAGGCTCGAACTCACAACCTGCAACTCGTAAATCGGGGCCGACACCACTGGGTCGCCACTGCTCGCGTAAAGGTACGCATGCGCTCCTTTAATTGCCAAAAACTTAATGACATCACACATTATTTCTTTAACATCATTTTCACAATTTTGCGCTTGAATACCTATTAATGATTTTTATTGGAATTTTGATTAAACGCATTAGTTTCTGAGCTGTAATGTTTTTCTTATTTATAGTGTTTTTAACTAACTTTGTCTTCGTGCGTAGGTGAGTGAGTGGCACGTGTGTTGATAATGATGACGTCATAATCAGTTTTTTTTGTTATGCTGGGATTAAGGAATCTGTTTAATTTCGGTCACGGATGGCAGATGATCTTGGTTCCGTAGCAAAATATTGTCTTTTTTCATAACCTCATCAAACTTGCTTATGACCATTTCATCAGGTCCCTAGAATGAGTATGATGTTGAAAGGGTCAGCAAAGGTTAGTTACGTGAATTGATTGCAGATTCACAGATTTTTTGATGAATGTATAGGAGCCAAAGCACTGATGAGCAATCCACAAGAAAAGACGGGTTCTACTTCAGTAGGAAATACTTCCAGTATGCTTATTTTTAGGAATATACAGAATTTCAAATGAATAGAAAATTATCGTTCATGCTTTCACTTAAACGCTCATTTTAATAAGGTTGTCTTAACATTATATTATTGAACTTTTTATATTCAGTATCATTGGTGGATACGAAATCAGAATCACTAACGCTCCATACCAAGTCAACTATGGTGATGTGTGCGGTGGGGCCCTCATTCATAAGAAATGGGCTCTCACTACAGCTCATTGTGGGTAAGTCTCGTTCATCATAAAGTCAAAGTCAAAGCATTTATTTCAAATAGGCATAGAGCATACGGCACGGCGTGAGAGGCGACGCGCGGTAGGAGCAGCGGAGCACGCGGCATGCGCGGTGCGCCCCACTGTTCGTCCAGTTAGTCGACGACACCGGTCATTATATACTTTGTAGTCTCGATGAAAGGGCCTGATAACATCACTGAGTCCACCCGTTCGCTGCCAGCATACCACATGTTCTACATTTTGAAAGGCACTTTTGAACGTCAAATTTTACATTAAAATTTTTATTGATTCTGCTTCTCGGGTGCTGGGCGTGAGGACTTATCTCCCTTTTGTTTTGTAGATTGATTTCTCTTCCTCTCATTACTTGAAGCTTTTACGATGTTGTAGTACGTAAGTGCAATTGAATTATATAATTTTAAGGGTGTGAGCCTGGAGATCTGTCATACAGGTCCTGAACCCAGTTACAGACTCCAGCTCTCAAAAAGGTTTGACTCTGCCCTGAACACCTGATACCATGTACCAAACTTGTACCTTTGTGGGAGAAATAAATTATAAAATTGAAATTGAAAAAAATGATTCTAGGCGAACTGAAGAAATATGTAAAACGCCGGTACGGAACCCGCGGCGACGACGAACAGGGATGGACTTGGGCACAGATAATATCAAAGTCAAAGCATTTATTTCAAATAGGCCCATAAAAAGGCACTTTTGAACGTCAAGATTTACATAAAAAATGCCACTTCCAAAAGGTAGTTTCGTATGGAGAAGGGGCAAGAAACTCCACCGTTACTCTTTTAAAATGTTTCACTTTATTTTTATACATGAATTATATATCTATATGTGAAGATGCGCCAATAATAAAAATACTATACTACAATTGGTAAAAACTTAAAATAAAGCAAAGACATATAAATTAATCACGTGATAGGTACTTACATGGTGCTCACATATTCACAAACAGTAAAAGTATATGATCATCTTGTGGCCAACCACCGAAGTCTACCATAACATACCTATGGACTGATGTCAAGAACATGGGTTTAATTGCTGAGCATAGGATGCTCGTTACCGGATTAAAGGGTTGTTGTCATATTTATAATGTAAATGGCAGTCGATCTGTTACCACCTTGCTGAGTGAGCAAAGCTTGTGCTCTACCACAGCTTGAACTTATTGTATATTCCTTGGTAATGTAGTGATTGATGAGATAAATGGTGTAAAGATCACTC
Source organism: Dasypolia templi (assembly GCA_963555695.1). Taxonomy (NCBI): domain Eukaryota; kingdom Metazoa; phylum Arthropoda; class Insecta; order Lepidoptera; family Noctuidae; genus Dasypolia; species Dasypolia templi. The sequence continues at coordinate 6,015,102 of OY743162.1, read as the reverse complement.
CTACTCGTATGGAAAAGGGAGGATCTTCTAGCCATTAGTGTCTGATGGGCAACTGCACAGCGATTGATGTCGGGATGTTGCATATATGCTAATTGTGCGGTAAACTCTGCTTGCGCGATGCAGGATTTTGCGTGATACGTAGTCGCATGTGGCGGTTTTTTCGCCACCACTTTTTTTTTTTAACTAGATTGTAATAGCAGGTAATAGTAGCAAAGAAACTGATGCTTCTTATCTATCAACAATATAAACATGTTTATAATTTTGGTATTTTATTTTCAGCACCAACCACACCTACATCCGTATCGGCAGTTCCTACCGTCTAAAGGGCACTGAGGTCACCATTGTAGACCACATCGTCCATCCGCAGTACAAATCGAAGCATGGCTTTGACTACGACATCCAACTCCTGGCTTTGAACCGTCCCCTCCGACTAAGTAAGCTGGTCCATACGATCCAGTTAAGTGGGGTTGTTGGACAGCATATTTATATTGCTGGATGGGGTTATCAGAAGGAACAGGTGTTTTTACTTTGTTGAATTTTGGCTGTCTAGATTTTAATATTATACCTCCCTTGTTTTTTTTTCTTTCGTGTCCATGGCAATCTATGTATAATATTATTGAGTCAGCCCAGAACGGAGATACGGGTTTGGCGCCATCAGTAGCTTCCTTCAATATTCCTGTAGCGTGAGACATCTCTTGTATTTCCCAAAGGTAAAGGCAGTGGGGTTAACTGCATAGAACATCCACATTTCGCTAGTTATATATTTTCATGATAGAAAGTCCCAGTAGCATTAGTCTCAAACTGGGGATAGAACCCAGACCTTACGCTCAGCACTACTTGCGACCGTAATTAATATCTTACGTTGGTCAATTAGTGCAATGCCAGAGTGACGGCTACGCATCAGAAGTGCGACTCCCTAACAAAAAAAAAGTTATGGCACAAAGAAGGCAAGTCTTTATTTAAAAAAAAACATAGTGATGTAGTCAAACGCAAGGTTTTTAATCATATAAAAAAAACATTACATAGATAACACCGCGCTTTTATTTCCCGCAGAGTTGAACAGAGTTTATAGTATCAGCCACACTTTGCTAGTAAAAAATAGTCCTCCAGATCGAATTTCATGGGAGCCAATCTCAGCGGAGACTAGCCGAGAGAGATATCATAGTGCACAAGTGTGTGTGCAGACACAGGTGCACTCACTCTCATAGTCCGGTGGAACGGCAATCTGACACGATCAGAGAGAGATCAGGCGCAGGATCAACGGCACGACCCCGAGGCACGGAGTTTTGACACCGCCAACTTACAAACTCCAGCCTGTTATTGAGAAATCCCTAATGGAGAAACCCAATAACACTATGCCACTAAGACCATACTCAGCAGTCCCAGTTGGGACCACAAGACCAAAAAACGCCGACGCCATTAAAATAAATAAGACACAAAATACATTAATACGTGGGACACTCAAAAATTTTACCGAAAATAAAAATAAATGTTCTATAGATAAATACCTAATATAAAATTCTCGTGTCGCAATGCTTGTTACCTAACTCCTCCGAAACGGCTGGACCGATTTGTATAAAATTTTGTGTGCATATCGAGCAGGTCTGAGAATCTGCCAACATCTATTTTTCAAAAAAAAAAAAGCAAAACAACGTTTGCGGGGTCAGCTAGTTTTTGGAGGAGAGTACTTTATAAAATCTTTATAAAGTACTCTCCACTAGCCTCTATACGAATCTCTTGATACGTAACTCGCCTATTGTCTTGGATTAAATTTTTCCCTGCTAGCACGTTTTCTTCCGCAACAGCCGTCAAAGGGCGACTTTCTGAGTGGCCTGTTAAATTAACGTTTTTTTTATATCAGGGTGACTACCTAGAAACTCTTCAGCAAGTCCAGATCAAGATGGTTCCAATACAAGAGTGCCAAGATGTGAACAACTCTTGGTACAATCATACACTTACTTCGAGGATGTTCTGCGCGGGAGGGTGGGGACATGATGCATGTCAGGTGGGTTTTTGTCCAGGTTATATCAAAGTTAAATATGGAAAACAGACCTCCTCTTCCACCAGGCGAAGTCGAGATACAAAAAGAGTCCATTTGAAAAACAAAGAGTGGTCGCCGCTGTCTGTGAACTTTTAATATCATGAATGATTTGCTGATGAGTTTCCAAATATTGAAACAAAGTTTAAATGCCAATTTCTCCAATGAAACTGAACGTGATCACCTCATTTAAAAGCTGCGTTCAAGAGCTGTCAGTGTCAATATTTCAAAGAAAAATAATGACACTGACAGTTCTTATGTACTGATCGCGTTAAGTCTTATTGGTAAAATTCGCCCTAAACGTTTAATGCTACACAGCATTGTTGTAGTATTTCTCAGGCTGAACTGTTGAACATAAGACCTCTTTTTGCCAACTTCTTGATCTTCCCATGAGTTTCAAGGAACAAAATTTGTATTCCTATTGATGGCAAATCTATGCAGCTCATTTTTATTCGAACGATGAAAAGTTAACAGTAAGGTCGTAGTCTTTTTCTTTTAAACTGGCCAAGTTCATGTCAGACCACGCACAATGAAGGGTTCCGTAGATCAGATGAATTTATGCCAAGAACAAACTTAACATTGTAGTTGAAAAACATGTTCCCCCATACATCGATATACATCACGGTCAATTCTAAAATGCAAAAATGTTAGTTTGTGAGCGCAAAAAACAATTTTTACTTGCGCTGTGAAAACTGGCTTCCTTGCAAAATTTGATGATTCTAGGTTGACGGGAAGTAGCCTGTAGGTATTGGTTTTCATTTATTTGCGAATATCAAAATATGTCGCATAAATCGCCGTATTTTTTTATTGTGTTGACTTAGAAGCTTAAGATTTAATTAGAGCTCCAAGGGACCGTAGTCCTAACTATTTGATATTTATTTCAACTCCTTTCTCAGAAAAAGGGTCTTGACAGACTGACAGATGGACAGACAAACGGACAGACGGACAAGACGAAGCGATCCTGTAAGGATCCCGTTTTTTTTCCTTTTGAGGTACGGAACCCTAAAAAACGTATGAATTTTGTTCTAGGGCGACAGCGGAGGAGCAGCAGTATCATTCGGCAAGCTCGTCGGCATCTCGTCGTTCGGCTTCGGCTGCGGTCGAAGTATGCCCGGCGTTTACACGAATGTCACCGACAGCAGTATTAGAGAATGGATAAGTTATTATACTGGTATATAGAGAGAGTGTTTTGTTTTATTTATTAACTGGTGAAGAACAGCCACATTTCGAGAGTTATGTCAGTCCCAAGCCTATGCCATTGATAGAGAACAAATCCTGCCTCCGGGCTGCTACTGAGAACTCACTAACGCAAAACCTTATCCGTCCCATTACAAATCGAGTTCTATCTTTGCTGCAAGCTCTAACCCTCAAGTCAGTTTTTAGAATTTAGAACTATATTTTCGAGATAAAGTTCCTGATACAAAGCTGAGTAATTAAACTTTAAGTTTTAAAGTCAGCTTTTGAATTAAGAACTTACACAAATAAAGATCAAAAGAAACAAAATGACTCGATCGTTTAAACCTGATCTAATGAGAGACCCTGTTTTGTAATAACGCCAAAAAAGCGACTGAAGGATCGAATCCAGAACTCTTTAATAAACAGTCATGCATACGACCACTCGACCAAAGGGGTATTAGAATTTCTAAAGACAAAAACAGCCTGAAATTATGTCTCCGCAACGTTGTCAATAGATGCCCATAACACTACCAGCATTTCTAATCATCAAACTAAAAGGCAATCAAATAGCATTAATAACTTTTAACTAATCACCAGCTACTCACTAGCTCAATAATCCCCACCTACACTCATCACCCCACTTATTAGCTTTGTAATCAGTAGAGAGATAAATTCGGTGTATTCGCTGTCAATGAACTTTGGTGAGCATCGGTTTGATCGACAGACAAAAGCCAATCGAACTCTATTTGATGCAACTATCGCTACCATGCGTATGTAGTACACTGTTTGTCAATGGGGTTGGCTGATTTAGAGGGTCTCTTTTTGGTTATTAAATTTCCATACAAAAGAAAATGAAGTTTTTTGTTGTTGTTTAAATTATGCAAGTTTCTAGATGGAAGACTATGAAGATATTTTGAGGAGACTTTACACTTCACTTTTTTTTTGATTAAAGTTTTCTTTGAGTTTATTTTTTCAGGGTTGTAGGTAATTATAGCAACTTTCTTTCTTTGGAAAATTTGCATAAGTATGACCAAAATACTGGCAAAATAAATAATGAATTTGAACATTTTCAATTTTGTAGCTTAAATTCACTAAACTCACTCAGGCGACCGCACAGAAGTCGATAGCGAACTCATTTGCTTTTTGAAGCAAAACATCGGGGAATTACAAATCAATCATCATTTTCCTCAAGCAAATCGAATAGAAAAAAAAACGACACGGAAACAAAATTTTGAACGCATTCAAATAGAGAAGTAGGTAGATAACAGGATTCAAACCAACAACTTTGCACATAAAAACCATATCCCAAACAGCCACGTCTAGCAAAATAAACTATTAACACTTCGGCATCAGAATCACGAATCATTCAATTCCATAACTGAACACGGCTATTGTTTTCACAGCCGCTTTAAATCGCTTTAAGCTCAGCTTTGAGCGATAGTCAGTGTCGCTGCATCAGCTGCATGTGTTGAATCCTACATATTTGATGTGCCACGCATCCGTGTTAACGCTGAAGGGTTAACTTGTACTATCCGCAGTTTGTGAGAGAATGCCTATGGCGGTTTAGGGTTGATAGAGAGACCAACTCATGTAACTTATTGAATATTTTTAGTTCTTCTATAAATTTGTAAAGAAGAAAGGTAGGATATTATAGTTTTATTTGAGGTAGTTAGGTAATTAGGATTTTGAGAATTAAATTATTTTTCATGAGTGTTACTGTAGGTTAGTACCTAAATGTTTGACTTGCGTACTTCTGATTAATTGCGTAATTCAGTTCAAATTCATAGTTGAAAAAATTTTCTTCATGTAGGCTATTCTAGGGCTGTTTTGAACGTCATTTAAAAGAAAATACCTGCCTCGTTGGTCTAGTGGTCGCAAGAGCTACTGCTGAGCATGAGGTCCTGGGTTCGATTCCCAGGTCGAGCAAAGTTTTATTTGGTTTTTCTATCATGAATTTCTCAGTAGCAGCCCGGAGTCTGGAGTTGTACCCGGTATTACATGGGACTTAAACATAACTGGTGAAATGTGGGTGTACTGTAGGCACACCTCTGCCTAACCCTTCTGGGATTACAGGCGTGATGTTATGTTATTCTGTGGTCATAGTACTATCCAGGGTCGCTTAGTTTCTAATACTTTGTACTAGCTATAATAATTTTATTCCTGCACCTACATCACGACCACCTGACCTGGGAATCGAACCCAGGACCTCAAGCTCCCTGCCAGGGTCGCGGGTTGTTTGAAAGAGATACTGTGGCCCTGGCACGGGCAACTGAAGGAACACGTGTGGGTTTTAGTCAGTAAAAGTCTGACAAACCCTCCCGCTCCACCCAGAGCGGGAGAAGCCATTTGATGATATTCCAACCAAAAAAAAAGCACCTCATGCTCAGCAGTAGCTCTTGCGACCACTTGAGCAACGAGGCAGTCAGTCAGTAGTCAGTCAGTTTTAAGTTTTATATTTATCTATTATTATTTTGTACCTTAATTCCTGAAACAATGCCGTGGCCAAATTATTATTATTACTACATTTGGCTCGCGTGCCATTGGTTGACCATGCCTTGTGTAGAAGGTAAGGTTTTAGTAATAAAGAGAGGAAGTGATTTTTTTTATAAGTATAGAAAGGCAATTCTCGTATTTTAAGATCGTTAAGCATTCTAATCTGAGTCTAAATCTGTCAAAAAACAATCAACTTACATTAATTTTTGATTGTCGCTGAGATGAGCTTGCGACGAGAATTTGAACGTTTTTTACGACGTACGAGAATTGGCCCACGCATCATCATAATTAGTTAATATTTTAGCCGCCATGCAGGATAGTTGCATTCCGATTTAAAGTGACTTTACAATTTTATCTTTGACAGAGGGGCGCAACGCAATGTAGTTTTGAATGAGAGTGGTTTTAGAACGAAAAGAAAGAAAGAAAATAATGTTTATTTACGGTAAACATGACGCAGTGATCGAACACAAACACCAAAGAGAACAAATCGGGGGAAAATATGCGTCACATCCACGCAAAACGGCCATCGCTCAGCTTAATGCTACGACCCTATGCGAGACAGAGCCCCAGCGCTGGTTTTCAGCGACAGTCGGCGTTGAATGACGTCGACCAGTGTAGCAAACGCTAAGATGACTATAAAAAATAAAAATACATACACATAATAACTAGATAAGTGTTCAACAAAATAAAATAAAAAATATTTATAAAAATGGTAACATTCCGGCCATTGAAAGCTCACGCGCCGTTAGCCTTTGATAATCTGTGCGCGCAGCTGTCATTTAAAATAGGTTTGACGTTTTGACAACTGTTTATCTTTTCGTTATAAAATGATGCAGTAGCCTACTGTTTGTATGTTTCTGTTTGTTTGTATGAGTGTACATAAATGGTTAAATAAAAATAAATAAATAAAAGATTTATTTAAAACTAAAATGTAAAAATGAATAATTCTGTGTGTATAGAAATGATTTTTCAACACGATATCTTGTGAAACCTCTACGGACCTACTTGCTCTACGTCAAAAAACGCAGGTTTAAGCAAAATACTCTTTATTAAAATTGTTTTTAGAGTCACTTTTTCCCAACTCTACGAAGAGAAGACAAATCACTTTCTTAACAAAACGTCATTATTTCTTGAATTATGACATCGCGCCTTAGAAATCTTTCTACAATCTGTAATTCTGTCTTCCTAATCTATAATAGCAATGAAACGCATGCAGCAAACTTAAAACCTCTGTCTACATTTAGTGACAATCAAGCATATCATACAACAATTAAGCACATTTCCACGCCCCGTCAAATTCTGTACATTTGAAATCCCCAAAAAAATATCGGCATTGCCCGTTGCCAGTACGGAATTACCTGCATTAAGGAGCTAAAGTAAAAACAATCCAAACTGATATGATAACGAATTCATTCCTGACATCGACGGAAAATATTACGATTTCAATATCAGTAAAAGCAAACGGCAGACAGGCAAGTTAAAACTGCATGAAAAACAGCGCGCCATAAAATTTGAATCGAGAAAAATTTGTCGAAAATCATTTTCCATTTTCCAATTTTTCGAGTATCTCCCACCTCTCAAGCCGAGTCCTTATATACAACATAACGCACACATGAAAAGCTTAATGTAATTAACTGTTCAATTTTGTATAAATACATAAGAGTGTGCGTTTTCGTGTGCAAGTATGTGTAATGTACAGTCGCGAACACTGCGTTCGTGTGGGTATATTTTATCCAACACTGTTTGGTGTATATTGACGTGGGGTAGAGCGGGTAGTTTCACCCCCCAAGTGGGGGTGATGACGATGACTGCGAGTCTGCGCAGTTGCCAGAAAGGGATGGAGAGACAAAAAGATATGGCTATAGTGTAGGCATGATTAATACTAGTGATTTAACCAGGAATCGGGCTGTTGATGAATGATTGTTCTTTAGTATTTACTGATGATTCGATGTATACGTCGACGATTAAAAAATCACAACCTAAAGCACAGAACAAATACATAAGTCAATCCTATCCTTTCAATCCAGAAATATCAACATCGATTTCTTTTTAATCGCCTTTTCAAAACGAAATGATAATCATAATGACAAACTTACCACAAAAAAAAAACATTGTCATTTCTAACACCCACACACACCTACTGAGCGCACATCATTGCGCTGGTTCCCCTTAGAACCAGCGCAATGATGTCGTTATAACGTTACAAGCTTCCCCAATGGTAATTCGACCCCAAGGCGTTTGGTCAGTCAAAATTCTATCATTGTCAGTCGAATGATTTTCGAGATTGGTTTCCGCAGACAGACTTATTGCTGATCAAGCCTATTAATATTGCTTCAATCATCGAAGGGATAGGGGAGTTACAGGCGATTGAGTCGCGAAATTAGTGATTTTTCAATTTTCTAAGCTTCCTAGACCTACAATTGTTGACTGATAAATAATTTTTATTTCTGTAAGTGGGTTTGTACAAACACTTTTACACGTCAAACATTTTTTTTTAAACTAGATGAGGTCGGCGTTTCCTATCTGACTACTCTGAGAAGAAAGGCCGAAACAAACTCAGAGGTCACAGTCTCTTTTAAAGCCCAGACATAATCTTGGTCAGATAATGTTAAGAACATGTGGATTGATGTCTGAAATGGTGTTTTGAGGAAAGAACCAAACAGATTGAGTGGACCTGTAAAGTCAGTGCACGTATTTGTCAGTAATCGTACAGCTCAACTCAAAATATAAGGAGCTCAACGATTCGACGAACAATACCAAAGAAAGGACATTGGGTAGGCCGCATAATTACTCAAACCGCCAGACCAAGATTACGATTAAAACTAACTGAGATAATAAAATAAAAATAAAACAAAAGTATAAAACAATTACCCACATAGTCTTAACATTCACAATAATAACAATAAAATAACTGTTACTATTATGTTTACTGAGACTTGAGAGTGAGTCGCTCTGTGTTAGATCAGAGGAGCATTTTTGAATCAACATGCTTGCAACTACGTCCATCACTCTCGTGCCGTAAATCATCACACTCTTCAGGATAGTTTTCTATCAACTTTTAAAGTAAGGAGATTGTATCATCAATCGTTTCTATACAAGATTTGTCGCAATAAATTTGATTGTAAACCTAATAAACCATCATCGTTTCCAACTTTCGTAATCATGATAATTACTAATACTCATAGTCTATTCGGAAATAGTATATGTTCTCATTAGTCTGTTCTGCGCCGAAACGGTGCAGAACCAACGTAGGAGAACGAGCTCCTCGACGTCGACCAATGAAAGTACAGCGATAATTTTGCTGAAATTGTCATACTTGCTTTGTCACTCACACAGTTTAAAAATTGTATTTATAAAAAATCCTTTTTAATACCAAATTGTTTTAGTTGTTATATTATTATATCTAGTTTGTCCCACGTTATTTCACAATGCTCATTAGTTAATCCATGATAGGCAATTGTTTGCTAATGCTCAAACTATTTTCACTGTGAGATTAATTTTTGGATTGCGATGCTGGATGCGTTTGTTAAATATCTGTACCTTAATTTTAAGCATTACTGCGCAATTGTTTGCAAACTTATGTAACTGTAGATGGGATAGATGTCACATAAAATGACTTACGGGTCATTGAAAAGCTGACTAGCTGAAACTCAAACTCAAAGCATTTATTTCAATTAAACCATTAACAGGCACTTTTGATTGTCAAGGAGAGCTTTATACTCGTATTTCTGTCAGTCAGAAATATAAAGCTAGTTGCCCGGTCCAAAGCGTAGTAGGTACCTATGGAGAAGAAAGGGCAAGAAACTCCATGGACACTCTTTTATATAATATTTTTCTTACAAAAATACTAGTAACATCATTAATGTTGATCATCATCGTACTGCCCAATGTATCACTTTTTCACATGATCCCTCCATCTTTTATTGGGTCTGTCTACCGCTTTTCTTATGCATCATAATCAGCCTATAATGTTCCCACTGCTGGGACACACGCCTCCTCTCTGTGAGAGGGAGTGGGCCGTAGTCCACCACATGGGCCCAGTGCGGGTTGGTAGATGTTCCATGTCTTCGATTTTTTCGGTTTCCACACGACGTTTTCCTTCACCGTTTTGAAAGTAGTGGTGATGAAATAATTAACACAAAGTGAAGCGTCTGTGTGGGTTCGAACCTACGACACACAACTCGTAAGTAACCGTTACTACTGGGCCTCCACTGCTCTCATACTGCTCTTTTCCTACAGCAACCCACAATCATACTTATTTTCCGCGTAACGATGTATCTGGCCAACCCTATCTTCAACCAAATTAGAAAAACGTAAGCTCAATTAACTGCATTAAAAGACATGTGTACATTTACGATGAAAATCCATGTACAATTAGAAATTACCATTTCGTTTGCAAACATAACTAGTTTTCTTGCAGAGAGAAACAATAATATATATTGGTGTTTTACTCGGAATGTGAACCTGGACCCTTTGACCAACATGCATCGCTAATAGCACAATAGATAACGCTAACATCCTGGTAGGATCCGATTGCCAATTTATTGATTATAGGTTCGAATCCCTGGTGATAATTTCCTGTATTTTTAGAGGTCTGTTGGTAAGAAAGATGAAATAGTTGTTATTTTTCTAAACATTTCGTGTTTGTGTAATTGTATTGTAAAACCGAGTGGAAAGCTTTTTGGATTTAAAGTATTATATTTTGTCTATTTTTTTCTGGTTTGCAATTAGGTTACAGTTTTCGAAAGAGACTTTTCGAGTATTTTTAACATACACATGCAACAATATTAGAACCGAAAATCAAAGGTTTGCCTAAACATTATTAACATAACATCACGCCTGTAATCTCTAAAGGGTTATGCAGAGTACCTATAATAACAGCCACATTTCGCCAGTGTTTTTTTTTAATGTCTCATGTAATAAGGGGCGAGCCTATTCATGCCCATCAACCGGGCATAAATCCAGACTCTGAGAAATTCCTGTAAACAACCCAATAACACTTTGCCCGAACTGGAATCGAACCCAGGACCTCATGCTCAGCAGTGGCGCGGACAGTATCCCCTTTATTAACAAACACTGCTTAAAGTCAAGAGATTTTAATCGACAAAAAAATTAAGGTTAAGCAGACATTAATTAGTACTGTAGTGTATATGTTTATTAGTTATGTAAACACTAGCTCATGCAGAACAGTTGTGAGGTAACAGTCAACACTTATGTCAGCTGTCAGTTCACCACGAGTGGCAGGAAACAGTGGAGAAGTGAAGCGTGCCTACACTAGAGGCCTGAGGGCCTAGACAAAGTAACATTCGATGAGCGATGACGCTAGTAGAAAACCCAAAAAAATTATAGAATTGACATAAGCTATCGAAATGTCACGCGATCAAACTGAAACTCAAAGCCTTTATTTCAATTAAACCATTTAAAGGCACTTTTGAATTGTCAAGGAGTCGGTCAGTCTGAAACATGAAGCTACGTTTAGGCCATTACAAAGCGTAGTAGATACCTATGGAGAAGAACGGGCAAGAAACTCCATGGACACTCTTTTAAAGAATATTGTTGTTACCAATACATTAGTTACATCATTAAAGTTGATCCTATATGTGAGAACGATGTACAAAAACCGTACACGTTAAAAGCGTCCAGATAGCAGCAAAAAAAAAAAAAAAGATTAACATAAGCCCTGGCAGCTAAGAGACGACCAGTCAGTCCCAACTGACGGCGCCCGTTCACGAACATGACGCATAGATCAGCACCATTCAGCTTAACCATTTTGAAGGGAGCTAAATGGTCCAACACACGCGCCACCGTCAGCGAGACATTTGAGTGAGCATGACATACTATCAGCCGCCAGGGCACATTCAAGTCAATATAAGACATAAGATCATTGGTTAAGGCGCAGTTTCATAGTAAAGCGATGGCGATTGTTGAAATAGAATCGCTACGAATCGAATGTCATTTGTGTAGGTCCTCTGGTGTGGTTATGAGCCAGTGTGGTGATAGAATCAGCGGCGGTTTGATCCGTCAGAGAACGCACTTACTAAATTTTTTTTATCTTTGGGAAACAAAAAAAAAACAGTGATATAATATTCTGAAAAAAAATGTATATCTTTGGTAAGGATCCGGCGGATCGCTATTAACAACACGATTAGATTAACTTTGCTGGATAGGAAATAATCCCAAAGTTACCCGTTTTTCATCAAACTCAAAGCATTTATTTCAAATAAACCCATTACAGGCACTTTTGAATTGTCAAGGGGTCGGTCAGTCAGAAATATGAAGCTAGTTGCCCATTCCAAAGCGAAGTAGGTACCAATGGAGAAGAACGGGCAAGAAACTCCATGGACACTCTTTTAAATAATATGGTTACAGTAATTTGTTACATCAGTCTTGTTGAAATTAAACATGTGAGAACGATGTAGAAAGACCCGTAATAAAAAACATAAAAATCGGAAAAGAAAAATTAAAAATTAAAAAAAAGCCGTGGCAGCCAAGAGATGACCAGTCCCCACTGACGGCGCCCGTTCACGAACATGACGTATGGATCAGCACCATTCAGCTCAACCATTTTGAAGGGAACTTAATGATCCAACACACACGCCACCACCAGCGAGACATTTGAGTGAGCGTGACATACTCTCAGCCGCCAGGGCACATTCAAGTCAATGACAGACGTGCCCAGTATAGGGTAGCTTTATAGTAGGTACTACATAATGCTCACACGTGTGCTTTGCAATTATACAATACTAAAAGATTGAATTTATACAGTGCAAAGATAGTTTTTACAATTTTCAGCAGCTCCAACAATATTTCCGAATGCTAATCAATTGTTTAGGCGCCCTTGTGGAGCAGAACCAGCGTTGAGCCAAGCATTTTTGTCAGAGATGTAATCCTCCAACTTATAATATGCCTGGCTGCATAGTGTGCGTTTGATACAGGTTTTAAACTTCGTTTCATTCAGTTGGAGTATGTGGGGAGGTATTTTATTATAACATTTTAAACAGTACCCCATGAAGGATGAATCTACTTTAGCCAGCCTGAAACCCGGTTGAACCAATTGGTCCCTATTTCTAGTCCCATAGTTGTGTCTTGCACCTCTTTTACTGAAAATATTTAAGTTTTTCCTTACGTACATGATGTTTTCATATATATATTGACAAGGTACGGTCATGATGTTAATTTCTTTAAACAGTTCCCTTAAAGAATCGCGCCTGCGGAGGCCATATATTGCTCTAATGGCTCTTTTTTGCAGAATAAAAATAGACTCGATGTCTGCAGCGCGTCCCCATAATAAGATACCGTAAGACATGATACTATGAAAGTAACTGAAATAGACCAGCCTCGCGGTATCTACATTAGTAAACTGACGGATTTTTCTTACAGCATATGCTGCTGAACTTAGCCGTCCTGCAAGAGATGTTAAATGGGGACCCCATTGCAGCCTCGAGTCGAGCGTGATCCCCAAGAAAACCGTTTTATCAATCTCATATCATAATATTTAATCAATCTCATAGCTACAAAATAAACTGCTTTTTTATTTATTTTTATAAATATGAAACGGTAGTAAGAATGTTTACCACAATTCGCTGAGTTTGTCTTGGTAAAGTAATTAATATGTATAAATACCTACCAAAATGCGCGAGCGCAACCACTAGTGAGCCTACTTCAGTAGGCTTCAGAATCAACAGGATTCTACAATTACCAACGCTTATAATATTATAATGGGTGTGTGACTAAACATTTTGACAAAATATGTGTGTATGGTTTTTGTCCTTTATAATCAAAATGATCTTTACTATATCTAGCAGATAACTTTTTCAAACTTTTTTTTGAAGCTAGAAAGTATGGAATTGTCTTGTTGTTCTAATATTTGCATGCAAATTTATCATGAAATTTGTCATTCTTATTGCACTAACTATTTTGTACCTTGTAACGTAACTTTTAGCCGACTGGCCGAACGTGGTTACGTCAATGTTATTTTAGAATATAAAATACAAAATTACGTAAAAAAGATATTAAATTAAGAACTAGTCGAAGCTCGCGTAGGACGTTCCTCTGGCCCGCAGTCTGACACGAGGAAGCACACGGTCGCGAAGCAGCTCGAGGTTGAAGCAGGTCGCGTCGGCCGCTCCTCCGGCCCGCAGTCTGTCGAGTTGAAGCTCGCAGCAGCCTCTCCATGCTCACGGTCGCGCAGCAGCTCGAGGTTGGAGCAGCACGCATCGGCCGCTCCTCCGGCCCGCAATCTGTCGAGTGGGAGCTCGCAGCAGACTCTCCATCAGCCCGCAACTCATTGCGAGGGAGCTAGCGTCGGTTGTTGTTTCTTCAGGCAGCGTAGTCTCACGCCACGTTATTAGTTCTCTGCAATACGTCTCAAACTCCTCGGAGGTGATCGACTAAGTCGGAACACCTTTACGCACACAAGATGTTTATAATAAATTCACTGAGAATAACTTTTAGGAAGGTTTTATACGAGTATTTAAGTAGCTTTTAGAAAAACATAAACTGGCGAGTAAGAAAAATTGCGAAACGAAAGAAGCCAACAGAGCGAGCCAAAAGGACGAGTCAAAATAATGAGTCAAAAGAACGAGTTAAAAGAACCTGGTGAAAAGTAACGGTTGACTTATATAGCTCCTGGCGGACTTTCTAGAAGTGACTTTTTTCGTTTCAAATCCAAATACTTCTTAATTGTTTATCGGCCAGGAACAATAAAGATGGCTTACAGTGAGAACCTGGCTTTACGCTAGTTTTACGATACCTTTACAATAAATAGACGACCTCTTAGCTCTATACCATAGAAAAAGAAAAACTGACAGATGACAATGTTACATACAAAATGTCACAACATTCAATAAAAGGAAAATAATAAGAGATCACATGAAATGAGATAAACGGATGTGGAAAATAGACAGAGGTAGCTAAAGGTTTGCTTTAGTTTTAGTAAAATGAGTGTCATACAATTTTCATAAAGTCTTTAGTACCTACTGAATCATAGAAAGAATTGCATTGAATATAATTTGAAGCATTCAAGTGAAATTTTAAGTTGCGAAGACAAATGGTTTACGAGGAAAAAAAAAACGAAGTCGTAGTTTAAGGTGTCGTTTTTAATGTACGGGACTTGTAGTAGACTGTTCAGTTTTTTTTTTGTGTATCTCAGAAACTCAGAAACTTTCGGGTCTTGGAAATAAATACTTTCTGAAACAAAATATTTCAAACTTTTTGTACTATTTTGGTCGTTCTAAATTTGGTGGCCCCCCGCTCACACCCCTTAAATCGATGGATGATATAGAAACTTCCGACACCTTAAAAACACTTTTCTTTCATTACATTTTCAGAATTTCAACCTTGACCTATCAGTAATTAAAACAATCACCCCCAAATAGTTTTAGCCAACATTTAACAATGCTACTGACGTGCAACCTGTATCACTCGTGGCTAGTGCTTCGTGGCTATTTCCATTGAACGAGAAAGCGATCCCGCCGTACCAATTCCCGACAATGCTTTAAAATTGTTGCAGTCCCGAACACGGGACTAGTTGCTTCTCAATTGGAACCTAACTGTGTCAGTAAACTGTTCGTAGACATAGATGTTTTCCTGTTTTTGGTTAAATATGAAGTTTTTGTTTTTGGTGAAGGTAGAAAAGTCAAAATCAATTGAATTCACATGAAAGGCACTTTTAAACGTGAAATTAATTTCCAAAAAATGTATTAATTATAAAATCTGTGAAGACGATGCACCAAGAATAAAATTACTATACCACAATAAGTGAAAATAATTAAATATTTGTTAAAACAGTTTGCGAGTATTTCATTATTTTGTGGATTTGGAATCGGTACTTGAGTCTGAACCACTTGCTTTGAAACTTTTCTACTTCGTCGGTTATTTAAAATAAAAATGGCCGTTGATCGCGTAGGTATAGCACTTTTCTATGAAACAGCAGTAGTTTTTTTAATAATCGACGAGAAAAATGTCTACCCTAGATCTAGAATCATGTGCTGAAATATGTATCAAGTGAGAGAAGAAGAATAATGCTTTATTCTCTTCTGGTATTCATTCATGCTAGCACAAACTTGGTATCTATACTATCAGAACAGATCATGTCAACCTTACCGACTGTCTTATGTTATTACCAAACAAGCTTCTACCCGCGACCCCCCCTCTCCGTCGCATCGCATAGCATCGCCTATCCATTCCATTACTTCGGTTTTGTATCTTTTTATGAATTTCCTGAAGATTTTTCAAATCAGATAGTTCAAGAGATTATCGCCTTCAATTGGTAATAGGTAGGTAATAGGTAATACGGGCTGGTGTCCGCAACTCCACGACAAAGCGCGTATTTTGCGTACGGTGGGAAAATCGATCTTTCGATCCACCCCAGCTCCTCGATGAAGGCCAGCAACGCCTTGGTGTTACTGACAGCCTCGCGTGGGGTAGCTGTTGTTTGGTTAGTCGGAGAACCTTCTTCGTGAGGCGGTCGTCAATAGTATCCGGGAGTGCTTCCCTAGCCTGCCTGCACTCACCTTGTTCCGACCATAGTTTGTGATGTTGTTCCCTGGTGCGTTTCCTTACCAGAGTGCGTAAGTACCCGAAGGGGAGTGGCAAGATGGGTTCAGGTCCCACTGGTGCCTCACTCGACCCCCTTCCGGCAAGTTCGTCGCCTGCATCGTTGCCCAGCGAACCGCTGTGTCCTTTGTTCCATTTGGCGCGTTCAAACAAACAAACAAACTTTTCAGATTTATTATTAGTATTGATAGATAGATGTCTGCAAGGTTCTAGTGAGGATAGTCAGCCACACGTGCATTTCAGCATTGCTAGTCACGGAGGTATTTTTTAATGCTCCCGAAACCTAGCCGAAAAATGGCTATATAACCCATTTCTATTGAACTTTGAGTCTAATCATAAACCAGTTGTCATGTTCTATTAAAAACATAACAATTAGGTGAGTCAACTTTTTTTTCTTTAAAACGTTTTTTGTTGTGGATGAGTGATGTGAAGACATACAATTATTAATTTATCATAGTTCAGACAATCGCTTTAATCAGTATTTATGTAGCTATATTAAAAATCAAGTGATGAGCCTTGGAATTTCTTGCCGGCTCTTCTCCATAGAAAACAACCAATTGGAACCGTGCACCTGTTCCAACCGTGCTGACGTTTCACAAATAACCATGTCAGTTTAAATGTAAAAAAAAAACAGTTTGAATTTTTGAGTTCCATCAGAAAATCACTAGCATCAATCAGCACAGGTTAGAAAACCCGAATTAAGAGAATATTTATTTATTTTATTAATTCGGGAAAACAAACGATTACACATTAAGAATAACAAAAAGATAGGATGCAGCTATGTTACAAATGTGAAATCAACCACGTTCTCCACAGATACACATGAGACAATTTGGGACAATTTGGTAAAGAACAATGCCCACTTCCCATACATTTCAAAACCTGATAACGAAAGTTTATGTATATATAAGGTATAGTAGAAACACTACCTGTTGTGTACCACTTAGAAAATAATATCGTATGGTCATTTTCACAATTGAAACGCTATGAAGTCCAAAAAATATTTTTGTTACATTTTAGGTTAGGATTTGCCGTTATAATGAAATAAATGTGCTAGAACGAATTATTTAACACTCGAAGTTTAGTCTAAAATAGTAATACTTACTTAATAATATATACCTATGATCTAAAACGTCTTTTTTACTTTGTGAATACCTTAAAACTAGCTGCCTTTATGTCACTGCTGAGACTCTCGATGATTGTCACTATAAATTGAGTGTCGAGCATTAAATGTCAAACGTCAAAAAATACGTTTCAATCGTCCTAACTCAATTACATATGCATGATTCATTAATTTAATTATTCCTTTATTTTTAATTGATCAAAAAATAAATACTTAGTGAGTAAATAAATCGTAAAAAGAAAGTATGAAACTCAGAAACAGAGTTGAATAAAGTCAAGTAGCAGTGTTTACAATGGAACGTTGTAGAAAAGGTTAGTTAAGGTGCGTTCAAAACACGCAAATATGTTTACCCTTGAAGTAGAATAAACATTAAGAAAAATTGAAATAAAAAAAAACCTGCGTTTCTTTTAACATTGTGATAGGCGTAATTAAAACACAATTTAATTTGCTGTATTCTAAGATTTATTTCATTTCTATACATAGTCAGGTGAAAAATGTGCATTCTTCTTTAAGACGAAGTAGCGTTGTTAACAATAAAAAGAGGAATATCAATAGTAAAGCAATTGGCAAAAAGCCATAAAGCTAAAAAATATAAAAAAGCTGTGAATGGCAGAAAGTTTGAGTATCTACAGCATCTTCGTAGTCTTCAAAACTGTAAGTGTTTCAATTTCTCCGGTAGAATGCCTTTCAAAATATTTTTTATAAATAAAATGAACTCTGTAGTTCCATGAAAGGAGGCTTCAGGGGCTAGTGAAACCGTGGGGTTCATTCGATTAATCGTCTCGTCAATCCACGCGTTGCAATTAATTAATCTATTCACAAGTACTTTCACTTGCGAGATGTGACTTCGTAGACCTCAATATTGTAGAATTTCTCACATGTCAGACAGGCCTGTTCAGAATCACCAGATGAAAGGTTTCCACAGCATTTAGACTCCTGCATCAAAAGATCTGCCGGTGCATGTCTAATCCTGAAGACAAAGTAAAAAGGGATCATTATCCTGTTCACTGGCACTAACTAACAGAGCAAGGAACATTACGCTTGGCGGCAGAAATAAGTATAGTGAACGTAGGGTTGGGTTAGCTTTCAACCAAAGATTTAAAGATTTAAATTAAACCATTGACAGGTACATTTGAATTAAACAAGGGATCGGTCAGTCAAAAAGATGAAGCTAGTTCCCCATTCCAAAGCGTGGTAGGTTCCTATGGAGTAACGAGTGCAAGAAACTCAATGAAAACTCATATTAAAAAAAAAATTGTTGATGTTAAAATTAGAGAACGATGGATAAAGAAGTGAACGTTAGAAGCATCCAGAGTAAAAACAAAATAATAACTTTTCAAAACTAGCCCGCGTAGCAATGTATGTAATTGCGGAGCTAGGCTCTGGTGGAAATGGGTTCAAAGACGCTACGTTTCTTTCATACCCACGCACAAAGCGCATCTTCACATTACATGTTTGCCAGACCGCTACACAACGTAGTTATGGTGGAAATAGTCACATCGTTTCGTACCTTAGTGGCCCACCACTCAACTACCTCTCACAATATCCTCGAAATAAGAAAGATAGAAGAATAAAGAGAGAAGATAAGTAAACATCAATTCGAAATTCAAACGTCGAAGAATGAATCTGCGATGAAATATTTTTAAAACAAAAGAATTCGCTTTCGAATTATGTGCGGTCATTTGATTGAATGATTTGTACAGAATTTTATCGAGGTAGCTTTTTCACGAGGAGCAATATTATTGTACTCATTTACTTACATTTCTTCTCAATCATTACATACACGGGTCCTTTCATATTTTATTTGGAGATCAACCTGAAAATGTTACATTATATACAGGCAGATCATGTATTTAAATAAACGGCCGATACTTTACACGACGGATTTAAGCCGGAACGTCCAATATATATTTATAAATTTTTACATGCAACACCATTTTCACGAGGCTTACGGATGTCGCGCGTCGGGAAGCGGTGAAGCGTCAGCAAAACTGTGCGTGCGACGTCATTTTGATGTTAATTTTCCTTTTTTAATACACACAATATAACAAAAAATCACGCCTGTATTAAAAACAACAAAACAATTAAATTAAAACACTGTTCTTGTACGGAGACCCCGTACAAGAACAGTGTTTTAATTTTTCACATTGTTTTATTTTTATTATTTGTTGTTATAGCAGGCAATGCAAATACACATTCAGATAATTTTTACTGTCTACCTATTACGATTAATGAGATACAGGCCGCTGATAGACAGACTAACGGACGTACAGCGGAGGCTTAAAAATACGGAACCCTTAACCCCTTTACAATAAAATTTCCTTTCACATACTTGCATTTCTTTTTGCAAACCCTACCGGTCACTGCAACGCATGCAGTTAATAATGATATATAGAATTTTGCAAGCGCTCCTTTAATCTGTTGGATTACTCGGTGATGCGACGCGACAACACACTACGTAATCATCATCATCATCGGTAATCATTATGGCTTCATCAAAGGTGATGAAAATAATTTTTTGTGGGCTGTCGTCAAGGGAGAACCAGAGAAAGACAGATATACAGAGCCAGCATCTTTCAAATTACCATTTTTTTTCAGTCTCATAATACATAATCGGCGAATAAATTTCCCTCTGCTGGGACACAGGCCTCCTCTCTGTGAGAGGGAGTGGGCCATAATCCAACACGCAGGCCCAGTGCGGGTTGGTAGATATCACATCATGTCTTCGATTTTTTGGTTAAAACTATGATACTAGGCACTTTGCTAGATTGTTCTTGTGCTGTATTAAAGTAGTCGCGAACTCGTGATTTGTGGGAGGGCAATACATCTGCCCAACCCTATCTGGAATACAGGCGTGATAATATTTATGTCAAACCATAATCAGTGCCGAGTTCTTTCGAAATATTTTTAATACAAACTAGAAGCTAAAACCATATGCAAACATGTCAAGGCTGTCAAGTTTTGTGTAAAACCTAGACATTTACACCTAATGCATTTAACTAGGATTTGCCTAATGACTATAAAAACTTCGAGTAAAAATAGTGATGGCAAATGTCAGAGAGCCAAGTGACATATAAGTATGATTCGCACGAATAATCTATTGGTGAAATCAGCACTAAGTCGTTACCTCGAAAGCTACTCGACTCACAACTCTGTCGACACCTTAAGGCGTGCCTCGGAAGACCCTCAAAATCGTTATTCATAGTAGTCAGAGGAAATAATGAGGTCTTTAGAATGAGTGTGACTCGAGGTGATACGTCACGAATAAGTAAATTTTCAATAAAGTCTTTTAAAAAAAAACCTGATGAAAATTGGATAATACAAGCCTGTTGTTTTTTTAAACTTCCTTGTTGACAATCCCAAGGAAGCCTCAAGGTAGATGCCGACGTACGTTATATTTGACAGTTGGTTCCTCAACTCAAACTCACCTCGAGTTTGAGTTGAGGAACCAACTGTCAAACTGACTGACCTGTAGTGCTATTCTGTAACCATTTCACAGTGAACACTTAGGTCGAGTGAGATTGAGTGAGCTTTCAGTGCCACTGATGCTAGGGATTGACCAAGACGGGATGACACTGAGACCTCACTCCACGCAAGTGTTCACGGTGAGATTTTTACAGACTCGACAAGCTGTTTGAGACGAGTGTTACTCTGTCCCAACAGGGGAAACATTAGCTGATTTCATAAGATAAGCCTCAATAGCTCAAAGTCTATAGTATGATCTGGAGGAAGAGAGATCGTGAGTCTAAACCTCACGAATCACACTAGTGTCATGTGGTTTCATGACACTTTATGACCCCTTTATTCCAAAAATCCTGCAGCAGATTTATTTTGATTAGCTTAGACTTCCAAAGTTGATGAATGTATCAGTTCGTGTATCAGAAGTTATCAGAGTACCCTATATTTCCCGTACCTGCCCTGAAAACATGCATATGTAGGTAATTGATTATTATTACAAACATCAAGAGAACAACTATACAATATCACTTATGACATCATATTAACAAATAAGTCCACACAAAAGTTCGAATCCATAAAATTGTGATAGCAGGTCATTTTCCATTGACCAACACCTCGTGGGTAATGTACTATCATCAAGGGTAAATTTGACGGGCAAAAATACGATTAGCATTTTGATAATACACACCCGATTTCAATTTCCAACCTTCTGTTACAGGCAGAGGGTGTAATTTGGAAGGCAGGAAAAAGTTCAGTAGTTGAAAAGTTGTGGCTGCATTTTCTATTAGTGAAGTTCACGCTATGTTTGAGGGGGTTAGCAGTGATTGTAGTGACAATAATTTTGGTAGTTTGGGGTTTGATGATGTAGTAATGTTGGATTAGAAATTAAGGTTGAAATGTTTTGCTAGAAGATGTTTTAGGAGTTATGATAGTTAGAAGGGACCTTAGGTTCAGAGGTTAAAAAGATCGTTGTTTTTTATGTTTTTTTTTCTTAGAGACCTTTTTTAGTTCTTGATGTAGTTTAATCATAGGTTTAGGTAAAACAAGGTGTACTCACCGTTTTCAACATTGGTAAATGTCTAATTTTCTGGTACGCTCTGCGTAATTACGATAACCGCACGTTTAGTTCTTAAAACGCAGCCTAAAACAAAAAGCACTTTTAACAACGATATCCACCCTTCCTACCTACCCTGTAAGTAAAACAGCATGAATATAATACTACGTGACATGACTTATATACTGCCATCCATACATACTTAATGTATGTACGTTTTCAAGAACCACACAACGATACAAATACACAAGTACATAAAGTTATTGATCCATTTTCCATAAAGCTCTTTATGAATATAATGTTCAGTAAATACTTTATTCTAACAGGCCAAATAACAAACAAATATCATACACACATGGATGCTGCGCTTAGAATACCCTAGATAGCTCACCCACACAGGAAAACGCGCTGAGTTTTATAATAAACACGTAAAATCATTATTTGATGATTCCGAGGTACGCGAGTCATCAGGGGTGAGGTGGGTGGCAGGAGGCCCTCATCCCATCCGCAAAAGGGGTCGCCGATGCAGCAGCAATGCAACCTACCCATCAGTGTGGCCGGCGAGGCTGCTGGTGTCGCGTGTATACCACCTACGCAGCGCGAGAAAACCTACCGCGCATAAAAATATCAAAAATCTACTGAAAAAATTCAACAATCAGTAACATCAATATACAAAACGGCCTAAAATTCAAAAAAATCGAAATAAAAAAAACCACATTTGGTGACAAAATTCGAAATTTTGCGCGCATGCGTCTTACGCACCGCTGCCGCCCGCCGACACATTCAGAAATAGTTTTATGCAATAGACTCTATTTAATTTTTCTCCACAACACACCATAATCATAATAAATAGTATTAAGTGAATTTGTAATCAATAGTATTCAGCAACACTTGAACTCTATAGAATTTTAAACAACCGGTTTCATTTTACTGTAAAACTAGTGTTAAGGCAACTGAAGGCAGTTTGACTCGGATTTGTCGTACAAGGGCTACTTAACATCAACGACCATCCGGGAGAAGCAGCTATCAACAATAAGAAAGAAGAAGAAGAAAACATCACATGGGAAGTCCGCGCAGAAGACCATGGCACTATAGAAGCGGACTAAAATAAGTTAAATGCGCAAGAAACTAAAAAAAGCTAAGATTTCATAGCTAAGGGGAATCTAGCAAAAGAAATAACAACCAGCGCCATTTGACGTTAAAGAAACACGTTTTTTCGCAATAGAACAAGTTTTAAGTTTATATCAACCGTTATTACAAGGAATCAATAGAAAAGAGAATTTAAATCTTACGTTTTTTGAGTACATTAAACAACACTGGTTAATTTTGGAACTTTTAAATATCATTTAAATTGATTTTTATATACAAAACTCTCTATATATATCTAGTGAAAAGTAATTTAGTGAAAGACTCTGGACCCACACGTTAAGGCTAAGTGATATTTGAAATATTTGGCAAATAAGTTTTGGGAAAAGCTTTCGACCAATTTCATCAACCGTTCCAGACATTGGTGGATGAAAACTAAGAAGCAAAACAAAAATTAAATTCTTGTGCCTTAAATTGGCCTTAAATTATAAGTAAAAAAGGTAAGATAAAATTACTCCAAAAAGTTACAAAAAAATCTAAATTTTACCGAGTTTACCTACCTGTTGAAGCGACTTCTAGATTTCGTTAAATAGTACAAAATTAAAATAAAATTAACGTTAAGACTAAGTTAAATATTTGCGTTATTTCTATACCTATAACGTTTTATATGAGTATGTATAATTAATGGGCATAACAAGGGCAGACATACAAAAACATTGACAATACTAAAGAAGACGTAGAAGAAGACAGAAAAGAAGAAAAGAAGACAGGAGGTTATATACAAGAAGACTTTATAGAACATGTACTGAACTTTACACCTTTAAACCACGAAATAGACTTATTTCGTCACCCAGAAGACACACAGTCAGGTAAGATACTCTGTATGCGAACATGATAAAACTAAAAATGAAAATGTCCGACCATCTTTGTTTTCTATGCGGTGCTTTCAATTTGAAATGAGTGGAAAGCACTACTCAAAATTGTAAAGAAAACAGAATAATGTGACTACTAGTTTGATCATTTTACATTTAAAACATTCACGTTCTTTTTCGGTACAAACATTATGTTAAAATTATATAATGAGCAAAATGGCCGTCCGCTATTAAAATAAAATTGACATCTATTATCTCGCTCGCACTTATGGGAACCGTATCAACTGTTTCATCTTTTTCAGGATCACTCTCGAATTCGTCCATGTTACCCTCTGCATTACCATCTTTTTTATCTTTTACATTAGGTTCTTCGTCTTCGTCTTTAGACTTATGTAATTCTTTATTTTCTAATTCTAAATTATTAATATGAAATCCTGTAAAAAAATAAAAAAATTCCTAAAGTTTTCTCGTTGCAAAAATAAAGACCATGTGACTTGGTACCGTCAGTGTGTTAGTATCGAATGCCAAGAACGGTGTAGAAACATTCGCCTAACTTTCGTTTTCGCCAAGTCAAGTTCAGGTTTTGCCGATGATTCCAGCTTGCGTGCCTTTTGCGCATGTCCGAATCATCACAGTCATTGCCCAGCCAAATTATTGATCTCCGCCATGTTGGAAAACTGCGGGGGGAGAGGGGGGCGTCATTTACTAACGTGATAGTTTTCACAACGCTCAATTATGTAGGGAGGTGGGCTGGAGGGGGGTCCGAAAAAATGTATACATCAATATGGCGTATTTTGTATTAAATTCTATCGGTCACGCCCATCGGTTCGCGGAATTTATAGCTGTGGCTTTACTGCCGACGCGATAGTTTATTTTAATTATGGTCCTTCATTTAATTAATAAAGGCATTCAAATGTTTTTAGGACTTATTGGAGGCGATGGAGCTTTTGCTGCAGTTGTGGCTTCTTTAGCATCGTCTTGAGTTGAACTGCGGCTTTCTGTAAGCCATTCTGAAGTAAAAGACTGTTCGTTTAAAACTGTTAGATTAAAGTATATGAACTTAATAGAAGCACTAACTTCTTATACCATCTTTAAATAACTAAACGTCTTCAGAAATAGCGTTGTTTCGGCCTTAACTGTACGACTTCATAAATATCTTCACGCTTACATATGTACGAGGGTAGTCAGAATACCTAGTTTATTTTTATAAAATATTATGTTCCAATGGTTAATAAAAATTACTCTTTCACACTCTGCAATAAACTGACTTTCTTTCTTATAATCATCGTCATTTTTTAAATCTCGTCCTGTTTAAAACCAAAAAAGTCAGACCCCTTTCTTCATTTACACCCTACCCCCCCACTACTAAAGCTCACTATTGAGTGGTATGCAGACATGTAGGTAGGTAGTACCCCATTACCTAAGTGCCGCTGCCTTTTTCAACAGATGAATCATTGCGCCTGCGTCGCATATTAAGTTGATGACAATGTGAGCTAAGATAAAAATGTTAATAGCAATGAGATGATCTGTTGAAAAAATCTTTAGATACTCTGGCTGGATAGAACTTTGACTGGTAATGATAAAAGTTTCAATGTATGTTTTAGGATCAAGTTATTATATTATTATTAAATTAAATTAAATTGTTTTTCCTCTAAATAGGATAATTTGATCACTTTTACAACGTCAAATTAAAAAAAATAAGTCCACATTTCCTATCTGACTACCCTGAGAAGAAATGGCGTAATAAAAATCAGGGTCAAAGTCTCTTTTAAAGTCCAGACAAAATCTTGGTCAGATCATTATCTGGACCATGTAGATGAGTGTCTGAAATGGTCTTATGAGGATAAAACCACACAGATTTGAGTTAATAGTCAGTGGAAGCATTTGTCAGTAGAAGATTAAAGATTAGGACGTCTTGATGGAGAAAAAACAAGCTTACTTACATCTTCATCGATATACATCTAAGACAGCTTGGATTAACTAATAATTGAGAGGACGAACCAGGCAATTTTATACAAAAAAAAACGGGCCAAGTGCGAGTCGGCCTCGCACACTGAGGGCTCCGTACAAACCTGTAGGTATCCTCGTATAAGACCTGAGTATTTGATATCAATTTCAATTTAATTCCTCTACGCATTCATGAGGAAAGGGGTGGTAAGTTTAAAATTATTAAAAATAATTTTATAATATGACGTAACGAAAACATTACGGTTTTCACAATTTTTCCTTTATCTGTGCTATATGACGTTACTTCGTACCAAATTTGAAGAATCTGAGTTGACGGAAAGTACCCTGTAGGTTTTGATTCCCTTGCGAGTGTCGAAAATTTATGGAAATGTGTGGCTTTGGCTTAGAAGTTTTATTTTTTCACACCTCCAAGGAACAGTAGACCTGAGTATTTTATATAAATTCCAGCTTGATACCTCAACGCGTTCCTGAGAAAAAGGGACAGACAGACAGACATACGGACGGCCGGACAAAAAAGTGATCCTATTAGGGTTCCGTTTTTTCCTTTCGAGGTACGGAACCCTAAAAACATTGGGTCATTTTATAAATACGTTTCTAAATCAAAACATGTCAAGCCGACTTTTAAAAGAGGGGTTAACTTTGAATTCGAACAGCTAGACTTGCATAATACGCACTCATTCTAGAAGTTGCGGATAGTAGTCTGCTATAACGTACGAACAGGAGGTGAAGAGCCATTCAACATAGAGATAAGATCTCTAGCATATAATTACTACTAAAGTTAATCAAATACTGGTATTCATCTACATCCGATCACACTGGAAGCCGACAACGACATATTCTGTAAAAGGCACGGCACATGAAAATTGAATTACAACTGAACATTTAAACACCAAAATTTTCCCAACTTGAAAATCGAACTGCAGACTTCAAGCTGAGCGGCCAGTAACAAGCCAACTCTAATAAGTAAAAACGACACAAAGCGGACAAATCACAAAGAAGACTTTCTTCCCAAGAAAAAACATTGACTTATCGCAAGAAACTTCGCTTAATCGCTTCCATAACAGCTTTAAACAAAAAAAAAACTCTTTAAACAAAAAAAAGTCATTTTATAATAAACTACCTTCTTTTTGACACTTCGTCTGCGTGATAGTCGAGTGCCATAGGATATGTTGCTTGGTCTATACCACACGACTTTCTATCAGTAAATTATTTTTTATAATCTGATCAGAAATTCAACACTCCTCTTGCAAACAACAACAAAAAATGTTACCACTTTCTTAAAAATGCATTCGACATTACAATCAGCGAGATTTCTGTGTGATATTCATTTTAAAGTGAATGGTACCACATGCAATTTTGACCAATCCGTTGTCCAAAAAAGCTCGGCTGGCTGTTCACAAAAGAAGCGTGGAAGTAGAGTAGATGCTGTGGAAATGCGTTCCTTACGGAGCATGTGTGGTGTGCTATGAATGATTTGCTGTTAAGACAACGGACCCGTTTAAAAGAAGATGCAGTGATAACAATTGAAAAGAGTATGCTTAGATGGTTTGGTCCTATGGAGAGTATGAATGAAAGACCACTAACAAAAGGTATATGCAAGGCAGATGTGAGTGGAAACGCCAGGGCGGGACGCCCTAGGAGAACATATTTTTTTTCTGCCTTTTCCCAGCCATAACCGGGACCTTATTACTCTAAATATCTATTTCATTCTAATTCCTTCTTTTATGCCTCTCGCACTTACATGCCGCATACTTTCTTTCTTTCATTCATCACTTTCATTTCTTATCCGGGTGGGGCTCCCGCTACTTTGACTATTCTAATAAAAGCTTTTTTTATTTTCTACGGGAAATATTTTTTCTAAGTGTGACCATTTAATGTAAATTTTACAGTGCAGTTACAATAAGAACATGTTATATTGTTATATCTAAAGAGCTTATTATCTATTTCTTATTCTATTACAATTTTTATCCTTACTCTAACAATTCTAAAAATCAAGTTATATTTTTAACAATATTTCTTGTTCTATTTACAAATTGACCTCAGCTTAGTTTATGGTTCCTTCCGGTAATTATCTTGTCTATGGTACCTTTTAATTACTTTTATTTAAACTTTGAGGTGGTGACATTCGTGACTCAATATAGTATCTATTTTAAAAAAATTCTCTGTGTTCATCAATAATATATATATATTCGAATAATATATATACTTATTCGATTTTCTTATTTCAATTTTATTCTTATCTGTTTGTTAGTTTTGTGTAAATATATCCATATATATTTAATATATACTTCTATATCTGTGTATGTGTGTGTGTTTCACTGTGTGTGTGTGTGAGTCATGTATGACATGAATACTTACCTAGGTATTATTTTATTGTTATTATTGTGAATGTTAAGACTATGTGGGTCATTTTATTTTTTACTTTTGTTTTTTTATATTTTATTATCTCAGTTAATTTTAATCGTAACTTGGTCTGGCGGTTTGAGTAATTATGCGGCCTATCCAATGTCCTTTCTTTGGTATTGTTCGTCGAATCGTTGAGCTCCTTATGTTTTGAGTTGAGCTGTACGATTACTGACAAATGCGTGCACTGACTGGACAGGTCCACTCAATCTGTGTGGTTCTTTCCTCAAAAGACCATTTCAGACATCAATCCACATGGTCTTAACATGATCTGACCAAGATTATGTCTGGACTTTAAAAGAGACTGTGACCTCTGAGTTTGTTTCGGCTTTTCTTCTCAGAGTAGTCAGATAGGAAACGCCGACCTCATCTAGTTTAAAAAAAAATGTTTGACGTGTAAAAGTGTTTGTACAAACCCACTTACAGAAATAAAAATCATTTATCATTTATCATTTATGATGTATTTGCTCGTGCCAGGTATTCCCACTTTTTCCGAGTAGCGCAATCGATACTAAACGCGTTGTGGTCCGTTTTCTGCAACCTAGAGTGCAGACAATTGCAGCACTGCGACTCAAGTCCCGCGGTAAAGTCAGCGCATTTTGCGCGCAGGTGCGGGCCTCCACAGTGACTACATTTGTTCACACTCTCGGTGCAGAATTTGCGGCCGTGTCCAAACGCAAGGCACTTCGTGCATTTGATGAGCGGAGACTGGTCCTCTACCCTTACCTTTTGCAGGTCCAGATACAGGGCTCCAGCCTCCGTCATCCTCTGCCATACCCTCGGCCTCACCTGGATCACAACGTGTGATTTCTTGGGATTTCTCGTCCTTCTCTTGTACTTGATGGGCAAGTCAATCTTCTCCTTAGGTAGGCCCATGAAGATGTCCGCGTTTTGGGCATAAAGTGAGGAGGACATATTGTGACCCTATTGGTGATGTTCTTGTGCGTGTATGACCAGATGTATGACGGTTAACGAGACAAAAGAAGTATGTTACGATCGTAGAAGGTGGCGTTTTGTAGTTTCGTAAACCTACCGTGATAAATTATCTGACAAAGTTATGGTGAAAATCGCATCAAAGTCCGTTGTGCACTTTACTAGAACTAAGCGGACAAACGGACAGACATGGAAAGTGACCTTGTTTTATAATATTTATAGAATGGGTGTACGCGAAGCATGTAGGTAGGGGGAAAAAGTTTGATTACTGTTTTATTCACTAATACTTGGTTTAAGTAGATGTTTTTTGTTTTGATGCTTAAGTTATGACGGGTTTACTTACCAGACGCGAAGGTCCTGGTAATTTTGATGAAGAGTTCCGAGTTTTTTAATCGAAGTAAAAATACTTATTTGCCATCCTTTTCTTGCAGTAAAAAAACAGAGACTTGAGGAAGTCAGCTCCGTCAAATTAGGCTAGACATGAACTTCACAATATACATTCCGTTCACAGATATTTTAGCAACCTTATTGTAACAGTTATAAAGATGAATGTGATTTGACAGGTTTGTCAATGGCAGCAATCCAATAGCAACTTTATTACAACGACGATAAAGATCACTGTGAGTTTGAAAGTGATTCAAAGTCAGTGGTAAAATAACTGTAAATGAACGCGTAGTTTATTTAAAACCCAACATCTCTTACTCATGATTGATTTGCTCAATGGCGCAAATAGTAACTCTTTCTTGGTCTTCTCACAGATTTGCTGTTGAAATGTAATCTATTCTATCCTTTACTTAAACTGAAGTAGATTGATTGGAATAAAGTGATCTAAAGGAGTTTTTAGCATCTGACTTTCCACAACGTCTCGCTCACCCTGAAATATCGCTTCAAAATACGTGGCGTCATTTTCTGCCCATGTCATTTTCATGGTAGGAGAGAAATAACAAGAATACTTTTTCACATTTAGTGATAATTTCATCAATGAAACTGAACGCGTTCAGCACATCTAAGACGCGTTCAAGATCTGTCAGTGTCAAAATAGTTGTGGAATATTGACACTGACAGCTGTTGAAGTGGGTTTAACAGTGTTGACCACGTTCAGTTTCTATTGTTATAATTATGACCTTTTTTTTTCTCTTGTCAATAACTGCGCAGTTTTTTTTTCAATTATTTTTAAAGTCGGCTTCCAGTTTAACCGAATGCAGCTTAATCCCAGTATACCCAGTTACTGGGTAACGCGATACTCCTTGGTAAAACTTTCTGCCTACTGACGACCCGTAATAACTTGCAGAATCAGAATATTTTATTTCACACAAACCTACATGGGCACTTTTGAAACGTCAGAATCTATGTAAGTACCCGGTTCTGGTCGTTTCCTATGGAGAAGAGCCGGCAAGAAACTTCACGGTTGCTATTTTAAAAGTAATTGACTTTTTCAATGTTTTCAAATTACAGTGTTTATAGGTATGGGAGGACCCTGTAGGACTGTCAACAAGTACCACATGCTTTACAAATAGACAATGGTCTACAAATCTACAGTCTACAAGGCCTACGACGTTCTCACATTCATAAAATGTTAAAGAATCTAATAAAAGAAAAATTAAATAAAAACCTATTTAAACAAAATTACATTATTGCCATTTCAACTCCACGAAAAAAGAATTTAAAAGATCAAAGGTCCACGAAAAACAGCCAGGACCAACAGCTTAACGTGACTGCGGTTTCTGTAGCTTGCGTACCTGGTTGATAGACCCGTGTGGCTGTTATACTTAGCCACGAGCCCCCTTTTTTTTTCTTCTCTTGTGTCGGCACAGTTTAAGTCGGAAAAGCTCATGGCCGTCATTACGAGGGCGAGTCAGCAATAATCCGCCTATACTTTTCCCAATGCTGGCTGGGACAGGCCCCCTCTCGGTAAGAGGGAATGGGCCCTAATCTAGCACGGGCCAAGTGCGGGTTCGTGATGTCACATGTCTTCGAATTTTTAGCTCTAGGACATGCCGGTTTCCTCACGATGTTTTCCTTCACCGTTTTGAGAGCAGTTGCGATGAAATAATTTACACAAATCAATGCGCC
Organism: Dasypolia templi; assembly: GCA_963555695.1. Classification (NCBI taxonomy): domain Eukaryota; kingdom Metazoa; phylum Arthropoda; class Insecta; order Lepidoptera; family Noctuidae; genus Dasypolia; species Dasypolia templi. Next base: position 5,983,867 of record OY743162.1, on the reverse strand, counting down.
TGTACACAACTCGTAAGTCGCGGCCGTTACCACTGGGCTACCACTGCTGCTCCGAGATTCAGCAATGTGGCAGTTAGGAACAGACTGCGTGCAAGACGAACTTGGATGGTGTGGACGAACATATATATATAAGTATCGCCCTTCGGGAACACTTTTAGTTCGCTCGCTATACTCCCTCCCGCATTAGTAGTATTTGCCGACCAAGGCATATCTTAATCGCCCCCGACAACGCCTCTCCTCCTCCAGGAGAGTAGTAAGGCCACCAGCACGCTACATAAGCCCAAAACCCGATCGACGTCCTACCGTCCTCGCCGCCGAGGCCCGCCGCGACGACCAAATCCACGCCCCTCCCGACCTTGCTCGAGCCAGCCCGCGCCGCTGAGCCTGTAGCTTTAAATTCGTCCCAAAATAATATCAATCCTGATCCAGCTAGTCATTTGCTACCCTCTTCCAGCGACGCCCTAAGCCGAGGTTCGTACCCCACAGGGGGTGCCCTTAGCGTTGTCGCTTAGTTTTAGTTAGTATTTAAGTTTAAGTCCTGGCTGGAGGCCTTAATTTATTAGGGCAACCACAGGCAAGTCTGCTTAGGCACACGACAACCTCATAGGTTGACCTGCGAGATGGCAAACAAACAAACAAAAAGAACACTTTTAGTACAACCAATCCTAAATGATGCTAAGTGATGGCTAGTTTTAGGAAATACCACTGGCTTACAAGTATTAACAGCTCATAAAATAATGTTAAACTAACTCCTTGTTTCCCAGAAGGGTTTGGGCAGAACTGTACCTAGTACACCAACATTTCGCAGGTGTAATAGGTGGCGAGCCTATTGCCATCAACCGAGCACAAATCCACACGGCGGGCTGCTACTGAGAAATTCTAGCTGGAAAAACTCATTAACACTACCAAGTACATTATTAAAACGAGTCTTATGCAGCTTAGAATTAAGAGACAATTTGCTTTTCTGTCGGATAGGACTTTTTTTGTAAAATACAGACGGCGCGGCGGGCTCCTACTGAGAAATTCCAGATAGAAAAACCCAGTCCAGGTTCGATTCCCAGGTCAAACATAGCATATGTTTGACCTGGGAATCGAACCTGGACTTCATACTTAGACCAACGAGGCAGTTAAACGTAGTAATAAATTTTATTATTCTAATAATACCTACCGTATAACATTCATGCTCCTTAGTGCAAATAATCCAATGCGGAAATTCAAATCAAGAGGAAAAAAAGTAACAAAACCGATACTACCCTGCCGTGTAAACCGTCCGACACGACAAACGCATCTCAGACAAATGAGTGCAAAACACCACGACACGACACAACTGTCGTAATGTAATAAGACGCATTTTTCTTTGACAAAAACGTGCGCGGGCGACGGTAATGGTGTTAGAAAATTGATGCGAGTTCAATGGTTGTGGGTTGGTAAGATGCTCTGCTTGGAGACAATATTTTAAATTCACAAAAGGATATTTTTCAGAAATAGACAAGTATGTAGTTGTAAATAATCTTATATACTTACTTAATGATTTCGTAGTTCAACTAAGAATAAAGTTTTTTTTTCTTATGAGCCCACATTCAACATTTTCAGAAATGTTAGTTCCAAAATATAAAAAGTTCCTTAATCTACCTCAGATTCGATTATCGAAACCGAAGTCGGCATACACAACCACTCCATTATGTTCCCACTGCTGGGACACAAGCCTCCTCTCTTCGAGAGGGAGTGGGCCGTAATCCAACACACGGGTCCAGTGCGGGTTGGTAATTGTCAAGAAATTTTTGGTTCTAAATCATACCGTTTTGAGAGCAGTGGTGATGAAATTATTTACTCAAAGGAAAGTCTACTACTAGCCACACCTGCTCAATGATTTGTGAAAACTATTAAAAAACAAGGATTCATACAATACTTAATAAAAAAAGTAAGTCTCGTAAATATTTCATATCACCATCATTGAAAACTAAAACGAAGAGAACCTAGGGTAGAGCCACTTCACGGCCATACCCAGTACAGCGGTGACACCGAGTTTTTACAAGACACACATTCTTCATTGGCAAGCTGACATTCCGACGAAACCTACCGTGAACTGCCTATCATAATATTGACTATGAGTTTCCAAGTGTTTGAGCATATGCTTAGGTTTCTAAGCAAATCTGGGAACGAGGCAACTCTTTGAGAAAGTGTCTTAGTTTGAACTAATTGTACCTTTACCAAGATTTGCATGTCATTATGTTATGATTTAAAACGCTAAGCTACTATTCTACTACCATTTTAAGAACTTTTGTAACCATATTTATCTGCAAATAAATCTTTGACTTTGACTTTGACCTTGACAGCCCAGAAAATCTAGTTCACAATCCAGTCGTACTAAAATTTTGGCCGCAATGAATGCTTAGCTTCATCACCGTAGAAACGGGGTTTATCTACGAAAAAATAGACAAAACGATTGTAGACAGATTTCTAAAGATTCTTGCATAATGGTTTCGACAGATTTTTTTATAGAAATCTGTCAATTTGTCAATTCTATCTGTAATTTTGTGTGTTCTTCTGTCGACCCTTTCTATGCTGGCCATGCTACTGTGGGGTAAAGTTCTCTTCTTATAGAGAGAAGAAGGGTTGATGACTGAATAACTGCTTTCATTGATTTAGGACTAAATTCAGAATTCCCCTTGATGAAAGTTATTATCATGTAAAAAATAACTTAGGACAGTTTAAATTGAAGAAGTCGTTCAGATTTGAAAATTATATACAAAATTAATTAAATTAAATTAAACTCTTAGTCTGTGATAGCATTTTGGAATCACATTTATACACATTTCCTAACTGGCTATCCTTTGCTAGGTGTAGCAGTAAACCCTACGAAGTTTCAGGCGATCATCATTGGCAGTTCTCGTAGTATTTGAAAGGTGGATGGTACAATCTTGCCACCAGTTGCCTCTTCAATGGTACGATCGTTCCTTTTAGCACTGACGTGAAGGACCTAGGCTTGCACATCGATAGTACCCTGAACTGGCGTACTCAAGTCGTTCGGGTAAGCCAGAAGGTTACCGGAACGTTGCGGGCTCTGCACCGATTGAAAAATTTACTACCGTCGAGTACGAAGACAATGCTTGTGCAGTCCTTAATTTTCCCCACCATCGATTATGGTGATGTGTTCTACTATGACCTGAATGCAGGTCTCCTCGAGAAACTTGACCGTCTTCTCAATAATTGCATTCGATTCGTTTTCATTCTGCGTAAATATGACCATGTCTCTGAGCATCGGTCGCTTCTAAAGTGTTTGCCCAAACGTCAGCGCAGAGAGCAAAATGCACTGACCACCTTGTTTTCGTTTCTTGATTCTACCTCTTCCTCTGGTTATCTAGCCCCCACTTTCAGTACATTTGCGCCAACCACAATAGAAATCTTCGCTCGTCACACGATCGTCCTCTTCACCGTCCCACTCACCGCACAGACTTCATTCACTCTTTCTTCTTCGTTCAGTCTTGCCCTCTGAGGAATGCACTCCCCCAAGAAACCAGGATGGCAACCAACCGATTATCCTTTAAAGTTAAAGTTCGTGAGCACATTCGCAAGAAGCTGGCAGTATCATCGTGACGGTATAGTTTTTTTATTGTTTGTCTTATTTGTATATTCATATATGTATTTATGTACATTTATTTTTGTTTATATTTAAAATATATAATTAGGATTATATAAATATTATATATAAAGTTTAGTTTTATCTTTAAATTTAAAACATTTATTCCCAAATAAATAAATTGCACCTACCACTGTTTGTCTCTGCATCACCCAAAGGTTGACTAGTAGAAAATGCCTATTGCATTAAGTCCGTCTCTGTACATTCGTGTGCGTAAAATATTAAATAAATAAATAAATATCCTTGAGAAGAAATGGCATAACAGACTCAGGGACTTTGACACGGGCCTCCTCTTTGTTCTGCCAGGTTCTCGGGTTGTTCGAAAGAGATACCGTGGTCCTGGTACGGGCAAATGAAGAAACACGTGTGGATTTTAGTCAGTAAAAGTCTGACACGCCCTCCCGCTTTGGAGAGTTGGAGAAGTCAGTAGATAATTTCACACCCTAAAAAAAAGGGATCATAGTCTTTTTATTGTCCAGACATAATCTTGGTTAGATCCTGTCAGGACTGTGTAGACTAGTGTCTTAAATGGTGAAATGTGATCATAGTTCATATTTACAGAACGTCAATTTCGGTTGAGGATCAGACCAACAACGGATAGCGCTGAAGTCAATAACTCCACCACCACTGAGCCAACTGCTTTGTCAATCCAGCTAGATTTATTAAAGGAGTAACGTGTACGGGGCTTGATGGCAAAAGGGTGGCTGCCTGTAATATACTTATGACTGATACTTGCCTCGTTGGTCTAGTGGTCGCAATCGCTACTGCTGAGCATGAGGTCCTGGGTTCGATCCCAAGGTCGGGCAACGTGTTATTGGGATTTTCTATCTGGAATTTCTCAGTAGCAGCCCGAAGTCTGGATTTGTGCCCGGTAGAGGGCAATAGGCTCGCCCCCTATTACATGGGACTTAAACATAACTGGCGAAATGCGGGTGTACAATAGGTACACCTCTGCCCAACCCTTCGGGGAAACAAGGCGTGATGTTATGTTATGTTGCCTGTAATTTACTTAAGACTGATGATATGATTACTTTGATGTACAGATCTTCTATTGGCCTTGTTACCGCATTCTCATCAGACGATGCAAAAGAGCTATACTTACTTGCCACAAGCAAACGTTAACTGACCAATCATAGCACATTGAGATACGGAGAATTACTTGAAATTTTTGTTAGGGATCCTAAAATATCACTTTTCTAGTATTATAGCCACTGTTACGTTTTATTAAAACTTCACAAATTACATGCCCAGTTTATTTGAAAGGTGACCATAAATGTCTTAATTAATATTTTTGTTAACATAGAAATATGACTACCATCAGACATTTTGTCCGGGAAGTTAAGCATCTATTTTAAGTAATGCTAATTAGCTGCTCTAGTAATTCGACCAATGGCGACTTTTTTTTTACTTAGCTCAGGCTTCTGTATTCAACTTGCATGCATTGGATCATTATTCTCCTAGTAAACCAATACATTCCTAACACCGCTTTAGAAACCGTTTTAAATTCTAGCAAACTCCCTCATAAAAACAGATTGTTAATATAAATACTTAGTTCTAACTTAACACTAAAGTTGGTGAAAGGACCTCAAGTTAGCAGAATGATGACTCAGTTGTGGGCGATTGCTTAAGAAGCTAAGTTACATTCAAGTATGAGTAGTGTTGGATCTATCGACTGGTTTCGGATTTGCGACGCTAGATGGCGGGAGGTGTCTGCTTGAAGTTTGTGAGAAAACAGCTGTTTTAAAAAACTTGATTTGTTTTGCCATAGCTTTAGTGTGGTTTTGAGGTTTGGTAGAAAAAGCTTTTTTTAATGAGTATTTTTAAGTGGGCGATTGACTGATTTTGACGCGGTATCGCTAGATAAATTTTCTAATTCTTAAACCTAATGCTAAATTGTGTAACTTACTTAAGTTGTGAATCAGACATTCCTCTTGTCACGTCTTTTCGCAGCGGTTGAAAACTTAAGCGCTGAAGTCGCTTTGTGTGCTAGCAACTTAATCTGTGAATATAAAGTATGGGACTTTATTTATAATGTTTTTTTTTTTTTTAAATTTAGCACTTATATTTTTGGCAACTGAAGAGCTAATCTTTATTAAAAGTCTGGAAAGTTCTACCACTTTCCGGACTTTTAAGAAAGATTCTAGTTTTTTAGGATATACTGGTAAAATAACAGACATATGGGATTCCAACTTGTACGAAAAATACGCGCTTTGACGTGCAGTTGCAGTAATAGGTAGTAAGGGCTATATTATCTATTACCTATTCAAACTTAGTCTCTAAGTGCGGGTGTGTTTGGCAATAGGCGGCGAGAATCAATGGTGAGCCTTAATGAAAATCGAAAATATTTTATTTCACATAAACCTACATGGGCACTTATGTAACGTCAGAAGCTAGGTGCACGGTTCCAATTGGTCTTTTCCTATGGAGAAGAGCCGGCAAGAAACACAACCGTTACTCTTTTAAAAAAATCGGCTTGTTAATAGGTATGAGAGGACAGTGAAGGCCTGTCACCAGGTACTTAACAAAATAGAAAATAGTCGACAAGTCTACAGGGCCTACAACGTTCTCACACTCACAAAAAAAAGACCTATTTGAACCACATGACCATGATTGCCATTATAATTGTAACAAATCTGAATTAATATCCTGTATAGTAAGGATACTTAACAGAAGACAGGCAACATCAGCAAACAAGCGTTCTTGATGCTCGGTGACGGTTTGGGTAAAGTCCAGGATAGTTTGAGAATAGCCCAGGAAAGCTCGGACCAAAGCCGTCGCTATATTGTAAAGATTGCGGGCTTTTCTGCACGATGGCCTATGAACTGTCAAAACACTGTTGATTATAACTTAGCTCACAATTCTGTAAAAGATCAATCAATTTTCCTAGCTTTTTAACGACTATTTTGCGGTTGGCTTGCAGTGTGACCAGTGGAAAGACTGCCTATCTGACCTGTATAACCCAGTTACTGGGTAACACGATACCCCTTGGTAAGACTGGTTGTACAGACTGTATGAAATATGAGAATTTCTGTCCAGATTCTTTACGAAAAATATTCTATGAACTCATTTAAAATCTTCGGATTTATTTCTAAAGTTCAACCTTAATAGTATCAATTCCAGTTACTTTTAACATTTAAAATAAAAAAGAAAGGTAAGTTACACAAAAAAAATCTTCACTCAGAAGCCGATATTTTACGCAAGTAATCTCACTCTAAAACCGTTCTCAATAATTACACCATTCTAAATAAACTTCTTAGTGCCGAAGATTTCTAACATTCTGCCGTGTCCTAGAAACGTATATAAACCCACAGACAGCGAACATTTCTTTCTATATCTAACACTACTATACCTATCTCAAATTCATAGTGAAATAAGTATAAGAGCCTTGCTTCTAAAAAACTTTTGCATTGAAACCTATATCTCTACATAACTTATCACTAAATTTTCAACTCTAAATATCTAAAGTTACGAATCATTTTGGTACGGAATGCAAAGGGTTGTAAGACATTTTGAGTTGAGGTTTGAATGCGGCAGTGCAGGCCAATGCACGGTGCATACAACTAAGTAGTGATGTGGAGGTTCCAATAACGGATTTTAGTGATGTGCGTTAGCAGCTATTTTGTTTTACTAGTTACTGGTATTTTCAGTTTTGAGTTTGAAGAAACGGTTATTTGTTTATTGTTAAGTTGTATCGATTCGTTTATTTTATCAAATGTTTTAGCAAAAAATATGTCCCGGAAAATATTGGAAACATTAAGATTTTACGTAGTGCTCTTGGCGGTATTATCTGTAAAGACGTGATATATTCTTTTATTTTAATAAAGTTAAGAAATTTGTGTTCTTTCGATTCTTATTTTAAATGGAAGCAATAATGTCTGCGACAAAGTAGCACCAAAAGAAAAATGACAATTCATATTTACCTAACTTAAACCCTTATTCATTATGCACTATAACTTATCTCCATAATAACAAGCAATAACCACAACAATTAAAAAATTTCCACCCGCATCAAAGTGAAATACCGCTTAAGTTAAAAATAGCGGTTACTCGAGTAGCAGTCTCACGCGCAAGCTAAGTCGGTGCCTGTAAGCGCTCAATATAGGCTAAAACATATTATTATATGCAAGAAGTTCTTGTACTACGCGAAAATAGGGTTGGCTGCGCCATACAAAGTTGTTAACCCGCTGTTAATATCTATTTAAAGCGTTACGTTATTTTATTCATGCCGTGATTTGTGATAATTTGATTTTCTACCATTTTTGAGACAGTTATTGTCCAATAGCTAAGTTTCTCTGTTCGTTCTAAGAAGTTATGTAAAAGTAGTATTTGAAAGTGCCTGTTTTATTGTCGTTTGAAAAGCATCAAATTTTACGAAAATAGGTTTTTTTGTAGGCATATTTTGTTTCTGTTAAAGGTGACACTATATCCTGTATTGCTTAATAAGAATATACTGTGTGTCATGATAATAGTCGTAACTATAGTTTCGAAGTAAGACAAAGCTAATTTAAACCAATTTAAATCTAACAAGAGCCGCGCATGCACATAAATAGAAGTACTGTTACTTAAAGAATACGGAAACATAAAGGCATTAAACTAGGTTCTAACATCCTAGCACAGCCCTACGCCCCGCAGGCAAATATGAACGAATGTAAGTTGACTTAGAATAAGTATGTTCTGCAATCGAGAGTCAGCCAGTGTTAGATCATAATGTGTTGAAACAGCACATGCGCGCGACACTCCACCAAGAATACAATGAAAACTCAACGATATTATAAGAAAAATTCAAAATAATAACGCCATTTTAAACTTACAAATGTGTTCGCGCCTTTTCGGTTTTTTTCGGCAAGCGCCGCGCCGCTGCTCCCGCGTTCGATTTTCGAAAATGTGACTGTCAAACAGCTATTTTTGGAACTGTGATTTTGAAATTATCAATGTGAAATGACTTGGAAAAGCATTTTTTATTTTATTATTGTACATTTTTAATATCTACGTTCGCCGTTCCGTGAAATTGGAGAAAAAATGTAAAATTGCGTAACTAGGAAATAAAAAATGTGTGTCATGACGACAAAGATTTTGGCGCGCATTCTTGAATGAAGTTTTTCGCTAAAACTGAGAAAAGACCTCGATGAAAAATCTTTTTTGTTAATTTGTAATGTGAGTGAAGATTCGGACTTTTTGTGTTGTGTTGAACGGAATCTGAGGTTAGTCGGCTTTCATTTTATTTGTTTGTTTGTATTATTTTGAATATTGGAATAGAACGAATTTATTTAATTAGTGGAATAGTTTTAAAGAGCAGAGAAGAAGCAAAGCTTCGTTATTTAAACAAATCAATTATCAAAATACTGTTTAAATAAAAAACCTTTATATCCGATAAGTTTGATCGCGATACATATTCTTTTTCGATTTATATGTTTGTGGGTTTATTAAATGAAATAACAAAGCAGAAATACAAACATGCTGTTTTCAAGAAGCTATGAAATAAAATACATTAAAAAACAATTACAGTTTTATAATTATTTGATAGGTATTAGATCGACATTATTTTCTTGCAATAACGTACTCGTGTAATCTTCATAAAATGGTGTAAAAGAATTAACGATAATTAAAAAAAAATCTACAAATTGCAGTGATTTGTAAATTGTTATCGTTTTGCCGTATTTAAAGCTTTTTTATTTGATAACGTGTATTATCTACTTTTGAGGTGATGTTCTTCGTGAGTAGTTGAATTGTATTTTTATTTTGTGTTTATGTTTTATTGTTTGCAGTAGGTACTGTGTTTTTATGTTATTTAAACTAAGACGGAGTAAGTGACAAATAATGGGTTTCAAAAAATTACTAATCAAGTCAAAAATAGAATGGATAATATTCACATTACACTTAAATTATTTCTGCAATAAATGTTCGTGATTAATCGCTACAATAAAAAACTGAAAGTAGCCTAAAACTAAACTTGTGTGTAAAATCTCCAATAAAATGAATCAGTATTTGGTAATTTTTTGAATTAGGCTTAAAGTTATTGAAAATTATTAGAAAAAAAAATGCCTCTTAAAAGTTATAAATCATGCTAAGTAATAAATAACGGTTAATTCTGCAACCAACGGTAGGCCCTTTTGCAAATAGGTGTCGAACTAGGCAACTCTGCGCTAAGAATTCGACCGCTCCTAGGCCTAGTCTTTTTCATGTATCTCGCTTCTTTTCTCTCACGGTATAAGCGAAACTCCTAGCACAATCCCCACTAAAGCCACGTCACTACGAAGGCGGAGCGGGGGCGTTTCGAAGGCGTGAACTTTTTGACTTTCTATGAAACATGACGAATAGCTTCTCAGGATCAGCCGGCCTGATAGCACATTAAGGGCATATTCTGCTGTCTGGAGTCTTGAGAGGTGATATATAAAGTTGGTAGGAGAAAAGTCGGGGAAGGTAGACTTCGGGAAGCTTCGTGTGTTGTCGGCACTGTTCGGGTATTGCCGGCCATAATGGGCCTAGTAGATCGCTTGAATTATGAACCATATCTTGGTACAGGCACTTACTTAAAGTTACGCGTCGGTAGTAGAAAAGTTGGTGATGGTAGACTTCGAGAAGGCTCGTGTGTTCTCGGAGATCCTCGTGAATTGCCGGCATGTAAGGACCTACCAGAGTGCTTGAATTATAGAGCAGATTCTGATATATAGAGAGATCGTTTGCATCCATACATTGGTATGCTAAAAGTTTGGGTCGTGTGAGGCTGGCATTCGTCCTGTTGAATCAGCAATCTTTTTTTAAACTCTTCTACAACTTCCTGCTTGAATTCTAATGATTATTTTTCTTATTTCTGTGCAATATGGAATCAAAACAGACAACCGTCTTTCATTAATTAATTGGTACCTACATAACTGAAAAGTTATCAGTCTAGGCAATTTACCTACTCATTTGTTCGTTCATTTTCAGCAATAGCCGATAGGCTTTATCTTTTAGGATTTCTCTATTCTTCAAGCGGTTGATTCCCAAATCGGGCAAGGAGTTTTTGGGTTTCTTCATCTGGAATTTCTCAGTAGCAGCCCGAAGTCTGGATTTGTGCCCGGTTGATTGTACGGGGCTCGCTCCCCATTCTATGGGACTTGAACATAACTGGCGAAATAGGTGTATTAATAGTGTGATACAAGTGTGCTCTTTTGGTCATTACCCCCGAGGCGGTTTTATTCGCGCGAGCCGTAGCCGAGCGCGATAAGGGAGCCGAGTGGGTCAATCAATGCACACGCGTGTTACACGACGTTTTTCAACACAAGAAAAATGCGATGAAAATCTTTAATTTTTTTGCTTAAATTATCTTTAATTACTGAAACAATTAGTGGAAGTACAATTCTCAAAATGATACCGAACAGTTTTTGTTGGCATTTTTACAGTTTGTGTTATGGTATTGGTATTATTAATTATTTCGTTGTTTTCATTTTCTTGGGTATATGTCAGAGATGATAAAAATATTCATTGCATTCAGACATAAAAACTCTTTACGGAGATGAAAGAAAAAAAAGTTAAATAAAAAACACCAGTGCGGTAATGTAAAGTGAAAAGCACGCGTATTTAATGCATACACTGCATTAGTAACCATAAAGCGGTGTATTAAGAGCTACTTCATGAGCAACTGTGTTGAAAAGATACTAATACACTTCTACCCATCTCATTCGGGAATATAGGCGTTATATAAAAATAGAACATCAAAATATATAACATCTCCCGTTGGTCTAGTCTCAAGGAAACCAGCCAAGCATGAAGTCCTCGTACCTACTCTGGAAAAGGTTCAAGTTCCATTCTCAAGTTGGATGTTTTATTTTATTTCGTTGTTTCAAGATTCTTAGTATAAGATTCTTAGGCAATAGGTTTGATCTAATCACATAAGTTCTCTTAAACTTGATACTGTTGACGGCGATGTAGCGCAGTTGTCCATTTTGATTCTTGTTCAAGTAATAACTTGATTTTTTGTACTTTTGTGTTGGACATTTTGGAAATTATGTCTGAAGTTTAAGCTAAAATTCAGGACAACAGGGATTAGTCAGTTTGATCCGCGCTCTGTAGACAGTACTTCACTAGATTTAAGCACAATCTGAAATCGTTTCAACTGGGCTTTAGATACCTTCTCTAGAGACAGACAAAGAGCAACCGTTTGCTTATCAGGGAAATCCCGTCTTCTTATTTTGAGCACGAAAGCTTTAAAAAATACAGCCATTTCAAAGACTACATTTACAAAAACGATGAAATAACAAGCTGTTCACTTTTCTAGTGTCTATAAATTTTATATCTTCTCCATTCAAAGGGAAAATCAAATAAAATTTATGCCGAACAGATGCGGAAGTGTACTCACAATGGGCCCTCGTTTACTTCACTGCTTACCGCCTTGCCATGCTGGTGTGAATATACCATTATTTCGGCGTCTACGTCTATTTGTTTTGAATCATTGATTTTGTTAGAAAATGTTATTTAGTTTTTACATACACGTCACACTTCTTACCATGTTTAAAAGACAGCTGAACATTTTTGGAACATCGCTGGGTTGATACTTGCATAGAGAGAATTATAAAAAAAAAAATATTTCTTATGTGATAAAGTCAATATTTTAGTTTATCAAAACTTGGTCCTGGGAAAACCCGACGTTTAAACAATGATTTGAACCTTTAGATGCGTTACCCGCGCTCAATATCGGCAAGATACTCGTAAAAGCAAGGCAATTGCCTCACTTGAAACTGTCTTGCTGCTGCATATTCATTGCGCCAATGATCATACAGCAGCTAGTGACAAAATTAATTATGTATGTTCATCTCTTTCTAACAACAGGTATCGGTACGGGCATTCCCTTTTTTTCGCGCACTGCATGATTGTGTGTTCTAGTACGTAGCTAAATAAGTGACTTAAGTCTCGAACACACTGGCGCGACGCCACAGTGCGTCACAAAAGCACTGCGTGTCGCGCCTGTTTGTGGGAGCCTTTACGCTGTTTTTGAGTGCACTAATGTTCTTGTATGACACGTCTATTCATACGTCTTGCGTTGCGTTTAAATAATTCGATGACAGTTCGTTGCAATGCTTGCTGCCTCTACCGCATCAAACACTTTGATGTCCTCTGTTAATCCATCTCCATGAGAGATTTATGTTAGAAAATACAAGTACAGACACTATCTACATGGTTTTCGCATGATCTGACAAATATTTTGTCTGGACTTTAAAAGAGACTGTGACCTCTGAGTTTGTTTCGGCCTTTCTTCTCAGAGTAGTCAGATAGGAAACGCCGATCTCATCTAGTCTTTAAAATATGATTGACGTGAACAAATCTTATTACAGAAATAAAATGTAGTATTCAATATTTAAAACCTTAGAAAAATAATCAGAACAAATCTGGCCAATTCTCTTAATTAAAAACGTTCAAAATCTGGTCGCAACCGCATCTCGGTGACAATCAAATGTAAAAATACAATTTTTGACAGATTGTGACTGAGATGACTGACTGACTGACTTGTTCTTAAAATTACCGGAATTTGCATCTCTATGATATGTTTTTTTTTATATATAAAATAACGCTGTTACTCAAACAAGGTAGTTATACCATGGAGAAATTAGATCACGACTAGTTCTTTAGCTGATATAAATGCTCTCCATGGTTTTGCTGACCAGCTTTGGTAATACTTTAACAGCCCAACCAAATAACCTATTTGCAGTGAAAGACAGATCGCTATTGATCATAGACAGTATAACCCTATCTGTCCCTGTCAAACAAATTGCTGTCAGCCAAACAAATAGTTAGCTGTCAAGATGTTGTAGGGTCGCATACTTTGGCTTTTTTGAGAGATAGATAGGTTTTTCTATCTCCAGTACGCCAAAATTGGAGATGGATACGTTATTGGGTTCGGCCGTAAGAAGACATGTAACATTGTCAACGTTGCCAGAATTTAAATAATACAAGGTTTTTTTGTCCTAAGACCAAATTTAAATAAGCTTTAATCCATCTATTACGTTTTTCTTAATTGCGACTGCACTGAATTTTACTTATTTATCATCTCCGTAGATTAATTCATATTTTTTTCGATTCCATAATTATGTAAAAAGTAAAAAAAACTGTCCACAATTGATGAAAATATCGATGAACTTATACAAAAAATAAACAAACGAATTGAGAACCTCCTTCATTTTGAAAACAGTAAAATAAAGTTTTTTTTTTACCCAGCACAAGAGACACAAAACACTAAATACTTAATGGCTTGTCGTTTTTTTTACGGGAATAAATAAATACTAAGAGTAATATTCAATATTCATATATATTAATACTGTCGACTCGGTAACGGTCACTGCAGAATATACAGGGTCAAATGAAATTAGTTAACGAAAAACTGCAGACATGATGGTTTCTTTTAACACGATAAAATACTAGGGTTTTGATGTTTTTTTTTGGGGTCAACGACCGCTGGTAGTTTCGATACTTGAAGTATGAGTTTAGAAAATCAATTTTTTTTTCTTCTATCGTGTTTAGGTATCGATACCAATCACGTCTGTGAAGATTACACAAAAAAAAAATTGTGTTTTAAATTAATATTTCAAGTGACTACGCTAACTCCGGTCGAAAAAAACATAAAATGAATTTCTTTTTCGTTTTATCATGTTTAGATACTTAGTTTCGCTTTCAAATTTAATTTGACGCTGTATTTATTTAGAAGACGTAGCCATGCTAATGGAGAAAATTTGGTTTTAGAGTTGGTTAACCGAAATTGTGACAATTGGAAAATAAAGGTACCGGACCCATGAATATCTGCCCTTTAAAAGTCCTTTAACTATACTCATAGTCCCATTTTTTTACTGACATATAAAAAGGAGGTTATAATTATAATTATGTTTGTGTGTACTTATGTATTTTTTGTATCTACACTTAAGGGAGTATTTATACGTAGTACACTTAAAAAAATTTGCGAAAATTAAAATAAATGTTCTATAGGTATTTTTTTCATTAAATCTTTTCACATTACTCTCCACTAGCCTCTATACAAAGTGTCATGCGTCTGAACCAGTTTTCGAAACACTTTTTCCAGTCCGCCGTAGACACCTCGTTTACAGCCTGCTCGAACGCTGACAGCGCATCTTCCGGCGACGAAAATTGTATCTTTGAGCATATTATTTTTATTTTCGGGATTAAAAAGAAGTCACATAGTGCTAGGTCAGGGCTGTAAGGAGCGCGGTGTGCGAAGGCGCGTTGTCGTGGTGGAGCAGTAGCAAGCCAAGCCCTGTGTTTGGTCGCTTGTTGCTCACAACAGAGAAAACTTCTGCCAAGCATTTGGTAGTATACCATTCAGCGTTGATGCTTCCTTGGTTTCGTAAAGGAATTGACACCAAGTAGCCAGTCAAATTGAAAAAGCTCGCGATCAAAATCTACACCCCGCTTCTAGATCGCTTCACTTTGGTAGGCGTTGATTCGTTTTGAAACACCCAAACCGTCGACTGGCGCTTCGTTTCTGGATCATATTGATAAATCACGAAGAAGATGATGATGCAAGTGTAGAATTTCGTGTAGGCTTCCCGATCCAACCTGCAGTATGTGCTGATTCTATTGATAAGTTACTCGCCCATTATCTTGGATAACATTTTTCATTGTTAGTACGTTTTCTTCCGTAACAGCCGTCAAAGGGCGACCACTTCTTTCTTCATCCCCCAATGTAAGTCGACCGCACTTGTATTCGTTATACCAAAGATACACGGTTACCCTTCATCCATGAATGCTATTTGAAGTCTATCGTAGGATTCGTCCGGTTTCAGGCGACTCTTGATATCGTAAAAAATCATGCGCGAAAATTAATTGTTGTATGACACACGATACTCTAAATTAGCTCGCAAACAATGTGGTGGGACATTTTGAAATTGGAACGTACCTATTTTTACTTACAAATAATAATATTTTCAAAATACTGGCCAGTATCTCACACATAAAACTTTTTTTCGCAATAGTTTCTGAGTGGCCTGGTATTGTATTCTTAGCCTTTCTTACCAATATTCTCGTAAAACCACCCATTCTATATACTGGTGTCAAAGGTCCGTAAAACCATTAGGTTGCGTAGGCGCACAGACCAGTCACTTTAAGCTTATTGCACTGCCTTTTTGATTTAGGTATAAGTTGTTCCAGTTTCGTGGAAACGTGGGACTTTCTACTTTATTATAACTCCTTAGGTTTCTCCAAAATTAATAGAAATTTTAGATATAAAAAATGAATTAGAACGGTATTTTTTTTTAGGTTATTTTTTTTCATAATTTTCTCTCGCCGTAGATACAGTCAGCGTCAAACAGATGATTGGATGGTACATTGACAAGAATTGATTTGAATGAATTAATATATTAATAATATATATAATATATAATAATATATATATTATAATATATATAATTTATTATTAATTATAATTAGTATATTAACATACATTAAAAAATTATATTACATTCTACAATATACTGTCCATAATATACTGTGTCAATGTGTTGCAAAAATTAAGTAGGTACCAAATGTATACCTGAAAATGCATGACTGTAAATGGAGTGTAATAAATTGGCTTAAAACTAAAAGCTATGATGAAGTTGAGTCCATGGTTTCAACGATTCTATAGAATACTCTTTATTGTACACCATAAACATTACAGATGTAAATGTAGAAATTTTACTTATGTTGACATTATGGGTGAACCCTATCGCAAAAAAAAACTAAAATTTACAGACTAACCTTTACTCCATTCCTGACTGTAATCATTCTCGGTGTTTACTGTTAATGGATAAGGCTATACTACTTCCAATCCCAAGACTCCGTCGCAGGGTTAACCATAATACCAAAATTAATCAAATACACACACTCACACATACCTTACCTTTTATTCCTTTTTGTTTATTGTTTAAATCTACTTGCATCTTCTTTTCTAAATACATGTTTTTCAGTCTATACTAATATTGAGATTGTTTGTTTGTATTTAATAGGCTCCGAAACTGCTGGACCGATTTGAAAAATTGTGTTATCATTAGAAGCCGAAATTATGTCTGATGAATATAGGCAACTTTTTTTTTACTTCAAAATCCACGTGGACGAAGTCGCGGACGAAGTGCCAGTCCTATATATTTTGGATAATGATACGTGGAAGAGCGGAGTCTCGTAACACAAGCATTTTCTTGCTTAAAAGGAGTCTCCAAATCAAATAATGTAAACCAAGTATGTTTATTCAAATAAACTTTTTTTTTGGCTGCATATTGATACAATATTACGGAACAAATATTGTAGACAATTAAATTAATTATTGTCGATGTTTAAACTTTTTGAGTTTGCCTACCACATCTAGTCGTTTTATTTACTTAACTCACGATTCGATATTATTTAAACCTGAATTACCGACTCCGCCCCAAAATTGACAGACACTAATAACGCCGTCGTTGAAATCGAAATCGGGCCTTCTTCTTTTTTACCATAATTATTTAAGACTTATTTTTTGCTGAACAACCACCTCAAACAGATGTTATTTCCCTTGTCTCAATACCTAGACGTACGAGTAAGTAAGCGGCACACAATCTTGAGAACTTCAAAGAATAAATTAAATAAAATTTCTAAAGATTTATTCACATAATAACATGCATTTAATATTTAAAGATCAGACAAAAGATAATAACAAAAAAAAAAACCTACATCTTTACGACCCAACTCAACAAACACCATTTTCCTCATGACACCATTTTTCACAATAAAATAAATATAAATAAACGGAAAAATTCTAACGCAATGAAAATCGCATGCGCACACACACATGCGCAAACGCACTCAGCCATGCACACGTCGTTACGTAACGCCATTTTAAAGGCAATAAGTTGTTTAGAGTACGTTGTATGCATACGTGGTGGACTTGGCTGTTGTGTCCATTGTCATACGGAACGCGGTTAGTATAAAAGTGAAAACTGACATTTTGTGTGAAGGCGCTTATTTATGCCACTTTTATGCTAGTATTTGTTTCTACTGGGTTTAAAAAAAATCCTGCCTTTTTAATCTTAACTGAAGTGCGTAAATCAAATAAGGTCAATTATTTTTCAAACAGTAAATTGGAACCGTGCACCTAGCTTCTGACGTTTCATAAGTGCCCATGTAGGTTTATGTGAAATGAAATAGTTTGATTTTAGATTGAGTGTCAACAACATGAAACAAAAAAACACAAAGAAAATAATTAGTTTGAAAAAGTTAGGCTTTCAATTTAGGTTAAAAGTTAGGTTATGACTTCAAGTTGTTCTTCAAGTGTTGTTTTCAAGTTTAGATATTATCTAAGAACAAAGAAGATGTTTTATTCTTATCAAATATTATCTGCGGATTATTCAGAGTCTAGAAGCCTTCTCCCAAACAGTGGTAAAACAATGATTGTTTACCGTCCATCTTCGGAGTAATTACGTAACATACTAATAGTAGGAATGGCTTTCATTTTGGCAGTTCAACAATGTTCATTGCGTTATTTACGTTCTTGAGCAGACAAATTTTTCGAACGTATGAAGCAATGGATTAGCAATATCCTTCAAAATAATGATGATTGTTATTAATAGTGTATTTTGTAATTAGGGTGCTGCTTCCTTTATTTGTCCTAATATTTTCTTTAAACGGACTATTTCTTTATCAAGCCAAGTTCTTAACAATTCGTAATTTTATTTCATTTTAATTAACGCATTCTCTTTCCTTACAATGGAAACGTTCTCAAACGTATCAAGCAGCTCAATTTATATACAAATTTGCATACATTTCAATAAGGCCGTCTCTGTAGTCGGAAAAATGTTGTACTTAATGTTACCAGGAATCAAATAGAGATTTCTTGATAAAAATATCAGGCTCTTTAATCACCGAGCCTACGGTGCAACTTTGCTTAGGTAGACTAAGTTTATAAGGCCAGTAAGTAGACTGTATTTTATGCTGAACTTAAAATGTAAAGTCATTTTGCTGTGGTCGATATACTTAGAATGCGATGCGGTTTTGTTTCGATAGAATTCTGTCGATGTGTGAACAATGATAGAGCTATTATGAAGTATGTTACAAAAATTTGTCCCTTATTTTGGCATTGTAAGAAAATTTTGTCAAGAATTAAATATGAAAAGAATTGTAAAAAAAAACACAAGCCTTTTTAGTCTAAGCCTTTTTAAGTATCTTGATGATTGAAGAAAGTAGTTACTTTTTGTAGATAATTATTTAAGTCAGTTAATTTGCAGGATTAATTTAAGTTTTTGAACTAACTTTTCCTTTTATATGCATGCGTTTCTGTGATGATAAAATATTTTTTCATGATTTTCACTATATAAAATTATTACAACCAAAAAAATAAACAGATTAAAAAGAAATTGCAACAATAATCAGAATGTTGCAAGATGTGAACTTAGCTATCGGCACTACCGAGCACATTTTTTAGCATGCAAATAGGCCACACACAGGGAATCTAAAAACATAAGTACTATTGAAATAGCTAAGTTCAATAGACTTTATACTGGTCTGGCTAGGTAGCCGATAATCTAGAACATTCTAAAACTTCCTACATTTTTCCGCGCCATTCAATAGTAAAAAGAGAATTATGTTTTGAAATTGGTACACGACTTTGTAATAATTATAATTAAACTAAAAAAGGTATCTGTTATTCGAAGTCTATTTAATTATAACACAATTTTCTACAATTTAACTTTACGGTAATGATTATTAGAGAACCATTACCTTTTGCAGACTGATGTTAGTTGGACTAAAACTTGGTAAATTTGTACACGAATGTGGCTTTTTCAGAAACGAAACGAAAAGAAAGAAAAGAAAGAAACAAAAAAAAAACGTTAATTTGCGGTAAACATGACGCAAAAAAAGAACAAAAACTCAAAAAAAAAGGTTGTAGGAAACATGCGTCACATCCACGCAAAACGGCCACCAATGAAACTGAACGCAATCAGTTCATAAAATACGGGCTGACAGTCATTATTTTCTTGTGGAATATTGACACTGACAGCTCTTAAACGCGTTTTAAATATTCTGATAGCGTTCAGTTTCATTGGTGAAATTGCACTAAGGGGGAAATCAATGTGGTCTGAAATCGCCATCATGCAATGTGATCAATACTCGTTCTTCCTTTTTTGCGAAGAGGATTTTATACCATCATCTGTCTAGCACTTACCCTCATCTTCCGAAGTATGTTGGGGTTGGCTTACAGTCTACCTGGATGTTGTTGGCGTTTCGTACTTCTGACGTCACGACTGTCAAAGATCCACGAATGACAGCCGGGACGAACGGCTTAACGTGCTTTCCGAGGCATGGAGGGGTCTTGGTATGTAAAGATGGTCACCCATCCACGGACCAACCGCGGAAACTTGAAGCTGTCATTACTGAACCACTAGCCAACAAAGTGGTTTTTACAACAATATAAGACTGATTGTCGCTTAATTATTTAACAGAGAAGTTAGTCATGTGTTGAGAACATCATCATAATACCGAATCACAATCCAAGAGTTTTGGAGGAAAACGTTTGAAAAATTCGTCGGTTTTTTAACGTAAATAACGCAATAAACTTGCCTGAACTTTCAAAATGAATAACAGGTTTTGAACATAACAACAAAACCATAATTATTTCTGTTGCAACTGTGGGCAAACAGTTGGCCCAACATCACAGCCATCATTGCAACCAACATTGGTCATTGTCTGTTGGTCATTAAACTTAACTCCTTATGACTTTAAGTAGCAATGAGTTTAAGTGAGCTTATTTTATGACTTCATGGGTAAACTGGAAAGTTTTAGGATGTAAAAGTTTAAATAATAACGTATTTGTGGGTTTATTTTCTTTCATTGGAGAGTTGTTAAAAGTGACGAAGTGCCAATTTCACCAATGAAACTGAACGCGATTGCACTGCACATCTTAACCACGTTCAATGGCTGGCAGTATCTATATTCCAACGAAAATTATGACACTGACAGCTCTTATACGTAGTTTTTGTGCTGATCACGTTCAGTTTCAGTGGTGAAATTCGCCCTATGAGATAGTGTGAAATGGTTGAAATAATGTTCCTCGTTGGAAGATACATTAGCATTGAGGGAGTTCCTTTTAAACAATAACAATTTAATACCTACAAAAAAACTAACAAAAAAATAGGCGAGTCTTTTTTTTTTTGGTAGTAATAGATATGTTATACTCGTATGTTTTAATACTGTTTGGGCATAGTAGGCGAACATATTTACTGTGGCCATCTACGATTACGAACATTGTAAACATAGGAAATCAACACCTTTTTTTCCTACCATCTGGCTTGAATTATTATTAGCATATACTAGCATAATCTACTGCAGGACAAAAAAGTATGCTAATAGCTTAAGCTTCTGCTAGTTTCTTATAATACATACGAGTTATTTTAGAGAAGGCATTGGGGACCGTGCTTGCTGCGTTGAGCAAAGATTTAAAACGTTAGATTTGCCTCACCGTACCAAGTTGCTCGAAAAAACGTAAATTTAAGAAGAGTGAGCTCAGACCATAATTACGTCATTCCATGACACCATCTTTTGACGAATCTACGAAACCTTTGGTGTTGAGAGTTTTAAGACAATTACGTACTTATTAGTCCAGATTCATTTACGATGTTTCTCTTCACGGTATGTTTGTTCATATTACAATTTCGTGTACAATAGTGATAAATAGAATCACCTGTCATGGTGGCTCCATCTGTGGCCGTTTTCAGAATTATACGCCAAGGAATTGATTAGTAAACGTAATCGTTTTGTCACGATGCGCGATGTTTTGCTTCATCGCCTTGAGGCAAATTATAGGTATAACCTAATTTGTGGGAAGTGTATGAAAGCTCGCTAGAATATACGCTTCGGTTTAAGTGAGGTTTAGCACAGAAAATGGACTTTACTTCTCCATTTATTTTTAAGGGAGTATTTCATCAATGAAACTGTGGCGGTATCTAAACCGCCACACGCGAATTACGCATCACATTGACGGCAAGCAAAATCCTGCATCGCGCAAACAAAGTTCACCGCGCAACTAGCATATTTACAACGTCTGGACATCAATCGTTGGACAGTTGCCCACCAGACTCCCCGACGACGCCATTACCCTCCTCCAGGAGAGCAGTAAGGCCACCAGCACTTTACACAAGCGCAAAACCCGATCGCCGTCCTACCGTCCTCGCCGCCGAGGCCCGCCGCGACGCTCAAATCCACGCCCCTCCCGACCCTTGCTCGAGCCAGCCCGCGCCGCTAAGCCTGTAGCTTTAAATACGTCCCAAAATCGCTCAAATCCTGATCCAGCTAGTCCCTTGCTGCCCTCTTCCAGCGACGCCCTAAGCTGAGGTTCGTACCCAACAGGGGGTGCCCTTAGCGTGTAGTCGCTTAGTTTTATCTTAGTGTTTAAGTTTAAGTCCTGGCTGGAGGCCTTAATTTATTAGGCCAACCACAGGCAAGTCCGCTTAAGCAGATGACAACCTCATAGGTTGACCTGCAAGCTGCCATTCCCAAAAAAAAAAAAAAACCCACCAGACTCAACACCCGGAGGATCTTCCCTTTCCATAGAGTATGAGTGAACTCTACACCCTGTTCCTCATCCTTCTAGAGGCCAAATAATAGAAAGCCTAGAAACGTTCCTCCTTTAAAAAAAACTCCTCAAAACCGACTGTTCCACACAAAAGACCAAAGATTTCCTCTTCCACAACTGGATAATATCAATGTTATTCACGGCCAGTCGAACAAGGAACATAGAAATCGTGTAAATCGTCCCCCATACAGATGTTTTACACTTTAACCAGGCTTTCTTGGAGTTTATCCAACATCCTCGGATTATTTACGTCCACTAAAAGCTATGCGATATAGCGATGTGGATGCGATGCGGTTTGAAACCGAGGGAAGATTTTAAAGAGTAATTAAGTCGATTTAAAGTTACTAAATACAAACAAAACATTACCAATAGGGTCACTATATCCTAGGGCGTCCCCTCTCGGCGTTTTCTGCCTTTTAAAAACCTCTTGTAAGTCGCGTTTCCTTCATCCTCTCAACATGACCAAACCATCCAAGCATAGTCTTTGAAATTTTTGTCACTACATCATCTGCAAATTAATAGGTACCTTACCTTAATACAGACAAATATCTATATATCCATGTGGCCAAATATCCGTTAATCTACCTAAAATTATATTACTTATAGCATTTTAAAAGTACTGTAAATCGTACCTGTCTTTTTAACTATTCAAAATCTATCGTGTGGACATTCAAGTAGCACAGTTACCTGTAGTCACTCGATACATATCAGAGCTTGTAATACAGTTAGAAAAATGTGTTGCGTAACTTTGTTGGCTGATCTGGTTTATGCACGCAGTTTTTTATGGGTCCTGATTAGGTATGATACTATGATAGGGAAAAGAGAGCGTTCAGCACCTGATTGCATTTTTTTAAGTTATGATATTTCCGTTTTTTTTTTTTTAAAACATGGTTATCACCCTTATTATAGCTTATATAGCATACAATAATTGATTTATATTTTACTTGACCCGATGTTTTCACAGGTTTTCCACCTCTTCAACAATCCTTTTCAACACAAAACCTTTAATGAATCCGAAACCTTCCCCATTCACACTCCTCCTCTCCCCATCCTCCTCTTCCTTTCGTCGTCCATTGGTGGAAACCGTCTAAAAATCCGCAATTTACGAGTTGTAGGTCGTGAGAGACTTGAGACGAGACTTTGTGTTTATTATTTCATCACCACTGCTATTAAAACGGTGAAGGAAAACATCGTGAGGAAACCGGTGGAAAATTCGAAGACATCGAAGGTTTGTGACCTCTACCAACCCGCGCTGGGCCCGTGTGGTGGATTACGGCCCACTGCCTTACACAGAAAGGAGGCATGTGTCCCACCAGTGGAAACAGTATAGGCTTATAATGCTCTGGGATTTGTGTTTGAGTTTGCATTTGGACGAATGATATCATATTGGGGTTGAAAAGATCAATTCGAATGCCAAAATCGGTGATTCGGTATGTAATGCAGACCAAATAGTGTTAAAGCATCTTATTTATTATAACACACACTGATAGAACAAGTCACTGTGATACAGTAAAGTTAACCTTTGTGGCGCACGCGCAGCTTGTGAAAATGAGGATCGTAGTTCGATTTTCATGTCAGAAAAAGTTTTTCGTATTTATATATAAGAGTTTCGTATCGTGGTGGGATATTTTAGTGCATTGGATCTGCAACTTACTGCTTAGTGCCGGGAGTTGAAAATCCACGCACTGGGAAGCACTCCGTTGGATTCACAATGCTCGATTCAACACCGAGAGTTGAAAATCCAGTACGCGATATTATAACGTCGTGCGAACGTGGGACGTATGATTATATGATCTACTCGTATATTATATTTAATAAATATCCATATTAAACAACCTGTTTTTTTATATCCCATAACTCTAGGGTATGATTGAGACTACTATCAAAGAATCAACTGGCATATGAATTATGTTTCAATCATCCTTTTTTTTTAATTTTTCATACAAAATAATTCGACAAAGTCACGATTATTAATGCAAAACACCCTTAACTGAACTATGACAACGTCTCATTTTCTTAGCTTTATAGATGAATGATTGGTATATATCAATGAAACTTAGATACCTACACACATATTATGCATTTTTTGACCACCTATTTCTAGGAGTTTTAGTATTATTTTTACCTACCGAATAAAACCCTAGAGATAAGGAATATAAAAAAAAAACAGGTTGTATAATAAAATAATATTATTATTCATTCAAAAGTAACTATGTCTGTGTCTTTTCACGCCTAACCCACTGAATTGATTTCGATATTACGCGGACGAAGCGGCCGGCAGAAGATATTGTAAACGCGAAAGTAAGTTAGTTTGTTACGCTTTCACGCCAGAACAGCTGAACGGATTTGGATAAAATTTGGCACACAGAAAGACCTGGGTAAGAACATAGGCTACTTTTTATCCTGCATCGCAGACGAAATCTCGGGCAACAGCTAGTGATCTTTGATCAGCAATTGGTGGTGGTAGCATGCTTTCAGTCTTTGGGAACTTGCCGAATAAAAAAATTGTTTTTTTCTGGATTGACAGAATTACAAGCATCTTGTGCACCTCTTGGCCAAGGTCTGGGCCCAAAACATAGCCGTGTGCCACTGCTCTAAAGCTCCAAAAAGTCTTCAACCGATTACACGTGCCCCCCAACATAAGCAATTCCGCAGTATACGAAGTCATCGTGGACTTACCATCAAAAAGTTACGCAGTTTTATTGACTAACAACAACAACACCGTATTATCTTATCGTATTAATCAACACCGTATCTGTGTTAAAGTACATTCTGACAAATAAATAAAAAAAAACTGTTTATTAGTTTTATAGACAAAATGTGTAACTTATACCTAATTAGCACAACAAAACGATTGTTAATTACTCGAGGAAGAGCGAGGTTTATCCCATCACAAGTATCTTTGGATTACTTTCTGGGAAGCCCCGGCAACTTAATTGTATAGATATAAGATAATAAACACATTTTTTTTTTATATAAACTGATTCTAATTCTAACAAAATCAAAAGTTCAAAAGTCGAAACAAAACTCGGAACTTTCCAACCACAAGAATCAAGAATGATTCCAAACAATCAGTTACCATAACAGTTTTAGTACCAATTTTCTAAGTCTGTCTATTTTATAAGACCAAAAACATAACGTTAGAACAATGGTGTGTTGTGACAATATGTGGCAACAGGACGACTACAGGAAAAACGATACAATAGAATAGTGTCTCAGTTTGTAAATATTGCGTTCAGTACTGTTAATCATGGATTTAATGGTTATTGACCATCGTATATGGTCTCGTGGCCACATACGAGACAGCTGGGCGTGGGGTCTTGCATTTGATTCCCAGGTCGAGCAAAGCGTTATTGGGTTTTTCATTGGGAAGTTCTCAGTGGCAGCCCGGAGTTTGGAAGTTGGCGATGTGATACCGCCGTGCACGTAAAGCCGTTGGTCTTGCGCCTGATCTCTCTCCGGTCGTATCTGGTTGCCAACCCATCGGACTCTATGAATGAGGCAACAGAGCATGCACCTGTTTTTGCGCACACACTTGTGCACTATAATATCTCCTACGTCGATGGCTGCCGCTGAGATTGGCCGCCATTGCGGAAATTCGTGAAGAATTTGAGTATGTGAAGACCCTACTGGTGTCGTGTCCAGTAACTGGCTTGTGACGGTCAGAGAGGCAGTTGATCCATGAAAAAAACTGGTATTCAGCTGCATGCAGTTAGACCGCAAGCCGACCGCAATATATTTAGGAACAGACTAAACAGATAATGAAGGAAAGTGAAGCTGCTAGTGAGACATAAGAAGGGGCAAACATTTCTGAAATTATTGTTAAGTAACAACTGCTTGAAGGACATGCATTGACGAAGTTACAAAAATATTAATAATGCTCAGACAAAGACTTTGTAAAGTGAACACAGCAACATTTATCACAGCAAAGCAAGGACACATGCGGCCTACCCAAATGTCCTTTCTTTTGTATTGTTCGTCGAATCGTTGAGCTCTTTAGTTCTGAGTTGAGCTGCACCATGATTTACAAATACGTGCACTGACTGGACAGGTCCACTCAAATCAGTGTGGTTCTTTCCTCAAAAGACCATTTCAGACACCAATCTACAGGGTCCTCATATGATCTGACCAAGATTATGTCTGGACTTTAAAAGAGACTGTGACCCAAAGAATATAACTACTCTCTACCGAGAGCTGTGACCTCTGAGTTTGTTTCGGCCTTTCTTCTCAGAGTGGTCAGATAGGAAACGCCGATCTCATATAGTTTTTAAAATATGTTTGACGTGTAAAAGTTTTTTTAAAACCTACTTACAGAAATAAAATAATTTATCATTTATCACAGAAATACCCGAGTAAGCAGTTGATGGGGTTCAACTGCTATCTTGGCTCTTTTCTATGTCCTCGCTCTGCTGAAAAAGATTCACCGTCAAGCTCGACCTGAATTAAATCCACTAGTCCAATTGTTACGCAAGGGTGCATACTCCGTAGGCTCAAAATCCTTCCTATCCTAAGGGCACGTCTTCGCTACCATTAAAGCGCCTCCCGGTATATTCCTTGATATGCAATGGTCCTTGTAGCACCATAGAGCACGAGGCTTCAGGGGCTAGAGCAAATCTTGGGGTTCATTCGATTAATCGAGTCTAGTTTAACTACGATGGGGTCGGTGCATTTCATTCATTCATTCATTCATTATTGTTCTTTTTGTTGTTACAAAAGTAGCCATTTTGTTGTTGTTTTGATTCTTTGTTTGTTCTCATTTGCCAGTGTCGTTACATTCACAGATAACTTGACAGATCCCTGGCTCTGTCATCAAGCAATGGACAAGTTGCCAACATTTTTATTAGTGGATACGAGGCTTTCGGCTACTTTGTGTGTGTGTTTTTTTTTTGTCTTCTTATTTTTTTATGTGCGTTTTGTTTGTGCAGAATAACAATTTTTCTTTCTTTCTTCTTAAATGGTTTAGTGATGAAGGTATAAAGTCAGTTAACTGAATCTATCGCTGTCTTCTCCTGGACACACTCCTCAGTCAGTTTCTAGCAGTAAAACCTAAGTCGTAGATGATGTACTTAAAACACTTACAGACAGACAATTTCACACTCGATCTCCAAGAAAATAAATTTCGGTTCGAATAAACGAATTTTCTGAAAACAGTTCCAACATCAACAGATCAGCCGAAAGACGGCTACTACTTGACACAGGCTGATGATGAAGACGGTTAAAAGTTTCAAAAGGCATTAATATTTATTCATAGATTTCTTATGCTGTTCATTACAACATGAATTAACAATATTGCCCACAAACAGAATACCTCCCCACATACTCAAACTGAATGAAACGAAGTTTAAAACTTGTATCAAACGCACACTATGCAGCCAAGCATATTATAAGTTTGGGGATTACATCGCTGACAAGAATGCTTGGCTCAACGCTGGTTCTACTCCACAAGGGCGCATTAACTAATTGATTAGCATTCGGAAATATTGTTGGAGCTGCTGAAGATTGTAAAAACTATCTTTGCACTGTATAAATTCAATCTTAAAGTATTGTATAATTGCAAAGCACACGTGTGAGCACTATGTACCTACTATAAAGCTACCCTATACTGGGCACGTCTGTCATTGACTTGAATGTGCCCTGGCGGCTGAGAGTATGTCACGCTCACTCAAATGTCTCGCTAGTGGTGGCGTGTTTGTTCGATTATTAAGTTTCGTTCAAAATGGTTGAGCTGAATGGTGCTGATCCATACGTCATGTTTGTGAACGGGCGCCGTCAGTCCACTGGTTATCTCTTGGCTGCCACGGCTTTTTTTTTCAGATTTTTTGTATTTTTTATGTTTTTCATTAATGGACGCCTTTAATGTGCACGTCTTTCTACATCGTTCTCACATGTATAATTTCAAGAAGACTGATGTAACAATTTTTTTGTAACAATATTACGAGATTTAAAAGAGTGTCCATGGAGTTTCTTGCCCGTTCTTCTCCATAGGTACCTACTTCGCTTTGGAATGGGCAACTGGCTTCATATTTCTGACTGACCGACCCCTTGACAATTCAAAAGTGCCTATACTTGGTTTATTTGAAATAAAAGCTTTGAGTTCGAGTTGACAGAAGCTTTTACGAAATACCTGCGCAATGATTTCTAGGCCAATCGTAGCCCGATTTCAATCTGTCATGGCGCACAAGATGCACTTAATAAAATCACAAACAAATCAGCAATTATCCTAAACGTTGTATGTTTTCCTTGCGTAAATGTTTTAGCAAACACACCCATACATGCACGTTTTGTTTTGTGTGCGCATGAGTCGAGATACACTCTCACATACATTGGGATGCATCGCATAAACCAATGTTTGGCTGCCGTGCCAAAAAACACAAAGGAGCTGTGTAGTGCAAGAAGTCTTGATACTTTTTATGATGTACTTTTTAGTGAATTTATTCTTAGCTTTTGGATTGTTCTTGAGTTTAAAATCTTACAGAAATAGAAATCACCACATCATAATTTAGGCGATTCATTTTATAAAATACCAGTATGTCTTTTGTTAGATAATCACAAAGAAAATCGTTGTATTTATGCGATTTATGGTCGCATCTTGGGTTTACTAAATTAACCAGAATGAAACCTACCATACTGTTCATAAAATAAATAATTATTATGTCTATATCGACTAACCCTTACAAATGTTATGATCTTTGTATTCTAAGAATCAGAATAAGGAATAATGAAAGCCGCTGTTAGTCTTAGAATTTGACTGAAGAAGTTTAGAAATACCGGCCAATTGTGCGTCGGACTTGCAAACGAAGGTTTCCGTACCACCGTTTTTTTTTAATTTGATTTTTATTATTTGTTGTTATAGCGGCCATAATAGTACACACCCTGTAAAAAACTTCAAGTGTCTACCTATTACGGTTCACAAGATACAGCCCTGATACAGAGGAGCCTTAGTAATTCCGTATTTCCCCGAAAAAGAAAAATACTGTAATTTAATTAGTATAGTATAAGATTATTTGGCAATAATCTCAAACAGCAAAAGGTAAAACAACTAGCGACATTCGAAGTAGTAATAACGATGAAAAAGACATCATTTGTAAAATTAACATAATACAAGTACACAAGATTGCAAACATAAGTGCATTTTTATTAAAACCTCTATGCAAAACCGTCATAAAGACCACGTGACACGTTGTCATTTAAAAATTCATTACATTAAGCCTTCCTTCATTGGATTTATTTCTAATATAAATATTGTCTAATTATAAATTTATATGAACGAGCAGGTGTTTAGGTGACGGTGATTCCAAGAAATATTGTTTTATTAATAGAAAACAGTAAACCAGTTTATGTGTCCTCTTTAATATTAAAAATTAACACTGGGCTGCTATTTTACATAGTTGCTAGTTTACGGCTTGGGTTGGAAAAGGAAATTGTTGATAAAGTGTATCGTGTTTCGGGATAGGTTGATACTATTAATTGACTGCTAGATAGGCAGGTATTCACACGGGTTGAATAGATCAGATAAATTGATTTCCTGGTAGACTACTTTTTTTAAGATCAGCAAAGCGCAATATAGTATTCAAAAACAAATTTTTAGTTTAGTTAGAAAACTTAATTAGAAAAATCCTTTTAAAGACATAGTTTATTTTTAATATCTAACACTTAGCTACTTTAATATCTAACACTACAGTTTTATTTGATTAAAAAGAAATTAAGAAAAAATAGTGTACCTATACACGTTTACACAATACTTACCGACGCGTGTTTGTAATACTATATTGCAAATCATTAATTCCGATCAAATCATTAGTCTAATATCATTGTCTTAGTAATTTTTCAAATGACCTAGAAAGTATCAAAATCGTTCGCGCCACTAGCAAAAGGGATAAAAACTTACTAACACAAAAATAGAACGGCGAAAAATGTACATTAACGTATATTTTGAAATCTGCGCTGCGCGGGCGCGAACCAATCAGAGGCGACGCATATGTGTGTGCGAGCGTTAGATTCGATTTTAAAATGTGTGCTTCTAACGCATTTGACGGATTTTTATATGTGTGTGTCTAATGTACGGTATGCTTTTAAGGTTTTTTTATTAGTGTGCGTCTCTGTAGGTATCAGGTTTTATGTAGTTACCTAGTTACAATGTTTGGTATATAATGTGATTTATTTTTAGCGTTACATCTTTGAATTTGGAGGCCGATTTTGATGAAAGTCGTTGGTTTTATGACATATTATTTTAAATTTTGGGCTTTTAAATTCCTTAATTTACTACTTTCGCGTTATTTTAAACAACTAAGTATACAAATTGTGAATTTTTTTTTTTAAAGGCATTTTCATAAACTCTATGGAACACTTCAGCGTACCAAACAAGGCAATATAAAATATTGGACTGGTTTAATGCGATTGAAGAAATGATTCCATAGAAGATGCGCAATGATTTGATAGAATACTGTTTTTAAAACTTGGATTAAAACTATGATATATATGGTAAAAATTCGTTCATAGGTAGGTAGGTATCAGATATAGGTGCATTTTGAAATTGACCAATTTTTTTTGTATTTTTCGTTTTTGTGTTTGTGTTGTAATTTATGTTAACACCGAAATTGTACCAACACCTATGGCATTTAAACTGATTTGATTTGATTTTCACATCTCCTTTTTCTCTGATTTTTGTTTTAGAATGTGAAGACACTGAAGATTTATTTTTTAAATATGACGTAGTTTCCGATTTTCTTCGATAATAATTAGCACAGTATCTTTAAATCTACTTATTTTTCCTCGTATGCTAAAAAACATTCCACTATATCTTACCCAGACAAAACCAGCATGTTACCGTCATTTCAACATACATTGACAGATCAGACTACTGCGATGGACATCTTATATACAAAGGGATCAATGGACGTCGAAATAATACTGTATTCATGATTGTAATATAGCAGGAAAAGAATAGAGGTTAAATTTTTCATAGAATAGCACACAGATTACGACTTTTAAGATCAGCTACATAGAACGACGATCTTAAAGACGGTTAGGACAAACTGGATGTGGAAGACCATAAACCTATGTCCAGCAGTGGACTGCGATAGGCTGAGCTGATTGCCTCCTCTGAATGTTGTAGTCCTTGTAGAAGACAATTGGTTATTAAGAGTATAAGCAGCAACGATGGTATGCGAAGAGTAGCAGCTAATATCATGCTGCTACTTTACTTTAGTTCATGTCGATGCAAAAGAAGCAGTAGACCTTCAGCACGCTGATCATGACCGCTGTGGAAATAGAAGACTCGAAAGACAAAATGGTAGATTTTAGAAAGATTTCTACGGACGCGATGTCAAAATATTAAAAAAAAAACAATGTCACTTTGTAAGAGATTATTTATTGCCCATATTCTAAGTTAAACCTCATGATTTCCTCGACTTGACTCAACCTCACTTATGTGGTTTGAGATTCAAAGCTGCAATTTTAGTTACTCCTCATCTCAAACAGTTTCTTCAGTCGAGGTGAGTTTGAGTTGAGGAATCAACTGTCAAATGTAAGGTACGTCGTCGGCATGTACCGTCAGGCTTCCTTGATGTAGTAAAAGTAAAAAAAAAACGTATTTTCTGTCTCATTTTTTACGATCAAAACCCAGACATTGGCTTTGGAGCCAAGAGCAGTAAGTGCATACAAAAATACCAACAAAATTCAAGGTTGGGATCTGTTAAAAATAACGCCCGGTGCATTCCCGATGTTCATCTCGCAGTGTTTTAATATCTGCTGCGTTTTATATTCACGCTGAAGACATTTGTGGTAGGTTAGGGTTTGAGGTTGTTAATGACGTTTTGTTTTGTTTATTTCCTTTGAGTTTTGGGAAACGTGGAAGCTTGCATTGTCTTGTAAAATACTTGTTTTCCGCTACACGATGCCGATTTAAAACTTAGTGGTAA
This sequence comes from Dasypolia templi, assembly GCA_963555695.1. Lineage (NCBI taxonomy): Eukaryota > Metazoa > Arthropoda > Insecta > Lepidoptera > Noctuidae > Dasypolia > Dasypolia templi. The sequence continues at coordinate 5,951,748 of OY743162.1, read as the reverse complement.
GTATTTTTTACCACATCAGATATTTAAAAAGCTTAGTTTGTTGTTGTTCTTATATTGATGAAATAATTATATTGCTGAAAAAATACATTTGGATTTTTGATTTTTATGCTGGCACATAATATTTACTAAAAGACTTAGGAGGAAGGCCCTTCAAACTAGAACAGAATAGTCAGTGACTACGACTCTTACTTCGCCTCCATAAAAAGTTTTTGATGGTAGGTAGATTACAGATTTTAACACCTCTTTTTAGCAACATTAAGTATAATTATGTAGTGTCAAATAAGCTAGACAAAGCTCTCCGTCCTTCCTCAATTAATATAAATTCAACTCATTTTCTTAAATCAATTACAAAGATATTTTAATTTAAGCGTTAAATATTCAGTTCTTACTTTAAATCAATTCAAAGCCATACCTCCTTCTTACCGTAACCACAAACAATACACCTCATTTGAGTGCCGCCCACGAAAAAATTAAACGGACGAATGATCAGACATAGAACTTATAAATATTTATGTTCACCCAGAATGAATACTCGATACGTAGGTACACATACCATGAATGCTCAATCATACTCATTCAGACATAAGACTGGCCAAACCACGCCTAGGAATAAATAAAATTTCGAAAATAGAACGCGGGCTTCCTGCGAATTGGATCTAAATTTAAATATTGAAAAATGGCGGCAGCAAGCGAACGGTCGAATTTTGTGCATAAAATTGCATCCCGCATTACCGATCTAAACATTAAAAATAGAATTCAATAGTTAGGAGTAGTGTACATGACGGGATGTTGTTGGAAACAGTCTAGCAAGTTTAGGTTGTTTTTCAGTATTGGTTGTGACAGGAACTAGATTTTGTCTGAGTTGAACTCAACCGTTGATATTGTTTTACTTTTTCTGAAAGTTTTTGGTGTTTTCATATTATTTTGAATGTAATTTTGAATTTAATGTTAGTCTTAAATTATTCATGATTATGTTAGCAGTGAACTTCTAAGTTCATATCTGGAACTTTTTCATACACTTTACTGGTATTGCTTACTCACTGATTACTGAACTAGGTACGAACTAAAAATTGTTATAAGAATATATACATTTTTGTTAAGCTAGTTGTGTTTTCATTTTAAAAAAATCTATTATAAAATGGTGAACTGAAAGCTCAACAGCCAATTAGACAAAGCATAATTTCGGAACTTTTTCTTACAACTAATTTACACCGTTTAACACAAGGCCTTAAAAACGTTAATCCATTTAAAATGATAATCCATTTCCTTTGCCCGCACCAACCATCACGTAACGTGTGCACCAAGCTTTACAAACACCAGATTGCCTTCTTTCAATCAGTTAAAATAAACATTGCCGATATTTCGCAGCTCTTTAGAACGTTGCATATACATCTCTGCTCTAGTTGTGTGAGTGTTTTAATGTATGTATACATACGCTGTAATGTATGTGTTTTAACGTTTGATCTTCGTTCGTAGATAGTGTTGGACGCAAAAACATGGGTGCTGGTTTTATGCGAGGTTGCATTTATTTTCAAACTGTAGTGTTGGTTCGCTTCTGGGTTGATTTTCGATTGGATGCAACTGTTTTCCGAAGGTTTTCTTCTATATGCACCTATTTCTTTTCTGGTATTTGTATGTAACTTGCATAGCAGAAAGTGTGCAGACTGTAGAAACTGTATGTTTCTTTAAAACACAGTTTTGTAATAATTATTGTAGCTCATCAAAATCGCTTTATTTTTTTAATTAATTAATTAAAAATTACATCTAAATGTGCGCTGTTGGATTACCGTAACCTAAGCCTTGAAATTTCAACAGCGTTCTTTTATTTCGTTAGTATTTATTTAGGTGTCAATTATTGTTCGTAAAAATTATAAAGATTTTTTCTGATAAACAGTCGCGAGAAATGGATTTAAAATTCTAACAGCTCTTTGACATTTGTCATTCAAAAAGCCTCGTTTCTAGATTTCAAAATTTAACAAAACGACCATCGGCAATCCTACCAATACCTCGATCCCTGCCCACCTCTTCAAGGAAAGCGTGAGAGATACATCAGTTGCAAATATTTAAAATCGTAAATACCTAACCGTACTGCCGTCTCTTGGTCACGACGCTGGATGCGTAGGCAGACGAGACTCTCTTGATTCAAGCCTTTTCTGTGCAGGATTAGGTAATAGCTTGATACCTTTCAAACGCAATAGGTAAGCTATAAATAACTTTAAAACATTTAAGGCTTTAACAATGCAGTTAAAAGCCATGAATACAGTGAACAAAATAAAAATGCAACTAAGATACTCCACAGCGTCTCTCTGCGATTGGACATCTTTACTTGATATTTGGCAGATTTTTAGTGTCTCTACATGACTTGTACGGTACTCAGAGTCGTTACTTGTAAATGTTTTTTTTTTAATCGACAGGTATAAATTAGAACCATGTCAAAAAAAAATGTGACAGTTTAAAAATTTTAATTTTTGTTGGTGGTGGTGTGTGATTGGTCTCATCTGTAAAAACAAATGTAAGTGGTAATGATAAATGATAAATGATTTTATTTCTGTAAGTAGGTTTTTACAAACACTTTTACACGTCAATACTATTTTAAAAGTAGATGAGATCGGCGTTTCCTATCTGACTACTCTGAGAAGAAACGCCAAAACAAACTCAGAGGTCACAATCTCTTTTAAAGTCCAGACATAATCTTGGTCAGGTCATGTGAAGACCATGTGGATTGATGTCTGAAATGGTCTTTTGAGGAAAGAACCACACAGAATGAGTGGACCTGTCCAGTCAGTGCACGCATTTGACAGTAATCATGCAGCTCAACACAACACATATGGAGCTCAACGATTCGACGAACATTACCAAAGAAAGGACATTTGGGTAGGCCGCATAAATTGCTCAAACTGCCAGACCAAAAAAAACAAATAAAAACCAATGATGTGGGTTATCATGTAAATCATTTAAACAACAATGGCCGCTCGAAGCTTCACGCCTTTTCTATAAAGGATTACATAATAAATTGATATACGTTTCAAACGCAGTAGGTAAACATTTAAACAACTGATTTACTGATTTTTCGAGTACAATAGAGTTTGAAACCTTCTTTCAAAGTCACCAGACTTGGATATCAGTTCCCTTTTTCGTTCATTCAATTTTTTCGTTCATTTCTTAGTGGTGTTTTTATTTTAAATATCTGAAAACAAGCGTTTGAATTTAAAAATCCTGTTGGTTTCCTGCAATAACACAATGTCACGTATTTATCAGGTTTTATTTTTCAGGCGGAAACTATAAAAGCGTTGCTATGGTCGTTACATAATTACATTATTTATTTTGCTTGATCAATGGTCATCATAAAAAGTCTAATTGAAATAACTAGGTACAAACCTATTAAGGGTATAACATTACTAATCATTATGAACAGTTTTGACTTTGAGAACCCAGTTAACAGAAACAAAATAAGCTGCTCCAATATAGATTTATGTTTGCATGACTCAAAAAATGCTAAAGGAAACACACTTTTTTCTTGTATTTTTTTTTTGTCTGATTCCGATTTCAAATTCAATCGATGACATACATATAAAACATATCATTAATGCTTTCAACGCCATTTCTAAATCTTATATCATTTCAAAGCTAACAGCTATCTGACAGACGAGTCACGACTGTGCGTAGGCGCAGCTGTAGGTACGATTTTATTAGTGATCGATTGCAATTTGTACCTGATTGATTAGTTTGATTTATACGAGTTATCTTTTACCTGGCTTTTGGTAGTAACACCTTTTAGGTGTAGACTTTGCAGTACCTGTAATTTTGAGCTAGGATATTGTCTAGATGTAACGATTATTATTATTCGTGTCACATGCGTTTTAAATGAGCTAAAAGCTAGTTGTTTAGGTTCAATGATGCTAATCAACCAAAGATAGTTTATAATTGCAATTTGATACAGAAAAAGTTGACATCTACGGTCTTTTAACCAACCTCGAATTTGGTAAATGTATTAATTCGTACTTAAATTTATCTGGCAGAAAATGGTTATCCGGACATTTGTTTTATTCTTAAGTTGGTCCAGCAATAGATGAATTTCAGCAAAAATGTTGAATTTGTCGGAATGGCTCTTCGTTAAACACCATTTGGACTGGGAAGGTAGTCATTAAAAGAGTGATGTTGTTTAAGGGTAAATTGATATCTAGTTTATACCTATCCTGAAGATATTCTTCAGGATAGGTATAAACTAGATATCAAGTGTGTTAAAATAAAATACAACTACATAATTTGATACGAACGAAAAAAAAAAATACAAACACACCTCTAAAAAAATCTTAAACGATTAAAAACGATACTAATATACAAGTAATCATTCTGATTTTTTGTCAGATTATTCTACAAGCAACATAATAACGCAATAGTGTTTATTTTTTTTTGTCCAATCAATAGATTTTTTGGTAAATAGATAATTGTTGAATTTTTTGCAATAAATTACAAGCGTTGCATCGCGCTTTCCTGTCTTTTCAATGCTGTATGATAGTGACCGCGCTTTGGCTCTTGTCAGCTCTCTTAAGAATTAAGAAAATACATAGCCTCCTCCTCACCCAGTCATGAAAGTTGGATGACGGAACAGGATATTGTTATCCCAGTTCACACTCGAAGTTGGCACCTTGCCACATAGTGCCATTTCAACAACTTTTCTCCCATCTAATTTATGTCGAACGCAATTTAGGTGGCACTTATAATGACAGATATTAACACATTAATATTATTATTATATTGTGTTTGTAAATTAATAATTTATTGAACTTTGACTGACAGCTTGAGAAGCAATAAAGTTAAAGTAACCTTATTACAATCACTGATGTCAGCATTCAGCTTTGTCATCTCACAGAGGTCGATTCGACAAAATACCTTTTATTGGGCAGAATTAATAAGTAGGTATAAGCGGATTTTGGAACTTCCTAAAAAAAGAAGATTAACACAGTTTCATCATGTAAACCTACACTACAGTATCATGAACTTTATTCACCAAATCAACATTGCAAAGTCACTAATGGTAAATGATTTTATTCAGCTTTGTCATCTCACAGAGGTCGATTCGACAAAATACCTTTTATTGGGCAGAATTAATAATTAGGTATAAGCGGATTTTGGAACTTCCTAAAAAAAGAAGATTAACACAGTTTCATCATGTAAACCTACACTACAGTATCATGAACTTTATTCACCAAATCAACATTGCAAAGTCACTAATGGTAAATGATTTTATTCAGCTTTGTCATCTCACAGAGGTCGATTCGACAAAATACCTTTTATTGGGCAGAATTAATAATTAGGTATAAGCGGATTTTGGAACTTCCTAAAAAAAGAAGATTAACACAGTTTCATCATGTAAACCTACACTACAGTATCATGAACTTTATTCACCAAATCAACATTGCAAAGTCACTTATGGTAACTGATTTTATTTCAGTGCCTAAGTTGGCTGGTACAACTTTTACACGTGAATAATATTTTAAAAACTAGAAGAGGTCGGCGTTTCCTATCTTACTACTCTGAGAAGAAAGGCAGACATTTAGAGGTCACAGTCTCTTTTAAAGTCCAGACATAATCTTGGTCATATTCATGTGAAGACCATGTAGATTGGTGTCTGAAATGGTATTTTGAGGAAAAAAACACACAGATTGAGTGGACCTTTCCAGTCAGTGCACGCAGTTTTCAGTAAACATGCAGCTCAACTCAGAACTTGAGCTACATGATTATTCGATTCGACGAAACATAAAAAAACTCTGTCTTCACATTCACATTTATTATAATAATATAATACTTTACAAAGTAAATATTCATGTCATTGTATGTCTTAAGTCCATCAATGTCAATGTGTATATAAAAGTCCGGAAATAATCTTGGTCAGATCATTAGAGGACCATGTAGACTGGTGTCTGAAATGGTCTTCTGAAAGCACAATTTTTTTCATATAGAAATAGGCAGAAACTACAGCTAACCACGTGCTATTTCGACTTGGTCTACGATCTATCTAGGTATCTTAAAATAGCCCCCAAAATACCTAACACAAATCTACATAACCATAGACACATAACAGCTTTAACTAAAAAACAACATGGCGTCTGACGCCTAATAATGCCATTGTCTTGAACCGGTAGAATTTTGGTTGCAAAACATGCGCTCGCGCTGTGCTGAGTCACCAGCGGTGGGGATGAGGGGGGGCTGGCATAACTTGTAGGCTATACCTAGGGTCCTAGGATATTTTGTAGATCAACGCGTTGGTGGGATTTTTCGTTGTGGCATTAGTTTTGAGCACGTTTCTGTGCAGTTTTATTATTTTACTAGAAATTGACAAAGTTATGAGTATTTTATTTAATTTTGTGTATATCTTTTAAGAATCCCGTATAAAATCTAAACTACTCGTGCTAATCTAAATGACCCGAATAACTATGTCCTTTACTTTATTTGGATCCTCAATTATTTGGAGATTATTAGATATTTAGTATTAAAAAACTACATCTGAAGGTATCTACGTAATTCTTGCCTAATCCTGAAAATTTTGATGTTTTTTTTTTTGGAAGGGTTATTGGATTATTGGGGATGAGAGTGAGACTTAATATGATCCTCCATTTTCTATCTTATACATAATCAGCCTATTATGTTCCCATAGCTGGGACACAGGTGTCCACTCTGTGAGAGGGAGTGGGCAGTAATCCACCACGCGGGCCCAGTGCAGGTTCGTAGATGTCACATGTCTTCGAATTTTTGGTTCTTAGACATCCGGTTTCCTCACGATGTTTTCCTTCACCGTTTTGAGAGCAGTGGTGATGAAATAATTTACACAAAGTAAATCGCCTGTCTGGGTTCGAACCTACTAACCTAACCTCGTAAGTCGCGGCCGTTGCCACTGGGCAACCACTGTTCTATCATATACACTGCTTACTTAATTAATTAAGAAGCCCGGAATGATTTGTAAATCTTTTACCCAAGAACTAAATCGAATACCGTTTGATCTAATCAAACTGTATACCGGATCAAAATCAATGGGCCCGGTCAATCAGTATAATATTGTAATACCTTATATTTTATTTATTGGTCCTGCTGAGCCACTCAATCATTTATTTCACAACATTCCTTTATAGGATAAGTCTGAAGTCCGTAGCTTTATTTCGTCTAGTTGTTTTGAAATGGAGTGTGGAAATGGAGCTGTTTATTATTTTTTAATACCCCAAAGTGAATGAGTAAGAAGCATCATCACTAATAATGGCCTGTTCTATGAAAGGCAATCACCATGAATGTATGAATTCAACAATTATTCGTGGTGCCAATTATCTTCCCTAATTCGGAAAGGTATCCATTTGTCTACTTTTTAATGTATTAACAACATCTTTATCAGCAGTCGACAGAAAATGAAGTCCTTACTCCTACTTCATCAATTTATTTTGAGTCGGCTTAGTACCGTATTTTTTCAAGAGCAGTGGTGGCCCAGTGGTAACAGCCGCGACTTACGAGTTGTAGGTCGTAGGTTCGAACCCAGACAGGTGCTTTACTTTGTGTAAATGATTTCATCACCACTGCTCTCAAAACGGTGAAGGAAAACATGGTGAGGAAACGGGGCATGTCTTAGAACCAACAATTCGAATACATGTGACATCTACCAACCCGCACTGGGCCCGCGTGGTAGATTACGGCCCACTCCCTGTCACAGAGAGGAGGCATGTGTCCCAGCAGTGGGAGCATTATAGGCTAATTATGCAGTACCGTATTTTTTCTATAACGGGTGTAAAGGACACTTAATAAACCTTAGAGTCTCTTGTAGTCCTTGCTATTGTATTTTTTTTGTGCTGGAGGTATGGACCTAGGGACCTTCTGGTTACGGAGACATTGAAGGTCAAAATTCCAACTTTTACTGACGTTTTTGTATGAAAACAAGTTTTTAGCCTTTAAATACCCCACGACCCCCGTACCTTTGCATGCACCCATACGCCCGTTTATTAAATTGCGCACTGATGATGATTTTAATTATTACCAGGTACAACAATAACAGTATGTCAAAACGTCAAACCTATGTTTAAATGACAGCTGCGCGCACAGATTATCAAACTCTAACGGCGCGTGCGCATTATGCCTGGAATGTTACCATTTTATAAATATTGTTTTATTGTACTTATTTTGTTGACCACTTTTCTTGTTTTTAAGTGTATGTATTTTATTTTTAATCTTAGCGATTGCTGCACCAGTTGACGTCATTCAACGCAATCCAACGAAAACCAGCGCTGGGGCTCTGTCTCGCATAGGGTCGTAGCATTAAGACGAGCGATGGCCGTTTTGCGTGCATGTGACGCATATTTTCCCCCAACTTGTTATTTTCGGTGTTTGTATTCAATCACTGCGCCATGTTTACCGCAAATAAACGTTTTTTCTTTCTTTTCTTTCTTTCACTACCGCAAACAGCAAATTTTCACACCTAAAAATAAAAGTCGTTTCCCAGCAATCATTTTTGTGCAATGCTACCTAGTTTGATGTCCAGAATGTGCATTCTGTAAATCTCACGGTGAAGACTTGCGTGGAGTGAGCTGTCAGTGTCATCCCGTCTTGGTCAATCCCTAGCATCAGTTGCACTGACAGCTCACTCCACGCTCACTTCACCTAAGTTTTCACGGTGAGATGGTTACAGAATAGCACTACAGAATGCGTAATTAACGGCTATGTGATGGGTGTTTTTACACCCTGTATATCTTAATTAGCTGTATTTCAAACTTAATTTCCTTCCCAGCTATATTATCTTTCACACATTCCATCCATATTTTCAATGTTCTGCCTCTGGTCACATTCAGATCGCTACACACTTTCACTCTTTCGCACATAAGATTTCTACCTTCAGTGGTCTTGACAGACATCTCACAGTAAACGCTAAATTACAGGCATATTTAAGTAAACTAAAAGCATTTTTCTCAATACCTTAAGGCCTCTCACTTCACAAAAACCTTCATAATGAATAACCTAATAAGAAACTTATTTCTAAGTTTTATAGTCATGTGATATGTTTTTAAAACTGGTTGGGCGAGTAGCCAGACCTGCTCCACAATGTTCTTATATTTCTTTTGAGCTCACACACCGCTTACCTTTATTACGTCAAGTTGTTTTGAATAATACTATACGCTTAGGTGCTTAAGATAAAAGTAATATCTTGAAGAAAGCTTTGATAGTTCAGGGACTTAGCATTGGGAAAACATATATATGCCCATAGACCTTTCTGCCAGGGTCGCGGGTTTTTCGAAAGAGATACCGTGGCCTTGGCACGGGCAACTGAACACGGAACACAACGGAACACGGGTGGGTTTTAGTTAGTGAAAGTCTGACACACCCTCCCGCTCCACCCAAAGCAGGAGAAATCATTTGATGTATTCCCACCCAAAAAAGAAAAAGGGATCACAGTCTGTCTGGTTTATCAGCTGTAAAATTGTGAACCGCCCCTGATTTGTCGGTCTTGGCGGTAGTTGAATTGGTCGCAGGGACTAAGCCAGGGCACCTTGACCAAATGCATTAGGCTAGGTTAGAACTGTGACCAGCCACCTTACAAACTAACATATATAAAGTATAAAACAAAACTTGTGTTAGTGAATATAGCGTAAAACTATGTTAGTAGCACTTCAATATGATGCGTTTCGAGTCTCAGACAGAACCCACAGAAGGCCACATCTCTGTGGGTTCTGTCTATCCCTACTAATAGAAAATAGTGTTTATGTGTGTCTGAAAATGGTTCATATAAAACTAACACCTTAGTCTAGTTTGGCTATGATCGTAAGGTTCCGGGTTAATTTTTCAGGTCGGGCAGTGTGATAAGATAATTTTGTCTAGAAATTCTCAAATGCAGCCCAAGAGTCTAGGGGACTATGTCTTGTAAATGAACACTAATATTATAAATAATAATTTCCAGGTGTCCAACACAATAATCTTCACCAATAATAAAGCTGAAAAGTTGGTTTGTTTGAACGCGCCAATCTCTGGAACTACCAGTAGCATAAGAAACTTTCTCTTTGCATTTGATAGCTCAATTCTTGAGGAAGGTTATAGAGGCTATTTAACACCACGGTGTGACCCTTAAGAGCAAAAAAAGAAAATGAACGCTATGCGAAAAGGAAGTAATGGCGAGGGCGGGCAATGCGACACGACGCGGTGGGTCGAAGGAACCAGATATTTCACGTGAACGTAGTCGCAGTCAGATATAAAAAAATATAACTTATCGACAGTCTCATCAGTCATAGTGCCAATTTCACCAATGAAACTAAACGCAATAAGCACATCTAAACCAAGAGCTGTCAATGTCAATATTCCACAGAAAATAATGACACTGACAGCTCTTGCGGGCCCTATCAGAATACCAGCGCTGTGAGACTTATTTTTAAGTGTCGAAGCATTATGCTGATATAGGGGCCTTTTGGCTTCATACAGGATTTTGTTTTATTTTAATTTTACTGCTGTTTTATTTATTTCTTATGTTTTTTTTAAGAATGTGTTTAGTTTAGTTTACGTAGTTACTTACTACGTACTGCGTATTCCTGTACGAGCCACAATAAATACTTTTTCTTTATTTCTCTCACACGTAGTTTACGTGCTGATAACCTTCAGTTTCATTCGTGAAATTTGCCCTCAGTGTAACCAGATGCCACAGAATATTTCAATATTTTCCTGGGGGAACCCACCCTTTGATAGCTATGTAACCCAATTCGAAGGCAGTGTAAAACACTACCTTACAATTTAGGTTTTATAGGTTTTAGTATTTTGGGCTTTTACCCAACCAAAACTACCGATGGTTATTTTTATCCCTAGTTAAAGTCAGACTCGAACCTATTGGTCGGGATTTAATCATTAATCAGGACAAATTCCGACCGAGAGAGTTTTCTAATGGAGAAATCCAATCTTCTTCTTTTTTCATCAATATGAAAATCAATTGCTCTTCGTTAGTCTCGCTAAAACTAGAAAATGGCTCTCGAAAAGTTGTTGTGTGCGCGCCGGAGAAGGTTCTAAAAGGTAATGCAGCGAATATCGGGCATTAACTAGTGCTTAATCATTTTACTGATCACCACCATCACCAGACCGAAAAGGCAGCTTCCATACCTCATGATTAGTTTATAAAGTTCCCAGTGCTGGGACACAGGCCTCCTCTCTACGAGAGGGATTGGTAATTCACCACGAGTGCTCAGTGCGGATTGTTTGATATCACATGTCGTCGATTTTTGGTTCTAGGACATGCCGGTTTCCTCACGATGTTTTCCTTCACCGTTTTGAGAGCAGTGGTGACGAAATTATTTTACACAAAGTAAAGCGCCTGCCTGGGTTCGAACTCACGACCTACAACTCGTAAGTCGCGGCCGTTACCACTGGGCCACCACTGCTCCCCCGTTGCACCGTTAACCCATACCTATTTAAACTATTTTTTCCTTAGGAAATCATATTGGAAACCTTACATCTGAGGAGAACGGATTACCTATGTATGTGAGTACAACCTCCTAAACCCCATGCGGTTTCTGCTGCATGTTGCTACTACGAGTATTAGTTAGGGAAAGCGAGATTTACTCTCCCATGTTTTGTCCCTGATCCAAATATACCTAAGATCAGCCGGTCGTCTGTTCTGTAAAAATATCTCCTTGAAACATATGTGCAGTAAGCTTGAAGTATCATTCCACCTGCCGGTCAGTTCTGTAAAAATATTACTACCACTTCAGGGGTTTTTAACTCTTGATCGATCATTTCATTGAAGTATATACAGGTATGAGAAACTGTGTGTACAGTTCACTTATACTCTATAGAAAAGGGGAGATCCTCCGACCAGACAGGTGTCGTGTCTGGTGAACACGAACTGTAGTGCTATTCTGTAACCATCTCACCGTGAAAACACAGGTGAACTGAGCTGTAGATGCCACTTATGCTAGGCATTGACCATGACAAGATGACTATGTCTTCACGGTGAGATTTTTACAGAATCGACATGTTAGTGCCCGACGATTGATGTCGGGACGTTGTATATATGATGCTAGTTGCGCGGTAAACTCTGCTTGCGCGATGCAGGATTTTGTGTGAGGTCAGTGTGATGCGTTGTTCGTATGTGGTTTTGATACCGCCACAAGTTTTCACGGGAAGATTTTCCCAGAATAGATGGGTTGCTCATGTATTTTAATTAGTTTACTCGTTTAACGGACATAGGAATTTTATTAGCCGTTGTTACTTTATCTTTTATGGCCTGAAGTCTAGGCAATATAACTATGATGAGTGAAGTAAGAAACTTTCATGATGGGACCCATAAAAATCTGCTTCAATCTCGCTTGTTCGCGGCACTGGCAGAGATCGCAGTAAACTTGTTTGAAGTTAAGGAGACGACAGAAAAAAATAAACATTCATATATGTAGGATTTAAATTAACATATGCTATACATACATGCTTATGTATATAAACATTTAGGCATAGACGACACCATTAAATGACTGTCTGACAAATTACGCACAGCCAAACCACTGAAGTGGAGACTGACTATTTGGAAGATATACTCGTAGGTATAAATATTTTTAAGAGAGTATCATTTTTATTAATTCGACCCCTAAAACTGTCTAATACGGAGTTGAAGCAGGTAAGGAGTTTTTACGGGGTGCAGTTTGTTAAATCAAAACAAGGATGTTAATAAATTGATAAATTGCCGGCTTTTTAACAGCATCAGTAAAAAGAAGCTTAATATCATTGATATAAAAACACAAATTAACTAAATCAGCTAAACAAACCAATAACGTGGTACCGCACCTTAACAAGTACACTATAAATATGCAGAGAAAAGGCATCAATTAAAAACCCTCCTTCAAGCTTTTAAATCAATTGGTAGACAGATTCATTAGATTGCTAAAACATAAAACAGACTCTATCGCTTCCGTTTTAAAGTTCATTATTGAATACTAGAGAAATGTGATAAGGAAGATATTACGGAGTACAACTTTAATGCTGTTTATAAGTCTAGGATGAAAAATAGGCAGAGCTGGAGTGGTTATTAATGCTATATTTTTTTGATATACGGTCTTTAACCGAAACTAGTTTGTGCATACAAACGGGATGGACTTGGAGTGGTCAGTATAGGAATTCAATGACGATTTTGAGTTGACGATCAATCTCTCGAGAACTCTTCCTTTACTGAGACTAATAAAAAAGTTTGAAGGAGGGAGAGAAAAGAAAATCAAAACCTGTTTTCTTAAATTATTGACATGTACTGAGAGGGTTCTTTCCTCGGGAGTTGCATTCATGATCTTTTTCATCGTTTTGTATCAATTTTGATCAACGTTTTTTAGTCCGTTTACTAGACCAACTAACTACTGTCCTTGTCGTTTGTCTCAATTAAAATAAAAGTCTAAAAGTTAGTCTAATGTTATATCCTTTTTTTTATTATCAATGCATTGCCACGTTGAATGGCGATGCTAAATCGTTGGCCAAAAAATAGGCCAGCCCTCTGGTCACGTGACGAGTCGACCAACCGCTTAGCAATGTGCAATGTCTCGAAAAACCAAACGGGCACTTAGACCCCATGGCCCTAGCTAGTGTTTCAACCCTAAACGGCTCAAACATATCCCAATGCGATTGGATTATTTAAAATATATTTTTGTTGTATTTATTTGTGTATTATCCTTTTGAAATGTTTTCCAAAACGTTTAATCGTTCTGAAAGCAGAAAAATACACTAGTTATAAATAGGTAAGTACTGGAACTATACCTAAAGATTTTAACTACAGTGGAATTTTCAGTAGTTGCATTTGTTCCATCTGTTGTGTCTGGGACACCCCTTCTTATACGTTATACCTTGACCCATTTTATCTTTTAAAATTAAACCTTACTATTTGTGGATATAAATAGTAAGGTTTAATTTGGAGAAAATAATCGCTTATGGATGTTTTATAAGTAAACTTTTCATAATTTTCTTTCTAAACCCGTTAAGATATAAGTATCTAAACGTGTTTCAAGAATCGTTCTAAGGTTCAATAAAGGTATGTTAACCTGTCATTATAATGAAAACGTGTAGTAAGTTAGGTACGTGGGTATGGACGTGCCTGAAAGGATAATGCCTTAAAAAGTAAAGTGGAGCACTAGATATACCTTGAGATAACAATTAAATAAGTTTTGATGTTACAGTTAACATAACTGTCGAAGTGCCGATTTCACCAATGAAACCGAACGCGATCAGCACCTATAAACCCAGTTCAAGAGCTGTCAGTGTCAATATTCCATAACAATTTTGACAGTGACCTCTATTGAATGCGTTTTAGATGTGCTGAACGCGTTCAGTTTTATTGGTGAAATCGGCACGAAATGTGGGTGCACTATACCTAGGTCAATCTCTGTCTAACCCTTTGGGAATTAAACGCTTGAAGTTACGTTAATAAAGGTACCACAATGCTTATCCTAAGTTCCTAGCCAATATTATAAATGCCAAAGTAAGTTTTTTGTTTGTACCGCTTTCATACAAAAACGGCTCAACGGATTTCGATGAAATTTCGTACACAGTTAGATCATGATCTTAGTAAGGGCATAGGTTACCTTTCAATACATTTTTAAAAGGTGCAAGTTTGTACTTTCCGTTCCTGAAAATTGTTAGGATTACAGCAAAACTTCTCCACTGAAGTTAATGTAGCCGGTAAAACAGTACCAAACAGGAAGCAATGAGCTATTTAAGTGTCTATTAAACTATCCCGCAGCACTTACAGTGGGCAACACTTTAGTATTATGTTAGATTTTGTTACATTTAAATATGGAGATTTAGGAAGAAAGCTACCTTTGTTCTCTTGCTTGATGATTTGATAATGACATCTCTACCAACCCGCACTGGGCCCGCGTAGCGCACGGCTCACTCCGTCTCACATAGAGGAGACAAATGTCCCAGCAGTGGAAACGTTATAGGCTGATTGTTTTATTGAGTATATTTTTGAATAGATCGTCACTATATTATTCTTTATACAAACTTCAGTTGTTTAAGAGAAAACAAGATGTAAACTTAAATGAATCAGTGCATACCCTTTTTCTTAAGTTGGTAACATTTAAGATTTTTAAATGCTTCATTAGTCATACGACTAGAAAGCCAAAGATTGTCATGAAAATAATTCGAAACATAATAAAAATAAATTATGATTCAAAAACTCACGCACAGCTAAAGTTCCTCAAAAAAGGAACGCGCAAACTCAAAACAGGAAGAAATTTTCCCGCTGCACTGGCGCGCCTAGCGGCAATGTTCGGAACTAAACCGGAGCGCGAACGACCGCCAACTCTTTCCGCGCGCTTTCTTTTATCTCCCCTCTCTCTCCCACCTTACCACACGCCTACCTTTTTTGGAGTAAGAAAGGGACAGAAACAAAAAAATGGCCGAACGCACATGTGCGCGGGAGTTCGTTTTCGTCTTATTTTTCGCAGGTCATTCGCCTCGGATATATTCGCGTCGCTTTTGCGATTTTTTTGTCTTGCTCCGTCTTTTTTTTTCGTCCTTTTCCCGCCGTGTGTGTTCGTTGTGCTAGGTCGCGAGGCGCGTGGGCAGTTGATTTATTTTTCTTAGTTTTATCTTTTTTCTAATACGATACAGTTTATAGGGCCCTTTACGAATCTAATGTTATGTTTGTTGGCAATTTATTTTTTATGTTGTGAGAGCCTAGACTATTTATTAGTGGCTGTAAACAGAATTTCGATGCTTCTCGGAAAGTTCGTCTCAAAAAAAAAAATCTTCAGAATGGGTAAGAGCCGCCATAAAACTGAGCGCGGTAGTTTATTAATTAGAATTTCATTTTCCAAGTTAAGATTAAGTGCGGTTATACCTTGTAAAACGTTGAGTAAGGCAGGCTTATTGCGTTATCAAGTTAGAGTTTCACTATTTTCTAAACTTAAATAGGTATTATAAAGAGAAAAGATAGATTTTTTGTGTTTATTTGTTCTGCTTTCACGCTAAAACGGCAAAATGATTTTGAATAAAATTTGGCACATGGGTAGACTATGGCCTAGAAAATTACATAGAATACTTTTTATTTATTAATACAACTTATACTAAAAGTTAGCACCACACACACATACAAGTTACCGTTCAATACTAGTAACTACACATACTATTACAAAACAAGGTTAAATTACCTAGAATTAGGTCTTAAATTAAACAAAATTAGAAAAAAAAAATTGATAAAAGTATATAACATAACACATAACATAACATCACGCCTGTAATCCCAGAAGGGTTAGGCAGAGGTGTACCTACTATCGACTCACCTGGTGCATGAACCTTTGCAAAACTCTTTCGGCTGCACGTTGAAATTGTTGTTTATACCGATCTCTTTTTGTTTGACCAATGAATGAAGCTTGACCTTTTTTTGAAACGTTGTTTTAGTTTTACCAATGATGAAGAATGTTTCTTAGAAGGGTGACCCTTTCTAACGGTAACTGTTTTTGTTTCATGTAAGAATAATTGTTTTACATTTAAGAATAAAACATGTTTTTTTTTCTTAAACAATGAAGGCGGGGGGGCGTGCACACGAAAATCGCCCTAATGGAAATGCAAAAATGGAGTCGATGGTACTTACCTATAGTAGTAGGAGGTGTACCTACCTATAGTACACCCATTTCGCCAGTTATGTTTAAGTTCCCATGTAATAGGGGGCGAGCCTATTGCCATCAACCGGACACAAATCCAGACTCCGGGCTGCTACTGAGAAATTCTAGATAGAAAAACCCAATAACACTTTGCCCGACCTGGGAATCGAACCCAGGACCTCACGCTCAGCAGTAGCTCTTGCCACATGCGAACAACGCATCACACTGACGTCACGCATAGTCCTGCATCGCGCATGCAGAGTTTACCGCGCGTTGACATCAATCGTCGGGCAGCTGCCCACCAGAAACAACACCCATCTGTTTGTTGTCAGTTAATTACAATACTGAGGTTGTCTGCGATCACCAATTTGTTTGCCAAGTGTGGTGATTGTAGCGATTTTCCATACGGTCGTCATTGGAAAGTTCATTAGGGATGATAACTGATATTAAGATATTAAGGCGTAGTTTAAATGAGATAATCGAAAAGATCTGTTAAATCGATGAAAATATAAAGCAGCTACACTTGCTTTAAAAGTTTGTGGAGCGGATTATTCCCGTCCTTGTCGCGCGTGGTGCTTAATAACTTAGGAACCAAGGCATATAAAACGATATTATATTATTTAATAATTATGATAACACCAAAGATTATAATTTAATCCAATGTGCCAAAGAATGCTGATCACAGAATCCATAATATTAAAATAATCAACTAAAAACTCCTACCATAATTTTAGCACAAGGAAGAAGCCCAAGAAAACGCTTTAATTAAGCCAGTCAATTAATAAAGGAATTTTCTAATCGAAGTTTGCAGTAAAAAGATTTATCTCTAGTGCGCCGGCGCAACACACTTCGCCGTTAGCGACCTCTAGTGTGGGGTAATTGGAATATCGATATCGATAAATTTATCTCCATCGAGATTTTGTCTAATTGGATTGCTGTTTTCGCTATGGCGGGTTTTTTTTCTAATTAGTGCTTGGATGCAGTTGGTGTTGTCTTGTGGTGGTATGTTGGCTGCGTCTGAATCAGAAATGAGCAGATTGATATTATTAGATATAGCTATTAAATACACAAATATTTAGTACAATAGTTTATTAAAAAACCATGCCAGATTAATAGTGAAATTTAAAGTGTTTTTAAAGGTTTCTTAGAGTTCTGGTTGATTTCTAACAAAATCCCTTAATTTCATGTATAGCTTAGTTTTAGGTATTTTTCATTAGTATAAAAATAATTGTTTTTTTTTTTTTTAAATTACTTTACCAATGCAGTTAAAAAATATCAAAAAATATGTGCATAGAGCTTATTGGGGCCGCTGAAAATGTGAAACATGAAAATAACATAACAACAAAACACCACGCCTGTGATCCCAGAAGGGTTAGGCAGAGGTGTACCTATAGTACACCCACATTTCGCCAGTTATGCTTAAGTCTCATGTAATAGGGGGCGAGCCTATTGCCATCAACCGGGCACAAATCCAGACTCCGGGCTGCTACTAACAAATTGTAGATAAAAACCCAATATCACTTTGCCGGACCTGTGAATTGAACCCAGGACCTCATGCTGCAGCAGTAGCCCTTGCGGCCACTAGGCAAACGAGGCAGTCATGAAAATAAACCTTATTTATTAGAAAAACGCTTGTATCGTTCATAATCTGATTCCGTAAACTAAATGAGCTTTCGAAAGCTTATTACAAAGAAAACTATCGATAAAATCTTATGATAATGTAAACACCCCGGCTCCACTGTACTAAGCGCCTACTCGTGCGAAGCTTCACAATTTTATAGCGTATATATGTCTTTAAGTTTACCACTTTCGTAAAATATTACTCTCCGGAGACGCCTAGTTTTTGCGAAAAAAAATCCTAAAGTTTCAGAAAATTCCGTTATTTACATAGTAAAATCGACATTTTACCACAGTTAATCTAAGAATTTCACTTTCAAGTTGTACCGTTTTACGTTGAGACATGGTAACAGCGGATTTTAATGGTTTTGTGTAAAAGAATTGTTACTTTTTAACTTTAATTAAAAAAAAAAAATTATTAACATAATTAAAGTTTTATTTGTACTCTCAAAATATCGTGAGTAACGAAAAATAATCGAATGTCAGTGACTTTAACGTTTGACAGTTGTCAGTCGTCGTACTCACACTTCACAGTCGAGCGATTGATTGACACAATAGCATGTCGTCCCCGAAGCACCGGCTTCGTGTTTTGCTGCTTCATCTCCCGATCCCAAACTCATTAGTGTTAAGTGTCGTACAAGTGTTGGACTCTAGAGAGCCGCTTGTGCCCGTTGCACCACGGATCGAGGCTTCGAGTGTTGTGCAGGTGTCGGGAAAACTTAGGATGCAAGAGCGAGCGAAGCGAGCTCGGGACTCGGGGCACCCCGACTCGGACAGGTTAGGTTAGAAGAGGATGGCGGATGGCAGGTGATCCTCTTCGTGGTTATTATATTTAAAACCCCGCGCGCAAAAAAGTAGGAGCCCCGCGAAGCGGTGCTCCGTCAACTACGCTATAAATTGAAAACTTTATACTTTCGACCCACCACGAGATCTTCCCCAGCCGTAATATTCCCACTATACCCGAAAAAAAAAAAACTATTTTTCTAGGCACCTATGGTTTTCCGAGCTTTGGGGTTTTCAAATTTATACTAAAAAGGGTATATTCTACCCAAAAAAATAAAATACCTACTATAAAAAAGCGATCGTCGCTAAAGTACAGTGGTTCCATGCTGTTGAAGATATTTCCAATATGTACGTATTAACTGCTCCGTTGGTCTCGTGCTCAAGCACGACGTGTTCGATTCTCTAGTCGGGCAAATTGTTATTGGGTTTTTCGATTAGGAATTGAGAGTGAGGGCAGAGAGAGTGCACCTGTGTCTGCGCACACACTTGTGCACTAAAATACCTATCTCCCGCGCCGAAGACTAGTATCCGCTGATATTGGTCGTCATGGTCGAAATTTGGTCTGGAGAACTATTATTATTATGTCCTATTACGTATAAAGTTATGATTATACAATGAAAGTATACAGATATTGAGTCGCCTCCTGATTACCTAACTAACCTAAAAGCTGCTTGCACAGGTACCCAATATAAGCCTAATTAGAAAAGTACTTCTCAGGACTAGCCTCCCTCATGCATAAAATTTCATTCATTTTCAAATTAAAAACAATGGTTCTTTAGCCTTAATAAATACGGTAACACACAAAATAGTATGTTAAAATACCGCAAAAGACCCTGGACGAACGACGAAGGACCAATTAAAGGATTAATGTAAGCTGTAGGCATCCTCCCAAAATGTTACACCTCAATCACCTTTTAACAATATCTCCATCAAGAGGTTATAGGAAAATGGGTAAAGTATTTTTTTGTCTTTCCTTAACAAGCTACTTCTATCTGCTGAGCACGATATTTGATTCCCGGGTTGAGGAAAGTGTAATTTTTCAATCTTAAATTTCGCAATACCAGCCCGAAGTCTGGATTTGTGCCCGGTTGATGGCAATAAAAAAATAAAAAAAGATTGTTTTTTCAGCACAAACAAAACGCACATTACAACTAAAATAAATAAAATACACACATACAAAGTAGCTAAAAGCCTCGTATTCAAGTAATCAAAGTTCTACAATAAAACGGATCATAGATTATTATATTACACTATCATAATCTTTGATCATAGATCTATGAGTCATAGATGATAATTATGTCAATGATATATTAGACATGGAACAATTTTGAGCTTCAGGGTAATACAATATTTCTTATATTTCATTTATGACAAGAGGTATGATTCAAACTCAAACTCAAATCATTTATTTCAATTAAACCATTTACAGAGCAGTGGTGGCCCAGTGGTAACGGTCCCGACTTACGAGTTGTAGGTCGTGAGTTCGAACCCAAGCAGGCGCTTTACTTTGTGTAAATAATTTAATCACCACTGCTCTCAAAACGGTGAAGGAAAACATCGTGAGGAAACCGGCATGTCCTAGAACCAAAAATTCGAAAACATGTGACATCTACCAACCCGCACTGAGCCCGCGTGGTGGATTACGGCTCACTACCTCTCATAGAGAAGGAGGCCTGTGTCCCAGCAGTGGGAACGTTATAGGCTGATTATGCTATATGCTAAACCATTTACAGGCACTTTTGAATTGTCAAGGAGTCGGTCAGCCAGAAATATGAAGCTAGTTGCCCATTCCAAAGCGCAGTAGGTACCTATGGAGAAGAACGGGCAAGAAACTCCATGGACACTCTTTTAAATAATATTGTGGTTACAAATATATTAGTTACATCGATTAATGTTGACACTATAAGTGAGAACGATGTACAAAAACCGTGCACGTTAAAAGCGCACAGAGTGCAGCAAAACATAATTAAAAACAATCCAAAAAAATAATTATTAAAGTAAGCCGTGGCAGCTAAGAGATGACCAGTCCCAACACAATCACTACTCTTGACGTTTGGTGAAGAAAATCTTATGCACTTAGTTTTATTTCCATTTAGTACTAAATTATTAGTAGTGAACCAATTTTGGACCAGCATAGCAGTAGGTTGAGAGCAGTGGTGGCCCAGTGGTAACGGTCCCGACTTACGAGTTGTAGGTCGTGAGTTCGAACCCAAGCAGGCGCTTTACTTTGTGTAAATAATTTAATCACCACTGCTCTCAAAACGGTGAAGGAAAACATCGTGAGGAAACCGGCATGTCCTAGAACCAAAAATTCGAAGACATGTGACATCTACCAACCCGCACTGAGCCCGCGTGGTGGATTACGGCTCACTACCTCTCATAGAGAGGAGGCCTGTGTCCCAGCAGTGGGAACGTTATAGGCTGATTATGTATGTTATAGCAGTAGGGCGTTATTTACGTCGTCAAAATTTGAAGCACCTATAAAATTGAGGAAGTATCGTCAACAAATAACACCATTTGTGGTTGATTTATTAATAAATGGAGTAGGCCATTAATATATACTAAAAAGAGGACTTTACATGATAATGCCATACTCCCCATAAGGCATGCAAATGATCCTCAAGAAATGCAAGTCGCAAACAAAATTAGGAAATAGTCTACGCTTAAAATATTAGACTCGCTCAACTTTGTAACCGCAAGATCAACCGCGACCACAAAGCGATTGGTTTGTCGGCAACTTTACTATGGTTTTCAAATAAAAAAAGGTTCCAGGTTAGAGTCACGTAGCTAGGCATAATATTCTAATAAATTGAGGAAGAAATCTACATCTATGTCTCAGACTGTGGAACAAACAAATATTATAGATTGAACTAGCTTTCAATCTATGTGCCAAACATCCGAATCCGCGCTTTTTTGCGCCAACCTGGAACGTAAATCGAGACAAACGGACAAGCATTCTAAAAACTACATTTTCGACGCCATAACTACTCGTTTGATTAGTAATTTTAACAAAGACGAGACTAGGGTAATATTGCAATGGGTTCCAGCACACATAGGCTTACGGGGCAACGAGGAGGCTGACCGTCTGTCAAAGCTTGCAGTGGAGACGGGTTGTGAGAAGCCGTATATCCCAGATTATTGGGAATATTGCACAAAGTTTAAACTGTTGTGTTTGACGGATGGAGGAATTACTTCGATGAAATATCAAAAAAGAAAGGGATCTGGTATAAAGTAATTCAAAATGAGCCTCCTCGCGTGCCCTGGTTTGAGGATACAAGTTTGGGTAGAAGTTATGTTAAGTTAGCACTAAGACGCCGATCGGGGCACTATTCATCGGCAAAATTTGCTTTCCTAATGCGAAAGGTCGCTTCTCCTAATTGTGAAATATGTAAACAAATTGAAGATGTACAACATTTGTTGATGGAGTGTGTTAAGAGCAAGAATGAAAGGGAATCATTGATTAGAGACTTTAAATTGAACATGTTGGACGTTGGGCTCATTCAAAGTATTTTATCAAACCCTAAATCAGCGATTGCAAAGAGGTTGTGTGGCCTGGTGAAGATGCCTAATCAATGATTCGTTTTATGTTACATAGTATGTAGGTACACCTAAATTAAAGTTAAATTGTTAAAAGGTACGATGGGGTTGGCATATCCGTATGGATAAAAACCCTTTTAATAATAAAGAATAAAAAAAAAAAACCTACTCGTTCCCATGACTTGTAGAGATTACTTTTTTTTTCAAAAATATGCTATGTACTGTATTTACTCCGTTACTAGTTTATTAGGTATTATTATAAATAATTATGTGAATCTGTGTGTGTAGATTAATTATAAGCTACATCCTTTCAAATAATAATACCATAACATAACATATCATCACGCCTTGTTTCCCCGAAGGGTTGGGCAGAGGTGTACCTATAGTACACCCACATTTCGCCAGTTATGTTTTAAGTCCCATAGGGGGCGAGTCTATTGCCATCTACCGGGCACAAATCCAGATTCCGGGCTGCTACTGAGAAATTCCAGATAGTAAAACCCAATAACACGTTGCCCGACCTAGGAATCGAACCCAGGACCTCATGCTCGGCAGTAGCGGTTGCGACCACTAGACCAACGAGGCAGTCCTAATATTAATATAATACCAGCGTAATATTGTCCCACTCAAAGGTTGATCACCACCCTTGCTCAAGACGCGTTGGTGATTCCAGACTTATGTAATATTAACTATAAAGTCCAGGTTCCCTCACGATGTTTTTCTTCACCAACGTCATTAATGTCCAAAAAAAAAATAAAAATTTGGAACATCCACTAGAAACGTCCGAATGATCTTCTTCTGGTAAAAAAAAGGGAAAGAAAAGAATAATTGCACGAAAGAATAGGCATTACTTACAGGAAACGTTGAAAACAATAGTGACTTTACACAGAATAGCCATGCTTGTCATCTTTTACGTCACTAGAAATATAAATATATGTATCTATATCTAGTTATAAAAAAACCAGTATAAGCTGGTTCTGCCTCATATCGTTGCGGGATTTAACGCGCACTGGATTGTCAACGCTCTGCTTAGCGCCGAGAGTTGAGAATCTAACTGAGTGAGTGCACCCGAGCGCGTCGAAAAAACACACTGTTTGATTTCAACTCTCGACACTAAACAGAGCGTTGAAAATCCAGTGTGCGATAATATCCCGGTAAAATTTAGTAGCATCTACCCCGTCACATGCGAACTACGCATCATGTGCATCACGCAAAATCCTGCATCGCGCATGCAGAGTTTACCGCGCAACTAGCATATTACAACGTCCCGACATCAAACGTCGGGTACTTGCCCAACAGACACGACGCCCGTCTGGTCGGAGGGCCCTCCCTTTTCTATGGTGGATGAGTATACTTTACACCCAGTTCCTCATACCTCTATACACCCCCTCCCGTCCTCTCCTCTTCGTACTTCGCTAGGCCAGCTCATGGTCTAAGTGTCCACTTATGTGTACTGTATGTCTACCTGGTCATCATCATTATCCTGCCCGTATCGCAATCGGCGCAACACGTCTTTTTGTTCCATCCTTCTCTATTAGTCCTCATCTTGATAGTCCTCCTTTCTAGCCATATCATCTTACAAACAGTCCATCCATCTATAGTTTCTTTGGTTGTCCCCTTCTCTTATAACCACATTCATCATACTCTACGTCTACCTAATCCATCAACATGTTATACTCTTAAGCATAAGCATAATTTCCCAATAATATTCCGACAGCTGGGACACAGGCCTCCTCTCTTGAGGGAGTGGGCTGTAGTCTGAAAGAAAAAAAGAAAGTAAAGACGTTTATTTGCGGTAAACATGATGCAGAGAACGAACACAAACACAAAAAAACAAGCATGAGGAAAATATGTGTCACATCCACGCAAAAGTGCTATCGCTCAGCATAATGCTACGACCCTATGAGGGACAGAGCCCCAGCGCCGATTTCCCGGCGATCTATCTCTATTTAATCTACCACGTGTGCCCAGTGTGGTTTGGTAAATGTCATCTTACCTTTTACAAAACATTATAATATAACAGCTTATGTGTTAACATTGTTCCGGTACTGGCTGGCTGACAACGCGCACCCGGCTTCAAAGACCGCTCTTGGCAGAGCGGTCAGCGGTTATGATGAATTGTGTCTAATGGCAGAAGTAGTTGTAGCTCGCTCCATCTGGTTCTTTTAGATGACAGTCTGGCACATTCAATAACAGGGCCTCCAACCTCGGATTTTATCGGTCCACCTCATCGGCAACCTCCAGCGTGGCCTATTACCCTCTACTCTGTCCTACATCACTAGAGGCTCTATGGAGACATTATTCCACCTGGAGACATGACTATAGAAATTCAGTATTCGAGACTGTACTGGTGCTGAAAGACACTGTTTGATCTCGAGTTCTTGGAGTATTGAGATGCTTAGCCGAAACTGTAAATAGAAACATACCAATTTGAAAGACATTTTTAGTATGTGGTACAGCAACAATGAAAACTGTAATGCTATTCTGTAGCCATCTCACCGTGAAAACTTAGTTGAAGTGAGCGTGGTGTGAGCTGTCAGTGCCGTTGATGCTAGGAATTGACAAAGACGGGATGACACTGACAGCTCACTCACATTTACAGAATCGACATGCTGAGCTGCTCAAACGAGGGGTTGAAGTTGTTCATCATCATCATCATCGTTGGTAGTCTTGTACTCATTGCTGAGTACAGGCTTACTCCCTTTCGTGCCCTGCTTTGCTGGTCTGTGTTTATATGTGAGCAAAATCCTGAGACACAATTAGTAAACGAATACCTAGCACTGACTGAAAATAGTCATAATTGACCCGGCGAACTTCGCCCCACCTTAGAATATTATCTTCAATTTAATTTTTTTTGTGTAATTTTTGTAGCTATTCTGCTATTCGGGGCGGAGACAAGTCCAACGAATCAAAGGTCAGACAAATCGCTCCAGTTGTTCTTGAGTTGTAAATGGAACTAACCCGACATTGTTTTATCTATACAGAATTGATGGCAAGTCAATGTTGCTGGTATGGAAGTGTTACTATTAAGTTGTCTGAAGCCGGTCAAAAGAAAAAGCTATTGCATTGCAATTATTAATATGTAGATAAATTCTGTGTGTTATGCTAGTAAGAAAGTGAATCAAACAATATTAAATTTTCACTCACATAGATTATCACAATGTTTTTAAACAAACAGAGAACAATGAAATTCGCACTTGGTCCGTTAAAATGTTTCACCCTTGAAACTCTCCTCGCCATTTACGAAACTCACAGAAATGTCTAAGCAGACATTTCGGTATGTTTGTAATAGGGTGCGAAATTCATTGTTTATCAGTCTCGTGGCCTTATCACAGGAGAATGATGCACTGGTGAATTATACTCTACAAAAAAATAAACAGGTCATACTTACTTCTGCATACTTCAAATACTTTCTGCGCAGACGTTCGTTTCTCATCGTTGTGCTAATAGAAGTGGGTCTTTATCTACATTCGCACAAAGAGCTCTATGATTGCAACATACATGCAACTTGTACTTATTCAAAGATAACATGGTTATTTATAAGATGTGCTGTATTCATAGTGTGGGTTCTGGTTGCCTATGTTTGTATGTATGGGTCTTGCACGTAGTTTTTTCTTGTTGGCTTGGCGTATTCTTGCGTTTTAGAGCTGCTTAAGATGACTATGATTGTGTATGATGATGTTTGTAGAAGTTTATTTGTCTAGTTTACTTGTGTAAGTGTCAAGTGTCAATAGTCTATCTAGTAGTTTATAAAATATATTTTTCTCATGCAGATAATAAGTTTGTGTTTATACTACGTGTCATCATCAGGGGCGGTATTATCGTCTTTACCTTACTTATCTTGTCTGTTTTCCAGATTTTTTTTTTATAATGACTTCCAAACTAAACACATACATACAGCATTAACCAAAAATCTTTATCATTTATAGATCTTTCATGTATCTTAATTATAAGGAAGCACGGCACTATCAATTAGCGTACCAACCTGAAAATTATATAAAAACATAACATAATAACAAAACAAAACATAATATCTTAATATTATTTATCATCTGTAATAACACTTCCTTCGATATCCTTTTTTACACCCTGAAATCGGATGTAACGGTTTTTTTTAATACTTAACAAAAATCTTGATTTGAGTATTCATGGAGTTTCCTGTCATACGTTTTGAAATGGGCAACTAGCTTTATCTTTCTGGCTGACCGACTCCTAGAAAATTCAATAGTGCCTGTTGGTAATTTATTTGCATAGTTGAAATTAACGCTTTGAATTTGACTGAGTGAGTGAACATAAAAGGTAGGTACTTCGAATGTTATATGGCTCGACTATGAATACAACACTAGAGCTTTTTTTTTCTTTCAACGGGGCGGGGTTATCGCGGAAAAGTTGTGGATTTTTCAAAATTTTATCATCTGCACGTTGATATAACGTGCACACTAGCGCACATAGTGATGTGCATGTGCAATCTGAATCGAGATCGATTTAAACTGAAAACAATCGATCCAGTTGATTTTGATGATGTAATAAGCCATGCTACTGTAATAGAAGATTATTATGATCAATTACGAGCTGTGAAAAGTTAATTTATTAATCTGACAAATTAGGCTGACGCAGACCACATCGAGAAAATAAATAAACAAGCTTTAAAAAAGATGAATAAACACAAAACGTAATTGGAAGAAACAAAAGATTATGATCAAGACAATTATAGAGTTGTTCTTTTATTGAAGGACATAGAGGTCAATAAAACGTTTAAAAATGGAGCTTAGATGCCTTTTTTCTGGTTCCTGTTTCGATTATTTCGTCCTTTCGATTTGCAATGCAGTTATTAAGGTCCACATTAGCACTGGAAGTCACGGGGAGAGGGCTTTGCCAAGCAGTGGGATGAACAAGGCTATCAGTAGAAGTAACAGTTTTAAGGTAAAACTACGTGGTGTTTTAATTTGCTATCATAATTAAGTAAAAGAATCAAGTTAGAATCTAACCCAGCCTGAGTGCCGATTTCACTAATGCATCTGAACGTGTTGAGCACATCAAAGGTCAAGAGCTGTCAGTGTCAGTATTCCATAGAATTCACACTGCCAGCTCTTAAACTTAGTTTATGTGCTGATCGAGTTCAGTTTCATTGGTGAAATCCACCCTTACGAAGCCGAACCAAAGTTCTAAGACATCTTCAAAATTCTTTACACTTAGTTCGCAATATAGAATTTGAATAAATCAAATGTTAAACTACAAAATGATCATGTTCACTGACACCTGCCTTTTCCTAAGTTTTCTTTTCATTTTGGGTTACCATAATCGTAATCTCAGCCGAAAGACGTCTACTGCTGGACGTAGGCCTCTCCCAATTACCGCCACTTTGACCGGTTCTGTACTGGGAGGATTGGGGGTAAATCCTTATAATTTCGTAATTTGAATCCCCTTCAAATATATTTATTGTGAGAAAAAACACTATTCAATTTTTAAAATCAACTTTATTTGTATTAGGCTAAAGACGTATTATGCACTAAGGTGCCATCAGAAGGTTGTTGACGTTTGGAGAATGACAGGAAAGAATAGAAAGGCAGAGGCCCTCAAGAAGGTAGTAAAAAGTTTGCACCCCAAGCCCAAAATGGCTAAAAACTACCTATATCGATCGAAGATTTTTTTTTTTTGTGTCTACAGTCTGCTGTGTTTTTTTTTTTGTATCCATACGTACTTTTCCAATTCACTTTGTAAATTGACAGAATGGTTGACATTGCCTTCGCTTGTCATGATATAAATAGGATAGAATAAAAAAGGTTTTCCTTTCTGCTGTCACCTACCCTGAGTCCATAGCTTTTGACTACATCTTGACTAAATCTTAAAGTAATAAAGTCACATCACTAACCAATAAAGTAGACCAAGGAACACAAAACTCAAATCAAAATGACGTAAAACAGAAATTAACTCAACTGAAACTCACTTTTACACCCCTTCGAATTGAGTTGAAAATAGAATAAACGTAAAGGGTTTTTATGTAATCTAAGTGCAGGTTTGAAGTGCATTTTTTTCATTAGAAAAAAGATAATAATGGTGCGTGTTTTAAATGGAAATTTTATAAGTTGACGCAGAGCAGGGCGGTTGTTTTTTCATACTAACGAAGCAAAAATTTTCCATTGTTACATAATAGTGAGTATTTTTTTTATTTTTTTTATTTTTTTCTGGTTTGGAGTTCGAGTGTTTTTTTTTCATCCTAGAATATTATGGGCTGTTTTGTGACAAAAAAACGTGGTATTTCAAACGACTTTAACAAAAAAGTGAATCATTTTTAAACTCGTAAGTAGGCAGCAGGCACCTAAAATATAAGAAAAACTTTAAAAAAAACTTAATCGGAATTTTGCTAGGCCTGGAGCTTCATGTTTTTTTTCTAATTCGATTTTTATTGGCAACTTAAAATTAGGACACGTTTTTATTTTAAAGTGGACTTTGGACTTAAAAAACAGTGTTTTTTTTTTAAATCCGTTAGTTTTTTTTTGTAATTAAATTTTAATTACAATGTCTAGTTAGAACATTCTCGTTTTTATCTATTCCCCGTTAGATGTCGCTTTTGTAAATCATTATCATATTCGTTTTTCATAAGACATTAGAGGTCATCGGAAACATAAACTGTGGGATAAAATGTTTCTAGAATAATTAATCATTTGCACAAAAACCTTGATATTGTTCAAGTACAATATCGAAGTTAATTCTGTAGCGAGTACGTAAAATTAATTTACAAAAAAATTGCGTTTACTTAAACATAAAAAAAAACTTTTTCTGAACTTTAAAAAGTCGATAAAATAATAATCCTTTTATAAAAACATGCTGCGTTACACAGGCTATTATTAACAAAATTATGCAGCGTAAAACGCATACAAATTAAAATTGTAATACAATTTGACAGCTTCACAACCTATAATACTCATAATGGGGACAAAAAATGCACCCCACGGGCGTAAAAAACCCTCAATAGGAAAAAAGGCGGCACGCTCGCCACCAATTAACTTATTTTTTTCTAAAAGCCGTTTAAACATATTTTTTTTCAACTTTTTATTGGTTGAACGATAGGAGGGGCGTTTTTTTACAATTTTTTTACAAACGTGCCAAGATTAACACGTGGGCATTTTTTTAGAGGGCAAACGGTAGCCCTCTAAACTGTGCATGGGATTTTAAACGCCTTGTTTGGACAGGGTCGATCTTTTTTTTGGCTTTTTTTAAACTTTTTTTTTTGTTTTCTTTTTATTTTACATTGATACTTCTGTAATTGTTTAACGATCTATTTGAGGGGTGTCGTTTTTATGTATCCTGTCTAGGTTTATTTTTTTTAGGATAAAGAGTTTAGAGTTAGATCAAATTTACAGTAACTATCAATTTATGGTGTTGACTGAATATTTTCAAGTTATTATTTGTATTTTTATTAATCCTTATTCTAGCTAAGTATATCTGGTTATTATTTGCTCATTGTTTTTGCTTGAGACTGATTTAAGGTTTTTTCCAATTTTTTTTTTAGTTTTTGTCTTGTTAGTAGCGTCGTACCTAGTTTTAATAAAAACTTTTTCTTCAACCACGTTGATGGAAAATTATCAAAGTAGATAATTTGGTACCTATGTATAATATCTCACACACGGTTAAAGTTCAAAATAGAGAGTACATAACAATCAAGTAACCAGCCTGTCACCTATCGCTGCAACCCATTTCTTCACCTAAATTGAACACGTGCATTGCTTTAAATAGATGTAATTCCGTCTTTGGAATTTCCTCTCACATCGACGTCTCCGCCTTTTCCTATTCTGGTGCAATATGATAATTTTACAACAGTGGAACTGACATTAAAATATATTTTTTCTTTTCCCTGCTCTTAAATCTTTTACAGTTCAAGCAGTACGGTTATGGAATGCCTTGCCCAATCAAATCTTGTCAATAAGGCGTGCTCAATCACTGTCCACTTTTAAAATTCTGTTAAAAAAAACACTTCTTCTCTCCCTAAACAATAAAGTAAGTAATATAATAAAAGTAAAAAGTAATGAAATATATAGAATAAGTTTATTAATACATAAATACAACACAGTACATACATAGCATATGGAAACAGAGGGTTGTACTACCAAGTTTAAAATTAAAGTCAGCTTTCCGGGCTCCTAAACTAGGTACGCTGACCTGTATCTTAGGAGTCGGAGTTTCCTTGTACTTGTTTCGTGTATATATATATGTACATAAGTATCTGTTGTATGTATGTATGTATTTAATGAGTTAATACACCACTGACCAACAGCAGTGTTGTCTCTCCTTCTCCCTTTAATCCATCCAAAGGTTGTCTGTTTATAAAAGATCGCTTTTAGCGATTAGACAGCCCTTCGTATCACCCAATGTAAAATTTCTACATCTATATAACCTGTACATTAGAAAGAGTATTCTGTCCATCTATCTATCTCATATAAATAAGTGGGGAACTCTCTGCCAGAGTCTGTCTTCACGTTATACACCTCGCCTTCAAAACAAGACTGAATAGGCATCTTCTGGGCACGCTCGTTCCATCAGATCTCATCCTTCGCTTTCCACCAGGCGATATCGTGGCCAAGGGCCAATTCGCAATTTAAAAAAAATGTTCCATTAGGGTTAAACAAAACTCGAAAACCCGTCGCTGAGCCACTGTACATAAAGTCCTTTTTGCAGCTGCTCTGCATCATACTTTCCAGACTTTGATTCGCTATGCAACCCAGGAAGATCTAGAATTGTGCTTCTTCTGTAGGTAACGGTATCAAGTACATCATCATCATAATCAGCCTATTATGTTCCCACTACTGGGACACAGCCCTCTTATCTGTGAGAGGGAGTGGGCCGTAATCCACCACGCGGGCCCAGTGCGGGTTGGTAGATGTCACATGTCTTTAAATTTTTGGTTCTAGGACATGCCGGTTTCCTAACGATGTTTTCCTTTACCGTTTTGAGAGCAGTGGTGATGAAATAATTTACACAAAGTAAAGCGCCTGTCTGGGTTCGACCCTACGACCTACAACTCTTAAGTCGCGGCCGTTACCACTGCTCTCCATGTATCTAGTGTGTTGTGTGTCAATCACATTTTATTAATTTTTGTGTGAATGTCTGGTGATTGACTCACCTTCTCTGACTATTTGTTTCTAGGTCTTCAATATTAGACATTTCTTGCCCTTCAACCCAAAAACCACTCTAGTCCAATCCAATTAAATATTCCATAAAAAAATACAACCTGAATATTTGTTAGAAAACTACGCATTTCGTTTCGTAGTTATCGATCACACAAACAGACACACTTGCCTTTGTTCGTACGGTACACTTGTCACGGAATACTCGCATCAATAATGTTTTAGTGACTGACGAAATGTGGAGAAGGCTTTATTTTTTATTATTTTTTGTTCATGACTAACCTTTTTTTTACGGCTCAGCATGGGTTTTCCCCAATGAAGGCCCTTCTGGCCCTTCTGTCCAATTGTGGCTGGACTGCCTTAAGGCTCATTCACTCAGGCGCGACACGACATCGCAACGCAGAGGCACCGCGAGTCGCGCGACGAGGGGTGCCTTTATGTCTCGCTGTCGCGTCGCGCCTGCTTATGGGAGCCTGTAAAAACTAATTTTGTTGAACATAGGTAAAATAACCATTGATTTTGCTTAATCACCATTACCTAAATTAGTGGACAAATTTATTAATTCATTGTTTGATAGCTTGACAATGCAATACAGTAACTAACTGTTCCTATCCACATGAAAAAAATAAAAAAAGCCGCATCTAATTGGATTTGTTAACAGAAAGTACAAATGTTATTCATTGTTCTCAAAAATACAGTTATTTTGGTAAATTATTCTAAACTTACCTACTTATGAGTGGACCGCGTTACCTGTTACAATGTAGCTACTAGGTACCTTCTACAAAAAAACCATTACCACAAAATAACAGAGCCATTTCCACACTATCCAATCTAAACCCTTCACTGTTTCTTCCAAAAATGATTAAAAATAGGTCGCGGTGCGTGAGCGGGCGGTCGTTATGACCCCCACGACTTTTTATTCGAACAACCCTTCCGATGCTAGTTCAATTTTATTTTTAGAACCAATTTTTAACGTACAACGGATATGTTCATAATTGATTTTTAATTGGATAGTAGGTAGGTATATAAGTTATGAAGGTAAGTTTATTATATTTTGTTAAATTAGTTATAATAAGTTTGATAACTAACCAATCTTATATTTCTTTTATCAATGAGACTATTGCAAAAAAAAATACGTGCATAAGTTTAACTGAGGTAAGTTAAGGACTAAGCTTGATTAGCAGCCTTATTGCGTAAAACATTTTCGTAAACGATTCCGACTAATCTGTTGTATTTTGACAGTTCAACAACATTCATTGCGTTATTTACATTGTTGAACAGATTTTTTTATCGTACTTAAGAAGCAATGTATTAAGTAATCTGTTTCAAAACGGTTGATTGTGTATTACGCAATTATTGTAGAGTTTTTATGAGAGATCATGTTTTGAATAGGGATGATGACTAATATTAAAAATGTTCGTAAAATAATGTAATTTCAAAGAAGGCATAGTAAAAATGAGATAATCGAAAAAATCTGTTAAATCGATGTAAATATGAAGAAGAAACACGCTTTAAAAGTTTTTGGAGGGGATTATTCCCATCCTTGTCGCGCGGTACGGACAATGTATGGCGCTACTATGAAGTTACATAGTCGCGACGTCACTTCTACGATAGTGCTGTCCTTGCCTATCACTTATTTCAAAACGCTTAGAACTTGTCAAGTTTTTAAGATCTTACAATTTTTGTAATATTGTATGCATGTGTGACAAGCATTTTTTTTTTGATAAAAATTAAAAAATTGTCATCATCCACCCTATTGATCATAATAATATGTTAAAGCACGATTTGCCCCACGATTTTAAACGTGACCTTATCAGCAACATCACAACTTACAACCCCTTCAGCACACCTCGTCAGGATCCCATACATCTTCAATAGCACAACACACCAGCACACCTAAAAAAATCTAACAAATATCATAACCCTTCAAAAACCAGTTGAAACACAACACTAGAACTCTTTCATCAATCCGTCGCACTTAACCCTGCAAAAAACCATACAGGATCCATTTGACCCTTTAATTTATGCAAATCAACTTTTCAATTCAATAGGTGTACAACGGCACTAATAATGTCGCCATTTTTTTGTTTCTATTTTCAAAAAACAAAAAGGAACCGGTTGTTTTTGGTTGATGGGGTTCCTGCTTTGTTGTCTATGGGAACGGCATAGACAAGATTGCGAGATAAAAAGAGTTTCTAAGACTAGTTCGTGAGAAAGTGATGTGTCCACTGATAGAATAATTATTTAAATGAGACATGGATAGGTGTTAGCTGTTTTGTTTGAGGGGTGGGATGTAAGCGGATGGACGGTTCAGTGAGTCTAGAAATGATTATAGTCTAGAGTCACTTTCAGGAAAACTTTTCGCAAACTAAAGACACAGTGGATGTTATAGACAGGCACCGTCTTATTCATCATAAAGCCATTCGTTTTATAAACCTATTTTAGCTATTGAAATGTTTTGTCCCTTTCTGTCAAGTTAAATGAAGTTTGACAGAAAGAGACAAAACATTTGGATACCTAAAATATGTTTATAAAACGAATGGCTTTATTATGAATAAGACGAGTAGTGTTTATTGATTGTGTTCAGAGTCGCTGATTAGATTTGAACTATATGAACCCCTTTTCATGATGTAAATAATAGCTGCATCCCGCGTTTTCAGACATAAGTCTTAACTGAGAATTTGAAGTTGAGAATTTGTCCAACTCTTAGGCACAGTCCGCGAGGCCTACGCTGAGCTTTGTATTTGTGTGAGTGCACATATAGATAGCGTACGTGTGAGGGTGTGACGTCGGCCTAGAGCGCGATTTGTTTAAACCGGTTTATACAATCGGCCTGAGGGTGGATTTTACCAATGACACTGATCGCGATCAGCACATAAACTACTATAAAGAGCTGTCAGTGTCATTATTTTCTATAGAATATTGACACTGACAGCTCTTGTACGCGTTTTTGATGTGCTGAGCGTGTTCAGTAACATGGTGATATAGGCACTGAGGCGCTGTGCGTCCCTCCATTGGGTGCGATTGGTAATCACTCACACAAATGCAAAAGCTCAGCTTAGGCCTCGCGGACTGTACTTACATAAGGTGATTATTTCAATGTAGCTGGCAAAATCCAAAACAATTTGCGAAAAAAACTTACCTATGTATTTTTTTTCGTGGATTATGTCGAAGAAATCACATTAACTAATGCTAACTTAAGTAGGGTTTTACAACTTCAAACGCTCAATTCAGAAATCTGGTAATACTTTTCCATTTCGCTGAGATGGTATTCAGTAAGGAGCCACACAGTAAGTCACACAGTAAATAAATAAGTTAGGCCTAGGTTAGTCACCACAGCAACAGTCGTGGGACTCAAATGTGTTACGATTCTACGTTCCCTTTGATTTATGCAAGGGTGATAGATTATTAGTTACAGAATGTGGGAACATTCCACCTGACATCATTTTAAAATTTTTTGGTTACAACAGGAGTTAAATATTTACTGAATGTTGGGTTAATAAAAGACTGTAGTTTGAAAAGGTTTTTTTTATTAAATTACTAATTGATTCTACAGAATTATTGATTAGTTCCTAGAAAGAGTCAGCCCAAAAAAAGTATGTATACACGGACAAGGAACCTTTAATTATTTATAATTCAACCATCGTTGCATACTTGTAGTTTCGTAAAACGTTGTCAGTCTTGTTTACCACGTTTTGAGACTATCACTGTGTAAGTACATTGTTTTGGTCATAGGGTTAATAAATGTTTTGGGATAAAATGTTTCCTTCGTGTTGGAAAGATACATTGAACAGTATGTTTTAGGTTTATCTTAACAGGGATAGGTACAAATGTTATGGAACAAAGGTGGCTTGCCCGTGTATACATCTTTTTGGGTCTTGCTGTACCAGTTGATGGGTTTAGTGGTTATAAAGAAAAGCTTTAAGTGAAGTTACAGGTTCAAAGTTTTATTTATGTCCTCTGCTGTGATCTCCCTCAATAAATAGTAGGTCGATGATTGCAACAATCTGCTAATTTATAGATGGTCTGTTAGAATTCCTCATTAATCTCAGTTGATTTAGCCTGCTATTTAAAAACCCTACCTTATAACAGTCTCTACTGATCTAAAAAAGAGCATTTAGAAATGCCAGCGACTTCGCAAACATGGTGGTGAGTAATAATCCCATGGAAACGTACTACCGGTAAAGGAGGGTATAATTAGTCCTGACCCAGGTCATAATCTATCTGGTTCACAAATTTCATCAAAATGCGTTCCCCCGTTAAGACGTGACAAGGTAAAGGACAGACAGACAGATTTACTTTCGCATTTATAATAACATTAAAGTTTAGTTCATTTCTGATGTAGACATATCATGTTAACCCAGAAGCGTTAGGCAGAGGTGTACCTATAGTCGGTACACCCACATTTCGCCAGTTATGTTTAAGCCCCATGTAATAGGGGGCGAGCCTATGGCCATCAACCGGGCACAAATCCAGACTCCGGGCTGCTACTGAGAAATTTTATATAGAAAAACCCAATAACACTTTGCCCAAACTGGGAATTGAACCCAGGACCTCATGCTCAGCAGTAGCTCTTGCGACCACTAGACCAACGAGATACATTCAGTGCAAAATAAACTAGTATTTATCTATCTCAAAGTCCAACTAAACTTAATTCTAAAAAGAAGTACACACTTGAAAAAAAAGGGCACATCAATATAAAAGGCCGATACGTAAGTAGGTACATATATACATAATAACACATACTATATAATATAGTTATATCATATAGTAATGTGCGATACGGTTGCCGGAAATTATGCAAGTTAATATAAAAGTAACAATGGACGTGAGCAGCTGCCGCGGCTCTTCCACAGTGGACACGATATTGTGAGGTCAATAAATTATTTTGCGATAATTTTTCTTGGACCGTTATTTTTGTAGGAAGAAAGTTCTACTTTTATATAGTCTTTCGACGAAGGCAACCAAATAAAATATAAAAATAGGTATTTATTGATTCAGACCTCAATTATCAATTCTGAATTAAAAAATATGATCAATAAACTAAAAACCTATTAATTTTAATTAAATTCGTAGGTAAACATGATTATACAAAGTGATGTCCCACTGCAGGGCAAAGACCGGGGTTTCCTCTTTCCATTCTGGACCAATCCCGCCTAAAGGTGTCAAGCTCGTCCCCCCATCTCCGCCTTGGCCCGCGTAAAAAGAAAAAAACCCAAAATAAATCCCAAAAAAAAACCTTAAAGACACTAGACAGTTAACACACAAGGGCGCATAAAATCTACACTATCTTTATGTAGTTTTCTGTAATTAGATTTTTGTGTGGCAATAAATAAAGATGAATAAATAAATATACAAAAACACTCGAATCACACCATACAAGTTCTACCGCATGCACGTTAATAAAAGATTCAGCTATAACTTTACAAACAAATTACTCTCAGAAGAAAGTTAGAACTGCCAATAAAGTTTCTATCTTTTCCCAGAAACCGTACCGGCACCGCCTTAAAAATACCACTCACTTAAGCTATATAAGCTAAATATTTTACAAGCTACTCAAAGATAAAGATAAGCTACGTTTTAACCTGTCACTGGCCGCGGGAATAAATCGAGCTGTCCGTATCAGTGATAGATCTGCAACACCTTACTATTTTATTGGCTAGGATGTTTTGTTAATTAGCTGCGTTTTGTAGGTTGTTTTGTATGAGTTGGTGGGGTTAAGTGTTTTAGTTTTATATCAATACAGAGTACGGGTAGGCAAAGATAATTTGTAACAGGCACAACAACATAATTCCTTAACATACAGTTATTAGCAAAAGTCGATAATGTTTTCAAATACAACGAAATGTAAAAAAAAAAAATTGCTATGGTTATAATTTAGAAACTTTATACATTCTTAATATAAATTTAATGTATTGTATACCTACATACATTATGTCATATCTACTTACCTATTTGTGTGCCTACCTAATATGAGGCATTTCGCATAAGGTAAGCGAATAATTACTAGCTGCACTCCGCGCTTTCACCCGCATAAGTCCCTTGATCCTGTGGAAATGTCGCGGTAAAAAATAAGCCTTTTCAGCGTGAAAGCGTAACAAACAAACACACATACAAGAAACCAATTCTTAACTCTTCTTAATAGCGCTACCGAAACAAAAGTTAGTTTATGTCCTTTTCCAGGATGCCATATTTACACTTGCCAAATTTTATCAAAATCCGTTCAGTGGTTAGTCGTGAAACAGTGACATACAGACTTACTTTCGAATTTATAATATTAGTTTAGAAGATTTCTTGACTACCTATCACCTAAATAAGACCTTACTTTCAGCGCCTGTAGGTACTTATGACTTTCCACCAAAAAGCTCGAGATAAGAATTAAACAACTAGTTACAAAATACAAACCTTTTTTCAATACCGCAATTAAATTTCGAGTCCATTGGAGAAGGCACCCTATAACGTAGGGTCAACCACGCGGGCCATTCGATTCATTGTTTAATTCGATATTATTATTAGGATCGTCTGTCTGTCCGTTAGGGAGATCGCAAACATTATTACAGAAATACTATGTGTATGTTACTGTTAAAGTTAGTTTGTATTATCCCATTGCGGGTATTCTTTCTTCCCATGACTTCCAGTAGCGATGCTCGATGGCGAGAGGTTTAATTCGATTGTTCGAACATCTCGACTTGGACTCGAGTCTGACTCGGTCTGTTATTCCGACTGGCGCATGGCTCGTTCATTCGCGAGATGTTCCTCGATGATTTAGAGTTTCGCGAGTTCTTGACTTGCGTTGTGATTGCGAACCCGAACTAATTTTTCGAACAATCGAAAACTAGCGGTCGATTCCGTTGACTCGAAACAATCGAAAAACATATCGATTGTTTTGTAGAACGGCGAGTCGATGGTTGACTCGATGGTTTATTTTAATGAGTGCGATTCTCTCGATTGTTAAAACATCTCGGAATCGCCCATCGCTAATTTCCAGTGCTTGCGATCCAGTGATAATGTGGACCACCTCCGGTCTTTTCTTTAAAAATCTCACCGTGAAAACTTCGGCGAAGTAAACTGTCATTTCTCCTGATACTAGGGATGAAGGAACTCTTGTAGTGCGGTGTGTCTTGTAGTGCGTCTCGGTGGACACTAGTCTTGACCGCAAGTTAAATGAAAAAAAAGCGCATTATTTGAAAATCGAACATAAGATCAGATACGCTGTGTAAAGACAGAAACGTGAATTGTAAATAATTGTCTCTATTTAAAAAAAACATGACAGTAAATCTCTTCTTAAAACGTGTAACTTGAAGAGATACCATTACGACATCATGTGAAAGATAGATTTAAAGATAAGGCTTATTGTTTTTTATGGCATGTTCAGAACACATTTTATAAATCCTTAATTATTTTTTAAATATGTACCAACAAAGTCATGCAGCTCACACGCGGCCAGTGCCCGCCGACGCACTGCAAGAGGGCCTTAAGAGCAAATTCAAGATTGCTTTGTACTCTCATTAGTCTTCTTCATCAATTATTTACCACCTCAGCCGGCCTAAGGCTCAGTCACACCAAAATACACACCGTCTGTCTGTGCGTGTCTGTCTGTGTGTCTTTTAAGGCTTGGCAGAGGTGTACCTGTCGTACACCCTAATTTCGCCTATTATGTTCAAGTCCCATGTAGTAGGGGGCGAGCCTATTGCCATCAACTGGGCAAAAACCCAGACTCCGGGCTGCTACAAAAAAAATCCTGTTATAAAAACTCAATAACACTTTGCCTGAAAAACTTCATTAGCATTAATAAAGTTAATCATAAATTTACTATGTACCTACTAAAAACGATTCTGAATCATCTCTGAAAATTTGGCAGGTCTTTGAAAACTAACATTACTAACTATTAACATATACACTAGGAACTAAATAAAATAACTAAGGACGACTTTCACTAAACTTACCAATATGACTATAGTGAATTTAGTAATTTTTTGTCCGTTTTTTCATGCAGAACTGTTAGACGTCAATTTTATTCTACGGATAAAAGTTAACTGACTTTGGTAAAATCAGCCCTAAGTTGTAAGATGCGAAGCTGTATCATTATTTATGCAGAATAAAAAGTTATTAGCACCTTCTTCAAAAATTTAATTAATTTTCACATAACTTTAATCAAGGGAAGAAGAAAGAATAGAACACAAACTTGGCTACCAAAACAAAAAGTTTTAAAGACCATTGAAAAAGGTTCTAACTAAATCCAAATACATACTTAACAAGTTAAATAAATCTCTTAAAGTCTTATTTTGCCTTTAAATACTTCCTTTGTCACAAAATTCAGTAATTTCAGCATTAGAACCTCAACTTTTAAGACACGTTTCGCCATCTATCGGACACTATTACAACCATCCGCTGTCACTGAGAGTTTTCTCAACCCTTGTCTGCACTTACGAGAGCGCTCGCTAATATCTTAGCTTCGTTTATATTTTCCTATTCCATAAGTTGTTGGTAAGTCAGTAATAGTTACCTTCTAACTGACTTCCAAAAGGACGAGGATCTCAATTCGTCTGTTTTTTTTTTTGAATGTTTCTCACGCGATATCTCCGGAAATTGTGGATCGATTTCATTTTTTAAAAGGATAGGTTTGCTTCAGGGTCCCATATAATTTTTATTAACTTTGCTTGTTTCGTTTTTCAATTAGCTTCAATTATACGTATTTTTACATACCCTAGTGCGCTAACATTATTTTATAAGACAGTTAAAAAAAAAGCAGACTATTATTGTCCCGCTGCAGTGCAATTGCCTCTTCTCATACAGAGAAGGTAGGATTGATCAGCACTGTGACCTCTGAGTTTGTTTCGACCTTTCTTCTCAGAATAGTCAGATAGGAAACGCTGACCTCATCTAGTTTTTAAAATATGATTGACGTGTTAAAGAGTTTGTACAAACCTAGTTACAGAAATAATGGGTTGGCGATTTCAGATTCTTGATGATAAGCCAAAATACTTTGAAAGGGAATATTATGAATAACTCAGAAAAAAAAACTTTGTAATTTATGTTACATAATTATTAATTTATTCCTATGATTTATGTATACTACAAATTTTACTAAAACTAGTTCGTACGTAGTAGTAAGTACTATAAATTCTAATAAAAAAATTAAACGTTCCAATAAAATAAAATTAAAGTAATTAAAAATAAGTACCAACTCTACCTAACTATCGCTAATTACCTCACCTTGAGAACACAATACGTACCATTTTTCTAAGTCATTTCAAATACTCACCGTGCGCATAGACCGTGTCATAGTCACTCCCATGAGTGCCCCTCCCGCACATTATATAGTTAAAGCAATTTGTACTAGCTAATGATTTGTTGAAGTTTAGCGGGAGGTACAAAGGAGTGGTGACAGAAAAATAGAAAAACTTGCTTTAGATTTAAATAGTAATTATTTTTGCGAAACGGTGGTTACCTGCTTTTGTTACTTGTTAGTTGTCTACACCTACAGCTTTTGGTACAATAAAACAATCTTTGAAAAGTTTAAATACTGATGTATTTCGCATTATATTTCAGTCTTGTTTAGTTAATTAATTCTATAACTGAGGACTTTTGTACAAACATAAAACACAGCACTTTCTTGGCACTATAATTATGACTAACTGCACTGAATTAAACTAAATAATAATGGTTTCATAATGTCAGTATTTCTAGTCTATTAGAGGTAGGGATTTAAACTGTAATCCATATATTTTCTCATTTCTAATATTTATTTAACGTTTGAAACAACGCAAACAATTTCTTAATATAGAAGTTATTACAATAAGATATTAAGCAATTAGGTATTTA
This sequence comes from Dasypolia templi, assembly GCA_963555695.1. Classification (NCBI taxonomy): domain Eukaryota; kingdom Metazoa; phylum Arthropoda; class Insecta; order Lepidoptera; family Noctuidae; genus Dasypolia; species Dasypolia templi. The sequence continues at coordinate 5,910,278 of OY743162.1, read as the reverse complement.
TTAATATAAAAGTCTTTAATAGCATGAATATTAAAAATGAAGGTAAGTACAAGAAAAACACCGTCTTAAAAAAAAAAAGTAATCCCTTACTTAAACCTACGATGTAGAGGGCGCAGCTGTGTTCATATTAAAAATAAAGACACGAATTAAAAATCTAATCGATAAAAAAAATACATTGAACAACAAAATAAATAAAACATTCGCAAAACGTTGTTACGTTTTGTGATTTATCAACATTTTCTAATATTTTAAACAAACATGTTTATTATTAAGTTCAAGTCTGAGACTAAGAAAATTTTCGTAGCAAGCTACGCCATCTGCCGTGGGGTAGCGAAAGGAGGTTTTCGCGAAGGAAAGGATTGGCGCGCCTGCGAACACAGCGCCCTACTTTGAAACGAAACATTGTTTATCTAGATTCAACATAACTTAAGACAAACTTAACACTAATCAAAGTCTTCAATGAAAGTATTATCGTACCTGAAAACAGAAAACAATGTGTTAAAAAGATTACAAAGTGTTTCTGAAAAATAATTTTCCCTGGTTAAAAAGAAATAAATATGTATCAAAGGCGGAAAAGCACAACTTCCGCATCCCACTTCCCCAACTTTAGGTAAAACAGGAAAAAGTAAAATCTCACAAAAATATCGTTGGCTAAATCACCATGAGCTAAGCCCCGCCTGAATAGAAAAAAAAACACAATAGTAAAAGAGGCGTCGTGAAAAGACATGCTTAAAAACTCCACGCGAAACAGCAATATACAAACCCCCAAAGTGCGAGCGAGACAGACGTCATTAAGAAAAAATCACAAAGAAACCCATTCTTTTTCATTTCCTCCCTCACTAATAGCGGCTTAGAAAAAAATGGGGAGCTCTACTTGTCCCGTTCTAGCATGCAAGGGAGGGATAGGCTCGGGGTCGGGCGAGCGAGAGGGGCGACCACCCTGCGGCGTCCTTAGCGCCCTTTTTAATAGTTCTTATTTCGGCCGTACTCCGAGTGGTCCGTCATGAGTTTTTGGGGAAATTTGTGTCCGAGTGTGTCCGAGGCGCCGCGCGCGGGGCGAGGCGGCGCGGTCACACGGCGGCCGCCCGTCGCCGGCCGCGCCGTCTTTTCCTTGACCGGACGCATTTTTCCGCGGAAAAAACGCGGGGCGCGTGCGCCCGGCGCCGGTGGGGATGTTCTTGGCTACGTCTAAGGCGGCGGGGGCGGCGCCGCGTCTTGCTAGTTGGACCGGCGTCTTCGCCTGGCGCGCGCGTCCGCCCCACCCCGCAAGAAAGCGTCGCGACGCTCAAGTTTTCCACCAAGAAGTTAGTCGTCGTCCGCCCGCGTCTCAAGAAGGTCTCGTTTCCGCTTTTCACGGGACTTGCGCTTTTCCGGGGGTGACTCGGCCGCGAAAAATTTAAATAAAATTTTGAACCGCGATAACTTTTTGCAAATAAATATTTCGGACGCGCCGCGCTAAAAAGATTGTTGTATTGCAGATCCGAAGACAGCGTCGGAGTACGAAAAGAGTGTGAATAAAAGAACCGCGAGCGATCGCATGTCCTCGTTGTGACGATACGTCCGAAACTGGAATTAATGTTGAAATACTTCAATGAGAACATATCCCTAGCGCTGCAGGAGAGGTACAGGGACCTCCATGAGTATCGGAAGACGGAAGCGGTAGAGGAGGGCTCACCGAGGGAGGCTAAAGTTCCAAAAATAGCTGAGGAAGGCGAGCAAGTCGGCGGCGAGGGCGCGTTTGAGCCGAGCGCCGCGCCGCCGTTCCCTCGGCTCCTGGATCCTCCCAAAGAGGAGGACAACTTCGTAGCGAGCTGGCTTCAGAACTCCTTCAAGATGACAGCCGCCGAAGGGAACAGCGAGGCTTCCGCCGGTGGCAGCGCGCTGGACCTCCGCGCTGCCCCTCTATCCCTCCACATACCGACCCTGCAGCAAGCGGCTGAGGCGCAGAGACAGTTCAAGATGCAGGACTTCTGGAACAGAAGCCGGCCAGACTCTCCCACTCAGGACCAGCTGGGGGAGAGCCACAACCAACCAGGGCCGGCTCCCCCTACGCCGCAGCCGCCACCGACACCAGACCACAAGATTATGACTGAAAAGCTGGTGAATGAAATTCAGGTGAGTTTCTTTGTTTTATAACTTGCTGCAGGAATTACAGGTTGTGTTTCCAGTTAGAAAAATGCTCCTATTCAATTTCGACAATTTATATTTTTAATAACAAATACCTGTTATTAGGTTTCATTTTCTTTAAACAATTAAAAGTGGTGTGATTAGAGTTTATTTAAAATCTAAATTGTGTGAAAATGTAGAAACTTCAAACGTTTTTCACGAGCAATGTTTATACCGACGGCAAGATATCGTGAAAACTTACCCGAAGTTAAAAATATACTGAAATGTTTGCACTGAACCTCTTAACACAGTCCTTATGTAAAACATTACATCACATCACTTAACATTACGATTAAAAGTGTACTAATACTTGTTTATTCAAAAACAATAATACTTTAAAATCACGTCTATCTTCTTCAAACATTCTTGATCAACTGACCTCAGATTACTCCGAGGTGAAACCCGTTCCAAATTTGAATGTACCCTTCCTTATAAATTAAAAAAAGAAACAAGCCAAGGCAACATATTGTAAAGCTTTGTTAACCCAAGAAAGGGTTAAGGTCCTACGTCAAAGTTATTATTAAAATCTTTTTTGTGTCCTTATGTCGCATCCGGTTTTACAAAGGATATGTAAATAACAATAATCTGTGATAATTCTATTATTACCTGTGATCAACTTGTCGGCAACGTCGATTACTTTTTTCTTTTTCAACGACTATTTGTTTTGGGCATATGGTTTGATTATTTCGTGTTCGACGTCCCGTTTCTGATATTTTTTGTGACAATAACGTGTGTTCGGTTTTACAATTGCCATTATTGTTTTTAAATTGGTTGGCCGAATGAAAGCGACAGATTAAAGAAAAAATGGTTCGGCGGGATATTTAGGCTGTCTTACTTTTTATTTGTCTCCGTTTGTGCGTATTTCCGGGTCGTGTGTGTGTAAATTTTTCAAAAATATTCAAGTTGAATCATTCATTAAACAAATAAAAATGCTCTAAATTTTCATGCAGCCTGGAATTTCACAAAAGTATATTTTCGACCTAACTAACGTTTCTATTTCCGCCCGCAAAACTAGTTTTCCTTCCATTTTCAAACCATAAGGAACACGAATCTCAATTTAAAAATTGAATTTCAAAAATGAAACAATGTTACTGCTATAAAATTAAAACGCAAATAGTAATAACTTTCTTAATCAAAAATTAGAAAACAACAGACGAAAGAATATTACATTTTAAATTAGTTTTAGATACGTTTCACCTTGCGATTCCCACGGCACAGAGGATTAGGGACGCGATCATTTTATTTTTTAATTTTTTCCAACTCTTTTGTTTCACCGAAGGGGTGTTGACAGATATTTGTTTCCAAATCTTTTTTTTTGTTTCACAAAATTTCTGTTTGAATAACAAAACCGGTTGTGCGAGATTCATGTTCCGCATTCATCGGTTTTTTTGCGTAAATTGAGATTTAACGGTTCGTCGCGTTGCGCTTTTGTGGTTTAGTTTTTTGGAGAATAGTTAATTAAAATTTGATTTATTACTATTTTTATTGTTGAGTCAAGGGTTTGCTATCAAAATCATGTGTTTTCTTGTTCAACATGTTTCATGGTAGGCATTATTGCTTAAAATTTATAAGTGCAGGTAAAGTATTTGTGTGCGAAATAAAAATTTACGCCACTGAACATGATTTCAAGGAAAAAGCGTTGTCGGTATATTTAGAAAACGACATTAAGGCTTATTAAAGCTTTCCGTGTAAACAATTTAATTATTTAAAAACCGCAGTAAAGCAAACATATCTTCTATTTTGTTACTAATATCATTTTTTTTTACTCGTACCTACAATAAAAAGATTAAATTTAAAAAGGAAAACCAACAAAAGATAAACTTTTCTCCAGAAAAACTACGAAAATTTTCCCAGCCCATGTAAATGTATTATGTCCCTCCAAAATCTAGTAAAAACTACAAAAAATTGACCTGCAACTGTCTCTTTTTCACGCCGCCTCTTTGGGATGCAGCAGCAACAGCAATCCCCATCAGCAGACTCCACCATGAGCGAGAGATCACTCGTACCGTTTGCACTGGTAAATTTACTATCAACACTCAATAATATCGATGTAAATACATTTTTAACTCTAAATGTCGTATCTGTACTACTTTTTCTGTTTTTTACTTATAATTTTAAAAAAGTTTACCTTGCGATTTTATCGCGCTATATCTTTTTATGTTGCGCTTTTCTGAAGACTTTGTCCACTGTTTTGTGACAAATTAGCTTTTTATTTAAATTAAAAACTATACCTACAAAAACAATTGCACCCTTTCCACTTTAATTTCTTACTTCAATGTGTCTTATTTATTTGCTGAGTATGTCTCAGCGTATCTTAGGTATTTCTCTGCTGAGCAAATGAAATTGATACCTACTATATAAAATGATGATAAGGATGAAAAGTCAGTAAAACGAGTCGATAAACTTACTATTTCATAAAGAAGTTTCAACGAAAATAGAGTGAGATCACGGAATAAATTGTAACCAATCACGCATAATATTATAGAATCGAATAGTAAGAAATAATGATCTCAGTGGACATAGAGCTTTATTGTAACCGGTTTTGTAGCGTTTTTATTATTATTTTCGTTTAATTAAATTATCGTTTTTTACCATTGGTTAATCGCATGTGCACGAAGTGTTGCGTAGATTTTGGTAACAACCATAGTTTTGGTAAGTGTTATTTTTGTTTTTTACTAATTAGTGTTAATATGGGTTTATCTAACTTTAAAATTGCTTGTATTAAAACATGACCATGTTGCTTTCAGATGGTTATAATTTCATTTTCACTTTTCTCCAGAAAAACTAGTTTTTAAAAAAACCACTAAAACTTTCATAACAATCAAGCCATTTCAAGCATTTCCGAATTACAAAACCCGTTCATTTATGTATTTTTATTTCATAAAGAATAACTGCAATTTTGAATTTGTAATTCGGAAATAGAAAACACAGTTATTTTTTTTTTTAATTTTTCACATCATTCATATTTTCAATGATTGTAAATAAAAACTAATATTTACTAAGAAAAAAAGAAAAGAAATAACATTACTTTATTTCCGCAAGCAGCCGCAACAGCAGTCGCCAACAGGAGAGACCCCGCTTGGTGATCGCAACGCGATGTTACCCTTCGCTCTGGTAAATGTCCTGAATAGCCTCAATATCGATGTAATTATTATTTTTCTTTCTTTCCTTCTTCTGTAGATAGTCCGCAATGGAAACTCGCATTATTAGTCTACTAATAGAAAAAATTAAAGAAAAAAGATTTGAGCTTTAAAAATTAAATTTACTTTCCCAAAACGAGAATATTAATTTAATGAGCGAGTAATAATAGAAACTCGCTTAATTTTATGAAGCGTTGGTACCTTTCTCATTCTAAGTACCTATCTACTTGTTGTTATAAAATATAATTTTCTTGAATGAGTTTTCATAGTACTGTTTTCTAAAGTGAGCGTCATTTTTCTTTTTTGTCTCTATTTTATTTCACTTTAATAAAGCACAAATTTTATTTTCTCTTTATTTAATAGAAGCGATGGAGCTCACTATTATTCATAACTCTCATAAAATGATCAACCTTTTTCTACTGGTTTGGTTTAATAAAAAAAGAAAGACACTTCAACTGTCGTGCTTTTACTTTTAACAACTATTTAAAACACAATGTATCTGGAACGCTTTGTAATTAAAAAAAAAAAAAATTTCTTTAAAAAAATAAGATTCCGTATTACAAAAACGGTACAAAGAGTGTCAGATACTAGATGATTTACGTAAATCGTAATTGTTAAATTCTTCCACAGCAACAAGCGCGGTCAGGCCAGAGCATCAGCGAGAGAACCCTCGAGGAGTGCTGGTCGACACTTCAGCGAGTGAGTTGGCATCTGTTTCAATGTGTATTGTTATCTTCCAAGAGAAGGGGACGCGTGGTGGCGACTGTGTGTGTGATCATTTTAATTTTGGAATTTGAATTCTGGATTTTTGTTGAATTTTAATTTATAACTTCTTCTTGTTTTCTTTTTTGTTTCTTTTTTTTGTAAATAAAAGTTTTATTTCATATTTGTTACTTTAATTTATTAACTATTTTTATTGAATAATTTTAGCATTTATGTTACACTTGTAACAGTGGTATCGTCATACACAGTCGCTAAATCGCAGCCTCCAAATAAACTGGGTATTGGTTACGTTACCAATAGCTCTAATATTACTTTTACATTATAAGGTGACTTTTAATTTTCATAAAATCCCCGCTAGCGTCAAGCCTCTAAAAAAAATACAACCTTATCTAGAACTAAAGTGTTTTATCGTGGATCTAAGCAGTGGGTGGTGTAAGACCTTCTTTTTTATAATACAGGAACTATAAAGTATCTAGGCTCAATCTAAATGTTGCATATTCATTACTAGGGAAGCGTTTTTGCATAGAAAAGGTAAAAGATAAAAAAAATCTAACGATAAAACGCCGCGGGCGTGTTAACAATTTATTTAATCGAGATTCCGGCGCCATTTTTTTTTTAAATGTGTTACCATCTGCTTACAAGGTGGCGTATGATAACTCAGGAAGTACTTTTTACGGGATGTTCTACATCTGCTTTTTATTATTGCAATTTTAAACGTATTGAGAGATCGGATTATATCATGTGTTACGTAGGTAGGTACTAGATTTTTTTTAGTTTCATTTATTGCTAGTGAAGATGCTTTATTAAAAGGTGATAATGAAATATCGGAAATTAAGTTTATGTTAAATAATATGGCCATGAAACTAATATCAGGTGTAGAACTGAAACAAAGTAGGTTACACGTTACTCTGATAATAAAATCCACTAAACTAGGTAACGTAGAACAAATGCACAGCAACACAGGGAATCCTTGCATTTTAAAATGACAATAAATTCGCTGAAACCGACCTAATCTTTTTGCAACAACTACTCGTAAATTACGAAAAAAAACAGTTTTTTTACGTAAAACTCTTACAAAAACAGGGCAGCGTGCAGTTTAAAAAAGTACAGTCATGTAAATAATGCAAAAAAGCACAGGTGCTCGAAAAAAATAAAGAGAGCCCGCCACGTCGGCCGAAACGGAAGAGTGTACTCGGGCAAAATAAAAACTGCACTCTTTGTACGCGGTCGGGTACTTGATCTTTTGTGGGCGGCGCCGACGAAATCTGTGGAGTCGAAGGAAAACAATTCTTTAGAAAACTCTTGTGGTTGTAAAGCAAAATCATCATCAATCTCTTGTCCTTGTCCCAATTTATTTTGGGACGACCCAACATGTACTTTTCTCCCATACTAGTCGTGAAAGAAATTATTTTTAGAAAATAAAAAGGTTTAGGGTTTGGTAGGAATATTGATTAAATTGGAAATATACTCGTAATGCTTTTATCTAAATAACATATTCGAATGTATATATAAAGTATCATTTGTCCCAATAACGCAAATATTAGGTTAGACTACAAAATAACATTTCGATTTCTGTAAAATAAGTCCTTGAACAGATAGCCTTCAGACTTATTTATTTTATATGTATTGTTAAGTTGTCGAGACATTCCAACACTCTGTTTTTCTTTTAATTCTGAGCCGGTATAGATAAACATGTTTTTAATACACAAAAACACGTCGTATCACGAAAGGGATACCTACTACGCTTTGGAATGGGCAACTACATAGCTTCATATTTCTAACTGACCGACGCGCGTCGCCTTGACAATTCAAAAGTGCCTAAAATTGTTTTTTTTATAAATGTTTGATTTGAGTTTGATAAAAAGTACACAAAAATACATAAGCCAACCAACTCCACAGCTTTAGGCACACAAAACAAAAGTAAGAAACACATTGTCGAAAAAAATCCTTCAACATTTGCATGTCGATTCGCAATGAATTTATCGTTATTGCCTCTAGATTTATTATAGTGCCGCTTTCCGAAAAAATCCACCGAAAATGACCGAGCGAATTTAAAATTCAAATCGCAATTGTTTTTCGTTTCGAAATTGAGACGATTTTGACGTTCGCCGTCGTACTACGACATGTGTTTGTCTCTTTTTTGTTTATTTATTTTCTTGCCGACTGTACTTTTGTTGGTACGTTTTTCGTATAAATCAATTCGGTTAAGTTGTCTTAGTTTTTGTTCCGCGGCCCCTTTAAGTATAAATATTGTTTTAAAAATTCTTTTAATGATGTATGTTGAGTGTTTGAGTTTTTAGAACTCGTTTTTTTCTTCGAGTTTTGAATGTTGGCTTGTTTATTAGCACTGAACAAGAATTAATGTGTATAGTGAAGTTTTTTGTGCTTTTTGAGACTTGAGCCGTAAAGAGACTTGCCAGTTTTAGCTTAGTCAATTTTAATATTATGGTATAAACATAAACAATAATATATCTATCTGAGTAAGAGACGCTATACAACAACCAGATAAAAATATATTAAAAATTTCTCAGTAGCAGCCCGGAGTCTGGATTTGTGCTTGGTTGATGGCAATAGGCTCGCCCCCTATTACATGGGACTTAAACATAACTGGCGAAATGTGGGTGTACTATAGGTACACCTCTGCCTAACCCTTCTGGGATTACAGGCGTGATGTTATGTTATGATAGATATAACATTATCACGTCACAATTATATCCTTTACTAGAATTAAAGATACTCTTTGACGGGTATAAATACTGAATACACTAGGTTTTATCTATTCTTATTAAAGCTGTCCTTGGCAGAGATGTTGATCCATGAATGACTCAAAGATTTCTAGGTACTGAATCAGCTTGCACGACTTTATTGTCTCTCATTTAATCTATACAACCTGTCAAAGTGAAAACCTTTTAAATCGCACTCTTAGTGCCGATTTCACTAATGAAACTGAACGCGATCAGCATATAAACTACGTTTAAGAGCTGTCAGTGTCATTATTTTCTATGGAATATTGACACAGACCGCTCTTGAACGCGTTTTAGATGTGCTAAACGCGTTCAATTTCATTGGTGAGATCGGCACTTAGTTAATTAAGGGGACTAAAAGACCTAAACGATAGTTTTATGATCCACTGCAGTAAACAAAATCAGAAAAATATATGTTACTAGCTGACCCCGCAAACGTTGTTTTGCAATTTTTTTTTTTTTTTGAATATTTTTTTTTTTGAAAAATAGGTGTTGGCCGATTCTCAGACCTACCCGATATGCACACAAAATTTCATCAAAATCGGTCAAGCCGTTTCGGAGGAGTATGGCAACGAAAACTGTGACACGAGAATTTTATATATTAGATTCTTCAGTATATATGCTAGTTAGATAGTGTGTTGAAAACATAATACAACCAATTTGATACGATAGAAAAAAAACACGAAGATAACTCTAAAAAATTCTTTAAACGTTTAAAAACCATACATGCAATCATTCAGATTTTTTGTCAGATTATTCTACAAGCAACATATTGACGTAATATTATTTTAGTTTTTCAGTCCAATCAATAGATTTTTTAACTAGAAAATTTGCTTCATTTATTGCAATAAATTACCAGTGTTGTGTCATCGCGTTTGTCTTTCTTTTTTATGCAGTCAGACAGTGACCACGCTTCAGCTCTTGTCAACCTCTTAAAAGAAAGAAAAACTATATGCAACCTTTTAATAACAAATAGTGCCCCGCTATTCACCGCACGCGTGCAATCTACTGATGTGGCCACATTTCAAAACATCGAAATTTCAGTACCAAAACCAAGTAAAATAAGTATTAATAAATTAAACACATAAACTTACCGGAATAAATTCTCTTAATTTTAGTGAAAACTGCATCAAAATCCGTTGATTATTTAAGAACGAAAGGCGACTTTAATTTAATTTCATAATAATACGTACGGATAATTAAAGAAATAATATTTAAAAAAAGAAAAAGGACTCCCCCGAACGCGACGTTTTAAAATCACAGAAGCAAAGATAATGAAATTGTTTTTTTTTAACGTTCTAACTGTAACATCTTGTAACAAGGGGTGGTAGGGAGCGGTAATTATGAAAAGTGTTCTAGGGGTGGAAAGGGGGGGAGAGCGTTTAAAAAAAGAACGTATAATGACCAGCCAGCTTTTAAAGTTAATAGCTTTGGAAGGATCCTTGATAGTCTGTAAGACTTTTATATCTTTTTATGAAGAAAATCGATAAAATCTTATTAGGTGTAATGTTGTACGCCTTTTTGAATTTGGAATGAGGTGTTACTTGTAGTGGTGTGCCACTTTTGGTTAAAACTACGTTGTTTGCAAAATGTTAGCGTAAACTAATATTGTTACTGTATAAGGTTAGTTTCAGTTGATTTCTAATGGACTACTAAAAGCATTTATTTGTACTGATACTCCAGTTTCGCCGTATCTTAAAAGTAGTCATAATTCCTCAAAATCGAAACACTTTTATTAGTCTGGCAAAACTGTTTTCCTCTTAACGTTTTAAGTATCTATGGTAGTACCTACTTAGAAAAACATCAGTACAGTTATTAGTTCTTTAACATCACTAGGTAAATATTTAATGGAGGTGAACTGAATTTCAATGTTTACATAATTGGTTTTAGCTGAATACTATGACATCGATTTTAACAAGAAACCGTTAGTTTATATTAGTGGCGAATTCTCTTTGGTTATATTAAAACTTTTAGTGGGTAGCCTAGGTACTGAAACGGTCTAAGAATAGACTAACCTATGTAGGTAGACCGAATAATAATATTGCAACCTATTATTGTCCTACTGCCGGGCAAAGACCTCTTTTCATACAGAGAAGGAGAGAAGAAGCATAGTGATCAATGCTCGTGGCATTGATCACCATGCTTGCTCAAAAGACGGGTTGGTGATTTCTAACTAATCCTACTAATATTATGAACACGAAAGTTTGTGAGTATGGATGGATGTTTGTTACTCTTACACGCAAAAACTACTGAACGGATTTGGATGAAATTTGGCACACAGATAGTTTATAACCTGGATTAACACATAGAGCACTCCTACGGGATGAAGATTTATGCGGGTGAAACAGCGGGGAGCAGCTAGTTTTAACTATAAGTCAGTTAGATTTGTCATTAATTTTCAAGATAAACTGGAAAGATATACCGAAAACATTGAATTTCGTTTGTTACTACGTAAGTTTCATTATAGAAATTAATTTACAAGACTAAAATTGCTAAAGGTAGGTCATTTGTAAACCGACTTACGTTTTATTTTTATTTACGTTAAAAAAATTCTTCTTCAAACCTCTTCACCCATGAATGAGTTGCCTTAGAAACAGTAACAATTTCAACAACAACAAAAAATACAATGATTGTTTACGCTCTAAATACTCTTCACAGTGCTCACCCCTTTCAACAAAACGTGACACAACAAACGGTAACGTTTAAAATGACGTCAACTTATCGCCCCATTCCCGTTTTGGTAATTTTTACCACTTTTCTCCTTTCTCTCATAATTTTGCTTCCAACCCATTTTTGTCGTATTCATAGCGCAGCGCTTTTTTGTTACCAAAATCGTTAAAAAAAATATTTTACGGTAATAATGAGAATACATAGCAGTGTCCTGTTATCTGCCAATAATTCTAAATAGAAAAAACAAAGGTTTTGTGGCATTATCAATGGAAAATACAACAGTATTTTGATTACCAATAAAGCAACATGCAGTGAGCAAGCCAGATGATTAACGCTCATTCCTTCTTTGTATGAGAAGAGGCTTTGCCATGTAGCGGGACAACACAGCTTGATATTATCTCAGAAGACATAAAATACAATTTATTGTTAGTCTAACAACGCTTGATTTAGACTGTTATAAAATAAAACATGAACTAATCAGTTGAAACAAGTTATGTTGGCATTAGATTGCTTATTTCCTGATGTATTACCTAGTCACTCACTCCAAGCTTCGTTCGCAAAATAAACAATTTTCGTATTTAATTAAGTAACTGAAATGTATTATTAGATCAGGTTTTTGCTAATGATTTCACATAAATATTATTACATACTTGACGTTGTTAATATTATGTTTGAAAGTCTACTGTCATAATAGCACGTGTAACCGTTTCAATATAATAGTCATTACAATTAATAATAACAGCCTGTTAGGCTTATAAGTAACAAACGTACAGACATTCCCATTAATTTTCTTCTAAAATCACTAATACACATGTCACTATTTCACATGATTCCAAGACGTTATGTAAGTAAGGTTTTATTCCGTTTCGAATCATTTATTTTATAAACTTTTAAGTTGCCTACCATACTTTTAAAACCGGTTTCGACTACAATGTTGGTAATAGTTATTATGTAGGTGTACCTTTTCAGGTCGATAACTTAAGATAGGTACATAATTATCTAGGTCTTGCCTATGAATACGACCCAGTACACCCAGGAACATTTTTCTTTCACTACGCCATAATCTTTTTTTGCTTCGCCCGTAACTCATGAGAAAGAGTTTTTTGGTTAAAACTTGAAAATTTATTTCGCAATTAGCGGCAGGACACTCTTAACTCGAGACATTATTAGAAAAGTTTCTTAGTGGTCGTAAAAACACCGTTTTTTGTGGCAAAACGACACCTGGCCGTTTTTCGGAAATGAATATTTAATTATTGTATAAAGCCGTTAATTAAGATGGCTTGTAGTAACCAAAAGTTTTATGGAAAAATCGAAGTAATAGCAATAAAAAACGCGCCGTTAAAAAAAAAATATTTCATTTTATTTTTTTGTGAAAAAAAAAAACAGAAAAATATTTAAAAGCAAACAGGAGACGCGCACAAATAACACTTCATTAACATGAAGTGAAACGGTGCGACATGACAACGGTTAAATTTTCACAAGCACACACAAATTGGCGGGAAAACACCGCCCTCTGGGGGCCGCCGGAATAAGAGAAAAACTCGGCAAAAATTAGATTTCTTCAGTACGGATGTTGGATGAAACAGTTTTGATACTTGCTGAGGAGAAAGCTAATACATATATTTTCTCTTAAACGAGGATATTATTATTGTGACAAAAAAATATATAGGTATATTATGATAATCACATTATTTATATTGAGCCGATAATATATTAATAATAAGATTGAAATAAATCAATATTTAAATAATCACGCTCCATTTTTTTTTGGCAATAGTTATTGGTGGCTAATGTTGTTTATGTCTATGTAACATAACATAACATCACGCCTTGTTTCCCCGAAGGGTTGGGCAGAGGTGTACCTATAGCACACCCACATTTCGCCAGTTATGTTTAAGTCCCATGTAATAGGGGGCGAGCCTATTGCCATCTACCGGGCACAAATCCAGACTTCGGGCTGCTACTGCGAAATTCCAGATAGAAAAACCCAATTACACGTTGCCCGACCTGGGAATCGAACCCAGGACCTCATGCTCAGCAGTAGCGATTGCGACCACTAGACCAACGAGGCAGTCAAATGTTTATGTTTTATTATAATAATCGTTTCTTAGTGACAAAACTTCAAACAATATGTGTTTCACTAGCAAACAATATTTTTTTTGTTAAATAAATAATCATAAAAAGAACAAGAGAGGAACTTAATGAAATTGTACCGTAGGACCTTTTAAACGTAAAATGAAACAACATAACTATGTAGTTATTTCCAAATAAGGAACTTAGGACTAGCGCCACAATAAATAAACTAGTCATTGTATTACCTTAACGACGTGATTACTGCTATAATGCAATCAAGACAATTTTCATATTTTTCTTGTTATAATAATATTAAACACGGTTAATTAAGGTTATGTGTGCCGGGAACGGCCAAGAGTCTAAAATATTGATAACAACCAACGGATTGGTTTGTTTGGGTTGGTAGTTCTACATATTGACGGTTTTAGTTACAAAATGTTATTTATATCTGTATATTTAAAAATCCTTCCTAGTCTTGCGAGCAAAAATTATCCCAAATGGATCATTAAAACTTTCAAGGAGAAAGTCAGTATAATATCTTCGTTCCTTTAAATACAAGAAAAACTTTACCTAGTCCTGCTATCTAAATCCTGCCTAGTCGTGTCAACATTATTTAAAAAAACGGTTCAAATTCGTACCCAAGATAACAAACGCCTTGAAAGTATCGAGATTATTCCTCCCTCCGAGATCGCAGCTAATGGCTTGTGCTACACAGTAAAAAAGGAGTCGTCGCTGGAAGATAAAAATTAGCTGAAATTAAAAGATACTAACGAACACCATTCTCTGTTCTTGACTCAAATGGTTCTTAGCTTATTCGCTTAACCCCTGATGTTTTTTTTTTGTTTATTAGTTTCTTTAAGCAAACAGTTAAAAATGAAGGTGTATTTCGTTCATATTGCATTGACTCGCATTGGAACTCTAGCAGGGCAATGGCGTTACACACATAAAATGACAATCGATTGCAATTCCTTGCCTTATGGCAGTTCAACCACGTTCATTGCGGTTCTAACGTTGTTGAGCGATTTTTTCTAACCCATGAAGCAATGGATTGGGAATTTCCTTCTCGGATTGTGATTGAGAGTGTGTGACGTCATAAGGGTACAGAGCTGTTATGTAATGAGTTAATGAGTGTTACTTTGTTTTTTTCTAATTAAGTTTAAATGTCTTGTGAGATTTTAGTTACCCAATGCCTTACTATGGTTTCAACAATTTGCAGTAGCAAATGAGATTTCTTGGTTATGTTTATTACTGAGAAAATCTGCTGAAAATCTGTGTTTACCTGCTTACTCATTCCTAGTGCCTCAAACTATGGTGTTCTATGCTTCGGGCATGTGTATTAACTTCAAGGTATTTAGTGTTCTAGTGGTCAATTGTTTTATTGCATGCATAATCAGCCTATAATGTTCCCACTGCTGGGACACAGGCCTCCTCTCCCGATTACGGTTAATGTTACATGTCTTCGAATTTATGGTTCTAGGACAAGCCGGTTTCCTCACGATGCTGGTTTCCTTCACCGTTTTGAGAGCAATGGTATAGTTGTATAACGATATTTTTTACATTAGAAATACAGAAAATTAGGTTTTATTTTGTGTAAGTATTTAATTTCATCTCCACTGCTCTCAAAACGGTGATGGAAAACATCGAGAGGAAATCTGCATGTCTTCGAACCAAAAATTAGAAGACGATGTGACATACACCAACCCGCACTGGGCCCGCGTGGTGGATTACTCACTCCATTTGACCGAGACGAGGCCTGTGTCCCAGCAGTGGGTACAGTATAGGCTGATTATGCTCATGCATGATTGAGTTCTTATAACGGCAGAACAAGTTAAAGTACTAATTAAAATACAATTTAAAAAAGAAACAAACTAAATTTAAATCACAATGCAACCAACTGACGACTGGGTAATAGACGCGGACTTACCGACAGCGAAATTGACAATAATCGCCCGACAGTCTGTACAAGTGATCATTACGGAACCCCTTATTTGTGACATTCATCGGTTGGATGGGTTCTAAGTAACCTAGGTACCTAGGGGACACTTTTTAGAGTTCCTCAGTGATTATAGTAAAACGGTTAGTTACTATTGTCACAGGAAATTCATCATCATCTGCCTAGCCTCCAAACTATGTTGAGGTCATTTTTCAGTTTAATGGGATGCAGCTGAAGACCAGTATTTTACATGGAGCGACTGCCTATCTGATCTGCACACCCCAGTTACTGGGTAACACGATACCCCTTGGTAAGACTGGTTGTCAGACTGTTGGGCTTCTTACGACACGTTACGACTGTCAGAGATCCTCGAATGACAGCCGGGAGCAACGGCTTAACGTGCTTTCAGAGGCGCGAAGGGATCTCGTTGTCTATAGATGGCCACCCATCCACTGACCAACCGCGACAGTAAGAAAGATGAAGCTAGTTGAACATGCTAAAGCGGTAGAACTGGTAAGAAACTCAAAGGACACTATTTTCAATGAAACTTCAAATAATTGGTACATGTGAAAGATTAGAAAAACAATACGATAAGTAAAATAAGCCGTTGCTGCTAATCATGTGCCCACTTAAAATAACTTTTTCTTTTTAAACATATTAATTGCCATCTATGTAGGTTGATAATTAACTAGTTTTCCGTCTACAGGGCACTGGTGTTTCATTATAAGAACTAAATCGTTCAATTTTATTAATTATTTTACCAATAAACCTATTTTCAGTTTTGTTTTTAAATGGGTAACCTATTATAAGATATCTCATAGGACAGATACCGTAATTAATTTATAAAGAACCCTTCAAAATGTTACCAAATCTTTCTTGACGATTATTTTTAATAACTAGCACATACCACAGAATTAAGGATATGCCAAACGTATTATCATCTTATTATAGGCTGTTTTGTTAGTAATTACCCATACTGTTGACAATATTGACATAATTATCATGTGATCAGTGTCTTTGTAAGCACGTTTAGCCGTTGGTCCTGGCTGTCATTCGTAGACCTTTGACAATCGTAACGAATACTCAGAACCCCAAAAGGCTGACAACCAGTCTTACGTTCAGTTCAGTCAGTTCGTGAACGGGCGCCGTCAGTTGAGATTGGGTATCTCTTAGCTGCCACGGCTTATTATTTTTTTTTTTTTTTTTGCTGCAATCTGGACGCTTTTAACATGTCTTTTGTAAGTACATCGTTCTCGCATATAAGATCAACATTACTGATGTAGCAAATATTTTTGTAATAATAAAATAATAGTGTCTCTTTTAAATATAAAGAAAGAAAGAAAAATAACGTTTATTTAGCACAGACTAAAAGGCACACAAAGCAGGTAAAAATTATGAGAAAATCAATTAAAAAAAAATTTAAAATAAAAAAAAAGTGTACAGTGCGAAATATGAAGCTAGCAGGGTAGTGTGCCTCACGGCTGCGCCAAAAAGGCCCAGTTCAGCAAAAAATGCCAGACAACTAGTGCCTGACGCTGGTTTTCAACTGGACCTGAATTGTGAGGTAACGGATGTAAATCAGTTTTATACTGCAACGTGACGTGTGTATGCATAAATATAAAAACTAGCTGACCCCGCAAACGTTGTTTTGCAATTTTTTTTTTTTTTTGTTTTTTTTTTTTTTTTTTTAAATAGATGTTGGCCGATTCTCAGACCTACCCGATATGCACACAAAATTTCATCAAAATCGGTCAAGCCGTTTCGGAGGAGTATGGCAACGAAAACTGTGACACGAGAATTTTATATATTAGATAAAATTGTTTCAAATAATAATAGTGATGATTAAGTACATAAATAGAGTAAAATGCAAAACAAAATAAAAAACATACTGATAAATAAATGACACGAAAATAAAGAAATAATTAAAAATATAGAATAATAATAATATAGAAGAGTGTCCATGGAGGTTCTTGCCCTCTTTCTCCATAGGTACTACCTACTTCGCTTTGGACCGGGCAACTAGCTTCATATTTCTGACTGACCGACTCCTTGACAATTCAAAAGTGCCTGTTTTTGGTTTAATTGACATAAATGCTTTGAGTTTGAGTTTACCAAGGGATATCGTGTTACCCAGTAACTGGGCTGTGTAGGTCAGATAGAATATCTGTCATTTATATTGTCAGAGTTTTGTCATAGCGCACTATTGAATGAAATTCTTGTTGAATGAAACGTTGCAAATTGCTTAACTGGATGTTACCTGCATACAGTTCTGTCTTAATAAGCAATATGCAACGTTAACTGTAGACATAATATTGCGTAGTCTCTATTTTTATGCTTTGCTGACAGTTTTTTTTTAAATAGCACCGTTGTTGTTAATGTTTTGCACGAGAAACGACATAGGTCAACTTTATCGTGATGCTTTTGTGTTGATATAAACCGATTCGTACAGCTTGAATGTTAAATAAAATAAAAATTATAAAAAACAAGTAAAACGTTGTTACGTTTTTGTCCAAAGAGATTAATGAGTAATGGAAGATACTAATTTGTCAAAATGTATTTTCTTTTTCCTTAAACGTAAGGAAATAACTTTGTGATTTTGCACAAAAAAAGGTAAGGAAAACATAGCTCTTGCTCCAAAAACCCGAAATATACGAAATCAAATTAACTTCCAACGAATTAAAATAGTCACCTACATCACATACTTCGCACTTCCACACAATTCCTCTAGCGTGGGTGCTCATACATTGAATTGTATAGCAAGTTATGATGTTAAAACATCTAGAATCAAAACAAATCATATTGCATTTTATATTAGTATCAAACATTAATAATTTAACACAAGTCATGGGTCATAGGGAAGAATGTAAGAAAAAAGACTTGTTGCGCAAGCGCATTGGTATAAAAAAAACAGGTAATAGGTTATGCCAAATAGAGCAAAAAGAGCGTCTTCAATTACAATAACGAACTCAGTCTATCACAGGCTAGACATAGGTCTCTCCTAAGTTGTGTCGAAAGACTCGCTTCTCAGCCATCTACATACAGTCTCTACCAACCTACCTACCAGCTGCCTTTTTAAGGTTGTTGGTCAGAAGCTTCCTTCTGTCAAGTCTTGTCAGTCAGTACGACTTGCTACAATCACCGATCACCATAAATACCAAACATGGTGATTTGACCATAAACTTTTAAGCTTAGGAAGGTTTTGAAGAACCAAACCATCAACTGAGATTGTAGATTTTTTCCTATTGAAATAACAACGAAACCTCAATCTCTCCAAGTAAAAAATAAATCTCCCCGTGCGAAAGACTAAGTTCCAATTAAACTTCAAACACTAAAAAGCTTAGAAAATAAAATAAAAATAAAACGTATAAAAACAGGTCGCAATCAAGACCACCAGCATAGGCCCCGAGATAGTGCAAAAAGTAAATATTTCCTACAAGAAAGCATCGAATAAGGTCTGATATAAAAACGGTCCGGCAAAAAACTTCTCGGTACAACAACCGATGAAAAACTGCAGACATTCCCTCTCTCTCACACACTATCACTTACAGCGCTGTTGTAGTCTTGATCCTTTCGCTATAAGATGCAAGAAAGTATTGTAGGTTAATTTAGTCAGATGTAATCTATTATAGTATTTTTTAATGTAAATATTACCTTATTAGGATAATTTTAATCTTATCAGAGATGAAAGATGAACCCTGGATGCCTGAAAAGTAAAAAAATTCTATACCATTTAAATATGCAACTTATTTATAATATTTTTATTTACAACAAAAAAAAAGGATAAATCTCACGCACCAGTACATAATAGAGCTAGCCGTCGCGTTTGTGATATGCTAAAACGAATCTGGTAAAAGTATTGATGGCATGCGAGTATGCGCCGCAATAAAAACTTAACTCATTCTGTATCAGCTGTGTACTATCGACGAATGTGTCACAGTCATAATCTTGATACTATACACAAAATATAATATTTAAAATAGTGATTTTTTGTGATGCTGTTGATTTTCTTTAATTGAAGTACAAACTAGGTACTAAATACATTTAATTTTTGATTTTGTATTTGTCATAAACTACTTTTATGAGAAGTTTCAGATTATGAAAGTGATTATGTAATTATTATTTGTAAAACTTATTATACAACGTGTACCTTTTGATATTCCATAACTAGGTGGACCGGACCATGTACGGTAACCTTATAATAATAATAAAACTAGACTCTTGTTTTGTTTATCTAAGTTTCATTGATATGTACGAATAAATAATTTTCATTCCAACCAATCATTCTAAGCTAAGAAAATGTAAGTTTGTAATTTTTCAAGTAAGGGTGGTTTGCATAAATAATCATGTGAATTTTGTATGAAAAATTAAAACGAAAAAAAAGTTATACATATTCATAGGCCAGTTGGTTATTTTAATACTTTTTTCATGGGATTTCAAAAGGAACACGTTGTATATTGTGTTTGCTATAATGCTAACAGAAGGCACAATTATTTTGAAACTGTCCTAAGGTATTTAAAATTAAATGCAGTAAGGAATGCGAATGGCGATTGTTATATTCGAAAGCGATGGCCGCGTTACTACTATAATGCACAATCTGTTTTACTGACATACTTATTACTAGGTAATTATTATTAACAAGATAACAGCGGTAGGGTTTTCTTTATACGAACTAAATATTTATCACAGTTTTTACCAAAGAAACATAGCACATACAAGCGATCAACGGTTATAAAAAAAATACACACTTCGTCATGATAATTCTCCTGCCCATTACCCAATTAATTTGAGGTACGCACTACAGGTTTTTTTCTTCTATACCTACTTCTCATCCATACATAATAATAAAAGCACCAAGAAGTATTTATTTCACTTGCACCGAGCCTCAAACTAAGGAACCGCTCGGATATAACAGACTATAATAAAAAAGTTAGCAAGTACACATAAGTGCATTACGATGCCAAGCCGTGCCTACTATGACTATAGTACTTATAACAGAACGCCCACGGCCGGAGCCGAGCTCAACCATTTTTTTGCCGCACACTTACATTTGAAAAATACATGTTGACGTAAACACACACATTTCGCGTTGAAAAAATCGCGAAAAAAGTTTTTTTGAGGCCGAATACACTTTGCACCTTCGCCTGTGTTAAAAAGTAATGTGATGCAACGAAGTGACGTTTCGATATTTTGTTTTGTTTTTTTTTTCGTTCTGTGAGTGTTTGACAGTTTTGCGATGAGTTTATGGAATCGATTTGGATGTAAATCGATAGTATTTCAATGCAGGTATTAATTTTTATTGTAATGTCCGCTAAGAGCTTGTTGCGTAATTCTACGCGAACTAGTTTCCGATTTATAGCCCGCTCAACGAACAGATAAACAATAGATTCCGGTTACATTCCTGTGTATCTTAAATGGTATTTGTAAGTAAAATAAAATGGGAAAAATTGCCAGCATTTATTTAAATTGATGCTGCTTTTAAACTTCAAATAATTGTGAAAGTTTAAGATGAAATAAGTGAAGAAAAAATCGAAGGAATCAATTGACGAGCTTATTTTCACAAAAGTTTATAGTTAATACGATAGTTTTACTGCAAATTAGTTTTTCCTTATTTTTATATACTTACTTTTCGTCTTTTTTTTATAAATGCTGCGTGTAATAAAAAAGATTTTAAAGTGTAAACATGTCACCCGGTTAGTTTAACTTAATTAGATAAGTAAAAGTTTAAGTAACAGTTATATAGACTTGTTTACTTAGTTTAACTTAAGTCTTTACTTAGAGAAAGTTACCTAAACCAAAGTGTAAAGCGGTAAAAGTCTGTGTGACATTCGGTCTTTTTTCTTTGGTTTGGAATGCTGGGAAATAAACTTAACTTTTAACGGCCACTTTTAAACTGTTTTTTTTTCTTTTTTTTAATATGAAAGTGCTGTAAGTATAACCTGTATGTTGTCATTTATAAGGTAAACATGTAAAAAAAAAGATTATCGTTTCTATTTAAAAACCTCAAACATTAAATTTCGAAACAAGCTTTGCTAAGCATTTTATTAACCTTTTAATAACCTTTTAATGGAAAACATTCTTTTAGCGATAAATATTAATTCTTTTTTCCAATAAATGTAGTTACCTATCTAGATAGAAGCGATTATATATTTATTACCTTGTATTTATGAGTCACTGATTATTTTATTCATAATTTAGAAACGTTTTACCATTTTAAGAATTATGTTTATTTAAGTTATTGTGATAATACTTAAAACTGCTTTTAAGACATGTTTTGCCAATTATGTATTTTGATTATAATACGTTAACCAACAACAAATGCGGTAGGTAATGGTTTTGCAACGCTGTGATCCCGTCGGGTGTACTTACTTTTGTTTTCTTTTTATACTGTCACTATGAATATATTGTTCTTTTCCGTTGAATATATTGTTCTGTAAATTAGGCAAAATAGTAAGGAAAAATAATAAACAAGCATAAAATACGACGTACTTATCTTAAGAGATTTCCATAACTTTCAAATTTCTATTCGAACTTATGATTTGAAATATGATAGATTTGCCGCTACGAATGTACAAAATAAACTAGCGAAAACAATTGCATAATTGCATAATGTGATGAGGGGGGGTTACATGGTAATAAATAATGTATTTTTAATGATTTTCTGCTAAAGAAAAGCTGTCAAACTTATCAACAAATTATCATGTAACTAAGTTACGTCAGTTGTAAAACTGTACTTTTTTTCTAAATAGTTTTTTTTATTACAAAATAAAAGATATACTGGTAATCATTAAGAAAATACTTTTAAACAATACAAAAATATTTTTCACTTTCACTAAAGCAACATCGCAAAAACTTTTACAAAGCTTCAATACAGTTTGAGTGAATAAAAATTTAATTATTTCAAACTCGTACAGCAAGAGGCACTTTGTGTTCACTGTTCGGATCTTAAAAATAAACTTCTTTTGTACTACTCAACTGCATGACTCAGACTTTGGTATAAAGATAATTATGATATTTCTCTTAAAACAATGTCATTCTTGTTTAAAAAGTTTTTGAAAAATATTTTCTACTTAAAGATGTTATTCGTTTTCGCTTTTGGGGAATAGTTAAGCACCTAACCATTACTTCTTTTCTGAGACAACAAAATGTCTTTGACTTATATAATGTTTCAATTCTCAAATGTATCTCCAGGTAGTACTTATAAAGTATTCAGCACACGCCGATTACCTTACTAGCTGATCTTTACCGCCACAAATTCATAATTTTATCGTATTCGAAAGAACATGCATAAAAGTTTTAAACCCATTTTCAATGAATACTTCATACGTAAAGAAAATACCACTTGAATTTCAGTTCAACGCGCACTACGCTTTATGTTCTTAAAAACGAATAACAGTATTAAAAATTAAAATATACGCATAAAGCCCATTAAAAGAACCGTCAAACTGCAAAAGTAATGCAATTTCCAATAAAAACAAAGAAAATGTAACACATTTTTTTTACTATAACCCACTGAAAAAATTGCGCAACCCACTCACACTCACACACTCACGTAGTTGTCGTAGGTCAAGACTCTGCACACACACACACAAATAAAAATCGCAAAGAGCAACGCACGCAAAAAGTTACGGTATCGGTTTTTGTTATATAAACAATATTTATCGGTATTTATTCGTGTATACCTGTAATATAAGACCGTTTAGACGACACTTTTAGTAGTAAATAGGTCGAAAGTTTTGTAATAATCAGCGTTATTGGATGTGTGAAAATGTTTTCTTACCTAAGGAAAATCGTTTATATCGTTGTATTAGTTCTCTAGACATGTTGATTCATACAATTGCACTTTTTTTTGTAAAAAAAAAACTCTTCTTTTGGTGTAACTTAAATTTAAATCAAATTTAGTTATTAATTTAAATAGATAAAGTAGGTAGCTCAAGCTAAGCCTATGTACTTACATATGTATTTCATAGTTGGAAAAAGAAAGAAAACAAACTGTTTCAAAACATGAAAAATAAAATAGGTACCAGGTAAGTAACCCACTAAATACTGAAATATCATTACTTATCGAGAAAGTACCGAACAGTAAAATTGACACCGACAATTTCTATTCCTATTCAGCGACAAAAAGAAAGCCATTAAAATTCATATATTTCAAGAATAGAATGAGCAAATGCTGTACCTAAAAAGAGAATAATATTTCTTCCGTTTGTCTAAACTTGTTCGGAGCACGCGCCCCTCTTGCATGTGGGCGTGGCGCGCCTGTGTGCGTACGGCTGTGTTTGCACACGTGTGGCGACCTACAAACACGCCTGTGTGCGTGATGCGTAAGCGCAAACTCTTGTCTTAGGTTAGGGAGGTGAGCGAACTCTCTCGTTTTGCAGAGACCATTTATTTTTATTATGGGCCGACACGTGGCCGGCAGTGGACGTATATGGCGATTTTATTACGTTATCTTCCTCTTTGCACGATTTATCGCGATTTTGAGGTTTAGCTGGATATTTGTGTTGTTTAGAGGTGTTATGTTAGTCGGGTTATTAGCTATAACTTATTATTTCCGGTTTTCAAAATTTATTTTCTCGTAAATTGAGATGAATAAAACTTATGTTACTTTGTATTTGTACAACCACTTGAATTAAGTTCGCAAGTAAAGAATTAAATAATGAATAAAACAAACATTATTGTTTAAAAACAATTATTAAAAATGACATCGAAAGAAAAAGTATTACCACACAATTCGATTAATTACGAATACAATCGGAAAAGGAAATAAGTATAAAAATGGAATCGATTCCGCGCACCCATTGTGGTGTAATCGATTTAAAAATGCAAGTTCGATGTCCGTGATCGTGACCTGCGCACGCACATGAATACTGTATGAACATTACTTTGTCCCTTTTGAAAGTACAATAGTGTTGCGTCGGGAAACCTTGTGTTCCTGATATTTTATTGTTGAAAACGTATGAGAAAATGAAATATCGTTACTTTTTTAGGGCTTTGTTTTTTGTTGAAATGGCTGTTTGTTTTACAATGAGTATATTTTAATAGTTCAGCTGAAAAGACGTCCGTTATAAAATTAAACAAACTGAAATGCTGCTTACAAAACAAAAGAAAAAGCATAAGAATAGTTTTTAACATTGATTTTTATCAAAAATTAAAAAAAGTTCTGTTACATTATTTTTCTTACCTAGCCTGACGAGATCTATCTATTTTCGTGTAATCGAAATGGAGACGTTATATTGCTTAAAAGAGCAACAGGCTTTTTTTTTTTTTTAAATGCCTTTTTTAAAAATAAATCAAGGTGAACCCGTTGTTACTCTGCCAAGTCATTTTCTTCGTAGTGATAGTGGGCTTTGTCAGCCTTATCATTTAGCCCTGAAGGTACGTTAGCCCTGCATTTTTAACGAATACACGTTGACAATATCGCGACGCAATTTTATTATTGTACTTTGTTTGCACTTTTATTGCTCGATGGTCCCTGATTTATAATTTATGAGTTATAAAGTTTATTTTCAGTCTGTAATTACGAAATAGTTATACCTACTCATTTTGAATGAACGTCTTATAATTTTCTTTATCGGCGTTTTTCGAGAATTCCGTAGTTTTATAAAAGTTTAGACATAAAATTTATGTCTAAACTTTTTTGCCCTTTTTAGGCAGAACACCGTCAAGAGTAAATATTAACGAATCATTGTAATTAAAACTAGAAGGCTAACAATAACGTATTTTTGACACACTCTTCTGTCAACTTCATCAGCGAACAGCATCTAATACATCGTAAATTCTAAAACAAATCCCATATACAATAATCTTAGAAACAATAACTTTATATTCTGTATAATACAAGCAGTTAATTGCGAAACGTCTAATAATAAAAACATATACATACGTCGTTACATAACGTAATAAAAAATGCGCAACGCGTCGTCATTTCTCCGATAAACACGATTAGGTATTGCATCATCGTCCATACACTCACATACACTCATATTGCACACACACTAATGAAGCTAAAGACAGAATGCGCACACACACATCTGATTTTTCTTTTTATTGAGTAGGGATTTATTATTGTGGTAAAATCATTTGATTCGATTGAGGTACTGTAATTTCATAAAATTACATCTTAATTGTGATATTACGTTTGTTTTATTGTTTGATTTTATCTTCGTTCATCGTTGATTCAATGTATTTTTCAGATTTAAAAGTTAAGTAACTTGTGGCGTCTAAATAAAGTATTGAGTTAGTAATTACAAAAAAAAATGGTTTACAAAAGGAAATTATTTTTTTCAATTAAGTTTACTGTGTCTGCAAGTGTTGTCTTCATTTTGGTATATATATTCTAGACATTGAAAGAACAGCAAGAATACTGTTCTATCAATGAAACAACTATCGCAATTCATAATGTTTTAAGTACATAGGTAGTATTTTTTAAGTTAACATTTTTACTCTCCGGGTATTCTCAATAACAATTAAAAAGTATACTTATTTGCTTTTGTGTACTTTCCTCGTAAGACCATCGTAACATATCTACCTACTTAAACGCTCTCAACACTCGTCTGAAAAACCTGAAAAACTTCAATAAGCACGAATGACTTAACTTAAAATTTTATAACAACTGCTCAAAATAATTATGTTAAAAATATCTGATACTGTCTAATCTACTTAAAATTACGACAAATCAGGCTTTCACTAAATAAAAATATACTTCAAATGCTAATTTCAGAAAAAAACTTTTCATTATTTTTAAATGGCGTTCTCAGATTTCGTCCCGATAGTCGCAGCCATCGTGTCGGTGTGTGTCAATTGTGTATGTATGTATGTGTGTGTGCTATCGCAGAAAGAAATGAGGTTATCTGAATGCGCCTGTCATTGTCTCGTTGTTAGCACTTCAATCGTAGACTCGTTTTGCTACAGATGTGGCTGCTAAATGAAAATAATAATTTTTTGAACGGTTTTTTTAAATTTTAATTTCGTAAACTTGGAGAGCAAAGCATCAACAAGTTTGAATGTCGAGTGGACCTTACTTGAGTTCCTCAAATATTAGGTTATTTAAGTTAAGTAGGAATTAAAAACATGGTGACAAAATAAACAAAGTGATATAAATGAATGTCGGTTAATAGTTGTTTTTTTTTGTTGTAAAAAAGCAGAAATTGCATCAATGAATCAGCTTTACATTCGAAGCCTCATCGTCTCTTTTGTGTTATATCAATAGTAAAGGTCTAAAATTTTAAGTGACCTAAGATTTCTCACATCTCAAAAAACTTCGTAAGAGTTCAAGCTAATTACCATTAACTTTCACATTTTTCTATTCAAACAACCATTTGTTATACACTAGAAAAACACCATCAGCGGCATCAGCAGCACAAATTTTCATTCCAACGTACTACAAAAACCTTGCATTCCAACAACCTCAGAAGCAAAACAAAAAATGCATTCTTTAACACATTCTATACTCTTACGAAGTCTGTACACGCACACACACGTGCACACACACAAACCCACCGCTCTGTTTGTTGACATAGGTCAGTACCGATGCCCACTGCCGGCTTTTATTAGTTTTTTTATTGGTCCTGCCTCGCTTCGTAGGTACAATGCTTGAAGGTAAAAGATTGGAGTGTCAATTAGGAAAAAATGCTGTTTTCGTTCGGAAAGCTTTTTGTTTAAAGAGAGTTTTTCTGTTGAGAATCATTAGTGTGAGATGTTGGTTGGTTTAGGGAGGTCACACAATCGGCCATCATGATTGTATCTACTAGCCAAGTAATCGTTTAATCTCATGCATAATTTTAACTTGAACGATGTAAGAAACATTTTGTAGCAATATTTTGATTTAAAAGAGTTTTCGTGCAGTTTCTTGCCCGTTCATTTCCATAGGTGTAGTAGTATACGTTTTGTAATGGACAACTATCCCCATCTTTCTGACTGACCGATCCCTTGACAATTCAAAAGTGCCAGTTCAAGTAGCATTTAAAAATTCATGAGACGTGTAGATTGGATTCAATCAAATGGCATCTTGATACCTATAGTTAATGTGACAGCCATAACTCTTTTTTGCCAATGTGAAGTTTTGTCAGTGTTGGCACAAAAAAATGTGGGACAGTACACACAAACCGCTTTACTGAAAGATGCTTATCTTCAAAAGAATATTAGCACCATAAACTTTTCTTTGGCATATGGTTTTGCTGTGTCTGCCAAATGACACAACTCTAGTTACTTGTATTTTTACGAGTAACTGGTCCTGGTACTGATGAGTCACTGTCTTCATATTACTGTTAATTGAGAAATGGTGGTCGTCAGAGTAACCTATGATATAAGTTAACATAATGAAGGTCTTTCTTCATCTCTTTCTCGAACATAATAAGTGACTTTGCCATGATGCAAAGAAGATAAGAGATATTAGACGTCAAATAGCTAGACTATTAGCTTTTATTATTAACCCAGACATAAGTAGTATGTCGAAGTCACCTTTAGTTAGCACCACTATTAGTAATAGTACTAATGTTGAGGTGGTTAGCTCAGATAATTTAAACTAGTTTGTAAGACAACAGAAGGTACCAATAATACTACAGTTCCACTTAAAAACAAAAAGGTATTTTCTAGCACTACAATAGTTAACTGTAGAAAAGGGGCTAAGCAGAAATCCTTGAAATTATTTCATCAAAATATTCAAGGATTTAACTCCAAACAATTGGAAATTGAATTGTTTTTAGAAAAAACAATGTTTGACATTATTTGCATAACTGAGCATTGGTTAAAAGATTCTGAAATGTTAATTAATTACGAGAATTATAATGTGGCCAGTTGTTTTAACCGAAAATCAATGCTGCGTGGTGGTTCACTAATCCTAATTAAACGTTGTATAAAATCAAAAGCTCGTAAAGACATAGTTGAACTATCGGTTGAACATAGCGTTGAACTGTCTTGTGTTGAGCTAGATAAGCATGTTATAGTGTGCGTTTACAGACCCCCAAATTATCAAAACTTCTCTATATTTGAGTCAGTAATGGAAGATGTTTTGGCTAAACTTGCAACTGGTAATAAATCAGTTATTATCTGTGGAGACTTTAACATTAATATTTTAGAAAATAATTCAAATACCAGTAGATTATTGAATTTGTTTAAATCATTCAATTTGTCAAATGTGTTTTTGGAACCAACCCGAACAACTACAACTTCTGTTTCATGTATTGATAATGTATTTTGTTGCTGCGACTATTTAGATAAAGCTATCGTTAATTATCTCCCTTCAGATCACAGCGGTCAAACCGTAACTTTTGAGTCCAACATAGCGATACAAAAAGTGCAGATACAATCCAGACCAATAACATTTGTCAATTTAAATAAATTTAAAAGCACTTTAATTTGTAAGTTAAGGAATCAGGACCTTACAATGAATAATGTTAATAGTTTGTATAAAGAATTCTTTTCGGTAGTTCAAACCGAGTTTAATAATATTTTTAAGAAGAAGTCTAAAAGTATCAGCCCTAAGTTTTTATTTAGTGACTGGGCAACTAAAGGACTTAGGAAAAGTAGGGAAAAACTTTTCGAGCTGTATGGCCTTAAGCCTTATATTAACACGGAAACTTTTAATAAGTATGTTGCTTCTTACTCAAAAAATTTTAAGAACACTTGTAAGGCTGCTAAAGCCTTATACATTAGCAACAAGGTAAAATCAGCAGACAATAAAATAAAGACGGTTTGGAAAATTATCAATAATGAAACGAACAGGATCAAAAAGCAAAATTCTGATTACACACTGGAGACGTCACGTGGTCTCATTTGCGATAACAAAAAAGTTGCTCAGGAATTTGTGAATTTCTTTACCAGTGTCCCACTAAAAACCACTGAAATCTTAAATTCTTCGCCCTCGCGTGCTTTTGATTTAATGAGGGCGAATATTTCTGCCTGCCCGATTGAATTTAACTTTAAGCATATTAACCCCTTAACAGTAATAAAATCTTTTAAGCAAATCAAGATCAAATTGACCGAAGATCTTTGGGGAATGTCTATTAAAGTCTGTACCTCCATAATTGAAACTATAGCACCTTACTTAGCCTTAATATTTAATTTGTGTGTGGATCAAGGAGTCTTCCCGGATCTAATGAAATACAGTAAGGTAATACCACTTTTCAAATCCGGGGACAGTAAAGACACTAATAATTATAGACCTGTGTCCGTGTTGCCGGTTTTCAGCAAGGTTTTTGAAAAGATAATGCTTAGTCAGATGCTCAATCATTTTAATACTAATAAAATCCTTCACGAGCAACAGTATGGTTTCACCAAAGGGCGTTGTACGACCGACGCTGGTGTTACCTTATTAAAACATATTTTTAACGCGTGGGAAGATGCTCAAGACGCCATAGGAATCTTTTGTGACCTCTCCAAGGCATTTGATTGCGTCGATCACGAAACCCTGCTTTTGAAACTTGAGCATTACGGACTTGGAAAACTTGCGCTTAGTTTAATAAAATCTTATTTAAATGATAGACAACAGCAAGTTCAAATAAATGGTGTCAATTCACTTGGTTTAAAGGTAAAAATGGGTGTTCCACAAGGCTCGATATTGGGTCCTTTCCTCTTTTTAGTATATATTAATGACCTACTCCATTTATTAATAAATCAACCACAAATGGTGTTATTTGCTGACGATACTTCCTTAATTTTTAAGGTAGATAGACGTGCTTCAAATTTTGACGACGTAAATAACGCCCTACTGCTGGTCCAAAATTGGTTCACGGCTAATAATTTAGTACTAAATGGAAATAAAACTAAGTGTATAAGATTTTCTTTACCAAACGTCAAGAGTAGTGATTGTGAGATAGTATTGAATCAAGAGAAGCTAGAATTCGTCGATAAAACGGTTTTCTTGGGGATCACGCTCGACTCAAGGCTACAATGGGGTCCTCATTTAACATCTCTAGCAGGACGGCTAAGTTCAGCAGCTTACGCTGTCAGAAAAATCCGTCAATTTACTGATGTAGATACCGCGAGGCTGGTCTATTTTAGTTACTTTCATAGTATCATGTCTTACGGTATTTTGCTTTGGGGACGGGCTGCAGACATCGAGTCTATTTTTATTCTGCAGAAAAGAGCCATCAGAGCCATATATAATCTCCGCAGGCGCGATTCTCTAAGGGAATTGTTTAAGGATATTAACATCATGACTGTACCTTGTCAATACATCTATGAAAACATCATGTACGTAAGAAAAAATTTACATCTTTACAGTAAAAGAGGTGAAAGACATAATTATAGTACTAGAAATCGGGACCTATTAGTTCAACCAGGTTTCAGACTGGCTAAAGTAGACTCATCTTTCATGGGGTACTGTCTAAAATGTTATAATAAAATACCTCCCCACATACTTCAACTGAATGAGACAAAATTCAAATCCTTTGTTAAACGCACACTATTCAGGCAGGCATATTATAGGTTGGAGGACTACATAACTGATAAAAATGCCTGGCTTAATGCCGGTCCTGCTCCACACCACAACTAATTAATTGACATTCGAATCACTGTTGAAGCTGCTGAAGATAGTAAGAATTTATTTGCATTATATAAACTCAATCTCCTTTTTATTATATAGATGCATTGCACAGATGTGAGTACTTTGTACTATAGAGCTACCATTTACCGGGTAATGTCATAGATTGACTTGAATGTGCCTTGGCGGCTGATAGTATGTCATGCTCACTCAAATGTCTCGCTGACGGTGGCGCGTGTGTCGGATCATTTAGCTCCCTTCAAAATGGTTGAGCTGAATGGTGCTGATCCATGCGTCATGTTCGTGAACGGGCGCCGTCAGTTGGGACTGGTCATCTCTTAGCTGCCAGGGCTTATTTTAATAAATTATTAGCTGGATTGTTTTTAATTATGTTTTGATGCACTCTGGACGCTTTTAACGTGTACGGTTTTTTGTACATCGTTCTCACTTATAGTGAACAACATTAATCGATGTAACTAAGATATATGTAAAAACATTATTATTTAAAAGAGTGTCCATGGAGTTTCTTGCCCGTTCTTCTCCATAGGTACCTACTACGCTTTGGAATGGGCAACTAGCTTCATATTTCTGACTGACCGACTCCTTGACAATTCAAAAGTGCCTGTAAATGGTTTAATTGAAATAAATGATTTGAGTTTGAGTTTGAGTTTGATAGACAGCTTATCACTTTTTTCTCCATATATTTTATGATGAATGAGGTGGCTGGTAGGAAAAGGTTGAATGATTGTGTCAGGAATGATAATTGAAATAGAGAATGGAGTGAATGATAGCGTGATGGTTGAAGGTAACGTGAGGCGCCGACTCAAAGTAAAATGGAAAAAGAGCAGAAAGAAGATGATGATGAGGTGGCTCTTATCAGTATTGGAGGTAAACAGGCTTACAGTGAAAACACAAAAGAATTTTGTGACCTAACTCATCATCCTCAAATATGCGAGCTGGTAGGAGCAGCGTGTCTTTTACTAACCGATGTTGTAACTTTGCCATTTTTGCAAAATATTGTGGGGAGGACAGCTCGGATGGTACGGCACCTAATTAAAGCTGTGCTATCCCTCATGGATAAAATCAAATCTAGTGCTTTTTCTAATTTTTAAAGAAATAGTGCTTTTATGTCCCTGTCAGCAGAGAACTGTCGTAAATGAAGATTAATATGTTACAGTAAAGATAAATTGTTCGCCGGTTGAATGAGTATCTTTAGTTTTCCTTTCTTTTAGACTTGGTCTACTTACATATATTTAAACAATCTACAGTTGTTTTTTTTAAGAATTAAGACGTAACCTTTCGAGATTTAGTAAAGGCGTAAACTTCCGAGCTCGACGCAAAATTGTCCGTATTTTCACCATTAACTTTCGAGTACAAATTTTCCAATCTTTTGCAAAAAACAATAGCATTAGAACACCTTAGCTCTCTTTCACGCCTACGACTTAAAGGGTGGTCAATTCCTGGGACACGGCAAAACAAACACGGACAATAAATAAAAATTCCCGATGTATTCGGAACACGCATTGGAGTAGGAAGTTCACACTGCGGTGGACCACGGACATTCCCCGTGGGCGGCAGCGATAGCCATATCTTAACTACTATCTAAACTAGCTCGTTTGCTGTCTTTTTCACTCCTGCTGGAGAAAAAGAGATAGAAGATGATTTGTATATAGTGTTGGGGATTGAGGCATTGATTGTTTTTTGAAAGCATGTAGGTAATAGATAGAGTATTGTTGCCATGTTCAATTCAATTAATTATTATTGCTTCTTAATAAGGAGAGAAATTTATTGAGATTTAATTGCTTAAAAGTTTTCTTCTCCTGATCGTATCTATGGCGAATAAGTAAAAAAAAAAGTTTAGTATTAAATACCATCTAGCTGTTTGGCGAGTACGTCTGAAATCCTGGATAAAACGTTGCTAGGTCAATCTGTGTGCCTAATTTCATTCAAATCTGTTCAGCCTTTTCAGCGCGAAAGTGTAATAAACAAACAAATTAGACTAACGAGTTTATAATGATAATAATAATTTAAAAAATAAGGTATAATAGAAAATTGAGGCACACTTTATTTATGTTTGGAAAATTCTCAAGATTTAATACTTTCAATCTTGAGAATTTTCCAAATATGACATTACCAATTAAAATGTAATACGCGTATCTATAAGGTATTTTATTCTTATAATGAATAACATGAAAATATCGCTTTCTCTTCCAACGCTCTGAAACATAATTATCATTTTCTGTTGATAATGACTTTCCTGCCTTTTCAGTTTTAATCGTTATTCCTTTCAAACTTTATTGATTGATGATATTTATTTCAATCTCAGAATGTTTCCAAAAACCCAAAAAACTACCCGAGACTAATACCTACCTAGGCTAAGTTTTCAAAGCTTCCTCTCTCCTACTATTTTGTCATGGAGAGAGTCCAAAACGATCACATTTATCGTTTTAAGTAACCACCTAAGTACACATATTGTGGAATATTATAAACGACTCTTCACGTGACCAGACGGCTGGCCTATTTCAAAGGTCTTTATAGGTCAAAGAATCAGCATTGCCATACAACGTGGCGACGCGACGCTGCCAGCGTGTTGGCCACTTTTTTCCCCACGTACAAATTTTGATGATGATATGTTTTTTCTTGACTATTGGTCTAGTGGTCGCAAGAGCGACTGCTGAGCATGAGGTCTTGGGTTCGATTCCCAGGTCGGGCATTC
This sequence comes from Dasypolia templi, assembly GCA_963555695.1. NCBI lineage: Eukaryota > Metazoa > Arthropoda > Insecta > Lepidoptera > Noctuidae > Dasypolia > Dasypolia templi. The sequence continues at coordinate 5,876,632 of OY743162.1, read as the reverse complement.
GGTTTTTCTATCTAGAATTTCTTAGTAGCAGCCCGGAGTCTGGATTTGTGCCCGGTTGATGGCAATAGGCTCGCCCCCTATTAAATGGGACTTAAACATAACTGACGAAATGTCGGTGTACTATAGGTACACCTCTGCCTAACCCTTCTGGGATTACAGGCGTGATGTTATGTTGTTGTATTTTGATGATGATACATTTTTCTTTATTTATATGTATATTTGCACATTAATATTTCAGTGTTAGATTGTATATTGTTGTCAATGAGTAGATTAACTCACTAGTAAACTAAAGAATTATTTTAAAACCATTGAGTATCAAACATGAATAATTCTCGAATTATGTAAAGGTACAGTACAAGATACACTATTTATAACGACCCACATCCTAACACAAACAAAAACTGTAATTTTATGTCACCGGTTATAAATGCATGTTTTCTGCAGTAAACGGCCATCTTTTATAATAACTAATCATTACATCAAATACATGACGATAAACGCTTGAACACACTCCTTCTTTACTCAAGGCCAGTTCGAGGTTCCTCGTGATAAGAGAGACTGTTCTATAGGTAATAGGGTTCAGTAAATACTGAAGGTTACCCTAAGAATATTGTGCCTCAGGAATATGTAGCTAAAAAAGGACCAGTATTGTAAATCTGTGCGTTAGGACAAATATTTGTCACAAATCGTGATGGGAAGACTTGCACATATTGAAGCAAAATTTTGGTAAAATTATGCCTCTAGGAACACAATCATAATCATCGTATTACTAGCTGTACCCTGCGGTTTCAACCGTATAAGTCTCGACCCCATGGGAATATCGAGAAAAAGTAGCCTTGGTCATTGTCTACCCTTGTGCCAAATTTAATCCAAATCCGTTCAGCTGTTTTAGCGTGAAAGCCAAACACGAGTGCAGTTCGAACACTCAAGTAATTTTGGAACATGCTGTTATAAAACGAATTAGGTTTTTATTTGATAGAAGAATTATATAGATAGCTAAATTTTACACGTTGAAATCTCAATATAAAATAATAATTAAATATTTAACGTGTTTCCCTCTACTACACCCCCATTGTTATTTTAGTGTAGATTAGAATCTCAGCTACATTTCTGTGCCTTAATATAAACCTGATGTTGCCCTCAACTTCGTCTGCGATCGGAACGAAAAGTAGCCTATGTCCTTACCAGGGTCATGGTCTATCCGTCTAGTCGCTAAGCCGTTTTGGCATGAAAGCGTAACAAACAAACTTACTTTTGCATTTATGATATTTTATAGATACGAAGTTTGGAAGGTACCGACTTTATTACAAATAGTTGTTAGTTCAAATCACAAGACTATTGTGTGAAATTATTATTTTTACAATAGAATACCTAAAATAAGCTACTTATGAGTTTTTTTTCTGTTAGTGATAATTATGCTGGTGTTACTGCAATAATTTGCAGACTAGAAGCTATGTCGAAAGTTTTGCCGCCTGGTATTGCTTTGACAAACTTTGCAGCCTGTATGAATACACCAATCTCACGTGGTTTCTGGAAGCAGAAACTTAAAGAACACTGTTCAAAATGTAACTTCTCGTTCAGCAAATAAGTATTTTGACCGTAGTATCATAATAACGTGGTCATAATTTTGATTTCTCCCCCCACATTACAAAGAGCTTTGACATTTCCTTCAACTATTTGAACAATAACTTGTGCAATGCTCAACACGTTTATTACTCACCACATTTAATATAACGTTATAACTTCCCACACGTGGGAGTTGTCTATAATGCTGGCTGCCTTTCTTAGAATTTTGAGGCCTGATCGGGCTTAATATTGGCAATTATTGACCTTGGAATATGACCCACTTACAGAGAGGAGGCCTTTGTCCCAGCAGTGGGAACACAATAGGCTGATTATATGTTAAGTATTGACCTTGAAACAAGAAGGACCAAACTGTTTTGGGTCAGATTCTGTATACGTACATATATAGCTAAGAGGCGGGCAGTTTATTTTTACATACCCACTATATTTATTCATGATGCGGTTTCTAGCAAGCAAGAATTGATGCCATATCTTATTTGTGATCGTACTTTTCTGAGACATGCATCTTTTAAAATGTTCCAAAAAGTATGTTTTCAAATTAATGTTAGCCTGTTATTGTAATAGTTTCTGCTATCATTGTTATTGTATCTCAAGTATTTACTTATATTTGGTAATGTAAAAAAAGACTTCCTTTTGGTATTGATTCATCTGCCAATAAAAAAATCAATTGCGTCATTGCAGTTTTTTGCATATTAACCACGAAGATCTGCAAAATCATGATATTACAAATTATAAATGCTTGGAACCCTTTAAATTTAACAGAAGGTAGATATATTTATGTTTTTTATTCATTGTTTACGAGTACTTTCTTGTCCAAGGCTGGTTTTATTTAAAGAAAGAGTCACTGAGCTGATACGAATGAGTAATTGTTGCCTTGAATCGATAAATACTTCTTATAAAAATTCATATTTCTTATAAAACTGACTTCTTGTGTTTGTATATTTATTAATGGTTTATTTGTATCATTAATCTTTTTTGATAAGTTTATGTGGAGATCAATACGATGTATTCAAAACTCCAAAATTACTTTTGTACTGAAATATATCAATATTAATCTGTTTTTTGTTTCTTTAAATCTTTTTATTTTATTTAAGGTATGCTTTGTTTCAACAAAGCATACCTTAAATAAAATAATAAGATAAGTAATTAGTTAGGAATGGTAAATAGAATCTCCAAAAAAATAAAAAAAAACGAAGCATTGAGATCTAAAAAGACCAAATAAAAATAAAACGTACAGATTTGACCCAATTGGAGTTACTGATGCTCATATTGTAATCTTATCTTTAAAAGGTATGTAATATCTAGTATAACGAACACTAATAAAACAAATACATCGTTATTTCTTTATTATGCAACATATAACAAAACATTTAAAACAATATGAGTTTGTTTTTTGAATTCGTTTTCTTTATTCTTCAGGGCATTGTGGTTGTACTGATATTAAGACCTTCCTTTGGTACTACATAATGCTTCAAGTGTCATTATTCTTAAAAAACGATTGATTGGTAATATGTCGTCAATCTTTTAAGGGGATTTAAATTTATGAACCTGCAAATGTGATTTTTTTTCGAATAAAGAGACATAGGGGTATTCCAACTTGAAACTTATTTTTTAAAAAATCAACGCGTTTCATTTTTTATTTTTTCAACTTCAAAAGATAATAATCAACGACAAAATGACCATTGTCTTCAAATCAGAGCTACAAATCACAAGGTTATTTGACTAAAATGGTCGATAACTGAATAAAAATAAAAACGGAATTGCTTTGTCGGCAACACATATTCAACTTCTTAGCTATAGGTACAACGAGATACAATCAGATACCACATATCGTCAAAAAATAGATGAAATGTAAAATTACTCAAAAATGGTTAGGTACTATTTGCTTAAGGGTCATAAGGGGTCATTTGGTTGCAACTATCCCCCCATCCCCCTCATTCTCCTTCATGGATTGCCGACATATTACCAATAACATTGTATGCGCAATAAATTGATGAATAGTCAGTAAAACCTACCTATGTATTTTATCAATATAATTGCATTTGAAACCCTTTCTCGGAAGTGAAACCGTTTTGCGTTTCTAAAATTACAAGCCTCGTTTGTCGCCACTGACATTAGCCACTAATTACCAGAAAAACAGTGTACTGTTATAATTTTTTAATTGTCATGTCACCCTCTGCGATATCCTTACAAACTGCAGTGTCCTCAGCGCGATAAGTTGATAATTTGTAGTTTGACACCTGCTGCAGTACAGCGTGTAAAAGCTATTGATTTACTCGTGTTTTTTTCACATTTTTAATTATTAAAACACGTGTGAAAGCTGTTAGTTAATTACGTGATAATTATTGTGTGTGCGGTGTTAATTAGGTGGACAGACTGTTGACAATTTAACGGAATTGTTTCGGTGGGGATAGGAAATCGATGTTTTCTTTGCTTTTGTGGTTTTTTATTACTGATTAGTTTGGATAGTTACGTTCAATGTAAATAAATGTTAAGTAATTTGAACTTCGTTTTCACGTATAAATTATATTATTAATTAAATGATTGTAAAACATTTTGAAAGAGTAACGGTGGAGTTTCTTGCCCATTCTTCTCCATACGAAACTCCCTTTTGGAAAAGGGCTAGAATGAATTCTATTTTAATGTAAAAGTTGACGTTCAAAAGTGCCTTTTATGTGACAATTTGAAATAAATGCTTCGACTTTGATTTTAAACTAATACTACAAGAGCCAGGGCTACACTGATGTTACTGTCTTGAAGTGAAAAAAAAAAATTTGCTATCTTCTACCCGCGACTACTTTCTCGCGAAATATAATTTTCCTTCGACCTACACCGTCCCATCACGTCACTCGTCCGCGCTATCACTTCGTTTTCACTAAGCGTTCATTCTGACTTTTCTATTTTTACTCGGCTCCTGAAGGTTCAAGCGTGATATTAAATGGTCTTCTTCAAGAACTGACCTATCAAATGTTTTTTTTTTTTTGTTATTTCCGGAGATTTCCGCGTTCAAATAAACACTTCAGCTTAATTTAGGAACAATCAGGTTTGATGCATTTATAATAAAATACCTCATCGTTTTAAGGATTATTCTTTAAACATTTTTAAATGTAAGGTAACTGCATTACTTTTAGACAAATGGTATTGTTCAGAGAAAGACTTTCTAAATGATACGAGTTTTTCCTGATTATGACTGTAATAATTAATTGCAATTTCGACCTCGTAAGACTTTTGGACCTGACTCTATGATACTTCACTATAATTTCTGCTTTGATTTGTTGACATTATTTTGTTTGTATAATATTTTAATAAGTGTAATAATTTGCACAACGTAAGTTCTTTTGTTTTGTTGACATTCATTTTTTTTTTATAATATTTTAATTAATGTAATATTTTGCACGCCGTAACGTAGACTGTAGCCGATTTCATTAATTCGTATACAATATATTACACCTGTACCCTACATTCATAGAAAATAAAATTCTGATGCAGTGGTGGCCCAGTGGTAACGGCCGTCGACTTACGAGTTGTAGGTCGTAGGTTAAAACCAAGACAGGCGCTTTTCTTTGTGTTAATCATTTCATCACCACTGCTCTCAAAACGGTGAAGTAAAACATCGTGAGGAAACCGGCATGTCTAAGAAATAAAAATTCGAAGACATGTGACATCATCTCACACCAACCCGCACTGGGCCCGCGTGGTGGATTGCGGCCCACTCCCTCTCACAGAGAGGAGGCCTGAGTCCCAGCAGTGGGAACATAATAGGTTGATTGTGCAGGTTTCATGATCGTCATTAGCTTACTCCAAGATCTCGAACCTAACCATGTGTATGTAACTCAACATTAAAGATTAAAATAATCGACTCAACCAATTTTAATCAGGATAATCAATGGACATAAAGTCTCTTGAGCAATTATTTTAACACGTCATTCATATCATATCGCACACAATCACAGAATGTCAATGAAAGCGCAAGCACCTCACAACGTCACCGTACGTCACGTACACCCACAGAGCAAATCGAAACAAAAAATAAAACACGTCCACATCGTATCCGAATGACGCATTTTTGTTGAACTTGACTTCATTCCGTTTTTTAGGTCGCCTTTTATAAATAAAGAAAAAAAACGCAGCGACTCGTTTTCCTGTGACTTACTGACCGATTTTTTTTGAGTTGTGCAACCAATGCGGCCTTAAATATTTTTTGATGCCGGACACCTTTTTTTTAATGTTCATTGCCACCTTAATTATGTTTGTGTGATTTTTGATACATTGTCAAAACATAGTGCAAATATTTTTGACATTTTACTATTTGTAACCATAGTATGTTCAACAAAATAAATGCTTGATTGATTGATTTCATTAAAAGATCATATGATGTTTTTGTGTTTGACGATAATTATATCTAATTAATTTTAACAGCCACACGGGTCGCTTGAAGGTAATGCTACGCTTGAAGCGGTCGGTTATTGGGTGACCATCCATTACATAAAACCGAAACCTCTCCGTGCCCCGGAAAGCGGTCTTTTATTAGATCTTTGTCAGTCAGACGCCTGGAAGTTTGACAACCAGTCTTACCAAGAGGTATCGTGTTACCCAGTGGGTAACTGGGTTGTGCAGGGTAGGTAGGCAGTCACTCCATGTAAAATACTGGTATTTGCTGCATTCGGGTAGACTGGAAGCTGACCTCAAAATAGTTTGTGTTGTTTTTTTTTGTGTTCGGATACAATTAATGTAATTAAACACTATTGTAATTCTGCACACACTTGATGTGTAATGTGTTCTGAAGACATAGAATTAGTAAATATTAAAGTTCACAAAAAAATATTAATTTTTTAATAACATAACATCAAGCCTTGTTTCCCCGAAGGGTTGGGCAGAGGTGTACGTATAGCACACCCACATTTCGCCAGTTATGTTTTTAAGTCCCATGTAATAGGGGGCGAGCCTATTGCCACTAACCGGGCACAAATCCAGACTCCGGGCTGCTACTGAGAAATTCCATACAGAAAAACCCAATAACACGTTACCCGACCTGGGAATCGAACCCAGGACCTCATGCTCAGCAGTAGCGATTGCGACCGCTAGACCAACGAGGCAGTTAATTATTAATTTTTTATTTCATTTATTAACATTCCTTTCCTTTTTTGGTGGGAAATCATCAAATGACTTCTCCCGCTCTGGGTGGAGCGGGCGGGCGTGTCAGACTTTTACTGACTAAAACCCACCCGTGTTCCTTCAGTTGCCTGTGCCAGGGCCACGGTTACTCTTTCGAAGAACCCTACCTAGGTCTTCTACCCACCAAAAAGTGATAGTGTTTTTTTTATCATTGCTTTTCTAATGTAATTTTTTAGAAAACCACACATTTTTATAACTTTCCTACAAGATACTCGTACAATAAAATCACGGCTGTTTAGGAAAAAAAACAACATAGGAGTCAGCAATAAAAGCGCTGTAAAAGCAAAAAGGCAGTAATTTTTCTTAATAGAGCTGTAATACTGAGTGTCGAGACAATTTACGTAAAAATGAGGCGTGCATATTTCATTACTTTTTTTATGTCGGCAAAGTGCTCAATTTTTTATGTCGCTAATTACACCCTAAGGGCTTGTCCGAGTGTACGTGGAGGCAGCGGGACCACTTGAAATTTGAGCTTTCGGTTTTAAAAATTAGATTTGTTAGTTTTTTTTTTGTATCGTTTAGTTTTAGTTGTAAAATCGTTCGTAATTGGAAGAAAGTTATTTTAATAACTAAAATTGATTGAGTAATTTAAAATTCTTTGATTTAGTAACAGAATGCGGAAAACATATTTTTTTTGTCTCGATTAGTCTTATCTCATGCCCATAGTCGTCCAACTAATAAATGTGTTTTTACCTCAAACTGTGGTTATGTATTTTTAATTAACATTATAACTAAAATGAAGTTTCAGTGTCTAAGCAAATATCAAACACTAGTAGTATAACGTAACATTTACAATTAAAAATAGTAGGAAACATTACGACAGACTCGTTTAATTATTTATTACTTGTATTTCAATGATAATTGTTATATTTTTAAATACAGTCGCAGTTTTAAAATTATTAATTTATTTTTATCCTTGTCCTAACATAGTTATTAATGCGGTCATGTTTTATTTTTAAATTAGGTGTATAACGCAGTACTACAAGGTTTCATTTACATAATAACAAGTAAAAATAAGCGTCATACTTTTGTTTCTATGGTTTCAAAAACGGCAATGTCATCTTGTTAATTATAAGAAAAAAAAAGTTAGTTCAAATAACGTATTCAGGTATCCATTCTTCATGTTTGAAACGCTTTAGAAACGCTTATTGATGTCAGATGTTGTTAAAACTTACGATTCCTCAGAAATATTTCCAATCTACTGTTACAATTAAAAATTTCTTTTTATCATGCATTTAATATGTTATTAAAAAATATTAATATCTTGATGTTTTAATTATTATTTTACTAAGTGTTGTGTCCATCGTGACGAACACAAGTCATTTTTATTCAGCAGCACTCACTTGGTGGGGACATTCTGACCGTGTCATGTAAAATTTTCTTTTTATTAATTAGCTCTTAAAAGTTTTCAAAAGAACAATTAGGAAGGTTTTTCAGTAAAACGTTTTCATAAAAAATAACTTGAGCGGGCCAGAAACTTTTTTTGTTCCCATGAAATAACATTTTGTAAAGATCTTTGTGTAGTTCGCAATGAAAACTTAACTTTTAAGATCCTTTATTTTTTAAAGATATCTTTTCCGAGAGAAAAACTGTCCTTGCATTTTATAAATAATTTTTCTGTAAGTCTGTAAGTGTTACCATACCAAAATATGAATTTAAAGCCAATCTAGATTAGGTCACCAATAATATCTGGATCATAGGCACAAATGTTTGCGTACTAAGCACACAAATATCTGTAGTACCTGTTGCATAGAAATGTTATATCGAGAATAGAACCCGAGATCCTTAGCACAACAACCGATCGCTCAGCAACTACGCCAATAGGGCCAATGGCATAGAAAAGTCAGGTTATAAAACTTAAAATTAAAATCCATGTTTCATTTAATACATTAACTCCTTAAGAATTTGATGACACTCCTAAAACCCAACGATGTTCCATACTTAATATTTCTACCTATAAATACTCAAGAAAATGGCAGTTTCGTCGATACTGACAATAAGTCAAGTGTTCTTCCGGGAACAGAACCTAAGACCTCGCGTCATGTCGTATCAAAAGCATAAATTCTTTGCAATTTCTTCGTTGCGTGATACGACGGAGCCCACTTTCTACGACGCGTGAAAGGGTTACACTGTAGGACAGATTTATTAGCACATCTTTCGAGTTTTGAACGGATTTTGTATCTAGTGCTTGGGAGTTGCTATTTTGCAAGGTTTTTTTTGTACATTCAAATGATATATATCAAATTTTATAAATAATATGCTAGGGTTTGCAATGATTAGATGGCTCATTTTTGACAATACGTTTTTAATATTGGTTTAATATTATGCGTTGAACTATTATTATTATACCGAGCTACAAGGGAAGTTGTCGATGCTGCTGCAAGACAGCCGGTTAAACATTTTAATAACTCAATTTATAATAAGCTTCGAAGGTTTTTAGAAAGACGGTTTGGTAGTTATGAAATAAGTATGCATTAGGTGGTGTGACCTATTATGTAACAGGACTAAAAACAATAGAAATATGGCAATTGTTATGATATATTTATCTCATTTCGTATCATTCATCTCACCGTTTTCTGGTACTGTACCGATAGGTAAAGTGTTGTTCTAAGGTTAGAAATACCTTTAATAAAAATAGATCAATTAATATTTGGCTATTGTTCTTTAAGGTTCATCATAACCTACCTATGCTTCCCTGTTTTAGACATATCACTCTTCAACACACAAGGAAGAAGCTGGATGTAATTTAATAATTTTTTAAACAAACATTATGTATTGTATTTAATTGATTTTTGTAATATTTTTCCTTCCGCTTAAGAGCGGGACAGAATAAAATTATTGTAAATAAAATGTTAAGTTCAGTTATATCGTTGCCCGCGATACCTACAAGTAGTTGGAGTAAAAATAAAAATATTATAGTTTTACAAAAATGTGGATTAATCAAAATTCCGATGTCTTGTTCGAGGTAGGTAAATTAAAAAAAAATCTTATTGTTTGTTTTATAAAACAGCTGTTCTATATTGTTTTCTTAACATCTCATTTTTTTTTTTCATAAGCTAACTAAATCTGAAAACACGCTAAACTTTAAAATTATTATTATATTAAAACACTATTGTGACCATTAACAAAAATAATTCCTCACAATATTAACGTTAATATTTCTACAATTCCACCCGACAATACAGGTCGCGTAACATAGATTTTATTACAATATTGTACGTATCAGTTACCATGGCCGCCACTGTACGGTTGCGTGTCCAAAGTCGTTTCTTTGCAATCGTACGAACGAAGGGTTTTCAATAAATATACAGGCAAACGTATAAAATATATACTCTGAGATTAGTTTGAGATTAAACAATTCTAACATGACAACCGGTATTGATAAAACTTTTGCTGTTTTGATAGCGAAATGTAGGTTTCTAATGAAGTAAATTATTTTAGTTCGGCGAAGTTTTGTAGGGTTTTCGGGAAAGTTGAAACTCCTATAATACTTATAGCATAAGCATAATCAGCCTATAACGTTCCCACTGCTGGGACACAGGCCTCCTCTCTATGAGAGGGAGTGAGCCGTAATCCACCACGCGGGCTCAGTGCGGGTTGGTAGATGTCACATATCTTCGAATTTTTGGTTCTAGGACATGCCGGTTTCCTCACGATGTTTTCCTTCACCGTTTTGAGAGCAGTGGTGATTAAATTATTTACACAAAGTAAAGCAGCTTGGGTTCGAACTTACGACCTACAACTCGTAAGTCGGGACCGTTACCACTGGGCCACCACTGCTTCTCTCTACCGTTCTGATACCTATGCCCGAATGATTATAAATACTTAATTAAGTGGTTACGTTTAATTACCTGGAACAAAAACAGGTTAATTGTTCAGGTTTTTTGTGCCACTACGGATTTTTTGTTACATTTTAAAGTTAATAAAGCTTCACAGCTGGGTTTGTAAAAATCATCGTTTATATACCTTGTAATAATTTGTATTAATCACATACATATTTATGTTATATACTACAATACCTATTTCTTTATACTCAAGGTCCTTTTCTAAAGTAACTTAGTGAATTCAGCAATTTTCTTGTTCTTATTCCATTTATGAACTTATTTAAACGTTTAACCGTTGTTTTGTGTCGGTGTCAAAAATAACCAACCTGTTTATGATGCTCATTATCTTGTCAAGAACTAGCGGTGTAAGTAGAATAGACAAACAAGGCTGTCAAGTTTTAATTTCCTTAGAAAATAGGGTCTCCTCTCTATGTTTCCTGTTTATTTTCTAATCTTTTGTCTGAAAAAAACCCTGCAAATTAATGTTTGTTAGCTAAGTAAAACGAAAAAACTATAATTAAACTGTTTTCTGTTCTTTTATAATTATTACACATATGAGATTTATGGGAATTTTTGCCTCACTATTGGATTTCCTCATTGAGAACAATTAAGATTTTTTGTAGTAGAAGAACTGTCAGTATACCTAAATGCAAACAATTTTTTTTCTTAGCATAATAATCAGCCTATAACGTTCCCACTGCTGGGACACATGCCTCCTCTCTATGAGACGTAGTGAGCCGTAATCCGCCACGCGGGCTCAGTGCGGATTGGTAGATGTCACATGTCTTCGAATTTTTGGTTTTAGGTCATGCCTGTATCCTCACGATGTTTTCCTTCACCGTTTTAAGAGCAGTGGTGATTAAATGATTTACACAAAATAAAGCGCCTGCTTGGCTTCGAACTCACGACCTACAACTCGTAAGTCGGGACCGTTACCACTGGGCCACCACTGCTCCTGTTTGATTAATTAGAGCTTTTTTTTCTTAACATTAAAAAAAAAGCTCTATTTAATCAAACTTACTCAATAAACTACTAGTTTTCAGTCCTCTATTACCTTTTAAGCCCACACATCCATACATACTTCAAGCCCACACCAAAAACCGACCCAATAATGTCACTATACCAAGAAATACTGAATGCAATCAACCACACGAGGTAGTTAAGCCATGGTGCTAAATAATATTAAGTCTCTATAATTTCCCCTTATCTAAAGTATGGGGAAGGCAATTTCTTTGCAACGGCAAAATTATAGGACGCCGCGCGTGAAACTTAACACCAACGTAAAGAGTACATAAGTTATGTATTTGTATGTACTTGTGTTGGTGGTATTTCCGTAATTTGTATAGACGTTTGATACTATGTATTGGTTAATGGGGCTTATTTATTAAAGACGATGAAAGGGTTTTTAGTGGGAAAGGTTTTTGAAGCCAAAGCAGTGGCTGTGCGGGTTTCTGTTGCATCGTTGAGAGAAAAGTGTTCATTTGTTTTTTTGTAATGAACTTATGTACGGAAAAGGGGTGTTCTAGGATGTCAGTACAGATGAACTTATGGTTCTAGGAAAAAACAAACGTCTAAACGTAGGAAAATTGAGATTAATTTTATATAGTAGCAAGTAGTTTTATCTCGGGGGTTCCGCTAGTAAAAAGGTAAATATTGGGAAGCTGATTGATGATGATAACAAGAAAAAAAGACGATCGTTTTTATCTGTATCGTGAACCAAACAATTATTTCACTGTAATAAAATTAAGGGTGAACGTCACCAAAATGATGACGCTTGTAGATCTTGAACGTGGTTAAGATGTGCTGATCGCGTTCAGTTTTATTGGTGAAATTCGTCCTAAATGTAGTCATTGCTAGAAGATTACTAGTTCTCATTTGAAACAGTAAAGAAACTCGTTTACCTGTACCTATGACCTTCTGCGGCAGAAGTAGGGTTATGTTTTTCAAGTGCATGTTTGTGTGTAAGATATATATATATATTTATTTGGCACGCTCTGTAGCCTAAACGGATTGGTGGATTTTAGCTTAAAATGCGTCATTAGATTCGTCTTAATTGTGAGTGTTACTGATTGTTTAAAATTATTATAAGTTGAAATTGTCGATATTTTCTCCAAATTATGTCTTACATTTTTTTCCCCTCATAACCTATAGTGTACGGTATCAAAATAAGGGGTTTCATAAATGGCTTAAAAAAAATTATTTAACTTAAATGTTTAAATGTAATGTGAAATGCTAAAAACTAAATGCTAAAATCTGTTGTCAAATCTCAAAACCAACTCAAAAAATAACATCACCAAAATAATTATGTGTCTTCAATATGAGATTTGTCAGCAGTATACCATTGTACGATTTTCTATACCTTAGTATAATCCGAAAGAAGTTTAATTAGGCAAAAATTAAGTATAAGACAACGAAACAAACACAGATTTCCCGAGTCTAAAATCCTCTAATAATTCTCTCTCTATTACCAAAACACTCTCTCTCTGTCAGGCCCTCACACCCCCGAACCTGTTAATTAACACAGGAACAAATTGTTACAGATTTTTATGCACAAAAACGCAATGCAGATGCACGCAAGAGAACTCCAGCGTGGTCTCGGTGGCGAAGTGAAGCCGCACCAGTGCCAGCAGTGCCTAAAATCCTTCAGTTCCAACCATCAGCTGGTGCAGCATATCAGGGTTCACACAGGAGAAAAGCCTTACAAGTGCTCCTACTGTGATCGACGGTTCAAGCAACTGAGTCATGTCCAACAGCATACGAGGCTGCATACAGGTTAGTGATCGATGAAAATGTTTTTTTGGGAAACAAAGTTGAGCAACATTTGTTTTAGTTACATGTTTTTTGTTGTGGGAGACGTGTTTACTGCCTCGATGGTCTAGTGGTCGCAAGAGCAACCGTTGAGCATGAATTCCTGGGTTAGATTCCCAGGTCGGGCAAAGTGTTATTGGGTTTTTCTGTCTAGAATTTCTCAGTAGTAGCACGGAGTCTGGAATTGTGCCTGGTTGATGGCAATAGGCTCACCCCCTATTACATGGGACTTAAGCATAACTGGCAAAATATGGGTGTATAGGTACACCTCTGTCTCACCCTTCTGGGGTTACAGGCGTGATGTTTATGAGACATGTTGACAGTGTTTCTGGCGACATGATACTGTTTCGTACTTTTGTTAAACAAAAGTTGTGAACATTGTTGCCAACTACATTCAGTTGTGTGGAAAACTATGTTGCGCAAGTGTTTTTCAACTTCGTTTCCAATGAGAAAAGGGCTTAAGTAAAATTTTGGAGATTTTATCTTCAGACTTACGTAAATTAATTTGTTATCGGTATACTTAATCAGTTGCAGTTCCAAGTATGGACATAATTGGTACTCTACAAATGATATAAGCTTTACTTCAACGATAGACAGTCATGCATAAACAAGACCAAATAAAACACGCTTACCTATATTTATAAATAAAATATCAGAGGTCGTATAAGTAGGTATCCAAACTAGAAAAATTATTACAAGAAACTTTTATAGAAAAACAAACAGTGGAATTGGTTATTGTATTTCAAAATAATTAAAATTGCTCCGTCATTAATTCATGCTTTATTTGCACCACAGAGCATAATAAAACTAATAACCTACTGCATTTAGAAACAATAAAATAAAAATACTAAGATTTCCACCAACAATGATCCCTTAGGCCGGATTCAATACATAAACCAGGTTTGAGGGCTGTCAGTATAATTAATTTCTATGGAATATTGACATTGACAGCTCTTGAACGCGTTTTGGATGTGCTGATCACGTTCAGTTTCATTGGTAAAATCGGCACTTATTTAAACTGTATTAAACCTATAGTAACAAACAACAACAACAAAAAAAAAAAAAAAAAACAACATAATTAGCCTTCATGTTCCTACTGCTGGACCACAGGCCTCTTCTCTGTGTGAGGATAGACGAGATAGAGAGAGATTTAAAATACAAAATAAATTTATTTTGCTCATCTAAAACTAATCATAACACATCTACATTACGAACTAGCTCATAATAGATTCTTACGTGAAGCTATTTTTGTAAGTTTATTAATACTTCTTATACACTTCTAGCCATTAGTCATACGATTTCCAACGAAACGTGAACTTAAAAAATATAATTTTCAAACAAAACAATACAAAATACATGCATGAAAAACGGTTACACGTGACTATGGTAATCTCTATGGTTTTACGGAAGGAAGTTACATCCATAAAAGGTAGGTACACCTCTAATATTTGTATTAGGGAATTCACTAAATGGATGTCGTGATAAACTCAAATTTTACCTTCTGGTCATAATTACACAATGTTTCTAAATACTAAAATTCCCGTGATTCTCTAGTAAACGCATCATAATCTATGCAACTTAAATAAAAAACACGAGACAAACGAATTCTAAGCCAAATAATCTCGTAAATCCAACATGTCTACTTCTATTCCAAATTTAAAAACACCACGCTAGCGCGTCACGAAAAAATAGAACGTTATAATTAAAATAGGCTCCCCACTATTGGCCGGAGTTTCTAAGAAAAAAATTGTACCACCGTATACGTGAAAAGCGGTAAAAAAAAATCTCCAATGGCCAGCGGCGAGCGGCGAGGCCGACCAATAGGAGGGGCGCGTTGCAAGCCAAGTACGTTTCACGTGGCTCAGATAGAAAAAAAATTACGTGTTTTTCCACGTTCGTTCTAGCCAATGAGCGTCGTCCGTTGATTTGTATCTGCATTATAATTCAGTCACAATGTTTTTGTTAAGATTTTTATTGTTTCGTTTAGCAAGGCAATTAGTTGGAACTTTATATGGATTTTGTTTTAATAAGTATATAGTTGGTAACGTGTCTGTAGTAAAAAACGACGTAAAATAAATTAAGGATTGGTTGACTGTTATGTTTTTCTGATTAGTGTGTGTTTATTTTAAGTTTTGCGAAGACGTATGTACGCTTAGTGAATTCATTCTCTGAGATGTATGACGTCAATCGAACTCAACCGGATTTTTTCTCATAAATGTTTCACAAGCTGCTGTTTTGGGAGCTTTCATGGGTATTTTTTTTCAAATTTTTCCATTTTATCGAACCTTTTCCGTGTTCATTTCCTCTTACAAAGACAGTTGTACAAAATAGTCTCATCATTTATCATAGGAAAGTATCGCAATTCTCGTGATGTAATCCCGATTTATTTCTACTAACATGTCTCTTTCTTCTATTCCTCTCTATCAGTCGTCACCTCGATAGACACTTCGATTCCCTTACTCATAGCCAACCACATTCATACTCTACGTCACAGTCATCTATCCATATAATTTTGCCTTTTACAAAACAATATAATAGCTCACTTAAATGTCATCATTGTTCCGGTTCTCAGCGGTGACGTCACTTTCACACGTTTCTAGCCATTTCGTTTTTCACACATTATAAACCTCTATTTTTATTTAAATGATAATAGTAGATTATTGCATCGAGCACAAAGTAATTTATTACTGCACCTGATGCCTGATTTATTAATCTAACAGGCACGAGGGCAATATAAATTACTAAGGCGAGGTGCATAATCTGCTTTTCTTTCAACTATTACCTATAGGAATAGTAGATAAAAGAAACTCATATCAAACAGTTAAAATAGAAGTTTAATTATTGAAATTAAAAGTTATACTTGAGCAATTATTAAACGTAAGGTTAAGAGTTTTCTTGGGCAAATTTATATTTGAATTTGGAACAAGTAGGATAGAAACGAATAATACGTACGTAAAAAAAAAGTATTGAATAGAGCTAATCCATTGAGATTGATACCTTTTGGTGCGATAAAAAAAAAAACTGTGCAGTAATGAAATTTCATTCATTTTGATTGCTCTAGAGCATTAAAGACTCGCTTTGTACTGAGTTTTTAGTGTGATTGTGATGAAATTAAAGCATAGTTGGAAGAAAACAATTTTAATGAGATCGGCGTTTCCTATCTGACTACTCTGAGAAGAAAGGCCGAAACTTTGAACTTCCGTTTACTCACAGGGCGAGAAAGTAAACACTGTCCATTACAAACACTTTAGAAATACACAGTGATTTTAATCACAGACTTAAAAACCCGACAAGGGTATTCGTAATAATTAAAGCATTTATTACAAGCCCTTGATTGCAGGTTGTCAGCAGTAATGAGTTCTTTAATTATGGCAATGTCGAAAAGTCGTGTCGTCAGTTTGCTTGCGTTTTTATTAATGTATTGACTGTGTAAAGGAGTGAATCCTTTTTGTAGCAACATGCCCCACCTTTTCAATTAGACCTGCGTTTCGGGGGGAATCTTCTTAAACTGTAACTATTTTGAACGTAAACAAAGCAAAAGATTTATGTAAGGATCGTAGCAGGCGTTCTGTAGTTCTGCCTACCTCCTTGGGAAGAAGGCGTGACGTTTATATATGTATTTAAATCTTTCTACATTGATAGCCCTCTGGTAGAAGGTAATACTGTTCCTAACAAACTTATCTCATACTTCATTACTGTCAAACGCCTGCACTGACTGGACAGGTCCACTCAATCTGTGTGGTTCTTTCCTCAAAAGACCATACCAGACATCAAACCACATGGTCTGCACATGATCTGACCGAGATTATGTCTGGACTTTGAAAGAGACTGTGACCTCTGAGTTTGTTTCGGCCATTCTTCTCGGAGTTGTCGGATAGGAAACGCCGATCTCATCAAGTTTAAAAAAAAGTTGACGTTGAAAGTGTTTGTACAAGCCTACTTACAGAAATAAAACCATTTATCATAGAGAACACCCGCCACTTAATTTCTTTAAGACACATTTTCGTGAAAAATAATCCTTGAAATAAAATTATTCTTTCAAATCAACATCGGCATAAAACTCGATAAATAACTACTTAGTCTGTCAACGTATCCCAAGACGAAATAACAGGTTGAAAATTGAACACCTTTTTCAGCCTTTCAATAACAATACGACCTACAATGAAATGTTCCCACGTCGTCATCAAAAACTTTAAAATTCCCCATAATAACGTATATAACCATTCAAAGCACCCCATGGTGGAACAATTGAGAAATACTAATTGATACCCTGTCATTATTTGATGTGAAAAATACTCATCGGTAACAGTATCGTCGTATATTTTATATTTTAATAAGTCTAGAGTCCTTGTGTACAGTTTGTTTAAAACTAGCTGTAGCCCGCCTCTATGTCTCGTGTTTTATGTCATGTTTTTTAAATACAAATATAACATAAGTCAAAGTCAAAGCTTTATTTTCAAATAAGCACACAAAATACACTTTTGGAACGTAAAAATTTACAATAAAATAGAATTGATTCTTGGTCCGCTTCCCAAAGGTAGTTTTCACTCAAGTACACTAAACGAACATACGCCTCCTTTCCCAGAAGGATTGGGCAGAGGTTTTACCAGTAGTATAAATATATTTTTCTTTCTAGAACACCATCATTTTGGCAGAGCCGTGTATTAGGGGGCCAGCCTAATCCAAATATCTACGTATGTAGTACGAAAAGTAGCCTATATAGCCTCGTTTTTGTTAATTTTCGGCCAGTCTTAATGGTGCTGGCCAGATCCATCATAAAAACGTAAATACGGAGTCTAATTTCCTACGATATGTATGGGAAAAGTTTTTCGCGATTTCTGACATGTCTAGTACTCCAACCCCGGATGGTCCCATATACATTTTTGATCCAAAAAGGATAGAATGGCATCAATTTTCAATTTTCTTGCTGACTGTATATATTTTTTTTTTTTTCAAAATGTAACATAACATCACGCCTGTAATCCCAGAAGGGTTAGGCAGAAGTGTACCTATAGTACACCCACATTTCGCCAGTTATGCTTAAGTCCCATGTAATAGGGGGCGAGCCTATTGCCATCAACCGGGCACAAATCCAGACTCCGGACTGCTACTGAGAAATTCTAGATAGAAAAACCCAATAATAGTTTGCCCGACCTCGGAATCGAACCCAGGACCTCATGATCATCAGTAGCTCTTGCGACCACTAGACCAACGAGGCAGTCTTCAAAATGTGTGAATGCTAATATGAATTTCTCTAAAGTTATGGATGGTCTTCTACGACCGTTTTCACTTAGCAACAATGATTAAGTTATTCTTACTGCCCGTCTCAAAAATTCAACCTGTAAAGGGATATGAGTGTTGCTTTCGCTGTTACCACGATGTTTCTGCTACTAGATACCGATAATGTAACCCTAAGATACCTACTGAAATCTGTCTAAATTCATACCATTTTGTGACAAAAAAAACTAGCTTGGGCTTTCACGAAAATGTATAGATTTATTTTGGTTCTTCGACACACAGACAACTCAATTACGAAAACACTCAAACCCCTCCTCGAACCAAAAAGTGTCGGACAAAAAGTTTGTATACACTGTCTTATATTCCTTTTATACATTCCGAATAGGCTGAAAAACTCATCGATCGCCCTCGCCAATTATTTTCAAGATTTTACATGACAATGGAACAAAAAACTTGGATACGAGTGGAAGTTTAGACAAAAACTCGTACATATTGTTTGAAAATGTTCATTGTAGAAGTTTTTCTTGTTTTATGTTTATATCATTTGTTTATCTACGAGGGTGGAAGTGTTTATTTAGCGTTTTGCAGTGTCTTCAATGTCCACAGTTTACACAATGAAGTCTGATGGTCGCCAATTTATAATAAATATAATATGCATCTTAGTACAGTCCGCGAGGCCTAAGCTGAGATCCGCATTTGTATGAGTGATTACCAATCGCACCAATGTGATCGTGCGAGGGACGCAAATCGCACGGTGTCAACAAATCACGCTCTAGGCCGTCGTCAAACCTACACTATCTCTATGTGCACTCACACTAATGCAGAGCTCAGCTTAGGCCTCGCGGATTATAAATACATACTGAATAAATAAAAGCATTTAGTTTTCTTGTTAAAATCTGCGCTGTCAAGGTTACTAAAGCTATATCTGACCAACGATTAAACATTGAACACATTGGAGAAATAATTGATGGAAAAAACCCAATAACACTTTGCCCGACCTGGGAATCGAACTTTCACGCTCAGGAGAAGCGCTTGCGATCAGTAGACCAACGAGGCAATAAACAGTTATTTCGTCTATTATATAACCTGCTGCAACTGTTTGCATACTAGTACCTAACTCAATACTACAGACTCTTATCATTACTCTCTTTTCATTTAAATCTGTCACAAGTTTCACAAAGAAAATTAACAAATTTAAAAGCAAAGGGATAAAAAACATAACCAGGTGTACGCAAAACTCGAGCAGTCTTCTTCCGGTCGCTACTGAAACTCAATATTAAACTGAAACTTTCAGTTTCAGTGAAAAATTCTCGAAAAGAACAAAGACTGCTGTCCAATGTTCTTGAAACTCTGTAGAGAAATATTCGAATAATTTCGCTGGAACCTTTACACCTTTTAAACACGAAACTTTTTATTAGTGACTTCTTCTTTGAGTTTTTTTTAAAGACACTTCGAATGATGTAGTCTTGTTGTAGTTATTCGGCCGATATAAAGTGATATGAGGGCCGCAAAACATGCCTTAGCAGTACCTAATTTTAGAACATTCAGTATGATAATCAACTTTGGTCTACTCGTAAAGGTAAACTTATCTACCTTTAAAGCTTCGACCGCTATTGAGTTTTCCAAATTCTTTCCAACGAGTATCATAATTCTAAATCCAGAGCATTCAAGCCGCTTTATATCTCATCCGTCACTGTTAGGGCTCTGTATACCTATATGTATATACCAACTTCATGCTAATCCAGATTGTATTTTGATACGACTATACGTATGTAGCTTGGCAATGAGCAAAATTTGAGCAACGATGTGTAGGTGGAGGTTGAGATCTTTTTATTGAGATACTTGATGAAATTCATGATGATCTTAATGGGGTAGAAGATGGCTTAACTTTAGATGATGCTTATTAAAAATCCAATGGAGTATTTGTAACATTTTTAGTTGAAATACAGAGAGATTAAATACATTTTCTGTTCTTAGAGGAGAAAATTTTCTACCTGTTACAATTTAACTAAACAATCGGTCTATAAAGTCCTATTTCGCAGTATAAACAACGAATTTTCCCCAACAAAAATCATCGTCATTTACCGAAAACACTTTATCGAAATAACCGTCATTTTCGGAGGTTGAATGACCTACGCCAACATAAACATCATGGCCTTTTACGGTTTCACGCCCTGTGCAAATTATTGGCGCTATGTAAGTACTTATATACAGGGGGTGAAGGGGTGATCTCGTGTGTTCGCGGGTGGGGTAAAGGGGGCAGGGGATAGTGGAAATCAATAGAATCATTGCGCCATGGTACACAGACGATGATTCTACCGAACCCGCGAGTGAAACTGCGGTGCTATGGCAGAGATTAAAATCATGCATGAGTTAATAATTTTGGGGACAAATTACTCTATTAATTTACTGATGATTCACTTAAGGGTTTCAATGATCTGGGAAATTAAATTATGCACAAATATAATGAGGTAGGTACTTATTATGAAACTATTTGAGTCTTAGAAATACCTTACAATAAAGCTTCTATATAATTTTGGTTACCTACGTTATAAGTGGAAGCAAAATGATGATTCTGAAAATTTCAAAGGGGTTATAATAATTAAATACGCTCTAATAGTATGACTAATTAATGATACGTTACATCCGAATCTCGTTCACCGGCTTAGTTATGAAAAATAATTAGCAGATAACAGTATTAAGTCTAAATACATCGCCTTTTAATCTTCTTTTAAGTGTTCTAGTTTGTATCTTCTCCGCATGATCTTTCCTATCCTCTACAATCCCACTGCTGGACTAAGGCCTGTTGCTTTGATGTCCAAACCACACGTTTTTTGCCAAATATGGTCAGTCTTTACCAAATATTATGTCCATCTCGTCCCACACTTATTTCACATTATATCAAGTTTCTAATCTCGTCTACCAGCTGAACTTTACCCTTCCTCTGAGACCCCAACTCAGCTCAAAGACGTTACTGCTCAAATGAGCAAGTACAACGTTTTATAGTATAGGTACGATTTACATGTTTGTCGTTCCACGCAAGTTCTAAGAACCAATAGGCGCTGCAGGCTGTTGAGTGGCCTCCTCGAGTGTGACCAAATCGATATCTGTGTACCTACTAATGTCGCACATACTTTGTTGTATTCTATCTGTTCAGCTTATTTGGCCTACTGCCTGGTTGTTGTTGTTAGTTTGAACACCGGGTTGGGTGGTGAAATCGGGGTTTTCAGAGAAATTCTCAGTTATAGTCAAGGGTCTGTGGAGTTTGGATTTGTACCTGGTTATTTGTGATCAGCTCCTTCTCTATTACAAATTTATTCATTTTGTGAACAAAAGGTAAAAATAAAAGTACAGATTTTATAGAAAAAATATGGGTCCACACTATGTCCCGCCAAACAAAAAAAATAACTTGTAATCGAATGTCAATTAATAAAATAGAAACAAAAAAAAATTTACATAGATGCCACAATTTCATACCAAACACAATACTTAATAATATCTCAATAAATGAAGACGGCACATAAACAAGTGGGTATTATTAAGTAACAATTTCGTATACAAATTCCATGTGACTTCAAGCTCTCTTTCTAGGCATGGTTTATTTGATTTGTAGCTAAGCTAAAGTAGCTGGGCTGATAATAAATTTCATCTGGCCATACTCGAAAACGATACTAAGTCTCAATATCAATCTTCTTCTCTTCCAAATGTTTAGTCAGTCAGACTTCTTGCCCGACCTCCAAAACTCAGTAACTGGGTAACACTCAGTAACTGGGTAACACTCAGTAACTGGGTAACACTCAGTAACTGGGTAACATTCAGTAATTGGGTAACACAATACCCCTTGGTAAGACCCTTGGTCTCAATATAGTCCCACATTATTTCTGAATGTGTGTTATGTCATATATTCCAAAATCGATTTCATTTTATGGCTAACACACAGTTGAAAGCTGTTTTATTATCTTGCTATAAAACCTTGGAGGTAGTATAAAATCTTCACATCTGCGATATTACTGCCAATATTCATTATAAATTGCTTTAGATTGTAATTAGATTAGATTTGCTTTCTCTTAGCAGCTAGGAACTGTTATTAATATCGTTGGAAAGATCTGGTCTTGAAAGAAAGTTGTTCTTTCTACCCGGCGGTATAGTAGGTAAAGGTTGACTGAAGAATTATGTCTCTGTATAAGCAGACAGGGTGCTCCTATCAGCTAACTAAATAGTAGGCGGGTCCACCCCAACGTGAAAACTTCGGTGAAGTAATCGTGAAGTGACCTGTCAATAGTGACAATCCATATAGTCAAATGAAATGACAGCTTATTTCAAGCTTACGTAACCTGGATTTTTCACGGTGAGTCACCGTTTGGCAATGGCGTATTTATCCTTTGCTCAAGTTATACCAACATGTGGTTCGAATTGGAAAAAAATGTGTTCCAAGTTTGACAACGGAAAAAAATAATACTTACATTGTAAATGAGATTAACGCACAGTGTTACTTATCACACTTTACACGGACACAATTTCATTTTTACTTTTTCCTTTACGTACAAAGGTATTACGCAATAGAATACATACAAAATATTAAAATAGATAGGCATACGTTTTGGTAGAAATAATCTCTCTAGTAAAACCGCAGTGTTGTGGCTTCCGTAGCGCACAAATGCATTTCCTTTAAAATAAACTAATGTGTTGCTGTGCAAAATTAATGATAATTTCGACCCTGTCTTGCTAAATTTGGTGGCTGATTTTGACTTGTTTGCAATAAAAATGCTTTATGTTTGCATATTGATAATGCAATACAGCATTAATGGAACCAAAGTAGCCTATAATTTATTACTATATGGAATGGGTAACCTACACTACATTACCCATTCCATATAAATAAAAATTAAATGCTTTTCGTTGTTAAGCGCATAAATTCAAAACGGTTGGATATGGCAATTCTTTTATTTAAAAATTTCCTTAATAGTACCATGGAGGTTTTATGGAAACAAAAAAAGGAAAAGTTTCCCGAAAATGTTTTAATTCGGGAAAAAACTAAACGTCCTTTTTTCTATGGGATTATGATCTTTTGATAAATAGATTAAAAGGAGAGGACAACGTCTGTCATATCAAATCGTATCAGAATCAAAGTATTTTAAAGTTATTCGTGATGTTTGGCGTAGAAACGATCATAAATCTTCTTCCTCTTTAAGTTCTGAGTTGAGCTGCACAATTCGTACCGACAAATGCGTGCAACTCAATCTGTGTGATTCTTTCCTCAAAAGATCATTTCAGACACTAATCTACTAATCTTCACATGATCTGACCAAGTGCTTAGGTATGTCTGGACTTTAACAGAGACTGTGACCTCTGAGTTTGTTTCGGCCTTTCTTCTCACAGTAGTCAGATAGGAAACGCCGACCTCATCTAATTTAAAAAATAATATTGTCCTGTAAAAGTTTTGGTACAAACCTACTTACAGAAATAAAATAATGTATCATAATTATTCAATAAATAAATAAGTACTGTCTTGATACTTTAATACTTAAGTTTCCACACTGACATTCAAATAATAGTCGCTTCATTTAGAATCAAATGATAACTTTTAATTTTCCATCTTTAATGTCATCAAAATTAGCCACCACGAAGTCTGATTGAATAAATAGCCAATAGCAAATACTGCTATCAAAATTCATGGGAGATCCTTCAAAGTGTTTCTATAATGCGTTTTAAGCACGTGATTATAATATCTTACTGCCTTTGGATGCGTTTAATTACGTGTTTGAACTTAAAACATAATTTTCCATTTCATTTAATGGTGACATAAGAAACATAAAAAGGACTTGTGGCTTCTTAACAGCCGTACAGGTTGACCATAGATTATATATCGAGACCCCTACGTGCCTCGGAAAGCACGTTAAGCCGTTGGTCCCGGCTGTCGTTCGTGGATATTTGACAGTCCTTACGGGTAGTCAGTAGCCGAAAGTCTGACAACCTGTCTTACAAAGGGGTATCGTTAATACCCAGTTACTGGGTAATCCCAGTAACTGGGTTGTGGACGTCAGGTAGGCGGTCGCTCCAGGTAAAATACTGGTATTCAGCTGCATACTCCAACATGGTTAGAAAAACTAAAACTAAAATAAAAATCTTTAATTCAGACCGAAATTAGTCCATAAGTTGTCAGTGGTTAGTAATTGATTGATTGAAGATTGTGCTTATATGCTATGCTATGTTAGTGTTGTTAGTATTAGAATTAATTAATTAAATTTAGCCAAACCTATACCCATTTTCACCCAGTGCCATTGGATGGGGCAGTCCGGTCTGCCAGAAATCATTTTCAGGATCCTGTTACGAGTGTTACGCAAGCGTTGTAGTAAGGAAGCCGCTTTCTTACGCATGATGGCGTGAAAGCCATCCGTGTGAGCTTCAGCAAACATTCCAGACGCACTACAACGCCGCGGTAACTGCAACAGCATCCTGAAAGTGTTGTTGTATTGTACGCGCAGGACGTTGTAGGCTCGGCTCGTATATGACACCCACAGACCGCACGAGTAGAAGGACTGACAGAACGCCGTAAATAAACTGACTTTTACGTCTGCCGTGCAGCGAGCGAACCTTCGGGCGAGCATATTGCTCCTCACCGCCAACGCCCTGCACTCACGCTCAATATCGCCACTATCCCGCAGGCCACTAGTGACAACATGACCTAGGTACTTTAAACTATTCACTACATTAAGTACTACGCCGTTGAGATATACCGGAGGTACACGACGCTATGCAGATGAAAATGTAAAACATAAAAAAAAACTGACGTAAAAAGTTCGCCATTTTCTCTCAAAGTCTTAACAACTTACCTTACTGGTAAAGAAAGAAGGGGATGATGAACCTGGGACCTCTGGGAATAACCGTTAATTCAACCACGTAATCCATCTTATCATTTTTGGGAAAAGTATTAATGGTAATATTTGTCCATGTAAAA
The DNA here is from genome assembly GCA_963555695.1 of Dasypolia templi. Taxonomy (NCBI): domain Eukaryota; kingdom Metazoa; phylum Arthropoda; class Insecta; order Lepidoptera; family Noctuidae; genus Dasypolia; species Dasypolia templi. Next base: position 5,851,045 of record OY743162.1, on the reverse strand, counting down.
GAAATCCTTGTCCCACTGGGGATAAGGGGTGGTTTATATAATGTGGTATTTTAGTGTTAAATTATAATGTGTTATTAATATTTTAGGGTATCTTTTTGGGTTTTGGCAGAGTGCCATCTTGTGGTTGGATGATAAGTTATCAATTTCAGATTTGTAGTTTTAAAAGCTTGATTAATTATGAGTTTTTTTTAAAGCCCTGTGATTGTTATCCTTCTTTTTTGTTATATGCCAACATGCACATTTTACTAATATTATTTGAAGTCAAAAAACACACACATGAACACCAAATGAAGTAAATGCGCCCTAGATAACATGATTTGGTAATGATTGATAATAATTATTCTCCATTTCTGGTCACAGAACAGGTAGTGAAAAATTTACTGGATTTCAAATGATTTGAAACCTACGTGTAATTGATACAAATTTTTACATGCCAATGAATTTAGAATAATCGTGGAACCAAACCGGTTTACCAACTTACCTAACTGCATTTAATGCAAATTTAACCTTTTCTATTATTTCTATTCAAAAATTTCCATGCTTGTAACAATATATTTTCAGCGAACCGAAAACATGCACATTCTTATTGATTACGACAAAAAAAATACCTACCAATAACAGGCAATTGGTCTAAAAACAAATGCTTTTTAAATAATTCCTACAAAACAGAGTCTTCCAATAGAAAACGTCGTAATTTCCATGATTGGTTCACTCCGAGGGATTCAGTTATCTTTTTCTGTCGCTTTTTTTTTTTCATTTTCCACCGCGTCTTTGTGCCACCCTCCAGAAAAAGAGGGCACAGCTTACAAGGATTGTAGATTTTGATACTTTGAAATGTATTTTTTGGTCCACTGTTTATTGTTAAATTAAACTAATTTTAATTAAACATTTCTGATGTATGATATGATGACGATACAGATGATTTAAATATATAAAATACAATGAGAGCTGAGCGACAGCTAACCGTAAGCAATTTTCTTAAAAAATTGTTGCAAACGCAACATAATAATCTGATGACTGTAGATTACTTTAAATTATACCACATTGTTACTGAATCACTAAGGAATACATTTTCATATACTTAATAAAAATCTTAAATTTATTCACTCAATGACGAGATAACGCATAACCTAAACTGTTAGTTCAAGTTCGCACAAACGTAAAAATATCGCGGTGGGATTTTATCAGACACTGGATTTTCAACGCTCTACTCAGTGTGTTTTTTCGACTGTGATGCACTCTGTTAGATTCTCAACGCTCGTCTCAACGCTAAGAGTTGACAATCCAGTACGCGATAAAAACTATGCTTAAGCTCAACCTTTGTTATAAAACGCATAGGTAAGTACTACCTAATGCAAGCATCCCAGTACACAAACCACGTTTCATCTCAACATGCTCCACTTTTCATATGGACAGACCCAGAAGCACACCCTAAAGCCCAAAAAAAATAATAGAAAAAGTACAAGTATCAAAACGTGTTGCAGTGTAAAAAAACCGAAGCCTATTTGTAGAAGCCGAGATGGAAAAAAGGTTGTTTCGCGTGATCGGCTTTTATTTGATTTTCACAAATGTTTGCGTCCAAATTAGCGCCCGTCTCGTTCTATTGAGTATTTTGTTTGTTTTTCTGCATTTGTTCTGTTATAGAAAAGACTTTTAAAACGTATTATGCGGTAATTTTAATGATTTTGTCATTGAAATGTTAAGAAATTTGTGAAGGACATGAGAAATAGATACAATGCAAAAAAGAAGAAGTTTGCAAGAAGCATCTATCTAGATTGTTACAAAACAGAATTAACAAGCAACCTACTTCACTAAATACGTCACTTCCAGAAACCAGTATTGAAGTGAACCTAGATACTCAATTTCCCCACTTCCAAGACACAAAAGCTTCTATCAATTTTTTTAAAAATAAGTTTTCCTACGCTCTTTTCGTGTCGGTCTGTGTGACCGCTTTTTTCTTTTAGACTACGCAAAGGGGTTTGATGCGGTTTTCTCCACGATTCAGAGAATTTATTCGGGATGGTTTATGCGTAAATAAATAATAATAAACTGACATATAATAAAGAAATCTTGATGTATTTCAAGTCCTAAAAACCGTGCAAAGCAGGGGTGGGTCGCTAGTATTCTATATTAATGATGAGTGAAACACTTCCATAACAGCGTAGCTATCTAAAAATAATGTTTTGCAAAATGTTGAAGTTCAGAAAGTCCATAATATAAAGTAAACCAAAGGTTTCAAACCCTTGCTTTTTTATAAAATAAAAGAAACCGCCAAAGTTATCTTTCTATTAATTTGAAGTACACCTAACCCTCGGCCGCGAGATTTTTGTTAGATAGGGAATGAGTTATTATGTAGTTTTGACGTTTACCCCTTTTTGAGTTGAAATTTTCTCACCCTTTTTCTTGAGTAATGTCTGTGGGGTCAGTAAATACCTACATTTTATATTAGTTCTCTTCAATACAAGCTCTAGAAATACAAAGGAATGTTCCTTAGGAAAATCAAGGAGATGCAATAATTATAGTGTGTCAAAATTGAGTATACATAAATAATTATTAGAGCACCACATTTCCTTCAGTAACTTTAGCTATTTACGAGATATACGTACACTTTACACTCCATTTGTTTTTTTTTTGTTTTTTTACGAAAAAAGAAAACACAAAATAATAAAAAAACTCACTCGCTTTTATCACAGAACTAATGCCATTCCAATTTTAACCACCGCAGTGAAACTCAATACCTACTCTACTCCACCTAACATTGCACAGTGGTCCGCCATTACCACTTAAGTGCTCAAATAGTAATGGGAAAGAAATCACGTTTCCCCCACCCCTAACCAACCCTCGGGCCGCAGATGTCGCAGCGAAGATTTTTCAGCCAAAATGAGCTTTTGCCTAATTTATTTTTTGCCGCCTTCTTTTACCCGGGTAAATATTGACATCAAATCGCCGAATTGAATTGTGTGGATGTGCCGGGTATCTTTTGTAAATTTTTTTTGTTAAATTGTGACAAATTGTGACCATAGTTCACCAGTTTTTGCTTATAATATATAACAAAATAAACGAAAATTTACACAATATAGTTACTTACGAAAAAATTAAAACAAAAAACTCAAAAACAATTGTTTTATAAAATTATTACTTATAATCTACTTTGGAAAGAGTATACATAAGTACATTCTTTAAAAATGTGGTGTTTTCTTTACCACGATGAGCTAACACACTGCTGTTTTATTATGCAGTGTATTTCCTCAATATTTTAAATCACATTTAAAAGGAAGATTTTTATTCTCATTGATTGAACTACGCCATATTTTTATATTTGACCTAAAAGGTGCATGTTTTTATCTTGTCAATAACAAATTCTAATTAACATCAATGGCGGTCCTATCTTATCCACACAACACGAATTCTGACAAGACGCTGTAGAAGGTCGTATCTCAGTTTTTTGCCGGAACCGGACGCACGGTCCGGTGATTACGAAATTATATTGGGGAAGAATTTCTTCTTAGAATTTTTTGCTACTTTCTTAAGGTGTCGGGCTCGATTGGTTATTAAATCGGACTTAGTGTCGCACCCTCTTTTAATTGTCTTAGAAATTTTTGTCTGGAGTTTTTTTTTTTTATTTGGTCCATTGTGCGCGAGTTTTGAATGCTGGAGAAGTTTTTATGTAGACAAAACTTTAGATTTGAGTGATGCAATATTGAATTATTATGAATTTGTTAGCTCGTACTCTTGTGACTTGTCTAGCAATAGATATATTTTTCAAATTCATAAAACAATACCAACTCATGTTAGATCCAATCACAATTAAAAGTATTATCCACATTCCAAAACACAGACAGCTCTGTAGTCTACAAAAAACGTTTGTAGACTACAGAGCTAATGTCTTTTTTTTATATTTTACTAATGTGTTCTACATTAGTAAAATATAAAAAAAAGACATTACATTCATTTCTTCAACGCAAAAATTAATTAAAACCATCAAAATATATCAAAACAATAACTCCAGCGGAGCATAAAGAAACAAAAGACTTAACAATCTAATCACAGCAAAAAAAAACAATACTTGCAAAAAAAAAACAAATAGCCCTGTATTAATCTCACAAAGAATAATTACTCATATTAATTATAACCTTTTTTTGTGTTTTAACTCCTTTTGAGTCTACTGTTCATCTTTTGTTCTACCATATGGTGGGGTAGGAATTGGAAGTTACCTTTTCTGAGGGTGCGAATTGTTTAAGACGAGAAGAATTGCTTAGAATAATTATAAAAAAATAAAAGTTTTTATTGTAACTGTTGAATTATTTTTAATAACAATTATGTATTTTATACTACTCTAGTATTTCCAATGCGAAATGCAACTAAATATCACATCAAATCAAATCATTTTCATGAAATACATTTTAACCCTCCAATGCTCAACGCTAAATTCACACAGCACTAAACCTTAATGTCTTAACTAAAAAAACAGAACAAGTTTCAAAAACAACAATAAATAAACTACAAACATTATTTCTATTTTAAACCACTCGTGAGCTAAAAACATTTTTTTACACCAGTCTAAGACATCGAGGACACAATTTGTAAAACAAAGATGGCGATTTTAACATAACAATTACCATCGCATAATGAATAGACACGAAGTACAATATGGTAACAGAAAAACAGGTTTCCTTACTAAACATACGTTTTGTTGAACAAAACTTTATTCTCTTGTTTGAAGTGTACCTGTTTTTTAAAGAGACGCATTTCGAAATGGGTGCGCAATAGTGAGAACGAGCATTTTCGGATTAGCACATATTTTACGCTGTATAGGTTTGTCATTTTTTTAAATATCTATGAAATGCTGTTCATTGTGCATTAAGTGCAACACTTTTATTTCAAAATGTTCGTAATAGTCCGAATTAGGTTTTACTAGAAAAAAAAATTGGAAAAAAATCCCGAAGATGTTCCATTTCGGGAAAAACTGAATGTTCTTTTACGATCGAATTAAAGTTGTCAGGACGATGTCCGTTGGGCCACTTTATTTTTTAAATAACATCACGTTAGTTTCGGACCTCATTCTGGGCTGCCTTTCGAGTATAATGATGGACCCTTTTCTAGTAATGATTACCTACCTACCGATGATTATTACACATTAACACACCTACAATCGGTTTTCGAACGTTTACACTTTACATAATTATGTATGCACCTAAGTAATTCAGATTCAAAGTAATTCTATGATTATGATCGTAATAATATTATGAAGACAGGCCACTGAGGCAATCACGTGCATGTCAGGATTTTAGTAACGTGTCAGTGAATTCAGACGCCAACCAGTAACTGCAGCGTGCGGTTTCATGGTGCTAATTCGCCAATAATAGTAATGATAGAAATTCCATTTCCATAACTTATAAACACTGAAATAATAATTATTAGTGACCATAAACAAAAGACAAAAAAATAGCATTCTTTATTTACAATAACTGTGAAAAATTGCTCTCCCAAAAAAAAAAAAAATGGCGAGACCTTAGACGATTTGGCGTAACAGCAAGAACATAAAAACTACATTATAACAGTCTTTATCGATCAGTCCGTTGACTCCGAGATTTCGACGCACAACATCTGTTCTTCCCACATGTTACCGAAAACATTTTAAAAAATACCTTTAAAAATCACTAGCCATCCTGAAGCGCTTATTCCGGTATCCCAAGATCACTTTATGAGTGCATCGAGACAACAGATGTTCTCCGGGACTTTAAATCGATTTATAATATTAGTTTTATGGCTGTTTATGGTTATTTCGATAAAACACTGAGAAAAAATGGAAAGGGTCGCGGAAGTCCGGTGATTGGAAGTGATATTTGTTGATCGAAAGTGTTGTTTTTGTTTTGTTACAGTTTCTCAGGAACTATTGATGTTAAAATGTTTCTCAGCAATGTAATTTTAGATTATGATGATACAGGTAATATTGATCATATTGTTGTAACATTTGTCTGAATACAATACAACACTTAAGTCATAATAATCTTGGTTCAACCATCGACGAAACCACCTTTGACAAATCAAACTAAATGATATCTTAACCCTACAAAAGCCACATTAGAAACAAAAACAACAAAAACAAAAGCAAATCGTGACACAATTAGAGGAAAAATAAAAATACAAAAATGGAATGCCGCGAACTGACGCGAACACGCAAACTCTCTCGTTCGAAATTCAAATCCCTATGGAGACCTTTTGTTTTTTTACACTCCCAACTTGCTACTTAGCCGTTTCTTTCATTCTTCCTTCTTTAATTAGCAAAAGAATAGGATTGCGTGTTGCTCTTAATTTTTTTAATATAATTACTAAGGTACTCTATAAGACAATGGATAATGCGTTTCGCAATTAATTGTTGGGACATGCAAATTTTTGTAGTCTTTTGTTTATAAATTTAAACTTAGAAAGAATAGGAAGTATTATGAACTAGTTATTTTACCCACGGTTTCCTTTGAGTTTTATGTGCTTACTTTGAATGTAAGTTCATTGTTGCTGATATTTGCATTATGTTTGATGCTTTTATAAATTTTGTTTTTTTAAACTAAATCTGCATTACGGTTTCAACACTTAATTTTTTCTAACTCAACTCCATTCCGCTATCACACATAATGTTCCCTGGATATGTATCCAAAGATAAGTGCACTATTATGTTATTATAGGCATCAAAAGTTGCATCACCAGATGCGAAGTAACGGTGCACGCTGTGCAATACCGCACGTTACCGACTGAAACTGGTTTTGTTTAGCAAAAATATGTAGATGTATAACAAGCTCAAGCTTGGATTTTGTTGCGTGCGGGCATTCGCGACCTTTGCAGCGGTAGGGTTAGCTTGTTTGGACGTTTTATTGATATTTATCTTATTTTTGTTGTAATTTATTGGCGTTGGTAAGGCTGTTAGTGAAAAATTGTAGTAACAAATGCTGTCTAACTTAAAAAAAAAAGATTACCACGTGATTAGGACGTAATGGCAAAACGATACAAAATAGAAGTAGGTTTATCATTTGCTAGGAGCGCGATAAATTTACAAAAGCAAATCAAATTTGAGACTCAATAGATCTAAGAATATCCCAGACGGTTCCAAATAATCGTTCAACCCCCATATTTTTTTTCACTTAATTTAAACTCAAAAGATACTCGAGTTAATTGCTCGCCTCCATTCAAGAATCGAACCGATTTTATAAGAGAAAGGAAAATTTTCTCCATTTTCCCTATTTTTTGGCATCACGGGGGCGTGTTGGACCCATTGTGAAAGGAACGGTGATTAGAATTCAATTTTGGAACAATCGAACGAATGTGTTAAGAATGATGCGGTGCATTTTAATTGGAGAAACGATTTTTGATTCATCGTGATTAATTGCTCGATTTAGAGGACGAATTTATAGCACCATCGCGTTTGAGGGTTAAGGAAAGTCGAAGTGTTTTATTCGAATAGGTACAAGCCTATATTGTTGGTTTATTATCATAAATAAATATTACTTCGGTAAATAATTGCGGTATTCGTATAGTTATGTAAATGCCTACGAATGTAAATATGTATAAAGTAATTAATTATAATAATCACTTAGGAATAGCTGAGATTATTCTATCGAGAAATAAATACATATTATTAGGCTTTAAAAACCATAATTGAAAATTGTAGTTGTGAGCATTTTTATTAGCAAATAGCTGACCGGCGTACCGCCTCAGAATATTTAGAAAAAATAAACCTTCATTTTCCCCATGTTTTAATAGTTATTGAAAGATTTTAATAATTATTCCGCTATTTAGTACGGAGACAAACCCAACAAACCAAAGATAACAAAAATCGGTCCCGCCGTTCTTGAGATATAAATGGTGTAACTAACCCGACTATTTTTAAATTTATATAGATAAAAATAATAATAATCATCATAGAAGGTCAACCAACACTAACCATTACCCAACCCGTTCCCTGCCATATGGTTTATAATTCGTCAAAATTAGGCACGGACGCTTCGGTCAATAATAAAAATTATTTAAAAAAATTAACCCTGCAACTGCAACGACAACACTCGGACACAATGGGGCACAAACGTCCCGGAAGATATTCTTTCCGTACCTGTGAACAAAATAATAGCCTTGCGCCTTATTAGCATAATAATAGTGGTCCGTACTATTATTTTGGCGATATTGGCTAACAAACGCCCATTATGGCCTGGGCAGCTGCAGGCCATTTTTTTGAGGTCATTGTCCATTGGTATTTGGATGCGCTTGATAACAATGTGCGGGTCACAACCCTTTGAGGGTATGACAATAATAATTTTGATTATTACTTTTATAATTAACAAAGGATTGATATATGTCTCACTGGTCTATTGTCCATTTGTGATTGAATGAGAGTCTAAACTATAGTTACTTATATATTTACGTAGTTTCAATCCTTGTGCGGCCATAACGGATCAAAGTCTCTGAATACCTTTTCGCCTACGAGTTTTAGCAATTTCATTCGAGCTGTGCAAACTTTGAATACACAAGGCTAAACTGATGTTAGCCTTAAAACGAGTATTAACATTAAATTAAGAATTACAACTGAGATACTTGTACTATCTTATTAAGTTTTTTTTTTATTAAGGTCAAAATACAAAACGAAACAAAAAGAAATCATAAAAGAAAAAGATTAAAAATACGAGGACAAATCACACGAAATTAATAAAACGGTTCGTTTGTAAACGTTAAAATAATAATTAACAACAACTCTAAAAAAAAGTAATACAGATTGACACACCGGACCCCTCTGTCCATGTATGAAAAACAACAGGTATTCGAAGGGTTAACTTCAAGGGACAAACAATAGAGGAAGACAAAAAATTGGATCAAAGGGTTAATTTGAAACGGAAGATTTATAAACGCGTATTGTGTTTTGTTTTTGGAAGTTCGTTAACGGTCAAGTTTTATTTATAATTTTATGTTTCGAATGAGTACAATTTGAATTTGAAAATTTATTTTAGGTACCGATTCTTAAATGAAGCATTATTACTTAGTTAGAGACTAGTGGCAAAGGCGTCTTCAATTACCTTCCATTTAAGTCTATTGCTGACTAAAGTACTACCTATTCGATTCGATATTCAAATACAAATTTCTACTGATCATGAGAAATTCCGTAGGCAGCGTAGCTCAATAGTGACCAAGCATTATGTAACCAAAAAACCAAGTTCCTATATTATCTATTCAAATTTCATTGACCTATCTATGTCTCCATTTTATCTATCAAACTCCATTTTCATAAATTTATTGCTATTTAGATCAAGCACCAAAAATAAAATCTCTTTTCAACCATTACCCAGATACCAATAAAAAATCTCAGCTACGAAGCTTAAATCGACATTAAAATCCGATTCAACACTGCGACTGCAGATGAATTTTTAAAACGTTCCCAAGTTGGTGGAGACATTTTTTTTTGTGAAAATGTCCAATGTCTCAACGGGGAGGCGGGGGCGAATAAAAATAATTGCCGCCCGGGACTGATGCAAGGCCAACCTCTTACTATTCACACGATCTTAGTTAGTGACAGGGTTGACAAATTTTGGGCAAAGAAAATTGAATAGGTGATGTTTTTGCAGAAAGATCAGGTGCGTAGAACTTGCAACCGGCGTGCGTTTATGACTAGATGTATGAACGTAAACGAGGCAAAAGGAGTATGTAAGGATCGTAGCAAGTGGCTTATGTAAAATAAAATATCGAATGTAAAACATTTTAGAAGTCATGATGATCTTGCTTGATTGATACGCTGAAATCATTATTGTGTCAATACTAACACTTATAAATAACTGTTGTAACGTGAAATAACTTCTTGTTATAAAAGTCTACCATGTAAGGTATTAAAAAGATTGAATGCCATTCCAACGTTAAAGAAACTGTTCCTATCCCTCTTAGTTCACATTTCCTGCTTCCTTGACATTTCATAGAGACGGATAACTTCTTGTTTTCTTAAAAATATGGTTATTTTGTCAGAGCAGAAGGTGGAGTAGTGGTAACAGTTGTAGGTCGTGGGTTGAACCCAAGCAGAGACTTCACTTTCTGTTAATTATTTCATCACCACAGCTCCCAAAACGGTGACGAAAAACATCGTGAGGAAACCGGCATGTCGTAGAACCAAAAAATCGAAGACATGTGGACCCACACAGAAAGAGTAAGAGAGGCCTGTGTCCCAGCAGTGGGAACATTATAGGCTGATTATGGTATTCTGTGTTATTGATGGTTATTTTAAACAGTCATTAGCCTAGATTTACAAAAAAACTCATTAATTACTACAAAATATTAAGATAGAACACACACAGGAAAGTCGTTAGCAACCCTAGCAGAGACTACGCCAACTTGAGGAAAACTTGCCAACTATAAGTTTTGTTCTTTTTGCATTTTTCCCGAGCGCAAAACGTTTGTTTTTTCCTATTTTTCGCTTAACCCGCTCCTCCTCTGGTTGAATCTTTTTACTCGTCGCTGAAACGTGTACCCTTTTCAGGAGTTGCTTGGCTATCTTTCTTAACTTGACTGCTTTGGAATTAGAGCGGCGCGGAGAGGGTTAGGTTTTATTTATTTATTTTTTCTTCTGTTTTTTTTTTGGCCTTGTGGGGTAGTTTTTTTTAAGTTTACTTAGAGACCACGCTCTATACCTATTTTATGTTAGCGGAAAACTCCAAAAACATTTGGAGGTAAAACTACAAAATAAATTCACAATTTAATAATAAAACCTTTAAGTATGATTAACAGTTTAATTTTAAAACAAATCCAATTAGCAGTTCCCAGTTTTTATATCGCAACGAAAAATATGAATAATTGTAGTAATAACAATTTTCAGTTGAATAAACAGGATGTTTTCCTCAAATTAAAACTTATTTTTAGTTGATTGTAAATTACCGCTGGATTCTATGTAACGCAAAATTTAAATGGGCATACCCATTTATAATGAAAATAAATATATAGGTGTAACCTTAGATGGTCGCAAGAGCTACTGCTGAGTATGAGGTCCTGGTTTCGATTCCCAGGTCGGGCAGTCTTATTGGGTTTTTCTATCTAGAATTTCTCAGTAGCAGCCCGGAGATTTTTGTGCCCGGTTGATGGCAATAGGCTCGCCCCCTGTTACTCTGCCTAACCCTTCTGGGATTGCAGTCGTGATGTTATGTTATGTGTTACAGTTCAATAAGTACCTCATAGAGACATGACCAACAAAATGTATTTTTAGTTGCAGGCTGGTGTTTGTGACGGAAAAAAAAAATGGGTGAATGAGAGAATGGTTTCAATAACAAAGAAATCATCATCATTATTCTCCTGCTCTTTTTCCAATTTATTTGGAGACTCCAAATAAATTGGAAAAAGGCCGCATGGATTTTCTTTTTTTCGTCCATCATTCATTTTCTATTCGACGTCATCTTAATAGTAACCCCTTTTTTGTCCATATCATCTTTCACACAGTCCACGCATCTTTGGTATTTCCCTAGTACTATGAGGCTGATAAGATCGCGGTCACTGTCAGACTGCGTAGAAAAGAGAGAGAAGCGCGTTGACACAACGCTGGTAATTTATTGCAAAAAATTAAGCAGTTAGATATTTACAAAAAAAAAACGAGTTACTTTTAGAATAATCTGACAAAAAATCAGAATGATTGCATGTATATTTTAAGTATGATTTTTAATCGTAATTTTTTTTTTTGAGGTATCTTCATGTTTTTTTTCTATATCAGGATATATCCTGAAAAATATCATACATTTTTCTGATTTTGTTCACTGCAGTGGATCATACACTTTTAGGCATTATAAAACTTGCGTTCAGGTCCTGAAGTCCCCTTAAAGACATGGCAAAACAAAGAAATAATAAACAGTTTTCACCTGAAGTCTCCACAGCACTTATTATTCCTTGAAAACTCCTTAAGTTTTTATTTGACCACTGAAGCATTCGCGAGATAGCGGCGCGGTGAAAATTAAAAAAAAAAAAACCTCGAGATAAAAAAGGATTTCTCCTCTCAGTACGAAACTTCGCAACGTGGGAAGCTCAACCCTCGACAAGCACTTTTTATTACTCCTACTAACTTCAGAAATACTTTTAACAGTCTGTTTTTTCTTGAATCGATTACAATTAAAAAGTTACAACTCGATAACAATTCGGAACGGATCTTCGTAACAAAAATGTTTGCATATTGATGTTCTTTCCATTTATTTGCATGACTATTAGTGTTTAGACAAAGGTTTGGCTGTATAACGAGTGCGCTGTTACCTAACGCAGAGATTGAGCTCCAAGTTCATGTAACCAATTCCACCTAAACAATAGTTTAGGCTTTACATTTCAGCTTACACAATCCCTACCTTATTAGCTCAAAATTTATACCGAAACGCGACATACAATATTAAACATTAAATTCAAGTGTACAATGCAGCTAGTTTAAATGTAAAATCCGTTGCCAAAATTATCAGCATAAAACAAAATGGCGGACGATATTCATATTTAACGGACCGTCAATACAATTCCGCCCGACGGACGCAGGTGGAATACTATTATATTTTTTTATGCCCACTGCCCACCCCGAAATAGTTGGGGCGAGGGAGGCAATAGTTGGGTGGGAGTGCGTGACCCGCCCCCCTCGGGCAACCCACCCCCACCGGGTGGGGCTGGGGGCGAGGTTGCACCTCCATGTGTGCACGCAAATTCGAGGCCCAATAATTTAAATTTCGAATAGCAATGATAAATGTTGTATAAATTCACAAACATACCTACCTACATTCTATACAAATGGTTTGAGTTGGTACGCGGTTTGCTCGGTCATTTTGGGTGAATATGTAAAATGTTTAATTGTAGAGGTAATCGGACTTCTGTGCTGCAGCATATTCGTTTTTTTTTTTAAGTAGTCTATAGGCATATCATCCGCTCTGAATGCGTATCTCACTAATACGACGACTTTTTTTAAGTCATCGTTTACAATTTAAAAAAATATAGTTGCATGATAACTTACACTTAGGAAAGTAAACTTACTGAATCACTTGTGACTGTGGCTTCTATTAATATACCTAATACTTAAGTTACAATCATTTCTTTTTCTATAAACAGCAGGTACGTATTACCAAGACCATATCGATATCAAAACGTTTTTAACGAAATAGCAATAAAACATAACCCTCTGCCGCTATTCTTATAAGCAATTGTCAAAAAAAAAACATTAATAACAATAGCAATAAAAACTAATACAACGTCGGCAACAAATTACACATTCGGCAGAGCTAGATAAAGCTTATATCGGCTCGAAATTCTCACTGCAGTATGCATACAACGATGCAGTATAAATTATACCAGTATTACAAACCCTACCCATATCCTTTTCTTGCTCATGCTTTCCAATATGATAAAAAAACGGAACATTTTAGAACGGCGAGATAAAGTTAGCCCGCTGATTAAAATTAATCATATCATACTATCACGCCTGTAATCCTTGTAGGGTAAGGCAGAGATGTATCTACTATAGAAACACCCACATTTCACCAGTATTTTTAAGTACAATGTCGGTAATAGGGGGCGAGCCTATTGCCATCAACCGGTCACAAATCTGACTGCGGGCTGCTACTGAGAAATTCTTGCTGGAAAATCTTTGCCTGACCTGTGAATCGAACCCAGGACCTTATGGTCAGCAGCAGCGCTTGCGATCAATAGTCGCTCATTTTAGAACGAACGTTTTTTGCAGACGCGTGTCACGTCCAGTCGTTGAGCTCTTCAAGTTCTGAGTTAAGCTACACGAAAACTGACAATTGCTTGCACTGACTGTCCTGTCCTGTCAGTTATGACAGGACAGCGGGGCGTCAGCGTACACACTATCAGTAGCGTTATTTACGTTGCTGACAAATTGTTCAAGCATATGAAACAATGCATTAGCAATATCCTTCAAAATCATTTAGAATGTGATTAATTGTGTGTTTCGCAATTAGGGTGTCGGTTCAATCAAATCTCTGTGATTCTTTCCTCAAAAGTACATTTCAGACACTACATGGTCCTCACATGATCCGACCAAGATTTTGTCTCGACTTTGACCCCTGAGTTTGTTTCTCCGTTTATTCTCAGTGTAGTCCGATAGTAAATGTCGACTCCGTCTAGCTTATTTTTTTTATGTGACGTGTAAAAGTGATTCCGATATTCTATTTACAAAACAAACAATTTCATTTCATTATGTTATTTACGTAGACGACGCTGTTATTATGAAACTATATAAGACTAAATACTAACATCATAACTAATGTACACTAATAAACACTAGGTACTGTTAATAATTATAAATATAACTATACAATTTTACAATTAATTGCGAAAGTGAATTTATTTGTTTATTACGCTCTTACACTAAATCGGCTGAATGGATTTGGATGGAATTTGGCACATGGGTAGACCTGCAAACGGACAAGGATACTTTTATACCAATATTTCTTCGGGATTGAGTCTAATGCGAGTGAAACGGAACGCAGATAGTAGGCAATATATGACAATGTCTTAGTAACGTATAATGAAAAAAAAAATGGAGTAAGTATCGGGTTCAGGGGTGTTTTTTTTAGGTTACCGACGAAAAAATTCAAGGCAGCCCGTTCAGAATCATGTACTGAATCCATTGGAATAACTTCTGCGTCGATGTCCCACGCTGTAAACCTGTATCATTCATTTAAAGAAGGATATTAAAATATTTCATAATGGGTAGTTATTAACTTGGGTATTAAGAACTTATTGGAATTATGTAACGTCCAGGTGTCGACGGGTTATGTATAGTTCAGTTAATAACCTGAGCTTTGAGAAAGCTTGAGTGTTTGTTTATTTTTGATTGGATGAAAGGTTAGCAGAGATCTAGGTTATTGAATTATTGTATCGAGACAATAATTAAAAATAATGATGAAGAAAAGTACAGTGACTACTTTTCACATCCAATTTCATTCATCAAGAATCCAATATCTTTATTGATTTAGGTAACTTTATTTAGAAAAAAACAAAGGGTTCATTGTCTTCGTTGCTAGTACCTAGTTGATGAAGCCTGTCCTGTCGAAAATACACCACAATTCCAATTTGCAGCACAGCGAAAAAATAAATTAAAAAAACGCATCAAACAACGCAAAAAATGTCAATCAGAACATCAAAAACTCGCAAATAATTCGCATGCAGTATAAAACGGCGCGAAGTCTGCGTTCCAAATTCAAAAATAAATTGTGCATCGCGCACGCGCCGACCGGCCAACGTGTTTTAAAATCGACGCGCAGCGAGATATGTTTAATTTTAATTTTCGAATCCAGCGCCATATCTATGTTTACTTAGTTCTTTATAGGTATACGTGCATCTGTGTGGGATTGTTGCTGGCGTTAATAATAGTGGACTTTGAGCAAAACGACTAGTCTTTAGGGAAATGTCTCATATAATAGCTCACAAAAATACATACCTATGGTACCTACTTAAGCCTAGTTTACAATGGTGCGACGCGACAGCACGATACAAAGGCAAGTGTGTCGCGCGACGAGCGTTGCCTTGAGTCGCGCTATCGCGTCGCGCCTGTTTGTGGGAGCCTTTAAACGAAAAGACAGAAAGAGGAAAAGAAGTTAGAAGTCATTTCTACTGCGAATTACCTTCTACAGGGTCAAAAACGAAAAAAAATTACAAAAATAAAATACCATAATCGTGTTTTAAGATATTGATACCCATCACGTCTGTGGACTCTGAATTTGAACCTGTGTAACAATATTTTTTCTGGATCTCTGGATTTGCGTCCGAGCCTGTCTCACGAAATCGTCTGATGCAACATATACTATAACTCAATCAATCTGGCACTTTAATCGTTTTGCTCACACTTCTTAACAAGTCTAGTCTTTTAACACAAACACTACTTATTCTAAACGCCTACGACCAGTACTTACATTAATGTCCCTAGGTGTGTGTAATAATCAAACTGTCTATGTGTGTGTAGACAGATGACAGATACATGACATGTCATATTATTAGGTTTTTTTTTTCTGCCTTGATATATCATGTTTCTGCTACAGTTTTTAATGCCCTTTTTGGAGGTGGCCAGTATTAATCTGTCAAATGGTTTTTAGTTCATGCAGCTATGCTCTATATTGGTACTTATGTTAATGTGTGATATAATACTAGCTTCTGCCTGCGGTTTTGCTCACATTCTAGGGAAAAAACTACAAGTATACCTACAGATAAAATTCGTCCTTTAAGTTAATCCCGGTCATAGACAACGTGTGTCCCACATTTCATCAAAATCCGTTCAGAAACATACAAAACGATAATAATATTAGACAGTCTTCAGTAAGAGGTTAGCGATCCATCGTGTCCATAACCATACTTTGAAAACTTAGTGAAGTATAATGTCATAATTTGTTTTCCCATTTACGTACTCACAAGGATTTGCCGACGTCAAAAAAGGACATTAAAAAATACCACAACCAAACTCTTTTATCTTGCAACATTTGTAATCTTTTTTAAAAGCAAAGTTCTTTTTAAAAGACAAATTAAATTAAATTCTCTTAAGTCACGTCCCGAGAGACACGTAGATTTAATCATTATTATTTGAGTTTGTATTTTTTTTTAATTTTTACTTAAAAAAGATAAAGTTTTATACCTTTTTAGTAATGTCTGCAAAGTTTTAAGTAACCTATAATTATTATGTTGCAAAACTTGGCTCTGTAACTGAATTCCTTTGCCTTTGTGAAATGTAAACGAGAATTGTCATGATTGTGTTCTTTTGTTCTTTAAAGTGGTCGCGCATATTTTTTAGCTTTAATACAACAGATTCTAATAGGTATATAATTCTAATTTAGAACAAAACTCCTCTTGTCAGACCAGGTAACTTGTAAATCCGTTTCAGAACCTTAGCTTTTGAACGGGCACAATTACACTAAAATTATTCGTGACTAAACATGAGATCACGACAAAACTGGAAGAAGTTGACAGCTTTCAATTAGCACAGTAGGTATTTAGAGCTGCATGTTTCAAACAGTATTATTTGTTAAAACAGTTTGTTCAATTGTTCAACGAAACCTATTTGATAAAAATGTCTTCCAACATTCTTATTTTAAATGCTAAATAAAAAATGGCCATACCTATTTTAAGTTTAACGCCGTCAGTTTCCATAGAATCACCACTAACGTATAAAATAAGGGTCATTTTAATCATAAATATGACAATAATATTGTTTTATCTCAGTAAATTATAGTATGTATCTCAAAAAGCCAACCCAGGAACAGACTAGCTGTCTACATAAGAATGTTTAATGCCTACGCAGTCAAGTCAAAGGTGGATCGGAGGTACTTTTGTATGTAAATCGAACGCGTAGGCTTCAGGATACCTAGGTCTAGTCTAGGCTTTGTAATACCTGGATTCCAGTTAGCTTTGAAATGTTTTTAGGTTTCTAATTGGGTAGCTGTTTTAGTGTTTTATTTTTAAAATAGAGTGGTCGTTTAATTAGAATGTGAGAAGATTTTTTTTTGTTTTTTGTTAGGTTATTTTGGATAAAACGTCCTTAGGTAAATCCCGTTTGGTTTATTGAATTATGAACTATTATTGACAAATAAATCATACAAAAGAAAGAAAAAAAGGATAGGAAAAAAAAACCTGAAAGAGACAGTAAAAAATATCATACTGAAGGTTCAGGTTAACTGATTTTAATGATGATTCTAAATATTTTTTTGTCTTTTATACACCGCAAAATATTAACGGAAAACCTAATAAACCCACAAATTAACCAACTATAAATCGGTTCACGATCTAAAAGATACCATCCTTTACCATCGCACATCGGCCGAACTGTGCTAAGGTAAGCGCCTTTCCCTTCCATTTATTCATAGTGAAATAACAAAAATAGCTATACTGTTCACTACCAGCATAACTAGACCCAAAGTTAAATTTATTCACGTCGCATTCGAGGGTTAAGTTACACTGGCTGGTTCACGCGTAGGTTGCGCAAGCTGTATACGTTGAAAAATGGCGGCGGAGCCACAATAGTATAGGGAACGGCGAACCCGGAAAACATATTGACCATAGACAAGATTAATCTTTGGTAGGTTTTTTTTTTGCGTGTGGCAATCTATTACGAGTAACAGGACGTTTATGGGAATGTGTTATAGGTAATTAGATGTAAGTTTAAGTAAGTCATTTTTTTTTGTTATTGAGTCTGATTTTGTATGATTTTTCTACGAAATAGGTATACGTTTTCCAATTTTATTTTAATCATAAATTACTTAATTTTAATTTGTGTTTTATTATCTTGGATGCACAAGTTATCTCAAATATAGAGTCCAAAATCAACTTTGAAGATGTGTATTGAACCATTTTTTTTGTTGTTTCTTTTTCAATTAAACTACCTAACTTTTACAAATTGACTGCACAATTAGGATAAATCATTACAAAAGGTATCTTATTAAGTGAATTAATGATATGTAATATCACATACTAGACTACCTACATTTTAATTAGAAATCACTTAGGTAAGCCCTCACCATAGACTACCAGACATAGACAATTCATTTAAAAATACCAATAAACTTTTATAGATGTTTGCCATTACTTAAATGAAAAACTATAAAGCACTCTTATTTATTGCCATTGTAATCGTAGGATTATTATTAAATGTTATAGTAATAATGGTATATCTTTTAGGGCTATTAAAACACTTTCCTTACAAATCTAAAACTAATATACGAAAGAGAAAAGATTTGATTTTTTGTATGTTTGTCTTTAACGGATTTTGATGAAATTTGACACACGTGTAGACCATGATCTGGATAGAAACTGGGTTGTGGATATCAGTTAGGCAGTCGCTCCATGTAGAAAACTGGTATTCCGCTGCATCCGGTTAGACTCTAAGCCGACCTCAACAGATTTGGTAAAAGTCTAGGCAGATTGATTTCTTATCTCGATTTTTTTTTCCCGATATTTCCACGGGATCGAGACGTATGCAGGTAAAGCCGCGGGACGCAGCTCGACTACAGCGTTGTAATTCATGATTAACGTTATGTAATATTTTTTAACGTTTTACACGTTAAAAAGAACACTTTTCTCCGAAGAGCATTTGAATCACCAACTTTTAGCCACAGGATAGATTCAATTCAATATGTTAGATGCTCAATTATCTAATTGATATTATAATAACGTTTGTAGTTTAAAATGAATATAACATTACTAATTAAAACAATTCTATAATTTGTATATATTTAAAGTGGTGATATGGTATTGTTTAAATTTGAGTATTAGCACTCTCTCTTGAATAAATATCTTCAAGCTCACAAAATAAACTTACTAAAACCCACAGGCGCAGAAAAAAAAGATTCCTTACGTTTTTTAAACTTTTGTGGTAACTGCACCTGTGAGAAATCAAACAGAATTTCCATTCATATTAACATTAAAACCATCAATGGACGATTCACACTAGGAACCATGTCACAATTATTCTAACACATACTTGTGTCTCACATATTATAAGTAAGAAATACACATATTTTGCCTCGAGACGACATTGGCATTCGAACCCGTGACCCCATTGGTAGCGGTCGCACCTTTTAGATATTTCATTCTGGTTTATTTTAACTTTTTCGATTATGCTTTGTCATCTATCAATAATTATAACTTCAGTGAGTCTATTGGTTATATATTAACACTTTAACAGGTCAATTTATTTTTTACTATGTTGAAAAGGTCGGTGTATAATACCGGACTACCACTGAGAAGAAACATCGAAATCTCAAGGTTTTTTTTAAAGTCCACCCATTTCTCAAACCGTATATTGAGATTCATTTTATAATAATGATTTCTTGAAATAATTATTCTAAGTTCATGTTTAGAACAAACATTTTTTTTTTACGTTTCGATCTGTTCGTCTGTTTAAATATGTATGCAGTCGTGACAAGTGTTTAACAATAAATTACACAAATTCTAAGGTTAGTCCATAATCCCCATGGTATAACAAATAATCACCACTTAGGAAACTAGAATAACCGTGACACATCGGTGATTACTGACCCCACCTATGTTAAGCTAGGTTTTGTTCCTGGAATACTATCTGAGACCTCGTTTTAGACATTCACTTTTATAATGTGATGAAACGGCAAAAATGTAATACCTACCTACGTAACAAGTACTTATTGCATTGGGTTTAGCAGAGATAAACAACTTTGGAACATTTATGACAAAGTTTCACAATAATTAATCTTGATTCATGAATGCAACATTCATTTTTTAAACTGGTAACATAAAAAGGTAAAATAATCAAATGATCAGAATAACCAATTGTCATTATTGAAGCAGTGCTATTAGCTGTAATGTAACAATTAAAATGAAATCATGTAGGTACCTATTAGATTTACTATAATTAAAATAAAATGAACAATAATAATAAACCCCACCAAAATAATAATGAAAAAAATATTATTTTTGAACAAACTGCTCCTAATTAATAACCCTTAAATTTGAATACACCAAGAAATGATTATTTTCTAAAATAACCAGCAAGGACAGCGCAATCACCAAACACGGGCAATAAAACCTACGAGCCAAAATTTAAATCACTTTTATCAGCTAACTAAACCATACACACTTATAAAATTTACTGGCAATAAATATGGCGATCGGACCGTTACAACCTACACTAGATACACATACATATCTATCTAGTTGCATCTAGGAAATAATTCTACAATAATCTTAGTCCCTCACGCGTATAATATGCACGCATTCTTCCCAGACATGCAAAATTCACATACACCAACAAAGCCCAGGACTCCGTAGACATACGCGTCTCTGTACGAGTAATGCGCCAGTGTGCGTGCGTTCAACGACCTATGCATTTGCTTGCAGTACAGGCTAAAAGTATGCGTTCGTTTTATTATGGTCTTATTTTAAAAATGGAACGCCACGTTTGGTTTCTTTCGCGTTGGGTTAGGTCGCGGTCGTGATTTTTCGGCTTTTTAACAAACGTGCCCAGGCTGGCTGAGATTGTTTCGAATTTCGAACTGGTTTGCGGTTCCGTTGTGTAAGATTACCGTTAGTGTTCGATTTTCGAACGTCGATTGTTCTAATTTTGATGTTTGGTTTAGCTTTAATAGGAGCATATGGTTCAGATCTTTTAGATCGGATCTTAAAAACATTGTTCCCTTTAGTTATAAGGGTCAGATTCATTGTGTTGCGTTAGCTCTCACTCAAATATGACATTATGTGTAAATCTCCAAACAGATAGGCCAAAGTTCAACAAAAACTTAAATCTAGCCTTCTTTACAGGGGAACGCCCATACAAATGTCACCTGCCTGACTGCGGAAGAGCCTTTATCCAGCTCTCGAACCTACAACAGCACCTTAGGAACCATGATGCACAAGTGGAAAGAGCTAAAAACCGGCCTTTTCATTGCAATATTTGTGGGAAGGGCTTTGCAACTGAGAGCAGTTTGAGAACGCACACGGCAAAGGTCAGTATACTTTTTATTTTTGGTGTTTGCTACCTTCTTCAATCCCGCACTTTAGAAATTAACAAGATTTAAAATTGATTGAATGAAGATATTGGAATATCAAGTCTTTGTAAAAAATATCACTATTTTATTTTAGTGATTCACTCAGACATCACGTAATTGTTTCCCCCAACAGAAAAACCTATATTACCTATCTATTGTAAACTAATATATCCTGACAATACTCCCTATCGTAGAGAGGAGGCCTGTGTCCCAGCAGTGGGAACATTATAGGCTGATTATGCTATGACCTGACTATATGAATATACATGATAAAATTCTCGCTTAAAATTACTTGCTGAAACATTTGGCAGTGTTGTACATGTTTTTATTTTATTTTATGAAGTTTTCAAGTTCCCAAAAAACATGGAACTTGTTGTAGTTTTTTTTTTTAATAATTTCAGCATTATACAGTTTATTTCAAAAGTATGAACCAAAGAAATTGGCTATTTAATATTCATTTGCACTTACAAAATCAAAAATTGACTTTTGGCAGTTTTTTTTTTTCAAAATTCCCTTTCGACTGTATATTATTTTAATTGTGTTTTTATTATCAATGTGTCCTAATCTTTGAACTGCTATGCCCGCATCGCCACCGCCGGTGGAACAGGAGCTTCAGCTGCACCTTGGTGTTTTGCAGCAACACGCGGCACTCATGATAGGTGGCGCAACCGCCACTCCCTGCCCAATATGCCACAAAGTAGTGTTCGGAGGCGAAGCCCTAGTAGAACACATGAAGAACACTCACAAGGACCCCAATGCATCCGGCGTTGCGAGTAAGTTTCACAGAGTTCGGCTTTTTCAATATTCGAAGGATTGGTCCGTTTGAAAAAAGAACTCCGTCGATAAAGAAGTTCCTTTTTTGAATTCTCTCGAAATTCGAATGTCAATAACGGCGGTCTGTTTCAGATTCATAAATGGATCGTCATTGACATTCTTGTTTCAATTTGTTGGGTTTAGTTTTAATTTAGATTTTAATTACCTCTTCTATTGCCTACGTATTTTTCAAAATATTAATAAATAAAATGAATGATTTTATTTTAATAATGACATTGTTAAAATAATTTTATTCTAATAATGTATTTTTTACGTTACAATAGGAGAGATATATTAGCATGTAAGTTGTGTCACTGGAAGTTTGTAACTGGTCATCGTAACAGCGCGGTAAGTCGTACTTATCTAACATTATGTTTAAAACGTTATAAAAGCTTCCAGCTGGCACAAAGCCATGAGGGGTGTTGGTTTCAATATCAACGGTATAACAAAAACGTATCGTCTCCATAAATCTTAAACGTTAACTTAATAAATAAGCGCTGAACGCGGTCCGGGGACTAGATGTTATTGCTTTAGCATCATTCTGAGGGTAGTGTGTTTTGCAAACATTTCTTGCTTGTCCCTGGAAATACAAATTCTTCGGATGGCGTTCAGTCTATATTATCATAACATGTTTTGTTTATGTATCTAATGGCAGCGTTTTCCTTGTTTTCTATCGTCAATTCCGTTTCGTTGGCATCCAATGTTCAGTTAATTGGTTTCTGTTTTGGTTTTACGTATTGATTTATTTAAGCTCCATTTTTTTTCGCGTTTTGAGTTTGGTTAGATGAATGTAATTTTAAGTGTTTAGACGGCATTTTGTTGGATGAAAGCCCTTAACGTAATTGTTATGGAGAACCCCGTTCATAACATTATACAAAAATAATTTCAAATAAAAATGATTGACCACAAATAAAATCGAACGCCCAATTTCACAATAAAATGAAATCACCAACAAAGTACAGTCACATCAAAATATCACTAACAATGAAACTAACCTGTTTTTTTTTCTTTTTTCCCTCCCCTAACCTACTAACCCACCTGATCCTGGTGACTAGGCCCTCCAGCCACGTCACCGTACCCAGCACAGGCTAAACCTGTTGATCCTTATATAGCGAAACGACGGACGGCGAACCACCCCTGTCCTGTCTGCGGCAAGCACTACGTGAACGAGGGCTCCCTGAGGAAGCATCTGGCTTGTCACCCGGAGACCCAGCTGACCAGTGGACTAAGGATGTGGCCGTGCTCCGTCTGCCAAGCTGTGTTTACGCATGAAAGTGGTAAGTGGCCCTTGTAACTGCTTCAATCAACTCAGCCAATGCTGGGCATAGGGCACAGGCAGGACCTACGTTTGGTTAATCATATCATCTTTATCGTCAAACGATACATGCCTACTAATGAGAAAAAACAACCCATTGTAAATGTTTAAATAATGACAGACCCTGACAGAATATGTAGTAGACCAATCAAATACGAATAAATGAATTTCTCAAAGTGTCACCATAATACCAAGAGAGACAAGCATTGTACTTAAGCACTTAGTTAATCATTCCGCAGGTATCTGACTGCATATTTGTCTAATATTGACTTCAGGTCGTATCAGTCAAATATGCAAACACCTTGTCGATAACAGCCAGACTATAGTTGTTAAAACTTGACGCGGAGATAAATCACAACACGGACTAAAGCTTGAAATGTTTTTGTACCGGAATCGAATCTCGTTCCCGAAGGACATTTATCATAGATGCCGTGAAGCCGCAGGCATAAGCTAGTTATGAATGTATTAAGCAAACAATGTATTTTCGTGCCCTATTCTTTGTTTCGCTTTCGCGTCCTCTAACCACTACAATAGATGCAGATATAATTGCAACACAGCTACAAATAAATTGTTGTAAAACAAAATTAATACCTTTTTTTTATTTTCTGAATTATTCGACACTCATTTGCTATTGAATATTTCAGGCCTCCTCTCCCACATGGAACACATGAGAATGGAACCGAAACATCAGTTCGCCGCCCAGTACGTACTGTCCAGGGCGGCAGCCGAGCGACGAGAGAGGGACATCATCGCCGCCGTCTCGGCATCAGCTGGAGGGTCCGGCCTCTTGAACCTCGCGCCACCCTCCCCAGCGCACTCAGACTCATCCTCTAACGGACGACTGTCTTCCTCTGCCGGCTCTGAAGCAGGGGCAGCGGTCAACAAACTCACGGACCTACTCAGATCAGCCAATAACGGACACCAAGCATACGGAGACGAAAGAGTCGCAGCCATAGCCGCGGCCGCCGCCAACATGATGGCCCAGCCTGGCGAAGGTGCTAGTGCCGTGCAGGTAGCCGCTGCCAACCTGGTATCCGCGATGAGGCAGCAACTGGCCAGAGAGCCACCTCCAGCTCAACCACCTGCAGAAACACCGCCCGCACCCTCTGAAGCCGCACTGAGAATCCAGCAAGCTGAAGCCCTCTTACGAAGTCAGGCCGAAGCGCTGCGACTTGCCGTCTCCCAAGCTGCTGCGGCGCACGGCAACGAGGCCGCCAGCCCTTTGAGACACAACGGAGGTTTCCCTCCGCAACCGCCGAACGATGGAAGTGGACAGATATCACCTGAACTAGTGGAAGCGTTCAGAATGGCACAAGAGCAGCGACTTGAGCAGGCTCTTAGATTGCATGATCCAAGAATGTTGGGTTTTAACCTGCCGTCGCCGGTGCAACAGGCGGCGCAGCAGGCAGCTCAACAAGCCGCGCAACAAGCGGTGGCTGCTCAGCAGGCGGCTGCACAGCAAGCTGCTCAACAAGCTGCCCAGCAGGTAGCGCAGCATGCAGCCCAGGCCGCGCAACAGGCCGCGCAGCAGGCCGCTCAACAGGCCGTCCAGCAACAACACATGCAAGCCGCACAAGCTGCTCAGGCCGCTCAAGCTGCCCAGCAAGCCGCTCAACAAGCTGTCCACCTTCAGCAAAATCCTCAGCCATGAAAATTCACCTATTACTAATCCGATGCGATTTCGACGCAATACTTGTAATTTAGCTCGTAAAACTTAGTGAAAAATTATAAAAGGGGTATTTCGTATTTTTTGGATGAATAATTATTTCTCGGCCGAAGTTTGTATGAAATCGCCTCTGATTGGTAATTCTTAATTATTTTTTTATTTTACCGAGTTAGTTTTGGACTCTAAAAGTGTTTTTACGTTTCATTTTAGCCGGCAAAAGTATACAATTATGAAAAAAATATAAAGTAATAACATTAACTTAGATAGAACTAACTGTTGTAAATAAGGAAACTTTTAGCGAAAACAAATTTTACTGTAAATAAAATAAAAAAGTACCTAAAATAGTTGAATGAATGAACAAAATGGAACAAAAACTCGCCCGAACAAGTAATTAGATGTAGAGTTACGACAAATAATATTACAGTGCAATCTTCTATTATTTGTTTGGTTATTATTGAGTGTTTTCATTAGAAATATATATATTTATTTTTATTAGCTTTACCACAGAGCAGTGAATTTCTTAGCTTAGTACAAACTTTTGGATGTGCCAAACAGGTTTAAGCTCGTTTTTATCGCATTTAGCGACGGTTTATTGCAATATATTTAGTTGCATTATGTTTCCATAGCATATTTTTAGTACTATTATTAAATTATTAATAATTATTTTTATTAATCTTTTCACGCAATAACACGTCTTATGCTAGTCACGTTTTGAACGCACAAAATAATCCTATTTAACAAAAAAATCAAAATTATTTTACTTTTATTTTCATTTCAAATAAAATCTTATTTCTTGGCGTATTTTATTTTAAAATGCCATATTAGATAATAATTATGTAAATACCGTAGCACTTTACGTAAATGTTGATGCTTTTGTTTTATATGACTTAAAAATAACAGTTTATTTTAACATTATACGATTATTTTTACTGGAAAATAATTATTTACAAAATTATTTGTATAGTTGTATATTTATATTATATAAAACAATATTGATTATTTTTTCAGAAGACTGCCGTTACTTATCTTTTTGTAAATAAATCAAAATGGAATTGTAATTGATAAATAAAAAATAGCGATTTTTCACTGAACTTACAGTCAACAGGACAATATAGGACAATTATTGATAATTGAACTAAACGTCGAAGTAAAATAAAAGTAAGATCCAATAGTAACTTTCGACGACAATAACCTTGAGTAGACAACATAAAACACAAGACATTATTTTCATCACGGATGTTCACACAGCCCAAATAATTACATTTATTATTTTAATTTTAAAAATAAGCATAATAAAACAGCAATAGCCCAGAAATCATTTCAAAATGATTAATAGTTGCACTCTGCAATTATAAAATCATTATCAATAAACTTAATAATGCATACAGTTGCCGCAATAGATTTATAGTTCACGATTGCAAAACATCCCCCAATTCTGAAAAAATATGGGGGATTTCTTGCAATTTCAAATTTAAGAGAATGTCAAGTGTTGCCGAATATCAATTCTTTTTAATATTATCATATTGTAATAAGCGACAATTTATGTGAACTAAATGAATATATTTTATTTTGTTCATACAAGTTGTATACATACGTATAATCGTAACATAGGTAAGGTAAAAATAAGCTGATTTTAATGTACGTAATTATTTCATTCTTGAATTAATATTGGTATTTTCGTGCAGTAATCTACACTCCATCAAAAAGTGTAGAACGTTACTGCTGCGTTATATCAATGTAAATAGGAAAAAAAAACAATGCAATAGCCCAAAAATCATTTTTTATTTCCTTGTTCCTATTTTTGAAGAAGAAAGGTGGTTTTATTGAAAAATGTTTTTTTTTTACTTAATTTCAGTTACGAAATACACAACTTTTCGGCGAAGATTTATTTATTGTTTTGGTGCGGACAGGCAAGTTACATCGAGACGCGAATGGTTACCCGATACAGTTTAAATATGTTTTCTAGGAAACGTGAGTAAAAATTCAATTATATTGGACGTGAAAACTATTTTGACTGATAAAAACCAAAAATATGATAATCGCAATAAAATTCCAAGTGAACGGATCGCTATTTATGTAAAAATGTCCTCATAAATTTAATATATAAATTAATTAATATAACAACAAAAGAAGTTCCTATGAATATTGTATAAAAGGTATTGTTTTAAATTTAGGTCTTAGTAGAAGGAAAAATTTATGAACGTTTGGTATTTTTAAAGTTATAATTAATGAACCATCATGTTAGGGAACTTAACTCGGAGGGTACCGAGTTGTACAAAAATAAAAAAAGCACGGATCGTGAATCCTAACATTAGAGTTTTAGATCAAAAGTTACGTTTCCAAGAAAGTGTTCATGTCGCATTGTGGTTCACATTTTTGTGCGGCGTACTTTCATTGTAATAATATTTGTAAAAAAAAACTATTCAAGTGGTATTTTCGAGACGGTAAAATTTAATTATAAGAAATTTTTGATTAAGACACAAAAATAAAATGAAACATAGTGTTTAGGGATTTACGCCACACAAAAATGTTAATGAAAACGTATTTTCTGTGATCATCGAAGTGGAATAGTTATAACAGATCGTGTCTGCGAGTTGTCAGAGGTTACTTTTAAGTTTTCGACGGTGAATTTTTTTAACGTTATTACGAAAACAGGTAAAAAATGATTT
Source organism: Dasypolia templi (assembly GCA_963555695.1). Taxonomy (NCBI): domain Eukaryota; kingdom Metazoa; phylum Arthropoda; class Insecta; order Lepidoptera; family Noctuidae; genus Dasypolia; species Dasypolia templi. The sequence goes on along the minus strand of OY743162.1, from coordinate 5,823,091 downwards.
TCTACATTTATTTTATGACGAAAAAATTCAGTAGTTATGCAGTGTACATTAAATATAATGCCTAATTAACAATAACGGCGATGTACTGGATCGCCGAAACGGGAGTCAAAGAATATTACATTTGTTCACAATTGTAATATTTTTGACTGTTGTTAGTATCAATAGTACTGGATTCAGTTAATGTCATTTCACGTGCAGAGATTAGTCTGCATGAATCTCAATGTTTAAAATGCGCTGTCAGTTTTATCCATGGATACGACGCCTTACAATGTTGTAGTTTAATTGGCTATTAATTAATTATAAAGTTACATTATTGCGTTATTTAATTGTTTTGTTACTAGAAAAATTCGTTGACTAACGTTTTTTGTGTCGCTTTTTTAATGTCCGTTAAAGTTGACATCGTTGATTGTTTTTCTTCGGGCACTAAAAAGTGATTAGTAAGTACTTACAAACTGTTCTTTCATCTGAATATCGAAATCGCGACCTACAACATGCGATTACATTACATTTTTTATTTCAAAGTTAAGGTAAAAATATTAACAGCTGCTGCTCTATTGAAATTTTTGAACTTTCGAAAATTGTTGCTTTAAAATAACATAATAGCTAACATTTTGTATCCTTTTATAAAATGCAACGTTTAGATTGATGCCAAATAAACTTCATGATTTGGGTAAAAGTAAACGTCTTTAGCTGTTTGAGTGTAAAATTAACAATTGAATGGTCGTCACATTTATGAAAAAATAAATTAAACAGTTTGAAATTCTGGAAGAAAAAATAAACCAAAAGTGAGTGATGCATTTTCTACGAGGAAAACAAAAATGTTGCTTCTGAAACTTGCCAGCTGCCAACAGCTGATAATATTTTTCAAAATTGTTAAGTTTTTAAACAATGAATTGCTGTTGATTTGAATTAAACATCCTTATTGACCGTTAAAGTTATTTAATTTGTCGCTTGTTCGTTTACGTGGTTTGTATTTCAGCTTGTTTTATGACATATTTAGCTAAATATACATCATTAATCATATAATTAAGTGTAGTCAGGATAGCCAGGTTTTCAATTTAACTCACAATAGTAGTCGTATATCTTAATGTATCGTAAGTTAGCATAATTAATGTAATGTAATACCAGAAACTAATTATAAATAAACATTTAAAAATGTTTATTTATAAATGGCTGAAAATAATAATATAAAATAAGCACGAAAGATGCGTTTTTTATATTATACCGTAGTAAACAACGAATAAAAAAAACAAATAAAAACAAAAAAATATCAGTGTACTTAAACGTACTTAAATGTCATAGATAATGGAATTTATTATTGGTGTTCTTACGGGAACTTATTACAAAACCCGTTCTTGCGTCGTATCCATTTTAGTAAACATATTTTTAAGAAAAAATATGCAATCATCTATAATTTTCGGATGGTCGTTTTACATAAGTAATGGTGTTAATTTAAAGCCAGATTACAAAAAAAAAAACAAAAATCAAATCTTTATATTTAAAAAAATGGGTAAACAATTTAAATGGGCTTCAATTTAGGGGTAACTTTGATAAATCAACCACTGACAGCGCATTTATTTTTGTCTATTTTAACGTATTGCCTAGCCTCTATAATGTCACATAGGGCATTTGCGTTGTTACAAACGTTTTGTTAAATTATCGTTAACATTACTCTGTTTTTCGCAAAACTTACCCAATTGGTGTAATTCTAGTCTTATCTTTTTTATCCTTAAATAATGTCGTGATTGATCAAAAAATGTTGTTGTAGGTACGTTTTTGGAAACAGTAAATTGTAAAAATTAAAATTAAAACTTGTATAAACCAAAATTATTGTAACTACAATTTAATTCGGCGTAAAAATTGTAAAATTCAGAATGTTTAGACGTTAGAATAAAAATTACTGATTAGGTAGAAGTCAAAATTCGTGTTTGGCATGCTGTATTTAAACGTAAAAAGGTAAAAATTAAACAAAATTGTAAATAAACTTTAGAAATGTGATGTGACGATATTACTGTACCTAATCGATGTTTAGGCGAATAAACATACTGTTGGATATTTCTTATCTCTTAAGTAACGAGTGTTCACGACAGATAATTTTTGTTTAATTATTTCTTAGTTTTTGTTTTATTTTTATCATTATTTCTCGTGTATAGAGTTGTACCCTATAATTTTAAGTTTAATAATTATTAAAAATTATTAATATAAAATGATGCCATGTTTTAAGTAATTATTTTAGATTTACTCGATGTGTTTATTAAATATTATATTTTTTATAAAAGTTATTATTTTTTTGTACTCGATATTTAGTCAAAATAAGAACTGCTATGTAATTTATAGTTAAGTTTAGCGTTGTTATGTTAAGCAATATTTTTTAGTTATTACATTTTATTGAACAAATTTAATTAACCCATTAATTTAACTGTGAAAAAATTTAATTTTAACAACGGAAAATGCTTACTGTGTCATTAAATTGAGAATAGTGACTATTATTGCCGAAACGGTTAGCTATAATTATTTTAAAAAATAAAAAGGATGATTCATAGGTGCGTTTTTCTTTATAAATCCCATTACCTACTTAATAGTTAATTTGTTTTTTAAAGTTTTATTTTAAGCATTTATTTGTTTCGTAATGACTTATGGACTGAGCTTCTACTTCGAAATAATATGTAAAGATATAAGATAATATCCCTTAATGGCATAATAAAGTTAAAACAATCTTACGCAACACGAAAACATAATACATATCTTATTTAAAATACACATAGCGCCATCTGCTGTTGAGTAGTCGAACTAAAACTAAAAAATGACAATCTCGTAAGGTTCTTGTTGGATAAAAATTTTACTCGAAAGGATTTTCAACACAATATACTAACGGTAAACCTAAACTACTATACCACCAAGAAAGAGGTATACAAGAGAACAATCCAGTTTCAGCCGTCATCATAAACCTATATTTTTTCTAAACTATTGGCGACTGCCTATCTGACCTTCACTACACAGATACTGGGTCACCATCATCATTTCAACTCAGAATCACCCACTACTGGGTACAAGCCTTCCCATTTTTCTTCCATACTTTCCGGTTAAGGGCGTCCCTCATCCAGGTGTTTCCCACAACTTAACTGTAGCTGCAACTTTAGAGTAAGGGGGTACTTACCTAACATAGTAAGACTGTCAAAGATCTAGAAATGTCTTAATCCAGAATTAATGAAACCAGCTTATGTGGGAAGCGCCAGTTTGCCCACGAATTTCAAATTTTCTTACGTCAACTTGTAGGTCGTTACATGTATGTCCTTACAGAATTATATTAATTAAAATCATCAACACAACCCTCTAAGCTCATATATCTATTCCTATTGACTAATATTTTTTGGAATTGTCATTCAATAGGATTATATGTGATGCTAACCTGCACCCTAATTACATAACAAACGATCACTTTCAATGTGAATCATTTTGAAGGATATTGCTTCTTAAAATTCAAACATTAGGTGTTATGTTCGAAAAAATTGTTGAATGTTGTTGAACCGTCAAAATGAAACCCATTGCTACTGATAGTGTGTTAGGTACGCAATTATCCCTGCTGGGTTAGGAACATTTAATCTTTTATGAGGCTACCCTTCAAACTGAAACATAGCAATGCTTGTTGGCGAGAGAATTTGGCAATATTGTGGTAGTACTTCGTTAGACGAGCTCTTCTGCAACCCATTATAAACATACACTCAACAACTTTTAATGGGGAAGCGCTAGTGTATTTCAGGTTGTCTTAGGATTTAAAATAAATCTGAACTTTATTAGTCTGCCATCTGTAATTAATTATTAAAACTAATAAAGTAAGTGTTTGGTGCAGTGTAGTAAAATTTAAACAAGCGCCATCTAGTTAAAATTATTAGCACTGCTTATGTAAAGCGTCAAGTTTTGTCTGTACGTTCATCCAAACAGTCCTTGAAAAAGGCGCCATCTATTCAATCGGCTTAGTACTAGTATCAACATGACTTTACAGCGCCATCTGTAAGAATTATTTAGTACAATAACTCTAGACACTAGTTGAATACACCTACTCGGTATCCGTTGCAATCATGATGTTTCAGTTGTTCTCAATAGTTTATCTACGAATTTAAAGATGACGCTGTGAGCAGTTTTGTTGATTTTAAATTATTTCTGTCCGAATTATTTTAATTTCAAAATATTTTAATGTGCTATCTTTTGGATATCTAGAAATATACAACTCAATGTACTAAATGAAAGTAAAGTTCCTGCCTTCTCAACAGACTCATATTTCATCCATTATTTTCTGTCCTAAGTTCAAGAGGTGCTATTTTGGAATCCAAAGGATTGAAGACAAATCGCGCAACACCAACAGCATTCCTACCATTCAACAAAGGGTCAGGGGAGGGTTTAAACTCTTTAGATACCTAGGTGATAGATACATCATAGGTATATTTAGTGCACACAAAAAAAGTTACGTGACATACAAAGTCAAAGTCAAAGCATTTATTTCAAATAGGCCCATCAAAAGGCACTTTGATCGTCAACATTTACATTAAAAATAGAACTGATTCTTCACTTCCAAAAGGTAGTTTCGTATGGCGAAGAAAGGGTAAGAAACTCCACCGTTACTCTTTAAAAATGTTTACAGTATTTTGTATACATTAATTATATTTTTATATGTGAAGACGATGCACCAAGAATAAAAATACCATACCACAATTGGTAAAAGAATTATAATCATAATCATTTATTTGTCAGAATATGGTACATTATGGTCTTAAGATTAGTCAATGGTACCATCACATTCTGCCAAGTGTGGCATGCAAATATTGGGTACATATATTACAAAACAGATATTATTATGGTTAGTCTTCACATTAATAATATTGATCTCTTAATTACGAGTTAGAATTACAATTAACATGTTTAAGATATGTCGGTTAGAAATAATAACACATACAATTTATTAAGGATGTCAAAAATATCAATAAATGTCATAGTATCAAAGAGTAAAATGTCAAAGTATAAAAGATTACAAGTAGGATGTCAAAGTATCATTCAAAAAGTCGTTTAAATTATAATAACATTTAATACATAGCAAGTCTTTAAGTTTATTTTCAAATCCATTTAAATTTAACTCTTTGATAGTTTTTGAAATTTTGTTATAAACTTGCGGGGCCATGCAGAATATGCTTTTCCACATTGCCCTAATGTGGAAAAGCATATGTTTTGGCTCTCCGTCCGCGTAACATATCATTCCGCCTGTCACGTTTAACAGTATCTGAAAGATGAGGAAACAAATGTGAGTTCAACTTGATAAATAAGGCAGTTTCATAGATATACAGCGCCGGTAGTGTCAGAAATCTGTACTTTTTAAAATATGTTTTACAACTGTCCGTTACTGGTAGTCCAAACATGGCTTTTATGGATCACTTTTTCGCTTTAAAAGCGGCTTCTATGATTGCAGAGTTACCCCAAAATATAATACCGTATCTACTAATTTTCCTACATAACTTCAATGTGATCCTTCCAGTTGAGCTGCCTGTCAATAGTCAAGGCTAGAAATTTTGCACTATCTACTCCGTACCATTTTTGAACTGAGCTTTTTATTGCCAAAGTGCATTATTTGAGTTTTTCCAAGATTTTTAAATTATTAATATTAAGTCAAGAAATTAAAGAATTGACCGCGTTAGCGACATCAAGTTCATATGATTCAGATGTATTGCTGTTTATCGTACTATCGTCAGCTAAGAGTGTTATGGGGAAATCTATGGCATTGGGCAGGTCATTTATATAAATCAAGAACAGTAAGGGACCCAATACACTGCCCTGAGGTACTCCAAAATATACTGTGCGTTCTTTGGACAGGTATGTAACTTCTTCTTTAGTCTTTAAATTTAAGTCTGTTATAGCAGTAAATTGTTTCCTTTTTGATAGGTAAGTGCATAATAAGTCCAGAATATTACCTCTTCAGGGATGGCGAACCTCTATACATCTACTTGCCATTTTTTCCAAATAAATATTGAATGTGGCCATGACGTGTGATCAAATAATCTTGACTTAGTGACTACTGGAAACAATACTAATGTGTTTTTATGGCGGCAATAGAAATACACACTCTGTGAAAATTTCGACTATCTACTTATTATGGTTCGTTAGATACATACCGCTGGCAGACAGACGGACGGAAAAACAGCGGAAGCTTAGTAAAAGAGTTCCGTTAGCACCCATTGGGTACGAAACCCATAAAAATGTATACCTCCTTTCACAACAATAGGTACTCTTTATTTGCAACTATATTGTACTGCCACAATAATAGCTATGTGATTGTACGGTAATGTTACAATTAATATTTTTATTATTATTTAAATGAAATAACAAATAAGTGCATCTTTTGCTGTTGCAAACTAGATGACTTGGGTATCTAAATTCTTGAAACGATGCCGTGCCCAAGTTATTTTGTAACGTGCCACCAATGGCACGCCTGCCATTGGTTCACCTTCCCTGTCTTAAACAAACTTGACTCGGAGTCAAGTTTGTTTCTTATTGTTAATGTTATTGTCAACACAGTCAAAAGCTTGCGTCATATCACAATACACAGCACAAATAGGTGCCTTATTATAAATATAGTCATAATTTTATTTAAAAAGTCATAAATAGCCTTATTCATTGTCATATTCTTCCGAAAACCTTTTTGCTCGCTACAGAGAATCATTCGTTTTTCTAAGTATGCATATAATAAAATTCATAATAAATATATTTCTCATACATTTTCGAGAAAATTGGCAAAAGGGCAATAGGTCTATAATTTTTGCATTAGCTGTTTTGTGTTGTGTTAACATGTTTTATAATCCTAGTTGAAATTTCGTCATACCCTACGCCAGCGGTACTCTAAGTGTGTTCCGCGAAACCCTAGGGTTCCGCGATACCCCTGTAGGGGTTCCGCAAGAATTTAGAAAAAAAAACACCTCTCTCTGGTCACTGGTCGAACGTTTTGACTCCGCCCGTCGCGCGTATACTTGTGAGCGCGCAGTCCCTTTCATAAAAGCCGCCTCTAAATTAGACGCTCTATCTTCAAACACATTATAGTCGAGATTGTTTACAACGCATTTTTTTTGTATTTCTATTTTTATTTCCGCTTTTTGTTTATCAAAGGCCTCGAGTATTTTTGAGAATGTTCGAGTTCGAGTCTAGGACTAAGTATAAAAGCGGCGATCGCGCGTCGCGCCTAGTTATAGTCCGGTTAAGTAGTCACGACCTCTCATGCCATACAAAAAAAAAAAGTCACGCCTCGTCAGTCAGTTGACGATTAGCGTTCGGAGCGATAAGTTCCTACCTACCTACTTACAAGCTGGCTAAACTTTCTATGGACTAAACTTTTTCTCATAAACGCAGTTATGATTGTGCATTATTTTGACCCCACCATCCTGACGTGTAACATTATTAATAAAGAAGAATGGAACGTTGGCTTAAAGGCGTTAAACGTGTTGCAACAACATCTTCTAATGACGCTGACTGTTCAAAAACAGTACGCGCGGAGAATACAGCAATTGCCGATCCAGACGATGATGCCACGACGTCAAGCTCCACGGTTTCAAAGACGAAAAAAAGGAAGTATGATGAATCATATATCAGTTTCGGATTTGTTGATTCCAACGGCTCACCTCTCTGCATGTTATGTAGTAAACTGCTTCCTAATAGTTCCATGGCACCTGCCAAATTGCGCAGACATTTAGAAAACTGAGTCTAAAGACAAGAATATATAATTTTTTGTTCGTAAAAAAGAACAGTTATTGGAAAGTCAAAAAAATATGATGTATGTAACACAAACTATCAATGAAAAGGCCACGGAGGCATCATATTTAGTTAGCTATCGCATTGCACAAGCAGGTGAAGCGCACACTATCGCTGAGAATTTAATAAAGCCATGTGTGTTAGACATAACAAAATGTATGCTCGATGAAAAATCTGCAAAGCATCTTTCTACTGTACTGCTATCAAACGATACTGTTTCACGGCGAATCCATGATCTGGCAAGCTACGTCAAACAAGAACTAGTTGCACGTCTACAAAAAAAAAACGATTCGCCTTGCAAATGGATGAGTCAACTGATGTCACTGGTCTGGCTATCTTGCTGGTTATCGTGAGATATCCATATGAACGTTCTTTTGAAGAAGACTTGCTTATGTGTTCACCGCTGCCCACAAACACTACCGGGGAAGAAATTTTTAATAAAATAAACATATTTTTAAAGAAAATAATCTTAGTTGGAACTATTGCATTGACATTTGTACAGATGGGGCCAAGGCGATGACAGGTAAAACAGCAGGAGCAGTATCACGAATAAAAAGTAAAGCGCCTAATTGTAGTTCCAGCCATTGTATTCTGCATAGAAAAGCACTTGTGATGAAGCAAATGCCGTCAAATCTAAAATTAGTTATGGATGAAGCGGTAAAAATAATTAATTTTATCAAATCACGACCACTACAATCCCGATTGTTCTCATTACTGTGTGGAGATTATGGCAGCAAACATAAAACACTGCTGCTCCATACAGGTAAAACTTTAACAAGGCTATTTGAACTTAGAGCCGAGTTATAAATGTTTCATTCAGCAGAAACAGTTTCTTTTAATTTGAAAGACCGTTTGTATTATAAAACTTGGTTGTTCCGATTATCTTTTGTGGCGGATATCTTTCAAAAACTGAACGAATTGAATTTATCATTGCAAGGTAAACAGACAACAGTGTTCCAGGCCTTTGACAAAATAACTGCCTTCAAAACAAAATTAGATTTTTGGATTATTTGCGTTGTAAGAGAGAAATAGAAAGCTTTACGTCACTCAGTGAGTTTGTTAGCGATTACGACTCAGAAATGTTTCAAGATGATATGCTTGAAGAATTGTACCAAAATCTCACTTCGATGCGCGCATCTTTTGAAAAGTATTTTCCCGAAGAACAGAATACAAAAATGAAGCTGAATACATGGATTCATAATCCTTTTTTACCCAACTTGCAAAAGCCCGAAAGTTTGTCAAACGAGATATATGAATCTCTTTTAGAAATGTCATCAGACACAAGTATGGAGTCACTGTTCAAAACGACGCCTCTCAACGATTTTTGGTGCAGAATCCGTGATGAATATCCAATGCTTGGCAGAATGGCTCTGAATATTATTCTCCCATTCCCAACAACATATTTGTGCAAAACAGGATTCTCAACCTATGCAGCCACGAAAACAAAATATCGCAATAGACTGGACGCCGAACCTGATATGAGACTTCAAATGTTTTCTATCAAACCTGATATCAACCAATTGATGAAAAATAAAAAACAGTTTCATACCTCCCAGTAGTAGTAGTTAAGATTTTTTCATGTTTAATATCTTCTATTATTGTACTTGCCATGTGGTAAAGTAAGTAATAATTAGTAACTGTTACATTGTACTTTTATTATGCTTATATAATAAAGAATAAACTTTTAAAAACTATTGTTTTATTGTAGGGTTCCGTCAAGTATTTTGCTTGTCAAAAGGGTTCCGTGACCAAAAAAGTTTGAGAACCGCTGCCCTACGCTATTTGTGTTTTAAGACCTTTTATAATGTTAAATATTTGTGTCGGCTGACATGGAGCCATGAACATTGACTTTTGTTTATTTAAAATATACGCACTCGATCTTTTACCTGCTCCAGGTATTGGCTTAATTTTTTCAACGAACTAATCAATTAATAAAGCAAAGGTTGATAAATTAATCACGTAATAGGTTCATTGTGCTCACATATTTACAAACATTGTAAAAATATATGATTTTCCTAAAATATTAACTAGGAATTGGTCAGTGTGTGAGTAAAGTAAAAATAACAAATTATACAATACAATAAGCAACTAGTATGATTTTGTCTAGCCTCTAGATTGTCCTATGGAGCAGGACCAGCATGTTTCCAAGCATTCTTATCTAGAATATAATCCTCTAATTTGTAATATGCTTGTTTACAAAGTGTTTTTTTAACACGAGTTTTAAACTTTCTTTCATTTAAATACAAAAGCACAATTAAATAATAATAAGTAGGTACATTTAATATTTATCTAAAAAATACATGGAAACAATAAAAAAGTACATTTTATAGAAAAAAACTGGCGCCATACTAAAGCTACATGAATTCAAAATAAAGAACAAACAAAGTGACTTTTGTTTCAGCCAAAGATCCACGAATGAGGATCCACGGAGTGGTCTCGATATGTAAAGATTTGGTCCGTGGATGGCTAGCTCGACAGTGTAAGAACAGATTGTTCTTGTACCATCTGACAATTATAAAAAAAATTTGGAATTATTTAGTCACGAGCCTCTCTTAGAACACAGGGAAATAAAATGTATCAAAATATGATATGGAGACGCACAAGAAGTACTAACCTAACGGCTTATCAATAAATAGGACTTTCAAAACTATAACACTGACAGTACACGTACCTACTACTAGTAGTGCAGTCTATGGCCTCCAATCTAAGATGGACTAAAATTATTGCCACCAACTGCATCAAACTGCTTGAAAAGTGATCTTCGCTCAAAACATTGTGCTGGGTTTTTCAATTTTTCATCAAAATAAGTATATATAAATTTTCTATAGGAATTTTGGATAGGCAAGGCAGAATATTAATGAAGCTTGTAGTCCTCTTAGTCAGTTGAATTCGTATTTTTTATGGTCTAACGAATGCAACTTAGTGTGATCATTAGCAAAAAATAAAACAAGTTCTTATTCATGAGAAACTTTAAGGCGCCGATTAACAAGAAGCGAGTAGGGCTAGTTACAAAGAACGAGTTGGCGAGCAACGAGTAGCGAGAGGGCGACGGCGACGAGCGATTACTACAGCGACTCTTTTTTTTTTTTTTTTTTGTGAATGGCATCTCGTAGTTGACCTTGAGAGGTCGTGACTACTTAACCGGACTATCCTGTGGCTGCCTTAAGCGGACTCAAAGCCTCCAGCCAGGGGCGTAAAACTACTTATATTATTAAGCGAACGCTCGCTAAGGGCACCCCCTGTGGGGTACGGACCTCGGCTTAGGGCGTCGCTGACGGGAGGACAGCAAGATGGGACAGGCTGGATCAAGTATTGATTATTATTAATCGGGGAATTTAAAGCTACAGGCTCAGCTACGGCGCGGGCTGGCACTTCGTCGAGCAAGGGTCGGGGGGGACAATTACGTCGGGATCTTCGCGAGGAACCTCGGCGGCGAGGTCGGAATGTCGGTCTGTGTTTGTGCACTGTACTGGTGGCCCTACTGCTCTCCTGAATGAGAGTTATGTGGTCATCGGGATCGGTGAGGACATGCTTGGGACGGCGGACATGACTAATGGAGGAGGGAATATAACTAGCGGCTTTTACAACCAGAGGGTTGCGGTGATTCGCGGCGGTCTCGAAGAAACGCTTTGAAATGCGTTTCATGAACTGACGGATAGTGGGAATCCTGAGGTCTACGTGGAGGATTTCGTTGCGAACGTACCAGGGGGAGCCTGTTATCCTACGGAGGAACTTGTTCTGGAGGGTCTGCATTCTATTGAAGCGAACGGGCTTGGCGTGTGCGAAGACTGCACTGGCGTAGGTCATGATCGGGCGGAATACAGCGACTCCATACATTGTATGCTTAAGTACCTACTAAGCGTGAGTCTCGCAGCGAGTGTTCTGCCCGCGAGCGTCTAATATGCACCAGTACGCCAAACTTAACGAAAAAAAAACTGGCGTTCCACAGTGTCATACGTTTGAACAGCGCCTTAAACTTCTTTGTTCAACTTCCGGGTTCGAAACTTGGCACGGAAAATTTAATTCCCGTGACAATTAAAAATACAGGTCGGTATTTTTATACGATAGCGAGATCTCTGGCTACTCCAGTTAAGTACAAAGAAAACGGACCGACAATGTATAGCGGAGTAACTGATGTAGTATCGACCATAGCGTTACCAACGAAGCGTGGTAATTATTATAATATTAAATACATCACTTGTGTTTGCAAAAAAACTGCGCTGATATACATTGAGACTTGAGACTTGCCTCGGTGTGAATATGAGGTAGTATAGAGTGGCTATGCTGTCACAAAATCTTTGTGTATGATCATTTCTTCTCCGCTTATTTTCAGTTCTTGATGGCATAAAAATATTAGGTCTTTACGAATAAAGTTGCCGTTTTACGGTACTGCCCATTTGAAATGTAATTTATTAATGGCTTGCAATACATTCTAAATTCAAATAAATTTAATTAAAAAGTATGCAAATTCCAATCTGTATTTTTTACATCAATATGGACACAATAGTGTCCATATTGATGTAATAAAAAACAACGAGTAATAAAAAAACGAGTAATTATGGGATACGAGTTCCGTCGCGGTAGCAATGCCGCACAAACGGCTTGCAACATTAATAACGTGTACGGAGTGAACACTACAAACGCACGACTCGTTATTGGTTAATCGTCCCTGCTGCTTCTAAACAACAACGCTCGACCTCATACGGCACAACAGACGGTCTGTAAGGTACAACCCTTGCTGGGTTTGATGTTTTGCATCATCCGCCGTACTCACCAGACCTTGCGCCGACCGACATCTACTTTTTCCAAAACTTCTTGCCAGGGAAAAAATTCAATATCCGAGAGGCAGTACAAAATGCATTTAAAGAATTTGGTTGGCGGGGTACACCTGATTTCTTCAAGAAAGGCATTGAAATATTATCACTGCGCTGGCAGAGATGCATCGCTAGCATGGGTGCATTCCAATTGCACGCCATTCAATTGTGTTCTCGGCAATTCTCATCCAGATGCTAGCCTGAGGACGTTCTAACTTACGTTTACTAATTTGCGGTCTCAACTCAAGAACTACCTCAACTTCAGTGGTAACTTCAATTTTTTTTTCTATAAGCGGTGGTTGACAATAGCCGCGTAAATATTTGTTTTTTTAGAAAGCCGTGAGCTCGTTTGTGTGTCTGTATATGCCTTTATTTAATGTATTTTTTTGTTTTATGTATCTTTTTTAATGGATCATGTGGTAGATTTTATTTATTTACTTAACTAGCCGTTTCATTTTCAAAGCCATGTCCACACAACGCTGCCGAGACGCAATGCTCGCGTGTTTCGCTTATCACAAAGAATACGTTAACTGCACTTTTTCTACTCCAACTTTTTCACATCGGCGATATGTAATTTTCATTCCTCGATGCCACTTTTTCACCGCACAGGGGCGCCTAACTCGATATTTTTTTGAACCTGCGTCTTTTTTATTTTGACACTACGATTATTTCTTTTTGCAATGCTGAATCGAGTGTCGTTTTTGTGTGTGGTGTAGGAACCACAATGTCTATGATTTGATAATGATGTGTTTACATTTTTTCCGCATTCATCGCTTAGTTTTTAGTGTATGAATGTTGTTTTTAATGTGGTTTCACGTGACAATTGGGTGTTTAGCGTTATTCATTTGTATTTGCGGTTTGTGGTAATTTGTAAGTGACACTTGTTCAACTGTTAATTTTTGAGTGATTGATTAGTGTCTGTTAGCGCTTTTCTTCGTTTATTTAATTTTAGTAATTAGTGGTTATTGTTTGGGTGATAAACGTTCACGAATGGTCGTGCTTTCATGATTTAGACATGAAGATATTGATCGAATGTAATTAATTTAATATCTCAATTATACGGGATTTTGTGAAATTTGCTTTTCCGTGTCATCATTTTCGCGAATCGATCAACCGATGAGACACACCAGTTATTTATCTTTACACTTCGATCAAGTAATGAAAAAAAAACCACTTCGTGTTTTTCTACACAAAGGTTCACGATCCCTGCTCTCTCCCGCGCCAAGACAACCACGGTCTATGGTTTTCTAACAAATAAGTGTATTGCCATCGGCTATTAAAATCTTCGCTTAAATTAACTAGAAAAAAAAACAACCCCTTTTGCTTCAAGCCACTTTATTCTCAACTTTAATATAGGAGCGAAAATAATTGTTTAATGCGAATGTGCAGTTACGCTGTTATAAACTTAGAACGTTAATAGGGAATTGTAAGGGTAATGGCATTTAGTAATATTTTTTTAGTTTTAATTACAGTATATATCTACTATTAGGATTGTTAAAAGGTATATTATCACGCTATATCCTTTGTAGTGTGGCCAGCGGGTGAGAAAATACAAACCAATGGACTACACTAAAGTCGTGTTAGTTTATGATATCAAATGGCTAAATGCGATTAATAAATAATTAAGTTGTTTTAAGTAGGTAGAAAAAGTTTGCGATTGCCCCAATGGTCTCGCGCGCCTGCTGAGCGTGGGGTGTCCTGGGTTCGATTATCAGGTCGGACAGTGTTATTGGGTTTTTCAATTAGGAATTTCTTAGTAACAGCCCGGAGTTTAGAAGTTGGCGGTGGGATACCACGGGGTATCCCACCGCCAAATCGAGGCACGGGCCTCGGAAAACACGTTACGCCTTTGCTCCTGCGCATGATCTCTCTCCGGTCGTGTCGGGTTGCCTCCCATTGGACTATGAGAGTGATGGAAGAGAGAGTGCACCTGTGTCTGCGCACACACTTGTGCATTAAGTATAATATCTCGCGCGCCGATTGCGATCTGTCCGTTGCGATCGGTCGCTATTGGCGAAATACAGTAATTTTGTGTATTCATATTATGTATTAAAGTAGAATCAGATTACAATAATTTGAAAAAAAAAAAACGAACATTATTTTTCTTAAATAAATTCTCAAAGTGGCCTACCGCCAAAGAAATATAAACTGTCGGATTACAGCAATTGTCTAAATACCATACATGCATGGCTATTCGAAAGATCCTTAAGACCAACTCCACACAAATATTTCACTTACACAAAAGATTCATAGATATTATTATAATACCCGTAATCATGACAACCTAGAACTACCAGGAGTGAGAACCCTTTACGGCAGGAAAACTATACAGTATGAGGAGGTTCGGCTCTACAATGAGCTACCTAAAAAAGTCAGAGAGTGTACAAGCATACCTACATTTAAAAAGGCCTAAGGAATTATACATTAGACACCTATGTTTAGCTTGAACCGTATTGTATTTTGTTTAGACTTAATCTCTTCTTCTTAATCGGACACTCTTGTCAGAGTGTTCGTGTTCATGGGAGGGTTCTGACGAATGACGGCTCTTGCTATGCTTCTCCATTCGGCTCTATTGGAGGCATTGTGGGAATAGTCGGTCATAGTCGAGTTGGTGAGCGATTTTATTAGATCTGTCCATCGAGTCTGAGAGCGACCACGGGCCCCTTGCCCTCCATTCTGGCCTGGACAAGACGCTCCATTAAGTTTTCTTAATACCTGCTATATTTTATTAGACATATAGTGACCTTATTGGTGATGTTCTTCAGAAAGGTCAGGTGCGAAGTACTCTCAACCGGCGCTCGTGTATGACCAGATGTATGAACGTAAACGAGGCAAAACGAGTATGTAAGGAACGTAGCAGGTGGCGTTCTGTGGTTTCTGCCTAACTCCATGGGAAGAAGGCGTGAGTTTATGTTATTTTATTAATAAAACTATAGTGTTCAGTTTCTTGGATTGCTTGAACGTCGTAAAGTGACATTTGCATAGGGGAGAATCATTCGATTAATCGAGTCTGGTCAAACCACGCTGGGGTCAGTGCATTTCATTCATTCATTCATTCACTTCATAATCTCGCGAGATAGATTTATAACCAACAATGTTCATAATTATACGATGAAATAATTGTAGATGGTTTAGAACAAAGTCAGAGTCAAAAAGCTTTCAACTATTGAATATAATGTCTAACTATGCAGCAGATGAACCTATATGTAATCAATAACAAAGTTAAATAATATAATATCTTAAATGTAAGTACTTATAAATTTTTATGCAAAACTTGACCTAACCTAAAACTGGTTCCATTCCATCTAAAAACCGATAAAAAAACGGCAAACAGAACCGCCGTAGACGGTTTTTTCATTAAAACGAACAATATTATTATCATATTATCGTACTAATTAAAAAAACCTTATTTATTATTAGGGTTCCGCGGTTACTTTTATAAATTATACATTGTTTGTGTTGCCCAAGATGAGTATCAAATTGTTCTTTTCATGTATTTCAATAATTAAATTAGATAGCGTATGTGTGTGTGACATGGTTAACTTAGCAAAAAAAAAAATTATAAAAAAAGGTTTTCAAATCCCCGTCAAATCTCAAGTAGTTAGGACACACATCCTAACTAATATTATTATAAATGCGAAAGTAAGTTCGTATGTTTGTTTGTTACCTTTATACGCCTAAACCACGTAACCGATCATCATGAATTTTTGTACATATGTGGTCGGAGGTACAGAAAAGGATTAAAGGCGCCTTTAATGAAAATGATAACAATTCCTGAGGGAAATAACAATAAATTTCGACGGTCACAATTGCTTTAGGACGCTAGATGGCGCAACGTGACTTTCGAATCATGTTAGAATTATATAATTAGAAACTTTATTATTGAGTTAGGAAGTTTTTTTAAATATAAGTACAGTCCGCGAGGCCTGAGCTGAGCTTTGCACTTATGTGAGTGATTACCAATCGCACCAATGTGATCGCGCGAGGAACGCACAGCGCCTCAGGCTGATTGTCCGTTTGGCCGATTGCCAAGCAAATGACGCGTTGCTATGTGCACTCTCACAAATGCAAAGCTCAGCTTAGGCCTCCCGGACTGTCCGTGAGTTTATAATCTTGATTAACATATGGGATTTTCTTTTAATCCGGAAGTACGTTTCCGTGGGACAATTGCCGACCTCCAAGCGAGCGAAGCCGCGAGCAATGCTAGTATAACATAATCCTCATGCTCAGCACTAGCGCTTGCGACCACCGAGATAGTTTTGACCAATTAATCACAAACGCTAACATAACTATTAAGACTTTCAAAAAGCGGGATATGTTAGTCACCTTCATCAAATCAAATCATTCACACAAACTAGACTGAGAGTTAGCAAATTTTGAACGTCAACATTACATAAGTCAGTCCCCCAAAACGGCCGCCCTTTACCACTTTCTAGTACTTTAGCTGGGAAGAAGAAGTGGTGCAACAAACTCCCCAACAGCACAGCTGTCTGTTCAGTAATTCAGGAAGAACTTGGTTCGATGCAATTAGTAAGCAAAAATAATTAACATTACAAAACACAAAACATCACAATTAATTATCTGCCATAAATTAGCTAACATTTATGGCAAATAATTAATTGTGATGTTTTGTGTTTTGTAATTAAGCACAAGCCATCATCACTCAAAAGGTTCTATCTGCTAGTCCAAGTTAATATTTGGCCAAACTTTTAAAATTTTCTAGCTACAATAAAACAACATTATTGCTAAATAGCAAATGCTTATTAAAACAAGAAACAAACAAATAAAAACAGTGTCTATTAAAGTCTCCTTATACCATAGACATTCATCATAAATTCATAGTAATTCCTTTTAATGGGCAAAATGAATTGCCAGCTTGTCTATTACACTTGACTGCTCACAGAATGCTAAGCAGGCACCATGGATTTACGTTGTACATATGAACGTAGGTTATGGTAAATAGGTACTATTATGGTTATCTACTTATTGTTTGCATTTCCCTGGATTACAAATAAATTTAAAAAAAAAATCAGATATCATGATAATTTGGTACAAAAACATTATTTGCTGATTTGCATTATATGCTTAATTATGCAAGAAAGCTCTTTTTGCTATTGTTTTTTGTAGAAACAATGTTTTCTATAAGGTAACTTTAATAAATGAATTACATATAAAAAAATGCAAGTGAAAACCTTGTGATTAACTTTTTCCCATTAAAAAAAGACATAAAGACCCACAAATGAAGATATGCCTACTAATAAATACTACAAAGAACGTTCACAGGTTAAATTGCGACATTAACTACTTTTAGCAGATTAGCAAATAAAAAACCTGCCCTGTCTTGTAAGAGCCATGTGAACTTTACTTGTAATTTTGTCAACATCACTGAATAATACCAATACATCAAACAGAAAGAAAATTCTTCTACGGAACCTTCACAAAACCCTTTAAAACGCTTGTCCAATCCTTAACGTTATCAACATTAATATGTAAAATTGTAATAAATAATGCTCGCGTGTCCGTATCAGATAACGCATAACTGTTTATCATTGCGGTTCGACTGCAAGGGGGTAAGCAGACAGACATACGCGACCTGTTATAGTTTGTAGAACTTGTATTGTTGAGTGTTTTTAACTTCAGCTTGTAATCTTGGGACTTAATAAGTCTCTCTTTTAGTGAGAGGTAAACGAAAACCGGCCATGTAAGTTGGGAGTTCGGTAGATGGTTGGAACAAATACCTGATTCTTGATGCAATAATATTGCTTGGGTGGGAAAGTTGGTGAACATAACATAACATTACGCCTTGTTTCCCCGAAGTTTTGGGCAGTGGTGTACCTGTACACCCACATTTCGCCAGTTATGTTTAAGTCCCATGTAATAGGAGGCGAGCCTATTGCCATCAACCGGGCACATCCAGACTCCGGGCAGCTACTGAGAAATTCCAGATAGGAAAACTACGAACCCGAGACCTCATTCTCAGCAGTAGCGATTGCGACCACTAGACCAACGAGGCAGTCGTGGCAAGTTGGTGAATTGACTATTTAAAGTGTTCTAAATTGTCACTCGTGGAGACAGGACAACTCCAGAAATATGACTAGAACTACATTTACCAATTATTATCATGTTTCCTAACTTTATTGCATACAATTCAAAATGTGCCAATTGACTAATACATATTTCTAAAGTTGTCAATTCAGCCATTTTTTTTTTTTGGGAATCGTCTAATCAAACCCTTCCGCTTTTCAACAAAGACGCTGGGGCCATAGTTGTTGCATCAGGCGTCGAAACGATGATGATAATTGATTTTATTTCTTTTATGTAGGTTTGTACAAACACTTTAACACGTCAGTCATATTTTGAAAACTAGATGAGGTCAGCGTTTCCTATCTCACTACTCTGAGAAGAAAGGCCAAACATAATCTTGGTCGGATCATGTGAAGACCATGTAGATTGGTGTCTGAAATGGTCTTTTGAGGAAAGAACCACACAGATTGAGTGGGCCTGTCCAGTCAGTGCACGCATTTGTCAGTAATCATGCAGCTCAACACAGAACTTAGGGAGCTCAACGATTTGACGAATATTATCAAAGAAAGGACATTTGGCTAGACCGCATAAATTACTCAAACTGCCGTACCTACCATGAATAAAACTAATAAAAATAAAAAAACACAGATTGTTCTATGGAGCTGGACCATCATGTTTCCAAGCATTCCTATAGCATAAGCATAATCAGGCTATAATGTTCCCACTGCTGGGACACAGGCCTCCTCTCTATAAGAGGGAGTGGGCCGTAATCCACCACGTGGGCCTAGTGCGGGTTGGTTGATGTCACATGTCTTCGAATTGTTGCTTCTAAATCATGCCGGTTTCCTCACGATGTTTACCTTCACCGTTTTTGAGAGCAGTGGTGATGAAATAATTTACACAAAGTAAAGCGCCTGTTTGGGTTCGAAACTACGACCTACAACTCGTAAGTCGCGGCTGTTACCACTGGGCCACGACTGCTCACCCGTATTCCATATTCGCATTTCTATAGCATTCCTATATTTGTATATAATCCTCTAATTTGCAATATGCTTAAAATAACCTTAAACTTTCAAAATCGTGCATGGTAAACTCGAAGGAAAACTTTCCGGATAACGTTTGTAGGTTATTTTCACGTTTTAGAACTTTCTGTTTTGACGTTAATCACTTTATTTTACGTTTCGTGATACCAACAATACTTTTTCACCATGGCCTATCCCTTCTGTGATCAAAAACAACGGGAACGTAATTAAATGTGTGTGTAAAGAAATGTTATGATTTTTTCATAACAATCTCTGATCGGAGAGTCCTGTTATTCGATTGTATTTGTATCTGATAGTATTCACTGTCTGTGAATTTGTATACAAAGTTCCTTTCCCTTGTGTTGCCATTTGAATGTTTTTTTTTATTGTGTTTAGTTCCTATTTTTGTAGAAGCTGGATATAAAGGTGCTTCAGTGTTGCTGGAAAGTGCTATTTACATGTTCAATTGTATACGACTATGGAATCTTCTGGGAGGTGCATACCTACTCAAAATTTGTTTGAGGATTTCATTTTCGTCTCGGCGACGTAATACCTAATTACTTTGCTTTTGGTGTTCATTTGTGGTTTTTATCACTTTGCATCCAGTGCCCTCCTTGCGTCGTTTTCCTCAATGCTGAGGGTCGTGACCTCCCTTCAGTATCACCTTCTCTCGGATGATCTTTCTCCATCTGGTTCTGTCTCTGGCTGTGTGAAGGGCGCTGTGGACTGTGGTGTCAAAGGCGGTGCGTATCTGGTCAGACCATCGTATTGATCTGCGTCCACGAGGTCTTTTCCCATCCACCAGCATCAAATCCAGCATCAAGTGTACCTTCTCAATATTAGTTTGAGGAGCATAAAAATCTGTCAAATTCCAGATGACATATCAATTTTTTTATTTTCGTCACGAAATAATTGATTTGCTAATATTATGGTGTTCATTTGTGGTTGTTATTACTTTCCATCTAGTATACCGACGGCTTCTTCACCACACCCGAGACATCAGCATTTCTTCTTGCTTCTTCTGTTTACTTCTAAATGGAAATCTTTCAAGAAATCTGTCCAAGTTGTCTTTTGACTAGGGCCTCAAACTGTAAACGTACTATGTGTTTTTAAAACTTTTGTTTGAAAATGTTTTAAGAGAAAAACCTTTATAAATGTAATAGATAAAATAATGTAACAGTATCAAAGTGTAACCTTTTTATATGTGTTCATCCGTGTAACAGAAATAAACAGTTTTAGATATAATTTCACGGTACCGAAACAACGCGCGTCGGGCAGACATACGCGGCGTTTTATTGTTACACTTATCGACACCGTTAACACTTTTATATCGTTTACAGATATATTACTATTACACTTTTGTAAGTGATTTGGGTTATTCCATTCAAAAACACAAGTGTAACATATTCGATATTGTCATCAATTCAAAATGTAACACTTGTAAATCTGTAACCTTTACGAAGATGTTTTTAAGTCCCTGCCTTTGACCTTCACCACTCATCAGCACCATCATCCACAGCTCGACTTCTCCCACTGCTGGACGTGGGCCTCTCTTTTCTTGTGCCAGCCCCACGCTCCTGTGCCACTACCGTACCTCAAAATAAAGTAACAGTTACAAACCTTAACAAAATAATTCCCATCAAAATTTTACATCTACATAAGTACTGCCAATTACAGTAATTATCATACACGGCCCATCTTTATCACGATGGCTACACCGTTGTCTGTTAGCAGGTTAAAATTTATAATTGTATGGGTATTGTCACGGTGTTTAAGTATGCCTTGCGCAGGAGTTTAAGTTTTTAAACATGAAGGCAGCCACCTGTACTTTTACTGTAAGTTTGGCTTTTTTTGCTTCATGTTTTGACTTACTTGCGATTACAGAATTCTACAGAGTGCAATGGCAACATGTTAAAACATCGAGAATGAAGGTTTTATACAAAATTGTCTATACACAAAAAAACTTCCGGAATAAAAGCTCTAATTATTGATTAAAAATAGCAGTAAAATCTATGTAATGGTTCAAAAGATGTAAGGAAGAGGTCAGACAGACAAACATTACATGGTTTTATAATACTTTTGTGTATAGATTCTTGAGTATTTACAAGCAGTTCCGTGATTGATTGATTCAAAAACAAAAACAAAAGTCATTTATTCAAGCTAGGCTGAGAATCAACACTTTATGAGCGTCAAAAGATTGGCAGAGAGACGACATAGATCTAAATTACCTATAACCTAAATCTATCTCTCTCTCTAAAGTAACTAAACCCTACCTAACTTAAATTGAAATGATTCACAATCTAATATATACCGTTAAAAATTCTTCAGCATCGCTGTCGACTGGTAATGTACCCAAGAGACTGGCGGCATTACCAAGTTGTATGGGAATGCTTAGCCTCTAAATTTCCTAAAAGAGACCATGTGCACTAGGACCCCACGGCCCGAGGGTTTCAACCCCAAACGGCTCATAAACTATATTAGAGCCGTGGTGGAATGGTAACGTCCGTTATTTACGAGTTGTAGGTCGTAGGTGGTAGGTTCGTCCCGGCCACCGTAGGCGCGGGCTTGCGGATGGCGAGCAATGGGTAGCTCGCCGTCCGGTAAGGACCAGGCCCGGGTCGACGGCGCGTTGTGTTCCACGCGCGCCTCAAAGAGATGTCAGCACAAAGTGACAGGGTCCGATAGGGCCGACGCCTCAGGGTCGCGGGTTATTCCACAGAGAAAACCGTGGCCCTGGCACAGGCAACTGAAGGAACACGGGTGGGTTTTAGTCAGTAAAAGTCTGACACGCCCTCCCGCTCCACCCAGAGTGGGAGAAGTCATTTGATGATTTCCCACCCAAAAAAAAAAAAAAAAAAGGTGGTAGGTTCGAACCCGGACAGGCGCTTTTACTTTGTGTAAATTATTTCATCACCACTGCTGTCAAAATGGTGAAGCAAAACATAGTGAGGAAACCGGCATGTCTTAGAACCAAATATTCGAATGCATTATGCAAGTGTATTATACTTACGTCGCTTGAGGTTTTCCGCAGCCGCAGTAGAAGTGCCAGCACAGCACGCCGAGCCAGTAAGATGGGATGGCGCAAGAGTAACGACACACGTTGCATCCCATACTAAAGGTCTATCCACCTCTCATGAAAATAAAGACATGGCGTCCGGTCTCTTGCCATCGTCGCGTGCCAAGCCATTGGGTTCTAATACACCTGGAACGACGACGGCGGGAAGAATTCGTCGGATGATGTCGTTGATGTCGCACTTCGGCTGCTAGACAGACCGTGGTGTCCGACTTCTCTCTCTAATAGACGAGAAGAATGTTTCTTAGATGGAGCAGAGGCACTAAGACAGTCACAGAACCAGCATCAGAAGTTTAACTGGGTCACAGTGTTGGGTGTTACACACGACAGCCAAGTTGCCGATAAGCAGCCATCTGCAGTTCACTTACATAAATACGACGACTTTTGTTAATTGCACGATGTTTTGACAAGCTAGCGATTGAGTATACTTGTAAAACCGTTCTGTTGCTAAATGATTGACTGACGTTCAGAGGCCCCAGTGTGAGTTTCTTTTAATCATCTCGACTTTACGCACCGACCACGTGCGGCGCTCCGATTGGCTCTTGGCAATCAGAGCGCAACTTTTGATTGGTGAAGGGCCAATCGGAGCGCCGCACGTGGTCGATGCGTAATGTCGAGATGATTAAAAGAAACTCACACTACGGCCTCAGATAGCACTATAAACTAAACTAATGAAGTTAAAAACATACAAAATACTTAATTAAGTATTTAATAATGTTTCTTATGAAGGTGTTATTTTTTTCCGTGGGAGAATGGAAGGTCAAAGTAATTAAGAACCACGGTTATTCCTGCTACTAATGAAAAGAAGGTACAAGTTGTAATGTTTTGGTGATAAAGAACCCTTAGTGGGTGAGCTAATTGTTTTTTTGTTGTGGAGACTGTATTAATACTTGGTTTGCTTTCGAACTGTGTGTGGGATTTTGTCACTAGATTTTCAACTCGGTGTTGAGCCGAGCGTTGAGAATCTAACAGAGTGCATCCCAGAGCGTTGAAAAAATTCACTGTTTAATTTTCTACTTTCGGCGCTGAGCAGAGCGTTGAAAATCCAGTGTGCGATAAAATTCCGCCATGATATTTTTACTGGACTTACTTGAGAGAGGTTTGAAACTATACAAGACAATGTATAAAATCACAAAATGATTTCTACATTCCGAACTTATTTTAAGTGACATATATTTTACAAATTATGTGTAAAATTTGGTCAATAATAAACTAATTTACCTGAAAAACTATTAAAATATAATAAACTAACCTGACTAAAATTACTTATTAACAAACTGAAGTATAGCGTCGAAAAAATCTTCCGCATCGCTGTCGACTGGTTAAGTACTCAGAAAAAAATATAAAAGATATTATTAAACTGACATAACTTTTATGAGGCGACATACAGTTTTAAAACATCTCTTTGATGATAATGTTCGATGTAACATGGTAGCCCGCAGGTTTGCGCGCGGTAGTAAGGATGTTAAAGTCGCTTTTTTCAAGGCATACTGCCAAAACCTTCTACACGTGCAGCTTGTGGGTGAAATATACGCAGAGGGCCTACAACGTCCTGCGCGTTCAATATAATAATTGATTTAGGATGTTGATGGGGCTTTCGCGCTTCTGCAGCGCTTCGCATATGTTCGCGGAAGCCCGTCTTGACGATTTTCATGGTATTTTGAGGAAGAGAACAGCGTCAATAATGGGTAGGTTGCGCGGAAGCTCCAACAGCATCCTGCAAACTTTATTTGACAAAATGGACAGTCCCTTTATAAGGCACTGGGGGCAGAGGCACGTGCCAACGTGTGTTGGGCCACGCCTTATTTTGTTGTTTTAGTTTGTAAGAGTTTTACTAACATAGTTTTTAAGTCATTGTTAGGTACTTATATGGATTGTGAGTACACTGGTCCGAAATAAATAATATATATGTAACATTTAGTTTTATTTTAAAGATTGCATGTTAATAAAGGTTACAGTTGCCTGCATAGTTAAGTAAACAGTGGTAAGTCTTAAAAGTTTTACTGCTAAGGCCATTTTTATTATTATAACTTTATAAATAATCGGAAAGTTTTAGTATCACCCTTTAGTTCAATTACTATGGTAAAGAGAAATTATTTAAGTAACCTCACTTTGTGAGTTATTAATTTGTTGTATTAAATTGCCATTTTGTTCTTAATTGTTGCTAAGCATGGTTTGAGCCACTTATCTTAGGGTATTTACTAAATTATGAACTTTAAAATGAAATCTAAGTAATCAGTTAATCACAGACTATGGTGAAGGAAAAAATAACATCGCCATCACTCAGGAAAGTGTGGTGGGCTGACAAAATATTTGCCATCGACGAGCCAGAAGAAGACGCGTGGTGATAAATGCTCCTTTCAATCCAGTAAGTAGCCATTGCAACATAGGCATTTAAACCTCTTTCAGTGATTTCAATAAATCTGTTGCTTGTTAAATGGTTTGTTCTCATAAGACAATGTTAGTTCATCGACGACTGTTTAGTTTTTAGAAGCTCTTGTCAAAATAAGGGAAAGAAAAAGCGCTGGATGCGGGAAGCACAGAACTGGTCGAAGTGGCGATGCTTGGAAGAGGTCTATGTCCAGCAGTGGTCTATTAATGATAAATGATAAATGATTAATGATGATAAATGATTTTTATTTCTGTAAGTGGGTTTGTAAAAACACTTTTACACGTCAAACATTTTTTTTTTTACTAAATGAGGTCGGCTATCTGACTACTCTGAGAAGAAAAGCCGAAACAAACTCAGAGGTCACAGTCTCTTTTAAAGTCCAGACATAATCTTGGTCAGATCATGTGACATTGGATAGGCCGCATAATTACTCAAACCGCCAGACCAAGTTACGATTAAAATTAACTGAGATAATAAAATATAAAAAGCAAAAGTAAAAAATAAAATGACCCACATAGTCTTAACATTCACAATAATAACAATAAAATAATACCTAGGTAAGTATTCATGTCATTGTTTATTTTACAGATCATATGAGGACCATGTAGGTAGGTGTCTGAAATGGTCTTTTGAGGAAAGAACCATACAGATTTGAGTGGGCCTGTCCAGTCAGTGCACGCATTTGTCATTAATCGTGCAGTTCAACTCAAAACGAGAGCTCCTTACAGCTCAACGATTCGACGAACAATACCAAAGAAAGGACATTTGGGTAGGCCGCTTTAAGTACTCAAACTGCCAGATATAAAAAAATATGAAATAACTGAGATAGACAAAATATATAGAAATAATACCCACTAAGTCCTCACACGAAATTAAAATAATAATAATATTATACAAAGTAAATATTCATGTCAAATCATGAAATTTCAAAGTGTATATAAAATAAAACAAAAGTTACGTACCAAACAAAAAAAAAAAAAAAACACACTCAGTATGCAAAAATTGGAGCAGGTCAGTCCCAAGCCTTTTTGTCCTCAATATAGTCTTTGACTGTATTAAAAGCTTTCTGGCACAACTTACGTTTAATAAATGATTTGAATTTATTAAGGCTTAGATCTTGAACATGGCTTGGAAGTTTATTATAAAAGCGTATACATTGACATCTGAACGAGCCACCTATTTTCTTGAGCCTTGTTGTAGGTACAACAAATTTGTGTTTGTTTCTAGTATTTATATTATGGATAACACTGTATTTTTTAAACAATTTTATGTTTTTGTGGGCATATAAAAGATTTTCATAAATATACTGAGAAGGCACAGTCAATACATTAATTTCCTTAAATTTCTCTCTGAGAGAGTGTCTCGGACTTAATTTATAAATTGATCTAACAGCTCTTTTCTGCAAAACAAATATAGTCTGCATGTCGGCGGCATTTCCCCACAAAAGAATACCGTACGACATCACACTATGAAAATAACTAAAGTATACTAAACGGGCTGTCTCTAAATCAGTTAAATTTCGAATTTTTCTAACAGCGTATGCTGCGGAGCTTAGCTTTTTTGACAATTTATCAATATGTGGGCCCCACTGAAGCTTAGCATCCAAAGTTAAGCCCAAGAATACTGTGCTGTCTTCAAGTTTCAATTCTTCGCCCTTTATCAACACATTCGTTTTCACCTGCCTAACGTGAGGTAGCGTAAACTTAATGCATTTAGTCTTCTTTTCATTAAGAAGTAAATTATTAACATTGAACCAGTGAACTATTTTTGAGACCGCGTTATTTACATCGTCAGTAACCAGCTGCTGACGTTTAAGTTTAAACAAAAGTGAAGTATCATCCGCAAACAACACTATATCATGATTATCCTTTATGAGGTAAGGCAAGTCATTAATATAAATAAGAAACAAGAAAGGACCAAGAATTGAGCCCTGTGGAACTCCCATTGTTAAGATAGATCCGGGAGATCTTTCTCCATTAACGTCAACGCTCTGAATCCTTTTACTCAAGTATGAAGTAAGAAGATCCAGAGCGGTGTTTCGGATCCCGTAGTGACGGAGTTTCCTGATTAACGTTTCATGAAGAACGCAATCGAATGCCTTGGACAAATCACAAAAGATGCCCAAGGCATCGCATTTATCTTCCCAAGCATTATAAATATGTCCTAAAAGTTGAACACAACAACAACATCAGTAGTTGAACCACCCCTTGTAAAACCGAATTGTTTGCTATGTAATAATTTGTGTCTGTTAAAAAATCTTTGCAGTTGGTCTAAAATTAATTTCTCAAAAATTTTACTAAATGTAGGTAGTACTGAAATAGGTCTATAATTTGTGGGGTCTGATGTACTACCTGATTCCTGATTAAACAAAGGTATTATTTTACTTTTTTTCACAAGGTCAGGAAACTCCCCACAGTCAATACAATTATTAAAGATAAGAACTAGAGTAGGTGCTACAATGTCTATAATAGACTTAGCAACTTCTACAGAATTACCCCACAGATCTGCAGTCTGTTTTACATTTAAACTGTCAAAAACTTTAATTATATCCCTACATGTAATATGTTCAAAATTAAATTCCGAATCGCAAAATTTTACATTTTCCTTTAGCAAAGACTCGGCAACAGATGGCGATGAGTTAAGGGATTTAGTAGTTGAAACGGGAATATCTGAAAAGAATTTTTCAAAGGCCGCGGCGACTTGTGAGTCTGATTTTATTATGTTGTCATTAATAGACAGGCTGTAGTCAGTACTTCTGTTACTAGACCTTCCCGTTTCACTATTAATAATATTCCAAGTCGTTTTAATTACGTTACTACTGCTTTTAATCTTCGAACCCAAATAACGTGACTTGGCCATAACACAAACTTTTTTAAACAGTTTTGAATAATTTCTAACATATAAATTAAATTCAGCAGTGTTAACATAAGTCCTTTCATTATACAGCTCATAAAGCCGTGTTCTACTTTTATGAATACCAATGGTAGCCCAATCACTGAAAGATGCATTACTATTAACCGAGATAGTTTTGGGAATAAAGATCGAATTAAATTGTTTACAGTAAATATTAAAGAACTCATCATATAGATGATTAGGATCAGCATGAACAGGAGAATACAAAAGTGGTAAATTATTTATTAGTTTAAATTTAAAAGCCTCTAAGCGGCTTGTAGTTTTCGGGTTGACAGTGATATCCTTTTTACTTATTTTGTTGTTTTGGTTTTGAATAGTAATCCTTTGTCCGCAATGATCAGAATCTAGTAAATTAATAATTTCTTTGTGGCTTGGTACAATATCTGTATAAATATTATCTAGGCATGTGGCACTGGTAGGGGTAATTCTTGTTGGCTCCAAAAATAGATTTATAAGATTGTAGGACTGAAACAAACTTATTATCTTGCTACAAGAACCTGAGTTTTCCAATAAATTAACATTAAAATCACCGCAAATGATAATGGATTTGTTTGAGTTACAAATCTTGTGTAATACTTCATCCATTACCTTTTCGAAGCAGTCATACAATCCTGAAGGGGGCCTGTACACACTTAATACAATAAACCGCTCCAATTCTATACAAGCTATTTCAACAGTCCGCTCAACAGATAGGCTCACAATATCCTTACGGTCTTTAAATTTAAGCTGGTTACTTACTAAAATTAATGAGCCCCCATGTATTGCGTTTACTCTGCTGAACAAACTACCAACCTGGTGATTATTAAAATTGAACAATAACTGGTGGTTTTTAAGCCAATGTTCTGTTATACACAGAATATCAATACTATTATAATTCATAAATAATTCTACTTCTAAATCTTTGTTCATAAATCCTTGAATATTTTGATGCACCAGGTTGATACTATTAACTGATTTTAAGCTTTTATTAGATTTATAATTGCAATTCTGTACGTTATTGCCAGAGGTTGCCTCTATTGTCTGAATTTCTAATTTAAATTATTATGATGAATGTCAACATATGATACCAAATTATTGGCTGAATTATTTGAAATGTCATGGCATTGCTCAATAGAAGCAATTTGTTTAGCCAAATTCTTGGCTGTAATAGAAAAATAATATGATAGCGACACAGCTATCTGTCTTTTACAATACTTAGAAAGATAGTATTTATCTGTGAAAAATCTATCTTTTGTCAAATATAAATGGTTACCAACATAATTGTTAGTGTCAATTAAATGGAATGAATTATTATTAGATGTCAAATTATACAATGTCATATTCATTTTAAATCTATTGATGTTTTCTTCCTGTGGCAAACTTTGGCTGAAGGGGAATGTGAACATAACAATTTTTTTTAAACTGAGATTGCATAATGATCTATAATATTGGAGTAATTCTCCTTTCTTCACATTACCCCTATTACCAACAAATATTAATAATATAGTGTCCTGGTTAAAATTGCATTTAATAATTTTTTTCATTATATCATATAATGAACAACCAGGCATACAGTAGTTCATTATTGAGTGTCCCGGATATTTTTTTGTCAACAATTGGCCTAGATCCTTTCCAATTTCATCACAAAATAACACTATTTCTTTATTTACACTATGCTTAGGGAAACAATTAGTAATTGACAATGGCAAACTGTTACAAGACTGCGGTATGTTGGTATCACATATTGTCAATGAATGGTCCGGTGTGGGTTCAATAGATGGTGGTTGACAATACTCACATTTGTTTGTTTGTGAGCTCACCAGCTCATTCATTGCCAATACATATTCCCTCATTTGGTTTTCAGAGGCTGTATATTTAATGGTCATGGAAGTAAGTTTCTCCTGTAGTTGTTCAAGTTCATACTGCAAGTCTTCCATGTCAATTTGATATTTCCTAGTACTTTTTTGTAAGTTAAATGAATACATATCTAATTGTTTCAGTAGATGTAACCTTTCTCTATTACGTTTTACATTTTTGATGAAGAACTTTTGTTTTTTGACCATTTTCTTTGTTTTAACAATGTATTTGTTAATCTTTATGTATTTTTAAAGTTTATTTTTACTAGTAACTACCCTCAATGAATTACTTGATTTTAAATCTTCATGTCCTGTTGTTAAATCTATTGTGTAAGAGGGGTTTATAGCAGAAACCATTGATGGGACAATAGGCACCAATTCGTTGAATAGACTTTGATTTAACGAGGCAGTGATGTTAAGATTTGTAGTCTCAAGTTGTTCGATCTGACTATGTGCCTCGTGTAGCTGCTGTTGTAGTGAATAGTTTTGACTGAGAGTGTGTTCATACTCATTGCCACACTGGTTAAACCCGTCCACAACAACTTGGAGCCCGTCCCGGGCTGCCAAGGCATCAGTGAGTTGAATATATAACTGAGCCATTTCTGCTTTGGCTGAAATTGAATTGAATGAATATTGGCTGAAATGATGATGACGATGTGGTTTATTTTATCTGGTGAGATGTGGTGAGTGTCCATGGAGTTTCTTGCCATTTCTTCTCCTTATGTACTTACTACGCTTTGGAATGGGCAACTAGCTTCATCTTTCTGACTGACCGACCCCTTGACAATTCAAAGGTGCCTGTGCCGGTTTATTTGAAATAAATGCTTTGAGTTTGAGTTTCATGATCGCAAACTACTTAGCTCTTTTAATAATTGTCATTTGTCTTTCCATTTTGAAATCAATTAGTTTATGTATGCCCATTACTATTTAATGGCGAATCAACAAATAAAATCTTTGCCTATTTACTTACTTATTAATACTTCAATGTAACTTCGTCTGGGGTACCCAAACAGCATTGCAAAATGCATTTCCTAACTGACTGATCCCTTTTTAAAGACCAAACATTATATTATTATATTATCAGGATTTTATGTGAGTCTAACAATGCAGGGCTATGTCTGGAAATACCTTTTAAAGAAAGAGCCATTGCAGCTTTGATTTGACCTGTTCCACCAGATGGCATGCAACATGCATGCATTGTGTAGGTAAAGCTTCTTTAGGGAGCTCAACGTGCCGTCACACGACGCTACCAGATCTGGACGACATATGCGTAGGCCATACAAAGTCATGTAATCTATCTAACCTGATCGATTTCCAATCCTATTTAACACACCTTTGCATGTAATTCAACCATCAACCAGAGTAACTATGGGAAGATCTTACTACATCGATTAAGTAAATAATAAAGGTACATTAATTACTAGTTTTCTTAGAAAGCGTATATTCTCAGACTAGTTTTCTAGTAGTTAGGCCATTGTTCTTAAGTCTATGTAGGAGTGGGGTGACTATGGTGTGTTGTGATTGGATGGATAGGATCTTGGTAACGTTTATATAATTTCGCTTAGCATTAGCCTATGAAAAATGAGATTGAGTGGGCCGTGATTCACCACGCGGGTCCATTGTCGGTTGGTGGATGTCGCATAGCGTCTTCGAATTTTTGGTTCTAGGACATGCCGGTTTCCTCCTTCCTATCCTCAGGGCACGTCTTCCGTACCATTACAGCGTCCCCCGGTCTACTCCTTGATATGCAATGGTATTGGTGGTGCTACACCATGAAACACGAGGCTTCAGGGGTTAAAAGTTACGTGTAACTTTTTTGTTGTAACATAGAAAAAAAACGCGATGTCTCCGGCATTTGTGAATCGATTTCGAAAATTCATTCATTAATGGGTATGACATGCCTTAAGGGTGGTCCCATAATAACTGTATTAACTTTGCTTGGGAAGCTTTTCAGTTTGTTCAATAATACGTTTTTTTTTTTCAATTAGTGTATATTGATGATGTTATTACAACTTTCAGTTAATATTATTATACGATTTACAGAATACGAATTTGTGTGGGGTAAGTACGACAACAAAAATTTTTTTTTTACAAATATTGTCCTGTTTTTGAATTAATTTATTTTATTCATTTAACCATGTATATTCCATGTAAAGGAACCGAAAAATCGTACAAAGGTGATGCTTACTTCTACAGAAATCTCTTCCAGCATTTAGGAAAGTGGATAACTTATCTGGTAGATAGTGCCATGCTAACGACCGCTTTCACAGAGTCCGGATACTTTTTATCCCACTACAGCGAAGTAAAATGAGACTTATGATTTTGACCGGTATGTATGTGTGTATGTAGGTATGTATGTATGTTCTTCTGTTCCCACATAACTTCTTACTACTGTTTGCTAACATAATTTGATCAATGAGGTATTGTTGGCAGCGTCTTGACCGTCCGCTGGTTATAGGCAATATGACGTCACATGGCATGTGACCATTTTAGTACCCATGTCTTGATTTCTCTCTGAAATATTTCAAGCGTGATTTTTCAGTAGTCAGGTTTTTGTTTTTGAACTTACTTTTTTCTAGGAATTACTTCTAGGTATGTTATGAAGGTATGAGTTTACTCGAATTAACGTAGTTTTTGGTTGTAGTAATTTTTAGCTTTTCAAAGAAATCGTGGTCACCCTAGTGTTAGCACAGATTAGCAACACTATCGTGTATTGATCGATGCATTGATTGATAGATAATAACGCAACGCCATTGTAAGTTATGATTAATGTTTCATAGGATTTATCAATCGTAGAAATTATAGTGTTGGAATTTGAATCGTGTAGGTATTTGCATTGTTATTGTATTTGCTGAGGTAAGTTTTTACGAAACTCACGGAAAGATGATCTAGTTAACTAAAATAGGTGTTTTTTGGGGTTCCGTACCATAAAACGAAAAAACGGAACACGTATATGAATAGGATCCTCTTAAAGAAGTTTCAAGTTATATGTTATTTAACGTTATTTTTTTTTTAAACGTAGCCTTCACAAACATGAAAACTCACATACACAAGACACCCAGACCTGGAACAACTGTTTGTCGAAATTCGAAATTAATATCAAATACGTAGGTTTATGCTCCCTTGGAGCTTTAAAAATCAAGCTTCTAAGGCAAGGTTAAAAAAAAATAGGCGA
This sequence comes from Dasypolia templi, assembly GCA_963555695.1. Taxonomy (NCBI): domain Eukaryota; kingdom Metazoa; phylum Arthropoda; class Insecta; order Lepidoptera; family Noctuidae; genus Dasypolia; species Dasypolia templi. The sequence continues at coordinate 5,790,058 of OY743162.1, read as the reverse complement.
TATAAGCGACATATTTGGATACTCGCAACTAAATCAAAACCTATAGGGTACTTTCCGTTGACCAAGAATCATGATATTAGGCGAGAAGCAAGGTCTCACAGCACAAGAAAAGGAAAACAGTCCGAAAATCGTAAATTTCTAGTTTTATCATAATAAAAAATCTTTCTTTGCGATTAAAAACCTACATTTTCAGTAGGAGAATTGACAGTGACGTATATCGATATAAGGGAGAACATTGTTTTCAGATAAAATTTAATTTTGTAGTTGGGATAAATTAATCCTTCTTAGTGCGTGGTGTGACACGCACTTTTTTAAAGTACTCCACTGAAGTGTCAAATTGTAACGCTTAAAATTAAACTCAAATTAAACATATGCCAGACTGTGACATCAACCATCAACCGCTTAGCAACCGCTAAAGCAACCACTGAACGATCGTAAATCATTATCTAAACGTTTTTAATTCTGCATACATCCTTGTGCTTATAAATCGTAGTACAGGTGCCAAAGGCGAGGTGTTTGCACGCTCAACTGTCTTTATATAACCGGAACTGTACTTAATCGAGCGGCCTAGGGTTACTGACGGTTAAGTTAAAGTTCTAACTGGCATCATTATCCTAGTTTTTTATCGGGGATGGATAGAAGTGATGCCTATATCGTCAACACTGTATCAAACACTGGAACAAACTGTGTTGGGTTTAGTGCTTAAACTGCAGACAACATGACATAGAAAAGACAAAATTACAGATATCTCTTATTATTCTATAGCTTTGTCTATTCTATTGTCGACAAAACTAGTTTCTATAAGGTGCTACGCGTGTTGGTTTGTCTTGCTTATAATCAAGCCGGCTGAAAATATTCTATTATCATTTTAATCATAGATCAGCGCAGCGCTGGTGGCCCAGTGGCAACTTTCGCGACTAACGAGTTGTATGTAGGTCGTAGGTTTGCACCGAGACAGGCGCTTTACTTTGTATAAATTATTTCATCACCAATGTTCTCAAAACCGTGAAGGAAAATATTTTGAGGAAACCGGCATGTCCTAGAACCGACACTTCAAAGACATGTGTCGTCTACCAACCCGCACTGGGCCCGCGTGGTGGATTACTGCCCATTCCCTCTCATCGAGAGGAGGCCTGTGTTTCAGCAGTGGGAACACTCATCGGGTAACGCACCCTGGGTAAGTAGGATTGAGCGTCAATGTATAGTTTTAAAATTTTATTGTCCAATAGATCTCGAATACCGTACCAAAAGTAACATTAAGTCGTAAGCAACCTGAAACAAAAATAAGCGTGCTTTTAGCCCTGCTGACTAAATGCCGCATGGAACACATAAAACTAGCGCTGATTATGGATAATCAATCACAAATTGATAAAAAAATACTTCATGTTCATTGAGAAATAGTTTCGATTACTCTAAATATAACAAAGTATCCGTAAAGTCATTACATCCAGATCATAGAACAATACATATCAAAAGAGCCGAAAATAACCGAAATAGCTATAGTACAAATACCTACCATTATAGACACCTAAATTAAACATGTCAAAATAAGTATTTTTGTATAAGCACAGTGGATTGTTTATTATTGTGACACTGTAGAACCTTAAACTATGTATTTATATTGCTGTGCCCTAGCAGGGTTCATGTATGAAACCTCAGTATACTTGTAACAACTTATAAACTACATGAATGCAATAAATGATGATTATGATTATGATTATCTTGAAAAAAATCATTACCATCATTTCAGCCGTAAGACGTCCGCTGCTGGACATATGCCTCCCTCAAGCACCGCCACATCGACCGGTTCGCATCCAGCGGATTCCTGAGGTTTTCACAACGTCATTGGTCCACCTTGTGGGAGGCCTTTCAGTGCTACGTTTTTCCGTACGCGGTCCCCACTTCAGAACCTTTTAGCCCCATCGGCCATCAGTTCTGCGAGCAATGTGCCTTACCCACTGCCACTTAAGTTTGGCAATTCTTCGGGCTATGTCAGTCACTCCTCATTTCTGATTCGATCACATAGAAACTCCAAGCATAGCCCTCTCCATTACCCTTAGGGTGACTTTTAGCCTTCTCATAAGGTCCATTGAAAGCGACCACGTTTCAGTGCCATAAGTCAAAGACTTCCGTCTTGAGACACAGCGGTATGCGGGACGAGAAGGTATTGAAAAAAAAAAAATGACATTCCATCTTACTGGACAGTCATCTCTGTTACTAACCTTGCTGTCTACTTTATCTTTTGTTTTATGCATAAACTTTTATTGTATGAATAGCCGATAGGTAGTTAGGTATAGGAAAAGCAGAGACTTATAAATATCTATTCAGATACAACAAAACATCACTGATTTTGCCCGAAGCTTGTACCATTGTAAGATCTCTGCAATCAATCACTTGGCAACTCTGATACTCTAATAAGGCTCAAATTAGTATGAAAATTATAACTGTCAATTCTTATTTATTATTAAAGGTAACCATTTGACCATGAATGATAGCTAAGGAATGATGTGATAAGGCAACGGTGCGGTTTAAAAGAAAATGTAGTGACAAAACTTAAAAAGAACATGCTTAGATGGTTTGGTCATGTTGAGGAGATGAATGTAAGGAGTTTAATAAAAGGTATTGATAAGGCAGATGTGAGTGGAAACGCCGGGAAGGGACGCCCTAGGAGGACATATAGTGACCTTATTGGTGTTCTTCTTCAGAAAGATCAGGTGCGTAGTACTCGCAACCGGCGCTCGTATGTATGACCAGATGTATGAACGTAAACGAGGCAAAAGGAGTATGTAAGGATCATAGCAGGTAGCGTTCTGTCGTTTCTGTCTACCCATATGGGAAGAAGGCGTGGATTTATGTATGTATGTAAGTAAACCTCAGAGAAATCTCACTTTGAAACCTGCATAAGCCGTCTAGAGGCACTTCGAATATCTCCCCTCTAAGGTCTCCTGGGGCAAATAATAAAATGTGTAAAGTTACTGCTGGGCGGGTCCAGTCTCGCGTCTAGTATATAATTGCGCGTCGGCATAATTCTTGTGTGGCGTGCGCAGGAGTTAAATATCGTAACGTCTATGCGTTATGAACCGTGCAGTTTCTAAGGATAAAACTGTTGAGTCGACGATTGTGTGTGTAAAAGTTTTTTTTTATGTATTACATGAAATGAGTAGTAAAACTTGATCAGTGTTTATTGAGGGTAGGAGGGAAGTATATCGATTGCAGTATTGTAATTTTATTCCAGGTACATCATCTCCAATTATTTATTATTATGATTTTTTTATTATGAAAAATATTTATGTAGTTTCTTACCCACTCTTCTCCATACGAATAAAACCAATTCTATTTTCTTGGAAATGTTGAGATTCTAAAGTGCCTTTTACTTGCCAACTTGAAATAAATGATTTGACAGGCGCGACACGCGACACGAATCGCAAGCGACACAAAGGCACCGCTCGTCACGCGACATGCGATACCTTTGTGTCGCGCCTGTCTTTACGAGCCTTTAAGTGGAGATGAAGAACCACCGTGTTTCAAAGTCAGCGATGCGAGTACCTAGTTAGGTACTTACTTAGCGTAAAACACTGATTAATTCATTTTTATTAAGATTTAGGTAATTCCAGAATACAACCTTCAATAGCTCAGTGCACTTTACAAGTGTTTCTGTATTTCTGAATGGTTAAAAAAAAGAAAATTGGTAGAGTGCTCACGTTAATCATATTCACTGCCTGCAAAGTGGAAACCGAAATAACTGTAATATGGCGGCAATAGCCCAGTAGCATGATAACACAGATCGGCAGTGACTTTTTCTAGCTGAGCAGAGCTGCAAACGAACACTTAGGAGCAGTGACAAGAATTTACAACACATTACTGCTCTTTCTGAAAATTAAAAAATACAGAACAACACCACTCCACCCCACTTGTCCAATAAAGGCGCTATCACACATACTACAAAAGCGGAAACGTTGACATTTCTATATATAAAAGTTATGCACTATAATTCCGTTGATCGTGCAAAAAAACAGGTGCTTTTTCACAAGCAAAGGTCAGGTGGTGCTGACCGCGTGTGTGTAACGGCTCTCGTTAAATACTACGGTTTTATCTAATCGAGTCGTGCGCCTGCGCAGGCTTGAAATCCTTTTAGTTTTACGATGATTTGTTGAGACTTTCATTCGTTTGAATTGAGAATATTGAGATATGCACGAATATGTAGTTGACAATTTTTATGATAATTTTTGAGCAGTGAGTTGGAATGTTTTCTCAATAATTTTTTGTTGGACTACATCAGACCTTGTGGTGGGAAAGAGCCAAGTGAATGACTGATTTGGGTTCGAATTTGTTATGTCATTCTTAGAAAGGTATGTAATGGAAACGGTTATTTTTAAGTTCTTGCATGTGCAAGTGAATCCCGCACTCCAGATGTCATGGTAACAGAGACACCTCGAGGGAGTCGCCAGGAGTCTTGCACAGAGAGAACAGGGGTATCCATTAAGAAACACAGTACCAACACAAAAAACGGATGTATACAACTCAGGTGAATTAAAATGGCACCTGGCTCGAATAACATTTGTTGAATGTTGTTATTTTTTATTTTTTTTTATTTAGTTAGCAATAACCTTTTTTTGTTTAATATCTTATTATTACACCATACTTTGGCATAACAAGTGCCTAAACATTGGCTATTAATAATTTTTAAAAACTAAAACAAATGTTGTAGGTCGTGAGTTCGAACCCAAGCAGGCGCTTTACTTTGTGTAAATAATTTAATCACCACTGCTCTCAAAACGGTGAAGGAAAACATCGTGAGGAAACCGGCATGTCCTAGAACCAAAAATTCGAAGACATGTGACATCTACCAACCCGCACTGAGCCCGCGTGGTGGATTACGGCTCACTCCCTCTCATAGAGAGGAGGCCTGTGTCCCAGCAGTGGGAACGTTATAGGCTGATTATGCTATTATGCTAAAACAAATGTACTTATTGGTTCCGAGCCTGGTACCATGTTAATTCGCCCGAGTTGTAAGCTTCTCGGTGTTTGGCAGGTTATGTGACCGATAAAATGTTACAGCAATCTTTATTTTAATATCCTTTGAATATAATCTTTATTCCGCATAATAATATATTGGATTCAGCTTTAATCTTCTGCCGCTAATTATCGTTTTGACCAAAAGGGTTGCTAATAGTCTTTTTACATTCGTCTAAACCTACTTAATAGTTAATAAACAGTAATTACTAAGCCCATCTAAAGAAAGAAAGATAGGGAAATATTTTATATGGGACACGCAAAGGGAATACAAATAGTAAAAGGAATAAAACGAAGGTATAAATAAATAAAAAAAAAATGAACAAAAATGTATAAACTAACAGAAAAACAGTAAAAAGACCTGTGCGAGGCCAAAAAGGCTCCTATCTCAGCATAATGGTGCGATATTTAAAAAATAAATAACGCAGCGCTGATATTCTGACAGGGCCCGGGCATCTCCATTTCAGGCTTTGCCAAAAAGTGAGAGCATCTGTAACTTTAGTCAGGAGATGGGCAGGCCACGTTGCAAGGTATTCTGATGATCGTTGGAAAATCAGGTCAACTAAATAGGAAGGTCCACGCCAGAAACAGAGGCCGGCCATGTGCCCAATGGCACGACGAGATTATTTCGAACGCTGCACAGTATTTCGCCTAGAACATGCTAGGTGGACAAAATTCAAGTTTTAATTTCCAGGAAATCTTAATTGCATAACACAAACAACACCCCCAAACTCCAAATTCCAAGAAAAAGTTGTTTTTCAAATGCTTAACTGATGAGTCATAGAGTTCAGAAGTCAGGTAATGAGTTTAATGCAAGCGTTCCGGTCAATCTGTTGCAATTTAGCGACACTTTTGTGCACATCTCATAGTGGTTTATAGTGATATTGTGAAAGTTTTTTGTGATGGATATTAATACTGAGGGTATGTACTATTATTTAATATATTATTTTTATCAGAATCTATTAAAATGATTTTTTTTATTTTTTTTTAACTTAATGCATAAATTTTTGCGTAATTTTTTTCATAAACAAAACTTTGAACGTTCAGGAAATACATTGATTCGCCTCTATTCGGGCTAGTTTTAAGATATACTGTAGGTATAACTGTGTAGTTTGTAAAAATACACATATAGTGTATTGATAAACGATCGCGTATTTATGACTATCTTTCTTAAAAATTTCACTTTGGTGACATTACTGAAAGCAGCCAAAGAGAAATAAAGTTGAAAATATCCAACTTTTCTACTAAGATTGAAACCAAATGGTTGGCTTCGGGAAAATCGAAGAAGCGTTTTTTAATTAGAAATAAGACTTGGCTGGATGAAGGAGACATACAGTTTTTACTGTGAATTCTTTAGCCCCACAACCTTCAACATCGAGTGAGGTTGTGACATCTGCAGGAAGACCTCGCAAAGATTTCGCGGAATCGTCGTTTAAGACGAAGAAACGTCGAGTCGTGGATCTCGTAGAATCTCGAAGTGCCAGTGAATTAGTGACTGCTGCCGAAATTGCTATGCGTTCAGCAGGGCAAAGAAAAGTTGCCCATGTGATTAGAGACATTAGTGAAAGGCCAGATAATATTATTAAGTCAAAAGAAAATACCAGTTCCGTTAATCCTAGACAGTTAAAGAGAGTAGAAGCCTTAGCATACTATATAGATTCGAGATAGAATATTAGTACACAGTACTGAGGTCATCAAAGCGGCATTGCTTCCAATTGGGCAACTTTCCGAAGAGGCTCAAGAAGCACGTAACAAAGATTGCCGCAGATTTAGGGAGTACAACACCCGCAAGTGCCCACGTGTTGCCACGAATAGAGACTTACTGTCCATGTTAATAATAACATCTGACCCTTTGATAAATGGCCTTCGTGAGATTCCCCGAAAAAAGCCGGAAAAAATATGTGCAGAAGTATTAAAGTTAATCGTAAGCCCGACCATAGTAGCATCAAGACCGGAAACGTCATCATATTGTCGCACATTACCACAAAATGATGACGATTCACCAGAAGATTTTGATGATGATTCTGATGATTAGGTTTAGGTTAAGTTAGTTTGTACAGTAGGTATTTATTTATTTAATGCATTTTTGTTGTTTGTTTATTATTTTTAAATATTTTTTTCTGTTTTTACATATTTTTTTTGTTTTTTAATACAAAATCATACCAAAAACTATTAATAATGCCTCAACATGACTACTTATATATAAAAGCATCGTTAAATATCATAAAATAATATTGTCCACCTAGCATGTTCTACGCGGTACACTGTGCGCTGGTGGAGACCAGCTAGTCACCTTGACAGTTAGAGAAAAGTGGAATTCTTTGGTGAGGGCTTTTACGCGACGGAGGACTGTTATTTTAGTTTAATCAAAATCTTCAATTCATTTATTTGAACGCATTATTTAATTTTAATTCAATAAATTGATGTAATTTGAAATCAAATAATATTTAACGTCTGTTTTTGTTTTGTTGACTTATTTATAATTTATTATTATCTAATTGTGGGGAATGAATACAGCTTTGTATGATGTATGATGTTAAACGGCATACTTTTAATAGACTGTGGATCAAGTGCATTTAATGTATTGTTTGGACATAAAAACGATATAATACAAGAAAAAAAAAGCAACTAGAGTTTTACTAAGACTTGTTTTGTATTTTCCCTTTCAGGGTGAGTACTAATTATTATGTAAGTCACGTAGTTTTGCAGACATTGTAAATAATAACCGTCTCAACCACTTATTGTTAGAAAAAGATACCCACATTATTAACAATTAAATGCTAAGTTAAGATCAAGTCAGTAACTTATTTTCACCACTTCGTAATTGATCGTTTCATATTGTGTTTATGAACTTAGTAAGTTAGTATTTTTATACAAGTTCAGATTAAAAGAGACGTTATGGTATCGAAATATTATTACGATAAAAATATACCTATAATAATACATGTTGAATTTTTGTGTTTTTTTTGTTTGGAGTCAACGACCGTTGATAGAATATTTAATTTTTTACTTATTTTTATTAGGTATTAGTTGTTATTAGCGGCAAAATTTCAACTGTCTTACGGTTCATGAGATAAAGCTCGCTGACAGCAAGACAGACGAACAGCGAAGTCAAAGTAATACACTTCCGTTAGCAACCTTTTGGAACTTAAAGAAGAACTGTCCGGAAAAAAATCAAGTTACGGTTCAACGCCTTTGGCGTAAAACTGTCAAACCAAACATCACAATACCAATTTTAAACCCCCCAATTCACATCACATACCAATCAAATTACCTACAAGCTGGCACAAACAATCGATATTCCATGTACACCGAATATTTTCCCATAAGTAACAATGGGTTAACAAAAACCATAGACTCCCATGGTAGACTTTCGCTCGATATGATCATTTGGGTCGTGTGTAAGCTTGGATACAATGTTTCTTGTTAACCTGGTTTGAATTATTTCATAGGTACAGTTGGGTATTAAAAGATGTTCCTACTTTACTGAAATGTGGTCCCTCACAATGAGCCTCATTACATAATCAGCCTATAATGTTCCCACTGCTGGGACACAGGCCTCCTCTCTGTGAGTGGGCCGTAATCCACCACGCGGGCCCAGTGTGGGTTGGTGGGTGTCACATGTCTTCGAATTTTATGGTTCTTGGATATTCCAGTTCCCTATCGATGTTTTTACCGTTTTGAGAGCAGTGGTGGATGAAATAAATTACACAAAGTAAAGCGTCTTTTGAGTTCCAACGTACGACCTACAATTTAACTTACGTAATTCGCGGTCGTTGCCACTTGGCCACCACTGCTCTTTCTCAATGGGCCTCATTAGAAGACTGAAACTCACCCAAAGTGCAATGGAAAGAGCTATGCTTGGAATTTCTCTACGTGATCGAATCAGAAATGAAGAGATGGTGGTAACCGGCATAGCCCGAAGAACTGCCAAATTTAAGTGGCAGTGGGCAGGGCACATTGCTTGCAAATGTTAAATATTTTTTTCGACAGGTAAGAAAGAAAGAAAGAAAAGAACGTTTATTTACGGTAAACATGACGCAGTGATCGAACACAAACACCAAAGAGAACAAATCGGGGGAAAATATGCGTCACATACACGCAAAACGGCCATCGCTCAGCTTAATGCTACGACCCTATGCGAGACAGAGCCCCAGCGCTGGTTTTCAGCGACAACCGGCTTTGAATGACGTCGACCAGTGTAGCAAACGCTAAGATGAAAAAAAAAAAAAAATACATACACATAATAACTAGATAAATGTTCAACAAAATATAATAAACAATATTTATAAAAATGGTAACATTCCGGGCATTGAAAGCTCACGCGCCGTTAGCCTTTGATAATCTGTCGCGCAGCTGTCATTTAAAATAGGTTTGACGTTTTGACATACTGTGATTGTTAATGTTCTGGTAGAACAATAACAATCACAGTAGTAATTACGTAATAATTATATGGCGTATTACGTAATGAATTTTAAATGGAATTTCAAAACAAAACAATGTGTTTGGTGACTGTGTTGGTATGGTTATTGTAAAATAGTGTTTGTGAAATGTGTGTTACTTAAAGAAATTCAGAACACATCTGACAAGGAGACAACCGTCAAATCGTGTATCGTGTGTGTGTGCTGTTTGTGTGCTTCTTAGTTCGGAAAGCGAGCTAATCTTGTATCCGTAAGTGATACGGAGTTCCATAACTTCGGTCGAAACTACGTACCTCATACCACCGCCCGGTCAGCCCTACGGCTTGCCCACACACTCCTACCGCGAGGAAACAAAAGCCCCCTCCCCCGATCTACATTCAAGATAAGTCCAAATGGACCGAAATCTCCAAAATGTGTGGTGATCGAAAGATCAACTACACAAATGCCCGATCCACCCTTCAGGGGATCAAAGTTTCCGTCCCCACGTCTTCGGACTTTAGGGATCTCTCCCGCGCCTTGCGTGAAAGGAACTACTCCTTTCGTACTTACTCCCTTCCGGAGGAAACCCCTACTCGCGTCGTAATAAGGCGCGTTCCTCAAGAAATCTCCACCGAGGAGATTAAGAGCGACCTCATCGCTCAAGGAATCCCAGTGTCCGCCGTCCATCGCTTGCATAAAGCGAGGCAGGGCCTTGTCTACGACATGGTCCTAGTCATCTGTGACCCCACTGAAGGGCACCACCCGATATTTAAAGTGAAATCGGTATGTTCACTCTCGGGCATTTCCATTGAGAAGCCCTACCGAGCCAACTTGATTGGCCAGTGCCATCGCTGCCAACTGTACGGTCACTCGCAGTCCAACTGCTATGCGACCCCTAGATGCGTCAAGTGTCTAGGTGAGCATGGCACCGTCGACTGTACCCGCCCTAAAGATAGGGAACTATGTTCAGAGCCTCCCAGCTGCGTACTCTGCGGCCAATCGGGACACCCGGCAAATTATCGGGGCTGTCCGAAAGCCCCGAAGTCCTCCTCTCCCAAACTCGCGAAACGCGCGAGCGACCGCCAGCACAGGGAAAGCCCCTGGGGTAAGCCTCCTTCCGCGCTGATGCCGGAACGGCTTAGCCCGCAGAGGCCGTCTCCCTGGGCTAACCTTAACCACCTAAAGGCTCCCGCAGCTTCGGTGCCATCAAAACCCGCGCAACCAGCGCAATCCGCGCAACTTCCAGCGCTGATGGCTTCCGCCATCCCAACGCCTTTGGTAGCCCCCGCGGCCCCTACGGCCTCTCCAGCGGCACCTCAGGGAACCCAGGGCCGAAACAGCGCCCAAATCATATTAAGTACATACGCGGCTCTCTTCACCACCGCCGCGGATAAAATGGCGGAAGAAATCGTTGCTGCAAACGGCAACGCAATTCGCCTCATGGAAATTCTCAGCGCGTATCCCGAGATCGCGCAAGTTCTACACTCACTCAAATATTAATTCTCAATTGATAATACGAGAGTAAATAGTAACAAACCCCGATCCCTTAAATTAGGCTTTTTCAACGCAAATGGCGTTTCAGGTCAACGCGATGAGATCGCCGCTTTCCTCCGCGACCATCAGCTTGACATCCTCCTCATACAGGAAACCTTTTTAAAACCTCATCACCGAAACCCGAATATTGCCAACTTTAAACTAGTTCGCAATGACAGGTCTCGATGTCACAAGGGTGGCACACTCATATACTTTAGGAAATCTTTGTATTGTATCCCTATAGACCCACCTCCTCTCTTCTCCCATCTGGAGACCTCTATCTGTCGGCTCGGCATGACCGGCCACCAACCGATCACCATCATCTCCGCGTATATCCCACCCGACAATGGTCCGAAGCATCCCATCTCGCTCCAAAAGGACTTCACTGCCCTCTTCGGTATGAGTGACTCCGTCATCTTGGCGGGGGATCTTAATGCCAAGCACCCGGCGTGGAATAGTAGCACAACTTCAACCAGAGGTAGGTTAGTTTTCAAGTTAGGCGAATCCCTTAACTTTGACGTCATCGCTCCAATGAGCCCGACTCACTTCCCAGGTAATCCAAATCACCTTCCCGATGTTCTCGATGTAGCGCTGCTCAAGAATGTGAACCTCCGTTTGCAATCGATGGAGACGTTCCACGAGCTTAATTCTGACCACCGCCCTGTAGTCATGCATCTTGCACCCTACTCGGGCCCGATCGACCCCAACCGCCCCCCTCAGACACAGATGATAACCGACTGGAGGAAAGTAAGCCAACGACTGAAATCCACCACGTCGCCACACTTAGACACCATCCCCGATCACTTAGTGTCAGTCGCCGACACGACGGCCGCAATCGACTCGTTTACAGAGCACGTACAATCCGTATTGACGGATTGTTCACGGGAAGTTCCGGTGATGGAAGACCATCGCTGGAAACTACCTACTGACGTACGTGACCTGATAACCGAGAAGAACGCGGCCATCCGTGCCTACGACTCCTTACCTTGTGACGCGAACAAAGCCCACATGCGCCATTTACAGCGTGCTGTAAAGAAACGCATAGGGGAGGTTCGCTCTGAGGGCTGGAACAAGATGTTCAGCGAACTCGAGCCCACTCATCAAGCCTTCTGGCAATTACAGAGGAAATTGCGTTCCTCAGAAGAGGTCTCTATGCCTCCTCTCATCCGCCCCGACAATAGTGTCGCTTTCGACAGTCCCGATAAGGCTGAATGTCTTGCTGACAGCCTAGAGTCCCAATGTTCTCGCAGCTCCCAACCAGTAGACCAAGCTCACCTGAACAAGGTCGACGCTGAAGTCGAACGGAGAGCCTCCCTCCCTCCCGTCGAAGACCCTGATGATCCTCTGCCTCCCGTCACTCCAGACGAAGTACACGACATCATTAAAGGGCTACACGCTCGTAAGGCCCCCGGTTCGGATGGTATTACCAATAAGGTATACAAACTCCTCCCTGCCCCGCTAATAATGCTTATGACCGCCATCTTCAATGGCGCCTTGAGCAACAACATTTTCCCACAAGCATGGAAAGAAGCCACCGTCATCGGTATCCCAAAGCCAGGCAAGCCAAAGTCTGAGCCCTCCAGCTACCGCCCTATTAGCTTACTCAATGTTCTCGGCAAAATCTACGAGAGGCTTATTTATAAGCGTCTCAAAGACTACGCCGAAGCAAAGAGCCTCATACCCAACGAGCAGTTCGGTTTCCGAAGCCAACACTCGGGCACCCAACAGGTCCACCGCATCGTAGAGCACTTATGCGCTGGTCTGCAGCGTAACGCGACGACGGGTGTGCTATTCTTCGACATAGCGAAATCCTTCGACAAAGTCTGGCACAACGGCTTGATATACAAGCTCTAACAACTAGGAGTTCCAGATCGTCTCGTGCTCATCTTACGAGACTTTTTGTCGAATCGCACCTTTCGCTATCGCATCGAGGGAGCACTCTCGTCCCCTCATCCTATTCGCGCCGGTGTTCCTCAGGTTTCCGTACTATCTCCTCTCGCCTTCACGCTGTTCACTAGCGATATCCCAAAAAGTAAAAAGGCTCAGTTGGCTCTCTACGCCGACGACACTGCCGTTTACTATACCGGTCACTGTCCCAACGCTATAGCTCGTACTCTCCAAACCTCCGCAATCGTCTTAGGCGCTTGGTTCCGGAAATGGAGAATCGAGGTCAACCCCGATAAGAGTCAGGCGGTTCTCTTCTCGAGACGTCGTCGATTCCCTCCCCCACTTCCCAGCCCGATCACTATGTACGGTAAGCCGATCCCCTGGGAGAAGCAAGCCAAATACCTAGGCGTGATCCTCGATGAAAACCTTACCTTTAAGGCTCATATTAAGGTGGTTCGCGCGCGCGCCTCCTTCGCTCTTAGCAGGCTCCACTTCGTACTGACAGCCCGTAGTAAACTGTCCCTTAAATGCAAGCTCCGCATTTACACCGCAGTCATCCGTCCCATCATGACCTATGCCTGCGTTGTATTTGCGCACGCTCACCCACGTCATCTCCATAAGATGCAGACCCTCCAAAACCGTTTCCTCAGAAGGGTTACGGGTGCCCCTTACTATGTCCGAAACATAGATCTTCACATCGACCTTAAAATGCCAACCATAAAACAGTTCATGAAACGCTTATCTAAGCGTTTCTTCGACTGCGGCATCAAACATTCTAACCCCCTGATTACAGCGGCCGCCCGCTACACTCCCTCTTGCATTAGTAGTATTCGCCGACCAAGGCATACTTTAATCGCCCCCGACGACGCCACTACCCTCCTCCAGGAGAGTAGTAAGGCCACCAGCACGCTACATAAGCCCAAAACCCGATCGACGTCCTACCGTCCTCGCCGCCGAGGCCCGCCGCGACGCCCATATCCACGCCCCTCCCGACCCTTGCTCGAGCCAGCCCGTCACGCTGAGCCTGTAGCTTTAAATTGGTCCCTAAATAATATCAATCCTGATCCAGCTAGTCATTTGCTGCCCTCTTCCAGCGACGCCGTAAGCCGAGGTTCGGACCCCACAGGGGGTGCCCTTAGCGTTGTCGCTTAGTTTTAGTTAGTATATAAGTTTAAGTCCTGGCTGGAGGCCTTAATTTATTAGGGAATCCAGAGGCAAGTCCGCTTAAGCAGACGACAACCTCATAGGTTGACCTGCGAGATGCCAAACAAACAAACAGTACCTCATACCTAGACCCTGTGGACGAAGAGCTGGAAGGCCTCCCACATGGAGGACCGATGACCTGGTGAAGACCGCAGGAATCCGCTGAATGCGAGGAGCACAGAACCGATCGAAGTGGTGGTGCTTGGGAGAGACCTGATGACTACTTTACTCAGCGTCATTCCGACGCGAAGTTTGTAACCGTACCGTGCATAATTCTAAGTCAAAACATCTAGACGTGTCCATGCATCGTTTTTTAATGAATCCAGTGGGGTAATTGCGTAAAGCCTGTTGAACACACACGTTTTTCTTGCAATGAAAAACTACGGTTAATTCGCCGTGTGTAGGCACGGTCGTCAGTGTTGTGTGGATCACTATGGAAGCTTGTAAACGACACAGCGGCAATAGTGCTAGGGTGCCGTCGCCGCGTTCAACAACATTATTTGCGTTATGTACGTTGTCGAACTAATATACCTTTAAAACTCCTCTGGATTATAAAAGAAAGTGTGTTTTAACGCAATTCTGGTGAAGAATTTTATTAATACCTAACTAATACACGCGCTTGCGTATTCAGTTCGTAACAACAATGAACTCGCGGTGACTGTAGTTTCGAGATACTACTCACAGAGCAATTATTTAATCTCAAAGTGCGTGAGTATTTGTGTAACATATTTCTCACTATCTGATCATATACGATGGCGCGAACTATATTGTTTTTTGCTGTAATGATAGTTTACATGCATACTTTAGAACATATTTACATGGACAGTTAAGCTTATTGGACTATCGTTTTAACATACCGACAAATATTTAAGGTGGTTAGAATACGAACGTTCTTAAAAATATAGGAATTAGGTACCTATATTTTTAAGAACGTTCGTATTCTAATCGATTCTCCCAAATCACGGTGTTTTATTTTTATTTTTTATTATAATTATATAATCAGCCTATTATGTTCCCACTGCTGGGACACAGGCCTCCTCTCTGTGAGAGGCAGTGGGCCACGCGGGCCCAGTACGGGTTGGTAGATGTCACATGTCTTCGAATTTTTTGGTTCTATGACATGGCGGTTTCCTCACGATGTTTTCCTTCACCGTTTAGAGAGCAGTGGTGATGACAAAATTTACTCAAAGTAAACCGCCTGTCTAGGTTCGAACCTACAATGTACAACTCGTAAGTCGCGCCCGTTACCACTGGTCCACCACGGCTCTACTATTTAATATTTATTATTATTAAATATTTGTTATTTACATACCTCTTTGACATAATCTTCTTATTATTTGACATTATATACCTAGAATTCTAATTTCAACTTTTTATAAGTTTAGAAAACAGGATATTAATTAAATATTTGTCACAGTTGAAATGGCAATCATGTCATTTTCATTTTTTATTTTTTTATTTTGTGAATGTGAGAACGTCGTAGACCTTGTAGATTGTAGATTTATAGCCCATTGTCATTATGGTACTTGTTGACAAGCCTACACTGTTCTTTTTTTTTTTTCTTTTTGGTTGGGAAATCATCAAATGACTTCTCCCGGTCTGTCTGGGTGAAACGGGAGAGCGTGTCAGACTTTTACTGAATAAAATCCACCCGTGTTCCTTCAGTTGCCTGTGCCAGGGCCACTGTTTCTCTTTCGATTTTCTCGCGACTCTGAGGCGTCGACTCTATCCGACCCCGTCATTTGGTGCTGACATCTCTTTGAGGCGCGCTTGGATCACGACGCGCTGTCGACCCGGGCATGGTCCTTACCGGACGGCCCGCGCCTACGGTGGCCGGGAATCTGTTTGCGATTCCCTGTGCCCAGGGCGTATCCTGCGGCGACTAGGGGCATGAGGGCGCAATGCTCTCTCCCTCACGCGCTCCGCTTCCTTCTTCGCGAGCATTACTGATTCGCAGAAGGAGGTGACGGCTTTCCATTCCCTCTCGCTCCGTACCATTGCATGGACCAGGGACGGACGCGAGAGATCGTCGCCGCTGATCGCCTCCGCGAGAACACTGTGGTGTGGTGCTCCGCCCAAGCTGGGCAGACTTCCACCGTATGCTCCACCGTGTCCTCCAGATGATCCACACAATGGTGACACCCGGGCGTTTCCTCCCACCTTATGCGAAATAGGAACCTCCTGAAACAACCATGTCCGGTGAGGACCTGTGTCAGACGGAAGGTGAGTACGCCGTGGCGCCTCTACAACCACTCCTCAAAGAGGGGACTTATCACCGGTATTGGACCAATCGGGGCCTGTCCCTGACCGGCTCGAATTCTGGGCGGAGACGTCGAACTGGATGTGCCGGTGGTCGGATTAGGTCAGTCAATGACGTGCGGCGACAGAGCGGGGCTGGCGAACGAAATGTCCACCCCTGATTCACCCCGCATCCGTCCGATCATCACGTTGGGACCCCGGTTTAGGACGACCAGGCCTGTCTCCAGGGCATAGTCATCCACCATCCTGCCCCGCGTGTCCGTGTATCTGGAAGCGCAAGCCACGTTCTTGGCATTGAAGTCGCAAAGGACGAGCACGGGGAGGAAACAAATCCGAGGAAGACGAGACCTACACTGCCCTCCTGTGCTTTCCGATTACAGTGTTAAAAGGTATGCTTTTAACATTGTAATTTGAAAACATTTTCAAAAGTCAATTATTTTTAAAAGTGTTGCCGTGGTGTTTCTTGCTGTCTTTTCCTACCTAGCTTCTGACGTTTCAAAAGTGCCCATATAGGTTTATGTGAAATAAAATATTTAGATTTTGAATCTCACTCAGAATACAATCAATTTGCAAAAAAAAAAAAAAAAATTGACGACATTGATTGTCGCCGACATGAGATTGTGACTTGAATTTGAACGTTTCTAAGTACGAGAATTGGTCTAAAAAAATAAAGCTAATAAAAAAAAATTCAATTAAAAACATGAAAGACCATTCATTTGCAGGTAATCCATCACCTGAATTACCTGTGAACATTCCAAACTCACTCAAAACTTTAATTTCAAGAGCGCATGAGATTTTACAAAGAAGTCCTGTCCGTCGGAAAAGCAAATTGACACATTTTGCTAAGCTGCACAAGAGTCGTTATAATAATGTACTTGTGGTGTTATTGAGTTTTTCCAACTGGAATATCCGAGAAGCAGCCCGGAGTCTGGATTTTGTGCCCAGTTGATGGCAATAGGCTCACCCCCATTACATGGGCCTTAAACATGGCTGTCGAAATGTGGGTATACAATAATTTCTCCTCTGCCTTACCTATTGGGGATTGCAAACGTGATGTTTTGTTATATTAGGATAATGATTAACTTTACTTGCCTAAAATTTCGTACAATTTTAGACGAACATATCAGTAGGAAAATCTTTAGAATTAATGATAAAGGTACACTTAATTTCATTACAATTTGATTACCGCAGTTTTGGACTTGTTTATTTCTTTTGAATTTCGAATTGGTTCCGCAAAAGTTAAGAGGAAAAAGCTTCAACTCGACGTTCATTGGCCGTTCGCGAATACTTTGAGTTTGAAACGCATTCGTAATACAATATTTACCTTATTAGAACTGTTCGGATCACGAATCTTAAGCCGTAAGCATCAGCGCAAAGAATTTTCATAAAATTCAAAACATAATCACAATTTCAAAACGAAAAATCCAAAATCTTAAACCAACATCGCACGACCACAAACTGTCATTAAACATTCCATCTCTTTCACACAATACAATAATAAATAAAGACAAAAAGCTTTCTCTTGCCTTCGCTTCTCGCCAGCCAGTACAAGCTGACCCGCCATTTTGTAAGAAACTTTCCTTTTTGTGCCAATTTTCCGAACGTACAGTGGTCAAAAAGTTCATGCTATGGCGGTCGATTGTATATCTGTCTCGTTCTTACTTGGAACGTATGTGATGAGTATAAAGGACGCACTTTTTGCGCATAGTCTGCACAACTAGGCGGCATATTTCTGAAGAACAGTAAGTGATGAAGAGACTTGTTGCGTAGTAAAACTTTTTGGAATTTATTTTTAACATTTTTTTCTTCTTAATTATCAACAAGTTTTTTCTTTACTTAGTAAAGGTTTTATTCTAATCAAACGAAATGAAGCCGATCATCAACATTTTTTAAACAGCTGCCATCTGACCTTCACAATAGGAATCATGACTAATATTAGAAATGTTCGAACAAATAATGTAATTTCAAAGGAGAGGCATCTGTAAAATGAGGTTATCCAAAAGATCTGTAAAATGGATGGAAATATGAAGAAGCTACACGCTTTAAAAGTTTTTGAAGAGGATTGTTCCTGTCCTTGTCGCGCGGTACGGACAATGTACGGCGCTAGTTATAAGTTACCTACTTAATCACTTCTACGATAGTGCTGTCTTTGTCTTGCAATTGTTTTAAAACGTTTATAACCCAATTTTTAAGCTTTTACACTTTTTATAATAAAAATTGCACTATTTGCCAACAATAAAAAAATTACCGAAGAATAATAAAAAAACGGTCATCATCCCTATTAGATAAGTGATGTTTCAACCTGTTCATGGTCTTCGGGTTTCTGACTCAGAGGCGACATAAAATATTGTACAAAAAAAAAAAAATTTGAAAAACACCTATGTCATAATTTTCCATCTGACTGCTTCGCTGGTCTAGTGGTCGCAAGCCCTACTGCTGAGTAGGAGTTCCTGAGTTCGATTCCCGACTCGAGCAAAGCGTTATTGGGTTTCTCCACTAGGATTTTTCTCAGAAGCAGCCTGGTGTCTGAATTTGTTCCCGTTTGGTGGCATTTTCCTCGACCCCCATTACATGGGACTGACACATAACTGACAAAATGTGGATGTAGTACAATAGGATACACTTCTAGCTAGCCCTTTGAGGATAACAGGTGATGTTGTGTTAAAATTTAAACAACTAGTGGGTTCACAAACCCCTATAAGACAAAAGCCGTTTCCGAATAAAGCGACTACCAAATAAACAGATAGTACGATTACTTTCTACTTACTTTATTTTGTAAAACCACAAAACTCGTTTGTAAGATAAGAATTACCACGTCAATAGTTCTATGTTACTATACAAAGTAACTTTAATTGCACAATGAAAACGTCAAAAATATGAACCAGAATCATCAATAACATTAATTCTTCGTTACACAAAATTGAAGGCAAATCGATTTAATCGGTTGAATTAGCATTATCATTCACTAATAAATTTTGCTTCGCTTGACTTACCTACGATCAAGCATACGTTATGAAAAAGCAAATGAATCTATTATATATGTAACTTAGTAAACAAAACTGGTTAAGATTCCATCTTTGCTGTATGTTTGCGAATCGGAGGTGCAGTAAATAAGTCTTTCTTTTTTTTTAGTTTCTTTTTAGAAAGAAAAATTTAGTAGGCATGGCATGACATATTTACTAGGAACGTCTAGAGCATACTAGATAGTACGTTCCGATGATTAACTTTGTGACTTGCTTCTTTCAGAATCTTTTCAGAACAAATTGTGATGTTTTCGTTTACATTTTTGTCTGCACGAGGAAAGATGAAAAATTGGGTTTTACATTATGAAAATCTCAAACTCGTCTTATCTTTTGAAAATCAAATATATAAATGATTGACAATCTCTCCACATCTTTTTGTGTCCAGCGCAGATGACGGCGGGCAGCGCGCGGTCAGTTTTTGCGCGTCATCCGAACTGGACGTTCCAAGTTCAAATTTGAAAATTGGAACTCAAACGTTCGATATTTGACATTTTAAATTTAGCATGAAATAACCATCGAAGTATTCGATTTTTAAATTCCGATTCTGTATTTTTATTTTAAACAAACGTAGTATGAATTTAAAATTTAAACGACTTACTTGCGTTAAAATATTTTCACACAATAAAGTTTCTCTTTGAGCATAAACATAGGGATATTTACATAAAATTCCGTTCAGCTTTTTCAAAGATTACTTATTTATCTCTTCGCAAAATGAACTTGGTGAAAGCACAATAAATGATTGGATCACTATAAAAATAAAACTTTTTGTATGAAAACTACTCGAAAATGAATTACCTATTTTTAAATAATGTGATTGCTGCACTAAATGCTTCAATGCGTGACAAGTTCTTAAGAAATAATGGAACGCATGTTATAATACGCAAAGAAGGTAAACTAAAGGAAACTCACACGAGAAAATCATAATTTATTTGTAATGGCGTGTGAGTTTGCCTGAACATGGGTTCAAACTCACGCTATCACGATATTCTAAGACGTAACCCGGAAAGCTACTCGCCTCACAACTCTGTCGAGGAGACCTGAAGCATGCCTCGGAAGACCCTCAAAATCGGAATTTATAGTCGTGAGATTAATGAAATTATGAGGTCCCGAATGCGTGTGAGTCTTGGGGATACGTCACGAATACGTCAATATTAAAACCACTCTTCAAAAGACATTATGCTAATCTGAAAAATACTCGTGATTTGTTTCAAAGTTCCTTGTTGACTACCTCAAAGAAGCTTCAAGGTAGATGCCAACGTAAGTACCTTATTTTTGACAGTTGGTTCCTCAATTAACTCAAACTCGCCTCCACTTAAGATCAGATTCTTTGAGAGATGAGGAGTAGAATTGCAAGTATGAATATCAAACCACCTGAGTGAGGTTGAATGAGGTCGAGGAAACCATGAGGTTTTGACTTAGAATATGTGTATTTCTGTTTGCACTAAGTGCTATGTCAAATCAAACAAAATCAAGAAGAATCACGACAAAAATCCTTTATTTAAAAAGGCGTGGTTTTTAACATAAAGTGGTCTCAAAGTCAAGACAAGTTTAACAATATTGTGTATACTTACATTACTTAATTATATTTTTAAATGTAATAACGATGCACCAAGAATAAAATACTATTCACCAAAAGGTAAAAAGAAGTAAAAATAAAGCAAAGACAGATAAATCACCCACGAGATAGGTTAGTAACTAACACGTAATTGATTTATCTGTCTTTGTGCGCACTATGTACTATGGCGCTCAACTAGGAATAAGTCAGTGTGTGAGTCTCAAATAAATCTTCCGGACACATTGTTTAATTAATTGATAAAACACTTTTGAAACACAAATTCCGTTTCAAGGTGACTTTATCATACACTGATATTGGTACATAATTGTGGGTACAGAGAACCTGAGACAAAGTGACACTCAAAAGTGATAACGAAGTTGAAAAAATTGAAAAATGTGTAAGACTGACATCAGCTACTGAAAAGCATATGTATGTCAATCGTGTTGAAAGTTCCCGAAGACAATACTTTTTTTACAATAAAAAAAACACGGACCTAAAAAAAAAGTACAAGGTGACAATTTACTTTAATTTGGGAAGTCTGTGTCTTTGTGTCGTTGAAAAAAGTTTTTATTTGCTTATCACTTTTTAGTTGCGGTACCTACCTTACACAAATTCATATATCGCTACTTGCTATACATTATGTGGAAAAATACGTAGGTATTGTTGAAACCAACTGAAAACTACCCGAGCAAAGTTCATAAAATTTATATTAGTCCCATAAAAATAGCGTAGTTTTTCAGTATCTATTTTTGCCCATGAAGCATACCTTATCCATTAAAAAATAATTTTTGAAATCGATTCACAACTGCCAGCGATATCGCGTATTTATCATTAAAAAAATACCAAAAAAAAATACATTTTGGAAGTCAGTTAAAAAACGCTCGAGCTTGCAGTAAGAATTCCATCTGCCCAGCAGAATTCGTGTCCTGACATGCAAATAAGACTAAATCAATGTCTAAACTTGGGAATTATTAAAAAAAAAACAATTGTTAGTCCTGAAATTCCTAATTCGTGACACGTCGCCGTTTGTGCAATGATAGTAGAGCTCCTTGTACTCCTTATTCGGAAATGTTTTTTTCTTCTCTGCGTGGCCAGAATTCGGCTACGTGTTTGGCGCCATCAGTTCCTGTAACATGCAGCTGACAGGATACGCAGGACATGATATCAAGTGTCCCATCGTTTGTGGGACAGCACCACAGTTACACTGCAAGGCGGAGTCGTCTATGAATCTCCTAGAAACCTGAACAGGTTTTCCTTGTTTCAGCAAACTTGGGTCCGGAGTCTGTTTAAAATCTTCCAGGTTACCTGAGGCAACTCATGAAGAACTCATTTGGAGAAGTACTACTAATTAACTTATCTATTTGTACTGTCAAGCAGTGAAACTGTGTTTTGGTTTGAAAAGATATAGGTCTCAGGCGCCTTTGGTATTTTAACTGCCAATTTCACCAATGAAAGTAAACGCGATCAGCTTATCAAAACCTTGTTTATGAGCTGTCAGTTTCGCCATTGTTGTAGAATACAACACTGACAGCTCTTCAGAGTGGTTAAGATGTGCTGATCGCATTCAGATTCATCGATGAAATTCGCCCTAAATGTTGGCTTTGACTAATTACTATAAGTTGGATCATCAGCATATTTTCTCCCAATAACATATAGTGTGCTGTGTTGTCAGACCTCAACTTGCCTGATAGGTTCTTTTTCGGAATTTTCGGGAGCGGATCAGTAGTTCCGAATATTACCCCCTACATACAAAGTCACTCTCATATAATATTATAAAATACGCCGAAATCTACGAACGTTATCTATCTAGTACATCCAACATCGCAGTTCTTTTGGCGAGAGGCCAAAATCGGAGAGCAGTGGTGGCCCAGTGGTAACAGTTGACGACGCGACTGACAAGTTGTAGGCGACATTATGAACCTTACCACTGCTCTCAATACAGTGAAAGAAAGTATCGTGAGGAAACAGACACGTTCTAGAACCAAAAATTCGAAGACATGTGACATCTACCAACCCGCACCCGCGTTGTTGATCACAGCCCACTCCCTCTCACAGAGAGGAGGCCTGTGTCCCAGCTGTGGGAACATTATAGGCTGATTATGTTATGATTTGGCTATGTTATGTTACATATTATTATATTTTGCTGTTAGTTCACTTTGACGGACACTAAACGAGTCACAAAAGGGACTACTTTCACCACAAGTCAATAATTGCGGTCATTTAGTGGACCTAAAGCGAGGAAACGAAAAAAACTGAAGGAAAACTAAAAAGCTTAACGTTTTTTTAACATCGTTCTGTTTCTTTCAACCGGCAACCCTTGGAAAATGACACGTGCAAAGTTATTTTTCTTTTTATGACTAAAGATTTGTGGTGCTGGCCGCCATATTGCTATTTCGGGATTATTGTACATTTGGAAAGGTTTATAATGTTAATTTAATTTCAAATCTTAGAAATGATTACCTACAAATAAGTAGGTAATCATTGGTAATAATTGAAAGCCAAAAATTTATTGAATAAATGCACTTTACAGCGATGATGACGCAATTTCAAGGGCGGAGGTCATCCGGTCGATTCACAATAGCGTTAATCATTTATAACCGCTAAAGATCTTAAGAGCAACCCTTCATTATTGTTTATTGTTATTTTTACTGACATTTGCGCGTTTTTTTTAGTTACCGTTTCTTTAGTTTTAAGTCACCCTTTTAGTGAAAATACTGTGACAGGTGTAAAAAATACTTTCATTAGATGGATGGGTATTTTAACTAACCTATCTTTGACGAGTGGCGGTATATGTTTGTGTCACGCAGTCTGGATACACACAGTAGGTAAGTAACCATACCTTGACAGGGTTTTGTCGACGCAAGAATAGATATACTGACAGATAGAATAGACAAAATTACAGTTTTTTTTCTATTATCTGTCTTTTTTTTGTCTATTCTACCGTCGACTTAACTCGTTTCTGTGGTGGTCATTAAAACTATCACATGAGGAACTCTCTTGTCTTAGCTTCATTTACAACTTACTAATATTTATTGTAGTAGCTTAATTTTCGAAGTTTTTTTTAAACTACTATTTAAATGCCTTTGACATAAGATGGGACGGCACCTAAGGTCTCGGACCTTTTTTGAAAAACATACGAGGGGCCGAAGCCAACTAGCAGAGGACAATTTTAAGCGTTGAAGCACCTTTTATTAATTATCTCTTTGATATATCTGAGGATCCTGGAGTCTCGGACTTTAGGACGACGTATGAGGACCAACCGACGATTAACCTTGTAGGTGCCCACTATGCAAGTGCACCCAAGCATAACCTCCGGTTGGTGTAGGACTATTGCAGGATACAGAAACAAAGAGATTAGAATTTGTTGGAACTAGTTACGTAGAACTTTTAAAGACTATGGCCCCTGCCTGATCAATGTTCTATTAAACTCGAGATTGTGTACATGGTCAGTGGGGTCCTCCTGAAATCATGTACCATACCTGCTGTTAGATCCGCGATTTGTGGTACGTTTGTACGATAACAAATGTAATTTGGTTTTATTACTAATATTTAAAAAAAGAAGTTGCAATATGACATCTTTGACTGAACCCGTGAGAATAGCAGATATCTATGTGAAGGAGCTCATCCAAGAAAGTTAGTACTTTCTTGGATGAGCTCCTTCACATAGATCTCTGTCTGTGTGTGTGTGTGTCTGTGTGTAGTGGTAGTCCACTTTATCTAGTTTTATCAAGCAGCTTCGCAATTTCTTTTATTTGGAGAGTATCGGTGTGTGTTATATTACAAGCAGCTCAGCTTTGTTTAAGAGGTGGCAAAGCACCTGTGATGCATCGGGACTTCCATAGGTGGCAATGACCACTTACTATTGGGCCTCCCGCTTGCTTATTTGCCACCAAATTGAATAAAGGACACAATCATACGCATGAAAAACATAACCCAGGACCTGATCCCATCATCTCCCTTTCACTACCTTCACTAGACGTTCTGCAGGGCACCATCCAAACTTGGTCGTTACACCGACTAGTCGTAATCCTTCACATTTATTATGCGTGGAACTCTCTGCCAGCGTCTGTTTTCCCTTCCACGTACAACTCGTCAGCCTTCAAAGCAAGAGTGAACAGGCATCTTCTGTGCACGCTTGTTCCATCATAGACCTCATCCATCGCTAACAACAGGAGAGATCGAGGTCAAGAGTTCGATCGACCAGTTTAAGCTACGCTTGCGGTTGGTGCGTGGATGGGTGACCATGGGAGACCTTGGGATGGGTGTGTAAATATTTACATACCAACAACCCTCCTTGACTCGGAAAGTACGTTAAGCCGTTGGTGCCGGCTGTCATTCGTGGATCTTTGACAGTCGTTAGGGGTCGTCTGAAGGCCGAAAGTCTTACCAAGGGGTACCGTTTTACCCAGTAACTGGGTTTTGGGGATCAGATATTCAGTCGCTGGTATTCAGCTGCATACAGGTGTACTGGAAGCCGACCCACATGGTGAAGAAAAGGCAATGCAGATGATGGTGTGGCGGGCATCTTCATCTGGAGATACACGTGCTATATGTTGGCTTGGCCTGACGGACTAAATATTTTTGGTGTGTGATGCGCCTTAGACTTATCTAAACAAAATTTTACCTACCAGCACTTTGCCCGTGACTTCGGCCACGTGGATCACGTTTCTTCCCCTACAATTTTTAACTTAGTACGATATAACGTAGAACTGGTGCCCTGAGACAGTGAGGCGCGGTCGCGGCAGACCACGTAGAAACTGGCGGGACGAGCTGGACAGGTTCCTTCAAAAATGGAAGGAGGAAGAGGATTCACGAAAGATGGAAGCAGTGGAGGGAGGCCTTTGCCCAGGAGTTAGACAATGTAGGCTAGTTAAAAAAAAAAGAAGTTCCGTACGTAATCCTAAGAGTTAAAGTTACTTACTAGTATTTTCACAACCAACACCCTAATACATTGCATCATATTTTCGAAAACTTTGTCTGCTCATCAACGTAAATAACGCAATGAATGTTGTTGAACTGTCAAAATTAAAGCAATTGCTACTGTTAGTGTGATTCGCAATTACCCAGGACAACCAGAATAAAAAAATTAAAAAAAAAAACTTTATTTATTTATAGAATGGTTGACACCGTTGTAAAAAAAAACAGTCAGCGTCGGTTGGTTACAGGACTGACTGTTTAAGCCTTTCAAGGAACGCCAGTCATATTTACTTAAGTATATTTACTCGCAGAGGCTTTTCAAACCAATGGTTGTTAAGAAAGTTCAATTCTGATCTTTAGAAAACTTATTAAATCTGATAAAAGCCTAAAGACAAAAATTTATAAAATTAAAAGGTTTTTATCAATTTAAATAAAGTGTTTTTTGTTCACGTTTCCTAGCCGTAAATATGTATAGACTTACGGCGAAACCCAATAACCTTAGACAGATCGCTACTGATGATAGACATTACAATTTTGTCTGTCACTGTCCAACAGATAGCTGTCAACACGTTATAGAGTCGCATACTATGGCTTTATTGGTACGTTATAACCAGAGATTGATAGGTTTTTCTACCAACATTGTACACTTAGTTCGCAATAAACTTTTGACTTTGACTTTGACTTTTGACTTACTATCTACGCCAAAATTGGAGATAGATACGTTATTGGATGCGGTCGTTAATAGCTCAGAGCTTCCATTTAATAAAAGTCTAAGGTATAAATAATAATAGCAACTCGTACATCTAAAAATATATATAGATAACCCTAACCTACCACAAGCGTATCGAATTAAAAAGCAAACACCACACTGTTTCATAGTTCATCCAAAAAAAAAAACCCCGAGACAATGCACTAGGAGCAAAAAGTCTCGCATCGTATAATATATTGCTCGAATCAGGCTTAACACTGCCGCTGCGAACCGACGAGACTGGATGCGGTTTATGCAAACTTAGACCACTCCTACCCAGACACGCCTCCGCAACGATCTAACCTCTCTTTCCCCCCCACACAAGACTCTATCTCCATCCCCCTCTCGTGCATAACGCCTACACATTTTCCGAGGCAAGTTTTTAGTCGATCAAAAGACATCGTTCGTGTTGACGCTCTCGGTGGAATAAATAGCGTTGAAAAAAAATTATAACGTGCTTTTTTTCCGTTCCGTTATAAGCATGGAGGTTTTTTCAGTGGTATTCTTATCAGTGTGTGATAGTGGTGTTTCTAGTTCATCCTGACTGTGTATTTTTGTGTTGTGTACTGTGTTGTGTTTTTTTTTCTATGAAGGTAATTTTTGTTTATGTTTTTTTTTTTTTGTAAAGGTTATTTTTAAGTAGAAATGGCTTCTAAATCAAAGGGTTTAATTAATCTGTACGTTTCCACTGTTAATTAAACTGAAGGTATTGTTTTATAAGGGTGCAGAGAAAAGGTGTACATGCGAAAAATGAAGTTTGCTTAAAGGAGGAATAATAAATGAAAAAAAAATATCCTGGATAAAGATAAATAATTATTAAAAGCGTGTTTAAATAAAATTTGTTATGTTATTGCTGACGATGACATTTTGGAAACATGTGATGATGTGACCAAATCAATAACGTCGGTAACAATTCATGAACCATTATTAATAAAATCCGGGTTTTTGTGTAAGTTTTAAACCAACCTTAATTTGACAGAAAAAAAAACAACTTTATCTATGGTTGATTTGCGAAATAAAAAAAGACGTCTTTTGGAGCTAGATTACACGCCGCATTGTGTAATTATTTTGAAACGACAGAATTTCCAATGGTTTTAAAAGGCATTGGGCGTGACCAGAGAGCTGGCCAAATTTTTGGCCAAAAAAACAACATTGCCATACAAAGTGGCAATGCTGCCAGCCTTTTAGGCACTTTTCCTGTTGTCAGCTTTTTTGATGCCCTATTATTCTTTCCCCTCCTTTTTTATAGACATGGACGTATCATTAATTATGATATAACTGTTAGCACCTACTGGTTATTTTGTTTTAAAAAAACATACAAAAAATTTGCATTTAATACATTTGGCTATTTTATTATTTTTTTATACGGAAATAAAATAGAAAAATGTGAAGTCGTAATGTTTTTCTTCCAATATAGTTTTTTGGGAAAATTGCATAATTTCTTCGCAACTGCACAGCTGTTTTTTTTTTCTTTTTATTAGAAACGCCTTGTTTTAATATATTTTCGCCTCAGTAATCATGAATAAACGTTTTTGTAGGATTTAATAATTGCAAGTATTTTGATGAACTGTGACTCATTATTGTGGTGTAGTATTTGCATTTATGATAATAACCGGTGGGTGCTTAAAATTATTTAAATAAGATATAATGGTGCAAAAAAAAAAAGTACAATCTTATTGGCGCCAAAATCATTTAAGCCTTTTTTGTCTTTGCTTTTATATGCACGCAAGTGTTGTTTACAAGTTTATTTGTAAAAATTTAAAAGTAGTCACAAAATTACCGCAATCAATGCAAAATCTAATCTGTATTTGTTTTTTTTTTATTCAAGATCTTTTATAAAAAACCATCAACATTATAAATAAGCTTTAAAAAAACACTTAGAGCTAAATAAATTCTAACTTACGAACAAAAACCGTTAACAATTCTATTTGTAATTCGAAGTCATCAATAGTTTGGTTCACGCTAATTCGTAGCGTTTGACACGATTAGTTTTAACTATAATTAAACGTTGGTTAACTATAAATGGTGCAAGCGACTGATTGTAGCGAGTCAATTTAATTAATATTTATTTTAATAGAAGAAGTATTCCCAAATATCTCTTAATAGAAGGAATAATTATAATTGTAGATTGAAAATGTCATTGAAATAATTAGAAAACATAGCCAATGCGTGGTGGCCAAGTGGTACCTGCTCCCGACTTACGAGTTGTAGATCGTGGGTTCGAACCCAGGCAGGTGCTATTATTTGTGGAAATAGTTTTATCACCACTGCTGTCAAAACGATTGAATAAAAAACAGAAACAAAAAAAAAAACAAATCACAGAAGTGAAATCTACCAACCCGCACTGGGCCCGAGTGGTAGATTATAGCCCACTCCCTCTCACCGAGAGAAGGCTTGTGTCGCAGCAGTGGGAACTTTATAGGCTGATTATGCTGAATAAATCCGGTAAAGGCAAAATGTTTATTCACCAGGTTTGGCTGGGCTTTTTTTTGTCCATGTAGGTAGTAAGTACTTGTGACTACTGAACTGCTGTGTCCTGGATTCGATGCCCACGTCAGACAAAGTGTATGTGGGTTATTCCACTTACAATTTCTTGATACAAACGCCTGTGAACGATGGGACTACCCAAAAAAAAAAGATGAACTTCTATACAAACTTTCATCCCCTACGTGTCCTTTGGGGATGAATTTTCAAAAATCTTTCTGTAGTGCTAATCATCATTAAAATATAACCGGTCAAGTGCGAGACGGACTCACACACGAAGTGTTCCGTATTACCAAAATACGTTTCTTGTTTCTTCCAGTATAAGCTGACCTCTCATTGTACGGAAATCCTATACAATGCGAGATCAGCTTTATATTGTTAATTTGTTGTTATAGCGGCAATAGATTTTATAGATTCATAAAACGACTCAGCCTTGCAGTGTAAATGTGGTGCTGTTCTACAATCGATGGCACACTTGATATCACGTCCCGCGTGTCCTGTCAGCTGCACGTTTCAGGCACTGATGGACGCTAGTAATGGCGCCAAACACGTAGCCAAATTCTGGTCAGACTCCATTTAGAATGCCATCGACACTCTAAGAAGAAGCGACTATAGAAATACACACTGTGTAAATTTTAAATGTCTATCTACACTGTGTGCTGTACATACAGACGTACGGACGGACAGCGAAGGCTTAGTTGGGTTCCGTTGGCAACCTTTGAGTACGGTCCTTAGAAAGGAAATCTTGTGCAAAATTTAACCGCTCCGCCGAGGACTAGCAACCCCGGCGGGGCGGTTTAGGCTGAATGAATGTAATGGAGAATGAATTAAAGCTGGATTTGTGCCCAGTGAAAGGCATTGGGCTAGACACCTTTCCCATGTGACTTAAACATAATTTTATTGTTGAAACGTGGGAACATTAAACACTCCAGCCTTCGGCTTCGGTGAATACAAGGTGTTTTATTTCATACGTTTATGCGAAATTTTTGTGTCATATATTTATTACGCATCTGCCTAGACTTTTCACAACTTATGTTGGCTTCGGCTTCCAGTCCAGTTCCAATTTTTATGGAGCGACTGCGTCTTTGGCCTCCACAACCCAGTTCAATGGGTAATAAGATACGCCTTGGTAAGACTGGTTCTCAGGGTCGGGGCTCTGAAGACCTATCAAAGATCCACGAATGACAGCCGGTACCAACCGCTTTACGTGCTTTCTGCGGCACGGCAGGGGTCTTGATATGATGGTCGCTCATTCACGGAGCAACCGTGGCAAGCGTGAAGCTTGATCGATCGAACTGTGCAGTTGTTATTACTTAAAAGAAAGAAAGAGTAATGTTTATTTGGACGTTGTTTGTAAAACACCAAATAACAAAATTAAAAGTCAAAATAACTTAGCCACTAGCCCCTGTCATTTATTTATTACTGACAGTTATTTATTTGACGCAACAACCAAGTCTCGCTGTAACTTGACCGTGTCAACGTTAGGTGCGCATACTGATGTCACATGACCGATGACCTCCACAGTTCAACACGAGTTCGTTTACGTTGATCGCGTATGTTGTTATAGAATGAGAAACTAAACGCGATCCGAAACTACGTCTAAGAGCTGTCAGTGTCATTATTTTTATTAGTAACGCAGCTCTGACTCTGACAGCTCTCGAACGCGTTTTAGATGTACTGATCACATTGTTGAATTTGGCACTTAAAGTTTTAGTAAAACTATTTCAAATTGCGCTTATGTTTATCAGTGTGCATAACAGTAGGAATGGCCTTCATTTTGACAGTTCAACAACATTCGTTGCGTTATTCGCGTTGTTGAGCAGACAAATTTTTCGAACAAATGAAGCAATGGTTTGGGAATGTCTTTCAAAATGATGCAGATTGTGTTTGATAGTGTGTTACACATTAGGGGTGCTGTTTTAGAAACATAGACTAATGACAAATTATTCAAGTAAACTTGCTAGAACTAAAGCTCTCAATCAAGAACTTAAAAGAATACGTACCTAGGTAATCAATCTGTAAAAAAAAAAGTTTTTTTTTAGTTTGAAAATTACTTGCTACGTTTTTCACTAACCCGCTATGCATACGGTTAAAACATTTTGGTGGTGTGTCAATAATAAATAGTGTCGTAATAGTAAATAATTTGTTTTCTAATTAAATGACACGTCACCAAAACTATTCCTTGACGCACCTCCAATTTAGTTGAATAGGTAGGTACGCCATACTTAAATGCTTGTGATAACTACAAGTGGGTATACTGGGTTTTGTTCCAAAGAGTAAGGGGAACTTTACCATAGAATATACAGGGTGGTAGGTACAGCAACGCTCAACCACTTAACATGGATTCCGTAGATGATTCTATACAAAAAAAGTTGAAATATTTCATCGATTTCGTCGTATATAAAAAATAATTCGCTGCTCCATACATTTTCACCGCGTAGGTATTGCACTTTTCTATGAAACAGCAGTTTTTTTTTTTGTGAAAACCGACGAATTATTTTCACTCAGGGTGCTTATTGGATTCTACAACTACATAGATCCGTAGTTTCTTAAAACAGCTCACAAAAGCATCAATCCTCACTACACGCCACATATTCACGGCCACGGGAAGCGAGCAAAACCAACTGAAACGCAATTAACTGGCGAAAAATTTGCATGTAGTGTAGATTTACTTTTTTTTCAACTAATTTGCACATGCGTAGGTTGTTTTTTTTTTAATGAGACGCATTGCGTTCGTTAGGTTAGCTGTTTGATATCAATGCCAATGTTAGTGGGCTGGCATTGATGGGGTGATTAGCATGCAAATAAGGAGTTTATTGTTCGTTATGTTTCATGACGATTTGGCTGTGGTAGAAAAACTATATTTCGCCAGGGATGGCGAACTAATGGCGTGCCATTAGTGGCACATAACGAAATAGTTTGGGCACGGGACTATGCCTTCTGGAATTAAGCCTAAGTCATCTTGTTTGCAAGAGCAAAAGTCGAACTATTGTTATTTGTTTTTTCATTCATATAAATATAAAACTTTTAATTTTAAGATTACTGCACAATAATAAAAGTATAATTGTATATAATTTTAGTTGCAAATAAAGAGTATTGTTGTGAAAGATGTATATAGTTTTATTTTCAGTACTCACTATGTCAAGATTGTTTGATGGCACGTCGAGGCAACATTCAATATTTATTTAGAAAAAATGTCACGTAGATAGATGTATAGAGCTTCGCCATCTTTGTTTTGCATTTTATCTCTTGACTTGACTTACTTATTAGTATTAGTCGATTCACACGAATTTCCTCGGCCGAAACTGGCGAATCGACACTTCTTTTTTGTGAGTGACTTGCCCCGTGTTTATTTATTTGTTGGTAAATCGACAACTCCACAAATATTTGGGCACTTTTTGAATTTTATGCAATCAAGTTCACAAAAAAGTGCACAATAATAATTGGTGAATGTAGTTTCTGGTGTACTTTTTTCTTAACTTTATTGCGTAAAATACAAAATGTGCCAATTGCCTAATACATAAATTATAATGGTTTTGGATACGTGAAAAAATACACGGCAGTAGTATATATAACGAAGTTATAATTAAAACTATCACAGCTAATTGGACCTTACAAATTAACGAGTAATAGTCGACCAACTTACATTTGCAGTTGTAATGTATGGGAGAACATGTCTTTCAACTACAATGTTAAGTTTGTTCTTTAATAACTACTTTTGTCAAAAGTTGTGCCAAATCAAGTCTCTCTAATATCTTCCTTATTAAATCTCTTGTTGTGATTGGTTGACGAAAATAACTCAGCCATATAAGTTGACATAAGGTTTCAAACCGGACTAAGACTTCTGCTTGTCCTGTAAGATAGTTAAGCGTTAAGTCATTCCATACCTACCCACATTAACAGTTAAATTACGTCAGACCAAATTTTCTCTGGGCGGGGCTTACGATGGGCGTGTACCGTAGGCGTGGCGTTTCGGTCATTGACCTATCCACATAAAGCTATGTATATATAACTTTATCAGTATGTTGCTATATTTGCAATTCTAAGTTGGTTGGTAAGTTGTAGAATTTGTAGTATTTAATTAAAAGATGATCTGGATTGTAATGAAGGTAGATACTTAGATAATATGAATAGACACTAAGGGCGAATTTCACCACGCCACCAACGCGATGAACACATCTAAACCGCGTTCAAGAGCCGTCAGTGTCATCATTGTTGTGGTTATTATTATCAAGCTCAGTTTCTATGGTGAATGTCACTTTAGGAATTTTCAAAAGAGGTTAGGCAAAATATTCTTGTAGACTTAATATAAGTCCTCTCTAAAAAACACTCTGCGCTATATCTCACAACAATCAAATAATATTTCACCACTCTTTGCGACTTCATAATAGTGCAAAAATTCTTCTAAAAAACTTTACACACAATTTCTAGTCTGAAACCATTTTTGAATCTGAGGGTCACAAAAATCTTGCAAATGTATTCAAGAAACTAAGAACACAATGACGCGATATTTGATCTTTCTTCTAGAGATAGAGATTTTTCAGAATATACAAGCTAACTGGACGATCAAAGAGCGCGTCATTGTGTTCAATGTTCTTAGTTTCTTGAATACCTTTGCAAGATTTTTCACGAAAACATTAAATTGTTCTCGAAAATATGGAAAATACAATTCTTTTTTTATTTTTCAGATGCTGCTCACAAGATAGAAATACGAGAAACACAAAAATAATAGTCAAATATATTTATTTTGAAAAATGTACTTAGTGCAATAATAATAATTAAAATTTTAAATTGATTCAGAATCAAATTGTTTTAAAAACGGGTTCAATTTAATTGAAAAAGGTGCTTTTATTATTCTTTTTTTTTAAATTTGTTCTTCTTTGAAACATTTAACTTTTAACTGTTAAAATATTTTTATGTTTTAAAAAGCTGTTTTGCATGAAAAATAATTAGCTAATTTACAAGTTTATTTTTCATTATTTAAAAAACTTTGAACGTAACGCTATAAAAATACTTCAAAACAAAGGTGTAATGTGTTTTGTGCAAAAGTGTAAGAATGTCAAAGACTAACTGTGCGAAAACGATTTAAAAACTAAAATGTGCAAACTGTTAAGTGACGAACAAAAATTAAAAGTGAAAACAACTTTATAAGTGAACATTAAACAATGTTTTTTTAAAACTCAAAAAAACATTTAAACCCGCCCTCTAACCTAATAATGAACTGTTCAACCCAAAATTTAAATTTAAAAACCATTTCAAAACTTGTGGCAAAGAATTTAAATTTCGTGGCAAATCGAAACTGACTTTATGTTGAACGCGATAGGTGAAAATGAGTTTATGAGCGACTATCGGGATCAGAACTGCGGCATGTACACCACGTGGTACAGCCGTGGTGACAGTGGGGTCCATCACCATCAGATGGGACAGTTGTACCACCATGGCCCGCCCATGATAAAGACTGAGGCTGGTATTAACAGTGATTGTATGATGGCTGTGGACTATGCGCCGCCGATTAAGGTAAGAATTTCGCTCCTTAAGTGAAACGGAATATGGTTTAAAATTCTAGTTTTTTAGTTTTTATTTTCCTTTTAAATGTGTACGGCATTTTCACTTTACAACCGTATAATAAACCCACGTTAAATGTTTCACTTTGCCGCCAAAAGAGGTTAAAAGCGTTTGTCCATCGCCACCGTGAACGGAACGTAAACGAGAAACGAGATTATTCGAACAGAACGAGCGTGATGTTCTGTTTACGGACGTGCGGTGGACACGCGGTACTAGCAATAGGAATGATGACCATTTTTTATTTGTATATCAAAAATATGAATGTAAATAAATATGTTTCCAAATAGTTCAAACAATATTAAAAAAAGGTGCAAAAGCTTAAAAAAATGCCAAGTTATGAATGTTTTAAAATAAGTGTTGGACAAGCACAGCACTATCGTAGAAGTGACGTCACGACTATGTAACTTCATACTAGCGCCGTACATTGACCGTACGGTAATAATAACCTCCAAAAACTTTGAAAGCGTAGAACTTCTTCATATTTACATCGATTTAACAGATGTTTTCGATTATCACATTTTCACTATGCCTCCTTTGAAATAACACAAGTTTTACAAACATTTTTAGTGTTAGTCATCATCCCGATTGTATGTATCGCTTACTTTGACGCCGTCATCTTGTTCTTGTTGACGTCCCTTTGATGTGCGGTGGACAAACGGCCTTAAACTTAGTTTTTGACTTTCCAATTGAGTATCCCAATAAGAACGTCAAAAACGAAGTGTAATCTAGTGTTTCTTTTCTGAAGACAGCCTTTCCAGTAAGATTGAGACGTCATTTATAACTCTATCATTTCCATTCTTTGTTCCTAAAGTTAGATCATTCGGTATCATATCATGAGGCACTGCGTCGTTTCTAAAGATGCTGGTTACGATCCTGCTACATCAACCAAAAGGGGCCGTTCAAATATTACGTAAGCAGATTTATTACAATCATTTACCCCCCCATCCCCCTTGTCAGCAAAAGTAAGCAAAGCTCTTACCCCCTCCTCCCATGCTTACGTAAACATTTTTATGATAAATTATTATATTTTTAGGATAAAGATTAGATTTTTGAAAATGCGTTTCGTTTTCAAGCATAGACAATGTGAGGGTTGACATTTGTGTAAAAAAGTAAATAATTACCGATGACGTAATCATCATCTAGACTCCCCTACCCCCCATGTCATCCAAAATAAGCAAAACAAAGACCCCCCCCCCCATAGTGCTTACGTAAAACTTGAGCGGCCCCAAAGGTACTCTTTGATATTTAATATCGAAGAATCATCAAGCAAAATATCATCATCATTGCATTGTGTTATTGATTGTTCCTTTATGTCCTTATCCCAATTAATTTGAGGTTGGCGCAGCTTGACTTTTTCTACAAATACATGGAACAAAAACATATTACAGTATTGTCCACTAACTAACGCAGTATTAACATACTGCGTTAGTTTTGTAACTGAGTAAACAGTTGTAAGCGCCCACCCCATGGGTGCAATTCATAACAGCCATTAATTTTGTTTTACATAACAGGACTGAAAAAGTTATAGTGTCTTCTCGCAATTACTAGATTAACGCTCTCTGTCTGACATTAGGGTCATATTCAATATCAGTATGCTTTCATAATAATGTGTTTACCAGACATGCTTGTCTTACAGTAGGAACTTTGCAAAGAACATTCAAGTAGTTCTTCCAATACTCCTCCAAGTAACATCAACCAAGTCAGATAATCGCAGTCCACTGCTAGACATAGGTCTCTCCCAGGCTGTGCCAAGACACCCTGTACTCCGCCTTGCGCCACATTCTTAACATCTTCGGTGTTTGTAGCTGGGGGGTGACCCACGCTACGCTTTCTGAAACGCGGTCTCCATTCGTGGACTCGTCTGCTCCATCGACCATCGGTTCTTCTCCAACCATGGTCAGCCCACTGCCACTTCAGCTTGCTTACACTGCAAGCTATGTCGGTAACTCATTTTAATTTTACAACTCCGAGTGTAGCCCGCTCCATATGCGCTGAGCGACCCTGTTGAGGACCAGCCCGACTGTCAGTGTTCACGTTTCGGTCCCGTATGTCAGGAATATAATACCCAACAATTATAAAAGAATTAAATTAAATTGTAGCATGTTATCTGTTACAAACTAGTGTGTTTTAATTGAATAACAGATATGTGTTAAATTGTAGCAGGTTATCTGTTACAAACTAGTGTGTTTTAATTGAATAACAGATATGTGTTAAATTGTAGCAGGTTATCTGTTACAAACTAGTGTGTTTTAATTGAATATCAGATATGTGTTAAATTGTAGCAGGTTATCTGTTACAAACTAGTGTGTTTTAATTGAATAACAGATATGTGTTAAATTGTAGCAGGTTATCTGTTACAAACTAGTGTGTTTTAATTGAATAACAGATATGTGTTAAATTGTAGCATGTTATCTGTTACAAACTAGTGTGTTTTAATTGAATAACAGATATGTGTTAAATTGTAGCAGGTTATCTGTTACAAACTAGTGTGTTTTAATTGAATAACAGATATGTGTTAAATTGTAGCAGGTTATCTGTTACAAACTAGTGTGTTTTAATTGAATAACAGATATGTGTTAAA
Source organism: Dasypolia templi (assembly GCA_963555695.1). Lineage (NCBI taxonomy): Eukaryota > Metazoa > Arthropoda > Insecta > Lepidoptera > Noctuidae > Dasypolia > Dasypolia templi. The sequence continues at coordinate 5,752,890 of OY743162.1, read as the reverse complement.
TTGTAGCATGTTATCTGTTACAAACTAGTGTGTTTTAATTGAATAACAGATATGTGTTAAATCCAACACATATCTGAATGATTGGAGCATAAATTAGATGTTTACTTATTTCTGTATTCGCTGCTACGATACTCGTACGAACGTTTACCGCTTGTTTTAATAAGGTAATTTGTATCGTACTGTGAGAATTGAAATTAACACTATTACCTAATACTTTAAAAAGCCAATTGATGACATGCACCAACCTAATTAGCATAATTATTGCGTTTCCTTTGACGACGAATTCAATGCGCTATATTATGTACCTACTATGATGATATTCACGTCCATAAAATGTACGGAAATTAGTGCACGATATAACTTTATCGTGATGGAATATTTAAAAGCATCTTCATATAGTTTCCATAAATTTTACTTCACCACCACCAATCACTAAAAACATTTAACGCTAAACATACTCGATCGTCGATTTAAAAACTCACGTCGTCTGACGTCACTTTCGATATAGTAACTAAACAGGGTGTAGAAACACACGACGTCTGACGTCACTTTCGCTACGGTCAATTTACTAAGTGTAAAACAAAAGACGTCTGACGTCTCTCTCAATACAATAACTAAACAGGGTATAGAAACACATGACGTCTGACGTCACTTTCGATACGGTTAATATACTCAGTGTAAAACACAAGACGTCTGACGTCACTCTCGATACGATAACTAAACAGGGTGTAAAAAGACCCAGTAAATCAAACTAACTAACAATGCACAAAATAATTGCTGAGAAACGACTTTTATTTTTGGTGTGAAAATTAGATTTTTACGGTATCGCGCAATTGTTACACAACGGTCGTGGGGGTATTTAAAGTTGTGTTATAAATAACATTAAAAACTTGTTATCGTAAAAAACGTCAATGAAAGTTAAAAGTTAGACCTTCGGTTTCTTCGTAACCAGAAGGTTCCCAGGTATGGTCCAGTACAAAACAAATATTACAATGACTGGGAGTACAAGTGACTGTTGGCTTCGTTAAGTGTATTATTACACCCGTGATTTAAAACATCATTCTGCCTTTATCATCATTCAACGTTACACAGAATAAGAACGATGTTTTCAATACGTTTAGCGTTACATGTTTTTAGTGATACGACAGAGAGAGACATTAAGGCATCAATGAAAGTTGTGTATTTATTTATCAGAAAAGCTATAGTTAGAATACCAATTATAAATAACTAGCTCTGCTCACGTCTTCATCCGCGTGATATTTCTTGATGTTGAATAGCCTATAGCCTTCCTCAAGAATTGGCCTATCGAATGTAAAAATAATGTTTGCACCCCGATCGGTATTTCCAGAGATTAGCCCGTTCAAATAAGCAAACAAACAAACTCTTCAGCTTATTGTAGGCTCTAAAAAAACCGTCTTCTACATCCACGTTTTTTTTTCTATTTCTTTTTCGTTACTGGTTTTAGCGAACCCATGACGACTAAATAGTGTTAGTTTTTTTTTCCTCCATTTTATTTTTTATTATTAGTATTTCTCTTTCTTTCTTTGTAAATATTTTTCTTTCTTTCTTTTCTTTCTTTCTTTATGTATAGGTACACTTCTACTAGTACATACAATCATAATCAAGTAGTAACGAAGTGAAACCTATAAATGGAAACTTTGGAAAAAAGTAATTGTTAAAAGGAACGAGTCTGATGCCGAAAATATTTTTTTTTTCCTCCATTTTATTTTTTATTATTAGTATTTCTCTTTCTTTCTTTGTAAATATTTTTCTTTCTTTCTTTTCTTTCTTCCTTTATGTATAGGTACACTTCTACTAGTACATAAAATCATAATCAAGTAGTAACGAAGTGAAACCTATAAATGGAAACTTTGGAAAAAAGTAATTGTTAAAAGGAACGAGTCTGATGCCGAAATTTTTTTTATTTATTTATTTCCGTTTATCTGGTTGTCTCCTGATTGGCCCAACAAATGGCTGAACGGAATTGAATGAAATTTGCCACACGTATAGTTTATAACCTTGATTACCACATAGGGTACTTTTAATACAGTTAGTACATTCATGTGGGTTATTTTTCGACATCAACACGGACGAAGCCGCGGGCCAAAGCGAGTTTTATAATTATTTGATAATACTTACCCATCTAGATTCTAGGTTATATTTATGAATGACATCAGGTCATTAAATTAACACGGACTATTAAATTAACTAGCGTGTATTAACTGTAAACAGCGCAAATTAAAGGTGTCGAACTAATAACAGACTATGATCTGTGGTTATTAGTCTTGGCATTTATAGGTACAGAACGAGATTGACGTTGTGACCTTAATTGATAAAGAACTGAAAGTTTTCAATATCAGTGGCATATCCTGTTAGTACTTTTAGCAGAAAATGATCTTGCTAGGTACATTATTATTTTAAATAAACCTAAATTCAATAGAATAAACTTTTTTTTTTTTTTTATTCGTTTCAGCCTACCTACAGTTAGACCAGAAAAGGTATGCGCTTCGAAAATCTTCGTGTTTCCGAATTAGCTCGAACGTTGGGCCACAGAGTCAGCGTCTTAGATATGTGTTGCCGCGCTTTGTAGTAGTGCACCAATCAGTTTGTATGAAGCCTTTTTTGTGTCGGGTTACCGGTCGCAGATTGTAATCTGTCTCACAAAAGTTTTTAAAAAATTGTTTCGAAATGCATAGAGTTGTTAAACTATTTGTACTTATGGTAATACCAAATAGGTAAGTACTTGAAGTTCCATGGTTGTTACATCCCTATATAAGATCTCATGATGATGGTGATTCCCGAAACGCATACTTTTCTTTGGGTATCTGTACCTACGTTTATTTTCCACAGTACAGTCATATACATCCGTCTCCAGAGACTAATGTAAAAGACTTTAGATGTATAGGAAGTAGATACAGAAGTTTCCAGAGTAAACAAATATGAAACATCAATTAGAGAGAGACTGATTCAAATACGTACGTACGTATTGAGTACTAAAAAAAACTAAGAACAGTAAGTCTTGTTCGAAAACTAACACAAATACTCTCCACAATTTACTATTATTAAAATATCTTCTTTCTGATACATCTATTAAAATTTAATTACATCTATTTATAAAGAATAGCGTGACTTAATCCGTAAAAACTCACAAGCAAACCAACTCTACCATAAAATGGCGGTACTTAATGAATTCCAAAGATTACACAGGAAAATTACTGCCACCTGCCATATAGAATATATAATTAACACCTGAGTCAACGTCATATAATTTAATCTTCTGAGTAAAACATAAAAACTGAACACATTTTTTTTTTTTTATGTATGGCCTCTCGCAGGTCAACCTATAAGGTTGTCGTCTGCTTAAGCGGACTTGCCTGTGGTGCCCTAATAAATTAAGGCCTCCAGCCAGGACTTAAACTTAAATACTAACTAAAAGTAAGCGACAACGCTAAGGGCACCCCCTGTGGGGTACGGACCTCGGCTTAGGGCGTCGCTGGAAGAGGGCAGCAAGAGACTAGCTGGATCAGGATTTATTAGATTTTGGGACGAATTTATAGCTACAGGCTCAGCGGCGCGGGCTGGCTCGAGCAAGGGTCGGGAGGGACTGAACACATAGTCATAATAATCAATTATATTCAAACATAATTGGTTTAATTGCTAAAAATGTGTCCAATTTAAATGAATCTTCGTAAGTTCTGTGAATGAAGGAAGTTATACCGAATGTTAAGAGTTGTATGATATGGATTTGTCAACACGTACGGTTATTGAAACTGTATGGGAAGAAGCATCGTCTTTTGTCTTTAGGGTTACCCAATTGTTAAAAGAATGACCAGGTACAGTCCGCGAGGCCTAAGCTACACTTTGCATTTGTGTGAGTGACTTCTAATCGCACCAATGTGATCAAGCGAGGGACCGCGAGGGACGCACAGCACCTCAGGCCGATTAACCGATTGGCCGATTGCCAAGCAAATGACGCGTCGCTATATACACTCACACAAATGCAAAGCTCAGCTTAGGCCTCGCGGACTGTACCTATTTGTTTTTACAAAATTAATACTACCACGCCTTTAAATGGTAATAGGTATAACTAAATTAACCTTCAAGACACTGATGCCCTGTGGTTTTCAGCATTAAATATGTTAACCTTTCAACCCATAAAAATAAGGTTTATTTTTGTTACCGCTAATTTGCCATCATTAATCTGCACAATTAGGTATTGTGAAAGGGACAAATTGCCACGACTGCTTGTTTGCTTCTCTTACAATCTTAACATCATGCCTTCAACTTGGAATGGTGGTGCAGAGGTGTAATTAAATAACCTATTACACCCTCATTTCACCAGTTATTTTTAAACCCCCATACCCAAATGTCCTTTCTTTGGTAACGTTAGTCGAATCGTTGAGCTCCCTAAGTTCTGTGTTGAGCAGCATGACTAATGACAAAATACGTGCACTGACTGGACAGGTCCACCCAATCTGTGTGGTTCTTTCCTCAAAAGACCATTTCAAACACCAATCTACATGGACTTCACCTGCACCCAAATTGCGTAATACACAATCAATCGGAATCTGAATCGTTTTGAAACAGATTGCTAATCCATTGCTTCTTAAGTTCGATAAAAATTCTGCTCAACAATTTATAGAACGCAATGAATGTTCTTGAACCGTCAAAATCAAACAGATTAGTCGTAATCGTTTACGAAAATGTGTTACGCAATTAGGGTGCTGATCCTACCAAGAGGATGTCTGCACTTTAGAAGAGTCTGTGACTTCTGATTTTGTTTCGGCCTTTCTTGTCAGAGTAGTCAGATAGGAAACGACGACCTTATCGCTAGTTTTGAAAATATGATTGAAGACGCGCAAAAGTGTTTGCCCAAACCTACTTACAGAAATAAAATCATTTATCATGTAGGTAGGGGGCGAGCCATTTGCCATAAAGTGGACACAGATCTAGAATTCGAGAAGATCGCGAGGGTTTCTAAATGGAAAAACTTCAAACACTTGCCCGACCTGTTAATCAAAACCAGGACGTCACCCTTGTCTCGTCATGACAAAATCGTCTAGCCACCTCAGCCACTTTGGACGTACTAGAACAGGAGGGATCCTTATCCATATCTCATGAAAAGAAAATAAACTACTTCTACAATTCCCTCAAACCATATTACCGTCAAACCTTCTTTTTCTTCGTTTTTTTAAGCTGGGTAATCATCAGATGACTTCTTAAAGTCTCTCCGTCCAGAGCGGGAGGGAGTGTCAGACTTTAACTGACTAAAACTCACCCCATTTCCTTCAGTTGCCTATGCCAAGGGCTACGGTATCTCGTTCGAAAAACCCGCGACCCTGGCAGGCATCGGCCCTAACGGACCCCATCAACCGTCAGACCCTAAACTACACCTCCATTCACGAGCACCCATATATCACTCCCATTGACGCCCCACACCTCATGAATGGGCCCAACTGACCAAAATCAACAGCTAATCAGATGATTACTCACGTCATTGGAACGTGACCAATTTTTTCATCTCACCCAGCATCAGAGATTCTATAGGAAGTGGAAAAAATGGTCACCCGACGCCAAGGCATGGAAAATCGTGGGCAGTCGTGCGAGAACATTTTAGAATAATATAAGCTACCTGTTTTTTGATTTCTTGTGGTCAGTTTTTGTGTGGCTGTAATGGCACGGGCAGTGTCATGGACCTGGAGTCTTCGTTTTATTGGGTGGGTTTTAATGTAAATATAGAGGTGTTGGGTAACTAGTTTTTAGATGGGAGCGTTTGGTGGTGTTGCGATTCTGGGTGACATAATCTCGATCCGAAGAATTATGAAGGAAATTGCTTATAAAAGTAAAACAAATACTTGTTAGTAGTAGTTCAATAGAATGGATAACTGATAGATTCTTCTTGTTTTTTCCTGTTTATAACAATGACAATTTCTGTAATTGGAAGATTTGAACATAACGGCAACGGTAGCACGAGCCTCTGTTTTTAAACAAATTAAAGAGTTTTTCTATTGCATAAAAAAACCTTCAAGAATCTATGAAGATCATATTTTTATAGTCATAGATCAGCAGAAATAAGAAAAAATCAGCGTTGTTATTGAACGTGGTAACTGGGCACTTTATCTGTTGCCACCGATGTGTACGAAGTTTTTGATGCCCTATGATTCCACCGCTACTTTTTAATACATGTACCTACATATTATTTTAGGCAGAGGTGAACCTGTAGTACCCAAAATTTTGCCAGTTATGTTTAAGTGCCATGTAATAGAAGGCGAGCCTATTGCCTACAACCAGGAAATTTTCAGTAACAGTCCGGGTGTTCGAGTGTCAAAAGACACTTAACGAAGCCGAGATTCACTTGTAATCTCCGTCATTGTTATATATTTTTGTACAGGACCATACCTGGGAACCTTCTGGTTACGGAGATATTGAAGGTCAAAATTTCGAGTTTTACTGATGTTGTCTTTAAGAAAGCAAGTTTTTGATGTTATAACACAACTTTAAATACCCCACGACCACTGTACCGTGGCATGCACTTATTAGCACAATATTTTGCATGCGTTACGCACTACCGTAAACACCAAAATAAAATTCGTTTTACAGCAATTATTTCTGTGCCTTGTCACTTATTTTTTGATGTGCATAATGCGTGTTTGACGGCTATGTGATGGGTATTTTAATGTAAATATCTTGTTTGAAAAGGATTTAATTATTGACTACAAAATAATTAGACCAAGAATAAATGAGTTAATTTCAAGGTAGAATTTTTGAGGAACTAAGCAATTATTTATTATTAAGATCTCATGTAAAATGTACCAAAAATCACACCAATAAATGAATTTGAATTTGAATAATCATCAATGTCCATGATTTGTTAATTAATAATATTTTTGTAATGATTCAAACTAAAAATTAATGTTCACATTAAATAAATGAAAGATAATCAATATTCATTTAACGGGTTGTCAGTCGACCTCATAAAATTGATAAAGACCAAAGTTGAATATTTAATTTAACATTTTAACATTTAATTACTGCTACTCTTCACAACTCACATAGTACATAATCATAATATACCTAACCTTTTCTCAAGTATATTGGGTCAGCTTATAGTCCAACCGGGTGCCTAAAAAAAGTCGATGAAAAGAGACGTTTGCATATCCATGGTTGCAATTACATACTATCAAACTTAACATCACTGCCATAATAAACTCAAAAGCAGAACAAATCATTACCATTATCGATCGTTATACCAATGCCGCTAAGAAAGCGATCCATCTCACTAGTCCCGGGAAAATGATCGCGGTGTCCCGGACTCCGGGACTCCCGGCTACATGTCGGTGACGTCATTAATCAGGGATAGTCTACTGGGGATCGGTTGGTGACGGGAAAGAACGGGTACGTGGCTATAAGAAGTTGGGCTTTTCTTTATATTTTTGTGTAACTACTTACGTTTTCTATTTTAATAAATTATTAATAAAAACAAGAGCTAACATAACGTTTTGATAAGATTAGAGATATTGGCGACGGTTAACTGGTTTGATTCTAAATGAAGGATACTATCTTTCATAACACAGTACTCTCCTTAAAAAAAATACAGTAAATACTACACATTTATGAAGTATTCATGTTAGTTTTTCTGCTACTAGGTGTTAGCAGAAATTTTAAATTATTATTACTACGACCTAATATTGATGGTAGCCAATGATACCTAATCAATCATTTGACGTAGGTAATAATACGAATTAATGAACGCAGCTTAGTGAATTGTTGATTTATTGTGACCGTTACAACCTAATGAAATGAATACATTGTTACAGACTCTACTAACTCACACGCAACCGTCATAACAATAATTTCACACTGTCATAAACTTTAAAAAAAAACCTAGTCCCAGTCCAGTTGAAAACAAGCATCAGGCACTAGTTGTCTGGCATTTTTGCTGAACTAGGTATTTTTGGTGCAGCACACTTCCCTGCAATTTTATTACATCGCACTTTAGACTGTTTATTTAGTTTTCATAATTTTTTGTCTAATTAATATCATATTGTATGCCTGTGCTAAATGATTGTATGTTTTTTTTCCTTTTTTTTCAAAACAGTTGTGTGACTTAATTGTAAAGAAAAACAGTCAGATACTTTTTTTTACAAAATGAATACGTGGACGTTTGCTGGTTTTCTGGAAATGCAAACTCCACGTAAAGGTAAATACATACTCTCATTGACCAATCTGACTCTGATAGTGGAAATCCGAAAAGCGTTTTTTTTAACATGCATCGTGAATGCTAAGTAAAAGTAACATGGTATAGCAACATAGCTCAATCTACAAACGTGCAAGTAAACGTACTTACATAGTGCTTATTCTGATCCTAAGTATGTGTGCTGTTATTTCCTGCGTCAGCCTGTGGAATCCTAAAAAGCAAAAAAAAAATTGTTGCTAGTTTCACAAGAGCGTGAACGTATTTTTGTGCTAGTTGAGATAAAGTGGCTGAGATAAACCTTAGCTGCAACCACTGTTTTGGAAATGCTACACAGGATGAAAAAAGACCCATCACATAGCCGTTAACTACGCATTTTGTACATCAAACTAAGTTTTGCACAAAAATAATTGATGGGAAACGATATTTATTTTTGGTGTGAAAATGTGCTGTTTGCAACACACACAAAACATTATGCTTATGGGTGCAAGTTGTGTAAACATGTAAAACTTTTTTTCGAAATAAAAAACCTCAGTAAAAGTTGGAATTTTGACCTTCAATAGTGTATATAATAATGAAAAGTGTTTTTTTTTAAACACACTCAATGGTAGTTATAAGCCGACTATGGGTTTTGCCGATCTATGACAAGCTATAGTGAGTTAACTATTGGATATATTTGATTAATTTTCGTATGAAGCCTAGGAACGTCGTTAGATATACACACTTTAATTAATTATCGTCTACACCTTGTATATTGCAGCAATTTTGCAAAAAAAAAATATCAAACATGTTTCATAAATGGTAATGTTTTCAGACACTCGCATAAATAAAAATAAGAAGTCGATCATTTAACATGTTTTTCAAATACATTGTTTTGTGTGTGTAAAATGTCGACGTAGCGTGTAATTAAAGATTCCACCGTTACAATATTTTTTTATTTTATTTTATTCAATGAAACTGTCATTTGAAAATAAACATTAATATTCACAACTATATGAATTCCAAACATCCAATAACGATATAATAGCGTGAAGATGACGTTTAAATAAGTAATTATGTTCATGAAGTTAATTGTTTGTAAAAGGAAACAGGTGCCACAAGCACTGACCTTATAACGTGGTACTATTTGCATGACATAGTAGTTAATAGTAGAGTAGAATTATTATTTTATTGGTTAGGTTGAAACTGTTGATTATAAATGAAATAACTCATTTACAGGTTAATGTTTAAACTTATCTTTTGACGGTGATAAATATTTTATGTGGTTATTTAAACACTAATTGTAAAAAAATATAATTTAAATAATATCATGCACATTAAGAGGTAAGTAATTACTTATTACTTTTAAGTTTGCATTTTTAAGTCACCACTTTATGAAACTTATAATATGATAATTTCACTTTACGTTAAACTGTGTATAAATTAATATGGTTTCTTCAAATTCAAATAAAAAGGACAACAATCATCGTACACATCTAATTCTATACATTCGTCGTCAATAAACATTACTTAGGTATTATTTTTATTGAAAATTGTCAATAGTAGTTTCTCTAGGCGTTGTTTTATTTATTAAAAGAGTATAGTTTTGGCAGTTTACTCACTTAAATTATTCGTATCCTAGTTTTATGTAATAAAAATCAAATATACATTATTGTTATATTAATTAACCAACACTTAGTAAAAACGCTTATCAAAAAAAAACCTACCAAGCTGCACAAATAATGCAGTTACCACGTTTTCTCGACAACATCGCTAAATACATCAAGATAAACGCACCGTATGATTTGGCGACTCACCGCACTGTCAAATAAAATAGATACATTCTGTGGATTTCCGAAGAGCATTTATCGAAACGATTATTAACGAAATAACTTATTTACACCATATAAGTTTATGATAAAGGGATTTTTTAATTGCTTTTTACTTTTTTACGTAGACACAAAACACTTTTAAGCGAAAAATACGTAGATAGCACAAATGCACTGCTTAAATTATTACAAACTAGATTGTGTCCGCGGCTTGGCCCACGTGGATGTCGGAAATTATCTAACGGGAACGTGCTACCGGGATTAAAAGTAGCCTATGTCCTTTCTCAGGATGTCAATTAATTGCTTTAATTTTTTTTATCGAAATCTGTTCAGGAGTGAAAAGGTAACATACATACAGAGTTACTTTCGAATTTGTAATATTACGTAAACACAGTGTGTAAAAATATGCATGAAACAATACAGGACCATGTTTTGTGATAGACCTAGCTATAGATTTGATGTCGATTGCATTAAATAATTATGGGTATCAACTTTATGAATAGCAAACTTAATTGGAAAATTTATTTATGTCTTTTCGGTTTATGTGAATACTTATTAAAAATAATATTGTATTAAACTCACAGTAGAATATCAAATGAATGCATTGATCAAGATAAACCCACCGCACAATGATTTTACGTCTCACAGCTATTTTACATAAAATGGAGATACTTCGTTCTGAACTGTGACAAACAATTGTCTTTCATTTTGTGTTAATTTCTTGATCAATTTAAACGTTTCAAAAATGATTAAATTCAATATCATGTTGGATTTTTCTCTCATTATGTCTCTCTAAGTAAAAACCTTTGCCATAACAATTGTTGGCAAAATTTCTTATGTCTCCAATAGGTATCTCCAAACCGAAATAAGCTTTAACTTAATTTTTTTGTAAGCATATTCTCACAATAAAGCCGCGATTTCATTAGGCAAATCTTGCATGCAAGTATGACGTCACAATTGAGTACAAGTTGCTTGCATTGGAAACATGTTTTCGAGAGTGTGCAAATTGCATGCAGGTTTTAGTTGCATACAAGTAGCGATGTTCCACAATTGAGTAGGACATCACGGGTGAAAGACGAACACGTGATGTGTTCGTCTTTCATTCGCAATTCTAAACGTGCAACTAACGTTTGCGCGTTCAATTTGCACGTCACTTGAATAAAAAATGTACTTGTTCAAACTACCTCATACAAGTTGCAACTTGCATATAAGTAACTTGCCTAATGGAATCGCGCCTTTACCTACGACGAGTTTACATTCAAAACATTGTAAAAGTGAAATATTTTAAAAAGAGTAAACGTGGAGTTTCTTGCCGGCTCTTCTCCATAGGAAACGAGCAATTGGAATCGCGCCTTTACCTACGACGAGTTTACATTTCCACTCAATAAAATAGACTGAAATAAACGCAGCGTGTGATTAGGCGTTCGTGATGATCGCCCAGCCGCCACCAACCCGCACTGTGCGCTAGCAGAAAGGAGGCCTGTGCCCCAGCAGTAGGAGCAGTATTATTCTAGCACTTGGTACATCGTTTTCACCATCTGTTCCATTTTTAAACACGCGGGGTACTTAGATAACACACCTACAATAGAAATGCCGGGCCTTTTGACAGTTCAGCAACATTCATTACCTCATTTACATTGTTGAATACACTAGCAATTTTCTTCTTAAAAGTGTGTTACGCAATTAGAGTGAATAGACAGACAAGTGACAATCGCTTTCAAAGCGTTTCGTATTTCTACAACGATTGACATTTCAACAGGATTGAAATCACTTTTCGGTTGGTTATGTCAGTGCCATTATCCATTTTTTTTATTGTTCCATCAACGTTATTGCTAATAGAATGTCACTTTGTCCATGCCCTAAGTTCATGACAAGATTACCTTAATTTTATATCCAAAATAAAGAGAGTATTGTTGGTTGCAAGTAGATTGAACTGTCTATAATTGCTATGCACGAGCATAAATATATTGCTATGAACAGAATTCATATCTGATTTCTTGATTCATCCCGATATCTGTCGTCAAGATGACGGCAAATATATTATGTGATCATTTGTGGAAGGCAAATACAAGTGACAGCACAATATGTGACATTTAAACTATCTGACGCGCTGGACGTCAACCAGTGCAGCAAACGCTAAGATAAAATAACACATTATGCAATAAAATAATTATACAATAAATACCTAATTCTAAGTGTAAAATGTGTGTTTGTGAGTATAAAATGTCAATTATTATTATAATTTTTGATTTTGTGTTCGTTTTGGCAACTGAGCTAATGTAGGCTAGGCTATTCTGCCGGTGCTCTGCTGGACATAGGCCTCTCCTATACTGCGCCACGACTACCTGTTCTTCGCCTTCCACATCCAGTCTATCCCAGCCATTTTTTGAGGTGTCGGTCAATCTAGCTGAGGGGCGCTACGGCTCTCGTACTGAGAAAGCTGTAGGCCTTATAGATTGTAGGTTTATATACTATTGTCTATTTGTTAAGCATATGGAACTTGTTGACACGCCTACAATATCCTCCCACACCTATTAACACTGTAATTTGAAAACATTGTAAAAGTCAAATATTTAAAAAATAGTAACCGGCTTCTTCCCGACTCTTCTCTATAGGAAACGACCAATTGGAACCGTGCACCTAGATTCTGACGTTTCATAAGTGCCCATGTAGATTTATGTGATATAAAATATTTTGATTTTGATGCTTGCCGATACATCCCACTACGCAGTCTCCACTCCAGGACTCGTCTGCTTCACAGGTATCAGTCATCTTCACTGTGCCCCGTTGGTTTGGCCGTCCGCGTTGAGTAAAAGTGCCCGTAAAAAATCAATTTATATGTAATACTTCCACTTGAGCATTAAAGTCCTCCTCCATAACAACTTTGGGCCTTTGTCGTACCGTGTATTGCCTGTTCAATATCCTCATACATGGCCGACACTGAGTGAGTGGCTTATTGGCTAGAAAGCCGACACCGGCTTGGAAGGAGCTGATCACTTTCGCGAAATTAGGATAGGTGACTTGACGAGAGAGTTATATTCCTTTCCCTGGCTTCAGATTAACTTGGTCTTCTTCTCTAGAGTTTAGGCCCAGTAGGGTCTGAACTCTGAAGTCCAGTTAATGCGACCTAACTCTACCTCAAGTCCGGCAAGATGATGGTCCTGCCTCATCTACGTCCATTATACGTAGACTAATGTAGTCGTTGTTGGTAGCCTGCGGTAACCCGGGGATTATACGCACCCCCCGTCCCGCTGTTACCGTGACCGCTACATTGACCTGGAATAGCGTGACCACCGGTAACTGGAGGCCGCGGTTTTGGCATTTTAATCATAGAAGTCTAGTCTTTAAGATAGGTAATTGATGCTGGCTGAAGAGTCGACAACGGCTCATTTTTTAGCATTCCAAGAGGTGACACATATTTTGAAGCCGATTTTGGAATCGCTGGTCTCGTCAAAAACTCTTGATGTTCTTCCGTTCCTTATATATTAGTGCTACCACTTGTACATGCCTTCCATAATTGATTACATATATGTATTTGCCGTTATCTTGATGACATTTATAAATGGTTGAATCATGAAGTCAGATATTGTTAGTAATACATATATTAACGCTCGTTGGAAAAAGTTTTATAAAAGTAGTTAGTTGTTATTCAATTAACAGATGAATGTGAATTTTTTGACCTAGACAGAGTTTGTTTACACTACCTTAGCTTGATGTGTCGTCGTGTGGACTAGTACCAAGTCACCACAAATAGTCAAGTCTCCGCGATTCTACCTGTGTGCGGAACTATGCGATACTGTACTTCACAGTGTGTGGCGCAAATGTAATGCACTGTACGCTGACAAAAGTTAAGTATAGCTTTGCTGGTGGAAACAGAGACCAACGGTTCTGCAGCTCAGTACGTGCACTGTTGGTGTTCTGCACAAAATGTTTGTGAACAAATACGCTGAACACTGTTTTGGTAACCTGCAATGTTCACATAAGGATGCGAGTAGCTTGCATGCCACGTTGACGTTCTCTAATTAGAAGCCGTTTTGGCATACTGGTATGCAAGCTAACTTTTGTGCAAGTTACAAGCATTTATATGACGGGCTTTACAGTACAATGTTGGCAGAGAAAGTTGATTGCAAAGCGTCGAAGCAAATTGCAGTGGTAATAAGTGGCACGATCTATCACAGTTTAGCGATCATTACTACATAGTTTTAAAATTAAATAATGTTTGTTTGTCATCTCGCAGGTCAACCTATTGGGTTGTCGTCTGCTTAAACGGACTTGCCTGTGATTGCCTTAATAAATTAAGGCCTCCAGCCAGGACTTAAACTTAAATACTAACTAAAAACTAAGCGACAACGCTAAGGGCACCCCCTGTGGGGTACGAACCTCGGCTTGGGGCGTCGCTGGAAGAGGGTAGCAAATGACTAGCTGGATCAGGATTGATATTATTTTGGGACGAATTTAAAGCTACAGGCTCAGCGGCGCGGGCTGGCTCGAGCAAGGGTCGGGAGGGGATTAAATAATGATTTTCGCTCGACTTTTTAACACGGTTTGACACGTTTCTAGTTGGTTTAAGAATGAGGTTAAAATGTATGTCGGCTAAAATAAGAGAACTTGTAGTATTTAAAGTATGTTAAAAAATACGAAAGATATTGTAAATGCGAAAGTAAGTATGCATGTTTTGTTACGCTTTCACGCTAAAACGGATAAAAGATTTGGATTAAATTCGGCACGTAAATTGACCATGACCTGAGTAAGGACACAGGCTAATTTTCATCCCGGATCGCAGACGAATACAGCACTTTTTTCCGCCTAGTTTTGCTATCTCATTATCAGGTTATATGGTAATAAAAAAGATAGATGCGCCCATAACAAACATGACGTATAATTTTGTTATCAAAGTATAATAATTGAAACCATCAATTTATAGTAAGGTCAAGAAAGTTGTCGGTCTACCTTAGCGCATCTCCCATCGACAATCTAAACTAATTTTCTTATTATAATATTTATTAGTTTAAATTTATTATTTAATAGTTATAATTATTATCTCATGAAGCGACTCGCGCTTTATTTGTATTTACCAAGGGCACAAGACGCTGTGAATGTGTATGTAAGCGCAGGAGCTCTCGGTACCGTCCGAGACAATGGCGAAGTTGGTAGAGTGTGTGTGTGTGTACGTATGTGTGTTATGTCCTGACGTTAGTCGTCTTTGCGCACACATTCACATCGTGTTTATACACTTAGTTACAAAAATGTATATACTGAAGAACTATCATCAAATGCCGATTTTAAGCGACAGCTTGAAATACGAATACCTGTCTACCATTGGTCCTTATCCTTTAGTCTTTTAGAATAAGGTTTTCCTAAACATCATTTTATTTATTATACACGAGGCTTTTTGCTACGTTTGAGCAGAAAAAACAATTTTTCTTTCATTCTTTTCTTTTGTATTTTAGTTTTAGATAAGGCGTTTTTGAATAAGGCACAACATATCCAAGCTAGACTAACGACACCTCTATAATCTTACTTGAAACTCGCCAAACCTCTGAAATTCCCCTCTTAAGCCTCACACACACAGGCGCGCAACGAACAATTAATTTAAAAGACAAACGCTGTTCTTTCAGGCACACGCTCCGATCATTAATATGTGCACCGCCTTATGGTAACTGATGGATATTGTTCAAAATTTTAAGACATCATTTGGTATGAATTCAGTTATGAGGAGAAATGTAAGGAGTAATAAAGTAAAATTCAGTAGTAGATCATAGATTGAAAAAAACTTTTTTTTTCTATTTTTTTTTCTACCTTATGTACCGACATACACATTTCCCCAGTTGTTGCTAAGTACCATGTAGGTTAAATGGGCGAGCTTATTGCCATCAACCGGACACAAGTCCAGACTCCGGGCTGCAACTGAGAAATTCCTAATTGAAAAACCCAATAATAGTTCTCGACAGGACTTCAGGTTCGACAAAGAAACACTTGAACAACGAGGCGATTCCTTTTGAACAACGATGGGATTTAATTTTGTCTTGGGAACACTTTTCAAAATTAACATTCTTTCGGCCTTCACACTCATTCGATACTGTTGCTTTGGACCAAAATTTACATATAGCTTTCACTACCAATCTAAGGAAGCATCAACAACTTTTAGAACAAGTAGACCAAATTTTTTGAACAGAACTTCGGTCCTATGTGGCTCTGGACGACGGAGCGTGGCAGCAAGCCACAGTTCCCATTCGTCTGGGTAGTTTGGCGTCCTCAAAATATCAAGTATAAAGTTTCAAGGTAAACTTATACTTGATATTTCGAGGGCGCCTCCTCTCCTCGGTCCACAGTGCTGATAAATTATCCAAGAACATTTTATCTTCCTTTGAGTCGATTTTGAGGTACCGTGTTTGACCAATTCGTTGAAGGCTTTTAAAATGACTTATCCCAATACGGAATTGCCCGACAACCCGTCTTCCCAGAGGCGGTAGGACGTTCTGCAGTATTATATTAAATACACTGGTAAACACGTCACCTGATACTGTTGAGCGTGCCCGTCTGCTGGCTGTGGGAGGATGGAAGACAGGTTGTGGCTTCAGGCGCTCCCGACATCCACCATAGGTACTATGATGATACTGTGTTGCTTGTGCAGATTTGTTTCGTAAATCGGGTAGAATTACCTCCTGAACCGATGCTAAGAAAACGTTACTTAAATTCGAATTGATTTTTAGTTGGATTATTCGTTCAGCACCTAATTTAATTTAATTAGTTTAAAAACTTTATTCATATCTATGGGGTAGCTGTATTTTCGATCCAAAATTAGGATTTCTGCGTGTCGATTCTGTAAGAATCTCAAGTGATGCTGCTTATCATAATCAACATCAACTTAGCCCTTGCCGATCTATTTTGGGGTCAGCTTCTAGTCAAACCCGATACAGCTGACTATAAGAATTTTACATGCAGCAACTGTCATGATCACCAGAGGTGATGGCCTCTCATGCATAAGGTTCTTTGTTCAAATCCGGGCAGGTACCATGAGACTTTTTCAAATTCATATGCAGTTTTTAAGTTTATCATTAACCTCAATGACATTGGTGAAGAAGAACATCGTGAGGAAACCAGTACTGGTATTCTATAACCATCTCACCGTGAAAACTTAGGTGAAGTGAGCGTGGAGTGAGCTGTCAGTGCCACTGATGCTAGGGATTGACCAAGACGGGATGACACTGACAGCTCACTCCACGCAAGCCTTCACGGTGAAATTTTTGCAGAGTTGACATACTAAACATGTAAAAAATATAAGTCTGACAACGTCAATCCCCCGTGAGCTTCTGAGTGGAGTGAGTGGTGATCAATCCTCGTGCATTCTCTGCTTTAGACAATATTAATAGGCTGATAAACTGTCTATCTGTTGTCCAAAACCCAGTAGACGTAGCTAGCAGTAGTAGTCTGTATCTAATATCACACATTATCAAAACATCAGCTGTCATTACGTTGACCGATAAACTATGAAAGCATCCCTCGGAGAGGATGCCAGGGGTATGTCGGGAATGATCGTGAAAAATCGTTATTTTCCGTTTTTTTGTGGCACTGCGCGGGATGTGGGCCACGCCTCGGTGGAGATGTCTTGGCAATTTATTTTTATCATCACGGGTTTTGTTGTGGGGTATAGGTAGGTAGGTATGATTTGCACATTTGAGTTTGGGTCGTGAAAATATCT
Source organism: Dasypolia templi (assembly GCA_963555695.1). Classification (NCBI taxonomy): domain Eukaryota; kingdom Metazoa; phylum Arthropoda; class Insecta; order Lepidoptera; family Noctuidae; genus Dasypolia; species Dasypolia templi. The sequence continues at coordinate 5,735,186 of OY743162.1, read as the reverse complement.
ATAAATACACCATTTTCATGAAAGTTAATCAAAGTTTTCTCTCTCCGAGTTCTACACAAGATTATATAATATTCATTTTTATCTTTCAAGCAAACTTACAGTACCTGAATAATTCGCCTAATAAGAAAGAATGAAAAATATTTATTTGCACGCAGGTCGCAAAGCACAAAAAAAAAATGAAAAAATAAATAAAAGCAATAGTGTGTGCCTCACGGCTGCGCCAAAAATGTTCATTTCAGCATTAATGCTAGACAGACAGCTGTCTGAAGCTGGTTTTTCTAATGAACCTTTAAAGACAAGAGACGGAGTTTATAAACAGTTTCAACATACCTAATATACAATGTTTATACTAATCAATGAAGTAAAGGATTGAATACAACACAAGACATACTATTAGGTGTGCATAGACAGAATGTAAATTTAATAAAAAAAATAATCGGTAAATTCTCTTAGCCACTTTTGCAAAACTTTCATAATTATTTAAGGTTAGCAAGAAGAGGCTACTTACCCATTTACATTCTCAAAAATCTTAAATCTTACTCTTACATACCAAGCATATATAACAATCTTTTTTTTGTCCTGTGTTCGTAAGTATAAATCTGCTTTGTTTTTATGTTTTGTAATCGAGTTATCTTGTCTTTTGCATGCACGTGTTTCTGTGACAAATAATATAGATTATATTTAAGCGATTTTCCTTCAGACTCATGTTCTTAATTAACTGTTATTTCCATTTTGTCAATAAATACTTTATTTTGTATTAAGTTTCACGTGAAACTTAACCATAACACCTAACCCTTTAAATCCTCTCAATCATATTCCTATTAACACCGTTTCTTTTCTTTTTCTCTCCGTCATTACTTCGAAAAGAGCCAGAACCTCGCGTCGCGCCCTCTTGCAGTTTTTTCATACCTCGTTTCAGTTCACCGCCTGAAAAAAGCTTTAGAAAAAACAGTTTCCGTTAGCCGTTACTAGATGGCGTTGACGAGCGGTGTCTTTTGTGGTCGTTGTGTTTTTATTCGGTACCTTGCTAAGCTTAGAACGTGGTGACAGATTGACAAGTCAGTTTTAGTTTTTTTTTAGGTTATTTTAGGTATCTTGCGGTGTAAAGTTCTTATTGCGTCACTTTTTTATGTTGTTTTCTGAGAGAATCTAGAAATACCTATAACTGTAGGAACGAGTTAACCTGAAATAGGAAAGTTATAATACCAGCCTAATAATGTCCCACTGCAAGACAAAGAGCTCCTCTCGTACAGAGAAGACATGAACATTGATCACCACGATTGTTTAAAGTCTGGACACTAGCGCGACTCAAAGGCACCGCGTGTCGCGCGACGAGCGGTGCCTTTGTGTCGCGCTGTGGCGTCGCGTCTGCTTGCGGGAGCCTCAAGACGGATTGACAAAATAAGAAAATTATTAAAATTAAAATTCACATTATTTAAAAGACTATATTACGGTTTCTTTGATTTTCATGAATGTATTTAATAAGAAACAGCATGTTAATGATGATCAACAAACAAACTTCTGTGAACAACTTTATAATTTTTTCACATTCTTTACAAATTTTTGCTTAATTCTAAATTAACTTCTAAAAAAAAACTAAAAATATTTAAAATTTAAAATTACAATGCTTGCTTTAGTTATCACGAATAATACTTACAAACAATGTAAAAAAAAAATTGTGACAAATTGTTAATTGCGGCAACATCTCAACAACCGGTAGGCAATCTAAAGGAACCCGGTCACCAGTAGTTCTTAACACAATTTTTTCACTGTTTCACAAAGAATTTGACTATTATTTTGGATTTGCGTTATATTCTGTTATCCTCATTGGTGGATTATTGATTCATCCAACATCCAGTGCCCTGAACAGACTATGTAAATGTAGCCACCTATTGTACCGTTGAAACGCAAAAGAAGAAGTTCCACCTTTTATAAAAAAGTCATCATAATTAAAATCCACCGGATTCACAACTTCATCGTCTTCAATTTTCTAAAACTTTATTAAATCGTATTTCTTCAAAAGTTTCTTCAGATATATCACCATTGGAATAAACTCCATAACAATGCCTACAAACAATGTTATAAATATCATCCGCACTAAGTTACGAACTGTTATTTGCGGAAACATGCTGATCAACCTGTAGCAACCTGGGTTTTAGAAAACCGGTTAGCAATATAACAAAATCACTGTTGCCAAGCTATTCACTATTTGGCATTTTATTGCTCCTTTTTCTGGATCATCCTTTATTATTATCAAACGACTCCGAATCACATCACCTTACATTTCTTTACTCTTTATCTTGGAATAAAACTTTATGTTAAAGACTAAAATACATCCACTTTAAATGTATTTTACATCATTTGAACATTAATTTATGATGGATTTACACTTGGAGAGAATAGCGTAGAAATCGATGGACAAGACCTGACATTGTGATGTTACAATGGCGCTATTTTGTTAGCGTGTGATATTTCTAGTGCATATATAAAGTATCGAGTAGTCGATTCGGCAGCGTTATGTTAACTTGTGAAGCAATTCTAGCATCTCCTTGGGAATAGTGTTTCACAAACAGGGTAATTATTTACTTTAAACAAAAAAGTTATTTGCAGTAATATTTACAGAGTCTTTTCTACACGCACTCACGGGTTGAAAATTTCGGCTTGTTTAAAAACTTCATTCTCTTGTCAACCCATCAAACATCGATAACCCGCGATATTGATATTCAACCACATGAAAGATGTTTAGACTTGAAGCTGATAACAGTTTAGGAACGTATAGATTGCCCTGTTATTGTTATACTACTCTACGACGTTTATTGTAAACTTTACAATATTTAATTATACATACCAATTTAATTCAGGTTCAGACCTCAAGATTTGATTTGACAGTTATGTCTGTAGGTGATTTGACATCAAGCGACTACTAGATGTAATTTCCTCACCTCATTTGCATTAACGCCATAACGAGTGACACAGAAATACGTTCCAGAGCCACATCAGCGCTCAAAGTGAAGCGGAGGACCGAAGAACTAATTACAAATTATAACCTGTCCAAATTGAATAGTACCTTGCGAAACTCTAGTTGTGTTTAAAAGAGTGGCCTACAGAATTTAGTCGGGTTTTCCAATTTTAACCCTTTACTGCGCATGCCCCCATACATAAGTAGGTTGAAGGAAAAAAACACAAATTTATACCGGGTAAATTTTAAACCTATACTTTTTTTTCCTCTCGGGCATTTTTATGTCGATTCTTTGTATGTGTGCGTTGTGCCAGCTTTAATTACGTATCGACTTAATTTCCCTCCGACTCCCACTGTTTGTGGTACTTTTGACAGGTTTTGTGTGAAAAAATACAGGTTTTTGAGCACTTTTCGTGGGTCTAGAGTGTAGTTTAGTGGTTCCTTCGAGTCAAGGTTATGTTTTGATTGCAAATCTTCGTTTGAATGGTTAGTTTCGGTGGGAATTTGTGAAATGACGGATTTAAAGGTTCACTTGGCCTGAGATTGGGTTTTTAATTATCATTGGTGTCTACAATTGCCTGTAAAATGTAATCTGGGTAAGTGTTTTGAAGTTTTACTGATTTCTTTTTTAGTTTTTAATGTAAATACTGTATACAAACACGAATTAACGTCTTCTCCTGGTGATTGATCTAACTTAACATTATGAATGAACTCAAACTTACTTGTTTCTAAGGGAATAGTTCTAATAATAGTTTTTCTATAAAAGCACACTTCCTGTTAATTTCAATGACATGTGAAACCACCTGTTGACATTAATATCATAACTGAATCTAAGTATACATCTGTTTATGATTGACACGCAAATATATTGATGATTTCATACTTTACAATGGATTCTTTACTTTTTTTTTCTTTTTTCTTTGTTCATCTTTCTGATAATTTAAAATAAACAGTAATCCATTGTTATTTAGCATTATATTGAAAAGAAACCTAACATGGAAGCTAGTCTTGTCCGAAAAAGAGACTTCTTTACATTTCTTCCTGAAGCATATAGCCAAATTCTTTGATTGTTCAGAAAACTAGCTTGGATAGACTGAAAATGATGCATAGTCTTCTACGAAAGATGGCGCTAAACTAAATCATAGGGTTGCTTTTCAAAACTAGATGTGAACTTAAGTTAATGCAGAGATCTGTTGATATTTGATTGGTAAGTTGCATAATTGAACGTGCGCAAAATGAACACATTTAATGATAAATGATTTTATTTCTGTAAGTAGGTTTGTACAAACAGTTTTACACGTCAATCTTATTTGTAAACTAGATGAGGTCGGCGTTTCCTATCTGGCTACTCTGAGAAGAAAGGCCTAAACAAACTCAAAGATCGCAGTCTCTTTTAAAGTCAAGATCATGTAGATTGGTGTCTGAAATGATCTTTTGAGAAAAGAACCACACAGATTGAGTGGACCTGTCGAGTCAGTGCACGTATGGTTTTATTAATTAAAATATTATTTCCTCTTTATTTGTTTTGGGGGTTTTATCGAAATACTTAAGTTGTTTAAAGTTTTAGTGCTACACCGTATTACTTATAAAAAATGTGTCATAAGAGGTCAGCCTCAAGAGATATGTCTGTCAGCTGCACAGAAAAGAAAGAGAAGCGCGATGACACAACGCTGGTATATATTACAAAACAATGAAGAAATTATCTATTTAGTAAAAAAAAAAAAAAATGAATAAAAAAAACACGTTAACATTTTGCTTGTAGAATAATCTGTAAAAATTGCATATATTTTCATCATTAAAAAAAAATTATAAAGGTATCTTCGTAATTTTTTTCTATCTTTTTTCGTATCAAATTAGTTGTATTATGTTTTCAACACACTATCTAACTAGCATATATCCTGAAGAATATCATACATTTTTCTTATTTTGTTTATTGTGTAGTGGATCATATACTTTTAGGCATTATAAAATTTGCGATTAGGTCCTGTAGTGCCCTTAAGAGGAACGCGGTCATGGAGTCGTTGGTATTAATTTCATACTAACTTGTTCTTCTATTTTCTCCCTCGCTACTGATACTAGTCAAAATATTTATCACGATATTTTTTTTTTTTTTTTTTGGGAATGGCATCTCGCAGGTCAACCTATGAGGTTGTCGTCTGCTTAAACGGACTTGCCTGTGGTTGCCCTAATAAATTAAGGCCTCCAGCCAGGACTTAAACTTATGTACTAACTTAAAAACTAAGCGATTACACGCTAAGGGCACCCCCTGTGGGGTACGAACCTCGGCTTAGGGCGTCGCTGGAAGAGGGCAACAAGGGACTAGCTGGATCAGGATTTGAGTGATTTAGGCACGAATTTAAAGCTACAGGCTCAGCGGCGCGGGCTGGCTCGAGCAAGGGTCGGGAGGGGTCACGATATAATGTACTAGGTATCTAATTTAAGAAAAAATATATATTTATCCCAGAAAACAAAACATACGGAATTAGTTAGTAGAATGAACGCCAACGAACATGTGACCGCGTTCCTCTTAACAAGTGTTGAGTGTAAAAAGCCAATCACAAAAATATTCATAATTATGAAAATACGTTCTTTTATTCGATGAAACTTAATGAATCATGTTCATCTTATGTCTCAAAAAAAAAAACAAGAAAAATATTTGTTTAACCAACTATCCCACGTTGTTGATACTTAAATATTATTTTATTGCGATATTTAATGAGTTCGAAGTTTACAGTGTAATAAACGGTACAATTTATACCCTTCTGCAGTTTATGGGTTAAGTCTTTGTGTTGGATATCGATGGTCTGGATTTTATGAAGAGTATTGTAGGGTTAGATATACCAGCTATTAACTGCTCACTTTAAGCTCACTTCACCTATGTTTTCACGGCGAGATTTCTGCAGAATAGGTCGCTATTCTGCAGAAATCTCGCCGTGAAAACATAGGTGAAGTGAGCTTAAAGTGAGCAGTTAATAGAGACAATCCCTAGCATTACACACAAGGGTGCTGCTCTATCACAAAAACACGCTATAAATCTCAATTTGTAGTGCTATTCTGTAACCATCTCACCGAGAAAACTTAGGTGAAGTGAGCGTGGAGGGAGCTGTCAGTGCCACTGATGCTAGGGATTGACCAAGACGGGATGACACTGACAGCTCACTCCACGCGAGACTTCACGATGAGATTTTTATAGAATTGACATGCTGAATCATTTTGAACGGTATTGCTGTATATGCTCGAAAAATGTCGGTACTCAACAATGTAAATAACGCAATAAATGTTGTTGAACTGTCAAAATGAAAGCAATCGCTACTGTTAGTTCCGATTTCACCAATGAAACTGAACGCGATCAATACTTTTAACCTCAGTCAGTGTCAATATTCCACAGAAAATAATGATAGTGATGGTGTTATGCCCACCCAGAGTGTGTTACGCAATAACCCCGCAGCTGAAATGACGGCTCATCTCGCGGGGTAGTTTTCACGTTGAGATTATCTTAATCATAATAGTTTTTATTAATTTGCTTAGAAAGTAGGTACAAAACACCTTGTGTTTACAAACCTACAATAATTAAAATTAAAATTTAATTAAAACAATTAACTCGTCAGTCAAATTAAAATTGACCAAAAATAATAATTTAATAATTATAGAATTTAAACTTCAACTTATTATAATGGCAACAAACACATAATGTCAAATAAAAAAATCTCGAGTTTAGTGTCATTTAGAAACTCATTAATTGAATAATAAAACTTATCAAGTAATAGTGATCGTGGTTGTTACAGAATAGATCGGCGCGTTATTAAACTATCATGGTTTTACTCAGACAATGAATTTATAAAAAATAATACCTTTTCTTTTCCGTGGTCGGGTAAAAAGTGGAAGTGTCCCGTTGTCTGTATTATAAATAACAACTTACGTTTGGAAAAGTTCTAGTTTATTCATAGTAGCATAGCAGATATTTTCATACAAAAAGTTTTCTATTTTATTAAATCGTAACTAGCGGTTCGTAACCGCATCCAAATTTCCGAATTTCCCGGTGGATTTTCGAGAAAAAACTTTCATACAAGCCTTGTCCCGATAATTACCAACACAACAAAAAACGGAGCAGTCGCTTTGTAGTGAAGCGCGGAAAACCATTTTTGGCAATTGATTTTCATTTATACAGATCTAAATTTTAGATTCCGTACCGCGTATGGTATGTAGGTCCTTATGTCAACTTAACCCCTTCACCGCGCACCGTAAACCGAAAAATACCGTACCATAAAAAAGTTCCACCATAAAATCAGCACATCTATTCTTTCCTCGCTCATTCTCGTCTCGGGTGAGTCTCGTCTGAACATCGTAAATACATCATCATACAGAAATCCCGAGGGAGGTGCCGTCTTACAATATATTTTACTCCTTCAACATTTTAAACAAATACTTGGTACTTTTTATTTCGTTGGCCGGTAGGCGGTTTAGTGTTAAATCAGGGGTACTTGTTTGGCATTTATAGGTCATGGTATGTGGTCTCGGGGTCATAGAAGGCCGTTTCATTCAAGCACCCTGTTGATTAAAATGAAACGTAATTTTGTAAGACTAAAGTCTTCAATCTCACGATTGTGAAGCCACAGTAAGACTCATAGAAGTCATTTCATAAGAAGCAGCTCGACATGACCTACATATTACTAACATTTCAGTTTTGATTATCACACACTCACTACACACCCACACCCACGCACCTACACCCAGACACCCTACTTCGCTGTCTATTTATTTCTTTTAATTTTCTTTTATCTTCCTTAACAACATAACCTATTATTAGATGTTTGTATAACTGTGACCTATCTCTTATCAATGTATTTTTGTATAAACAATTATGTATTGTATTTTTTTACTATTATTTATATAGTGGTGAAGAAAATAGGTTTTTTATTATTTTGTAAATATTAGGACAGACAAATGATGAACTTGCCACCAACCTTACAAAGTTGATCATCTTTTGACAAAAGCGTAATGCTTTTGAACTGATGGTTAAAAAAGAAAGAGGTTATGAATTCGTCGAGTATATATTTTCTTCGTGATTACTGTCTAGCAGTAGAATCAGGTTTTGTCAGCATAATGAGCAATATCTTAAGATCTGAAAACATTCAATCGAATGACAACTTATGCGGGATTTACACGGGTGGACCGCAAGGCAAAAATTCACTGTCTAAATGACAAATCGGATAGTCCGTGGGTGACTAAAACCCCCTATTAGATATCACATTAATTGCGTGGTTTCCATATATTTCTATAAAAAAAAAACTTGCCAGAAACATCATACGGTCTGTAAATTGTAACCGAAAATCGAAAAGCAAAGTCCGCTTGAGTGAAAACGCCCTAACAGAAGGCTCTAGAGGCGCTGTAGTGTACCTATTCAAGCACTAACGGACAGATAGATCGACGATTGTACTTGTTAAGGCCTGCTCAAACAAGGGACAATCCCCGGCGTACTTTTTCGTCCTTCAAACTTGATGCCTTACAGATAGGATTTGATAACGAAGTTTAAAAGTAACGTACAAGAGTCCCTCATCAGCGCAGGCCTAAAGGCAGGCCAGGATGATAAAAGGCAATCCTAGAATTCGCTTAAGCATTAATGTCCCGAATTCTAACATTCTTAAGGACAGGATATAGCCTCAACACTTATGTACTACTAGAACAATTACATCATCTGATTCTAAAGAATTGCAGGCAAAGACATGCAACTGATCTGCAATAAATCTTACTTGTAAAAAACTTGATTTGAATAAATTAATAGTCTATTAGATAAATCTTGACTATGACTGACTTTTGCCATTCAATGGAAAGAGACGGCAATATATATAGTGATGTGGTTACTGAATCGATTGGTTTTCAGTGCATAATTTTTCGAAAAATAGTATTTAGAGTATTTTATTTGTCAAAATTTCTTACATGTGACGTGTGGGTTTTAAATATTATGCAAATGTGACACATACAAAAAACAATGTTTAAGTTGTTTTAATGAACTTACGTCGATAAATCGATGTTCTGTTAATTATTTCTTCAAAAGGATGAAACCATGCCAAAGCTCTCTAAGTAAGCATGCGACATATTAATTGTGTCCTAATAAGGTTAATTGAAAAATATAAAATAAGTCACATCTAGAAACCGTACGATAATCCTAACCAATATTATAAATGCGAAAGTAAGTTTGTTTGTTACGCTTTCACGCCAAAACGGTTGAACGGATTTGGATGAAATTTTACACACATATAGACCTGGGTAAGGACATACGCTACTTTTCATCCTGAATCCCATACGAAGTCGCGGGCAACAGCTACTTTTACATAAAAACAACAAAATAACAAAACATCAATAATAAGAATTAGATCAACGTCCCTTTTTAAAATACCCACACCAGTACTACAGTAGTCAGTATCATAATAACAAACATAACTACGAGTATTAAACCACATTATTATTATTTGACATTGAGAACAATGAACTTAACCACATCGTTATGTAAGAACAACATAATCTAAGTTATAAATAAACAAATAAAAATAATCATTTGAAGGCTTGGTTGGTATCAAGGTATCAAGCAACGGGTGATGGGTAGGGTTAGCACGCCATAGAAATAGAATAGAATATTAATATTCATTTGCTTATAAACATGGTATAAAAAGATCGATAAATACAAAATTACAAAAAATAAAAGTATGTTTTTTAGTTTGCCAGGTTATTTTGTTAACCTTGATCTCGTAAACATTGAGATTAGGAGTCATCATCATCATCATCATTTCAGCCCCAAATCACGTTACCCATGACTGCTGAGTCTTAGGCCTCCATTTCTTTTCTGCCATACATCCCCGTTCCGTCCCACATCGAGGTGTTTCTCGCGACTTTGATGATAACGTCAACATAACGCGCTTTTGGACGGGCTTTGTTTCTTTGGCCTCACCTTGGCCACCATTTAGGCACAGCTTTCCTCAATCAGCCATCTCCTCGTCTAACTTGATGTCCTGCCCAACTCCACTTGAGGCGCTCTGTCCCCTAACGTTGTAGACTTAGGCACTCGTGTTATGGTTATGCTGATCATGGCTCGCTCAGTGGCTTTTTGTGCCACTCGTATGCGGTGGACAGTCTCCTTTGTGAGCGTTCATGTCTCGCCACGATAGGTCATTGTTGGCAGGTTGGCATTGTTAAATTAGGAGCGATTTAATCTATTGCCAATTGTGAGCGTTTTTTTGTTATATTAACAGGTACGTTACGGTTGCTTAGATAAGTTTAACTTTGGTTAAGAGCATTATAATGCTGGCTGCGTTAAAGTGTTTTTTACTTTTTGCTTTCAAATTCAAAGTCAAAGCATTTATTTTAAATAGGCCCATAAAATGACACTTTTGAACGTCAAAATTTACATTAAAATAGAACTGATTCACGGCGCCACTTCCAAAAAGTAGTTTCGTATGGAGAAGAAGTGGCACGAAACTCCACCGTCACTCTTTTAAAATGTTTTACAATATTTTGTATACATTTATTATATTTCTATATGTGAAGACGATGCACCAAGAATAAAAATACTATACCACAATTGGTAAAAATAATATAGATAAATTAATCCCGTGATAGGTACATGGTGCTCACATATTTACAAACATTGTAAAAATATATGATTTTCCTAAAATATTAACTAGAAATAAGTCAGTGTGTGAGTAAAGTAAAAATAACAAATTATACAATACAATAAGCAACTAGTACGATTTTGTGTAGCCTCTAGATTGTCCTATGGAGCAGGACCAGCATGTTTCCAAGCATTCTTATCTAGGATATAATCCTCTAATTTGTAATATGCTTGTTTACAAAGTGTTTTTTTAACATGAGTTTTAAACTTTCTTTCATTTAATCGCAATATTTCACAAGGTATTTTGTTGTAACATTTAACACAGTACCCCATAAAAGATGTATGTAGTTTAGATAGTCTGAAAAATTGTTGATCTATTTTATTATTATTTCTAGTGTTAATATTATCACTTCTGCACTCATTTGTGAATATGTAGACAGTGTCCATTTAGTTTTTTTTTCAGTACCTTTTATCTAACAACGGTACCTAATAATTATTAAACAAGTATATACATTGTGACAGCCCTACGTTCAAATGAGATATAAAGAAGTAAGAAACTTAATGATACCGAAATTCGTTACGCTAACCGCGACCCAACAGCTTCCGCTCACAGATTCAAATTTAGAATTGCTCTTTTTTTTCTAAATCCGATTTTAGGGTTCCTTACAAGAAGGTTGCAATCTGTTTTCTTTTAATTGAACTTTGGAATATATATGTAAAAGCTATTGAGTGGTTTTATTATTGTTATTATTTGTAAGGTGACGATAGTCTCGGCTCATGTTAACACAAGGAAGTAAAATGTTTGGAAAAAAAAAGACGATTTTAAATTACCGTCCGCGATGACGCGGACTTCCACAATACTATAGTGACGTTAGAAATTATAAAGCGCACATTAGTATTATAAAAACAATAGCGGCGTTTTTGAATGTAATGTTTTATTTATTTACCAGGTAAGTAACTCAGTAGGAACTAATTACCTAAAGATTAACACTTAAAAATTAAGTCACGGAGATATTGTACAATTAGTTGCTCTAAAATTATATGAAAACATCATTGTATTTATATTTTTGTTAATTCGTTTAAAAGAGACAAAATGATTAACACCTTTTTGAATGATTGTGAACGAAACTTACTGTAGGTTTTTTACTTTTATTCAGAAAAATATATGTTTTGGTCTTTGTACTCGTGTCAGCAAAGAGCTATGCAATAGTAGGTACTTTGCTGAAAATATTTACCAGTAACATCAGAATGGTTTATAGCACTTTTATTTTTCGTACGTTCTTGTGGATCTTATAATGTCAACTTATACATATAATCGCTTCGTTCAAATCTATACATACAATAAAATAGTAACGAAGAATTTTGTCTTGTCTGAATGTATGTTTCGGATTGGCGATGGCGCAAAAACGGCTGAACGGATTTGGATTAAATTTGGCACACAGATAGTTAATAACCAGAATTGTTAAATAGGATACATTTGATCCCAGTAGTACATTACTGTGAGATATTTTCCGACATCCACGCTGGCGAAGACACGGGAAAAAGCCCGTAAAGAATGAAAGAAAAAAAAATTCTCAATGTGTTTATTGCTCGTCAAATGCTTATTAAGTGTTTATTAATTAATACGACAATTATACGGTTCTTATGAAAAATTAATGCCGGGTCTATATTTGGTATAATGTTAATGTTATTCTGCTGAATTGTTAAGTAGGAGAGAAAAGGGCGATGTTTGCATAGCATTCTTATTTTTTGTAGTATTACTGATTAGTGTTAATTAAACCTAGACACGTTTTTCAATAACATACAGACTTCATGAATTTCGTAGTCTATTTTATTCATTTTCACAAAATATAAGCGTTACTTATTTAAACAAAATGAGCATATCACTCTTTTTTGTTATTTTTTTTCGCAATAATTAATTTAATTCAATATCCCTGTTTGTCTAAACAACAACGTTTTAAAAACGTATAATCTACAAATAAATTCCAACCTCAACACAATGAGATGTCCTTATAACCCTAAACTTGAACAAAAAAAGCCCTACGGAACCCTAACCACAAACAATTGGCCACGTGCACAACCTTTTATTTTCTTTCGCTCGTATCGATCATTTTTTAAACTTTTTCTCCTCTTTTCTACGGCCATACTTTTTTTTTTTTTTCTTTTTTAACCATTTCTCTTACTAAGTTATTATTGTTTCGGGCCCTATGATCTTTGATGATGATTACAACGTAATACGGTAGCCTGATGAATTCGCAAATCAATTTCGTTGATTTAGAAGATTTTTTGTATCATATTAATTGATTAATAATGTTTACGGGAATCCGTTTGATGTTGTTCTGCTTGTAATGGGATATAAAATAGGTAATTAATGGAAGCTAGATTTATAGGAATTAGTTATGGCTGCAAGTCAACATTGGCAGTGGCAATGATGCACATACAAAACACATTTTTGGTATGTGGCAACATTGTAATTCTTCTTCAACAAGACTTAAAGAAGATTTGTGTTTTGTATAAGCGACGAGCAAAATGGTGATGATACATGCCGTGGTGAAAAGATAAGGCAGTATCCTCAAGTTTAAGGAGAAGGACTAACTGCTCAGCAAGCAGCTCAGCATGTAGATTGTCGATTCTGTAAGATCTCACCGTGAAGACTTGCGTGGAGTGAGCTGTCAGTGTCATCTCGTCTTGAAAAATTCCTAGCATCAGTGGCACTGACAGCTTTCAGGGTGAGATGGTTACAGAATAGCACTACAGCTCAGCTCAGTACACATTATGGTAAAGCAATATAGATATTGAATATTGAGTATCAGCACTTATAAAGTTATTGGTGAAGGCTCTTATAGAAACCATTAAAAGCCAGAGATGACTCACTTAATGTCCGTTATGATGATAAACATAAATCCGGATAGCTCAACGAAGGAAAGAACTGCCGATCCTCTTGTCTTAACCCCGTCACCATATTTTAACATGACATAACATACCATAACATAACATAACATCACGCCTTGTTTCCCCGAAGGGTTGGGCAGAGGTGTACCTATAGTACACCCACCATTTATGTTTAAGTCCCATGTAATAGGGGGCGAGCCTATTGCCATTACCGGGCACAAATCCAGACTTCGGGCTGCTACTGAGAAATTCCAGATAGAAAAACCCAATAACACGTTGCCCGACCTAGGAATCGAACCCAGGACCTCATGCTCAGCAGTAGCGATTGCGACCTCTAGACCAACGAGGCAGCCCGCGGTACACTGGTTAAATAATATTAATACACGTGATGGCACACTGAAGGAAGCTGCTGCCTATCCTCTTGTCTTATATCCGTATTCTAAGTCAAAAACTCATGATTTCCTCAACTTGCCTCAACCTCACTTAGGTGGTTTGATATTCATAGTTGCAATTTAACTTCTCATCTCAAACAGTTTCCTCAGTCAAGGTGAGTTTGAGTTGAGAAACTAAATTTCAAATATAAGGTACGTCAGTTCCTTGAGGCTTCCATGAGTTAGTAAAAAATGAAGTTTTAACCAAAACACGCGTATTTTTTTCCGATTTTCATACTGTCTTTTGAAAAGTTTATTGACTATAGACGTATTCGTGACGTAACACCTCGATTCACACTCATTCGAGAGACCTCATAATTGCTTTAATCTGACGACAACGAATCCCGATTTTAAGGGTCTTCCAAGGCACACCTTGAGGTCTCCTTGACAGAGTTGTGAGTCGAGTAGATTTGATAGTGAGGTAACGACTTAGAATGTGGGTTTTAATCCCTTCATCATCTTTCAAACAAGTTAGAGGATGGTTCATGTCCATCCTCCTTTAAGAACCATCACAGTCTTCATAGAGACATTAATTATATCTGTCACTGCAACGGATGTGTCCGATCAACATTCAAAATGTCAATGTCTTAGACGTGACTAGAAATTCTTTCATTCATGAATGAAAGAACTGTCCGTGGATTTGTAATGAGCTTGAAACCTGTTCCTTTGGACCTGGTTGAGTGGCAGTTGATAAAAATACGTATAAAAATAAACACCAATAAGATATAACTTTACTTTAAATGGTACTAGTTGGTTCTGCGATCAAGAAACTTATTTTTTATTATTTTAATATCTGAAAATTTAAATCAGTTTTCTTTCCGATTTTAGAGGTTTGGGTAGTGGTGAAATTACGAGCTAATGGATACCTATGTATAGCTATAACTTCCTAGAGTTGTATATTTTCAACGCATCAGTAGTTATCACCAAAAATCTCTATAGACTTTTCTATTAGCCGATTATTGGGGACATTTTATTATCAGCTGTATCTTAATAACCTATTATCGAACAGGCCCTGCGCTCCCCTCATACCGAATGCCTCCTTAGTATTAAATGTTACTACTTCATATTAATTGCTGCGAAATATAACAAAACTGTTATAAAGACAATTCAAAAACCCACAACACCATCCCAAAATCTTAACAATTACATCAAAAAGGCCTCATTACACACCGTGGCCAAAACATGACGTATTAAGAACGATTACACGGACCGGTAGCTTATAACAACCGGGCATCCGCTGTGGTCTGGTTGTGGTCAACTAACAATATTGGTTTATACTGAAGCCCATTCCGAAGCGTCTGGAAGTTTTTGTGGCGATAGGAATAGCACTTATGTGGTATAGTTTGATTCTGATGTGTTGTTTATTTTTAGCTGTTTGTTGTTTCATCTAGTTGGTTTAGCTGGTGAATGGTTTGTCTTGGTTTCGTCTATCGGTGAACATGGGATCCGATTTTAAGGGTATGGTCCGATTTTAAGGTGACAGTAAATGATACATCGCCTGTTCGTTGCCAATCTTAACTACAGACAAACTTCAAATGTTGTAGGGATTCGTGTGACACCATTGCTTTACATCCTCAGCGTAGGAGGCTGTTTTATATAATTGCCGAAAAATATCAATATGGAAAAGAAGAACTATAACTGTGTTTCTTTGTCTTATGCTCTTTGGTGCGCAGAATGGTTTACTATAGGGCACTTCGAAACACTTGACAACAGTGCTGTTTAAGTGTAGACTACGTAATTTTGTATTGATAAAACGTACTATCTCGTTAACGTTATCTCTCTCTACGTCTGCCTCGTTGGTCTAGTGGTCGCAATCGCTACTGCTGAGCATGAGGTCCTGGGTTCGATTCCCAGGTCGGGCAACGTGTTATTGGGTTTTTCTGTCTGGAATTTCTCAGTAGCAGCCCGAAGTCTGGATTTGTGCCCGGTAGATGGCAATAGGCTCGCCCCCTATTACATGGGACTTAAACATAACTGGCGAAATGTGGGTGTACTATAGGTACACCTCTGCCCAACCCTTCGGGGAAACAAGGCGTGATGTTATGTTAAAACGTACTACAGTGTGATTGAGTTTGTATCAGAACAAAACATTGGCTGATTGGATTTATGAAAATGGGTTTTGTTTGCAAATGTTTGCATACCGAATGGTGAAATATAGTTTTGCTTTAATGCACCATAGCACCTATTACGTATTAACTATATATGCGAAATAAATGTCTATTATATTTAATCCAATCAAGCAGTCGCTATGTTTTAAACAAAGCCACAAGAATAGTAAGATGCTTATTTTTTTGGTCAAGTTAAGAACTGAGCAGCAGATTCGAAGGATTAATATCATAGGGATAATGACTAATATTAAATATGATTGAAAAAATTATGTAATTTCAAAGAAGGCATAGTAAAAATGAGATTATAGAAAAAATCTGTTAAATCGATGTAAATATGAAGAAGATACACGCTTTTAAAGTTTAAGGAGGGGATTTTTGCCGTCCTTGTCGCGCGGTACGGACAATGTACGGCGCTTGTATGAAGTTACATAGTCGTGACGTCACTTCTACGATAGTGATGTCCTAGTCTAAGTCTTACTTTAAAACGTTTATAACTTGGCAGTTTTTTTTAAAGTTTTTACACTTTCTGTAATACTATTTGCACTATTTGTAAGAAAAAAAAAATTTACATAAAAATAAAAAAAATGTCATCATGCCCATTACGTGTACTATAACAACTATGATGTAATAAACTAACTAACGAAGAACATATACGGGTGGCAGAGATATCGATGCGCAAACTGTCACACTTTTTTTTGGGTCGGAAATCATTAAATCTCTTCTCCCGCTCTGGGTGCAGTCCTGCTGACTGTCAGTCAGACTTTTACTGACTAAAACCCACCCGTGTTCCTTCAGTTACCTGTGCCAGGGCCACGGTTATCTCTTTCGAATTTCCCGAGACCCTGAGGCGAAACTGCAACCCTGAATTCAGTACATTGTTTCATACAAAAAGTGCAATATGGAACAGTATTTTTTTTAAATAACCGACGAACAATTTCAACAAGGAGGTTCAGAACCATGTAGGTACTGCTCATGGTTAGCGGTGATGTCTCCACCACCCTGTATTTTAATAATTACAACGGTAGGCAACTGTCATATTCTACAGAAGCTTCACAAATAACGTACGGAAACTTTAAGAATATTACGCTTGTATTTTTTAAGGGTTAGGTAGAGGTGTACGTATTATCCACATTTCGCCAGATAACTTTAAGACATCCGTTAAAATAAGTTTGCATTACGCAAAACCATTCAAAAATGTTGCATTACCTGCTTTAAATAACCGATTTCCTTCGATCAAAAAGCGCTTTAAATTTCAAGAGGTTTCGACCGCCATCATTATTTTATTAATGATGGAAATACAGAGGTTCATGTAATAGGCACTTTACTTTCAATAATATGGGTATTTTGTCGGTCGGTAGTTATTATTACCGATCGGTATTATTACGTTTTTTTTTTGGTTTGTTATAAAATTTATGTAAGTAGAATAGTTACTTTACAAGTGGTGGAGTTTATGAGAGATGTTTTTTAAAACATGCAAGAGTGAAAAGTATAAAAAAGGAAAAAAAAAATCTGCACAAATAAACATTGAAAAAGGTATGGTATAGTCGCAGCACCGGCTACAATACCAACATTCATTCACGAGTCAAAACCGATGCGCTTGTCTCGTCAAATACGTTTGGTGTTTCTTCGATGTCACTTGTGCAAGTCTTCCTCAGATGATCACATAAATATGTTTGCTATCTTCTTGAACACAGACGATCTTAAAAATCTCACCTTAAAATCTTAGGTGATTCCTCTTGATGGTAAGGACTGTCACATCTAACAGGTCACTTCACTTAAGTTTCCACGGTGAGATTTCGCTAATAATAGGTAGATTAACAGATATTAAGTAATTAATTATGAAATCCGTTATTATTGCCGATCTGTCCATAGTAATGTCATGTCTCGTGTCTGTACTATTGACTTACTAGGATTTTGCAAGCATTGCAATATTTACGCAAAGTCTTTAGACGATCTCTTCTCAAATGACTACAATTCTACATCACTGATATACAGGTTGTAAAAATACCCATTACACAACAACGCATTCTGTTCATAAAACGAAGTATTATAGTACTAAAATTATTGATGGGTAACGAATTTTATTTTGAGGTGAGGTCATGAGGTCCTGGTTTAGATTCCCAGGTCGGACAAAGTGTTATTAGGTTTTTTTATCTAGAATTTCTCAGTAGCAGCTAGGTGTCTGGATTTGTGCCAGGTTAATGGCAATAGGCTTGCCCCCTATTACATGGGACTTAAGCATAACTGGCGAAATGTGGGTGTACTATAGGTATACCTCTGCCTAACCCTTCTGGGATTACAGGCGTGATGCTATGTTATGGTAAAAATCACTGTTTACGGTAGCGCAACGTAACGCACACAAAACATGGTGCTTATGGGTGCATGCAATGGCACAGGGGTCGTGGGGATGTTTAAAGTTGTTGTATAACATTAAGACTTGTTGGAATTTTGACCTTCATGGTATGGTCAGTACAAACGAAAAATATCAATGACAAGGGGGAGAACAAGTGACTCTCGGGTTCGTTAAGTGTCTTTATAAGCTCGTTGCATAATAGTACATTAAGGTACTAGTGTGTAACATTGGTAATTACCGCCGAGGCGCCATTGAGACCCGAGCCGAAGCCGAGGGTCTTAAGAGAGGCGAGGACGGTAATTATCAATACACACGTGTATCATACGACGTTTTTCAACACTCTTGTGAATAAAATATCAATAAAAACTCATTTTATTCAAAAAAAGATCGTGTTCAATAGAACAAATAAATTAATGTTCCTATTTCTTGCTCATTTCATGCAACTTCTTATTATAACTTTAACTCGTACGTGTTTAATAAATAAAACTTTCACTCAAATATAACTTTTGTTTTCTCTGTAATAGAAGAAAACTTTTAATTCCCCATTTTGTACGAAGCAGAATAGGCGCAAAAAAATAAAAACCTCATCCCTTTAGTCTGTGGCCGATCGCAATGCGCGCGCATAGGAAAACTGATTATTTTTTCCCGCCATAGCGAAACATTTTTCACAACTCGTTTTCACTATTGAATTTATAGTTATTTATTAATTAAAATGTCTACAAGTACTAATTACGAAGAAAATGATTTAAGAACAACGCCACTCCACCAATAAAATTTAAAAAAAAATCTATAACTCACAAGAGAGCTATAGCAATGAAAAAGTCACCGTTTGATTATGGGTGTCATTATGTACCTAATTGCGGTGACCATAGAGCCACTTTATGAGCAAGTGTGTTGAAAAGAATTTTAACTAATATAAGGGAAAGACAGTTTGTTTGTTTGTTACGTTTTCTCGCTAAAACGGCTAAACGGATTGGGATAGACCTGACCTGGGTAAGGACACAGGCTACTTTTTACTCTAGATCGCAGAAAAATTCACAACAGCTAGTTAGTTTATAAGTGGTTATTACTTGCAGTCTATGCAAATAAACCACACACACTCTATTAAAGTTTTTCAAATGAAATTCTAAATGAAATCTGATTAGGTATTGTTACTCACATGAGAACCATAAAACAATTATGATGGCTGTGAGAGCCTATAGCATTGTTTTTAACTTTTACTGTAAAGAAACGAACGAACGATGAAAACTTTACAGAAAAAGTGTTCACGCTTTTTTGCACATTATATCATGAAAGACAGTATTTTTCTTTTGAATTGAAATGGGCTGGTTTCCTATTTTAAGGAATTTAATAGGTTTTTCTTTGCAGAGAATTTCTCGTCTGTTTAATGGTTGTTTGTACGTATGTCTGCTGCGCGTGGGGTTCAACTCTTTGGTCGGGCAATGTTATTCGAGCTATGTGCTATTGATAGAAGTATGAAGGAGTAGACACTAACACGGGATATAAAAAAAAACAGTGGAAGTGTCCACGTAGCTATCACCCGTCAATTAAGCCGCGCGTGTCACAATTGTGCGTAAAAATGTGTATTTTTCCGCATAATTTTGAAACACGTGGATGAACTGACGGGCACTTCCACTTGTTTTTTCTTTTCCGTAGGCACTAACTTTACCCACATTTTGCCGGTTGCGTTTAAGACGAATCCTCAGCAGCACACGTACCATGACCACCATAAAAACGAGTATTGTCGTTGGAAGAATAGACAAAATTGGAGATGAGTCAAAGAAACACTTTGTCTATTTTAACGTAGACTAATCCCGTACATGATACGAGTGCTGTGGCCCGCTAAATTCAAATTTTCTTTGTTTTTATGCAAATTGTAGCTCTGCTTTACGTCGTATGTCGATCAAAATGCGATTCGCGACTGTAGGAATGATATATTTACTCGTAATCAGCCTAAAATGTTCCCAGTGCTGGGACACAGGCCTCCTCTCGGTGAGAGGGAGTGGGCTGTAATCAAACACGCGGGCCCAGTGCGTGTTGGTAGGTGTCACATACTAAGTCTTCGAATTTTTGGTTCTAGGAAATGTCGGTACTGTGAAAACTTTGAAGTAGTAACTAAGTAGGTAATGTTTTAACATCTCCATTTCACATATTTTTTAATTGCCATTAAATGAAATAAAGTTTAAAACTTATGTTAAGAAAACTCTTTGTAAACAAGCATATTACAAATTAGAGGATTATGTCCTAGATAAGAATGCTTGGAAACGTGCTGGGCCTGCTCCATAGGACAATCTAGAGGCTAGACAAAATCATACTAGTTGCTTATTGTATTGTATAATTTGTTATTTTTACTTTACTCACACACTGACTTATTCCTAGTTAATATTAAAGGTTTTTTTTTACAATGTCTGTAAATATGTGAGCACAATGTACCTATCACGTGATTAATTTATCTGCCTTTGCTTTATTTTTTAATTCTTTTTACTAATTGTGGTATAGTATTTTTATTCTTGATGCATCGGCTTCACATATAAAAATATAATTAATATATACAAAATATTGTAAAACATTTTAAAATAGTAACGGGGGAGTTTCTTGCCCCTTCTTCTCCATACGAAACTACCTTTTGGAACGGGCGCCTAGAATCAGTTCTATTTTTAATGTAAATGTTGACGTTCAAAAGTGCCTATTCATGGGGCTATTTGAAATACATGCTTTGACTTTGACTTGAATTTTTTTATTCAACAAAATTAATTGCGTTATCTGTGGACTTATTAGTCGAATCGCACGAATTTAGTTAACTAAAGTTAAGAAACGTACCAAACAACAATGGTTAATGTAGTTTATAGTGTAAGTTTTTTCTTATCTTTAATGCATACAATTTACAAAATGCGAATTGTACTTCGTATCTCTGGACTTGTCGAGACGCTTACAAAAAAAAAAAAAACTTTGTGCGATTCGTCTACGAGAAAAATTTTTTTTTTGAAAAGTGTTGATTCACCCGCTCCGGGCGAGTAAATTCGTGCGAATCGAACGAAGAAACCAGTTAGAAATTTACTTCAAAAATTGTTGCTGCGTCAAATTACCATTATACTTCTATTTACTCCTTAAATTAATTATTAAGCTTTGACTACCAACTTAAAATGCCCCGGATCTATAATCAAATCACAAATGTCAATTTTTGTCAGTTGTATGATCTGGTAATAATGTCAATTTGTTTAGCAATTAATTTCCCTGTTGTAAGTATTGAGTATACTAAGAAACCTCATTATTATCCACAGAACATTCAATTCCCAGATTTCTTCATCACACGCAAAGAACAAAACCATCTCCTTTTACAGACTATCTATATACAGAATGCTAAATATAATGGACGATATTATATAAAATAGGCTATAAATATATATTATATATCACACATATACGAGAATATTCCGACCCATAAAGAAGTTCTCTAATGCATTATCCGAAACTATAAGTTATAGCACGAGAGATAGGCGGTAGCGTCAGCAGAAAAGAATTAAATGGATGCACCTCATAAATAAAAATTAAAATTAAAAAAAAAACCTAGACACAAACAAAAACCGGTTAAAACCGGTTGAAGAGATTTTCTTCTTTCTTTTTTTTTTTTAGGTAAGAAAGAAAGAAATAATAGAAAGAAAAATGCGTTTATTAGCATTACAGCACAAAAAAGATGACACCTTTAAACTATAAAAAACAGAAAACACATTTAGTTATGCCAAAACAGCCTCAGCTCAGCATAATGTCAGATAACAAGGTGTACCATCTGACGCTGATTATCAGCTCCAACCCACGAGAACACGAACACTCACGTTCAAGTCACATTTCAAGCATAACAAAAAAATACAGTTCAATCCACCTGGTTCACGGCCAGCTCTGGGTATCCACTCCAACATAATAATCATACAGACACACAAACTTTCAAATGCATTCCTTTTAAACCCCTTAATCCATAGTAAAAAAACACAGTGAAAGGTACGTAATAACAGTACATGTAATAACATTCATTATTCGAATGCAGTACTTTTTAACATATTTTTTTCCAGAATTTTAAACAAAAACTGGAGCCTGTAGAAAAATATACTTTTAACTAAGAAATTATATTTCCAAAACAAAATATTTCTTTCGCGAACGATGTCGAAAAGCTTTTAAATGGAAAAAAGCGGAAAGAAGTAAAAAAACCGGGAGTTTATTCAGTTTTGCAATTTCACTGAAAACCTTCTGAAATAAATTCATAGAATATTTTATGTGTTTTCTGACCGTACGAGGCTTTCCATTTACACTTGGGGACAAATCAAACGGCCAAATTTTAATTTACATGTTTAAAAAACATGTTAAAAAAAACTTGGCCGTTACTTAAAAAAACTTAATTGCGAATATGAAATGGCTCACTTAGCCGTTATTACTAGTGATTTGAGGTGAGAGTTCCTTATCTTAAAATATATGTTTATTTTCCATATGCAAAGCACCTCTATCTTACATTGTATATACGTAATATTATACAATTACAACTCTTTTATTCATGAACAACTAAACTCAATAAATAGCCACTAGTTTTCCATACATTTGTTGGATTTCTCCTATGTCGTGTCTGTCAATCGAGTCGTCTAAACATTTAACATCACATTCTTCAAAAGCATTCACGATTACAATTTCAAAACCATGTTTTAATTACAACACAGATTGCTAATCGCCATCATTATGATATTATCAGTATGTATTTCAGTTACAGTACGATGTTACTGTCAATCCTTTAGTATCAACTGAAAGATTTTAATTACATAGCAACATTGATAAGCACCTAGATAATTGTCAATCTAATTTTACAGCCGCACGCTTAAGAAAGTTTGCGGCTGGTTCTTAGGCGTAAAAGACACGGCTTAAATGTATCTATTATCAACGCTATCATAAAAAAACGTCATATCAAACTGGAAAACCCGATAAAAAGATCTATAACACACCAAAATGCTATCGTTAATTAAATTCAAAACTTTTTTTTACATTCCGATTCCGGAGATTTCTCGTTATCACCAAATTCTGATGGTAATTCGTGCTAGCAAAACGTCCAATGTGACGCTAGAGACCATTTACCATGTGTTTGAAACACGCATAGTATTCATAGCGGGTGATTTCACGTTACATGTTATCTTTGAAGAATAGTTATACAAAAACGTTAAGCGTTACAAATAAATGGACAGGTGATAGCATCGTCATTATTACTGTCGACTTGAGCGATTTATTTAAAGATTAGGAAAAGTCGCTGATAAAAATTTATTTATGACAATAAAATGAAACATTGCCATCTCTTTGAATGTATACACATAGAAACATTCTGATTCATTACCACCATATTTATAAACACGGAATAAAGTTATGCGAACACTGTGCTTGACTGAAAAATGCTTGACATGATTATGTTGAAGGTTACACTGGTTGTAACTCTACTCCGCGGTTTATGAATATGGTGGTTTAAGTTTTAGAAATAATTCGATGTGCTGACAATTTTATTGACAAAAAATGATGTTTGTAATCTGACTTAAACACAGGCTCATTTATTTATAAACATTGCAGATAAGTTATATTTAACGTCTGCTTACCCATGCGTTTTTTTTAATATTTAAACTTCTCTTAACTTTAAGCACCTGTTCTAAATCAAGGGGAGAATATCATAAATGATCGGGTACTTCAACTTCGAACTTCCGATTCCATGTTAGTCGAATGTCAATGATCTCTAACAAAACAATAATTTTAATAACATGATTTCTGTATACACTTAATTTGCAAGGAAGTGTATCCTCAAGCTTGCGCACTAGAAGGGCGTAAGTACGATATGAGTTCGGTTCGCTGTGCCATATACATGTGTGCCCGTGTGTGGGTAGACAGAGATATAGGCTGGTAGTTTATGGATTTTGCTAGATGTGGCTGTCGAGGCAATTTTTTGGTAGGTTTCTAGAGTTTTCGTAACAGTTACAACACCGTTATTTGAATTGAGTGAGTGTTTTTAGATTGTATCCTTTAGCAACATCATTCGCTCATTATAAACACGAAAGTTCCTCTTAGTTCCAGTTCAATCATAGTTGTGGATATGATGTATTCCTTAGGTGGCAGGATGGTTAAATATATGATGGACAGATAATTCACTTGTAGTTTTATTTGAGTATCCATGGTTACTCGATTAGACTTGATTATTACACAAATAGTTAACTCACGATAATACTGATCCGAGCGGAGTCCACGCAACGACTGGCCTATTGCCCACGTCGCCTGTGGACTTCCTTGATGACGCTGTACGAACGTTACAATAGTCATTGCCACATGTTGTCCAGTCAGGGTATTTAATTGCTCATCGAAGTGACACACTACGTCAGTTTGCAGTGTAATAGTCATCACATTCAACTGTCAAAGAATGACAGTTGTTGTTTAAATATACGGGCAATTTAGGTAGGTATAAAATTTGGTTAAGAATAAACTTCTCTGTTCTTACCTCCAATTCAAAATTACTCAACCTAAAGTGACAAGCACAATGGTTTGAAACTTTAATCTACTGATAACCAATGACATTGTCATTCGCAGACTGGAAAAGAGATATTTAAAACAGTGACTAACAACTGTTTTAAGATTCACGCACGCTAGGTGACTGATAAAGCGTACTCTTATACAATATTTAAGTGCTCCATTATTCAGGCCACATCTAGTTTTAGTGCTTATTTCTAACATCAATGTTAGTGCTTCGTACGTAAAGGTGCTTACACACACATACAAAACATCATCTATTTGGTCTAGGAATAACTACTAGGAAAAGATGTGGAGATGCTTTTACAATATTGATGTGTTATATTTTCAGTAATGAAATTTCTTGTAAATGTTACGTACCTTCTTGGAGGTAGTTGTTTCTAATTGGTATATTTAATAGGATTGGTTTAGTTTTCAATAAGAATTGGTAATGTTATATTATGTTATATAGTAATTTTGTGAAAATATGTTTTTCTAACAAAAAAAACCCTTTTTTTTCTCATAATTTTCCTCCAGCTTTCTTCGCAAAGTTTACCCAAGATTTGGGTTCTGACTAACCAAAAATTTCATATCTATTTTATGAAATCTAAGTCTAACATGTTATTTAAGGCATGGAGGGGGTCTCGATGTCACCCATCCGAAAAATAAGCAATGCTGTTCAAAAACATTTTTCTATGAATGAATGAATGAATGAATGAAATGCACCGACCCCAGCGTGGTTTGACCAGACTTGATTAATCGAATGAACCCCAAGATTCGCATTAGACACTGAAACCTCATGCTTCGTGGTGCTACAAGGGCCATTGCATATCAAGAAGTAGACCGGGGGGCATTTGATGGTAGGGAAGACGTGCCCTTAGGATAGGAAGAAGTGTGAGCCTACCGAATATGCACCCTAAAGTAAGCATTGGACCAGTGGAGAGACTAGTGATATTTGCCTCTAAACGAAAACTGCAAAAACTTTTTGCAATGAGCGTTTCTGAATAACATGAACAAGTCATCGGCTTTAAAGACCGACCTCTCTGAGGCAAGGAGGGGTCCCGATACTATGTTAGGAATAATTTACTACCACCCATCCAAGAATTGGCCTCAGTAAGAGATGCTTATCCTCTCAGTAAGGCAACCTTTGCCACATTTTTATTGCATATGAGAAATTTATAAAAATAAAACACTCATATGCATTAAAAATGTGTAATTGAAAAGAGTATGACTTTGATGGTTTGGTCATGTTGAGAGGATGAATAAAAGATGACTAACAAAAGGTATTTACAAGGCATGTGAGTAGAAACGCCGGTAGGAGACGCCCTAGGACCACATATAGTGACCTTACTGGTGATGTTCTTCAGAAAGGTCAGGCTTGTGTGTATGAACAGATGTATGAACGTGAACGAAGCAAGAGGAGTATGTCAGGATTGTAGCAGGTGGTGTTCTGTGGTTGCTGCCTATCGCCAAGGAAAGAACGAACGAGTTTATGTATGTGTATAAGTTATCCTGTGCCTCCATCATAATTATAATCCGTTTTCAAACAAGTGTACGCATCGCCGATTGTCCATTATAAATACAATTGAAGCGGTTTACTAATCAGCTAATACATTTTAATTTTTACTTTAACTCCTACATTCGCATGGCAACTTCTTGATGTTTAATTAATCGTTTCGCTGCTTGACTGCTTTCCTATTACTACTAGCGTAAACTTTAGTTAATCTCATATGGTATTTATGTGTATCGTGCAACACGCAGAATCAGGCTATTAACACAGGCCTCCTCTCTGTGAGAGGGAGTGGGCCGTTATCAACCACGTGGGTTGGTAGATGTCACTGTGGTCTTTGATTGTTTGCTTCTAATACATGTCTGTTTCCTCATGATGTTTTCCTGCACCGTTTGAGCGCAGTGGTGGTGAATTACTTAACAAAGTAAAGCGCCTGTCTGGGTTCGAAACTACGACCTACAACTCTTAAGTCGCAGCCGTTACCACTGGGTAACCACTGCTCTCACAACATGCCATGCCTTGTCAATATTAACATTTGTCCTCATATATGTACATAACATAACATAACATCACGCCTTGTTTCCCCGAAGGGTTGGGCAGAGGTGTACCTATAGTACACCCACATTTCGCCAGTTATGTTTTAAGTCCCATGTAATAGGGGGCGAGCCTATTGCCATCAACCGGGCACAAATCCAGACTCCGGGCTGCTACTGAGAAATTCCATATAGAAAAACCCAGTAACACGTTGCCCGACCTGGGAATCGAACCCAGACCTCATGCTCAGCAGTAGCGATTGCGACCACTATACCAACGAGGCAGACAGATATGTACATGAGCGGCTGAATTCAACTGATACTGTTAACACTTGTCGACACGTCGCCGCTCATGTATGCGGTAACAGCAGCCGTGGACAAACTCAAAGCATTTATTTCCAAATAAACCAATTACAGACCCTTTTCAATTGTCAAGGGGCCGTTCAGTCTGCAAGATGAAGCTAGTGGTCCATTCCAAAGCGTAGTAGATACCTACGGCTGAGAATCAGCAAGAAACTCCACGGACAGACACAATTGCAGCCGTAGATTCGTAGACGGCTACAATTGTCTCTGCCATCGACTTCGGGGGCTCCAATTCCAAGCCTCTGCTGCTCGTGTATATGAGCAGTAAGACAATAGAAGGTACCAGGAAGAATATTCTTATAACTAACAACAACAAGGTATCTTCTTGCTCAAAAAGATGTCATTATCAAAAAGAAGGTCAGCAGAATGCCTTGAAGTTATTTCATCAAAATATTCAAGGTATTTCTTCCAAATTATTAGAAATTGAAATGTTTTTAGAGAAAACAAAGTTTGACATTGTTTGTTTTACTGAACATTGGTTAAGGGATTACCAAATGCTAATAAATTATGAGAAATATAGTGTGGGCAGTTGTTTTACCCGTAAATCTATGCTGCGTGGAGGGTCTCTAATCTTGATTAAAAATTGTTTAAAATCCAAGCAACGCAATGACATAGTTGGTTTATCAGTTGAACATTGCATCGAACTGTCCTGTGTTGAGCTAGATAAGCATGTTGTAGTGTGCGTGTACAGACCCCCTAATTATCAGACCTTTTCTTTATTTGAGTCAATAATGGTAGATGTCCTAGCGAAACTTGCATCCAGTAACAAAGCCGCAATTATTTGTGGTGATTTTAATATTAATATTCTGGAAAATAATTCAGATAGCAGTAGATTACTAAGCCTTTTTTAATCGTTCAATTTATTTAATGTTTTTACCGAACCGACTAGAGTAACTCCAACTTCTGCTACTTGTATTGATAATGTCTTCTGCGATTTTGATTATTTAGAAAAAGCCATCGTAAATTTTCTGCCGTCAGATCATAGTGGACAAACGGTAACTTTTAGGTTTAAAACACCTTTACAAAAATTGCAAATACAATTTAGACCAATAACTACTGGCAAATTAAATAGTGCCCTAAATAATAAGTTAAATGTTCTGGGCCATAATATGGACGATGCAAATAAATTTTATGAGGATTTCTTTTCATTAGTCCACACTGAATTCAATAAAACTTTTGAAAAGAAAACAAAAAATATTTGCACTAAATTTATATTTAGTGACTGGGCAACCAGAGGTATTAGGATTAGTAGAGAAAGACTGTTCGAGTTGTATGGCCTTAAGTCTTACATTAACACTGAAACTTTCAATAAGTATGTTGCTACATATTCCAAAATTTTTAGAAATACCTGCAAAATAGCTAAAGCCCAGTACATTAGCAACAAGATCAAAACAGCGGAAGATAAAATAAAAACTGTTTGGAAAGTTATAAATAACGAAACTAGTAGGAAAAAAATTCGAAACATTGAATATACATTGGAGACTTCACGTGGTGCCATAAGCTCTAACTTAGAAGTAGCTCAAGAATTTGTAAATTATTTTACTAATATACCATCTAAAGCTACGGAAGCTTTAAATTCCTCACCCAAAGTCTCAATTGATTTATTAAGAGCGAACGTTCCAGACTGCCCGGTTGAATATCAATTTAAACATATAAACCCTATGATAGTTATAAAAGCTTTTCGGCAAATAAAAGTCAAGTTGACCGAAGATCTTTGGGGAATGTCTATCAAAGTTTGTACATCCATAATCGAGACCATAGCACCATACTTAGCTTTAATATTTAATTTGTGTGTAGATCAAGGAGTCTTCCCGGATTTAATGAAATACAGTAAGGTTATACCACTTTTTAAATCTGGGGATAGCAAAGACACCAACAATTATAGACCAGTATCCGCGTTGCCGGTATTCAGCAAGGTGTTCGAAAAGGTAATGCTCAATCAAATGCTTAATCATTTTAACATCAACAAAATCTTACACGAACAGCAATATGGTTTCACCAAAGGTCGTTGCACGACTGATGCTGGTGTCACTTTACTAAAACACATATTTACAGCGTGGGAGGAGGCCCAAGATGCCATAGGAATTTTCTGTGACCTCTCCAAGGCATTTGATTGCGTTAATCACGAAACCTTGCTCCTAAAACTGGAGCATTACGGACTAGGTAAACCTGCGCTAAGTTTAGTTAGATCTTATTTACAAGATAGACGGCAAATAGTTCAAATTAATGGTGTCAATTCACATGGATTAAAAGTAAAATTGGGTGTTCCACAAGGCTCGATATTAGGTCCTTTCCTCTTTTTAGTATATATTAATGATCTACCCCATTTATTAAAAAAACAACCACAAATGGTGTTATTTGCTGATGATACTTCTTTAATTTTTAAGATAAGTAGACGTTCATCAAATCTTGACGACGTAAATAACGCACTGCTGCAGGTACAAAATTGGTTTACTGCTAATATTTTAGTATTAAATGGGAAAAAAACAAAATGCATAAGGTTTGCTTTGCCGAATGTTAAAAGTACTGATTGTGACATAGTATTGAATCAAGAGAAACTAGAATTCGTTGATAAAACGGTTTTCTTGGGGATCACGCTCGACTCGAGGCTGCAATGGGGTCCCCATTTAACATCTCTTGCAGGACGGCTAAGTTCAGCAGCATATGCTGTAAGAAAAATCCGTCAGTTTACTAATGTAGATACCGCGAGGCTGGTCTATTTCAGTTACTTTCATAGTATCATGTCTTACGGTATCTTATTATGGGGACGCGCTGCAGACATCGAGTCTATTTTTATTCTGCAAAAAAGAGCCATTAGAGCAATATATGGCCTCCGCAGGCGCGATTCTTTGAGGGAACTGTTTAAAGATATTAACATCATGACCGTACCTTGTCAATATATATATGAAAACATCATGTACGTAAGGAAAAACTTAAATCTTTTCAGTAAAAGAGGTGAGAGACACAACTATGGGACTAGAAATAGGGACCAATTGGTTCAACCGGGTTTCAGGCTGGCTAAAGTAGATTCATCCTTCATGGGGTACTGTTTAAAATGTTATAATAAAATACCTCCCCACATACTCCAACTGAATGAAACGAAGTTCAAAACCTGTATCAAACGCACACTATGCAGCCAAGCATATTATAAGTTGGAGGATTACATCTCTGACAAAAATGCTTGGCTCAACGCTGGTTCTGCTCCACAAGGGCGCCTAAACAATTGATTAGCATTCGGAGATATTGTTGGAGCTGCTGAAGATTGTAAAAACTATCTTTGCACTGTATAAATTCAATCTTTTAGTATCGTATAATTGCAAAGCACACGTGTGAGCACTATGTAGTACCTACTATAAAGCTACCCTATACTGGGCACGTCTGTCATTGGTGTTGGTCAGTGGCGTGTGTGTTGGATCATTAAGTTCCCTTCAAAATGGTTGAGCTGAATGGTGCTGATCCATACGTCATGTTCGTGAACGGGCGCCGTCAGTGGGGACTGGTCATCTCTTGGCTGCCACGCCTTTTTGATTTTTTTTTATTTTTCTTTTCCGATTTTTATGTTTTTTATTACGGGTCTTTCTACATCGTTCTCACATGTTTAATTTCAACAATACTGATGTAACAAATTTTCTGTAACCACACTATTTAAAAGAGTGTCCATGGAGTTTCTTGCCCGTTCTTCTCCATAGGTACCTACTTCGCTTTGGAATGGGTAACTAGCTTCATATTTCTGACTGACCGACCCCTTGACAATTCAAAAGTGCCTGTAATGGGTTTATTTCAAATAAATGCTTTGAGTTTGAGTTTGAGTTTGAATGAATGGTTAAGTCCTATTCGGACTCGCGGCTAAGTTAAAACTGCCGTACAGGTCTATCCATCAGATTAACCAACTTTGGCCGGGGTTGATTTGTAGATCAACCAACTTTATATACAAAGAACTCTCCATGCCTCGGAAAGCTCGTCTTGGCTGCCTTTTGGATCTTTGACAGTCGTTACGGGTCGTCAGAAACCCGAAAGTCTGACAACCAGTCTTACCAAGGGGTATCGTATTCCTAGTAACTGGGTTGTGGAGGTCAGATCGGCAGATAGGCAGTCGCTCCATGGAAAATACTGGTGTTTAGCTGCATCCGGTCAGACTGGAAGCTGTTCTTTGACCCTACCATTTTGGGGAAAAGGCTAAAATGATGTGGTCAGTTTTCCTCACTCGTAAGCTTAAGTTTATGAAAGAAAGATGAAAGAAGTAGAATTGTTGTTGGTTAATTTGTATTATTGTAATTACTTTTAGGTATGCACTAAAAAAAGGAGCTATTTCTACCAACAAACTGTAATTGTAATATATTTTGTAAAACTAGCTACTGCCCGCGAATTCGTTTGCGATCCAAGATGAAAAGTATCGTACGTCCTTACGTTATAGGTCATGGCCTATCTGTGTGGCAAAAAAAAAAAAACTTCATTCAAATCCGTACAGCCGTTTTGGCATGAAAGCGTAAGAAACAAAAAAGCAACGTTACTTTCGCTTTTATAATATTAAGTTAGGATTATTATATCTGTGAATAAACGCTTTTTTATTTTGTTTTTGTAGCTTCTTTGTTCTTGTAGGATTATATATTTATAATCATTTCCAAATAATGGTGTTTAATTTTTATTTTTTATTATTAGATATGTACTTTTACATATCTCTGACATAATTCTTTCATTATTTGACATTATATACCTAAATTTTTTAATTAGTTTTTGATTCTACTTTATTAGATTATTTTATATTTTGTAAATGTGAGAACGTCGTAGGCCCTGTGGATTATAAATTATAGACAATTGTCTATTTGTTTAACATATGGTACTTGTTGACAGGCCTACACTGTCCTCCCATACCTGTTAATCATTGTAATTGGAAAACATTGTAAAAGACATATTTTTAAAAGAGTAACCATGGAGTTTCTTGCCGGCTCTTCTCCATGGGAAACGACCAATTGGAACCGTGCACCTAGAATCTGACGTTTCATAAGTGCCCATGTAGGTCTATGTGAAATAAAAATTTTATTTTTTATTTTTATTAAAGTTAAAAAATAAAACGTCATCATAAATTGACAAATTAACCGTATCATTACACACATACTTAAACAAGATGATTTTTAATTACCAGACTATTGTTATGTCACTACCTGAAATTAAAACTGCTTATTAAAACTATTAAATCAAAATGATATAATGATCTATGCACCACGGCGGCGCCACTAGCTGAAGCCGCTCAACTCGAGCTATCACTGCTCGTAGCACGGTGCGTGCTACGCCGTAGCAGTGCTACGAATGCTTTTGCTACGCGTGCGATTTCTACTTGTTTTTATTTGAGTATCAGTGTTATTTTTTTTTGTATTTATTTGTATGAATACATGAACTCGTGGCTAAATAATAAAGATCTCACGTTAAGCCTCGTTTGTCGAGTCCGTGGATGGGTTCCCGCTGACATTTTTTTAGATCTTTGACAGTAGTTGCAGGAAGTCAGAAGTCATCTTATCAGACGG
The DNA here is from genome assembly GCA_963555695.1 of Dasypolia templi. Lineage (NCBI taxonomy): Eukaryota > Metazoa > Arthropoda > Insecta > Lepidoptera > Noctuidae > Dasypolia > Dasypolia templi. Next base: position 5,702,396 of record OY743162.1, on the reverse strand, counting down.
CTTCTGACTTCTTCTTCTGACTTTTGACCAGTCTTACCAAGGGGTACTGAATTACCCAGTAATGGTTGTGTTGTAAATGGACTCTTAAATTTGTGTATACACCTATCTATGGTTATCCGTACGTATCACTGAAATCAACAGCTACAGCTTATCGATTCTAAAAAAAAAAGTCACCATGAAGACTTGCGTGCAGTGAGATGTCAGTGTCATCCCGTCTTGGTCAATCCCTAGCATCAGTGGCACTGACAGCTCACTTCACCTGAGTTTTCATGGTGAGATGGTTACAGAATAGCACTACAGGTCTAAAACATGGAATGTAAAGATAAACAAATTTTTATCAAAAACAAAAATACATACACATAACTCCACTCCACCCCCTTTTCAAACTCGAAACACATACACAAAAATCACACACACATCGAAACACCACCTGTGTGTACTAGTCTTGAGAATAACATATTTTTGTAGCTTTTATATATTTTTTAGTTGGTGTATTTTTATATTTTTCCTATATACATACATATAGGTTGTGCACATATGCTTGCAGAAGTTTTTTTTATTCTTGCGTCGAGAAAATTGAGGCAGAGCTTTTGTGAAGAATCTTACATTCTAGTAGTTTGAGTGTCTTACATTTCTGGCTGACAACCAGTCCTAACTGGACTACATAACATAACATCACGCCTGTAATCCCAGACGGGTTAGGCAGAGGTGTACCTGTAGTACACCCACATTTCGCCAGTTATGCTTAAGTTCCATTTAATATGGGGCGAGCCTATTGCCATCAACCGGGCACTACTGAGACATTCTAGATAGAAGAACCGAATAGCACTTTGTCCGACCTGGGAATCGAACCTAGGACCTCATGCTCAGCAATAACTTTTGCGACCACTAGACCAACGAGGCAGTTAACTGGACTAATTAGTTAAAACTTATTAGTTGGTGGATCGGTTGGTCTCAAGGTAACTACCAATGGGGATCGGGGTAGTACTGGCACGTAATACTAATAAAAGTATTTTTCTTTGCGATTTGAGAGGGTTCGTGGCTAGATGCATGTTCAGCCTATTATGTTCTCACTGCTGGGACACAGGCCTCCTCTCTGTGAGAGGGAGTGGGCCGTAATCTACCACGCAGGCCCAGTGCGGGTTGGTAGATGTCACATGTCTTCGAATTTTTGATTCTAAGACATGTCGGTTTCCTCACGAAGTTTTCCTTCACCGTTTTGAGAGCATTGGTGATGAAATAATTTACACAAAGTAAAGCGCCTGTCTGGATTCGAACCTACGACCTACAACTCGTAAGTCGCGGCCGTTACCACTGGGCCACCACTGCTCTCTAACTGGTGGTGGCTAGATGATAACCGTGAAAGCTTGCGTGGAGTGAGCTATCAGTGTCATCCTGTCTTGGTCAATCCCTAGCATCAGTGGCACTGACAGCTCACTTCACGCTCATTTCACTTAAGTTTTCACGGTGAGATGGATACAGAATAGCACTAATGGACAATCGAACGTAAAGCAATGCTTACCGCGTTGGTTGATGGATGGGTGACCATCCATTACATACCAAGACCCCGCCGTGCCTCTGAAAGCAAGTTAATCCGTTGCTGCCGGCTGTCTCTCGGAGATCTTAGACATTCGTTACGGTTCGCCAGAAGCCCGAAAGTGCGACCCCAATTCTTATTAAGGGTTATCGTGTAATCTAGTGACTGGGTTGTGGATTTCAGATAGGCAGTCGCTCCATGCAGGAACTGGTATTCAGCTGCATCTTGTAACCCTGAAAGCTGACTCCAACGTAGATGAAAAGGGTTTTTATTTCATATCAGATTGTACTGAACTTTCTAGACAATACAACTAACACATTCACAACGTCGACACGACATCAGTCTTCGGGCAGTTGGCCACCAGACTCGAGACCCATCTGGTCGGAAGGTCCTCCCTTTTCCATAGAGTATGACTGAACTTAACACCCTGTTCCTCATACCTCTAAATAACTTCTCTACCTTACAAATACAATGTGACATTTCTTTTGTTAAATATTAATTGTTTCCGTCAATTGCTTCAAAAAACTTCTTATTATACTCACTAACTTAAGTTTTAAACTAGATGAGTTCTTTGTTTCCTAACGGATTACTCTGGAAAGAAAGACTGAAACCAACTCAGAGGTCACAGCCTTCTTTAAAGTCCAGACATAGTCATGGTCAGGCCATATGAGGGTAATGCAGATTAATATCTGAGATGGCTTCTTGAGGCAAGAAACACACAGCTTTGAGTCGACCCGTCCAGTAAGTGCAAGCGCTTCTCATATGTTTTTTTTTAAATCGCGTCGTAGAAATTGCATCTCAAAGAAGCCGGTAAGAGAAATAGCGTTGGATATTCTTGCACAGATTAAAATGATGAGAGTCAAATTGTTAAATTCCTCCTATGAAAGCTTTACAAATACGGAATACAAACATACGTATCTTAAGTGTATAGACGCGTGGCCTAGATCAAGGATTTCTTTTAATAAAATATACAGCCAAGTCTATGATAGAATACGTTCAAGAAAAAGGTTTTTATTTTTACTAAAAGAAAAGATAATATTTAAAACGTGTCTGAATTATTTGCTTACAGATAAAACTACACTACTTTTCAGACTAATGTTAACTTAAAATTACATTTCAAAGAACTTATTTTATTAAGTTAAAGGAATACTTTTAAATGCATGAAATGGAATTAAAATCCCTACAAGAGTAAAAAAAAATCTGTATTTTTATTTACTCTCTGAGCTTACTTTCAATAAAATCTCATTTCATGTGTTCTGTTTTTAAAAAGGGATCATGGCGGCCTTAAATGACGTTAGCTATTTCGTCTATGAAACCATGGTCTCAGTGTAAGTTCGATCCTCACCAGGAGTAGAACATTTTAGGGAAATAATGCAGGTTTCTTGCTTTTCAGGATCTTTTAGTTTTAATTTTGTATTCGTTGTCGAATTACGTTTTTTTTAAATTAATTACTTTGCTACAAACACACACACACACCACACCACCTCTGCCTAACCTTGCCTAAATAACATTTTTCGCCTGCTTACCATACGGATGCTCAAAAGTTTCATTGAGCCACGGATAATTAAATCTGCTGGAGATCTGCGATTAATGTTAGCTGTTCTTTTTAAAAAATCGAATTAGCATCAACCAACTAAATTGACACGAGATTTCACAGTAGATTCCATTCAATACAGTTTTAAACACCAATAAAGTCCAAACTTAAGTGATTAATGATGTTATTTCTGTAAGTAGGTTTGTATAAACATTTAACACGTCAATCGTATTTTAAAACCTAGATGAAGTCGGCGTTTCCTATCTGACTATTCTGAGAAGAAAGGCCGAAACAAACTCAGAGGTCATAGTTTCTTTTATAATCCAGACATAATCTTGGTCATATCATGTGAAGACCATGTGGATTGATGTCTAAAATGGTATTTTGAGGAAAGAACCACATATATTGTGTCAGTGGCACGCATTTATCAGTAATCGTGCAGCTCAACTCAAAACTTAAGGAGCTCCTCGATTCAACTAACAATACTAATGAAAGGACATTTATGTAGGCCGCATAAATTACTTAAACTGCCAGATTAAGATTAAAACTAAATGGGGAAAAAGTTAAAAAAAAAAACAATGATCTACATAGTCTCCATTCACAATAATTAAGTACAATAATATATTAGTTAAGAAAGTAAATGTTAATGTCATTGACTAAGAATATTAAGAAAATATAAATGTATGGCTTGATGTCGTGAGTATACAGTCCTTTATGATACAGGATTTTTCTAGTTGAAGGACAGGGGTCTGACTCATGTGTAATAGCCATATCCATCCTTTATTGAAACAACACTGTTGGTACTTAAGTCTAATGGTAAATAAATGATTACTTACTTTATACGTGCCTCGCGCGTAATCGCTAATGCATCTTGAGCAAGCGTCTTGATCAATGCTCGTGCCTTCTATGTTCGTGACAATGCAGTGTGACAATGATTACATCTCTTTTTTTTCTGTAAGTAGGTTTGTACAAACACTTTAACACTTCAACTAATACTGGGCATTATTAATTATGTAAAGGTGTAATTAAAAAGTTATGAATTGTTACCAATTGCGCATGTTATGTTAATTAGAATTTTGACACCAATCTACATACAAGTTGGTAATTACGTAAAGAGATTATATCGATAAAGTCAGGGACGTACCTACCAGAAGTTTTTTATCCAAGTTTAGAGGAAGAATTTTTATAATGAACGATTATTTCTAACAGTTGTTGTTATTAGATAAGAAAAACCATTAACAAAGAACTTTACTTTAAGATATTCCTAGAGATACTAAAACATTATTTTATAAACGTAAAATAAAACATAAATTTTAAATAACCAGCATGAAAAATATCCCGTCTACTCGTCGCTTCAATAAAAAAAACATTAAAAAATAAAGAAAAACCATAAAAGCAGCCGTCTTGCGATGCGTTATCATTTTTATATGTTCTCCCCCCCTCACCCCCCTCAACCCTTTGAACACCCAACCCCTAGATGCAAGCTCACACACACATGAAACTTCATATAAATGGGTTAAAGAAAAATGTGTCTACCTGAAAACGTACGATGCACGAGTTTTTTTATTCCTTTTACATTTTCTTTGCTATCCGCGATTCTCATATCGGCGATATAAAACTGAAAAATACATTTCTTACATACATCACAAAATCACCCTTATACACCACAGTGTAAGGCCTAGAATCCCATGAGCGCTACCGAAGAAACAGAGCACCCATACATGAGTAGTTTGCTCGCATACACACGGAACCGCGCCGTTTAGAAAAAAAAAATGCACACATATAAATTGCATGCAGCTCGAAAGGGATGCACTCAGAGTCATAAAATACTCACACAGACGAAAAACCTGTCGCACACTCGCGCACGCCGCCTCAAGTTGATTACACACACATTCACAATCCTATACTAACACACCCACACACGTCACAGACTGAAGAAAACCTTGCATGTGTTGGAAAATGCTTTTCCTTGCAGTAACCTCACGGGAAGAGTTCCATAGCGAATACCTCGCGGTAAAGACTGCTCGCTCTCTAAAATTACAAATTTTAAACAAAAAAACCAACAAAAATAATACAAAACTATGAAAATTGGAAACAATAACTGATACTCGAGAAGCTTTTTATTTTAAACTTAAATCGATCATCGGGCACGCCGGCACTCAAAAGAATTCTTCACCCGTTTCGCGGTGTAAAAAACGCGTTTGAAATTCGAAAAATGTGACAAAAAAGGCGCGCAAAAAAAAGATTAGGCGTTCGCGCTAAGCGTTTAGTGTCGTGTTTCGGTAACAGTAAATTATTTCTTAATTGAAAGTTTGATCGCACTTTTTAACTTAGTTAATCGTCAAAGACACGTGCATTAGTGATGTAAATGTGTTCGTTAATGAGTGTGTGTCTGTGTGCGTTAGGACTGTCTGTGTGTAAAGATGGAGTTTGCGTGTAGCTAAAAATTTCGCGGTATTTTTATGTCATTATAAATTTTCGTTTGATGTTTCGAGTCGATAATAATGACGGCGGATTGGCGATAATATTAATGAATGCGTTTCGTGTTACGATAGTAACTGGTCATGACGTAATTATACGCCGCATTTTGTGGACAAAGGAAAATGATCGATTATATTTTTACAGTTTTGTCTAGCATAATTTTTTAGTTCTTATTGTTTTTTATTTTACTAAAACTGCTGAGCAAATTATGTTGAGTTTAGAATTTTGCTAAATGATTTGTTTGAAATTTTGAGTATCATTTATGTCACACTACAATTATTATTATTCATAATTTGAATAATGACATAAAGTAAAACGGATATAGCATGTTTTTTTTTTTGTTTTTATTACTTAATTATCCTCCCATAAATTGACATATCTGCATTCCAAGGTCCAAATTCCCGTAAAACATTTACTTAGCGTCCAAACTGGCATACTTATCCATGCAATTTACTTCATTAGTGCTCTAAGATTAAAGAACAAATTCGTATGCACAAAGAAAACTTTTCTCTACAGAAACATATCTAATAACAAAAGGAATTGTACCTCTGTTAGTATTTCAAGGGCATTGTTTTTGCAGTACTGTAATACAATTTCGAGTAAGATTTGTAGTTCAAGTTTCTTGTTTAATTATGCAATTTAATATCTAAGAGATTTAGATAACGGGTTGGCCCGATTTGTAAAAAAAAATAACACGAAATTAGGTCAAAACGGGCAGTGGTCGATTTATTTATAGAAGTTCATGGTAAAGAAATCTATATACTTACTTCCTTTGTCCTACACATTGATATATAAGCAAGTTACCTATGTTATTTAAAGTTGTTCTACCAGTCTATACATTGTACTACATATATACTGTCAATAACAGCAACTATAAACTCGCTACAAAACAAAACATAATTTGCTATTATGTTGTAACCTTTCTTCAAACACTAACTTCTTGCCCCCCGACGCCCGCGCTAGTACTTCGTTTTTGCTCGGCTCCTAGCGTGATGTTAAATGGCCTACAGCCTTCGACAAGAATTGGGCTATCAAATGCATAAATAATTTTTCAAATCCGACCCATAGTTTCAGAGATTACTCCCTACATACAAAGAACAAATTTCACCTCTTTACAATATCAAGCATCTATAGATTATAAAAACTTATGAAACATTTTGCTATCAAACTCACCTAGACACAAAATCCACACGCTACCTTTCCAAGAAAAGCAGACATTTCAGACCTTCCATACAATCTCAGCACACAATTTTTTCTCTCTATAATATATTTTAGTATCCATAATACTCGTCTGTGCTCACCCCTAACGATGCCCGTGTTGTATTGTATCTAAATAGAATAACACAAAGTCGTTTTTCGAGTCTGTTTGTATATTGTACCACGTTCTTCTAAATTACAAAATGTATTTTGATGTAATTTTCGCCATCTTGAGGAGAATTTATTAAGGGAGGTTTAAGAGGCTGACAAGATCATATACTTTTAGGCATTTTGCGTTTAGGTCCTATTGAGAGCAGTGGTGGCCCAGTGGTAACGGCCGCGACTTACGAGTTGTAGGTCGTAGGTTCGAACACAGACAGGCGCTTTACTTTGTGTCAATAACTTCATCAGTACTGCTCTCAAAACGGTGAAGTAAAACATCGTGAGGAAACCGGCATGTCTTAGAACCAAAAGTTTGAAGTCATGTGACATCTACCAACCCGCACTGCATCTACAAAACCGTGCAAAGCGAGAGCGGGTCGCTAGTAGCAGCTATAAAATTGTCATATAGCTCCTATAGGTGTGTTATCTCGCATCTATAAAGTTCTTTGTTCACCTATACGGCTTCCGTCTGCAAGCTTTAGCAGGACTTCAATCGCAGAACTTGCTTATAAGAATATTGATTTGTAGGACGATTCTTGTAAGTTCTGTTTTAAGTTGAATAATTATAGGATATTTAAAGGCCATTCCGATTTATGTTTCTAGTCTTGTTTTGTTAACATTTCTGTCGAACACTCAGTTTAAATAGCTTTTAACAATCTTTGAAAAATAATTTTTCTTTACAAGGCTATCCATCTAGACAGTTTCCGAGAAAATATTATTCCACTATGACTTTCCTTACAGTTTTATTTTTGAAACGTTGATAAAAACTGTTATCAAGTTTCTGTCTAACGAACTTAATTTATTATCTTGACGGAATATAAAAACTTGTCAAGTAACTACTTCACCAAAGAACCTATCTTGTCAATTTTGCATTAGGTAACAGACGTCTGCTTAAAGGCCGCACCCGTGAATATACTTTAAAACTTTTAGGGCACAAATCTCTGCTCGTAAGAAAACTAGGTTTTGAGGTTGCATCCACCTGACCTAGGGCTGTTTCAGAACAACCACCGGGAGAGACTTTTCTTTAAAATATTTTTTACGTAACCGTGTACTGGAAAATCTCTTGAAAACAAGTACTGACATACATTTTAATGGCTTGTATTTAGTAGGAGTTATTTTAAGGGGCCTTTTTGGTTTTGCTGTATAAAAGTCGAGTAGTGGTTAGCATCATCATCATCATCATTGTTCCACCAACTGCTGAGTATATAATTATATTATATATATATATCCTTCCTCTTGTGCCATGCTACCCTGGTCGGTGCTGGTCTCATCCAGGTCTACAGTGTAGTTACACTAACTTAAAAAAAGTCGTACTCGATTGACGAAATTAACAAGCTTCTTTCGTCCATAGTTTGCAAGTACGTTTTTGTACAATATCAAAATGTTTCCTTTGATACTTTAGAAAGAAAATATCAATATGTATATGTCACTGTACAAACAAATTGAATTGATAGGTGTGTTCTTTAGTCTTTGGTGGTTGTTATTATTTTCCCTTGCTAGATATACAATAAAATGCTAATAGGAAGATGGTCAGCTGTATTTTTCTAACTGGTCTCAGTACTCTTACACGTATTTTGATTAAGTTTGAACCATTGTTCAATACAATCTAATCAGAATAATAATACAGAATCACCACCACGACGTAGACTTAATATTACTAAGCTAGTATCTTTTTCTTAATTATTTTTCACCATTAATTATTTCTCATTGATTGACTATTTATTTTGAAAAGCAATACCTACTTCTGATTGATGATGACTACTTACTCAATTAAGCTTAGTGTAATTATTATAAATACGTGCTTTATTATTCTTCCTTAGACTCTTTTCAATTAATGATAATTAACTCTTCACGTTTTCCTTTACTGCATAAAAACAACTTCCTTATTAGTAGCCACTTTTTAAACTGATCATCTGCTAAAGGCTAATCAAATCCACGTGAACTCAATTTTGTCTCTATTTATATCTACTCTCTAATCCCAGGGTCTATTCGAGTCAGCCCTCAAACGTCTAAAACCAGACCACCTCCCAACACTCCTTTTGAAAAATATTTCAACTTCGATGACCTAAATCCAAAAATAAAAAGTCTCGGCGTATTGATCTATGCTCATTTTCAGTGTTTATTTTCAGTCTGCCTTTTGATATTTAGATTTTTCGGTGCTATATTTAAATGTGGTTTTGGGCAGTGATTTTCAGGCTTTAGAATGAAGTCTACCTTGCTAGGTTTTTGTTTTATTTTAAAAGGTTTAATTACGTGTCTACCTACTTCTATCTTATAGCCTGGAGTTAAAAATTATTTTGATTATTCATAACTTCAACTAAATTTGTCAATTAAGAAGAGATTTGGTTATTATGTCCTTTGTTTTCATGAACGTTAATAGCTTAAGTTCGAATGTAAGCAATGAAATTAATAATAATAACATAGAGAACATAAAACAAAAAAATACTTTGAAAAAATAACGTTTATTCAATCCAAGAATTAAACCAACAACCGTAAAAAGATGACAGCGGCTGCAATAAACTAGAAAATTAACATAACTATTGGTTTACGAGCAGTAAATAATATTTGGATTGCGATAAAAAAAAAAACATTTGAAACGGGTGAAGAACATACAAACCACAGAAATATAATAACATCTAGTTTTGGTCCAGGCACCTCCTACCCAACGATAGTTCCTATAAATACCTACATAATTACGAAGATATATATTTATTTTCATTTCGAAAAAGTATATAATAGACACTAGTGTTGAATAGTGATATATTTATAAGTAATATAGTGCCAATAATGTCAGTGACGTTAACAAGTTCGAACCTCTTTATGAAAAACCCAATGAATCTACAAATGAAGAGGGAATTTGAAGATTTTAACACTGATGATAACAAAATGGATCCTATTGATAGCAATAATTCTAGTGATGGTAACTCAGAGACGAGTGATCTAGAGAATAATGGTCCAAATGAAGATACAACTGCTGCACTGGATTATACAGAAAACGCTTTATCTATGCATCCTGTAGCAGATTTTATCAAGAAAGAATTTCTTCCGGAGTTTGACTTCAGTAATCCTTTTAGAAATCAGAATTTGGGCTTTAAAGATGGGTTTCAGAATACCCCGTTTTTGCTTCCCACTCAGCTGTACAAGAGTTTTCTGGCAAGTCTTGGGAAGAGAAGAAGGAATGTTGCAGAGTGTTACTCCCTGTATCCGAGGAACATGCTGTTTTCGAATGGATTTGGTCTGGAGGCTTCTGATGATGAAAATCATGGTGATAGAGTTACTGATTCGCCGGATGAGGTAATTGGAAATGTGTGATATGGTGAAACTAAAAAGAAAATAAGAATATTGACTGATATGTTATCTAGTTAGAATACATACATGACTACTAGCAGTACCAATATCAAAATTGTGGATCCGTTTGACTATGAAATGTCAAACTAGAATTGTCATTTCAACATGGATCCTCTTTTTTCTTAGTATGCTATTCAAATATTTTCTATTACGTTTAATATGATGGGTACGTTGACATTAATAATCTTACAGATACAACAATCACCAGCGTAAGCAGATATATATTAATTAATACCGATGGACATGAGGCACTACAGTGTTTAATTCATAATGCAATATTAAAACAGACCATCCACAAAAACTGCTTTTTCACATTTATCAAAGGGCATTTTTTTTTTCTTGCTTATCGGTAGTCACTTATGAATCGATACTTCTAATGACCTAAGGTCTTACCAAGCTGTTACAAATTTAATGAAAGACAACTTGTGTCAATAGGTAACTAAACCGTGTTTGGTATTGTTTCAGAAGGCGGGTGCATCGTCAGCGTTCGTGTGGAGTGGCGGGGGGGTGACAGGTGGTGGGGGGCAGGACCAAGCAGCCGCGCAGCCCGCCGCCGTGCCGACAGGTTTGTTTTAACAGTAGTCTGGATTTTATGAATTATAACTTCTTCCAAAACTATTTTAAGCTCTGATGATCAACACAAAGTAACCAAGAATTGTCATATAATCAAAACCTTAGTTTGAGGTTATTGTTGAATAAGATGAACTCAGTAGACAAAATGATTACCGTTTTAGTCTCATGTGTTGTATGTAACATCATCATGTCTTCTTCTTTAGCGTCGCCCATTCCAGCTTGTACGAGTATTACACCGGCTAACATTCACGTGTTTCCAAAAATTCAAATCAACACTAAGTTCATCAGTAATAGTTATTACATCACTAAATTCTCCCATTGCAGCATTGTTTGCTATAATTTAATCATTTTTCGTTATCAAGAGCACTCTGAGCAGTGTAATGTGTAAATCCAAGCTTTACCTTTACTATATCAAATTTTGTAAACACCTCTTAGTTGTAACATGTCGAAATTTTTCAGGATCTTTGAGTACCTGATTTATCAATGGGTATTAGACCAGGTCATAATCTTTACCAGTGTAATATCTATCCTGGTTGTTCTAGGCACGACCGGTGGCGGCGGGGCCCAGGGTCTGGTGCACTGGATGTCAGTGATGGCGGAGCACATGGGAGGAGGCCACCATGACCCCTCCCATTACGCACTGCCACCCTGGAACAATGGTGGTGTTGATGTGAGTGCTAGATTTTAATGTAATATTATTATAGAGTTTGTTTAAGATGTTGAGTAATTTTTGGATGGTGAGTATGAAGATTTTTATGGTGATTCGGACATAAAAGACACAGAAAAACTCCGAAATCAATGCGTATCTATATGGAAATGATGTGTTATTGTGTTGCGGGATGTGGAAATTTTCAAAATGTACTCATAATTAGATGACCTTTAAAAAAGGCAAGAATTATGAAACCATGAATAATTTTAAATTTTTTCATCTACACTCAAGATTTAACAAGAGGCAGAACGCAACCTTTAATTTTGTGTCAATATTTGTTTCAATCAAAATGCTACAGGTTCGTAATATATACCAAAAAAGTACTTAAGAGGCAATTTAATTAAAACATGATCACACATTCTATCTACTTGAAGAATGTTGATAGCATATACTGCACCAGCATTCGATTTTCAGCTGCGTGTTAAAATAAATGCTCAATATTCATAACAAAGTTGTTTCCTTCACTTAGAAGGAAACTACGTTGTTCTGCACTAGTATAGCCGGCTCATAAGTATATAATTTAGTTAAACGGTTCTTAGCAATAGATTAGCATTAAGGTCAAATGACTTAAATCGATTTGTTCAATATCGAACCATTGTTGTATGCTTTTGATTTCAACTAAGTAACAGATAAGGAATAAGTTACTTTTACTGAAATAATTAAACGTTCGAATCTATGATAGAGTAATTACCTGTCTGTGTGTGTCTTATTGTTGGGTTACCCACTTTTTTATTATTTTATAATGTAGCTTTTTAGACCTCGTTCTGTCATTTCTGGTCATGAGGTCCTGGGTTTGATTCCCTGGTTTTTCCATTAGGCATTTCTCAGTAGCAGCCTGGAGGTTGCATTTGTGCCCGGTTGATGGCAATAGACTCTCCCCTATTACAAAGGACTTAATCATAAAGGCGAGTTGTGGGTGTTCACAGGTGCACCTCTGTCTGACCGTTCCGGGATTACGAGCGTAATATTATGTGTGTAAGTAACACACTACTTCGTGGGGTCCTGAGTCTGATCCCTAGGTCTTCGCCAAAGTGTTCGCCTCAGGGTCGCGGGAAAGAGAAAACCGTGGCCCTGGCATAGGCAACTGAAGGAACACGGGTGGGTTTGAGTCAACAAATGTCTGACACGTCCTCCCGCTCCACCCAGAGCGGTAGAAGACATTTGATGATTTCCCACCCAAAAATAAATAAATAAGGCAAAGTGTTATTAAAGTTTTCCAATTATTATTAGGATTTCTCCAGATTCTTTCAGCGGTTCGCAATCTAAATGTATTCACTGTTAGTGGCAACAGGCTCGTTCCCTATGTCTCCATTACACGGGACTTAAACGTAACTGGCAAATTGTAGGATTGGTACAGACTAAGTGCCGATTTCACCAATGTTCCTGAACGCGTGCAGCACATCTAAAACGCGTTCAAGAGCTTTCAGTGTCAAAATTCCTTAGAAAATAGTCAGACTGACAACTCTTAAACGTAGTTTAAGTGCTGATCGCGTTCAGTCCACCCTAAAACTCAAAGCTTTTTTTTCAGTTTTTCAAACAGAAAGAAATAAAAAAACGTTTATTTGCGGTAAATCATGACGCAGAGAACGAACACAAACACAAAATCGAACAAGTTGGGGGATAATATGAATAGTCACTGAGTCGGTTTAGGGCGAATTTCACAAATGAAACTGAACGAGATCAGCACATTAACTACGTTTATAAGCTGTCAGTGTCATTATTTTCTTTTCTGTCGCGATCAGAACGCGTTTAGTTTCATAGGTGAAATTAGCACTTTTTTTTTAGAAAGTTGAAACTAGTTGCCCATTACAAAGCTTAAATTCCTGTTTAACTCTTCCTGCCTCTTCTTGAAAGGCGTTTCGGCAGAGGTGCACCTATAGTACACCCACATTTCGCCAGTTATGCTTAATTCCCATGTAATAGGGGGCGAGCCTATTGCCATCAGCAAAATCAAAATCAAAAGTCATTTATTCAAATTAGGCTGAGAATCAGCACTTTTCGAACGTCAAAATTACATAAGACAGTCCCCCAAAAAGCCCGCCCTTCACCACTTCCTAGTGCTTTAGCTGGGAAGAAGAAGTGGCGCAACAAACTCCCCAGCAGCACACACAGCCGGGCACAAATCCAGACTCCGGGCTGCTATTAAGAAATTCTAGATAGAAATACCCAATAACACTTTGCTCGACCTGGGAACCGAACCCAGGACCATGATTTTATGTCATCCAAGTAAAATTTGAAGCGGTGCCCAGTGGTAACAGCACCGACATACAATCACTCTACTTTGTGTAAATAATTTCATCACCACTGCTCTCAAAACGGTATAGGAAAACATCGTGAGGAAACCGGCATGTCTTAGAACCAAATTTTCAAAGACATGTGACATCTACCAACTCGCACTGGGCCCGTAGATTACAACCCACTCCTTCTCGAAGAGAGGAGGCCTGTCCCAGCAGTGGGAACATTAAAGGCTGATTATGTAAGTTACGTTATGACTATCAATATCAATGCTGATCTGCAATTAACGGATGTCTAAGCAACCGCGACTGACAACAGTCGTTATGCAAATGTTCGAGCTGTTGCATTATAATAGGAGCAATTAGTGGCAGTCGCTTCGGTAATTGTTCTGACAGTTTGTTTCTCGGATTGTAAGACGTTTAACTTAAACGCGGAATTTAAATTATCTGTCTTGAGTAGGTTTTAATAGTTAAAACATTGACCAGAATAGTTTAACATGTGTTGCCAGATTTGATGTCAGGCTTTTTCGGGATTGTAACTACGACTAGATCAGCGGGACAGTTGCCGTATTTTGGCATTCTAATCTCAGTCTCAACATGTCAAGAATCAATTTACATAAAGTTTTGACAATTTTTTTACATTGATTGTCGCTGAGATCAGATTTTGACTCGAATTTGAACGTTTCTTATGTACGAGAACATTCGACACGTAATGACTGGAGCGCGTAGAAAAAGTGGAATGCTATCAGCAATATAGATGATGGAAGAGTTTTATACGAATACGGGCAGCATCAGCATATATCTATAATGTCAATCGTTTCGAAACGCTTAGAAAGCGATTTCCATTTGTCTTGGCCCTAAGGTTAGTGTTACCGACATAACTACAGTTAACAAATTAAATTACCTAGATATATAAATTTCGAGACAACTCTTCAGCACAGCACGGTCTTTGACTAATCTTTTTATTCCCAAAAAACAGCTACCCACGGCCCAAAGAAGCGTTACTAGCACTTTTTCTCACGAGACAAAAAATTTGCATACCTACCCTACAAAAAATAGATCATTTGTTATTAAAAAAAAGAAAGAAAAGGATTCGCGCATCGTATACTAAATAGACAAAACCTGTTTAGCGATTCAGAACGCGTCATTAGCAAATATTAGAAAACCAAAATAATATCAACCCTGAAATAAAATGTAACTCCTATCACGATTGCAGAAGAATCAAAATGCATTTTTGCATACGCATAGAATTTGTCACCCCTTTTCTCAGATAAATTTTTGAAGAAAAGTCGCCTGTGGCGCCAAAGTATGCAAATTTTTGGACAACCCTTCTATTGTGTAAGTGTAGCACAGCCCTAAGTAATATTCAAATAAGGAACATTTATCTTGAGTATGATGATAGTTGTTAATTTTACAAATTTAGTTTTTAATACGGTGGTTTATGATTTATTTTTGAATAAACTAACAACTATTTCGCGAATTTCAATGAGTTTTGCGATTTTGAATTATACGAAATAGTGTTAAAGTATATTTTTGTGTGTTAGGTGTCAAGTGATTGATACTCATTATGATAAGTAAGACGGATTAGGTAAATATCGTGATACAAAGGATTTAAGTGATATTTTTGATTAATTATTTCCTATCTATCTTGTGGTTAGAATGGGTTTACAATATTGTTCTCACAAGTAATATTTTTGCATAAACAGCTTGGGAATATTCTCAGAAGACAGTTTTGAATTGAAGACAGTGTCATTAAAAATACATATTTTATTGAAATCCCACTAATATTAAGCAGATTTAAAATCTTTGAATAGAGGTATGAATAAAGATTGCAAAAATGCATTACAGTAAAAAATAAAAGTTCTAGACCGTTGAACACAATCAAGCTGAGCACAATCAAGGAGTCGTTACTCCTTCTCGAATACAAGAGGCCTCTGTCCCAGCATTGCTTAGCCTAATCATCCTATAATGTTCCCATACTATAATGTTCCCATTATAGGATGATTAGGCTTAGCAATCGCAAATTCGAAGACGCCAATCCGCACTGATCTCGTGCGGTTGATTACGGCCAACTCCCTCACACATAAAGCAGGCAGGCTCCCAGCAGTGGTTACATTTTAGGCTGTTTAAGTATATGTAAACCCTCTAAACAAATGAATGAGTTTTATTGTATGATCGCTTTTCTATCGTCGACAACATTTTCATGTTCAAGCCAATTTCACCAATGAAACTGAACACGATCAGTACATTA
This sequence comes from Dasypolia templi, assembly GCA_963555695.1. NCBI lineage: Eukaryota > Metazoa > Arthropoda > Insecta > Lepidoptera > Noctuidae > Dasypolia > Dasypolia templi. Next base: position 5,686,370 of record OY743162.1, on the reverse strand, counting down.
AGAACGCGTCTAAGAGCTGTCAGCGTCAATATTCCACAGAAAATAATGACAGCCCTTTAACCTAGTTTATGTGCAGATCGCATTCAGTTTCATTGGTGAAATCCACCCTCAGAAATATGTTATTTAAACCAAATCCCTATTTTTTTTTTTTGTTTACTCGAATATACAATTCTTTCAAACTCAAACTATTTATTATTTACCTTTACCATTTATTGTATCGAGCATTCAAAAATATGAAGCTTGTAGCCTATTCAAAAGCATAGCAGGTTCCTATAGGAAAGAAAGGACAACAAACTCCATGGATACTCTTTTAGATTATACAGTGTTAGTCTTCATAATGGGTCACATAAACAAAATTTTTTCACCACACTACCTATTATTTGCAATTTTTACCCATCGATTTCCGTGGGTAAAAGCCTTTTTTGTTATCTAGAGTGTAAAAGTGTTTTAAAATTCGAAGGCTTCCTATTCAAAATTTACTCGGAGTTTTAAATAAAACCAAAGAGTTAGGAACAAAAAAGTTTTTAAGACAAAAGTTAGAAACGTTCAAAACCTGTCAACCGAAAATACCTGGTTATTCAGAACCGAAAACATCCACTTTTTAATTTATTTTTATTGCTAACACTATAAAATTATGTAATTTTTAATGTTAATTTGAATAGTTCTAATCGTAATATACAGTAAAAGGTAATAAAAGTAATGGTTAACTATACTTAGTGTATCGAAATAAATAAATAAAGCGTATGAAGCATTTGTTTTGAACGTACCTTCTCACTAAGAAATGACAAAAAAGACAAGGCTGTATGGCTCACTCACTTCCTTTGTCTGCATGAGCGAATTATAAAACAACAGGCACTTGAAAGAAGCCTTTGAAAGAATCCCGTTGTGGCCTGCCTGTGTCCCACGCTAACATTCAAAAACTTTTACAACGACAAGTTTTTACAAATTTCTCAAAATGTGATGAAAATTTGACTCCGTCAGAATTAGTTGAAAAGACGGTTTTCTTTTACTGGTTTTCTTTCTTTTTTGCAAGTTCCTCGTAGTGTGGTGAAAATTGTTGTGTTTCACTTATGGGTAAAAGTTTATAGCGTTTCGTGATTTGAAACCTTCGCGACGCTCAGGGTTCTTCTTTTAAACCACTCGCTTCGCTCGTGCTTTAATTCTAGAACCCTTCGCTAGCTCAGGTTTCAATCCAAGCACTCACGGCAAAAAACACTTTTACCCACATGTAAAACAAATAACTATTTCACCACACTACCTATTACTTGCAATTTTTACCCATCGATTTCCGTGGGTAAAAGCCTTTTTTGTTATCTAGAGTGTAAAAGTGTTTTAAAATTCGAAGGCTTCCGATTCAACATTTACTCGAAGTTTTAAATAAAACCAAAGAGTTAGGAACAAAAACGTTTTTAAGACAAAAGTTAGGAACGTTCATAACCTGTCAACCGAAAATACCTGGTTTTTCAGAACCGAAAATATCCGCTTTTTAATTTATTTTAATAAACAGATTCTATACGTATTTTACTGGTTTTCTTTCTTTTTTGCAACTTCCTCGTAGTGTGGTGAAAATTGTTGTGTTTCACTTATGGGTAAAAGTTTTCAGCGTTTCGTGATCTGAAACTTACGCGACGCTCAGGTTTCAATCCAAGCACTCACTGCAAAAAACGCTTTTACCCATATGTAAAACAAATAACTATTTTGCGATTTCAAACTAACATTTGCAGTTGGAGAATTGACCGTGACTTATGTATGGGAGGACACGTTTTTCAACTACAGTGTTAAGTTTATTCTTGGGATACATTCATCCCCACTACGGAACCCTTCATTGTGTCTAGTCCGACACGGCCCATTTTTCATAATTACGTCATAACATACATTATTTAAAAGATCCGCAATAAACAAAAACGCGTGAAAATTATCATAACATGCACTTTTAATTTTAAACGAAAACAAGGTGCAACAGTTAACTAACTTTAAATAGGTACAGTTACTATCATTTTAACCACAAAACAATAATTATATAGGATACTGTCATGCATGCGCCTAAGGCGTTCGCGTGTAACCATGCGAAAATTCGCGTGATTTGATAGTGGTAAAAAATATCGGAAAGTGTGAGGCCGCGATCTGACAAAAGTGAAGTTTGACGTTCTAATGATGCGTAAGAGTGTGAAGTGTAGCAGGGGTTTACCTATAGGTGACAATACAGTGTGAGTCTTCATAATTTGTCAAATAAACATAATTTTTTTTCATACTACAAAATTTGACCAAACTACAAAATATGAATGATTAATTATTATTATTACGATTTTCTGAATTTTCCCTTTACTTCTGCTTGTAAATTTAATGATTCTAGGTCAACGAAATCAAAACCTTATAGGGTACCTCCCTATAAGGTTTTGATTTATTTGCGAGTATCCAAATACGTCGTATAAATAGCCGGTTGTTTTTATTGCTTTGACTTAGGATCTCGTTTTTTTACAGCTCCAAGGGACTGTATTCCTACGTATTTGATATTATTTTAAACTTAATAACTTCAAGCGTACCAGAGAAAAATGCTGTCCACAGACTGACAGATAGACGGACAACGAAGTGATGCTATAAGGGTACCGTTTTTTCCTTTTGATTTACGGAACTCTAAATTCGAAAGCTAAAGATTTAAAATTCACCAACAGTACCCTATTTGTTACATTTTTAGTGGACAGAAAGCACTCCATTCGACGACCCAAAAATTGTTGGAGAAAGGCATCTCCAACAATTTTTGGGTCGTCGTCTTCCTTTTTGTAAAACCGATGAAGTTTAAATGGCATAATCCTACTAATATTATAAACGCGAAAGTTTGTGAGTATGGATGGATGTTTGTTACTCTTTCACGCAAAAACTCCTTAACGGATTTGGTTGAAATTTGGCACACAGATAGTTTATAACCTGGATTAACACATCGAGTACTTTTTATCCCGATACTCCCACGGGATCAAAATGAATGCGTGTGAAACCGCGGGGAGCAGCTAGTAAGCCTATAATGTTCCCACTGCTAGGACACAGGCCTCCCCTCTGTGAGAGGGAGTGGGCCGCAATACACCATGCGGGCCCCATATTACAGATAGGCAGTAGCTCCAGGTTCTCGATATGTAATGGTTGGTCACCCATCCACGAACGACCGCTCAACCTTCGATTGGCCCGTACGGCTGTTTTCAAGCGGTTGCGCCACGAGCCCCAAGACAAACACTTTACAATAAGTCGATTTCCTAGAGATTAAAACTTAAGATTTTTTACACACAATTCCTCATGATGATACTTGATATAAATTACATTGTAGATATTAAAGTAGGCCTTTAAATCACGACTAGATTTAGAAAAAAACTTGACGACCCCACTTGTTGGCATCATAACTAACAAAGATGACATACAAAAAACAAATATCACTTTTAATTGTCACTCCCTAACAAAAGAGCACACAATTTCACACCATTCAAAAACTAGTAACAATACCACATTGATACATCATAATAATATAACAATATCACAAAATAAAATGGCGAACAAAAGTCAATTTTTGAGTTACGAGAAAAAAATTGCCAATATATACATTGTGAGTCTGCTAACGATCTTTTGATGACTGCCGTGAGCTTACAATATAATGAAATAATAAGAAAAAAATACAAAAACACAAAAAATAAGAAAAAGTTATAAGACTACTGTGCTGTTCAGAGGGGTAACCGACGTTTGTGTGAACAAAAAATATTGCTCGTGATAACACGGCGTTAATGTTGAAAAACCGTACTGGGAATTTATAAGCGTGGATTATGTTTCTGGTTTTAATTATGTGATGAAATAAGAATTGAGGTTTGTGATATTTGGATTAGATGTTGATGAAGTAGCATTTCAGTTTTTAGATATTTTTGGAAAACGATTACTATGAAATAATACTGGATATCTGTAATACAAATCTCGGATAAACATTCAATAAGAGTTTCTGGAATATGTAATATCCAACGTAAGTAGTCAGATAGTCGGTAGTGTCTCTATACTGTACTGTACTCAGTTTAGTTCTTGCTAAACTACTTCCATTGATTTTTAGCCTCGTTAGTCTAGTGGTCGCAATCGCTACTGCTGAGCATGAGGTCCTGGGTTCGATTCCCAAGTCGGGCAACGTGTTATTGGGTTTTTCTATCTGGATTTTCTCAGTAGCAGCCCGGAGTCTGGATTTGTGCCCGGTTGATGGCAATAGGCTCGCCCCCTATTACATGGGACTTTAAAACATAACTGGCGAAATGTGGGTGTACTATAGGTACACCTCTGCCCAACCCTTCGGGGAAACAAGGCGTGATGTTATGATGTTATGATTTTCATACTACGGTTAGCTTACCATTTAATAAATCCCAGAATATTGGGCCGTCGAATCATATTGCTATGAATCAGAAGAATTGAAATATAAATCGGTCTCTTTCAGATTTATCTACGTTCCCAAACCAGAACGTCAGATTAATTATTATTGGCTATTATTTGGATAAAGTTTACAACAATTGTAAACACAATATAATTAATAGCCAATAATAATAAGCGTAACTTAACAATTAATCTTCGTCAATCAAAACGTAAGCGCTAATAATTTTAAAAATAAGAAAATCACAATGAAATCTTTCTCACAGGAAGATTTACCTCCGAATCAGTCACCCGTCAAAATTAGATTAATATTTGACAAAGGACACTAACCAACCGTTTAAATGCGATGTCTTAATTACTAAATGTCAAAATCAATTATGCACAAAAATCTTTTTTAATTTGAATAAGATGTATTCTCTAATCGTTTGTCAAAATCCCTTCAGGGTTATTCTGAATGAATAGCACCCTTCTTTGTTTCCTTTGGTTAAAACGATTAATTGGAACTGTTGAAAATCGATTTTGAATGCCGAGAGAGGGTAAGTTTTAATCGTTAATCGGTTCTATTTTTAATTTTCTCTTATATACTGTAGACGATTAAATTGAAGGCAAGTCGACTTTAAAATGTTACTGTTACAAAAAAAAAAGATAATTTACACTACTCTTTCAAGTAAATTTATTGTTTCAGTTTTCTGGCTCTAATGTTAGGAATGTGAATAAAGATGAGAAAGGGGTGTTGTGTTGGGCTCAGTAACTGGGTTTTGGAGGTCTGTCATTCAGCTGTATCCGGTGAGACTAGAATCTAACCCCAACGCAGTTGTGAAAACGCTAGGCTCTCTTATCAGTCTTTCTCTCCACGTGTTTATATTATTAATAACGACTTAATTACACTGAAAGGGCAAGAAGCATCTTAATCATTGCCTTAGCTCGATCTTGCTAATCAAAACGTTCTTGCTATTGATGCTGGTAGAAATGGCAAGAACGTCATCAGCTCCAGAATTTGAGCGATATGACTTCAACTTAGAATAAGTGAATCATCATGTCCGTTGGTGTTATTTGGTTCTCTTATAGAATCATGATACTGCGCTCTAAGACACAAATCGCAGACGTCACCTAAAAAGCAGCCTAGCTCAAATGGGGCTGGGCCGAACACGTTTGCCGCATGTTGGATGCATTGTGGACTAAGACCACCACAGCATGGGCCTCCGAAAACTTCCAACGGCATCGCGGAAAATCCAAACGTAGATAGCGGATGAACTTGACGCTTATACGACTGATTGGTCCCATATTGGCTCAGGATCGTGTTAAGTGGAAAAGTGCAGTGTAACCAGGAACTCAAACTGTAACCGTAATAAGTGTTTCTAACACTGTTTTTACAGTATAAAAGTGTTACTTTTGTATGTGTTAATACGTTTAAAGTCTCGTACACACTGGCGCGATGCCACAGCGCGACACAATGGCATCGCATGCCTTTGTGTCGTGCAGTGGTGTCGCGCCTGTTTACGGGAGCCTTTCCAGAAATAAGCAGTTTTAGGTATAATTGCACGGTACCGCAACAACGCGCGGCGCACAGGCTGTCGCGGCGATGCCAAAATAGCCTCGTTTACCTGTTACACTTATTACACTTATATCGGTTACAGATATATTAATGTTACACTTTTGGAAGTGTTTTGGGTTAACACATTTATAAGTGTGACAATTTGATTCTGTTATCAATTCAAAATGTAACTCTTATAACTATGTAACTCTACGAAGTTGTTATTAAATTAAAGTCCCAGAGCGGGACAACACAGGCTATTTATATTATTTTAAATAGGAGGTGCCAAACACGTCACCAACTGAGCTGTCTAGTGGCCTACATGTCAATCTGTAGGACAAAATAAAATCATTTTAGTTTTTTAAAGAAAATACATAGGTACATTTACCAATACTATTAAAGTGAGAACCCATTTAACCTTATGCACATAAGTAAATGTATTTAACATAAAACCAATGAATGAATCCACCTTTTCATAAAGGGTGAGTCCCAAAGATTTTATGCTTGATTTTGCACGAATTAATACCCTTTTGTTGTTAAGATATTAATTATATTGTGTACCAGGTGTGTTGCTAGTAATTTTGGAATATCAGGCCTCGGTGCGTAAAGGATCGCCAGAAGCAATTTGTAATGTTCTCAATTTGTTTAGAGATTGATAACTTGATTTAAATAGAGGTTGTGTGTGGGAAAAATATTGTAAATAGCTATTTAATATTTGTAAGAATTGGTTGATTATTTGATATGGTCTCATTCATACCCTAGAGTTATGGGATACCACAAAAAAAACACCTTGTATGCTTCCTCTTAAATCCGCGGAAATGACTCGTGCAGATAATAACAAAGAAATCTTTCTCAAAATCATTGAGTTCCAAAAATCTATCATAGAATTGAAATGTCAGAATCCGCCGGTCACACCCCTACCCATTTTGAACGAAGGGCTCGTGGGTTTTACCACTCTAGTACGATTAACGGAATGAAGTCAAACAATTTGTTATCTGTGTTGACTGAATACGTGGCGGGCATTCATTCAGGTTGCTCACACTTAATTTTGAGTTTATTAACGTGACTACCTACTTGAGTACTAGTATTTTCCTGTCTGTCTAAACATTCTGTATATAAATCTCTTAATTTCGCTTTTGATTATTGTAAATACGGTGTCAATACTATAGATACTGATGATGCTGAGGTGGTGTTTCGAGTCGATTAAGCCACGCATTTCGACATACAAGATAATCTCATTTTTACCAACTTCACCAATGTTTCTTCTAGCTTCAGCTTCCTTCAGATACCTCAATTTAGGCTCCAAAGGTTCTAACTATTAAAAGTTAAAAAAATCTGTATGAAAATCATATAGCACCACAACTCTTCATTGATATGATCACCCGAGCGTCTAACTGGCCCAAAATGTAAACAACTAATCTCTTCATTAAACGTAGAAGGCTTTCCAACATTGTTTCCATTTATCGAACCCGTTCTTTCTCCTTCCAGTTTTTAAGGAATCCATCTAGTTGGATCTGCCAGAACAGTTTTATATTATTACGTTAATACTATGCCACAACTTACAAAACACACAATTACGTCGAAATTCAGAACAGAGTTTTGTTAAACGCCTCAGCTTCGGGCGGCTATATTTAGTTTTGACCAAGTTGTCAAAACCAAGAGTCTAAGCAGGATCTAAAAGTATGATTTAACTCAGAAGGCACATTCTCGTACTCTAAAAAACTTCAAATTCAAGTCGCAATCTCCTCCCAGCGACTATCAATGTCCAAAGCTCGTCAAAAATGTATTTAAATTGATTGTATTTTGACAGATAGAGACTGCGATTCGAATGCGGAACGTTCTTAAAAATACTATTTATCAGTAAATGGCCCAAAATTGAAACAACTGACCTCTTCACGAAACGTGTCATAGACAAAACTCTAACCTTCATAATCACAATCAACGCACACACTAGAATGACCAGAAACAAAAGAATACACAGTGAACTAAGTACGCACGTAGGACGGTGGCCACAATTTTGACAGCGCGGAGACCGGTCTCGGAAGATTAATGGACGTTCTACTCATCGCTGTAATGACGCCCCCGCCGCTTCGTCTAATGACATACAGTGTAGGGTGGCTACATTTTAGACGGGTTTTTCCTGTGTTGAAGTTAAGGATTAGTGTTTTTTGAGACAGGTCAAGTTTGGTTAGTGTTTTTTTTTTGTTTAATCTAGCTACTTGTTTTTTAACAACCAAGTATTTAATTTATGTAATTTTAATACTTAATATTTTGTAGTTTACTTGCGTTCGTTTTTTAAATCTTTGGTTTGTCACCTTTTTAAAAATACTAGAAAAGTTTAATTAATCTGATGTTGTTCAAAATATTCGTGCGAGCATTCATAAATTCACATTTTATGATTTTAAATTAACGAAGAAAAAAATCAACAAGCGACAACTACTTTCACCTTTAACTTCTGGAATACACAACCAAAATTATCCTTAAAGACAATCCAACTTCAAACAATCAACAAAAAACCTTCCACCGTCAACACAAAAGTCAAACTAGCACAGTCCCACATCCACAGAACTCACAGTCACCACCAAAACATCCTTGGTTAATGTCTCAACCGTAGAAAAAAGCCTGCCATGTTTATCTTGGATAGGACGCAGCGTCGTTGCGAATTGCCCCTGCCGTGCCCCGAAATTCATTCCTTAATCGATTTTACCCCGGACGGGACTAATTCAGCGAATTAATCGTGGACACCCTTGTGTATGGCTAATTTCCTTGTTTATTGTTAATGATAATAGTTTTGTATTGTTTCTTGTGTATTTTTGTTTATTCGATGGTTTTATTTTTCTTGGTAAAATTGATAAACAAGATGGTGGTGGCGTCAAAAGATTTGACAACTGACTTGATCAACTCGAAACGGTAACTAACTGGAAGATTTTAAGCTTCTCCATGTATTTTACGGCTGTGATTCTACTTCTAAAATAAATCTTTTAAGTTTTGAAGATAAAAGTTAGATAAAGTAACTCTAATGCCCGATTCAAACTTTAGGAAGGCTCTGAAGTGCACTACTCGCTGGGCAGTACGTCACCCCTCACCCCGCTGACAGGTGAATTTCTTCCGCCTCATGTTCCTAGCCGCCATATTGTTTGAATCGGATTATACCTTCCATCTTTTTGCTGATGAAGATTTGAGAGAGTTTATTCAAATAGTCTCCACCATCAGTGGCGATGTTCAAATGTATACGCGTATTATGCACGTCGGCTGGCAGGGACTGGATTTGGAGAGCCGAAGATCCCGATCTTCTCAGTGGCATTAACTAGGAGAGGCCTACGTCCAGCAATGGAAAAAGCAGCAGTCCAGCAAAGATTATGCACAGTCAACCATACTGACTTGCTTGCTGGCTAATACATATTATCAAAACGAAATTATCCGTCTCGTACAGTTATAGTTCTCGTATAGGCCTCTCTTTTCTTGTGCCAGTCCCCACACTCCTGTGCCAGCCTAATCCAGCGGGGTAAATGCCAATTCCACCGAGCAGCTCATCTAAAGCCAAGAGCTGTCAGTGTCAATATTCCACTGAAAGTAATGACTCTGACAGCTAAGCGTAGTTTATATCATTCGTTGGTGAAATTCGCCCTTATAGTCGTTTTGACAGTGCAACAACATTCATTGCGTCATCAACTTTGTTGAGCAGACAAGTTTTTCGAGCGTGTTTTGCAATATCCTTTAAAATTATTCAGATGTTGATGGAAAGTGTGTTCGCAGTTAGGGTGCAGGTTCTTCCCACGATTGAGGATTGTCAGTGACATGCCAAAGTATGTAAGCGCCAATCCTATGGGCCCAACGTACTCCATAGTGCTCTTACGATGACGATAGCAAATCTCCTTTTACTATGCCCTCGATCAGTTATAAACAGAGAACTGTGTATACCCCAGGGTCTTGTGGCAATGAAAGTTGGTGACGAACAAACACACAAACCGATATATTGCTCGTAGCGGCAATAAATGGACAGGCAAACTTTTTTATTAGTATACTTTTAGGAACTAAAGTTTTTGGATTGCGATGTCGAGCCATTGTAGGACGCTGGAGTTTGTTATAAACTTGCAAGTTTTGTGAGATTTTTAGTTTTAGTATGTGTTATTATGGTTGTTTCCAAAGCTAGTGGGAAAATCAAACTAAAAAAGGATGGTTATTTCTGCTGCTAATAGGTACGATTTTAAAAGTAAAGAAGAGAAAGAAAACAAAATTGTTTTATTTCCAAGCTAGCTGCGCCCCGCGACTTCACTCGAGTTTGTCTCGATCTCGAGGGAATATCGGAGTAAAAAGTAGACTATATCTTAATCCAGGTCATGGTCCAACCAATGTGCCAAATTTCATTTTTTTTAAACAAACATCAAATAAATATAAACAACTAATAAAAATTACAAAACATTACATAACATAACATCACGCCTTGTTTCCCCGAAGGGTTGGGCAGACGTTTACCTATAGTACACCCACATTTCGCCAGTTATGTTTAAGTCCCATGTAATAGGGGGCGAGCCTATTGCCATCAACCAGGCACAAATCCAGACTCCAGGCTGCTACTGAGAAATTTCAGATAGAAAAATCCGATAACACGTTGCCCGACCTGGGAATCGAACCCAGGACCTCCTGCTCAGCAGTAGCGATCACGACCACTAGACCAACGAGGACCTTATAAAAATTATACACGATAATACCCAAAGTCCAGGTAGGTATTAAAACTTACGTTAGAAAATTGCCTACTGATCAGAGATGGTCAGTAATTTTGTCGTTATTCACTAAGCTAAGACCATAGACAATACACACTGAAGTATCTCATTGAAACCAGTCCAATATAGCTGTTCTCTTGAATAGTGGGAGCAGGCGGTGGCCCAGTGGTAAAGGCCGCGACTTACGAGTCGTGGGTCGAACCCAGACAGGCGCTTTACTTTGCGTAAATTATTTATTCACCACTGCTGTCAAAACGGTGAAGGAATACATCGTGAGGGACCGGCATGTCCTAGAACCAAAAGTTCAAAGACATGTGACATTTACCAACCCGCACTGGGCCCGCGTGGTGGATTCCGGCCCACTCCCTCTAACCGAGAGGAGGCCAGTGTCCCAGTAGTGGGAAATTTTAGGCTGATTATACTATGCCCGAATTGTGGTTATGGTAATTTTATTTGATAGCTCACTCTATGCTTTGGTATGCTAGTCAATTGGATTCTCTTTAAATGTAAGGATGGCTACTACTTCTTTAACCCCCAAAACTCGTGTAAAAATACACTTATCGAAGCCGAGAGTCACTTGTACTCCGCATCATTATATTTTTTTTTACTGGACCATGCCTTGGAACCTTCTGGTTACGGAGATACTGAAGGTCAAAATTCCAACTTTTTCTGACGTTTTTTACGAAAATATGTTTTTAATGTTATAACACAACTTTAAATACCCCCACGACCTTTAACGTTGCATGCAGTACAAGCACAAAGTTTTGGGTTACCTTGCGCACTACCGCAAACAGCAAATTTTTACACCAAAAATAAAAGTCAATTATTTTTGTGTATTGTTATCTAGTTTGATGTGTGATGGTTCTTTTTAAACACTGTATGTTGGTTAAACTTTTTGAACTAAGAATTTATCCCTTCAAAGCACAAGCCTCGCGCTGTCTGCCCTCGCCTTCAGTTTTTTTTTTTTCTCGATGCCACTTCTTTTAACTTATTATTTATCGTTCGGATTCACATCGTTAGAAATTGTTCCTCATGGTTTCATATTTTATTGAATTTTAAAACACTTTTTCTTACCTCTTTATTTCTCATAAACAAAAAAACCACACCTTCCATCATACCTTTCTATCATCAGCCAGTTACACACCGTATCGACAATGCCCAATAAATAATATGACAATACAATATTATGATGTTACTCACAATAGATGGAGTTCTATCGCTATATATTTTGGGCGCATAAATTCTGAGGTCGGTACTCTTAAGTATTATTTGTTTAGGGGTGAGTGAACTGTCTTATGGGGTTGTATTTGATCTTAAGTAAGGTAAGGTTAGCTGGATGGATTGGTTTTGGTAATTTACTGTTTGGAATGAATGTTACTTTTTTTTTGAAGTACGAAAATTAACGAGTAAAAAAAAACATTTGTAAAATCAATAAAAGGACCAATTAGTAGTGTCAGTTAATATAACTTGAGTGAGTGACAAAGATTCTGATATAAAAATAAAAATACATATTATTGACAATTACTTACTGTGGTTGTAAGTCTTAAATCACGTAACAATTTCAGAAGGGCCATATTTTTAATAACGTTTGCATTCTAATCTCAGTTACAATCTGTTAAAATCAAACAATTTACATACATTTTTGAAAAAAAAAATGACGTTATTGTCGCTGAGATGAGAGCGCCTCTTGAATTTGATTGGCCTTCAGTTAGATTTACAAAGTTATAAGACTTAGGTACTTTTGATAAGATCTAGAAAAACGTTTAAAATTTCAATCCGTTTTCCCATTATATAAATACCCGTACACTATTTTACAAAATCCATTTCACAGCGGATTTTTTTCTGTTATTTTTGTTAGCTGATATTGCTGCAAAAGTATCAAAACTACTAGATCGTTCTATACAAGCATAAATTACCTGTCTTGTCATTCGTTTCTCATACGACAACAGTTTTAAATGAAAGGGTGCAACCGCTACATTTTTTTTGCAACCTTTTTTTGTCATTCTTTCTTTCCTAACTGTATTTGTCACCATCATTTTTTTTAATAAGAAGATTTAGAAGTACAGAGTCTTTGTTAGTTTTTTGGTTTAGAAGATAATTATGGTGCTCGAACAGTCAATAGGTTTTTAGGAGATTATCCTTGTTAGTATCTATAAGGTGTTTTGCTGATGTAGAAGTGAAGACGTTTTTAAAACGGTGCATGTTGTTAGTAGGCATTGATTATTTGTAATCCACTGTTCTCTGTTTTTTTTTAATTTGTTTAACCAAAATTACAGCTGCAAATGAATAAGTGATACAATTTGAGTTCAAAAATGGAAACCCTCTCTCCGCAAGTTTAACCCTCCCCATATTAGAGACCTGCAAAATTTGTTCGTAAGCATCAAGAATTTTATACAAAACGCGAAGACGTACAGTCACGTTACACACACTGACATAAATCAAGATTAAACATTTCTACTTCTCGGCTAAAAATACATTCGACAAGTAACTTTGTAATGTCCATTCCTAACAATAATTACAAATTAATTAGAATTATTATTATGTTATAATGCAAAGGTCGATCGCAGCTGTCATTTTGGTCAGTGTTTAAGCAGATACTTTTGCTCTTGGTAAAAACCATGATTAACTTACGAGTAGATTGATTTTGTTTAAGATACCTTTTAAACCTAAACACTAATAAATAAAATCATAAGTACCTATCAAATCCATTATTCAAGTTATTATCAGACACTGCTGTTTAACTTAGGTTGAAACTTTTGTTTGAATTATATTTCTGAGAAATAAGCAGCTATGCTAGCAGACAAATCTCACATTTACTGGGTTTTCTTAATTGGTCTCAATAAAACGGCCGCCATGAAAATCTATCATCCAGTATTGTGTAGCCGTCCACCGGCTTCCTAGGAAACCAAAAGCTTAACCAAAATAACAAACTACAATCATATTGACAAAAATCAAATTTAATTGGCTTTCAGTAAACGAGAGAGTAATGATTTAAAACCTCACAAGGAAACTACACTAGACGCTTCCTAGTTACAAACATACAAACAAACACAATGTATACTTCGATCATTAGCTCATCTGCACGGAGAGACAATGAGCAATCAATTGCGCAGAAAATGCTACCTAATAATTAGCGGGAAGCGGACGCATAGTGACGAATGTTCCGATGGATTGATTAGCTTTGGAATATTGTTTGCGGCATTTCTTAGACGAAATAATGACTTGAACACTACAACTTTGATATTAATACTGGAAAGCTGCCACATTAAAATAGAATTACGCTGGACACATCTCTTTTTTCTTCTTATTTTTTAAAATTATAATTGTGATGGGTTTCCTCTTGACTGTAGTCTAGGTCAGAGGTGACAAAGACAAAGTCTACGATGGAGTGAGCTTACCCAGAAGAAGCCTGTTCACTCTAACTTTGAAGAGATTCGGGTTGAATGCGATCGGGAACACAGACGCAGGTAGTGAGTTCCACTCTTTTGCCGTGCGCTTTGTGAAGGATGTCTAGATGGTAGAAGGAGGCAGGTGGGATGAGGTCCTAGAGTTCTTGCGCACACTAACCGAAGTACAATCTATAGAATACTGACAAGACATACCGATTTCTGCCCCTTTGTCGGACGACCAGTGAGCCAAACTCTCGACCCAAAGGAAAATGCCCATGGTTCCAATAAGTTCTGGACTCTTTAATTAAGAACTGAGGGAGACCTTTATCCTGTATTGGAACATCAAGGGTTTTTAATAAAATATACTTCTATGATATTAATAAGTTGTGACTTATATAGACATGCATAGAGATAGTAGCAGATAATGAAAAACGAATAATGGAAAAATAACTTTTGCATATTTCTATTTTAGTTGCGTAATATTTGACAAATACTTCTTTTTACTTGGGAAAAAACTCACATTATGTTTCGTTTTATTATCTGTCTTGATTGCTTCGATGTAACGTTTTATAGATAACAACATCACATCTGCGTATATTATCAAATGAGCTGGAAAAATTGTATATGAACACATTGAACTCCCTCATTTCGCCAGATAAATTATCTAGTAGGTACCTAATAAGTTAATCCTACTATGGATTGCTACCGAGAATTTTTATGGAAAAACCCAGACACACTTTGGCCGAAACCGTGGATCGCCCCAGGCTCGGCGGGCAATCTTTTTTTTTTTTAAAGCAATCGCATTATTATCTTAGCATCTAATCTATGAAAATTCTTTCTGTAAGTACCTATTGACAGCCAAATTCTACAATAATTTTAGAATACTATATTTGCCCCACCAGATACATAGAACACACGAGCATTGATCACCATGCTTGCTCAAGACGGGTTGAAGATTTCAGACATATATTAACCACCGCTAGCTTCATGCACGCGACTTCGAAATTGTAAGACTTCACAGTATACTAAAATAACAGCCACATTACTTCTATAATGATATGAATGTGTTCTTTCGATTCTATCCGTGTTTTGGTTAACTAATTTGATGTTTTTCTAGGCATTATTTTTTAGGCAAATTTCTGATCTCTTGGGTTACATTATTGCAATTTTTGTAGTGATCACAAATAAAAATTAAAAAATATACGGGCGCTGTTACACGCTGATAATGAAGCTTTCTATAGGTGATTTTTTTAAATCGTTTTGCGACTAAGTACTTTTTGAGTTTATGCATTACAAAGAAACATTAAAAAAAAAAACGATTCTCTGTACAATTATTAGTTTAGATAAGTCCAGGTATCCTCACGATGTTTTCTTTCACCATAGTTAGTAATGTCCAAGATAAACTCAGCAAAATTCTAAGCCACCCGAAACTATCCACAAAACGTTTTCCAAATTCGTCGCAGCGAGACGTCACGTGATCGCCCCGCCATCCATCTTAGGGCGTCGACGGACCGACTCGCAGCGACTCATCTCGTTAATTTGTTTCCACTGCCAACTGTGTGCTCACGGCCTTAAGTAGACTTTTCGTTACAGTCGGTTTGTTTCCTTGTTTGTACTGTTTGTTTTGAGGGTAAGCAGCGATGTAGATAAATGAAAGATGTCGAGGTACAATTGTATGAAGAAAAAAAAACTTGGTTGCATTTGGTACATAAAGCAAAATAGCATTCCATAGCTCTGGCTTCTAGAATACAGTAAATATGTGACTTGAGTAAGGAAAGCCTGAATGAATTTATTACGGTTTAAAAGAGTAACCGTGGTGTTTCTTGTCGGATCTTCTTCTTGAGAAACGACGAATTGGAACCGTGCACCAAGCTTCTGACGTTTCATAAAGTCTGTCCATGTAGGTTTATGTGAATGATAAGGTTTTGATTAGTTTTTTTTTTTTTCTGGAGAAGTAATATTATAACATAACGTCACGCCCGTATTTCTCTGAAGGGTAAGGCAGATTTGTCTATAGTACATCCACATTTCGCCAGCTTGTGTGTTAGTAATATATTAATTATGCAATAAATGTAGTGTGATAATTAATAATAATCTTATTGAGAGTAATATGTTTGATCCATTTGGGGTTGACACACTAGGGCCATGGGGTCCGAGTGCCCACTTGGTTTTTCGAGACATTGCTAAGCGGTTGGTCGACTCGTCACTTGACCAGAGGGATGGCCTATTTTTTGGCCAAAGAATTAGCACACCATACAACATGGCCTTTTGAGTACTTTTCCTTTTGACAGCGATGTGGAAGACTTTTTCGATGCCCTATGATTCTTTTCCTTCTTTTTTTTATATTCATGTTTATATTATTTATTATTTAAGGCTGTTAGCTTGCATATTATGTATTACTATGATTATTAACCTACGCATAAACACTTAAATAATGAACTACAATTAATGACAAACATAGTCAGTTACAGCTTCGATTCTTCCACAGTAAATAATGCAATTTAGTCTTACAGCAGCTCTAAAAAATCTGAAATATCGTTAACCATAAATATGTAATAAGGAAAATGTGTATCTCACTCCCGTCCCAGTTTGATGTCCTTTGTATTTAGGTATTGTTTACCGGGAAGCCACATAAAAATAACGCCATTTACTTATCAAAACATTATAATCTATTTTTCCAACTTTAAACACATAAGTAAAATCCCCAAAACTGCTCCAAATTTCATAAGACATCAATTAGAAAAAATAAAAAAATATTCTTCCCCTGTTCGCCCCGGATAATCCGGGTGTGATCCTCCACAAAGGCGGGTAATCTTCACGGCGTATCTGTCAATGTCACCGACAGACAGACACACACGATCGTTATCGCGACGTTGATGCGACGGTGGTGTGAAGATACCTTTGTAGTAAGTTGATAGTACTGATTTTGAGCGGTTTAATGTCTGCTCTAGAAATTTCGACCTTATTTAGGTATTGAATTTAAAGGCTGCTAAAGATATACTGCGGCTTAGTGTAGCAGAATATTGGGCAAAACATATTTGAACTTTTTGCCTTCAATACGGTAGTAGAAAAAGCTGTTACATGGAAATTGTAACGTCTAGGGTATTCAGGTAGGTTGAAGGTTACTTTGCAGGTAAGGACACTGTTTTTGTTCTAAGCACTAACAGACTTTAGTTAGGAAGTCCTTGTTTCATTTGGGCGGCAGAGAGAATGCCAGCAGTGGCAGCAGATGCTCAGCACGCGGCCGGTAAGGCCTGCGAAGGGGCCCCAGGTAGTGTCGATAGTAAGCGCCGTAGGGTACAAAGAATCCTGAGGTCAAGGAATAGCTCAGTACGCTAAGCGTCAGTGTTCTTAGATAATTTGTGTCGTTCCATGATTTTAGTGATGTGCGTAGAGAACTTACCAATTATAAAATATTTTAACGTTGGGACTCCTCACAACGCCACAAAATGAAAAATTAATTACAGATTCTCATAATTAAACTATGGACAATTTCCATGGTCAATTGAGAGGCTCGTGGCTATATGTTTACAGACGCTTAGGTCGAACGAACTTTAAGCAAGGCAAATGCAGTTTGTTATTATTAAAAATGACAGATTTGTTTAATTTATCTGTCATTTTGTCTAGTTGTCCGTCGACAAAACTTGTTTCTCTGCTGGATATGGTACTCGTGCATGATGTAGCCCTGTTTGAAGCTCAGAGCTAAAACAGGATGCCATTTTCCATGAAGTGTTTTCTTCTTACGACCTATGAATTAACATTTTAGATTTTATTTTTCCCATACTTGAGTTTACCTTTTGTAAATAATAATTCCCAAAAAGTTAGTTAACAATTTGAAGCCTTCACGAAAGTTCTATAAAAGAACAAAATTGGCATGGTCGATAACGGGAGGCGTCACTCTGCTTGTGACGTAGACAGATGTGTCGCGGTTTCGACTGATGCGTTTGAATGAAACTAATACATATTAGGGGACCAAGATTTTTATTTACATAATGTTTGTAGATAATATTTGTTTAATTTTGTTTTATTAGAGATTTTGGCTGGACAGCGTAAGGCTTCTAGTTTACCAAAATAGAGGCAGAGTTCGAAGAAAAGCTAAATTGCAGTAGTAAAATGCTCCTATCCTAACATTATGCTGAGATAGGATTTCGTCAAGTTTTTGGCTGTTTCTTTTTTGTTTTGTTTTGTTTGTGTCCAATTTGTTAGTTTTAAATTCTCCTTTTTTTTCACTTTTTGTATTTTTTGTGAGCGTCCCTAATAAAAGATTTTTCTTTCTAAATGTTATTTTACGTGCTACAATAATTTAATTGATACAGGTACCTACCTAAAAGACATGTTGCATCGACCGCAAATAAATATGGAAAAGGGCAGGTCAATAATAAAAAAACGTTTTTTATCTCCACCACATAATAATTTTGGACAATACATAATTATGTATACAAAAATACATGATGTTGAGGAGACAGGAGCCTGTACTAGGAGTACCTGTGTTACAAGACTCTGATGATGAATGATGAGGCACCTACCACTTACTGCATCTGCTATGTAATTTTAAATCACGTCTTCTTGAAGTCTGAATTCATGCCATGCATGGTCACTTAGTGTCCCTGTCCCCGTCCCTCTGAGACAGGGTTGAAATTGTCTCATGTAGCTGTAAATTGATCAACTCTTCTACCTTCCTAACTAAAATACAGCAACATTGCTTCATCACAGAACTAGTTCTCATATTGACTAGGACACAAAAACAAGAGAAAATCAACGAAGTTTTGTGTGTAGAAATGCCCTCTCGATATTCGCCTCAAAATTGGTATCCATTTTCCAAACGCACCTACAAAAAGCCACAAGGAAATGTCCGCCCGGCCACTGACTTAACAAAATCCTAATACCTCATAATCTCGTGAAATCTAGTGGATTGAAGATAAATAGCGAAAGCGGGGTAGACAGAGCTAACGATGACAGTGTGGCCGAGACGATTGGCTATCCATCACATACACACCCACTGCATGAGCGTACACACTATGGATGAAATGAGAGGAGGAATATTTTCGAAAATTAACTTTTTTGATTGCAGTAAAAGCTAAGTACTTCAAACTCAAACTCATAACATAACATCAAGCCTGTTATCCCGGAAGGGTTAGGCAAACCCAATAACACTTTGCCTGACCTGGGAATCGAACCCAGGACCTCATGTTCAGCAGTAGCTCTTGCGACCACTAGACCACCGAGGCAGTCGAACTCAAACTCAATGCATTTATTTTAATTAAACCATTCACAGACACTTTTGATTTGCCAAGGAGTCGATCAGTCAGGAATATGAAGCTATTTGTCCATTCCAAAGCGTAGTAGGTACCTTTGAGAAGGTCGGACAAGAAACTCCATGGGCGCTCTTTTAAATAATATTGTTACAAAAATATTGGTTACATAATTAATGTTGACCTTAAAACTATTTGGGAGAACGATGTAAAATAGTAGTCCAGAGTACAGCACTATTTTGTAACCCTTATTTGATTTAAAAGAGTGTCCGTGGAGTTTCTTGTCCGTGCTTCTTCATAGGAACCTACTTATGGGTGCTTTGGAATGGGCAACTAGCTTCATCTTTCTGACCGACCGACCTTGACCATTCAAAAGTGCCTGTAATTAGTTTATTTGAAATAAATGCTTTGAGATTGAGCAAAAATTAAATTAATTAATTAATAAAATAAGCCGTGGCAGCTAAGAGATGACCAGTCCCAACTGACGGCGCCCGTTTACGAACATAACGCAAGGATCAACACCATTTAGACCAACCATTAGAAGGGACCTAAATGATACAACACACACGCACTAAATCCAATAAAAATAACAGGGGCTGGTTGCTAAATAATAACAGCCACGCGGGTTGATCGAAGGTTAAGGGTCCATGGATGGGTGACCATCTTTACATACCAAGAACCCTCCGTGCCTCGGAAAGCACGTTAAACCGTTCCTCCCGGCTGTCATTCGTGGAACATTGGTCATCTGAAGCCCAGTCTTAGCAAGGGGTATCGTATTACCTGGTAACTGGGTGTTGGAGGTCAGGTAGGCAAGCGCTTCATGTACAATACTGTTCAGCTGAATCCAGGTAGACTGAGACTTCTAAAGGAGTAGAAGACAACGTAACTTAAGCCTGTAGGGCTGAAGTCCCCGAACAGTAGTGCAATTCTGTAACCACCTTGGAATCTTAGGTGATGTGAGCGTGGAGTGAGCTGTCAGTGCCACTGATGCTAGGGATTATCCAAGACGGGATGACACTGACAGCTCACTCCACGCAAGTCTTCACGGTTCACGGTGAGATTTTTACAGAATCGACATGCTGTATAGGCAGAAGTGGGCACATATCCTCAGTTATGTTAAAAATATATAAATAAGTGTGAGAAATTATAGTTAGTTAGTTGCGTTCATTGCGGAGCATGTGTGGCACGATGTAATAAAGCAACGGTGCGGTTTATAAGAAGAAGTAGTGACAACAATTGAAAAGAGTATGCTTAGATGGGTTGTTCATGTTGAGAGGATGAACGAAAGGAGACTAACAAAAGGTACTAACACAAGGCAGATGTGAGTGGAAACGAAGGGAGGGGACGCCCTAGGAGGACATATAGTGACCTTATTGGTCACGATATGTACTTCAGAAAGGTCAGGTGCGTAGCACTCGCAACTGGCGCGCGTGTATGACCGTGAAAGAGGCAAAAGGAGTATGGCAAAACGAGTAAGGATCGTAGCAGGTGGTGTTCTGTGGTTTTGGTCTACCCCCATGGACGTGAGCTTATATAAGTGTAGAAATTATAGAAGAATATATCGTTATTGGGAATAAAATACTTTTTTGTTAATGAATAAAGTTTTTTGTAAACAAAAGAAAATTTAAATATGCGTCATGTATGTAAATGAGTCTGTCATTACGGTCAATGCGAAAATTAATATTGAAATGTAAATTAAAGGCGATCGTAAAAATATGTAGCTTATAACTTGTGACAGTCTTAGTTCTTGACAACAAGAAGATAACGGTGTCTTTAGTCTTAACGAAAAGCATGTTTATGAGTTAATCTGAATCATGGTTCTCAATGTCGAAAGAAAGGTGCATGCTAATATGTAAATAAAAAGTTTGCTAAAGGATTTCTATTTTATCAGTTCAGAGTCAAATAAATAAAATCGGGTTAAAGATAAAGTTGTTTTCACACGTTCAAATGACCACCTCATCTGATTCTACCGCAATGCAGAAGAATCAAGAAAGTAAAATAGATCGAAATTCTATTGTGCCACCAACCCATTACTGCTGGGAAAAGCCTCTCAAAATTTATAGGCAGTTTTACTTCCTACATTCTAACATTTTTCTAGCTAAAGTTAAAACGGTTTTAGCTTTCTTTCTAGCGTATATCCTGGTCTTTTCGTCCTTATTTGACCAGATTTGGAGATATGCCTTTTCTCCTTTGACCGCTTTGTTCGCGAACTATTCTTTTCTATTTTTTATAATTAATAATTGTTTTTTTTTTATAATATGAATTCTTGATCTTGGTTGCGTTGGGTGGAAATCGATGCATATTTTTTTTCTTAGTTTTGATATAACTGTTGGGTTTTATTATAACCTTGGAATCCGAGAACTGCTACGTTTTGCTTCTTTTATAGTGAGCTAGTTCTCAAATCTTAGTCCTTTAAGACGAGAAAGAGCTGACTGATGTTTGGTAAAAGTAACAAATAGTCACACTCCAATGGTGCACTATATGGGAAATGTGGTTACCTCTGCATTCTTTAGGCGAAATCAAAGGGTGTAATGGCGTTGTCAATCTTGGGAAGAATAAAATCTCCTTCTCCTATAATTTCACCGACATTTAGAGAGTTCAAATGAAAGAAGCTCATTCAAAATATCCTCATATAAATATTTCCCATACACCACCTAAAACATTTCTTCAAATCTCAAGGTATCCAATAACGTACACACATACAGATAATCAGCTACTTCCTGCACAGAGCGCGGTTCCCGAGACGCGCGGTGACAAATGGACGAACACCGCAAATTGAGTTTAGATGCCCGCAGACGTTTAAACGTTTAATCATTCCACAATTCAGACGTTTTCTTTATTTTCTACGGAGGGTATTTGTGATTTTTCTAGCTGTTTTTTTATACGTACAAACTAGATTGACAGAAAAATCTTTTGCATAGTGTTTTTTTTGTTTGTTTTTTAATGTTTGGCACAGTTTGGCAGCTCACTTCGGCCACTCTCACATTTGTAAAAAAAACTGCGGAAAAAGAGAATCGTCCTATAAAAAATTTGTTAAATTCACTTCGGTATGTACATACATAAACTCATACTTTCATCCTATGGGGATAGGCAGAAACTACAGAACGCCACCTGATCTACGATCCTTACAAAATTTAAAATTTTAATTCAATTGTAGGTATTCAATACGATTATTACTTAACTACTAAATTTTATTTCCTTCACCCTTGTACACAATTAGCATTATGCTAAACATTCTTTGCTTGGTTCTTAATTTATCGAAAACTGTTTTCCGAGCGACACAAAAGAATCGGTTATAAATTCGAAACCCAAACTCCCAACAAGAATCACGAATGGAAATTGAACTTTTAGATACCATACTTAATATTTATTTATTTAACCATTTATGCACACACATATAAAAAGACAAGAAAAATAAAGATAACAGAAAAGTATGTACTTACGTACTTTGTATAAATTATTTTATCACCACTGCTCTCAAAACAGTGAAGGAAAACTGGGATGTCCTAGAACCAAAGATTCGACAACATGTGATAATGTGACGTCTAGCAACCCGCACTGAGCCCTCTCCCTCTCACCGAAAGGAGGACTGTGTCCCAGCAGTGGGAGCATTAAGTGGATACATATATTTTAGCTGCATATTAGGTAGTTAATGTTAGATTCATTACACAGTAAACACAAAGCAGACGAAAATACATTGCAACGTAACCTTTGTATGATAAAATCCCTTGACCATCTTTTAAAACACCCACATCTATCGTTCGTTCTATTTTTAATTGAAAACGCTTGAGATATACTACATTTATCAATTCATATCTTCATCTTTTTCTTAATTAAAGTCAATTGCTATTGGTTAGTCTTGCTAAAAATTAAAAATATTTAACCGATTTGAGTTTTTTTTGTTGTTGTTTTGTTCGCTCTTTTATAGGAGTGTCATATTTTGCGATGCTTATGATGATATTTTGTTCAACTATACACTGACCTGCAAATTGCAAAAACGAAAAAAAAAATGCACACTAAAAAAAAAGACTTTTGCGGATTGACACACCACGTCCATTTTCTGTTGACATATACATAGAAATATAACGGCTGTCAAATAAATTAAGTCAGTAGTCAACTAATTTGCTAAGTAATATTTTTCCTTGACTTTAGATTGTATTACAACTATCACTTATTCCTAACTTACCTAATCCTACCATTTCTTTCAAAAATATTGTTATCCAAACAAGAGCCTTTTAAATAGTCTCACTATCCCCCAAAAGAAAGGGTGTAATGAGGGGAGTAGGTTACCACGGCGCCCTTAAGTGAAGGGTTACTTAACTCAACTTAGCTGTCACTGAGACAAGTCTGCGAAACTTTTTTGCCGTTTGTCCTAAGTGAAGGTAGCATTGCCGAAGAAAGGAGGCATCATTCAGCTGTGGAACTACAAAAAATGCTAGCACAAAATAATAGTCATGGTTCTATTTTCCGGATTTATGAGTAGCGGTGAAAAGTTGGACAGTTCAACTACATTCATTGCGTTATGTACGTTGTTAGATTTTACAAACATTATGAATCAATGGATTAGGAATTTCCTTCAAATCTTCCGAATCGTAAAAATAAATGTGTGTTAAGCAATTATTGGAGTGCTGATGTCAAACTGTTTAACACGATAAGCACTTCTTTGAAACCGTTCGAAATTTAACGCATTCATTTGTTTTTTGGCTTATATTTGAAACCTCAGACCCTTGCTTGAGGTAGGTTATGTTTTTTACTCATAACTGTGACTGGTTAAGAATTGAAGCCACGTATTTTAGTGTGACAGGAGACTTTAAGTTATTAATATCCTGAATATCAAATCGCATTGGTATTATATTGTAAAACCTAGCCTTACACTAAACCTAAGGTTGGCACCGTAAAACGCCCTGAAATTCAGGATCTAACATAAAATTCCCCTGTTATTGATTATCTATACAATGTTATTTCTCCCGACAGCATAATATTTTACTACCCAAGACGGCACACTTACATACGCCGACGTACGTTCACGTATTCACACGCACACATACGTCGTGAGTGTGTGAACTTATTCATGTGTGGGTTAAGAAAAATACTCGTGTCGCGGGCTTTTCTCGGGAACAGGAGTGGTGAGGAGTGGATCTTGGTTGTAATTTTTTTAAGTATGTTTTCATTGTGTTTTTTGCTGGTAATTTTTGTTCTGATTGTATTTTTTTATGAGGTTTGTTAATTATGATAACAAAAGAAAACGCCATAAGCAGTAGAATAAGTACTTAATACAGTTTCATTGATGTGAATAGTATGAGCAAGTAAAAAATATATTTATTTCCTATCTATCTTAACTTTATCCATACACTATTAAGAGTTCTATTGACACCATAATTATTTCTACAGTGCCATTGCACAGAAATTTATCGAAAATTCTTTATATTTTGAATCAAAGCTACCAAAAATAATTCCTCATTGTCATTATAAGAAAAACTGTTTAATCAGCTTTTTACAATAATACATCTTACTATTATAAGTTACAGTTTAAACTTTTTTCACATGCACGAAAATATTCCAACACAATTCCTCTCCATGCCTTTATCCATTTCCCTCGACGTACATACATATAAGTCTTCTCCGACGTCACACGTGCATATCACCTTCTCTCTCCCTTCCACAGCCTTAGAAAGAGACGAAACATCAGTTTAGGACTAACATTTTATATGTTGGCTGGGTCATGGATATAAAAATCGTTTTCTCGACATGTATATAGCTAGACGTATATATGTTCGTAAGTGCGTCGGTAAAGGCATTAGGTATCCACTATAATGTGGAAATATGGCCATTGTACGGCTATTTTGAAGATTATTGTCTTTTATTATGTTGTTAGAATGTTGTTTTTAAAGTTTCTTGGAAGAATAGTCTAGGATAGTTATAGCATTAAGGCTTACAGTGTAAGATTTCAGCAAAGAGAAAGCCACTACCTTTCTCAACACGGAAGTCGCAAAAGATAAATCATAACTGTATTTCATGATACATACTAACACCAAGCGAAAGAATTATAAGTCAAACCTGCATTTGATGAATCAAGAAACGATGCAATAACTTTAATCCAATATTTTAAGAAAACTTCACAAGTGTTTAAGTACTTAACAATTGGCAGCGATTTGCTCATATGCTATACACAATATCGAGACCATTGCAAGTACATAAATAGATGATATTCTACAAACACCTATTTTCTTTGAGCTTAAATTGATGCTCAAATCTTAAACCAATAACTGTTAATCTAGTCTGTTGTGTGCCAAAATTCATTAAAATCCATTTCGCTGTTTTAGCGTGAAACCATTACAAACAAACTTACTATCGCATTTGTAATATTAGCTAAGATAAAACTGAATAGTGATCTCAGACTATTGATATTAGCCATTTATACAATCAGAGAAATTACATATTCACACTGTCAAAGAATGACAGTTTGTTGTGATTTGAATAAACGGACAATATATTATTATATGTAGTAAATTCGGTAGATACATCTAGTTACCTCTAAAAGGCAAGTGTTGATTGACTTAGCTAACAGACTTTCTTTCACTTTAAAAATCTATATAAATTAAAAATGATATTATTTCTGTAAGTTGGTTTTGTACAAAAACTTTTACACGTCAATCATATTTTTTAAACTAGATGAGGTCGGCGTTTCCTATCTGACTACTCTGAAAAGGAACGCGAAAGAAACTCAGAGGTCACAGCCTCTTTTAAAGTCCAGACATAATCTTGGTGAGATCAGATCGCTGTCTGAAATGGTCTTTTGAGGAAAGAAGCACAAAGATTTAGTGGATCTGTCCAGTAAGTGCACGCATTTGTCAGGAATCGTCCAGTTTTGTCCCGAACTTGACCCGTACATGTCCACTAAAAGGTTCAAGTAGACGGAGAGTATTCGTAGTTATACATCATGTCGCAAAACCCTTAGGATAGGTCAGGTATACAAGGGTTTTCCTATCTTTAACAATGTCTAAATATTATGCTTCACATACGTTAAATATACCTAACAATGCTTTTTTTATAATTGGAATAGAATAGACGTTTATTCTCTCATAGTATACAGCTATTAGTAATACATACACAAAACTATCGGGGGAGCAGTGGTGAAGAAATAATGAAAAATTCGTGAGGAAACCAGTAGGTCCTAGAACCGAAAAATACGAAGACATTTGACATCCCGCGCCCCGTGGCCCGCGTGGTGGATTACGGCCCACTCCCTCTCACCGAGAGGAGGCCTGTGTCCCAGTAGTGGGAACGTTATGGGCTGATTATACATTTAACTGAAGCAAATGGTTCAAGCGTCAGCATCATGCTTAGGCCTGAAGAGGGTTGCTAAGCTCTAGTTTTCCGCTTAAACCCTTGACTTGTGTTTACAATCATATTTACAATCATGGGTTAAAAGTTTTATTATTGTTAAGTTATTATTATAGCCAGAAAGTGTAACAACCAGTCTTACCAATGGGTTATAGTGTTACCCAGGTAAACTGGAAGCTGACTCCAAAGTTTTTGGGGAAAAGCTAGGTAGATGATTATGGGTTAATAATATTACCTATGATCATAACATTGACTATGATCATAATACTACCAATGATCATAATATTACCTATGATCATAATACTACCAATGATCATAATATTACCTATGATCATAATATTGACTATGATCATAATATTACCTACGATCATAATATTTGAATTTGAAAAATATAATTTTAATTAGTGAAGTGAACACGATTGGTGATTTTATTTATCAATAGCAAATGAACTTTACCTCGAGTGGTCGTCGTATCACCAGAGTGTAGTCTTCATAGCTTATCCAACTAAACGGCATCCTTAAAAATGAAGTAAGCATTATTTATTTATTGCAAGATGTTATGTTATGACTTTCTGACACTTAAGGGCACACTCGTAGCTTAAGGGGACTACAAAACCGGTAACTAAAATCAAGTTTTATTTTTGCCTAAAAGTATATGATTGAAAAATAATATATTATTTTATTAAATAATAATAAATATATTTATTTTAACGATTAAAAACCATACTGATATACAAACAATAATTCCGATTTTTGTCAGATTATTCTACAAGCAACATATAACGTAATGAAGTTTTTTTTTTTGGTCCAGTCAATAGATTTTTTGTAAATAAATAATTGCTTCATTTTTTGCAATAAGTTAGTATGAAATGAATACCAACGACTACATGACCGCGTTCCTCTTAAGGGTACTACAGGACCTAAACGTTTTATAATGCCTAAAAGTGTATGATCCACTGCAATAAACAAAATCAGAAAATATGTGAAATTCTTCAGGATATTATGCTAGTTAAATAGTGTGTTGAAAACATAATACAACTAATTTGATACGGTAGAAAAAAATTACGAAGATACCTCTACCTTTTTTTTTTACTATTGAAAACCATATACATGATTTTTTTGTGGATTATTCTACAAGCAAGATATTAACGCAACGGTGTTTTTTTTTTGTAATTAGTAAATTACTTCATTGTTTTGCAATATATTACCAGTGTTGTGTCATCGCGCTTCTCTTTCTTTTTTATGCAGTCTGACACTGACCGCGTTTAGCTCTTGTTAGCCTCTTAAGGCGAAACTGCTGTGAAATTCAATTCTGTAAATAGATATTTGTAACGGTAACGAATCATATTTTAACCAACATACAACCTGTCACTGCCATGCGCATTAACACGTAATCCTTATTTTCAAGCTAACAGTTAAATTATGATACCGGTTTTAAAAATCTACTTCACGAAACGTTTTCACTAAATAATCCTCCAAATGTTCCTTTAGGAAAGTTTAAATTATAAAGATAAACAATCAAGTGTTGCTAAAACTATGATATTATCTGTTCAACAGCACTGCCAACAGAAAGATGGCTTGGAATACGCCGCGTGGTCGCGACCACGGGGTGCCATGGCCATCAAGCAGGGCTATGAGGTGAGATGTAGTGTGGTCTGGTCGAATGTCTTTTGTTTCGGTAGATACTTAAATGTTTGTATCGTACTTACGGTGGCATCTCCAGGGTAACTTCAAATTTTCTTACGTTTTTTGAATAAACCCAATGAATGGCTTTTTAATAAAATAGTCATTCAAGGGTATATGAACTTACAGGGTTGTATTGATGATGTTAATGATTACAGTTCTGTAAATCCATACTCGATCTAGAATTTTTTTTTGTTCGACATACAACCTGACATTGAACACAGCAAACGCAAAAATCGTAAGAATATTTTTATTTCGAGTGCTACTTAAGACGGTTCCCCCTTAACTGTTCTTTTAGTTTTTTTTGTTTTTGTCAGTGTTTTTAGATAGTTTGGTTCTTTATTAACTACGACAAAATAAAAATAGATATTTGTAGTCAGTAGCTGTTGTTATATAGAAAAGTTTCAGAGAATAGTTAACGAGCTACAAACTACACAGGATTATTAAACATGTAATAAATGGAAATCATTGCACCTTATTCCCAGTAGTGTAGTTCCCACCACAAAAATAATGTCACTGTATTGTCATGTCATCACTAAAGCCAGTAGTAAATAAATTGATGTGGTCAACATGGAATGTTTTTAAGCTTTGCTTATAGTTACATTTAATCTTTTAGTTCGTAGAATGATTATGTACTCCACGTTTATGACTTTATAACTTTTAATTGCACAGTATTAGTTAATTTACTGCTTGATACGAAACACCTGAGTTAATTACAATGTAATTTGGTTCAACTTTATGATTCTAGTTTAACAGCTATTAAATAAGTTATAATCCTTGTAACCTGTTATATGTATTATGGTCATATTAAGTTAGTAATTGTTCTGTGAAAAAATGCTGTTTTTTCAGTTTAAAGTTGGGTATGATTTCATGTGTATGTAGTAGTGACTGAAAAAAGTACGTTTTTCAGTAAATGTCTAAGGTCTGGTTTATGTTTTGTCTTCATTAACAGTTGCCTAAACTGAACTATAGATTAAGTAGTTAGTTTGGGATAGGTTTTATCTTGGCCAGAGGCTAAGCATTGCCATGTCATAACGTGGTAGTGCTGCCAGTCTCTTGGGTACCTACATTACCAGTCGACAGCGATACGGATTAATTTTGCGACGCCATAGTTTAGTTTGTCAACAGTTTTAGTCAAGTTAGGTTATTATATTTTAATAGTTTGTTAGTTAATTTGGTGTATTATTGTGTTGATTCGACACTTCGCCTGCGAATACAACCGAGTGGATTTCGAAAAAAAAAAGTTGCCTATGTTCATCAGACATAATTTCGCCTTCTAATGGTAAAACAATTTTTCAAATCGGTCCAGTTGTTTCGGAGCCTATTCAATACAAACGAACAATCAAATCTTTCCTCTTCATAATATTAGTGTTGATAATAAAAATAACAGAATTTAAATATTAATTAGAACAACGTAGTTAGCTGCAAGTTAAGAGTTGCTGCATTTTGTTATCAATCAATCTGCAATTTGCCCAGACATTTCCCAAGTTTGTTGGGGCTTTTAGTCTTACCGTAATCTAAGCTGAATACCAGTACTTTGCATGAAGCGACAGCTTATCTGACCACCACAACCCAGTCACTAGGTAACACGAAACCCCTTGGTAAGACTGGCACTGTCAAAGCTCTACGAATGACAGAACAGGAACATCGCATTAACGTACTTTGCGAGGCACGTATGGGTCTCGTATTGTAATGGATGGTCACCCATCCACGATCCAACCGCGGTAAGATTAGCTTAACCTTCTTTCGCCCGTGTGGCTGTTAATATTTAGCCAAAAATCCCTCTTATTTTTATTATATTAAAGTGTTCTTTTCCACGTTTTGCGAAGTTTGAACATGACGGCTTCCACGCCGTCATTCGCAAGAAAACCGCGTCGCTGTTGTCAAGGTTGCGGGCGAGTGGCAACAGCATTCTAAAGACTATGGCGCATAATATCGACTCTCCGATTAGTAAAAGTTTTGTGAGAAGGACAATCACTAAACTGTAATGTGGGGATGTCCTTTTAACAATACTAGTTTTTCTGTCTTCTTCTCTGTTGTAATGTAACTACTAACACATTAAGTAATAGTATTGTTTACTAACACGCTCGATCGAATGTTGTCCATAACATAAAGAATATACTAATAATAATGAACATACTCCAAAGTATCAAGCTATCATTTATACTTTGGTACTTACAAACAAACAATGGCAGTCACAAAAAATCCATGTGTGGTCAAACCAACCTCCCAACTGCCGCGACCTAACAGCACAGATTTGCGAATCAACATAAGTATTCCTTAGGGTGCCCCACACTTGTGAATTCGGGTCCTATGACAAAAGACGCTCATTTGCAACTGTCCTGTGCAGGAACACGCCTATATTGCGTTTATTTTGATCTGCGTGTGTCTGCGGTGGTATTCTTGATTGCGTTGCTTTTTGAGTGTTAGAATTAATGTTTGTATGATAGTTTCGATGTGTTTTTTTAGGGTTCCGTACCCAAAGGGTGTCAACGGATCACCATTACTAAGACTCCGCTGTCCGTTCGACTGTCTGTCTGTCACCGGGCTGTATATCATGAACCGTAATAAGCAGACACTTGAAAGTTTCAAAGACTGTATTTCTATTATTCCGCTCTAACAACATGTAGTAACATAAAAGAAGTTAAGATTTAAAGTTGGTGTCCATAAAGGCTATTTTTTCGGTGTGTTTAGCCTTGTGGTACGGAACCCTTCGTGTGCGAGTCGTTTTTAACCTGTACCTCACCTAGGTCCTCCCATAATTTTCCATTCATCATTTCGTTACGTTAATATTTAAGTTTTATTCCATTGTGGGTTACTGACCAGTTTATTCCAGCTATATTCTTGCTAGCATAAATTGCTAGCTTTCTAGTATGCTATACAGTGCTCGTTATAAATACAAAGGTGTACGATTGAATAGGAGCAGTGGCGGCCTTGGTTCGAACCCAAGCAGGCGCTTTACTTTATGTAAGTTATTTTAATCACCGCTGCTCTCAAAACGGCGAAGGAAAACATCGTGAGGAAACCGACATGTCCTAGATACGACAAAATTCGAAGACATGTGACGGCCAGAAGGAACGTTGTGGGCTGATTCAATATGATTGAACACCGACCTCTAGGTCACAAATCCGATGCCTCTCGATTATAGCTACGTAAACAAGACTTTATGTTCCATCAATAACTGTATTTTAGCCTGTGTTGTGCTGCGTGGCAAATACCTCCCTTTCTTCTTTCGTTTCTTCTTGGTTTGGGTAAGTGTAGACCAGTCCCGTCCATACTTGTAGAACTCGACCCGCCATCTTCACTTGGGTCTGATTAATTAATAATGATAGTTTAATTAGCAACTAGAAAAAATAATTAAGCAGTATATTTGTACTTAACATTTTATTTATGTTGTGTCCTTACGAATTTTACTGTGTTAACATAAATAATAAAGTAAATAAAGACACGGGAAACGCAACACAAATTTGGACAAAATGCAGAGTTCGGTTTAGGTTTTTTTTGTGGTTATTTGAATGAGGGTTTCAAGTGAACTTCACAGAAGACGAATTGATGAATAACTACAAAAGAAAAGTTTGAAAACTGTTTTCTTTTAGTAATTGCGATTCACACTTACAATGTCAATTTTGACAGTTCGATAACATGTGTTGCGTTATTTAAGTTATATAGCAGGCGAATCTTTCAAACATATTATTGTACTTCAAAATCTTGAAACCTCTTACGACGAGAACTTGATTCTTCCTGCATAAGCAAGAATCGATGTAATATCGTGTCTATCACAAACTGTCTGCTGAAACAGTGTACTTCAGTTTGGTCTGCAATTCTCTGAAGTAAAATAATACATATTCAATGTCTTTGATCGATTTGCGACTGAACACACAGACTACGTTGGAAAAACCACGGAATAGAAAAAAAACAAGTGGAAGTGCCCGTGCAGCTATAATTTTGTAATAACACTTAATTTTGTATTAAGCTTATTGTTTTTCATAAGCTTATTTGTTTTTCATACAAAATTAAGACTTATTACAAATAATGAAAGTTGTTACTAATTTACATATTTTTCCGAATAATTGTGACACACGCGGGTTAACTAAGGGGCACTTCCACTTGTATTTTCTATTCCGTGGGAATAACGTGGGCTGTTGTTTAATATGATAGATATAGTTGTGGATAATGCGAATATCGCCTATTTTGGTAGTGATTTGGTCATTATAGTACACGTTCATATTAGCTTATATTTTGGGTCATAATAATCAAAGATATTTCTAACAATAATTTATCTAAGTACTTAAGGTTATATCATCCAAAAAATAGCAAAGTGCGTGTCGGACCACGTACAATGAAGGGACTACGGAATAGTTGGGATGAATTAATACCAAGAACAAACTTAACATTGCATTGAAGGTGAAAAAAATGTTCTCCAATGCTCGATGCATTGGAGAACATTTTTTTACGGTCACTTACGTCACGGTCAATTCTCCAACTGTTAATGTTAGTTTGAAATCGCAAAAAAAAGGGGATGAAACTACAAATTAACGATTTTCGGACTTTTTCCTTTCCTCTCTTGCATTTTGCCAAATTTCATCAAATTCTAGGTCTACGGGAAGTACCGTTTTTTTTTCCTTTTGGGGTACGGAACCCTAAAAAAAGAAAGCAATTACTTTGTCAAAGACAACGCAAGATTGAACGATAACATTCTGTTCATACAACGAATTCACCAACTTACACAACTCATAAAACTCACAACCCACCCATTATTTAAATAAAAAAAACATTATTTCCTTCCTTTAACCCTAAAACGGCGAAGTGGGTCGAAAAACACCCGGATAGTTTGTTACACGGCGAGCAGTTTACGTCAAAAGTCACCATTAGCCTTCGATAGATGGCGTTGTACTAAAGAATTTGCTCCAATGATGACTGGAGTGTATTTCGCCAGTTTACGACGCAAACATAAAAGTTTTAGAGAATATTGTGTGACCTATATACTATGTTGCTTTTATGCAACGGTGCAGCTGAGTTATATGATGCTAGTTTTTGTTTGCATAGTTTATGTATCTAGATAGCAATATGCAATATTCTGCGATGCGGAGGACGTAAAAGAAAATAAATCTTGGTTTCTGAAACCGATAGTAGTAGGTGGTAGGTGGTGGTGGTAGGTGATAGTAGGGACCGTATTTATAAAAGAAAAGTATTACAGAAATCTAATTAATACCTGCCAATATTAAACGAAACACGGCTTATTAAACAAATAAATTAATTGATATGTTATATTAATAACCAGCAAGTGGACTATACATTTAAAAAAAAACAAGATGATGTCAGTATTTCCTATTCGACTACCACTGTAAGCAACATGCATGAAAAAGTTTTTTTTCTGTTGGGACACAGGCCTCCATTCAGTGAGCGGGGGTGAGCAGTAATTCATCACGCGAGCCCAGTGCGGGTTGGTAGATATCACATGTCTTCGAATTTTTGGTTCTAAGACATGCCGGTTTCCTCACGATGTTTTCTGAAAACTGTGGTGATAAAATAATCTCCACAAAGTAAAGCATCTGTCTAAGTTCGAACCAACGAACTACAACTCGTAAGTTGGGGCCACTGCTCTTTTCTTTACTTTCGTAAGTACATATACCTGTTTTTTGCAGTAAACCAAAACAAAGTGGTTCAAACCCAGGCAGGCGTGCTCTTCCCTTTGTGTCATCACCATTGCTCTATAAATAGGGTAAATGAAAACATCGTGAAAATTGGCACGTTCTAAGCCGAACATATACGAAAACCACACCAGGCACGCGTGGTGGATTACGGCCCACTCCATCTCACAGAGAGCAGGCCTGACTTTTTGCAGCGGGAAAATTAAAGGCTGATTATGTCATACGTTTCACCTCCTGTCTCAATGCTTTTGAGGCCACAAGTGCTGCTGCTGAGCGCGAGGTCCCGGATTACCAGGTCGGGCAGTGTTGTTCGGTATAAAGACATTTATTTCTCAAATAAAAATATGAAAAAAATATACAATTAAAACTAAGTGCGATTCTCTTTTTTACGTTTACAATAAGAAAATGATAGTTAAAGGTGACAATCGGTATTGTTAGTGTTGTTTTCTAATGTGTTCTTCTAGGGCTTTTTATATGTATATTTGTTGTCATTATTGATTGATTCATCAGGCAGTTCATTATACAGTTTTGCTCTCTCGTACAGTATATTTTTTCTTCCATAGTTAGTTCTGGTTTGTCATAATTCTAGTTTGTGTTTTCCCATCAGGAATTTATCAGTAATACCTTGGAGTCTGAGCAAAATTAACTGTGTGTACTATTGGTACCCCTCTGCCTACCCTTCGAGAAAAGCAGGCGAGCTGATACATTATGCTTATACATATTCTCAAACAAAAGCCAAAATGAAATCTATCGGGCACAAATATCAATTCCAGCCCTCACATAGTTATAGTTTGTACCCACAACTTAACCCTTAACTGCGGGTGCGATTAATACTAAAATTAAATTTCACATCTCACGTCCAGGGGGCGTTTTCTGTACTAAATTAATTCGCAACGAATACCGTCCTGTGGTCCTGCCGACCCGGGAATAGTTAATGATTTATTAATGTTACAGTTTCGGGTTTAGTTTTGAGTTAGAAACACGTAACGTGTGATTTAAAATTTGGGATGGTAACAACGGGATGTAAGGAATATGATTGGAATTATGATTCAGCTTTCGGGTTATACCGACTTGTGCTCAAAATCAAAAGTCATTTATTTAAATTATGGTGAGAATGTCCTTATTCGAACGTCAATTCACCACTTCCTAGTGCTTTTGCGCGGAAGAAGAAGTGACGCAACAAACTCCAGCAGCACAGCTGTCTAAGTATAATAATATTCATTGTTTTTGTAAATGTAATAAAATGACTGGACTTGGTATTTCTTCGCTACCTTTAGCTTTTCACCAAAATAGCTGGTCTAATCTTACTCTTTGACAACACATAGCAGTAACAAAAGTAGGTACTTATAAAACGTTTTACCTAATGATGATGATTATGATGATGATGATATATTTATTCGCGTAAAACATGGTATAAAAAGGTCTTACAGTACAAAAGTGGAGCAATGGATGGTGGTGTTAACTGATAAAAGTTGACGAAAATGCTGTTCTCTGTCAAAATACTGGTCATAAGTTCGGCACGTTGATAGGCTATGACCTGAGTAAGGACATTTGGCTACTTTTCACTCTGGATCGCAGACGAATTCGCAGGGAACAGCTAGTTAATTAATAAAATAATAATAAATCATCAAATTTTACCCTATTAATTAATTGACTAAGAGTTGACATGCTCTTATCACACTCCCTTTGTACTCAAACAAACTATAAAGACCTTCATTTCCCGCACAAAGCCAGAAGCATCTTAACAAATCTAATGTCAAACATTAAATCTTAACCCAAAACACTAAAGGGTGCATTTAAACAAATGACGTTTAGCCATTCCTGGTCAACACGGGGCGGCTTCATTAGTTACGGTCGATTTGTCCCACGGTCGCTGGTCGCACTAAATTATGACCGGTTCGACCTCTTAGTTAGTTAAAATATTAGTTTTAGTATGACCGGCGACGTTGGAAGGGTTAATTTTGTTAGGTTGGTAAGATAGTAATGAAAAGTGCTTTTCGTGTGTGGAAAATATTTATAAAGCT
Source organism: Dasypolia templi (assembly GCA_963555695.1). NCBI lineage: Eukaryota > Metazoa > Arthropoda > Insecta > Lepidoptera > Noctuidae > Dasypolia > Dasypolia templi. The sequence goes on along the minus strand of OY743162.1, from coordinate 5,650,386 downwards.
TTAAACTCAAGCTCAATTCAAAACATTTATTTGAAACTAGCTGCTCTCCGCTGTTTCACCCGCATAAACTATTTATGTGCCAAATTTCATCCAAATCCGTTCAGTAGTTTATGCGTGAAAGAGTAACTGACATATTATAAACTCGAAAGTGTGTGAGTATGGATATACTCACAAACTTTCGCGTTTATAATATTAGTAGGATGAACCAATTACAGGCAAATTTGAATAGTCGGAGTCGGTCAGTCAGAAAGATGAAGCTAGTTGCCGATTCCAAAGCGTAGTAGGTACCTATGGAGAAGAACGGGCAAGAAACTCCACGGACACTCTTTTTCTCTTTTTCGCACTCACATTAAAAAAATATAAGATAAATGTTTATCTGATAACAAGAGAAAAATAGAAGGAGGGAAATAGACGTTCGGATTGTCAATTCCAACTTCTATTCTTAGTTACATGGTAATAAAAATCGATTCTTTATACTGTTATCACTTCTCTATTGTACTTTCCTTCTATACATATTAAAGTTCTTTGTTTAATATTGTAACTACTAACACCACTTAAACTTACTTTCAGTACTTTTCAAACCCGATTAAACCAACTATATATCTATCTTTGCCTACTTAAATATCTTAAGAATGTGGGAGGTAAATTACTATGTAGTAATCCTTATTTCTTTGAACTGCTCTTACTATAAGTAAATATACTTATGCTAAGAGTGGATTCACGTCAAACGTACAAAGGCAACCTAATTCCGATCATCTAAACGTCACATTGGCTGAATGCGCAAACCGTGCAAAGCCAAGAGAAAAAAAAACCGAACACATTCGGAGTAACAATCAAGAATGACATTCTCTTTTTTTGACGCGACAACAAAATGTAATAGCTCGGTGTCACAAAAATAATGGAAAAAAAATTCTGTTGAATTTTCAAAATTGAAGTCATTTTCATTCAGAGGGTTCAAAGTCACGTCCTCTCTCGATTGTCAGCCGCCATAAGCCCACGTTCGCACGGACGTCAAAATAACGCGGCGTGATTTTATCGTACACTGAATTTACAACTCTCTGCTTAGCGGCGACAGTTGAAGATCCAACAATGTGTTTTTTCGACGCGCTGGGATGCACTCTGTTAGATTTTCAACGCTCGGCTCAACACTGAGAGTACAAAATCCAGTGCGATATTTTTACGTCCTTGTGAACGTTGGCTTACTGTTAGGCTACTATCGCTTTTTCTTGTCACAACCTTGCCAAACTGCCTACCCGTGTGTCACCCTTCCAAATGATTTATCAGACCACACTTCTGTGACTCACAGCGTCTAGGACTGACCACCGTCCCTCCGTCTAATGTTATTTATTAAACTTTAACTTGTACTTGATTTGTTAGCAGCTCTGTGGGTAGTCGTAAATTATCTATTAACAGATTGCATTTGTTAATTTATTACATTTTAGATTGTTAGGTTAAGAAATTGTGTTTTGTTGGTAGGTATTGAGTTTGTGTGTTGTCTATGGCTTTAATAAATTGTATTTCCATATTCGGTAGATATAACCGCTCACTTGCATAGGATGCATAAACATTGCTTCTTTATTCAAGTTATGATACAGCTAGGAAATGTTTATAGGTTGGGATCGTCCTTAGTGTCATTGCATCATTCAAAAGATCAAACACGTCGAAGTTATCCCTGCTCCAGAATTTGTAGTGCCGCTTCTTCTTCATCGGCCCTTTGTACACGGCGCGGTTTCTTTATGGAACGGCGTATATTTAGGCGAACACTGACGAACAGTGCCCCCACGGCGAATTAAAAAAAACGTGTGCGTACAAAGGGCCTTACAGTAAAAACGGGGTCAGTTAGACTTTTTAGGAGCTGCTTATTGTATTACTAGCCGTTGCCCGCGATTTCGTCTGCGATATGGGATGAAAAGTACCATATGTCCTTACTTAGGTCATGGTCTATCTGTGTGCCAAATTTTATCCAAATCCGTTCATGTAGCATTGGGCAGTCCACTTTCTACTTGCTTGTCAGTGTCACAGCGGTGCCATAAAGTTTACAAAACAGTCAGAACACTGACTGACATAGAGTGCCACAGACACTAAAGGCACAGACAAGAATGTTACGTCAGGTTCTGACACGCGATTTGCGTTGGAGCTTACAATTTTCTATTAATTTACTGTACATTTTATTTTTATTTATTTTATTTTAATCTTTTTCTGTAACTGTCCGTGACTTCACAGCGGGCCCTATCAGAATAACAGCGCTGTGACACTTATTTTTAAGTGTTGCAGCATTATAAATTGCAATTATATATTGAAGGGCAAAAATAAGTCTGGCCAGGCTTATGACCAAATGCGAAGCTCACGAAGTCTGTTCAAACATCAGCTCAAGTGGTGTAGGGACAATAAAAACCAGATAAAGATGGACATTCTTGCATCACAACATGCAACAAAGAACTTTTCAAAGTTTTGGAAGGAGACTAACAAATTGAATCCGAGGCCGAGTGTTCCAGTTAGTGTAGAGGGGGTTAGTGATGTCGACCAAATTGCTAACTTATTCAGGGAGCATTTTAGGGTACTTTCTCCACTGGAACCCACGACGGCCACTACACAAGTGGAACGTAATAGCCTGGAGAATCCGCTTGTTCGGATCACTGCGAAACAAGTTGCTAAGGTGATTACAGGCATGAAGCGAGGAAAGTCCCCGGGCCATGACTCGCTCAGTATAGAACATTTGCAGAATGCGGGTATTCATCTGCCGAGGGTGCTCGCTATGCTGTTTACATTCTGCATAAGGCATTCATACATTCCTGAGGCAATGATGAGAACTTTAGTTGTCCCCATAATAAAGAGTAAGACAGGAGACGCTTCTAAATTAAGTAGCTACAGGCCTATATCACTCGCGAAAGTCATTGCTAAGGTGTTGGACGGTGTTATTGATATTCAGTTAAGACAACACCTACAGCTTCATGATGCACAGTTTGGCTTTCGCCCTGGTTTGTCAACAGAAATGGCTATACTGAATCTCAAGCATACCGTCCGTTACTACACTGACAGAAGCACACCTGTCTATGCCTGCTTCTTAGATTTATCTAGAGCTTTTGATCTTGTTGCTTACGACACGTTGTGGCAAAAGTTGTCGGATGATACGGATCTACCTACTGAGTACATAAGTCTCCTGAAGTATTGGTATGGCAACCAGAGCAATTTTGTGCGGTGGTCGGGGTCACTTTCGGTTGAGTATGGGTTGGAATGTGGTGTAAGGCAAGGCGGGCTAACGTCGCCGACCCTCTTCAACTTGTACATTGACCGTCTGATCCGTGAACTCAGTAGCGCCGGTGTGGGCTGTTCGATTGATGGTGTTCTTGTCAACAACATCAGTTACGCGGACGACATGGTGCTGCTGAGTCCATCGATCAGTGCCCTTCGAAAACTGATTGTGATCTGCGAGCGGTATGTGGGGGCCCACGGGCTTAGATATAACGTCATCAAAAGCGAGCTCATGGTGTTTAAAGCGGGTTCTAAAACTTATGACACTGTCCCGCAGGTGATGCTGAATGGCAGTGTCCTTAAAAGAGTCTCGCAGTTCAAGTATCTGGGCCACTGGGTTACCGAGACGCTTGTAGATGATATAGATATAGATAGGGAGCGCAGGGCTCTGTCTGTTAGAGCTAATATGCTGGCTCGTAGGTTCGCGCGCTGTACTACGGAAGTAAAAGCTACGTTGTTTAGAGCATTTTGTCAATCGTTTTACACGTGCAGCTTATGGGTCAAGCATACAAAAAAATCGTACGACACTCTGCGTGTTCTCTACAACAATGCTTTCAGGGCGCTGATGAAGCTGCCCCGCTACTGTAGTGCGTCAGGTATGTTTGCGGGCGCAAATATTGATGGGTTTGGTGCGATTATTCGTAAAAGAGTTGTGTCTCTGATGCGCCGCATACGGGGCAGTTCCAACAGATACCTTCAGCTGTTCGCATGGAGGATGGATTTGGATCTGGATTGCCCAATAATGCGGTACTGGACTAGGCTGCATGTTGAGCACTCCGGATTCAAATCTAAATTTAGGCTAAGATGACACGTAAAAGTCTATTTGTTTAGTGTCAAGTTGTAATTTATAAGGTTTGTACTGTTAATTTTTTGATTGATATGATGATTTTCCTAATTGTAATCTTTTAATTAATTCTTAATGTGTGTATTTAATATTTTTAATTTTCATATGTACTCTTATTTATGGACTGGTTCTGAAATAAATGAAATTTAATTTAATTATGCTGAGATGAGGGCCTTTTGGCCTCGTACATGACTTTGTTTATTTTTATTTTTATTTGTTTGTTATTATTAGGTTAAATTAATTTTAAAAGAGCGTCTATTATTAAGTTTTTACTATGTACTGTGCGAGTCCCAATAAATGCTTTTTCTTTTTTTTCTTTCTTTCATCGGGTTGGCGTGAAAGCGTAACAAACCAACAAACATAATTTCGGTCTGGTTCCTACTTGACTGGAATCAGAAACATAGCAATGCTACTTGGTGATACTTAGAAAAGAAGAAGATAACTTTATTTTGCAATACGTTTGCGTTTGCGTTTAATCCCAGCTTTCAACAGGAGCTCAAATGCTACTTACATTTGATATCTTAAGCCATTCATCTGCTAAGAAATACCGCCCCATATTTTCCCAAAATTCCTTCAAAGTCAAAGTCAAAGCATTTATTTCAAATAGGCCCATAAAAAGGCACTTTTGAACGTCAAAATTTACATTAAAAATATAACTGATTCTAGGCGCCACTTCCAAAAAGTAGTTTCGTATGGAAAAGAAGTGGCAAGAAACTCCACAAACCTTTATACTGCAACCCGTTATAATCAATTTCCTCTCATTATCTTCCAGGCGAAGATGAGCACAGTAGACGGAACAGTGGGAGGCCACCAGAAGACTGATGACCGTCTTGGACATCATCAGTCCATGAGTCAGATGCTGTACGGAGCCGGATTGGGGCCCGGACGATCAGGTTGGTATTGTATGTACCTGTATTCTTGAGTGTAGTGTTTGTTAAATATAATTTTATAGATCTTGGTTTGATAAATGTGTTGGCTACCGTGGTAGGTGTAATTATTGACATCAGAAGGAAGCTCTGGTTTCCGTAAATTTGCAAAACCTCTAGTGTTTGTTAGTGGCTTCGAATCCCGGATTATTTATTTATTTAACGATTTATATACACATACATATATATATCGGCCATATCTCACGAAGAACCGACAACCGCTGGGGTAAACGAGTTCTTGAGTGGAGACCGCGACTCGGCAAACGTAGTGTAGGACGCCCTCCGGCCAGGTGGGATGACGATCTGCGAAAGACTGCAGACGGATGCTGGATGCGTCAAGCTGAAGACAGGGCGCTATGGTGCTCATTAGGGGAGGCCTATGTCCAGCAGTGGACTAAAATAGGCTGATGATGATGATGATGATACACATACATAAAATACATGATGCGATATGAGAGTATATAATAGATGTAAACAAAGTGTGTAATAGTAGACGAGAAAACAAATTACATTAAAACAATTCACAAATATTAAAATAAACATACAATGTGAAAATATACTAACATACATACAATGCTTCTAAAATAAATGTCACCAAAACAATCATAAATATAAAATTATAAAAAAATAAGTATTATAATAAGACAATTTAAGGCGTGGTAGGAAGCAAGTTTTTTGGTAATTGACAATAGCGTTTCGCGGCAACAGCGTTCGTGTTAGTTGAATAGAAGGACCAGCAAATTTTCAGTTTTTTTGTTTTTTTTTTAAAGTTGTGGCTCAGTGGAATATTTTTTTGGTATTTCTTGTAGTTGATTAAATTCCCTTTATTCTCATCACATGAAAAATTATGCTTTACGCTCAACATTTTTAAAACTATACGACACAATTAAAATGTTTAGCTCTATTTTTTATCATCCTATTTTATTCAATGAAATATTTTTGGATAAGTCTTTTATTTGAACATTGGAAAAAAAACACTAAATTTTCGTTAAATGTACCAATACAACTAACTGTGCGACAAAAAACAGCATATTATAGTGTCCTACGTTTGGGCAGCGCCTTAAAAAAGAGTATAAGATGTTCAGGTACTGTGGGCAGAACATAATTTGACGGCTTCCTTGTAAGTATACAGGCCGATAAAGCGTACAGCAGATGCTCTATGTGATCTATTAAACAATATTGAAAGAGATAATGATATCATCAGGGTAAAGCAACGTCATTTGTCAGACCAAAATAATTTTACCACGATGTATAAACTTTAAATTAAAAAACACCATCACCCAAACATGAAACACTGATGCAAATTCAGAAGTAACCTTTGGAATTCCTTGTCAAAATGGACGTATAGGGAACACTATTTGAAAGCCACATTAAACAAAAGTATTTATTAGCTTAAACAAAACTTTTGCGCTAGTGCACTTTACACGGATCAATCAGCTAATCGCTAAGAACAGATTTTGCTAAGACTGTTTTTGAGGTTTTTGTTTTTGTGATTATATTTGTTTGATTATTAGTTTATTGATTTATCATTTTATAAAATATGTATAAGGTATCTCGAAATTATTTGTACTTCCCGTTACTACAACATCTGTCTGGCATTAATGCTGAAATGAACCTTGTAGGCACAACCATGAGGCAAATATTGTTGTTACCTAAAACATTGTTTTCACTTTTTTATTTTGTCATTTGCATTTCCCTGTGTCCAAATAAACGTTATTCTTTCATTCTTTTAAAACTGTTTATTAGATTAGCCATTATTTACCTACCAAATACTAATAACGCCACCCCTTTCTTCCAGGCTCATCATCATCATCTCCAGTGGGGGGCACGAACACCGGCTCCGGGCTGCTGGTGGTGCCGCAGCCCCTCGGCAAGGGGCCCACCAAGCTGCAGCCGCTGCACGCACACGCCAGGAAGTACCACTGCAAGATGTGTCCTCAGGTAGGTGGAACGATCTTTTTATATGACAAACGAAGCATAATATACCGATATGATTCGAGTTTAAGTTGAAATTTCATCATCATCATCATCAGCCTACAGTAGTCCACTGCTGGACATAGGCCTTTCCAATTGCACGCCATTTAGCTCGACTCTCAGCAACTCTCATCCAGCTGCTACCAGCCACGCTGTGAAGATCGTCGCTCCACGTAGCCTGAGAACGTCCTACCTTACGTTTGCCGATTCGCGTTCCACTCAAGAACACGTCTACCCCAACGGTAATCGGTTCTACAGCTAATATGGCCGGCACATTGCCACTTCAGCTTGCTTATTCTGTGTGCTATGTCGACAACTTTGGTTCTCTTCCGGATTCTATCCCTCAGAGAGAGACTCCAAGCATAGCACGTTCCATAGCTCGCTGAGCGACCTTGAATTTATGGACCAGCCGTACCGTGAGTGTCCACGTTTCGGCTCCGTAGGTCATTACAGGCAGGACGCACTGATTGAAGACTTAAGTTTTTAGGCTCTGTGGAATACGCGACGAGAAGACTCGACTAAGATTCCCGAATGCTGCCCAGCCCAGCTTAAGTTGAAATTTCATTGCTGGCAAGTTCTACTGAGTTCGTAGCCCCTAAACATGCTTGTATAAGGAACCGGGTTTATAGGATACACCGCTGCAGTTTGATCTTCGGAAAGCATCTGTTTGTGTTGAGGTTTCTTTTCGAGCATGGGTGAGCGAGTTAACTTGGGACTATTTCCCCATGCATAAAAACTTATAAGTACCCATATTCCAAATTGTAACCTCGAATGCTACTCGACTCAGAACTCTGTCCAGGAGACCTCGGCGTGCCTCGGAAGCAAGTCTAATCGGTAATAATAATAGACGTCAGTTTAAGAAAACGTACCTTATATTTGACATTTGGTTCCTCAACTCGAACTTACCTCGACTGAGGAAACTGCTAAAGATGAGGAGTAAAATTGCAAGTTAGAATATCAAACCAGCTAAGTGAGGTTTTGACATAGAATATGGGTAAAAACGTCTCTTAGTTAGCTCACCTATTATAAAAGAATGGACAATAGGGTGATGACATTATTTTATTTTTAACTCATGAAAATATTTGTGTCCAAATAGTGCAAACAATATTATAAAACGTGTAAAAGCTTAAAAAAAGCCAATTCATAAAAGTTTTTAGACAAGGGCAGCACTAACGTAGAAGTGACGTCACGACCAAGTAACTTCATACATCGTCCGTACCGCGCGACAAGGACGGGAATAATCCCCTCCAAAAACTTTTAAAGCGTGTAGCTTCTTCAAATGTACACAGATTTAACAGTTTTTTTCGATTAACCAATTTTTAATATGCCTTCTTTAAAATTACATCATTTTTTCGAATATTTTTAATATTTGTCATCATTCCCATTGCCCGAAGTTCACTTTTCCGAAGAATGATCGTTTGACCGACGAACGAACGAACGATTCACGAGCAGTTCTAGAAAACTCTTCTGCATGTCGATTCTGTAAATATCTCACTGTGAAGACTTGCGTGGAGTGAGCTGCGTCAGTGTCATTCCGTCTAGGTCAATCCCTAGCATCAGTGGCACTCACATCTCACTCCACACTCACTTCTCCAAAGTTTTCAAGGTGAGATGGTTACAGAATAGCACTACAGATTTCAATACCTTTGGAGTTGAAATACACATGCGCCTTTGATTCTTTGTTTGTTGTTTTTCTAAACTTCGCAACGGAATTTGATGCGGTTGTCACCATAGAGTATTGATTCCGCAATGTTTACGCGTACAATGTACAATGCGTTACGTACGTAACGTAAAAATATTTTGTAAAACATAAGTGCTATCACAATATCGAGTCACCGCTAGTTTTATAAATGACAGTCTTAGGTAACTTCTCAGATTTCGAAAAACTTTGGAGTTGAAACACACAGGCGCTTCTGATTCTTTGAACTGTTAGTAATTTTTTTTTAATACTTACGGATACTTCACGATTACTACAATTACCTACATTCTAAATACATAGGTAATAATGAACCCTTTGCTAATCACCGATTCCAAGCAGAACAACGCCACAATGTTCTGGTGATAAGAATCTTCAAATCACATAGAAAAATCGACCATAAAAAATGATTCCTCGTCCATATTTGGTGCTGTTTAAGTCAACTTTTATGCCTGTCGCTCTTCGATAGTGTCGGAGTGAGATTGTGGCGATATGAAGCTATCTTCAATTCTGTATATTGAGTCAAGCTAAAACTTGTTCGCGAAGACACAGTCTAAGGAGAACAACAGTAAAACAAGTAGATATGTAAGCGCTCGTAGTTGCGATTCCTAATTGCATTCATTCAAATTCTGAAAGAAACATAATTAAATTAAAACTTGATTTACTTTCACAGCCTAATGATTAAAATTCGGAGAGGGTCGTAGTAAAAAAAGTGCTTAGTTAAATCTGGTAAGACCGAACCTGGCAGAGAGGAGGAGGTTATTAAGCTATGTTATGTGCATAAAATGGAATTAAGATAATCAGCATCAAGGTCATGAAGCAAAAGGAGCATGTAAGACTCGTAGCCGGTGGCGTTCTGTAATTTCTGTCTACCCCATAGACAATGGCGAGAGTTTATATATGTATGTAGTGTGTTCGTCATCACAATCCTAATTGACTGTAAAAACTGCGATTATTTCTAATAAAATTCAAACAATTTATTTTTTTACCATTCACGAAGGTGGGAGCCAAATATGCATTCGTGGACAATAGGCCGGTATGATTAATAAAACGATCATCTTTTTAAATCTGTCTGTAATTATTGACATTACTTATAATCTTGTTACCAAGCAAACTAACGTTCACTCATTAATTCAAGAATTTCATTCGCTTTTTTTCTTGGTTAATCTCGAATGTCGTGCAGAGTTAAACCTCTGCGATCGCATGCGTCATGCTATGTGTTTCAGACGGCTATGGTGAAATGATAATGAGCAACCAACGCCGGCTGTAACTCATCAAAATTCAATTCGTCAACTGTACTGTACGGTTAGCAAATAAAGTGAAATGTATTTTTTTTGTAATTATTTACAATATGGCAGATGTTTCCGAAAATTTAATGGACTGGTTATTATGACAAAAGTAACGGGTATTTTTTTCAGTTTGTCTGCTGTCTTCTGTCACCAAAGTTTGTGGATTGGTGCGATCAGTACATAACATTTACGTGGTTAAACCACTAAAAGCTACTGAAACATTTTTTATTCAATCCTGAACTACTATTTAAACAGTCTAAACATATATGTACTAATTACACGTGTTTGCAAACGAATAAATTATTTGATTTCATTTGATTTAATGCCGTATGAAAGTAGCAACATGTGCCTTTTTATGAGAAAAATTACTTATTCTATGATACTTATCATTTAAAAAAAAACATTCTCCCTTTCTTCCTTCAAAAACCTTCAAAAAAAATAAAGGTATAAAGGTATATCGTTTTTTTTTAACTCTAATTTTGACCACTGTTTGGTTATTTGTCAAAAATCGGTTTTAGTGTTAGAAAATAAAACTGTTTATTTTGACGAAGGTTAATCACGCGACCGTCTCATTTAATCATCAGCCTCTTCAATATCACACAATTTTTTGCTATTTTAAATCTGACGCAATTTTATTTAACTTAAGTTTGAATACACATGTCACGTTGCGGTATAGAACGGCAGGCCCAGTTGAAAACCAGCGTCAGGCACTAGTTGTCTGGCATCATTACTGACCTGGGCCTTTTTGGCACAGCCGTGAGGCACACTTCCCTGCAAGTTTGCTGCATCTCACTTTACCCTTTTTAAATCTATTTTATATTATATTATGTGCCTTTAAGTCTTTGCTAAATAAATGTATTTTCTTTCTTTATTTCAAAGTAAAATAAATAAAACCACACTTTTTCTGCCATCGCTACCTAGTAGCAGTGTCCTGTATAACTTGCAATTAATTCTCTATTTTAGTGTTTTTTGCTCGTCACAACGCGTTTAGGAGGAACCTCATCTTTGATATTTTATACCTAAATATTGCGGATGCTTTGTGTCTCTAATCGAGATTGAATTAAATTGAAGTGTGGGCCGGTGTAACTTTGATTTCGATAGGAAATTCAATTTGAGTTAGTGTTCCTAACTAATATAATACGCGTTTGTTTATTACGCTTTCACGCCAAAACGGCTGAACGAATTCGGATGAAATTTGGCACACTTATAGACCATGACCTGGGTAATGACAAAGTCTTTTCGTCCAGGATCACAGACGATATCGCGGGCAACAGCCAGTAAGTTATAGGCAGATATTAGAATGATCTGAGTAGCTTTTCGTGTTTATCTGTGGACTCCCTTTGTTTAATGAGGTTTAGTAGAACATTTTGTGCTTGGTGCAGAGAGATGCCTGTGTGCTTACTTGAGAATGAGACTGTCCAAAGTATTGTGGACTCCCTTTGTTGAATGAGGTTTAGTAGAACATTTTGTGCTTGGTGCAGAGAGATGCCTGTGTGCTTACTTGAGAATGAGACTGTCCAAAGTATTGTGGACTCCCTTTGTTGAATGAGGTTTAGTAGAACATTTTGTGCTTAGTGCAGAGAGATGCCTGTGTGCTTAGTTGGGAATGAGACTGTCCAAAGTATGCTGAACTTATTTTTTTCCTCAAAGTCGATCGATCAATTGGAAATTAACATTTTCAGTACAGTTCAAGTTTGCTCATATTATTGCATCTTAGCTAACGCCTTTTCTGTTAGGATTCTTTTGATTAAGAGAATCAAGTCATCATTTCAAAACAGTATTGTTTTTTTTTTATCTGGCTCTACAGGTATTCGATCACAAATCGACGACAGTTTTAACCGCCGCGCCACAGACCATTTAAGAAAACCACGTTAATTTCGCAAAAAAAAAATTTTCAAACAAAACCTCACCACAAATCCAAGTCTTTCAAACCTATCCATATTCATTTCTCCAAAAAATCGAGAACCCAAAGAAATGCGGCTAAAACTAAAAAAAAGGAAACTGAAAAAAAATCATCGAATGACTGACTTCTAATCAAAACGGGTGCCCGAGAATGTCATCGCAGAAATGCCGACGGTTCCCGACGACCGACGAACGGACAAACAAAAACCCGAATCGGTTGATAGTAAGGCCTTGTCTTGGTTGAATGCGTGGTGGCTGTGGCTGTAGCGGGTACGGTGGCTGTAGCGGGTACGGTGGCGAGCGCGATTAGGTGGCAACAACACCAGAAGGCGTAGCAATGATTATTAACTGCTGGATGCGAGAAGCACAGGACCGGTCGTTGTGGCGACGCTTGGATTGAAATGATGATGAATATGAGTGCATGATTTGCAGGTTTCCAGGGTACTCGTAAAACAATAGACAATCGCTCGTTTGCTAGGTTCAGTCCAGCTCCCATTGCGGTAGCCCCCCGCCATCGTCACTTCACTATGAATGCAAACGGCGGTTTCATAAATCCCTTCTAAACCTAATATCTATGGTTAGTTTGTAGACGAAGAAAGTAAAGAAAAATAGACTATCCGCACTAATAAAACCCACATAACAAATATCTATAAACCAACACACCAGTATTCGAAACAAAAAAAAAAATTCTAATTAACAAGTAAATTCTCTGGAAGTCTTGATCCGGTTACAAAAAATCTTTCCCTGATAGAAAGCTACACTATTGTCAAGTGTCATAGAATATGTTTTATTGACTGGACAGGTCCACTCATTCTGTGCGGTTCTTTCCTAAAAAGACCATTTCAGACAGCAATCCACATGGTCTTCACATGACCTGACCAAGATTATGTCTGGATTTTAAAAGAGCTGTGACCTCTGAGTTTGTTTCGGCCTTCCTTCTCAGAGTACTCAGTTAGGAAACGCCGATCTCATCTAGTTTTTAAAATATGATTGACGTGTAAAAGTGTTTGTACAAACCAACTTACAGAAATAAATCATTTAGCATTTATGGTATAGTGGACTACAACGCGGACAAAGCGGCGCCGGCGCCGGCGGGCAGAAGCTAATGTTTGTGTATTTCGCGCCCGCCTCAGCACCCGCTTAAGCTCCTCACTCTGTACAAGGTCTAGTCTCGTTTGTGTAAATTTTCGGATTCCTGCGTCGGTATGTCGCCTGCCGACTTTGATGGTGGATGCACTTTTTTCATATTATCATGGTCGCCCTTATATGTCTTATGGGGTTTTTCCTAAAGAGGTTTTGGGTTAATGGTATCAATATTTACTGGCCTTATAGTATTAAGTAAGTATTTTTCATCATGTTGCCGATCATCATCAGTATACATAATATGTCTCCTCATTTGCTATAAGTATGCAGAAATTAAAGTGTCATAGCAGAATATTTTCACCAGCAATTCGTGTGGCATAATAAACGCAGGTATCTGCTGCAGTAGAAAACATACGTATCATAACATCACGCCTGTAATCCCAGAAGGGTAAGGCAGAGTTGTACCTATAGCACAACCATATTTCGCCAGTTATGTTTAAGTCCGATGTAATAGGGGGCGAGCTTATTGCCATCAACCGGGCACAAGTCCAGACTCCGGGCTGCTACTGAGAAATTCTAGACAGTAAATCCAATAACACTTTGCACAAATTGGGAATCGAACCCAGGACCTCATGCTCATCAGTAGGTCTTGCGACCACTAGACCAACAGGGCAGTAGTCAAATCGGTTTAATTGACGGAGTTCTGAGGTATCAAATTAAGGTATTAAAACATTTAAAAAAGAACATATACTAAATTTTCCACTAAACCTGCATAAAGTTATGATTATTGTCTTAATTTGATACATTTCACATTCATTTTACCCAATATGTCCCAACCTTCTTTAGATGGCTTCTCTAATATTACAAAATATATCCAATATTGTGCCCTCGATCGACTTTTCATGGAACTACCCTCATTTCAATAATAGACACGATTCCTTACGATCGCACCATTCAATAATGTGCCAAACGATCTTACAAACCATCAGTTCGTCAAGAGCCTAATCTTTTCCTTCACTTACTCAGCAAAGAAAAACGCACCTTACACCTATAACTCTACAACCCAAAATGTAATAAAGAATATATTCTAATACAATCCTTCAGAGTCGAAAATGTTCTAGCGTCACAGTCAGATGTATTTTAAAATCTATCTGTGAAGAAATAAGGTAGGATTTTCTCTGGTAATAATAAGGTGTCGTTACTGATAGGTGTCTATTTTTCATAGCCCGTCATTTCCGGTTTCCGATTGTTTCAGCGGACATTACGAATGTAAGGTTTTTATTGGTGGTCATTTGTGGCCAGGAAGTGGTATTGTGGTCTGGTTATTAGAGGAGCTATGAGAACGGATGATTTGGAGAAAGTCATAAGATTTTTGGTCAACTTTAGAAAACTGCCTCGTTCGTCATGAGGTCCTAAGTTCAAAGCCTGGGTCAACAAAGTGTTACTTACCGACTTACCTGTCGGGTTTTTCTTTTAGGAAACTCTCATTTGCTTGTTTGAGTGGGACTTGTGCCTAATTAATGCCAATAGGTTCACTGTCATAGGATTAATAAATCCTAAAAAAACTTAGTTTAATTATAACCTACTCTGTCTTTCCTTTTTAGGGTTCCGAAATCAAAGGGTGCCAACGGAACCCTATTTTCAAAGTGTGTAAGTCTCTTGCCGCTATAACAACAAATAGCATAATAGCATAACCAGAATATTATGTTCCCACTGCTGGGACACAGGCCTCCTCTCTGTAAGAGGGAGTAGGCCGTAATCCATCAGGCGGGCCAAGTGCGGGTTAGTGGATGTGCATGTCTTCGAATTTTTGGTTCTAAGACATGCCGGTTTCCTCACGTTGTTTTCCTTCACCGTTTTTGAGAGCAGTGGTGATGAAATAATTTACACAAAGTAAAAATAAAATAAATTTAAGAGGGATGCAAGGACCGTGTTTATTTCGGCGTTTTTTGCCTTGTGGTCCGACTCGCAGTTGGCCGGTATTAAACGTGGGCAAGCAAGTAGGTACTAGACACAACTTTGTCAATTCTTTCGGGGAACCCAGATGTGATATTATTGGAACGAAGTTCCATAACGACATTATACTTTGCACACTTGGCGAATGCGAGCTAGACCCAACAAAAAAAAGTTTAAAAGTGCCTTTTAGTGCCTATTTGAAATAAATGCTTTGACTTTGACTTAAAACACCGTCATGAATAGGGTTGTCAAACCTACTATATAGTATCCTACTATATTAGACACCAATCTAATATTTTTAAAATAAAATAAAATGTAGTAGGCGAAATGACTATATTTTCCGTTCAATAGTAAATGGTGAAATAGGCTCTAAAGGGCCAGTATAAAAATCTGAATTATTGGTATTTTGTAACCATAATAAATATAGAGTGAAATAAAATTTGTCAAAAAAAAAACCGTTGTTACATCTCATCTATATTTTTACAGACATAGTCTTCGAAAATACAATATTTGATATAAAAAGTTGGTATTTCAATGTGTCTGCTATTTAATTTTGCGGTCCGAATACACAGACGGTCTGCAAATCTACGTAGATATACCTTTGTGTCAAATTTTTGACATTTATTTAGGTTTTAGGCTCTCATTGCGCGACACGCTTTGCTTGTGTGTCGTGTTGTCGCGTCGCACGTACTATACCTGTCATTTAGTCTATTTGTCCGCTAACAAAACAGATCAGGCTAAGTAATGTCCGTCGCGGCCATTACCTTCACCGGTAACTACATAATACAACTAAATATATCTTCGAACTATCTCTCAAGCATGATCTGAGCTCCTTTGGTTTTTGCCACTGCTAATGACGTCATTAGAGAGGTCGGAGTGAGTCCCTTTGAGGGAGGGTTTTCAAGATGGTGCAGTGGATCTTGTCATATTATATTTTGGGATATGTATGTCGTTTTCTGTGAAAATATTTTTTGAATAGAAGCGATTCGATATGTTGGTTCTTTTTGTGAAATAGTTTTTTTTTACAACTTCCAAACTTATAGGATTATTCTTTTATAATCTACCCTAAATTAATCACCAAAATCAAAGAGTGATGTTCCTAAGTATTGCTGTTTTACAGAAAACCACGTATGACCATAATTGTCATCAGCAGATGACAATTATAAACAGGTCGATTTGTGTGAGTTGCCTTTAAAATTAAATGCAAGACACTCTTTACCCTTTACAAGATTATTAAAAACCTGTTCAAATGTAGGACTTAAATGAATGAAAATATCTTTAAATAAACAATATACCTAGAGAATCACCTGCACCACCTATACTTAATGAATAAACAACCCTCTTTATCACATTATTACTTTTCTAATCTAAAAACGTAAGCAAACCAATAAGCCGGCTGTGCTAACATTTAAAAAACATATTTTTTTCTTTGAAATGATATTATCATAAACTTTTCAAACGAACCTGTCAAGTCTTCAAGTGCTGGGTGATAATTAGTGATAATAAGTGAATTTAATTAAACTTTGCAAATTTTAAATAACGGTTGATTAGATATTCTAGTTGCGTGCTTGCTACATTGTTGCAATATAAGGGCGAGGTTACAAATAATGAAACCTTATAAGCGTGCAAAGAATACCTCACACTTTTATCGCAAACAAATCTATGCAGTCGTTCTATCATAGACCTCGTTCATTTCTTTACATCAGGCGTGATCGAGGGCAAGAGGTTTTATCGTGATGTGATGGTGATAATACATTACTGACTTTAAGAAGTCAAAGTCAATAATTTATTTCAAATAGGTAGAAGTCAAATTGAAAGTTTCTGTCATACGAGTACCTGCTAACTGATCTTCATATTGCATGATACCTAGCATTAAACAAAAAGAACAGAAGAACAAAGAAAAGAAAGAGAACTTGTGACACGGTCCACAACTTTCATGTCTTTATAAACCTACCACTTAAGTTATATTATTAACTATTCAGGATACGCACAGTATTATTTTTGACTGTGATTGTATATACGATTATAATCGTCTGGCGGTATTGAGTATTTTGTGTATGGCCTACGTAAATGTGCTCCATATCTGGTAGCGTCGTGTGATGGGTTGTTGAGATCCCTAAAATAGGGTTGAGCTATACGATTACTGATGCATGCATGCCGTCTGTTGTAACAGGCTAACTCAATGCTGAAATGGCTCTTTCTTCAAAAGACTAGAGAAGTTCCAGAGATCACCCTCTTCATACAAAGAAACAAATAAACTTGACCTCTTTCTATTAGTTTAGATTAGATAGATTGGCAAAATAATAGGCGGCAAAAATAACTTCATACCTAATGGTGATCGGACCTACTTTCACGGATGAGCGAAAAGAGTTCTGAAGAAAGAAAAATACACGCAAAACAATTACACCTTAAAACTATAAAAAACAGATAACAAATAAAGTAATGCCAAAAGGGCCTCAGCTCAGCATAATGTCAGATGACAACACAAGGTGACATCTGACGCTGGTTTTCAGCTGCAACCCACGAGTGTCATACGCCAGAACACAGAAAAGTGTGTGTCCGTTTTAATGACATGCATGTGTGTTGAGTTCGTGTTAGGATAAATGAATTACTAAAATAAATACCCCGTTTCTGCGTATTTCCTACATACATTAAAATAATAAATCTATAAATAAATAAAAAGGAAATTACCTAATACGTACCTGTACCTAATTATGACCCGAAAAGTCACTCAACCGGACTCAGGACCGATCTGGAGCGCAATTTATGAGATTCTGTAAAGTTTCCTGTAAAAAATGTCCTACATTTAACTGTGAGTTTCTGTCATCAAACATAATGTTTTCCATTTTGTTCACACCTTAACATAAAAACTACAGTTATTATTTCCAAGCATTACCTAAGTCACACAACCAGCATTAGACACTAATAGATACTTCCAATCGATAGAATGTCAATACCGTAGCATGCGCGAGCGCAGGTGGTATGCGCATGCGCGCAATTAAAACTTGTCGCGGGACGGTTAGCGGCCATTACTGTTGTAGACATAAGTCAATGAACTTTGAACTTCAGTAACTTTTTCATATAGTTAGTTTCATGGGGTGTGTGAAAAACAAGTAAATGAACTGTATTTTTTTTTCAATTGTTATAAATGATGAATGATTTATTTTCTGTAAGTAGGGTTGTACAAACACTTTTATTTTAACTCCGTATCACATATCGACAAAGGATTAGTTTTAGTCCGGCCTAGGAATAAATCACACCGCGATTTAACAAGTGTCCCTACTCCTGATGTGTTTTTTCTCGTCCGAATAAGTTAATTACCGGTGTAGGGTTTACTCCGAAGTTAATAACTACTTTAGGAACGGCCCGTATCTTCGTTGACGGACGTAGAGACTTTACTCCTAGAAACCATTATACGCATAGCTTTTATTTGGTGTCTCCTTGCAGTATAACCAAAGAATTTTCATATTTTTCCCGAAGTGACTGATATCTGACAGCTAGGTACAGCTATAATCCCAATATTCTAAGCTTGGTAGACTTTCTATCTAACCGTCATGGCTGTCATGAATATACGAAAAACAACTGGGACCGACGGCTTCTCGAACCACCGCAGGGTCTCGTGTACTGAAAAATATGTTCATAGATACATCTCACAGATCCTTCACGACTGGTGTTCACGTTTTCAAAAATGGACAGAAATACAGGTGTCACCATAAAGAGAGTTAATTCAGGTTGATTCATATAATGTTGTGTCTATATTTATTATGGATAGGGTCTAAGTAATAAATATATAATTATTTGGCGTTTATTTGAGATACCGCTACTTCCTCTATAGTGGTTATATTATAAAGTCCCATGCATAAATTAATCTTTTAGTAACAATTTAGGTAATATAAACATGAAATAAATAACATAGTGATATTCAGATATAAAATATATTTATTAGTCTTAAATACTAATTGTAAATAAAATATTTACAAAATAAATCAATTCCTATGTTTCTTGATGGCGTGAATCCTATGCGTTTGAAACAGGCAATTCGTTCTAAAATGGCATTCAATTAGATTATGTTTTGCAGTGATTTCATTATATTGTGTTTTTATTTTTATTTTCGGTAATACCTGCAGGTTTAAACTTCTTCTTTGGAGGTGGGAAATATCTTTATACATTTTTGCACGCAAAATACATAGAGTTACGGGTGCGTTATCAAAATATACTGACATTTATCTTAGCAATTTTAGTAATCTGCCAAATGGCTTGGTAACTGTGGGAAAATTGAGATAAGCTAAATATTCTTAGGGGTTTTTGGTCATTTTATAGGTAAGATACAGGTAATTTCTCAAGTGCATCTGATGTAGAGTGTCTTAAGCTAGACGATAGTGTATATAACTCAATAGTGTTTTGTTTTGTAGACACCGCCTACTACTTTAAGAGGGCATCAAGTCAATTGGTTAAGCCTAGTGATCGTGGTATCTGAAGTGAGACGGACCTCTAAAATATAGATGCAAAATCCTAACTGTACACCCAATTCCAATGCATTTGCTTAGCATAGCATTACTTATCTCCAATAAATGATGCCGTATTTTCTTTGTTTGACGGATAACACTAATAAATTAAACATTTAATTACCCATTTAACCACTCAAACCCTAAGGACTTAACAGTATATAAAACCCAGTCATACAATAAGATACGAATCAACCTGCCACTTTTGCTCAACTCACATGCTCAATTTAATGGCCTAAGACCGGGCGTTAGCTGAACATGTAATTTAACATTTTTATAATAATAAACAACAATTTTATGACCGTTGGTTGACGCTTATCAACTTGCTACTTGTTAATACACAAGTGGTTATTATTGCGAGTTGGTTAGTAGGGTTGTCTCTTGCAGAAATACCAAAGGACGGGAACTGATATAACATAACATTACGGCTGTCATCCCTGAAGTGGTCGGCAGAGGTATTACCTGTAGTACACCTACATTTCACCAGTTATGTTTAAGTTACATGTAAAAAGGGAAAAAAAACTCCAGGCTGGTACTGAGACCGTAATGCTCGCGAAGGAGAAGGTGGAGCGCGTGAGGGAGAGCCAATCCTGGCGCCTTCATACCACTTGTCGCCGCAGGAGACGCCATGGGCGTCGGAAATCGCCAGCAGATTCCCGGCCACCGTAGGCGCGGACTTGCGGATGGCGACGAATGGGTACCTCACAGTCCGGTAAGGACCAGGACCGGGTCGACAGCGCGTCGTGCTTAACGGGTGCCTCAAATAAATGTCAGCACTAATTGACGGAGTCCGTTAGAGCCGATAGCACCTACCACTGTCGCGGGTTGTTCGAAAGAGATACCTTGGCCACAGGCACAGGCAACTGGGTTTTAGTCTGTAAGACACCTGCCGCTCTGCCGAGAGCGGGAGAAGTCATTTGATGATTTACCACCAGGCTGCTACTGGCTACAGAGAAATTCCTGATGGAAAAACGGAACAACACTTTGCCAGACCTGGGAATCGAACCCAAGACCTTATGCTCAGCCCACTATAGACCAACAAGGCAGAACGAGGACAAAAAATATTAAAGTAGAATAACCATACAATAAGACACACAGACACGAAATTAGTCTATCATAGATTCGCAAGTCAAGCAGCATATTTAATTGTCTTGTGTTATTTTTCTGTACCTACTCGTAAACGTATATCGGCTGCAAAGAGTTACTTGAACTCCCTGTCAATCTTTAATTTTGTTGAACCATATGGGCGACTCTTCTGATTAATGTGATATTGAAGGTTGAAATTCCATATTTAATTGACGTTTTTTTTATCAAAACAAGTTTTTAATGTTATAACACAGCTTGAAATAACTACGACCCCTGTACCGCTGCATGCACCCTTAACCACAATGTTTTGCGTCTGTTACATTGCATTTGCCATTTTTCGCACTACCGTAAATGTCTAATTTTCACATAAAAAATAAAAGTCCAAATCCAGCAATAATTTTTGTGCCATGTTGCTTAGTTTGATGTACATAATGTAAACGCAGTTCACGGCTATGTGATGGGTGTTAGGGAACTAGGAGTAAACTCAAAAGCAATGGACTGTCTTTTAAATATAAATATAATCCAAATAGGTACTACAATAGTATCGATGTAGGTGGTCGCGTACCGTAGTCCAATATCGGTAGCGGAGTGGTTAATGGCCCGCGTCCCGCACGACCATGCAGGCATCTCTTACCGCTATCCACCGTCTGACGACAGCAGCCGAAGATTGCCGAGTGGTCGGAGGTGTCCGAAAAATTGTTTTTTTTACAAACCTGTAAACATACGTAGTCATTGTCAATACCTTCCTAGAGTCTAACCTTATGTTTTTTTTATTATACAACATTTGAATTTGCTAGGAAATCTATTTGTACAAAAGAGTCATTAAAGCTACTTTTATTTTTGAAGTCAACAATGCAATTTTACAACACAAATTACCTAATAATGACAGAATTAAAAGTTTCTTTGTTTATTTATGTATACATATAATTTTTTGTACAACACAAAAATACATAACAGCAAATGTAAATATATAAAAATCTTTGTTCTTCACTTTCCCATTATTGTTACTGTCTTATTTCTCTGCATATATAAATAATAAAATAAATGAAATCAATGACATTTTCTTTAAACTGCCATTTAAAAATGACTTACTCAACAATAATTTTCATTAAACGCGCCAACCCTAAGTTAAAGACAAACATTTTTCTTCGCTAAACTTGCGTCGGCGCAGGAAGTTGGCAATTTCACGTGTATTTAATACTTTGAGTTCGTTTTAATGGATATTATGTTGAATTATGATATTTTAATTGCTGTAGAATAATGGTAGTTTAGCCATTATTTTGAACTTGGTGAGGTAAGGACAGTAAATTGAATTTATTAAAAAAGGTAGGTTGTTTAGGGTTCCGTAGTAGTCAACAAAGACTCCTCATAGTTTCACCATGTCTGTCCGTCCGTCTGTCCGCAGCTGTGCTCAGAGATTCTTAGTACTAGAAAGCTGTACTTGGCATGGATATACATATTAGTCACAAAGTGGTAAATTAAAATCTTGAAAGAAGTGGGGATGTTTTTTTTTTCTCGTCTATCCCATTGTGTGGAGTGTCGTTGAAGAGATTGCTCAAAATATTGCGGGCGGGTGGAAACCGTTTTTCAATTCTTGTATCCGTTTGTGAAGTATTATAAGCCTTAGGGTAGATTTCACCAATGAAATTGAACGCGATCAGCACATAAACTAGGTTTATGGACTGTCAGTGTCATTATTTTCCATGGAATATTGACACTGACAGCTCTTGAACGCGTTTTAGTTGTGCTGAACGCGTTCAGTTTCATTGGTGAAATCGGCACTTAAAATGCTATTTTATGTTAGAGTTAGTCAGGCCCCCTAGCTCAATGGTTGGTTTTAGATATGTGATTTTTTTTCCAAATAAACTCAAAAATAAAACCCATACATACGAAAAATTCAAAAACCGACCCTAACAACTATCGCCCTATCGCACTGTTACCAACTCTGTCTAAAATATTCGAGAAGGCTATGTGTGACCGCGTATACACTTTTTGTGAAAAATATAAAATACAGGCAGGTCTACAACGTTAGCAGTCTATAAATACGTACCTACAAGAGGCTCTGACTATTATTAATAATAAAAACTACGCCATAGGTATGCTGCTTGGTATGACCAAAGCCTATGATAAGGTGCAATTTAAAATACTATTAGACAAGCTACATGGGATAGGAATACGAGGAAAAGCTCATGAATGGTTTGCATCATACCTAAAAGATAGGATACAACTAGTAGAAATTGAATATTTCGATAGCAACACAAAGGAAATAATTAAAATAAGATCCGACACAAAAACAGTTAACGCATCAATTCCCCAAGGTAGCGTAATAGGCTGCCTATTATTTCTTATTTACATAAATGACCTTCCTAAAATTATAAACGGACCATGTGTTCTATTTGCGGATGATATCTCTCTACTCACCTCTTGCCAAAAAGATAACAATATAAACGCTAATTTAAACTCCCTTCTTTCTGCAGTTGTCCCTTGAAATTAATTTCAGCAAAACATCCACAACAAAAATCCCCATTAGAACTAAATTTCATTTTTAACAATGCAAAACTGGAACTAGTAAATGAATTTAGTCTCCTCCGTTTGTCTATAGACACCCACATAAATTGGAAATCCCATGTACAGAAAGTAAGAGCAAAACTATCAAAATTTTCATATGCACTAAGCGAAATTTAAAAACTACCAATCTACAAACTGCACTTATCACGTACTACACATATGCCCAGGCATGGCTCAGCTATGGGGTCATGCTGTGGGGAAACAGTACAGATTCTCAAACCGTATTTATTTTACAAAAGAAGTTAATTCGAATAATAACCAACATAGCACAAACAGATAGCTGTAAACCATACTTCCGAAAACACAAAATACTCACACTTCCCTCTCTATATATCATAGAATTATGTAAATTTGTCAGAAAACACCCAGATTTTTACACTAAATGCGAAGAAACCCAAACAAGATACACCCTTCGACACAACAAAAACAAATTAAACATACCTCAATCCCGACTCAAAATGCACTCATCCAGCCCTTTAGTCATGTCGATAAAAATTTATAATAAATTACCTAACGATATTAGAAAAATAAGCAAAACAAATACATTTATTAATACATTGAAACAATTTCTGGCATCTAAGTCGTACTACTCAGTAAAGAAGTTTTTAGATGACAAATCAATTGCAAAATAAAATTATTATCTTTCTTAGACAACAAACACTGTGAAATAAATACAATATAATACGAAAATACGAATACATAAATAATAACGTAATTTAATAATTATTGAAATACTATTTAAAATTCCAAAATAATTAGCTGCATTATTTTTATGAAATACATGTACTAAAATACCTAATATACAAACCTAAAAATAAATATTTAAATACATATATAATTATACACCCAATTAAATATTTATATTAATTTAAATTAATATTAAATTGCTACTTAACCCTCTTCCTCTCTCCTAATTTTTGCTGTGCCCGAAATAAAAGATCAATCTTTTATTTAGCTTTTACCATCTGTGTAATACATATGGAATGCAATAAAGTATTAAGTATTGAGTATTCATGACAGTAGTGTATATAACGAAGTTATAAGCTAATTTATCACAACTATGTAAGGTTTACAAGTAAACGAGTAATAGTCGACTAACTTACATTTGCAGTTGTAATGTATGGGAGAACATGTTTTTCAACTACAATTTTAAATTTGTTCTTGGGATAAATTCATCCATATAGGGAACCCTTAACCCTATTGTGCATGGTCCGACACGCACTTGGCCGGTTTTTAATAAAAGATATTTAGAGAAAGCTCTCTAAATATCTTTTATCTCTCGTTTTTAACACTAAATAGGTACTAGCAAACGAACCACGCTGATAATTCTACAGGCTGGTTTTGAACTTATTGGCAACAAGCGATTTCCTTAATATAAATACACGTAGTAAAAACTAAATTGTTATACCCAAATTTAGATTAACTTGAACAAACAAGTCATTTCTGATAACAGTATCCGCTTTTATAACAAGTTGCCAAAGTCGGTTACAGATCTAACCGATGGAAAGTACAAAACTCACATCAAACGTTTCCTTAACAAAAAGTATATTTTAAGATTAAAGACTATGTCGAAGACAAGGGAGTTCGGCAATAATTCCTTCTGCACATGTGGCTTCCCTGGTACCTCACAAAAGCATAAGTAAATTTCTAATAACTGCTCCCAAATTAGATGTTTTATTTTTATTATTTGTTATTAAATTTTTTACATACATACCTCATTGACATAATATTCTCATTATTTGACATTATATACCTACAATTCTAATTTAAACTCCAGATTTGTGACAGTTGAAATTGCAATCATATCATTTGGTTAATTTGGTTTTTTATTTTTATTTTTCTTTCTTTCTTAGATTCTCTAAATGTGTGTTTTGTATTTTCTAAATGTGAGAAAGTTGTAGGCCTTGTAGATTGTAGATTTATAGACAATTGTCTATTTGTTAAAGCTTTTTGCCCGCGGCTTCGCCCGTGTGGATATTGGAAAATAACCCACAGGAACGTACTACCATTGTTTTCGTACAACGCTATTGGTTTACGCGGCGCACGCCAGTAAAGCTCCCAGTATATTTATTATTATTTATTTATTTAATACTTTACGCACAATGATGTACAGAGGCGGACTTATGCCATAGGCATTTTCTACCATCAACCTTTGGGTGATGCAGAGACAAACAGTGGTAGGAACACTTTATAAAAAAAATGGTAATGAATATTTAAATATAAAGATACCTAAACTATAAATACCTATACATAACATCACGCCTTGTTTCCCCGAACGGTTGGGTTATGCCAGTTATGTTTAAGTCCCATGTAGTAGGGGGCGAGCCTATTGCCATCAACCGGGCACATATCCAGACTCCGGCTGCTACTGAGAAATTCTAGATAGAAAAACCCAATAACACTTTGCCCGACCTGGGAATCGAACTCAGGACCTCATGCTCAGCAGTAGCGATTGCGACCACTAGACCAACGAGGCAGAGGGAGACTATAAATATAATACGTATAAATATACCTAATTATATACATTAATATATGAATATACTAAAAACAAATAAGACAAACAATAAGAAAACTATACCGTTATGATGATACTGTCAGCTTCTTGCGAATGTGCTCACGAACTTTAACTTTAAAGGATAATCGGTTCGTTGCCATCCTGGTTTCTTGGGAATGCACTCCGCATTCCACAGAGAGATAGACTGAACGAAGAAGGAAGAGTGAATGAAGTCTGTGTGCGCGTGTGTGACGATTGTGTGATGAACGAAGATTTCTGTTGTGGTTGGCGCAAATGTACCGAAAGTGGGGGCTAGATTACCAGGAGAAGAGGTAGAATCAAGAAATGAAAACAAGGTGGTCGGTTAGCATAATTTTTCCGACATCTTGAACAATCATCGTCATATTTCAGCCACCTTACCGCCTCGCCTAACTTAACTTACACAAAACCTTAAGTAATTATCACCTAAACCTTCTTCATGTATCACTCCGTACTTTGGTGAAAATCGTATGAAAACCCGTTGCGTAGTTTTTGAGTTAATCGCGTTCAGACAGACAGACAGACAGTCAGAAACGCGGTGAGGGGATTTTGTTTTATAAAATGTAGTGATCTAGTGGCTTGTAAGTACACGTATTCAAGATCATCTAATCTACCCACTACAGAACAAATACATCCCCCTCCCTTTTCCACACAGTTATATCTAAGTTTAATTAACTATGGGATACTTACTCTGAAATAGTAGAAAAAACGATAGACCACATAGCATAATCAGCCTATAATGTTCCCACTGCTGGGACAAAGGCCTCTGTGAGAGGGAGTGGACCATAACCTACGCGGCCCAGTGCGGATTGGTAGATGTCACATATCTTCTAGTTTTTGGTTCTAGGCAATCCCGTTTTTTATAGACCACATACCTAAATATAAGTGATTACATCATTTTAACATCTTCATTAAATCAGCTGACCTATCAGAAATAACCTTTAACTTAGCTTGTAAGTTAGATATACCATTGATTTTGAACTATTGCTTCTAAGCATGTTGAATTCTACCACCTAGTGTGGATGACGTGAAGATTAATGCACAAAAGTTTAGTAAAAAGGGGTGAAACTACCCTTTGTTGCTATACAAGTTATCTTCATTCTGTAGTCATGTTCTGTAAGTCCTAAAGAATATACCGCTTAAATATATAAGCATAAGCATGATCAGTCTTAAATGTTCCCACTGCTGGGACTCAGCTCTCGTCTCTTTGAGAGGGAGTGGGCCATAATCTTCCACGGGAGCTCAGTGTGGGTTGGTCAATATGCTTTTTTGATTTAATAAACTTTTGACCTCTATCTTTTAGCTGAGTGTAGATAACACGCCATTCTAAAAAATTGCATACACATTTCAATACCTTAGAAATCATTTCCCCAAAACATATTTGCTCAGACACCACACATGAGGGCACGTTAAGCTCATCTTACGACTGTTCTCTGGATATGGGGTCGGCACAAGTCAAAGGTAAGCCGCCGCAAACCGCAATCGTCTTAGTAGCAAACGTCTTTTTAAATATATGTAAACGTTTTGATAATAATATTATGTGTAGGGATTGTTTGTATGAGAATTAATTTTTAGAAAATCTTAACTTAATAAATAATAATAACAACAGCTTTTTACTGTACCACTGCAAGACAAAAGTCTCTTCATATACAGAGAAGGTATGACCATTGATCACCACGCTTGCTAAAGACGGGTTGGTGAATACAGACTTATATTAACTATACGTCTAGGTTTCATCACGATGTTTTCCTTCACCGATGAAATTAATGTCGCAGGAAAGTACTTTTCAATTCACATTGGTATTTACCCGGATTTGAACCAACGACCTCGTCCGATGTTATATCGAGATGTTATAATAGGCATAACCTAACTAAGGCTTTACTATTAAATCAAAAATGAAGTAGATTAATTGCATTGCAACGTTTCCAATAAGACTGACAGATTTGAAGATGATTTTAATGATAAAAGTTTAGGAAGATTATTTTCCTCAAAAAGAATAAAAAATAAAAAGAGCTTTATTATAAGACTGATTATTTGTAGATACACACATGGGTCCCTTCGAGTAAAATACATTAATGAACAATCAATCTCAATTTTAACAAAAGGCTAGTGCTCAACTTTTGCTTAAATAATCATCTGCGAATAGTAACATTCAAATATTTCTAACCTAATTTCAAGACTAACTTACAAAACAATATACTCAAACCATCCCAGACGAAGTTAACCACTTATACGTGGTTTGATGAAAATGCTATGTTTGTAGACTTTCTAACAACGGGTCTTACTGACCGCAAGATGGTTGCGGTAACAGCCTCCCTTGTTGGAGAGGTTATCTTTGTATTTACATTACATTTTGTAAGATGTACGAGTAACAATGTTGGTTTGAGAGTAGATAAAAGAGAAGGAGTTAACGTTTGTTGAAGTAAGAATAGAGATATGGCTGAAATTAGAGAGGCGAGAGAATAAATCAAATCAAATCATTTATTTCTCCATATTTTACCTAAACATGAGCATGAAAAGGTTTAAAAAAAAATGTGTGGCAGCTCATTGAAATTACAAAAAAAACGGTCAGCCTGGTCACAGCAATAAAAAAAATAGAGTAAGACTATATAATGTCAAACGGAAATAAAAAGTAAGCGAACCAGTATCACAATAATTATGTCAATAGTCCGTGTATTTGACTAAACTATCAAGAAAAGTAAGAAGAAACCTAGAGCAACAAATTATATAGATCTCAATGTGTGAAATATGAACAAAGTAAATTTTATTTCAATTAATTATAAAGGAAAAGCGTTGGAAGGCCTTCCACAAAAGTGGATTGATGATTGATGACCTGCTGAATACCGCAGGAACCCGCTAGATCAGAGAAGCACAGAACCGGTCGAAGTGACGATGCTTGGGAGAGGCCTATGTCCAGCCGTGGACATCTTTCGTCTGAAATGATGATTATGAGGGAAACGAGATGAGGGAACACAATGACATAAACAGAATTAGGCCTAAATTCAACTGTACTAAACCAAAGCTGCCAATTATAATGACACTAATGAAAAACTTACGAATGGTTCAACAGTTCAAAAGTTCAATAAGTTAGCGATAATTTAGAATTATGATTTTGAAGTTATTAGTATAACCACAACTTATACACTATTAATGTTGAGTGATTTTAAATTAAATAAAATGAGATTTCGATTAACTAGGACTCGTTTTTTAGAAATAAAAATCATTTGTTCGCGTGAATGCTATATGTAGCCCATTGAACGGATACAGGATCACCCACTCAAAGATAGTACGAATAACCAAAGTAACATTCTATGAGAACATACAGAATATGACCCAGCTCAGCATTAATCAAACCAAAAAATGTAGGTTTCAATAACACTTCCCGGAAACTAAATCGTAATAAATATACCACTAATCTTTTCTAAGACGGCATATTCTATTCTGAACATGTCTGGGATGTAAAGGGGTATTCAGGTAGGTTAAACACAGGATTTAAATAACAATGCGTTTGCGCAGTAATAGGCGTTGCGGTGCGAAACAGTTATTGTGAAAGGTCTTAAGGATGATAATCAGGGATGGGGTAGCGTTGGGATGTGTGTCGATAGATGTCGAAGAAGCTAAGAATAATGTTGTAGTTTATTTCTAAATAGTCGGTAACTAAGAAAGGGAGGAAGAGATAATAATGGTATGACGTTGCTTCATTTTAACAATACTTTGTTTTCTGATACCAATTATAGTCGCTAGCATTTCTATATACGAAATCTTGTACTGCACAGCCCCATTAACGTAGGTTCTCTTAAATACATGTATACAGATAGGTATTATCATAGATACAACCAAAAATATGACTGAAAACTAATAATATAAAAAAAATATCGACATCGAAGCGAAACCCCAGCCATACATGTAAATCAAACACCAGATTGATGGTATTATGTCAACATACACCATTACAATATGGGTATTTTGCATAATAACCAGAATGCTTGACAATAATTGAATAAAACATTATTCACTAATAAGGGCAGATGGGTCTGGGCATTTGTATGTGAGAACGCATCTAGGAAACTGTATGTGCTCAAGTGTAATTTGTCAGTGCCAAAAATGGTGGACCAAATTCTACGGAATTTTGGATGGATTAGGACTGAAGAAATGGATTTGCATGTTGCTGTGTTTAGCCTTTGTGGGAACTGGGAGAAATATTAATGATATGTCATTAGGAAGATCAGCTGTCAGAAACGAAAATTTTATTTTAAATAATGCTGTTTGACTATCGCTGTACCATCTTTCCCAGTACTATCATAGGAATTTGGAATACATTGAGATTATGAAAAGCCACATTAGCTATTCAAAACGTTGTTATGGTTTTAGGAAGAGAGCATCTTCCCATTTAATTTTATGACAGTCACAGCAGCTCGGAGAATCTCTGCATGCTCCTCACAATTTCAGTGAGATGATTAAAAGTAAAGAAATAAACACGGTAAACATGTCGCAGAGACATAACGACAAGTTAGAAAATGTTTCAATTTATTTATGAATGAATTCAGTTTTTGTTTATTTTTAATTATTTCCGGTCATTTATTACATACTTTCATTGCATGACTAGGGTTCTTGTTGAGTGCATTTTTGTTTAGTGCTTGGTAGGTTTAATTTGTTTTTATGACGTAATGTGTATCTTAACTGCATATTTTCTCTTGTGGTGTAAAAGAGTTGGTACTTTCGAACAAATTTGGACATTTCTAGAATGTATAAGCAGGGGAGGGTGTGGATTGTATGTTCTTGAAAAACATGCGTCAGGACGACGCATAACGGCAAGCGCTCAGCATAATGCTACGTCCCTCTCCGAGACAGAGCCTCAGCGCTGGTAGAAGACTTCCTTTCAAGTTGAAGTCGACGGAGAAAAGAAAAATATGATGTCACAAAGGAATGAAAAGATATGGGACTCAAATTAATTCCATTCTAATCAAATATTAGTTACTAATGTAGTAAGAATTTAAGTAAAGTAGTAAGACGATTACAAATAAAGTAAATGAATGTAACAAGCTTGGGCTTTTCATATATCGTTCAACAATATCTACTCTTATCAATTCCATAAACTCTCCTAAACGATTTCAACACGTCAACATAACTCAAAAGAAGCAAAGGGGTCTTAACAGTACTTAACCCTTCGCGCCCCCCACAATGCGTCAATACTCAATAATCTTATAATAGATAGTATTGAAGGGTTAACCCTTTAAGACCTTTAACAATACATTTTTTTTGTGGAATCCGATTTTGCATGACTGACGAGTTATAAAACAATATATTGTGTTGGGATTAATATTAGCTGTAGTGTATGAAAGGCTAGTGTCTTGAATGTATCGAGAGGCGTTCCCCTTATGGTTCAAACTGCATGCGATTGCTTGTCTTGGTATATGTTTATATATTACTATCGATCGCACTCAATCACTGCAGAGAATTTCAATGTTTTCTGTTTGTGCGCGGGCAGGTTTTCTTTCATTGGCATCTATTCTCTTGGTCTTAAAAGTTTTGGCTTTCGAGATTTATTTTACATAGTTGTAGATGTAGGTATTGTTAATCAAAAGTACTGATAGGTTCGTTAACAGAAACATTGGTAGGTAACCATAAAACTTCTTACAGAAATATTCCAGCTCATTAAAATCAAGCAAAAAGCAAAAATAACAACGGCACGACTGCAAGAAATAAAAAAGCCAGCATTGCAAGTATTTTATATTTTCTCCAAATTATTACAAAACTTTCATAAAATTCTGTCACCAAAGTTAATAATTTAGAATAACAATTATCCCAGACAATATAATTGGCCGGAAAACAAACCGAAAACCACCAGATCGAACCGTTAACCATCGTAATTGCGGTCAACGCAAAAAACCTATCGTATTTCATAGCAAATCATTGATCTATAGATCATTATCGGGCACGCGACAATGTCAACTATTGTGATCGATAAAATTGTAGTTTATGATTTTGTATCAACCCTCGATTGGCTATTGATGAAATATAATATTTTTAAGGGTTACGCTGGCGCACGATTGCTATAAAGCCATTGTATTATTGTTGCTTCATAATAGTTTGATAGGTTATATTCTGATTGAAAGTTGATGAATAGAATAATCAAGCCTTTGCACTGTATGTATAAATTGTTGGGATGGTTTCGTTTCTCTCGGTGATATGCATTGATCAATTCATAGCGTACATCTGAAGTCCAATTTTTATTTACAAAAGCATTTCTTTCAATTAAACCATTTACTGGCACTTCCAGTCAAAAAGTTGAAGCTGGTGGCCCATTCCAAAACGTACTCAACGATTTCCAGGACGAAGAACGGGCAAGAAACTCCAAAGACACCAAAAAAACATAGCTCCTTAAAATGACTGACTATACAAAATTAATAATTTCAAAAGTTTTTAAAAAAAGTCATAATAGCAAGTTAGAATACCCAATTAAAATACTTGAAACCGTCAACGGTTGACTACCGAACTTATTCAGAGACATAAAACGCAACATAAAGAAAAAGCTCTGTGAACAATATTTATAATTAATTCTTATCCACTGTTCTCACGACATTAATTGCAAAAAGCAGATTCTCCCAGGGCAGAAAATTAAACCGTACAAAAAATATATTAATAAAAACGAAGATGACTCTGCACCAAAACCGGAATTCAATTAGACATACAAAAGAAAGCAGGGACACACGTCTTGTTCCTAGCTTTAATTATTCACGTTGAACATCCTAACAATACACACAAAATTATCAAAGAAAAAACCTGACCCCTAAACAGAATTAAAATAAAGCTCAAAGTAAACACTCACGGACTTTAATATGCAAAATATTCGAACTAGATATGCAAATCGTCGTGCGAAGATAAAAACAAATAGAATGAAAAAACCGCTTCTATGGATGACTGACAAATTTTGCATAAATTCTTTACGGCCCTACGATCGTCCCTTAAGGAACACCTTTCTCATACTTCCGTATGCAAATGGCTATGGTGCTCAATCTTTTATTTTAATAGCATCTTATTGTGTTAATTCTATTGAAAAGTTGTGGGGTGAGTGTTTTGAAAAAATGGTAGTGAAGAATTATATTAATCACTGGTCATATGCAAATCAAAAGCATAGTTTAAAACTGAGACTGTGGGAATGTTGTCTAGTTTTTTGGTTTCGGGGTGAGATCCGTTGGTAGGATTTTTTATGGGATGAAACAAAAAAGATAAAGAAATCTGCATTCGCTCTAACGAGTTTTGGTATTGTCTGATTTTATAAAGAAAGGTGTTTGTTAGATGGGAAGGGATTTAATATTACACCGTTGAATTAATTAAAATTAAGAAGAGGAGTATCGTAATAAGGAACAGACTTTGGGAGGTTTCGGCAGATTAATTGAAGATACACAAATGATGAATATATTATTGAGACCCTACAGACCTAAATGAATTATTTTATGACGTTACATTCTTAGTAGTTTAAGATAAAATAACGAAATAGAACAGATAGATATTCACTCAATGACCAAATGTTTCAATAAAAATGTAAGACGTTGTAAATTAAAAAAAAGTTCAACCAATAATAAAGATACGCCGATTTCCAAATTAATAAAATTACTTCATTATTACAATGAAACAACTTATTTAAATTACCTACATATGTATTTTCTCTTTCAGGTACGTACAACTGATACAATCATCGAAAAATGTACCGTAAGTCCTTACTTTTATCAATACTAATTACTCTTTTTATAAAAATACACAGTACGAAATTATTTATTCATTTATGTACCCCTCGTTCAAAAGATTCATAATGAGTAGCACCGTAGCGACATCTATCGGCTTCATTGAGAAACTACTACTACTACTATCGATCATTACTAGATGGCGCTACTATTACTTAGATGTGATCTTTAAATAATTGCGGTCTTGACTTATACCGTGATTTTCTAAACGTTAGTTTCCTATAAAACACTTTTCAGGCATCAATAAATATAAATCGATGTTTTGATCAAATTACTGAATCGTAAAAATGATTGATATACTTGTTTTTTAAAACAATAATTATATTTAAGTTGATGTAACCTCGAACCTATGGTATATAAGTACTGGGCAATCAAATGTCAATTATGTATAAGATTTCCGGGTAAAATATTTATAATCATAGAAGTTGTATTAAAATTATATATTTCGATTGGACTACAGGCTTCCTCAGTTCGAACAGGAAGATTATGACACTATTTCCAATATATCTTACAAAAGGCCAGATTTGTGGATTTTATTTTATTTCTTTCTTTTGTTTTCACTTACGACTTATTAGTGCCAATTTATTTTAATTTTGAATTAATTTTCGCTTCGGATAATCTGCCTTCTTCATTCATATTCTCTTGAGCAGCATTAGTTTTATGTCTATACATTTGCGTATGTGCTTTGAATATTAAAGTATACGTGCATACATCCTATGACTTAGAAATAGAGATTTAGCATTGGATTTTCACTGTTTTGCTCATTTTAGTAAACCATCATTTTAAAAGTATATATTAGTAGTAATTTTGTCAGTCTAAATGTGCAGGGCCCTATTGATCGTCTAACTGAAATTCTAATAAAGAATTATGATTCCTTTGTACAGGAATTTTCATAATTATTAATAGATTTATCAAAACTAGCAACGTCTTAAGTCTTAATCTTAACCACAACTTCCTAAATGAAAATTATCAGCAAAAAGTTCAAGTTCATCGCTAGACAAAAGTCAAAACAAGTCCTAAATGGGATTAAAACGTTGTTATTTATTACCTAATTACGTAGATTACAGTGCTAAAACTGCCGCTTATATTTACTATCACTATCAGATACATAAAAAGGTTCTTTTAGATCGTCGCGAACGGTCACACACACAGACACCCAGTGATGCGATTGATGCACACTCTCAGACGTGCGCACACACACATGCTCAAACGCCGATGAAAAATGACTTGCGAGCCATGTGGTAGTCCGTTGTCGAGTATTTTGACGAATTCCGAATAGACAACGGTGTGCATCGCGCCAGCGGGACTCGTTTAATTTTTGAAATATGTAGTAACTTATTAATAAGGCTACTTTCGTTTCTTTACAATGAAACTTAATGTTCTTCAAGAAATTTCTAAAATAATTATATTATAGAAACTACTTCATAGCTTTACATAGTACAATTCTAACCTGTTTTAAAAAAATAAGATTTCAAAAAGGGCGGGAAGGAAACAATATCTGTGGCTTGGCTAAGAGTTGCGACATATTTATTAAATAACAGAGTTCAAAAACCTAAGTTATTCTTCGTTAACCTTTTATTTATAGATAACAATATACAAGCTAACACTGTAACTTGTATTTCCATTGCCTACATGTTCAACTTTTCTTAATAATTTATTACTCGCAAGTAATAAATTATTATGTGTGTATAAATAACTGAAACATTTATTATTTTTTCATTCACAGGCTGTTTACATACACGTAGAACGTAACGTTTTTTTTCGTATTGCTTTCATAATTAATTATCTGTATTATGTAAGTCATACAACATTTCGTGGTTTCAATTTATATTACAATTCATAACAACAAAGAGTTTTCATTTATATTTTACTAAAACATAACAGAACTTAGCAGAGGTTTAATTTATAGTACACCGATATTTCGCCAGTTATGTTTAAGTCCCTTGTAATTGGGTTATATATTTTATTAATGGAGATATCGTTATATGATTGCGTTATAACTTTTATTTCTTATCTTCTTTCTATCTGCTTAATCAACAATTCAACACTAATCCCTTATTTTATGAAAGCATATTCTGTCAATTAATCTGTTGTGAAATCCCTTATCAAGTAATTAGTTCAGCAAACCAATACCAACAACTCAACATGGGATTTATAATACATTTTCTGATACAAAAAAAAAATGTTATAAAACAAGTTGTACAACAAATGATAGAATTCTGAGACTCCTGCGCTAGTTAGAATTGTGTTGCCAAACTCAGTGTCCTCCCGTAATACAAAGACTTAAAAAAAAAAAAAAAAATACGATTTTTTTAAACTGTAATTAACTATTCAGAGACTAAGGGCGGATTTCACCGATGAAATTGTACGCGTTCAGCACATAAACAACGTTTAAGAGCTGTCAGTGTCATTATTTTCTATGGAATACTGACACTGACAGCTCATGAACGCATTTCAGATGTGCAAATCGGCGAAAGCATAACTGCTCTATCCACAATCGGTCAAACCACAACCATCGGTACAACTGTACCCGCCACACTAACGTACTCCGGCGCCTCTATGACGCTGCTCACGCGCATTCGAGGGGTCGGGGCAGTGCGCGGGCGGCGGGGAAAGAACCAAAACCTGATTTTCGGTCTAAACTGACCTTGTAGCGACGCGTATTACATCATAATATTTATAATGCCTTATTTTTATGCCGACTCACTCTATTGCCAACCTTATGACGTGAACGTTGAAGTTGAATATTCTTTAACTTTTTTCGGTGGTGTTTGAGACTTTTTGGGAATATCTTAACGCTCTAACGCATGTAACCGCCTGTGATTGCTACCTACAAGCCAGGTTTTTCCGCATTTAGCTTTCCGTGTTTCATTTAACACATTGTTGTTATTTTTCGTTCATTATAGTCTATATACAATGATAGTTTGATTACATTAAATTTTTTGTAAGCACCCTTCCTCAATTTTCATAGGTCAAGGGAGCTTATTAGTTAACATTATTAAATTAATTTGTATGTACTTCTGTGACATTAAACCCTGAGTTTGCGATACCTACTAAAGATGAAGACAAATGAAAGAGAAGATTTTAAATAACCAACTTCAAAACAAGGAGGAGGTTCACAAAATTTGTTGCATTTTTTTTAAGGTTGATTGTTACCTCAGAACTCGGTCAGCAAGTGAAGGTATCCGAATTTATGTAGGTTTGTAGTACCTACTACAATTAAAAAGTAAAAAATAAACACTTTATTTAAAAAAAAAAAACAACCAACCTATAAAAAAACACTGCAAAGTAAAAAAATAACTTTAACTTCGGAAATCGGTATTTATCATTTCTCTCCACCATATTTCCAAAACAGGGGAAAATAATATTCTAGAATACAGACAGACATACGTGAACTAACGCCTCCTTCACATATTTGATCCAAAGCTAAAAGAATAAAAGATAATATAAAATCAAAACGCCATAAAAATATGTTATGTATAGGTTCAATAATAATCAATGCTAATGCTAATGTTATATAAAGAGCTAATAGTAAATAATGTATGCAAAATAATGTCTACTTTAAACATGTCAATAAAAAATTAAGTTCAGTGTACTATCCAGTAGGTACCTACGTAGAATCTCGCGCCAATTTTTTGTCTGTGTCACTAACTCAGAAACTACTGAGCTGATTTTAATGCGACCACTAGCGGTCTAAAAAGCTTTTAATCGAATCGTATTCGAATATAAGATGTGAGATGAGATCAGGATGATAGGCGACAGCATTCTTCTATTTTCTACAGGAACATGAAAATAACATGACGCCTGGATTTTCCGCAGGGTTGGGCAGAAGAGTAGTGACTTTTGAGGAACAGGGTGTAAAGATCACATATACTCTATAGAAAAAGGAGGCTCCTCCGAACAGACGGGGTTTGTATCTGGTGTGCAACTGCCCGACGATTGTTGTCGGGACGTTGTATTCAATGCTATTTGTGCGGTTTACTTTGCTTGCGCGATGCAGGATTTTGTGTGACGTCAGTGTGGTAAGTAGTTCGTATGTCGTGGTGTATACGCCACCACATACCTATAGGGCACTCTAATTTTGCCAGTTATGTTAAAGTCCTATCTAATAGGGGGCGAGCCTATTGACATCAACCGGGCACAAATCTAGACATTCTACAACTAAGATAATTGCAGCAGTGCTTGCGCCCACTAGACCAACGAGGCAGTATCTCAGTCCTGCCTTAAAACCTGCAAAATGCATACATACCACTTATCCTCATCATCATCATCATCTAAGGTTTTATAGCCTCAAGTGGATCTTAGTCTGATCGAGTATATTTCTTCATTGTGACCTCATTCAGCTTTTTCTCTCCAATTTCTCAGTCCAACATAATTAAATCTTGGTCCACGCCATCCATCTGAGCTTGGGCCGACCTTGACTTCTCCGACCTCCAGCACCCTAATTGCGGTTCTCCGACCACCAGCACCCTAATTGCGCTTCTCCGACCACCAGCACCCTAATTGCGTAACACACTATCAGTCAAAATCTGATTAATTTTGAAAGATATTGATAATACATTTCTTCAAATGTTCGAAAAATTTGTCTGCACAAGAACGTAAATAACGCAATGAATGTTGTTGAACTGTCAAAATGAAAGCCATTCCTACCCAAGTTTTTTTGCTCTGGTTCATCGAAGAGAGGACCACTATTATCTTACCATTCTTTTGGCGATTTCTGGCAGTTCTGTGATCATTGTAACGCTTATTGGAAAGCCCAGAGATAAGACTGAAATTATATTTCACACTCACGATACCCTATTGTGTTACCAAATAGCTGGATTGTAGGGGTCTACAATACTGGTATTCAGATGCATTCAGTAAAACTAGAAGGCGACACAAAAATACTTAAGAAAAGGGAGATAATTGTAAAACGAAACAACGCATAAAACTCGAGAACCACCATTTCTCTGATACAGCACGCGATCGCGCGATGAACGCGATCAGCACATCTGAAACAGTTTCAAGAGCTGTCAGCGTCAATATTCCACAGAAAATAATGACACTGGCAGCTCTTAAACGTAATAAACTCAGACCTTAGGTAATTGTTTATAAAAAAACCATAGATAGAGTAAGGTGTATCTCTCTGGCCAAGTTTTTAACCAGTTAATAAAATAGGAGTTACGTAGATACGTTGAAAGTTCAAATTAAATAAATCGATAATGTTATTTACTATCACATACCCACCGCGTTCAAGGATAAGCAGTCAATGCTTGACATCAAATTGTTGCATTAAGGAAGTGTCATATTCAAATATATTAAATGTTTGTAATTTCAGTAGATCTTTACATAATTATGGTTCAAACGACAGAGTAACTTAACCAGTATAATTTGACATGTCATGGCGGCGCTGCTGGCTAAGACAAACGTCTAAAACGTGTCAGATTCGGTACAAAATTGAAATTAGTTCCGAAGTCCGCCACGTGTCAGTATT
The DNA here is from genome assembly GCA_963555695.1 of Dasypolia templi. Classification (NCBI taxonomy): domain Eukaryota; kingdom Metazoa; phylum Arthropoda; class Insecta; order Lepidoptera; family Noctuidae; genus Dasypolia; species Dasypolia templi. The sequence goes on along the minus strand of OY743162.1, from coordinate 5,611,554 downwards.
GTTTAATTGTATAATCGCTAAGAACCGGTCTCAGGGTTATTTCCTATGTAAATTGCTGGTTTTTAATGCAATTATTACTGATATTAAATTCAAAAGTAGATATTTTAAGATTTATTTCACGTTTCTTTATGAACATTCATTGGATTTTAATTTGTGAAATAAAATGCTGTTGATATCGCGTTTGAGATTTAAATATTAAAAATTTGTAACCAAACGGTTTCTAAAAGGTTAAAGTATTTGATGGGCGGGGAATATACAAGTTTGATTGATAGAGTACCTACATGGATAGGTATTTATGATTTGGTACCTTCATCTTTAATTTGATATGTATGTGCGATGCGATGACATCATAAACGGTAAACTTCTAAGGAATTAGAGGGCCTAGACAAAGCAACGTTCGTAACGTTTGGTTAGTGATAACGCTAGTAGAAAAGACAAGAAATGTATGAAATGACAAAAAAAATCACGTGATCATATGTCATAGCGTAGTATCATAGTGAAGCGATAGCGATTGTAGGAATAGAATCGCCCCAAAGTGCATGCCATTTGTCTAGGCCATCTGATAGTATTGAATTTTGCATAACTAGAAATTAGATTAGGACTGTTCAGTTCCATCAGTCAGTAGTAACAAACTAGCTTAAATAGTGAAGCTAGCATCTTATTCTATTGAAACCGTAATACGGGGTCGGCTGTACCATTATAATTTGTTCAAAATAATGGTTAAATTTACGAGGTTAAATAACGATTAAATTTTTCACTGCTTTTCATTTCTTTCTTCATAACTTAAAGTTAGTCGGCCGCGCTTGAATTCGTTATATGAACGATACACGGTTGCCGTAGAAGGGCCTTCATCCATGAATGCCATTTGAAATCTATGTATCGTACGATTTGTCCGGTTTCAGGCGACACTTGAAGTCGTAAAATGTCATAGCGCGAAAATGTTCCCGGCGTAGATCCTTTTCGAGACACGAAAATTTAAATTAGCTCGCAAACAGTGTGGAGGGAAATTTTGACCACAAAAAAACTCACAAATAATATATGTAAATATATTATAAATAGACTATAACTGGCCAATCTCTCATACATGAAATCTTGTTTTCGCATTTCTGAATTTCCTGGTTTATGTCCTGTCACTGTGTTTGATAGAATCGTCGTTGTTAGGGTGAAAGCACCAGGTTACCCGCGAAATTGTAATTTTCTTACCAGATAAATCGCATATTTTCAAATTAATTGTACTAAGTTATATATATTATAAGAATGATATCTGAATATTTGTACACTATAATATGTTGTGGTAGAATATGTAGAACCTAACAAAGAATTAACACCTTAGTATTGTAAAACTACATTCTAACAAATAAATAAATTTTAATTCTGAAACAAATTGTCAGTTGATGTCAAAATAACGACTTTAATGTCCGTGGCAATTTAAAAAAGTTACAGTTAATTAATTAAACGCTTCTTTAAAGTAGTAATTTGCGTCTGTTCTGTTTTAATTCGTTGTAAAATAGCTTGTTATTGTATTATTTATTACAAAAGTAGATATATTTTGGGGCAATATGGGCGATAAAAGGTGTAGCAATTAAAAAGCGAACTTAAAAGGAAAATCTCACTTGAAGGAATCGGGTTGTATGTGGAAAACGAATACCTCCACTCGTGGAGGTATCAAGAATCCTGAGAAAAAGGGTCTTGACAGACTTACAGACAGATGGACAATGAAGTGATCCTATATGTGTTCAGTTTTTTCCTATTGAGGTACGTAACCTTAAAAATACCCATATATTTTAAAAAAAACCTTTACCATCATAAATTAAACAGCAATAAAAAGATATCAAATTAACCGTAATCCATTATTACCCATTCGATTTCATATTTACGACCTCATTAATAAAAAAATATGCTTCTTCATTACGCGAATAAGAACTTTTTGCCAAACAAACCACAAAAAAGTATTACTTTCGTTATCACACACGAGTCAAACCATAAAAACTTAACAAAAACTCATTCATTGTTTGTATCCGAACGTCTAGCGCCTCCATATTGTTCTACGTTTAAAAAAAAGGCGGGAAAAAACGTTTTGTGGTAAAAAACTGAGTTGGATAATGTTTTTTATTCAGTTTTTTACGGAATTTCTGGGTCACTGTTATAACATTCGTCCTTTGATTGGTTTTGTGACGAATTTTATTCAAATTTAAACATCATGTGACTCATTTAACTGTTAACTGCAATATTTATAGACTTATGTCCGAATTAATGTCTAATAAAACTTGGAATGGTTTTTTTACGAGACTTGATTACGTCTAAAGTTTTTTGTGATTTCTTAGAACTTTGTGTATGTTGGTGAAGATTTGTTTGATAATTAAGAATTATTAGAGATTGTACGCATTCAATGCGGATTTTTTAATGTAATATTTAAAACTGGCTTGGTGTATTATTATTTTTCTAGTATTTCCCGGGTTTTATTAACATGTATCCGGTTTGCTAAAGTTATGCATAATTATATTTATCTTTAATTTCAAGGCTTTACGTTTTCAAAGTTTTACTTAGACTGCATATCTTTTAGACTTAAGGATTTAAGGAATTGTCAAAACCATTGGAAAAGTCAAACTAGCACTTAGGCTCTGCTATAATAAATATTTCAGGATAGAATATTTTTTAAACTTGGGTACCACAGATAATGGAAAAAGCTCCGCTGGATACTCCGAAAACAACGTTGTTTTCTTCAATTTGGTACCAAAAATCGTGATAAATATAAGTCTGAACGACTGATGCCTTAAATAATAAAAATAAAACGTGAGAAGACTATTATATTTAATTCGCCCGACACCTTGGTTTTTGTCTTTAAACATTTAGACACGCTCTAATCTACGTAGGTACATTAGTTTGCAAAGTGCCTAATAATTGAGTATATTTATATGTATAACTTCATAGTATGTTTGACAAGTCTGATTTTAAGATGTTTTTTTTCATTGTATTGTGAAAATGTACGATTTTTGTCGATGTAATTGTCATGAACACTGCATTGTTTTAAGAATGTAATGGATAAGATAGGAATGCCAATAATTATATTTTTAAGCTGAGGCATACTGACAGAAAGTCTGCCCAGCATTGTCCCCATTTGTGTCGGCTTTAAATAATTTATCCTGCTAATGAATTCCGTATATTTGTCCAATCATCTGTAGCCTTTACATTGCTTGCTTACCAGAAAATCATCATCATCATCACTTGCTGGATATAGGCCTCTCTTATCAACCACCATCCACACTTCTCAGATCATCACTTCACTTAGCCTGAGGGCACCTAGTATCCATTAAATACCTGTCGAACGATTAGAGAGACCTTTCGTACGATTAGAGAGACCTGACGTACGATTAGAGAATTAAAGCTTGTTGTACTTTATAAGAAAGACCTGTAGTACGATTATAGACCTGTCGTTCGATTTAAGAGCAGGTCTCTAATCGAACAACAGGTCTCTATTTAGCACGATTAGAGAATTGATACTTGTCTTACAATAAGAAAGACTTGTTGTACGATTAGAGTATTTACACTTGTCGTACGATAAGAAAGACCTGTTGTACGGTTAGAGAGACAAGTCGTACGATAAGCAAGACCTGTAGTACGATTATAGACCAGGTCTCTATAAAGCACGATTAGAGAATTGATACTTGTCTTACGATAAGAAAGACTTGTTGTACGGTTAGAGAGACATGTCGTACGATAAGAAATACCTGTCGTACACTTAGTGAGACATGTCGTTCGATAAAAGAGACCGGTCGTACGATTAGAGAAACCTGTGGTACGATTAGAGAGACCTGTCGTACGATAGGGAGATCTGTCGTACGATTTGAATATTTATACGTGTCGAACGATTAGAGATCGTACGATCGACGAAAATTCGTTTCCAAAATGTCATCGAAGGTCAAAACAACATAGTGAAATATCAAACATGAAAATAACTTACAGACACCTATATATAAGATTAACATTATATACAAATAGATATTCATAATATTTAAGACCGACATCAATATGATCATGTAAAAATATTCTGCTACTTAATTAGTTATTTATGATTTATTAGGTAACGAAACTGCAAAAAGTCGTGCTCCGCAATCTCGCACACCGTCTCACACTCACCTCCATCACACACAAAGAGAGGACTGTTACACACCTATAATGTTCCCTTTTTAATTATAGTAGTCTCTTTATTTTTTAGTTTCTTGACAGTTCAATATGATACGTACATTCATACATGTGATCATTGTGTTACCGCAATAATAATGCCCAATTTGTAGCTCAGGGGGATTCGGCGTTGAAATACAGGTTATGCCTCGTTCGGCCCCAAACGCTAATACTTCTGTGTACTTTAAGTCTAGATTAAGCACTCTACTTGTACAAAAATTACATACATATATGAATAAATATTATCTTAATAATCATTGTTGTGAGGCTTCATGCCTCTCGACAACTGCCGTGACAGACAGCTGGTTGTGGTGTAGGTATTTGAATGCTTTCCTTTAAAAGCAGTCTCCCATGTAATTGATCAATAGGTAATGCCCGTAAAGCCCCGGTAACCAACTGACCACCTGACCTATTTAATACCAGCCGATTAAGCATCAGCGCCAACAGCGTGTGAAGCCATACATATATCTGAGTTTAAAGATTTCAAAACTTTAGTACTAAAAAAAGGTGTTCTGGCTTTTATATTAAAATATAACATCTTAGCCTGAATTATTGGTGGTCTACATGATAGTTTAGTAAATATCATAATATCAATAGGGAAGTCCCAGGTAAATAGAAATAAATTAAATTCTTGATTGAAATGTCGTAAAAGTTCTCCTTTTCACAATAAGGTTTTATTGACATAATTTCCCTGCCTGCATTTCAGCGGGCGCTCCAACAGTACCTATGAACTTTTGTACGAGTAGGCAAAACAATAAAGTGCAGGTTCAAACACAAAGTAAATATTTACTTAGTAGAGTCATATTATAAATGCGAAAGTAAGTTTGTTTGTTACGCTGTCACGCTAAAACGGCTGAACAGATTTGGGTGAAATTTGGCACACAGGTTGACCATGATCTGGGTAAGCACATAGGCTAGTTTTTATCCTGGATCAGCAACAGCTAGTAAGTAAATACCAATTGTAAGTAATCAACTAATCAGACATGATTCATTCGGACTCTTTTCAAAATGACGATAAAGGTGATGCTTTTTTCAACCATGTTCTAACTGAACAAAATTCAGTACCTATGTTTTGATTTTCTTACCTTTTAAAACATCTTATTCTGCTCACCCTGCTACACATAGCGTGATGTTTCAAATGATTCGGAAAACATAACACGCCGTGTATGAATCAATGTTTTTGCCGGTCCAATCAAAGTGATTGACGTGGAGGCATTAGGCGTAATACGTGCTTCTATGTTCGTTTGCGCGTGCGCACCATAGTTTTATAAGTTTGAGGGATAATTTTCTAGTTATTTAACGACTTCCAAAATGAAGTTGTCTATTCAAGCTATAAATCGATATCAAAATGTCTCATTGGATTTTCTTTATGATGTTCTTAATTTTTTGATGGTTAGATCTTGTGAAGACCATGTAGATTGGTGTCTGAAATGGTGTTTTGAGGAAAGAACCACACAGATCAAGTGGGTCTGTACAGTCAGTGCACGCATTTGTCAGTAATCATGCAGCTCAACGATTACCAAAGAAAGGACATTTGGGTAGGCTGCATAAATTACTCAAACTGCCAGACCATGACAAAAAACTAACAAAGAAAAAAAAAACACATTGTCTTCCCATTCACAATGACAGGAAAAATATATGATATTCTTCAGAATATATGGCAGTTAGATAGTGTGTTGAAAACATAACACAACTAATTTGATACGATGGAAAAAAAACACGAAAATACCTCTAAAAATTTATTTTAACGATTAAAATCTAATACATACATGCTGGAGAGTGGAGACCGAGACTCGGCACATGTAGTGTAGGACGCCCTCCGGCCAGGTGGGATGACGATCTGTGAAAGACTGCAGGCAGATGCTGGATGCGTCAAGCTGAAGACAGGGCGCTATGGCGTTCATTAGGGGAGACCTATGTCCAGCAGTGGACTAATATAGACTGATGATGATGATGATGATGATGAAATATATGCAATCGTTCTGATTTTTTGTCAGATTATTCTACAAGCAACATAATAACGTAATAGTGTTTTATTTTTTTATTCTAATCAACAGATTTTTTGTAAATGGATCATTGCCTGATTTTTAAAACAAATGAATAGCGTTGTGTCATCGCGCTTCTCTTTCTTTTCTATGCAGTCTGACAGTGTCCGCGATTTTTGATAGTACAGTACGCTTGTCTTACAGTAAGTACCTAAATGATTTGTATCTCACAGATTCAAACAGTATGGTCGCCCTATAAACACGTTTTTGGTTAAGACAGGGTCGGAGCTGACCTCTGGATCCTCGGAAAATAATTCTAAATAATACTCTTCAACATCAAGTATCTGTCATCATCAACCGCGGATTATTTTACACCGAAGCGTAACTCCTATGCGTAGCTTTGACGTCGTTTTAACGAATGCATTGAGTGCACGAATTGGGCTACATTAAACCAGAGTATGAAATGCTAGTGCCTTCTCTGTATTAAAAGAGGCATTTGAAACTCCAGTCAGACAATGATAGGTTTGTAACATTATATATAGTATACTTTCATCAAATTTTCAGCACGGAAGGCTTCTTGCTTACTGGCAAAAAGTTTTACCTTAGAACTGTGTCATAACACATGGTACTAGGCAGTGGGCAGAGCACATTGCTCGCAAAACATATGGCCGATGGGGCTGAAAGGTTCTGGTATGGCGACCGCGTATGGGAACATTTAGCGTTGGAAGGCCTCCCACAAGGTGGACCGATGACTTTGTAAGGCCGCAAGAATCCAAAGGATGAGAGAAGCACAGAAACGGTCGAAGTGGCGGTGCTTGGGGGAAGACTTTGTCCAGCAGTGGACGTCTTTCGGCTGAACTTACCCAGCTAGCATTTCTAGTCACAACGATCTGTGACTGAACTCTTTAGATTGTGGATTGTTCAAGTTAGTAACGCTTTTTGTAATGAGTATTTTAATCTTCCATGACACTTTAAAATGAAAGATCTGAAGTTTTAAATTCAATATGACTGCTTTTATAATTTCAAAGTTTAGAAGATAATCTTCCAAGCTACGAAAATCATTACCACTTGCAAAGACAGTAAGGTCACTAGATAAAGATTATCTAAGTAACATTCAAACGGAATATACCAACATTTTGAATAGCCAGTAAGTGGTCGGTTGAATTCGAAATCAGGGATATAAATATATAAACACAGATATGATAAAAATACTTAAATATCATTAAAATTGTTTGTTACGTTACGTTCCGGTGTGATAGTCAGCTGACCTAATAATGTATACCTACCAAACATTTCCATATAAACTTAAAACTCACAGCATTTAAATCATAAGAGTCATAATTCAGCATCCATTTTATGACATCATCGCATAATATATACATTAATTATATAACGTATACGTAGGTATTTGATAATAGGCGTGAAATAACTTGAGGTTTCCGTCGGTTGTTCTTCCTGACTGTGTTTACACGGAGAACTGAACGGTTGCAGGATTCAGGAACACTTTCATAGACGAAGGTGTTCTTCATCTCATATCGGTACTGGTATTCGAATATAAACTCATACCGTGGTAACTAAATTAGCCGGTAAGTTGGTTGATAGCACAGCTGCCAGCCAGTATGCGCCCAGACGAAGAAATAGTACCATCAACCGTAGAGGATCTTCTTCTTGGGTTAAACCTGAGAGCCGACTGAAGAATACCAAATCAAAATTGGGGGCTATCGGCCTTGGGTACATCATCTTCATCAAATGAAAATAAATGCTTTAAGTTTGACCGACATACATTCTTAGACATTCATCTATATACAAATGACCTCATAACCAAGAGTGGTGATTAAGCCATTTTAAAGATAGTAAAAGCAATCTATTATTAGGAACATTGCCGCACTGCACACCTGTAAAAATCTCACATTGATGACTTGTGTGAAGTGATCAATTTGAAGGGCAATTCTCGTATTTTTAAGAACGTTCGCATTCTCTTTTCTCTCAGTCTCAGTCTGTCAAAAATTCCTCCAATTTTCATACATTTTTTAAAAGTTTTTGACGTTTATTTGTCGCCGAGATGATACTGGGACTAGATTTTGAACGTATTTAATTACGCCTCGTTGGTCTAGCGGTTGCAATCGCTACTGCTGAGCATGAGGTCCTGGTTCAGATCGGGCAACGTGTTATTGGGTTTTTCTATCTGGAATTTCTCAGTAACAGCCCGGAGTATGGATGTGTGCCCGGTTGATGGCAATAGGCTCGCTCCCTATTACATGGTACTTATAACATAACTGGCGAAATGTGGGTGTACAGGTAAACCTCTGCCCAACACTTCGGGGAAACAAGGCGTGATGTTATGTTTTGTTAATTACTGGAATTGGCCTTGAAATGGCAGCTCACTCCAGTTTTCACGGTGAGATTGTTACAGAGTAGACCTGCAGAAATCTGATACATCTCGGATGCTAGGCGTGCTCGAATTTCTACAAGAATTGCTCAAGTCTTCTGCTAGCTTAGGATTATTTGTTGGGTTAGTTAGATATATGCTGGATATATAAAATGGCTGTAATAAAAGCGCTACACGACAGCGTGACACAAAACTACAAAAGCACCGCATATCGCGCGTAATGCGGTGACTTTTTGTCGTGCCTGTTTGTGAGAGCCTATTACAGTATCTGACATAATGATTGGACTGCTGCTTAACGGACTAAGCACGGTCAAACTTATCTTCAAAATAGTACACCGGGCAAACAAAAAAATTAAACAACAAATTACTTGCATCGTCTAAACACTGTTTAGATAGTTGACGAAGGAGCAACTTCGACAAACCTCTTTAGATCTAGTTTTTTTCCAGCGGAAATGAGAGTCTCGCGTCTTAAGTCTAGAATAGACACAGGTCAGACATACTAACATCAATGTGGCACCTAGATTTGGACCTCATAATAATTAAACTAGTATGTAATTAACATACTTGTAATATATTAATGAATTATTTTAAAGTTTTATTTAAGATGTCTGTACGTATGTCTATGAAATGTTACATTTATATTTTTCGAGCTACGTATGACCGTTTGTTTTGCAAGGAACTCCTAGAAATGACTCTCTTAGAACACAATGCCATTATGCAAACAAAAATGCAAACTGAACTTAAACTTTTTCATTAACAATATGTGCCACCTAAATGAACGCTCAATAATAAATGCGCTGCTAATTTTTCAATGCTCGGCTCAGCGTTAAGATTTGAAAACTAAACAATGCAATAAAATGAAGGCGTTCATTTAGATGCTTCCTAGTGTTCCTTGATCTGACCATTTAAGCTGTTGCTTGTCACTTTTTGTTGCCATTTTTGTTCTGTGAATTTGTATTGTTAAACATCCTTGCGAATCTTGAATTTATGTTTAATCCATATCGCTAATCCAAGCACACATAAACCAGAAAATAATTGACGTATTATCCACTTAGTAACGAATTTATTACATTTCAACCAGTGTTAGTTTTTAACCTTGATTTTTTTGCGTTAAATCGAGACGCTGAATTACTGTGTCGAACATTCAGAATCTATTCATCGAAATTATTATAAATTGATTTTTATCTGCTTGTAGCAGTAAGCAAAAAACAGGCATGTTTGAATATTATGTAATGGTTGGTAGTTCCGTCTATTTTTAGCTTCGCGCCCTTTTTGGATGTGAGTTGTTTTTATGTTGGCAAACATGGGGATTGAAAAAAGCAGTCATGTAACACCTGTGACAATGATTTTGCATCCTTTGGACCTTTTAAGCCGAATGGCGAAGGGATTACATTACTTAAAATCCTGGGTTATTGTTTGATTCGCACAAATTCACTTGCTCGAAACGGGGAAATGGTTTTTTGTTTTTCTGTAGTCTATTCGCACGAAGTTAATTTATTAGTGTTGTGCAATTCATCAACTGATAAAATACGTATTCAGAGTTGGCACATTTAGTATTTTATGCAATAAAGTAAACAAGCGTACAGAAGTGATACTCGTAAGTATTGGATTTACAAACTCCATGTGTAAATGAAGTAAATTTTGAATTTATAATGAACATGTCTCAGTGTAGTAAGCATATATGTAAATTTTGAATTTATAATGAACATGTCTCAGTGTAATAAGCCCACCAGATACGACATCCATCTGGACGGAGGATCCTCCCTTTTCCGAAGAGTATGAGTGAACTTTACACCCTGTTCCTCATATCCCTAAAACTGGTGACCCCGACGTGATCTGCATATCTCTTCACTGGTGACCCCGAGTATGAACGTCAGCGCAGCCTTCGTGCAACTACTTCAGTGTGACGTCATCATCATCACCCCCGCAAGTCACACAGCCAGCAAGCAAACACGGCTTGAACGGTTGTCCTGACCATCAGCATGCAGCGCAAGCGCATACCTGGTCATCACCTTCAGCCTCATCAGCAACCTTGGCACAGCACACTGCACATTCGGCCGGTCCACAAGCAGAGCGCTTAATCCCTCTCCTGGTCGACATCAGCAGTCAGCCACCCCGACTCACTGGGGCATCTTTGCAGACAGTTCCGACTCACCGCGAACTATGCGACACCCGGTTCCAACCCACTGGAACCCAACTGGCATTGGCAAGCATCGCTAGATACAAGACTTAGTCCACTATCGACCTCCGGTTTTCGGAGGGGAGTGCTGTGGCGGCAGCTACACCGCCACATGCAAACAAACGCATCAATCCTGCATCGCGCAAGCAGAGTTTACCGCGAAGATAGCATATATACAACTTCCCGACAACAATCATCGGGCAGTTGCCCACCAGATACGACATCCATCTGGTCGGAGGATCCTCCCTTTTCCGAAGAGTATGAGTGAACTTTACACCCTGTTCCTCATATCGCTAAAAGTGTAATCAACTTTACGAATAAACTTTGCTACGATCTATTAGTCCCAGTCAAACTCAAAGCATTTATTTCAAATAAACCCATTACAGGCACTTTTGAATTGTCAAGGGGTCGGTCAGTCAGAAATATGAAGCTAGTTGCCCATTCCAAAGCGAAGTAGGTACCTATGGAGAAGAACGGGCAAGAAACTCCATGGACACTCTTTTAAATAATATGGTTACAGAAAATTTGTTACATCAGTCTTGTTGAAATTAAACATGTGAGAACGATGTAGAAAGACCCGTAATAAAAAACATAAAAATCGGAAAAGAAAAAATTAAAAAAAAACAAAAAGGCGTGGCAGCCAAGAGATGACCAGTCCCCACTGACGGCGCCCGTTCACGAACATGACGTATGGATCAGCACCATTCAGCTCAACCATTTTGAAGGTAACTTAATGATCCAACACACACGCCACCACCAGCGAGACATTAGAGTGAGCGTGACATACTCTCAGCCGCCAGGGCACATTCAAGTCAATGACAGACGTGCCCAGTATAGGGTAGCTTTATAGTAGGTACCACATAGTGCTCACACGTGTGCTTTGCAATTATACAATACAAAAAGATTGAATTTATACAGTGCAAAGACAGTTTTTACAATCTTCAGCAGCTCCAACAATATTTCCGAATGCTAATCAATTGTTTAGGCGCCCTTGTGGAGCAGAACCAGCGTTGAGCCAAGCATTTTTGTCAGAGATGTAATCCTCCAACTTATAATACGCTTGGCTGCATAGTGTGCGTTTGATACAGGTTTTGATCTTCGTTTCGTTCAGTTGGAGTATGTGGGGAGGTATTTTATTATAACATTTTAAACAGTACCCCATGAAGGATGAATCTACTTTAGCCAGCCTGAAACCCGGTTGAACCAATTGGTCCCTGAACCAATTGGTCAATTGGTTGAAAGTCGTTTCTTTAATCTTACATTGGATAGGTTCTCAGTCACCCGGATAACAAAAGTACGAGAGCCAGCCCAGGGTGAACGGGAGTAGCGTAAAATCGTGAATCCAGTAAGAAGTCTGGAGAGTTAACTAATAATATTATTTAAAAGTGTCGATTCGCCCGTTACGGGCGAGCAAATTCGTGCGAATCAACCAATAAGCCATCATTATTTGGTTAGTGCCATAATAATATTCACAAAACAAAATGTAATAAATGATGGCGCTTTTGATTAAATGAACCCTGAAACTTGTGGAAGTGTCTAAGCTAAAAACATTGAAAGATTAATTAAACGCAATGAGTTCATCATTTGCTGGCATTTTGAAGTTTCAATACAGAAAATAAAATGATCTATGTCTGCATCTACTTTTTTAAATGTAACATAAAATTAGTTTTTTTGTAATTCTAAAGATGGCTTGGGTTACGTTTAAATACTTTAGTGTCGATTAACAAGCACTAATCAAATCCAATTATACCGGTTATTCCAAAATTACTGTTATTTTGTATTTATTAAAAAAATAACCGTAATTTCATATATATCAATGATATTATTATTTAAGGAAATATGGTATTTTAGGTGTGCGCGACTCATTCCAGATGTTAAACCTAAGATTTAAGAAGTGGTCTGTACACCGGTCCCGACTTACAAATTATACCCTTTTAAGTATTACTTAAACAAATTATACCGGTCTTATTAATTTTTATAACTCTTCCTTCAAAATCTGTTTACTATCATCACCATTATCGAAAATACAAATTAAAATTCGTTCAACCAATAAACTAAAAATACAGATTGAAGTGATTAACGTTTTTATGATCTTATTTCCAAAAACTATTGGTTTTCTTAGCCGCCATCTTTGAAATAATACCATGCGCGAGAGTCGATAGAGTGTGTCGAGTTACGGCTTCCATATTTTGTAACGTTGTTGGTGTTGTGTGGATGAGGTTCCGTATTTTATTTATTGATTTGGTTTTTGATATACTTGCAATTTTTTCCCCTTTTTTTGTGTAGGGTTAATTTTTTTTTGTATAATACTGTTTTTGTGTGTTCAACTTTTATTTAGCGCAGACCAACTTTTTTTCTTTATTATAAAATATTATACCTTAAAACCAGTGGCGCTAATAAATACATTTGATTTGGTTAAGTATAAATGACAAAAAAAACACAGATAATTGATAAAAAATGCTGGGCATACAAGCAAATGAACCCAAAAATAACGGAGAAACCTCAAAAACGAATAAATATTTCAGTATTACTAAGTAAGATGCAGTAAATCAAAGGCCAATAGTTTCGTGAATTCCGTAAAGCTATAGGAAAAGAAACGTTACCTTGACAAACTGTTCTAGATAACAAATACGGTGAACCATGACGATTTACAGAAGGTTGCTTATTATCTGAACCAATCGCGGCGTTCTGATAAAAAATGTGACACTTTTTTTGCAAGATTAGTGAAGAAAATACTGATGATTGGTCTGTTTGAAGATATTTCTTGAATCCTAATTGCAAGGTACCGACAAATTGCTTTGCGTTTTAATGTGTGCATGATAGGAAATTAACATATTTTTCTTGTTTTTTTTTACACCCGAGCTATGCGTTTTTTTTTAAGAAGAATTTAAAAAGGATTTATTTTCATTGACATAATAATGAGTAACGAAGTGGTGATATAATTTAGAATAAGAGAAAACGAAAATATTTGATGTTCCTGTTTTTAGTACCAACGTAACAAAAAAAACGTAAATAACCTACCTTAACCGAAAATTAGCCACTTGTTCACAACAAACTGTTCTTCGTGCAGATAGCAATTAATCCACCTGAGAGTAAATATGTAGGTATCACAGTTTGATGAACTTTTAACCCACTAACTGAAAACCAATTTGGTTCAATGCACTACATTATCACTAATCAGTGGTTATAATGTAGTGCATTGAACCAAATCATTACATGTCTAAGATTATTAGACACTAGCTGCGCCACGCGGTTTCACCCGCATAAGTCTCGATTACGTGGTGATATTGAGGTAAAAATATCCTAATGTCATGGTCTACCCATGTGCCATTTCAGCTTAACAAACAAACTTACTTTCGCATTTATAATATTAGCTAGATAGTACGGGTGTTTTTTGTAGCTCCTGTGGTACTCCCTGATGACCTGAATAGTTAAATGTTTTTTTTTACCCCAAATGTGTACATGTTACTTCTCAGTACATAACACAAAATCAAAATCAAAAGTCATTTATTCAAATTAGGCTGAGAATCAGCACTTTTCGAACGACAAAATTACATAAGACAGTCCCTCAAAACGCCCGCCCTTCACCACTTCCTAGTGCTTTAGCTGGGAACAAGCAAGCTGAAGTGGTAATGTGCTCATCATATTAGCTGATTACCGTAGGAGACGTGTCTTTAAGTTGAGACCGTGATTCGATAATGAAGGACGCCCTTAGGCTTGCTGGGGGAAGATCTTCGCTGCGTCGCTGTTAGCAGCTGGATGAGACTAGCCGAAAATCCTAATTATTCTAACTTTTCTAACTAATATCATAAATGCGGAAGTAAGTTTGTTTCTTACTCTTTCAACCCTAAAGCTAAACGGCTGAACGGATTTTAATGATATTTGTTACACAGATAGACCATGACCTGGGTAAGTATTTAAAATACTTTTAATCCTAGAACACAGACAAAGTCGCGGGCAACAGCTTACATTTAAATAAATACATAATATTCAAACGATAACGCTCTCAAAGCTACCATGGCAGTTTGAAACGTACATTCTAAAATCAAATCAAGACAGTTTGCCACCCTAACTAAAGTAATACCAACATAATAATTAAACACATTAAGGCGGCATTTAGACAACATGTGCACAACACTTGCCTAGACGAGACGTGTCACTTATATTTCATTTATCGATGCCTGTTGATTTATATGGACAAGCCTTTAGCAAAAAAGTAATAAAATATTTAGAGCGAAAACTAATCAGTGGTTATAATGTAGTGCATTGAACCAAATCATTACATGTCTAAGATTATTAGACACTAGCTGCGCCACGCGGTTTCACCCGCATAAGTCTCGATTACGTGGTGATATTGAGGTAAAAATATCCTAATGTCATGGTCTACCCATGTGCCATTTCAGCTTAACAAACAAACTTACTTTCGCATTTATAATATTAGCTAGATAGTACGGGTGTTTTTTGTAGCTCCTGTGGTACTCCCTGATGACCTGAATAGTTAAATGTTTTTTTTTACCCCAAATGTGTACATGTTACTTCTCAGTACATAACACAAAATCAAAATCAAAAGTCATTTATTCAAATTAGGCTGAGAATCAGCACTTTTCGAACGACAAAATTACATAAGACAGTCCCTCAAAACGCCCGCCCTTCACCACTTCCTAGTGCTTTAGCTGGGAAGAAGAAGTGGCGCAACAAACTCCCCAGCAGCACAGTTGTCTGTTCGGTTAGAAGAACTGGATTCTAAACAATTGTAACTAATTACCAAAACATTAAATTAATTGCCATACGTCAGCTAGCCACGCCATAACAAAAAAATAGAAAAATAATTGAATGTAAATAAAACTTAATACATAAATAAAAGCCTCCAGGCCTAAAGGGCATGGCAGCTTACATATGCAATACTGGATTTATTATACAAACAAATAAAATAAATAAATGATAAACTAGGATCATCAAAGTAAACTAAATTAACACACTTTTTAATTTTGTTGGCCGAGTCTCACAATATTGATAACATGGTTCCAATTTGAATAAAAGTAAATGGCGAACTACGTTGGTGTCAACTTCTAGACCAACCAGATGCATCTGAATAACAGTATGTATTTTCCATTGGAGTGTCTGCCACAATACTCCTTGATAAGACTGGTTGTTACAGTTTTGGACTGCGAAGTTAGTTTGTTTTCGCTCTAAATATTTTATTACTTTTTTGCTAAAGGCTTGTCCATATAAATCAACAGGCATCGATAAATGAAATATAAGTGACACGTCTCGTCTAGGCAAGTGTTGTGCACATGTTGTCTAAATGCCGCCTTAATGTGTTTAATTATTATGTTGGTATTACTTTAGTTAGGGTGGCAAACTGTCTTGATTTGATTTTAGAATGTACGTTTCAAACTGCCATGGTAGCTTTGAGAGCGTTATCGTTTGAATATTATGTATTTATTTAAATGTAAGCTGTTGCCCGCGACTTTGTCTGTGTTCTAGGATTAAAAGTATTTTAAATACTTACCCAGGTCATGGTCTATCTGTGTAACAAATATCATTAAAATCCGTTCAGCCGTTTAGCTTTAGGGTTGAAAGAGTAAGAAACAAACTTACTTCCGCATTTATGATATTAGTTAGAAAAGTTAGAATAATTAGGATTTTCGGCTAGTCTCATCCAGCTGCTAACAGCGACGCAGCGAAGATCTTCCCCCAGCAAGCCTAAGGGCGTCCTTCATTATCGAATCACGGTCTCAACTTAAAGACACGTCTCCTACGGTAATCAGCTAATATGATGAGCACATTACCACTTCAGCTTGCTTGTTCTGTGGGCTTTGTCCACACCTCTGGTTCTTCGTCAGATGACCTCATTTCGGAATCAATCTAAAGGAAGAAACAAGAAAGAAAAAAACGTTTATTTGCGGTAAACATGACGCATAGAACGAACACACACACAAAAAAGAATAAGTTCCCCAACTTGTTCTTTTTTGTGTTTGTGCAATCCCCTGATCGCTCAGCATAATGCTACGACTCTATGCAAGACAGAGCCCCAGCGCTGGTCAGAAGATCCCAAGCAATGCTCTTCCCATTGCTTTTTTCCTTGAAAATTCTATATTTCATGGTGTTCCTGGCCATGTCCTAGACAACGCGAATATTTTGTTGAGAAAATTTTACTTAATATTTTCTCTGTCTCGCTCGCCTCCTAGAAGTATTTCCATATGAACCAGGAAAAAAAATCTCTTGTTGTTAATCCATCCATCAGACAATGGTCTTTCATCCTCATCTAAGGAACTAAATCTCCAGAAACTGTCACACACTACACTAGGGTAGTTTATTGTTTCGTTTCAAGTACTTGCTTAGTCCTCTAACAAGCCATTTATTTGCTCCTCCTCTCAAGAACAAACGCAAGCAAACTCAACACACCTCAATAGTGTAACATGATCAATCACTTAAGTACAACTTGCTCACGTTGTGTTGATATGTTCCGGCAGCTTAGGAGATACTTCAAAGGTCGTATATGTTTATGAGCTTCGTACTTGATTTTAATCATTTGTACCTACCTATTTGAATATGTTTGTGCTTTTAATAGAGGCTCCACGAGTGTTTCTTAAACTTGTCTAGGCAATCAGCTCCATCCATCTCAAGAACAGAAATTGTGTAGTTTCTGTCAACCTTGGGGTTCCCAAATAAGGCGTGAGTTTATGCAGGTATGGTATTAGCACTTCCCAAAATGAGCACTGACACTACCTAACATTGATCGAGATCAATTTCTGTCTTTGCACCTGTACCTATATACAAACACCTTCCATTACTACCCCAAAATAATCTTGATTGCATTAATAACTAACAAACAGAAAATTCTATACAAAAAATCTTTCCCACCGGATCTCAAAAGCCGTATCGCCGCCTTCTCCCCACGGATTAAAAAAAAAACATTAAAAAAAACAATCCAGCAGCACCTGTTGCGGCCTACGCATCCGTTGCTAAGCGACAGCGCCATATTGGTAATATGGCAGCGTTGCCATCTGTCAAAAATTTACATTTAGAATTTAATTGGCGCGAGGTAATATTTCCTTTCTGATCAGAATGGTATGTAACACATTCAAAAAAGGCTTCTTTTCTCTCTTATCGGCACATACTTATGAAAATCACTTAATTATAAAATAATCGTTTGTCAAAAAGTTGATAGCAAGTCCAGGGTGAGTAGGTTTTAGGTATTGTTTAAAGTATTGCCATGTATGCCTTTGGCTTCTCCCGCTTGCATAGATTTAAATCACGTGGATTGCTACCAGCTACTTACTTTACAGCCCTTAGTAGGAAAATCAAGACAGAATTAAACAGAAAATTAAGTATTTGTAAAATTAAATCTATATTAAACAAATAATCTAATTTGTCTTGTAATACGGTTACCTACACACATAATAAATCAGTTAATATACATGAGCAATAGCATGCACATAGTAGTAAGCTATGCCAATTTTGTATGTAGAAATCTAAACATAATTAAAAACCGTAGGAAATTCATTAGACACCAATTTTAATTTTGTGAACGAGATTTTATCACAATGCTTGGTCACTTTGTGATGATGTTTTCGAACCATTGAGATCCAGGTTTTTCATGAAATTTTATTTCACTAAGTGCCGATAACACCAATGAAACTGAACGCGTTCAGCACATCCAGCACGTCCTTCGGCTGTAAGGAAATTAAGGTGGAGTTCAGAGATCTTGGAATACATTGATAGACAGACGTTCGATGTTAAAAGCTCATAAGACACGGCTAAAAGATGACACTTGTCTTTTAACACGCACGAGTAGATTCACCTACTGTTCTATATTTTCGCCGACCAACACACAAGTACACAATTTTATCAAATCTGATCCTAAATAAAACATTATTTAGCATATTAATAGCCCATCCAAAGCCTTCCGCGACCTAACGCAACAATATTGGCACAAAAAACAACACAAAAAAGGATTTCAAATTCATACACGTGCTGAGAAAAAGTCGATTCTCGATTTGCAAAAACATTTATTCATTGTGTTTTGTTTTTTCGCTTCTTTTTGCTCCCGTTTTTGAATAAAAAAAGAAGTTTCGGATCCCCCGAACCCGTTAGGTGTTTTTGCCCTACGCTGTTCTTTTTATAGTGCATTTGCCTTTGATTGCATAACGTACGGTCAGTGGTCGGTGTTTTTTCTCGATGGACGCTTACTTGGGTGTTCACCCTACGGTATTTTGTGACGTAGGTTAGGTTTTTGGTTTTTAAATCTTCTCATTAAAGGCTTTGACTGTGAGTTGTTTAAGAGAAGAAGTGGTTTATAAAGTTATCAATAATGCATTGAGCAGTAGTGGCCAAGTGGTAGCATATAAGCATTCACGTGGTGAAATGCTTATTATACTTATAATCAGCCCATAGTGTTCCCACTGCTGGGACAGGCCTCCTCTCGGTGAGAGGGAGTGGGCCGTAATCCACCACGCGAGGCTCAGTGCGGGTTGGTGGATGTTACATGTCTTCGAATTTTTGTTATTAAGACATGCCGGTTTCTACACGAATGATTTCCTTGGAACTGGAAATGGAACTTCGTTCATGGTCACATCATATTACTGCTCATAAGCCGGGGCCGATATAACTGGGCCATCCACTGCTCAATGCATCAAGTAAAGTACCTGCCTGGGTTCGACCCGTAAGTCACGGCGGTTGCCACTGTGCCACCACAGCTCTACAGCCTTAGATTAAAAGGTTGCGAGATAAATTGTTGAATACCTGCTACATAGTTACAAGATTCATGTAACTTTTCTTCAATGCTTATTCTATTAATGGGTGTCTTTTAAATAATTAAGTTTCGTCGATTTATACATCTCTATAATTTATCAACATCGTAGGCTAATTGCTAAAAAGTTCCATGGTTTTTGAACAAAAAATATCAATAATGATTTAGGATTTACACGTTTTAGGTTCTGTTTCGATTAGAGGTGTTAGCCACTTTGACACAATCTTAATATTGAGTTTATAATAAAAATAGCTGCCCTCAAATTTCTTATTCAAATTTTTACCTACGTAAATAGTTATGCGGCTAAGCATAGGATATGTTTCAGCCTTAGGAGTTAGTAATAGGTATAATTTCTAATTTTAAAAGAATATTACCAGAGGCTGATTTATGTTACACCTTCCTATCATCCGTTTTTGTTCTTAAGAACTGAGCCTTTCCTACCCTTAAAAGCGTTAACTTTAAAATAATTGTCGTTTTAAAAGACATCCCACGAGACATCACCCTACTGTCATAAGCCAAAATTTAGTCAAAATCATTGCATTTTTTAACTCCTGCGCATCCCGGATGAGAACCACAGCAAACAGCATGTGTTTCATAAAATATTTCGCCTGATAGTCGCCACATTGTGTTAGTGATAAATCAGTTTCGCTGGTGTGCGAGTAATATGATACTATCGTGCGACTTGTGCGCGTGTGTGGGTGACTCTAATGCGCGCACGCAGAGATGTTGCATTGTTGCATGCTTCTTTCCCACCCCCGCTACGTGGATGGGGAGGTTTGATACTTTTTGCTGCGATTTATTTAGGTAATTTTGCTGGGCTATTAAATTTGTTTTCGTAAGTGTAGAAAAACATATCGTGTTAGAGAGTTAAGCTCGAATTTTGATTAAGACTGTGTCTTTGGCTTGTCTTGAATACCAAAGCTCTCAGTGATTTATTTTGGAATTTGCAGGACACCTAGTGCAGTCAGCTTCTTCTTTAGACAAATTCTTTGTCATCGTTCTCCCAGGATCTTCCGTTATTCGTACGCAATATTTTAATATGATTATTGTGCGTGTGTTTTTTTTTTCATTAGGTAAATGGAACCAATTTGCACATTTTGACAAAAAAAAATACGAAAACAGATAGTCTGGACCAAAAACTTTCTGATTCTTCTGGAAGTTTATAGTTTCATCATTATGTTGAACAATTTTTGCAGCGCAGTTTTTGGCAACACCTCTGAGGTTTCATAAAAATATCCAAGTATCAAGACCATCCCTTCCTTATAAGGGGTGAGCAACGTGGGCGAACAGTCAGAGGGTGGGTCGCATAATACAACCTTTTTTTTTTCAAACAACCATAGATTTTTTCTACCTGCGAACCCAAAACTTCTACCTGACGTGCGCTGGCGCAGATTTTGAGTCATTTTTGAGTTTCGAATGAAAAAATTCGTATTACGAATGTCGAAGGGGGCTTTTTGCTTTTAAATTTTTTACTGAATTTCACTTGTTTGTGACGTAAGGTGAACGTTTTTGTAATGTTGATATTTTTTCTTATATTTTCACAGTTATAGAGGTGTTAATGGGTGACTGGTTAAATGTTTTTATTTACCTTTTTTGTCTTTTATTCAACGTTTGCTTAGTTAATGATGGTCAAATAAAGAAAAAACATGTGAGTGAATACAACTAGAGATATTGCAATTCCTCATAGATAGTGATAGCATATGCTAAAAGCAATAATTCCGAAGTTTTGGTGAAGTAGGTAGTTAGCTACACATGCCCATACAGACATGCCGGTTTCCGCACGATGTTTTCCTTCACCGTTTCAAAAGCAGTGGTGATAGTGCCTGAATAACTTCGAACTCACCACCTACGATTCGTAAGTCGGGACCGTATCGGTCCCGAACTCCCGACTTACGAATCACTGGGTCACGACTGCTCATAAAACTTACAACTAAAGCTAATAAAAACAACAAGTTATTTGTTACAAACGTTGTATAACGAGAGATATCTTAATCCGTTGCATAACTAACATGTAACATTTTAAAGTCAGTTTCATTGTCAAGAACTCTGCCGGTTACACACAGTCGTGAAGCTGTAAGTCGGTACAAAAATTGGTGTATTCCAATTAAAGTTCAGTCTGAGTTTGAGTTTGAGTCAGCAACGAAATCGAGCATACATTGTAATACCACAAAAGTTGAGCATTTGAGCTTAGTTTTATTTCTGAGATTTGTACGACTTGACGAAATGTCTAGATTTATTTATTATCAACATCATTATTTCAGCCGAAAGACATCGGACATCGGCCTCCCCCAAGAATTCCAACAATTCTTTATTATTATGTAAGTTTAATATATACGCTATATACACACAAACCTTTCGGGATAAATTCTCTAAATAATGGTGAAAACCGCATCAAAAACCGGTAAATAGTTGAGGAGAACAACGCGGTCACACAACAGACACAAAAAACTACTTCCTTCCTTCTTTCAAGTTATTTCATTCGAAAAAAACAAACTCTTCTCATTTGGAACTTAAGCAAAGACAAACCTAACCGTTATCAACTGCAATGGAAAATCTAATAAAATATGTTTTTTCTTGAAAGCTGTGCAATATTAATTGATGTGAACTGTTAACTATACCACAATACTTGAGCCGCATTACACCAATTAAAGCACGCACACATATAAAGAATTTATTTGGTACTTCACATGAAAGTCACGGTCAACACTCTATACGTACTTACCAACGTATGTTACATACTGTTTATATGTGTACTGAGGAACAATTTGTATTATGGAGTAATGTGCCTACCGTCTGTTTTGTAACTTTGTGGTCAGGTTTTTTTTTTTCTCTCAACAAGGTACAAGTTTGGTACATGGTATCTAGGCTACAGGCAGAGTCAAACCTTTGTGAGAGCTGGAGTCTATACTGGGATCGGGACCTGTATGACAGATCTCCAGGCTCATACCCTTGAAATTACAACATGAATAGGCCTTGTATAATCCAGGCGAAAATTAAAATGTGTCGGAAATCGATTCCATCTCAGGTAAAGTTAGGTTAGGTTTGTAATTAGATTTTTTCCACGCTTGTGGAACTCCGTTGATAATAGGTATATTCCTGATTTTCGATTCTGACACCGTTTTCCGACATTTGTTTCTCCGATAAACGGTTCGCCGAAAAAACGATTCACTTTTTAGAATTTCATCGATACAATCTAAGACACTGTTAGCGCCTTTACACCAAGATATAAAAGAGTTATTCTACATGTAAAAACTTGTTGTTCTGTTTTTGTATTGTATGGAATCAAGTTCTTATAACCGAACAGACAGCTGTCCTGCTAGCTGGGGAGTTTGTTGCGCCACTTCTTCTTCCCAGCTAAAGCACTAGAAAGTGGTTAAAGGCGGGCATTTTGGGGGATTGAATTATGTTCTTTTGACGTTCAAAAAGTGCTGATTCTCAGCCTAGTTTAAATAACTAACTTTTGATTTTGAGTTGTAACAAAACTTCTAGAAAACTGGTCAAAATTTCAAATAGATAATAGGACTACAAAGTTAATCTCAAAAGAGAAAAAAAATCAGCTGCAATTGCAACTCGTGATAGTACTAGCGTGCTAGTGTATAATATTTGGAGAAGACGAGGTTGGTCTTGACCATACGTGCTTTTGGTTTGTCCAAAAGCACGGCCAGGATTATAATCTCAGTGTTTCGGCTTATCATAGTAAAGCCTTCATTTTCAATCATCATGTTGCGCTGGGGAGCATCGGTGGCCCAGTGGTAACAGCAGAGTACAGTACGAGTTGTAGGTTCTAGCGAACCCAGACAGGCGCTATATTTTATTTATTTCATCACCACTGCTCTCAAAAAGGCGAAGGAAAATATCGTGACGAAACAGGCATATCCTGGAACCAAAACTTCGAAGACATGTGTAATCCTCTAACCCGCACTGGGCCCGCGTGGAATATTACAGCCCACTGCCTCCAAGAGAGGAACATTTTAGGCTGCTTATAATAATTATGGTGTCATAACTTCCACTACCTACATTGGATAACCAATGATCATCTACCACACCATACAAACAAACATGTGAGCCGCACAAGTGCACATTCATATCTCGTAGTAGATCAGTACCCTAATTGCGTAATACACAATCAATCGGAATCTGAATCGTTTTGAAACAGATTGCTAGTCCATTGCTTCATAAGTTCAACAATGTAAATAACGCAATGAATGTCGCTGAGCTGTCAAAATCATTCGTCTTAATCGTTTACGAAAATGTGTTACGCAATTAGGCTGCAGTTCCAATATCCTTTAGTTATCCTTTACGATAGCTTTGGACAGAATCACCTATTTCCCTGTTTAAAGACTACACAAATCAGCTGTAAGTAACTGCCAATTTGCCAGTGTTGCCACATCCAACCCTGGCAACATGCCAAGCCCAGTCAAGGATGAACAAATTGACAATACGTTAGCTAATATTACCTACATGTTAGATGTCGGTTCAGGCAGGTGTCACGGCCGCCTTCCAATGCGCGGTAAATATCTATTTAATTTAGAAATAGAAACGAAGAGATATTAACGGTGAAGGACAAAATCGTGAGGAAACCGAAATGTCCAAGAACCAAGAATTCGAAGACATGTGACATCTATCGAATGGGCCCGCGTGGTAGCTTATAGCCCACTCCCTCTCGAAGAGGGGAGGTCTGTGTCCCAGCAGTGGGAACATTATAGGCATTATATTTTCAATAACTCCACACAGCATAATCAATGCTGTGTGGAGTTATTGAAAATATGCTGTATTAGCTGCAAGGCAGTCTTCAGAACCAAATTGTGATTTTTGAACCCGCCAAACACCAATGTGATACTCACTTTATAGATTATTTAAGAAACCACTGAATTGTAGTGAAGAAGACCTAGATTTCACTATCTCAACCGCCAAAACCCATTGAACGAACGTGGTCATTAACTGATAATTTCTTCTCTGTATGAGAAGAGGCTGTTTTACCTATAGTAGGACTCTTGAAGGCTGATATAACATTAAAATATCCTGTTGATAGTGAGTGATTTTATGACTAAATGCCGATTTCACCAAAGAAACTGAACGCAATCAGCACTTTTAGACCCTGTTCAAGAGCTGTCAGTATGAATATTTCATACCAAATTTTGACACTGACAGCTCTTGAACGCGTTTTAGATGTGCTGAGCGCGTTCAGTTTCATTGGTGAAATCGGCATTTCAGGTTCCAAGTCCTTCTCTTCATTATTTGACGAGTCTTTTCCCAAATCTCTCTTGGGATCGGCTTCCAGTATCACCAGATGCAACAAAATAGCAGTATTTTACATGGATTGACACGATACCCCTTGAATATCAAAGATTCACGAACGACAGTCGGGACCAACGGCTTAACGTGCTTGCCGAGGCACGGAGGGGTCTCATATGTAATGGATGGACACCCATCCACAGGCCGGCCCCGGCAAGCGAAGCTTAACCTTCATTCGACCCCTGCGGCTGTTACTATTAGGCCACGATCCCCTCATGAAAGCTACAAGTAGACTATGATGAATCCGGAGGGGTTTAAAATCCTCATAGAAGCTGTGACAAGTCCTTGATCTTTTCTTCCTACGTCAACAAAGCTAATAATTCTTAGTTCTTTTGGAATTATCACAAATCTAACCTCGTCGCTTCGTTATCTCTCTTGCGTTCTACGCATTCTCATAGTTGCTTAAGCTTTCCTGCATAAGTCGACAATGTCTCCTATTTTTGTTTGAAAATATAAAACAAAACCTAACCTAACCAACCAGCCTTGGGTTGTTACTTTTTGAGCACGCTTAGCTCGCTCTTCTCACGCTACATTATCTACGGATCGAACCGAACGTTGTCTGTGGGAATCGAACTCAGGACCTCATACTCAACAGTAGCGCTTGCGACCAGTAAACCAACGCAGGGGATGTAATCTCCCTAAAAATATTCCTCGACACCGCGTGTCGTTAGTATTTCATCTCTCTGTGCCAATCCAGCTTCATCGCTATTGTTCTATAGACAATTCCCTCACTCTTGCATGGAATCAGCATTTAGGGATTGCAGTAACACAATTTAACAAACTACGTATTACATGATCAACCTTTTGTATTTTTTACTTCCTATTAACCGCGCCATATTTGTCCTGATCATCTATTGAGAGAACATGGCTTTCAACCAAGTTTGGAAACTGCTCATTACAAGTTATTGATTGTATGTATGTTAGTACTTCCAAAAGGTTTTGTTTGTTTCTCAGACCAATGCTTGTTCTTAAAGCATTGGTGCTTACAACAAACTCGATTTGACTTAGGTCAAACGCAGCCAGGCTACGGACGCTAGTAGATCTACATCGGGTCCATGTAGGGTCGGGAAAAACCGTCCGTGAAGCTCTTTACTTTGCCAGACCTCCATAGTGCTTGACTCTAATAATCATCCAGATTATTAGAGTCAAGCACTATTGGCTGGCACCAGTTCTCTTTAGACAAGGAGAGCGGGGTGAGGCCCTTGTCTACCGCAACCACATCTCGATGCATACCCACGTCACCATCCAGGAAATATTCCCTGAGACTGCAATGTCTAGTTGGTATAGTGATCTCGAGCGCAGCTGAGCATGAAGAAGGAGGAGATCAGATTCCCAGGTCGGGCAAAGAGTTTTTCTATTAGAAATTTCTCAGTAGCAGCCCGGAGTCTGGATTGGCGGTTGATGGTAATAAGCAGCCCCCTATTACATGGGACTTAAACATAACTTTCGAAATGTGGGTTTACTATACGTACAGCTCTGCCGAATCCTTCGTGGATTACAGGTGTTATGTGGGTATTCTAACCCTTCTTTTCAGTCGGAGGCAGTGGTAACAAAACCAATAACAACAAAATACTAAACAAGATTCCGGACTCGCGGGTCCTGATGAATTATATTCGTAAAATTAACACCTCTCACCGAATGTAAATCTTCGTCTCCAAAAGTCATTCACATATAGTTAATAACATGATGAAAAATGATGTCTCAGATAAATAACAAAGCTTCACCAAATATTAACCTCTCAGAGCTGATTGCGAAATTCGCGAAACCCCCTTTAAGTACCTACGCATGCGCTTATCGCGATGTAATTTGACCCCGCTCTGACCTCGCTCACAAAAAACGATGTAGCTGCGATAATATTGCCGCTATTGACATTATGTAAACAGTTTCGGGTTCGTGATGAATGGAGCCACTCAAGATAATATCAACAACACTCATAATAGCACGTTTGTATTATAAACATCCTATTGAAAACATAGAACTGGGTTTCTAATAAGATTCTAATTGGTTTATCCATTATTGGCCAATTAATTTATGTTTTCAATTGGAATCTTGTTTGAAAGTGAACATGAACAAAGTAAATGATGAATTATCAGTAGTTTTACCTTACAAAGACACTAATTCAATAAAAAATCATAAGAATTCAAAATGTAAACAATGACGTCATTGACAACCTTGGAAACTATGTCAAATATTTCTCGAAATATCGAATAAAATTGTTGTAATACGGCTAGAATACATGAAATTATGTATTATCAGTATGTTTTGCGTCATAACTAACATCACAAAGGTACTAATTCATTGCAAAATCGTCAAATTCGTACAACAAAATTCATGACAACAAATTCTGTTTACGTAAAAAACATTGGCTCAAAAAACATGTTTTATTATATTGTTTCATGCAAACGATTATCTAAAAAGTTGTATTGTACACTTATAAATGAATATACATCCACTTACCGAAGAATAACACACAAAAAACACAGTAAATACACAATCACTATCGCACGACTCACTCGTCACCCACTTGACACTGACGCGTAAAATGGCGGGTTTCAACATTTTTTCTTTAATTTTGTGAGTATTATTTTTAGTTCGTGTTTTTGTCTATGATTTAAAAATGTTATCGGCCCTATGGTCAAATTTTACAGAAGCAATAGTAAACCTTAAAGTAATGTAAATTTAAGTTTAAAATCGACTGGGGTTGATGGGCTTCCGGTGTCCCGTCGGGACTTGCCGGCAATTATTCGGAGGGCTTCAAGTAAGCCGCTCGGGAAGCGAGCGGTATAACATCCTTGACTTGCACGACCCGAGAATCGAATTCACGGCCAACGCCAGCGGTCCATTAGACCGACAAGGACTGTTTAATTACAGTTTTTATTTTCCTACTTAAGATAAAGTAAAGTCATCACGACACGTTTGTCTGAGTCTGAGAAAGTACTTCATTTCAACCGCATCATCATCATCCTTTAAACCGCAAGACGTCCACTGCTGGTCACAGGCCTCCCCCAAGCATCGCCACTTCGACCGGTTTTGTGCTTCTCGCATCCAGCAGATTACTGCGAACTTCACCAGGTCATCGTTCCATTTTGTGGGAGGCCTTTCCCATGCTACGTCTTCCGGTACGCGGTAGCCACTCCAGAACCTTTCGGCCCCATCGGCCATATTATGTTCTGCGTGCAATGTGCCCTACCTAGGGCCTCGTACCATGTGTTATGGCATAGTTCTAGTCACAAAATTAGTATTTCGGATTTTGCGCTAAAACTTTTAGCCTGTAAGCAAGATGGCTGCCGATGCCGGCTGAACGTTTGATGAAAGTATACCCAACTGTTTAAATAATGTTACAAACCTATTATTGTCTGACTGAAGTTCAAAGGCATATTTTCATACAGAGAAGGCACGAGCATTTCAAATTCTGTTTTAATGTAGGCCAATTCATGAACTACGTCAAAGCTACGCATATTTTATTTTATTTTATTTTATTTTATTTTATTTTATTTTATTTTATTTTATTTTATTTTATTTTATTTTATTTTATTTTATTTTATTTTATTTTATTTTATTTTATTTTATTTTATTTTATTTTATTTTATTTTATTTTATTTTATTTTATTTTATTTTATTTTATTTTATTTTATTTTATTTTATTTTATTTTATTTTATTTTATTTTATTTTATTTTATTTTATTTTATTTTATTTTATTTTATTTTATTTTATTTTATTTTATTTTATTTTATTTTATTTTATTTTATTTTATTTTATTTATATGATTTACGCTTCGGTGTAAAATAATCCGCGGTTGATGATGACAGATACTTGATGTTGTTTCGGCCCCATCGGCCATCAAAGAGGTAATTCTTTCATTGTGACAATTCAATACCATTCATTGCGTTACTTACGTTGTTGAGCAGACCCATTTTTCGAACATATAAAGCAATGGTAATTAGCCCAGCCGAGTTGGATTGGACGTTTGACCTCTTTCTCGAAATTGGACCTACCTAACTGGACAGTTTGTCCTAGGTAAATAAATAAATGAATATTCTGCACAACATTTTTATTCAAACTCATTAACATTGACCAATAACAATGTTTTTCCGATTCAATTAATTTATTGTATTCAGGATTGCACTAAACTTGAATATTTCTTAATTACCTTCGTCATTTGTATTTCGAATGCTAACTAAATAATTTAGTATGGATATATAAACTTGGTATATAATGAACATGAAAATCATTATGTTCAAGCGTATGGAACAACAAAAAAATTACGTTTGATTCAATGAGCAGACACCTCAAGGTCAGCAAGATTCAGTCAAGTAACTTATAATTTGTTACAAGTTAACTAATGTATTGTGGCTTCTTGGTTCATCCTTTGAAGTTATTACAAAATTTATTTTTCACTAAGAATGGGCAGAGCTGAAATGTTAATTCAAACAATTAGAAAGATCATCAAAATTATGTTCAATTTTAGTATAAAAATTTAGGGTGTGGATTTGTTTGTCCATTGTATTGTAAGGTATAAATAAGCCTTACAATACAATAGACAGTTCCATCTATTTTCGAAAGAAAATAGGAAATATGTGCTTAGTAAAGTTAAACCAGTTAGTAGCCAGATAAACGAGAGTGGTAAAGGATCGAGGTAAATAGCATGCGGAGTACTATATGCTAAGTCATGATCAACATTTTTGTGACTTTAACCATTCAATTGTTTCTGTAAATTCCTGAAAGGTGTTGGTCATCAGCATCATTCACAATCTTGTGTATGTTCTCTGAATAAACTGCATCCAGCTTCCATTCTATTGTTTATTTATCAAATAGAATAAAACGTCTATCTTACTACAAATCATAAACATAATAATGACCACTTTATAATAATTTATGTTTAAATCCAGTCCCTCAATATAAAATATCAAACAATTTTACACAAAAATTCATCTATTCATTGCGAACCACCTGAGTTTTGACAAAGAAGTCTCCTTTGTGTCAAAAAAGTTTTTTTGGGAAAAAATGGTCCCACGATGCGTAATGCAGTTTTTTCTTTCTTTATGCGCCTTTCTGCAGTTTTTATTACTTTTGATTGAGCATCATTGTACCAAAAAATACTTGTATGTCACGCTTTTTGTTAAAGTGGACAGAATCGCAGGAGCTTTCAGAAATGTGCCAGGATTACTCAATGCCAGATTAAGTGGCGTTGAATTTATTTAACTGTACTTATTAGAGATATTCTTCTTGGTATGTGAACAGAACTTTAAGATGTTAAGAATGTTTTTAAAGAAGACAAAGATTAAGCAAAGACAGACGCAACGAAAGGTTTTAAAAATGGTAGTGGCCTCTTAAAACCGACGACCACAGACGGTTTTACTTAGCAAAGTCCACTCAAAAGCAGATAACCTATTTACACAAGAGTGAATATGCTCAAGTTTTAATCTCTAAGACATCTGTTGTCCATCCATCCCTTTTGTTAAGTTTTAAAATCCTTAAAACTATGGCAGTCGCCACAGGGCGCAGTAATACCAATAAATTCCGAAATAAGGGAAACGCACATTTTCTATGCCAAAGCAAAATTCCACAAAACTAATGATATTTTTTTTAACTGCACACCAAACTAAACCTAAAAGTGTTTGCGATAAAAAACAGAATCGCATATCTAATTATCATGCAGTAAGTCATTAAGTCTTAGGGGATGCTATTCAAGATGTTGCAGATGACGATCCAAATTCAAGAGACGTAACTCTTCATTTAATCAAAGCAAAAGAAGCTGTAACACTTTTAGATAAAATTGAACTTGTAACACCGGGGTTGGTAAAGATAGATGGAGATTTATAAAAGGGATGGTTGCAGGTAAAGAAATTTGAACATTCTGAGGGATGAAAGAAAAAAATAAGGGTCGTATTTAAGATACAAAGGATGGTGTTGGCGTCAAGCGGTGCGATGGATGGACTACGGATGCAGTTTTAGATTTATGCCAAGATTTCAAATATTATATAGACGCAGTTAATTGAATATGACCATTTGCTGAGATCCTAGATAAGGGCAGTAAACAGTTAGATTTAGAGACCACGTAAGGAATAATTTAATTGAAAGATGGTGCTGTAGAATATTCCGGTTCAAAATTACCTGAACCTTATAGTCTAAGTCGGTTAAAACTATTGTTTTTCACTCCAAATATTAGTTTACTTTGCACATTGAATTGAGTTTTTTTCCTTCAAAATATTGATATCGTCTTTATAATCCATATTTGATAGATCGTACTATTATTTAGTATGTTGTGATTCTTCGGGGAGGCCTAATTCCAGCGCGAGCGTTGGAACTTGAATGACTTAACTATACAGGCAGGAACATGTTACTATGGATTCAGTACATGATTCTGAAGTCAGCCTGTGCTGAACAAATAATCATTTTGTTCCATTGATTTAGACCGTTTTTTTATTATCTACGTAAAAATCTACCCAAAGGGTTGTACAATCGTGTACTGAATCCATGTTTACAGATACCTGAGTCGATGATCCTGTATGTATATATGATGTACATACGAATTGCATATTTTCAGGAAAAATATTATTTAGTTTACAGGTTTGGTAAGAAGCAAGTGCACAACAGTACAGAAGTAGGTACTTCTTAAGGAGGTCCTTATAATATTAGGATAAAATTTTCTAGTAGAATAAATACGCTATGGGGTGATTACAAACAAACAAATGCATTCAAACTTATGCATAGAAACCGAGTCTAATCATAGTCCTAGGCTAATAAAGAAAAAAAAAACTATTATCTCAATATTCTTAAGTTTTAACGACATCTGCATTAAACCATCTATTTTGAATAAACAGTAGAAAAAAGGTCTATTCGAACACATTGCCACAATAAAACCTCAATCTTGAGAAAACAGAGACGTCATAGAAACCATCCTATTTCAAAACAATAAGGTTGAGAATAGGAAACAATTTTTTTTTTGTTGAAAAATATGAAGAAAAAAAAACACGGCGCCCATCTTCCTGTCGGAAGAGGAACTTATTTGATTATAATAAACATTTGAATCGAGGTAAAAAATGCAAACCAGGTGCATATTGAAAACTTTGTTTTTTAACCCGACTCAGTATTGTTTGTTTTGTAATATCGGCTCCTAGTGCCACCCTTTCGCTTCACTTTTTTACCAACTTTTTCAGTAGCCAAAAACTTTTTTCATTGTCTTCAAAAAGTGTTATTATCGAAAAGTGAAAGTTAATTTTTTTGTCTTTTGAAATTGCTCCGAATAAGTTGTTAGTGAAGCTAAAAAATCGGTTTCCTTTTTCGGTTTATTACTTTTTATTGCTTTATTTCGTCCAGTAGTTGCTATACATTTTATTGTTCTAAAATGTTTCTTTATATGGAATATCCTTGGCGGCATCTTTTGTACTTAGGTTTGTTCTTTATTATATTAGACATTTGGTATGGAGTTGAAATGCCGCTAGGGTTTGGGTGAGTACTGGAACAGATTAAGTATAGTAATGAAATAATAGCAGTAATTTACATTCCTGTGTTGTATCTTGTCATATAGACATATATGTCGACTCCTTCTGACGCAGTATTATTGTGATTTGACGTAGTCCTGAACAGATTAGTTTGTGGTATCCCGCGTCAAGACACAACACGACTCAGTAATGTGTCTGTGGCTTTAAGCTTTGTCAAGGTGTTTTCAATCATCCATACCCAACTCCATGTAGACAGAATTACTGAAGCATCTAACATACTTACATCTAGTTAAGCGTCTACAAAATTGCTGGAAATCATTGATTCTTTTCATAAAATTCGAATACATTAAATTAATATTAAACTTCATGATTATTATTTTGGTTTCCATCTTCAGGATCTCTTCTCTGTAACCATATGTTTTTTCTTGCCATTTTTTTCTCCATCCACATTGCTCATTCGACTCAGTACACATTACCTACATATTTTTTTTTAAAATTAAATTTGTATTAATAGTACTGACTTCATTCCTACAGCATAATGAAGATACATTAAAAAAAATCGATCTTAGTCTCAGAACTCGTCTTTAGGATCCGGTTCCAACATTCGCGTGATGAATGACAGGGCACTTGCACGATCCATCCCTCCTACCAGGAGACCTCTTTCATCACGCGCTTGCTCTATACCTCCATATTGATCGCCATCCATTGCGGCTTCTGTTTTATCGATTGCAATTGTTTGAAGGTTAACACTAGCAATGGTTTTGTGAGGGAAGTTTTCAATTGTTTTGGAGTGAATGATGTGATCATTATAGTGATGAGCTATAGATTGAGTAGATCAAAATGGCGGTCCCCCAAAAATACAGGTTCCGTGATGGTAGGTAGGTACAACATGTAAGAAATTTGCTGCATACAAGTTTGTAGTTCGTGTTGGTTATTTTTGTGATAGGTTTGTTGGTTCACGAATGTATTCAAGGGACGGCTAGGGATCCTAGTTTTTTAATTTTATTTATAACCGGTTCAAGTAAAGAACAAAATCGATAGATGAAAACTCGTCGAGGGCAGTAATTTAAGCTTTGACACCCACTTTTTTGGTCTCATGCAGGCTTTTTCTTCGTACCTAATTTATATTGGTTAATGCTTTTGTTACTTTCACTTCCCCCCCCCCCCCCCCCGTCCCGCCTGCCAAAGAAGTCCAAAATCTGTTTTTTTTTTGCCCGCTGTTAATTTTAGGAGATCTTCATAGACTAATAGTATTGAAGCTAATAATATTGAAGTAAAAAACCATCATCAAATCAACCAGCTATATGAGCTAAATTAATGAGTTAACCAATTAGTATCCGTCCCTTTATTGAAATCCCATAGTAGCCTCTTGCCAATGAAAAATGATACAGTAGTTTTAGTGGGCAATCCAAGGTCACGCAGCAGCCGTCATCATCATAATAGATACTACGCCTTTTCTCTATGGTGAAACATACCATTGACAATGTAGTAGCAAAAATATATTCTAAAACGATCAAGAATTACTTGGAAAAAATAAGGACATTTTTGACTAATTCCAATTTTTGACTATTCCGGGACAGAATTCATAGTGCAGCCAAATTGACCAATTTAGTCCAGGATGGACAATCCTCGAAATATTTAGTATCGCCCTCGTAGGATTAGCGATCGTAATTAGAAAAACTTTAGAACTTATTAAATCCCTTTCGTTCAAATTACTTGAGGGTTCTTATCGGATTACTCGTAATGTGTATGAATAAAATATATCAATTCGAAGAATTAGATCTAATAAGATTAGTCAAATGAAAAATATTTTGCTGTTTTTGGACAAAACTACAAATAAAAATCTTGCCTGTATAATAATATCATGTCAGTGTGTTACTACGAAACGTATAGTATTTGTTCTCACAATTAAGTATAGTGCCAAGTTATGCATATCTAATTTGCTAGACAACATCAAAAATGTTGAATTTAGAAATCCAAAGTGTTTGATGTTGTCTATAAAATAAACCCACATCCACCATTGCATACAGAAAATGTAGATTAAAAGGAATTTGACCCAAAACATTCTCACAATTTTTTATTCAAATTCAAACCGACGACGCCACCTCTGAGCAATTTACACTACAATATTTACACAAAAAATCACTTGTCAAACACACCTGAAAACATTTGAATCGGAATAAAAGAAAAAAAAACGAAAAGATTCGATCAACTTCCTTCCTAGCCCCAAAACAGGTGATTTTAGAATCAAACTAAAAAATCTATTCACTATTACAATCCCTTACCTACAGAAAAAAAATGTAATGCATATGCATAAGGCACCGTGTATAAAAAATCAAGGGCAGAACGAAATAGAAATTGTAAAAAAGTCATATGGAATTGAAAACAAAAGTGTTTAAAACGCGTGATCTCGTAAAATTAAAGGATAAATTTAGTCAAACAAAACAGCGAACTTTTGCTTTTTTTAGCGAAAAATATCACTGAAACAGTGATGTGAAATATTGCTTGCGTCGATGATTTTACTTTACTTTTTGGCGGTAGTTGTAATGAAGTACACAAAATCCATCTTTTTATGAATGTTCTATAATAACTAAAGTATTTCTAATTAACAAATAGGTAAGTAGAATCCTCTAATAGAAGTTTCACTTTTTAACTCTAATATTTCTAATTCATTATAAATCTAATTATTCTAAGTACCCAATTAGTTTATGCTTTTTTACATTTTTTATTTTACTAGTTATCTTGTCAACAAAGATTTTTTTTTATCACCAGCGTCACAACACTCACGTCATATTTTTTAAGTTTAGGAAAATCGAAAGTTTTAAAAACAATCTTTTTACGACACTGTATTAGGCGATGCTGTCATAAAGTGATAAAACTTTAGTCTTTGTTGTCACTTCATTGTCACGAAAAGTTTAAAATGGAGCCCGAAAATTATTTGAAATAATTTTATGATTTCTATAATAGGTTACTTTTTGTACACGATTTATTTGAAAGACGACTTTTATTACTTGTCTAACTAAGTAATAAATGTTTTAATCCTGTAAGTGGATTAGTAGCGCCTTTGGGTACCTTATCTCTTGTATTTTTAGAAACATTAGCATTGAACTCTTCTAATTATTTGAAGCCCATTTCTGGTTTACATCCTGGACGGAGTTACCGACAAAGCTTGCAGAGTAAGCAAGCTAAAGTGGCAGTGGGCTGGCCATGATCGTTGAAGAAACGATGACTGGTAGAGCCGGGTCCTGGAGTGTAGATACGCGGATCGACAAGGGTAGATTGATCAACCAACTTTAAAAGCTGGCTGGGACAGACTGGAAGCGGAAGGCAGAGGAGGGTGTTGTGGCGCAGCCTGGGAGAGGCCTAAGACCAACAGTGCACTGCGATAGGCTGAGTTGAGATCCTTCCTTACCTGCCCCCTAATTGCGTACCTAACAAACAATTTATCACAATCTGAATCATTTTGAACGACATTGCTAATCCATTGCTTCATATGTTTGTAAAATTTGTAAGCACACCAACGTAAATAA
Organism: Dasypolia templi; assembly: GCA_963555695.1. Classification (NCBI taxonomy): domain Eukaryota; kingdom Metazoa; phylum Arthropoda; class Insecta; order Lepidoptera; family Noctuidae; genus Dasypolia; species Dasypolia templi. The sequence goes on along the minus strand of OY743162.1, from coordinate 5,575,793 downwards.
CGCAATGAATGTTGTTGAACTGTCAAAATGGAAGCGATTACTACTGATACTTGATAGTGTGTTACGCAATCATCCCGCTGCTGGTCACTTTCTAAATATACTGCTTGCTGAGTTTTGATTGTTTCAAGGAAGTCCAAGTCTCCAGTGTTAGATTTATTTTAGTGTACCATTGGAAACCACATACTTTTAAATCACCATTCCATTATATTTCTGCAGTATAGTTAGTTAATTTATTGCAAGCTCTAGTTTTAATTTATGGATGGTTTCTTTGATATCGTATGGCTATAAACTAGGTAAACTATTTTTTATGTTATTTAAGTTTTAATAGCAACATGTTATGTAACGTGTTGTGGAGTAGGTAAGTGTTTTTTTGGGTAAATTACGTATTTTCATGGAATGATTGATCGTTTCGGTGTTTTTCTAAATCTTGCCAAATTATACAAGAAGTTGATGCCCGTAATTCAAACTTTTTAACTTTCATTAATCGCAAGTTAAAACTCAATTTATAACTTGACATGTTCATATTTTCAATTACATCTCATTTTAACATCTTCTCGATTAATAGAATTTTATGAATATTTCGGAATAAATAATTCCCTTTTATGTTTGTATCGACACATCTGCTCAGACTTTTATACTCCTAATGCTACACCGTGCATTTTTAATTACAACATGCATATATTAACATCAGAATGAATAGTATAGTGCTATCTACCCCATGGTCATTGACAAAGACCATTGACCAGATGCATAGGATTATTTTTTCGATGGAACCCTCTTTTCAAACAGACCACTGCTTAAGACTAAATCAAAATAAAATAAACGATAAATTTTTGTGCAATTTTCAACCATGAATTTTATTAAATTTATAGAATTTAATCATATATGTAAATGGTTTATAATTTAATTAGCGGGTTTGAAATTAATTCTGACAACTTTTTAGTTCTAATTAAAAACTACTTTTCAAAGTTTATTTTTTTGTGCTACGTAGGTTTTTAAATATAAAAAAACAATTTAATGACGTTTTTTAATGATAACATTGGATTCTCATTAAGTTCAACAACATCCCCTGATTCATTATGGCCATCATTGGGCTCGCTGTTAGCACAAACACTGTTTTCAATTTTAAATTCTTTCTTCAAGGCGTTGAGTAATCGATTCCTGCCGGATCCACTGCATACAATTAGCCACCCTCATTTACGTCTGGTCAATGACAGCCCTGTTTTAATCAATAACTTCTTTTTCGCGCTCGGCGTCCTTGGTTTTTTTCCCCGGCGCGACTTTTTCTGCGCGTATTTCGTTTATTATGTGTCAATCGGCCCGCGGTTTTTTCTCTATGAACCACGCGTATAACGCGTCTTACCTCGTTTTCGACAATTCCGCAAAAAAGCTCACCAAAAAAGGCAAAAGCTTGTCCAAAAAATCGTCTACCGAACAGTATCTCGTATCGCCGGTCTTGTAGCCATTTTAATTATTATTTAATACTAAGGGACGAGCACGTGGCGACGCGCGCTGTCCCGCTCCCGCTACGTAGGCTGTATGGCGCCCGCCACATGCCGTCCCCCTCGCACCGAGCCCACTTACACACATAAAAATCGTGAATAATAAAAAAATGTGTACACATTTTTTTCGCTTAACCACTGCTTCACTGTGTGCGTGCGGCCTCACGCCGCTAGAGCGAGACACAGCGAGTTGACAGACGAGTAACAACTACTCCCCACTCCGATTTTTTAAGCTTCGCTGTCGATGTTAGCGTCGGTGTGATTTTTTTCATTTTTATGTGTTAGTGTACCCCTCGCGCGGTGTAGTTCACTTTTTCTACTATAGATCTGAATTTCAGTCTCGTTTTTGCCGCGTCGGTCTAAAGGCGGACGAGCGGGCGTTTTGTATTGCATTTTTGTGATGCGAGTAGCCGGTGGTGGCTCGTAGTACTTTATCTGAGCAACATTGCGTCTGGAGAGGCCGGCTTTTTGTGCGAACACATGTCGTCTTGAGGAACCTCACACTCGCGCTACTGCAGGCCGGTGCACGCGCGAATAACCTAGTGCGAGCGAGACGGAGCGCTCACGTGTGGATTACCCATAGCTATAATAATTTATATAGCACACTAAAATATTGAGCACAAAAAAATCTGGTAATTTGGATCCTAGTAACGACGCCCGGCATTCATAATTTTACCGCAGGGTCAAGAGCACGGCTCGGCGTTTTTTTTCAATCGCCGGCTTTTTTTAAATGTTTATTTGCAAGGAGCACGTGGATCTTTTGAGTAATTTTGGCAATAAAGCCTTGGACTGTTGCCTTTGGGACGTGTTGTGACATTAGTGTTACCTTTATTATGTGATATATTTTTAGTGACATTAGATAAGAACAAACTGTGATTTATTATGGTGATATAGTTGGTGATTGTGAAGATTTTTGGATAGTGAAAGGTAATTTTTTTGTTAATTAATTTGGAAGTTGTACCGCTGTTTCTGCCCTACTGTGAGGTAGGGGAGTATTCTCCCCCGAGGGGAGAGGATTTTACGTAAGATCCCTCCCGCTTGTAGTGTATGTTGTAATTGTGAGTCAGGCGCTCGCCGTCGCCGTCTGTCAAAGGCGACCTTGAATAATGCCCGGACTATAAATATGGAAATATTTTTGGACAGTGTACCGTGACGATATTTTCAAATTAACTTGATTTGCGATCTGTTGCTTGTTTGATGTTTCTTTGTTTGATAACATTTAAACTGTCAATATAGTTAGAGGAAGTTATTGTTTTATGTAAAACAGCTGTCCTGCTTCCAGATTTTTTTTCAGGAATTTGTGACAGAAACTTGAGGTCTATAATGTTGTTGAAAAAAAAATTGTTGTTGTTGTCATTTTTTTACCACAAAAAATAATTAAGTAGTAGGAATGCAAATATCCGTATACGATTCGATTTTATTTCAATCGATAACAGAATCGTCACTCATTTATTTTAAAATTTTTAATAAATATCGTTACTGACAAGTGAAAATTTAAAGTCTGTGATAGTGACACACAAGTAGGTCAACTTATTTAATAAAAACATATAGGTATCATAAAGCGATTCATACCCGAAAACATGTACCTACATCAGAATTATATAAAACTTCATAAACTAATATTTAAAAAATTAACATAAATAACATGAATCGTGTATCAAATAAACTTGCTTTAAAATTCGGAAACAATTACAATTAACAATGTCAATTACCTTAATATTTTGTTATTATATAATATAGTAATAAAGTAGACTCAGTTGGCAAAAATTAAAATTTAAAAATGAACGTCAATCGATAGGTAGTTTTAAAACTTTTGACCGAACCGAATTAAAAAGAAAACTCGTAACCTACTCTTAAACGTAAAATTCTGCCCCCAACGTAACTTACTACGTTTTGGATCGGGAACTAGCTGCATATTTCTGACTGACCGACTCCTTGAAAATTCAAAATTGACTTTAAATGGTTTTATTGAAATAAATGTTTTTAGTTTAAATTTGAGAAAACGCGCCACCCATAGGTATTTCCGCAATCGAATAAATAAGCTGCACAATATTTTTTACGCAACAAATTAATTATTAGAAACGGTCTTATCCAAGATAAGTATTTCTTGTCAAACAACCTTGTATCTTACGCTTCACTAACTCCGAAATCACCAATGGCTGTTCAAAGCCCAGTAAACGCATATCTAAATTAAAACTAAGTGACATAAAAAAGAAGTTGACAAGTCGTTTTAAGGCAAAAAAAATTGCTTGATATCTATAAAAATATGTTAACTTCCAATCCTCAATAGAGTTATGAATTATGATGATGTTGATTTTTTATGGCTTTTGTAATAAATACATATAAATACAGATATTTTCTTTTATAATTATTTTATTTCAATAATTCTCGTAACATTTTTTTGTTAACAAAAATTAAATAGGTATTCGTTTAATTTAAAATCGATCTAGTTTTGAATACCTGGGTAGGAATAATATAAAAAAGACAACTATTTTGCCATTAATGTTACTTAATAATAATAATAAAAACAAATAATAAAAATAATAATAATGTACAAAAAACCTTATTACATGCCTTAAACCACTTCTCTGGACCAAAGTAGTCATACAAATCTTGAACTCGATCAACCATGAGGCCTTCTACATAATACACATTATCAAATACCCAGACCCCTACCATCCCCAAAAAAAATAAAAACAACTTTATTACCCTGCCACAAGTGTTATTATCAAAAGACAGGTGCGGATCAAAACCGCAAACCGATGTTGCTTTATTTCTATACCCGCAATTATAGCTTTGACAACCGTGCATGTTGGTCCGCGAGTACAGACGATAATAAACTGCTTTGCGTAACAGTTCGTTAACCTTTCAAAAATAATTAAACAAAAATATATTTATGGAAACATCTTAGAAACACCAACAATCATTACCATAATAATCTTAAATGCATAATTTATTTAAAACAAAGTTTCTTGGTTAAAGGGCGTCTTCCTAGCAACTTCAACGACTAACCATCAGAAATTACTCGTTGGAGATAAAAATCATCATTAAGCGATCGCACATGTTGTAGGCACGTCTGTACAATGTGATTATCGAAGCCTTATTCGTTGCGGCATGTGGGCTAGAGGCTAGATCATTGACACAACCTACGCGCCAACTCGTCACCTGCTAGATTAAAAAACTGCCATCTTTTTTTACACGCCTAATCTATCATTAACAGACAAACAACTTTGTTACAGAAATCGATTAGATTTCATAGAATTAAACTTTCGCAATGACATTATGGACTTCGAGAAGTATTTAAAAAAACGTTACAGAAGGACTTTATTTTTGCAGCCCAATGAAAACGGAGGATCTCGGAAAAATTCCATGACATTAACGAAGGAAACATAAGACACGTATTTTTATAAGTGCCAAACACGAGACAGTTTATACACATTAGATAGAATAAAATTATAGTAGCCAAGATGATGGAAGGAAGGACAATCGATTACAGGCCAGATGGAGGTGGCTTAGATTATCACAATTCGCCTTTAATGGCGGAAATACCAGTAGACAATTATTCACATATACATAGAAGTATAGAGCACTTAAGATCTATGGGAGTACCCCCTCCTATGGACCATCACAGACATTTAGCAACTAACCTAGCAGATTTGAGAAGATATGAGCATCCGGATGATATGCCGGAGATAAAACCGTCCGTGCTTAGACTTTCTGAATTCAAAAGTGGTTTACAAGAGCTGCGGGCACAGCATGACCAGGAGAACGAAGTACATAGGCAGATGACGCCTCATGATGACGGACCAAAGGGATACAGTGCACCATCGACGCCGTTATCGGAAAACGGAGGCCAGTCCATTCAGGAGGAAAAGGTTAGAGATCTTTTTAGTCTTATAAGTCTAATAAACAGTGTGTCTTACTCGATTTTTTCATTTGTTTTTTGAAATGGTAAGCTTTTCTACGCAAGACATTATACCTTTAAAACCTTCATCAATCTATTCAGAAGTTTTGAAGCAAATACCGCAGCTAGGAGCTAGTTTATTGATAATCCACCTTGAATATTTCGGAAGTCTTCAACTGACTCGACGTTGGGCGAATAGTCGAACAATAGTCGTTCATTACTTCATCACGATGCCTCAATTCCGCATCCAACACCATTATAACTATGATGATACCCATTATAAACCATTTGTTAATATATTGTAGACTATAAAATTCTTAAGATCGTGACTTCATTACCTATTAAATAGTAGTTCAGTGGGGTATATTAATTCCCCACTGCATTATTATTTTTGAGCGCAATAATTAAAAATCGTAAAATCGGGCGTTTTCGTGTTAACTTTTCTTATCAGATATTTTCTCATCCAAAGATTTATAATGCCTTTCTGAGAAATCTGTTAGGAACGCAAAAATTCTGGCATGAATTAGAATTAAAAAGTCTGCCAGTTTATTTTAAGTATTGATTTCAAAGACCTTATTACATTTTAGAATACAATTGTTTTCAGATTTATGTGTCACAATTTGTTCGACACGAGACGAACAAATTGTGACATTGGATTAATAAATAAGTATATGGACAACTACAGACACGGAAGCCCTTTGTCCTGTTTCTAAGCAACAGGCTTATTACAGATTCAAGATATTTCTAAAATGTTTACACACTCCAACAAATGCGAAATTCAAGTACACTTCAAACGACGCTCATACGCGGTAGCTATCAAGCACTCTTATATAAAAATATAATGTTTATTTTGTACTTCTTATCTCTTCCTTATTTCATCAGTTTACAATAATATCTAACCCTTGACTTTGATAATGAATCAAAAGTTCAATCCCAGGTCAGGCAATTTATTCTCTGTTAAGCAGCCCGTATTTTGGATTTTTGCCGGTATTTGTGGTACTTTAACATCTCTGGCGCAGTGTTGATGTACTCTTACTAACTCTGTAACGTCCTGGAATTACCTGTATGCTTTTATGTAGAATAATGTTTCAAATAATTTTAGTATGTAATTACGGATTAAAATTTAAAACTTCTAATTAGAAATTCGACCATTTAGTTTTATGCTGATCGATTATTTAATACACTCATTTAGTTAATTTAAGTAATGCCAATTTTGGTTAACAGTCGAATTCAAATTCGGTGACATGTTCTCACGGTTAACATGAATGTTTGTTTTATGCAAATTATTTTAAATAAAATAAAATCAATGTTTTTTTTTCTTTCATTAGTTTTATAATATTAACTAAAGCAAAAAGATAAGATAATACATGTAAAAATTGCACAAAGGCGAACTTGATGGCGAATCGATTTTCAAAATGACAGTTTGGTATTTTCTTTGAAGTTGCACACACGTCATTACGTAACATTTTTTTTCAATAATTTTTATTTTTAAAATAATATTCCAACAAGACATTTAATACTTTCCGTAATTTATATACGACTTTTACGTTTTTATTTTCCTTCTTTAAACAAGATAATTATTTCATCAATAATTATTTAATTGATTTTTTCCCGTAAATGAAAGCTGAGACAGATGAGAACGGATGAACCTTGAAAATAGTCAAGGTTCAGTTCAGACAGCAGAGGTTTTAATACATTGACTGCTGTTTTTTTTAATGCAATTACATAGATAACGAACCGTGTGTTTTAATGAATTTGGTATTACTTTTTCCGGGACGATATTAATCTTTAAATTCGTTTTGTGTTATTTAATTAAATATTTTATAGAATATAGAGACATTCCATTAGCTTCGTTACAATTGAATCATTAAATTCTCCTTCTTTTTACACGCTGAAATACGCTGTGTATTTATAGTAGGTATGAAACACCAACAAACAAAAAAACATTTATTGAAAAACTGCCTGAAAGATGTCCGACCTTATATGACCGCATATCTTCCAACCCCAGAAAAAAAATCCCTAATATTTTCTCAACATTCTATTATGTAATTCCGCACAAGCTTTGGCTTTAAAAACGATAACATGTGACCCGGTAGGCTCTCAAACGGTTACAAGGACGTTGATAAGGAACCCTCTGGCTCGTTTTATTCATATACGTCTTGTAACTCTTGTTGCCATCCGGGATTGTTTGGAATTTTGAAGATTTATTTACGATTATGTTGTGTAGTGGCGGCGTTTAGTATTTATGTGGTTGAGCTAGATTGGAAACCGTTTAGGTATAGATTTGTTAAAATAAAATTGGTGATCGAGTTTTAAGTTTAAACTCAATATTTTTTTTTTGGTAATGAAATGGTTCAAAAACTTCCCAGGTTCATTCAAACTTTTTTCTAGCATTAACTTAAAATTACAAACTTCTTCACCTTTTTACTTTCAAATTAGAAAATCGTCTAAAGTGAAAAAGCCAAATCACAACTTTACGATAAATGGCATCGTAATAAAAAGCTGCCAGAACGCTCGCTGTACCTACTATGAATATATCAGTATTAGCTATGTGTTCGTATATATCAAGTTTGCTCACGTTCTTGTAGATAGGATTACCCGAATTCGAGTATTTTCAAGGTTGTGCTCAATTTGCATCTAAAGTTGAAAACAAATATAAATATATAATAAAACTGCTATTCCCAGTTAAATTGCTGGAATAATCTTTAAAAAGTTTTACGTTGACTAACAAAATACGTATAACGGAAGAATAAATTGACGAGACGAAACCATACGCACCTTTATAAAAATTAAAAATAATTGTTCTTTAAAACATGGTATAAAACGAAGTCGCATTTCGGGTCAGTCTGTATGTCCGTGCTGTTCTTCTAAATACCGCAACCGATTTTGATGTGGTTTTCACCGTCATTTAGTTATTTTTCGGAAGATTGAGTTCACTACATTACTATTAAAATTAATAGTAAAAATCGAAGCAGGAACGGACTAGTCTTTTACAAAATATGTCATTTAAAATCCACATGGTTACAACATTTTCAATAACGTAATCATCAGACGATGCCACACTTATTTTTGCAAATTTATATCCAATGTCATGAAAAAATTATACAGAATATTGTTTATGTATTCTTTTCAGTTTTACACTGTTTACGTTTTCGTCTGACCCCGAAACCATATTTTTTTGGTATTAATTTGACTCTCAATTTTCAGTTTAACCTTCGGAGACACAAATTAATTCATCTGCTAGAGGAAAATGTCTTTATTTGTTGAAATTCCTTTTTTATATAATCTCCTTAGTTTTCGTGACCTGCCTGGCAAGGCAAGTGATCTTAGTGAGTTAAAAATAATAAACCATTATACTATAGATATCCCTAGGTACCAACTTGGACCTTGTTTCATAGGCCTGAGGTTTCGTCGGCTATTATAATTAATTCTATGAAATCTTTGCGTTAGTTCTATTTATTAAAAACATCAAAATTCTTGTTTCTTGTTGCACTTATTCACGTTTGCTTTTGCTGTATTTATGTGTATTTTTTTTTTCTAATACTCAGAACATCAATAAATAAACCATAAACACGGCTACCTCACAAACTTTCCGAATCGATATAACAGAATATATTTTGCACGTCGAATCGAATAATCTATTCTGCACGTCTAATATCGATTATAAAAAAACCCGATCTCGTTTCCCGCGCCAGTCCGAGCACCGAATTCGCTTCAAGGCCGCATACCAAGTCCAAACCGTCCATTGTCAATGTCGCGGGCTAGCGCGAATGACGGATGTGTGTGTTACAACGGATGGCGGGAATTAATTGCAGTTTTTTTTTTCGTTTAGTGTTTTTTTTTGCAAAAATGATGTTTATTTTTCGAAAGAATTCTTGTTGATGGCAATAAGAATGTTTGCACAAATAGTAAAATAATGGGAAATATTACTTACACATTAAAGTCGTACAAAATGAAATAGCGTTTAGAAAAGTTATACATAAAAAGCATGATTATTTTTACTTCTTAGCGCACAGGAAGTTCAATATCCTCGTCTTTAACTACTATTTATCATTACGTAGTGTCAAAATAATACGGAGTTTTTATCGATTATATTATGACCCTTTTTTTGAATTAAATTGGTTATTCAAATATTCACTTATTTAATGTGGGTAACATATTTAAAAGCAATATACTTACATAATAAATAATTATGTAGACTAACTAACTTTTTATATGTGGTCATTGACTTGAAAACACCGACTCCCCCGTTGCTGCCAGACAGCTGAGCATGAGGTCATGGGTTCGATTCCCAGGTCGGGCAGCGCGGACTTGAAAAATTTTGAATTCATTCCGACGTCATTATCTTTGAATTGTTTTTTTAAGTTGTTCTCAGGCCATATTTTAAATTAGAATGCTGGGAAATTAATATCTCTAACGTACTTGAATCGACCTTAATTTTATTTAGGTAACTATCAAATACCTTTATCGGAGTCGAGTAGGTATCTAATTTAGCAGCATGTATCACTCGTAAGAAAATAAATAAAGAGAAAAAAAAAACACGACATGTTGAAAGAAACAATCAATATACTAAGGCATTTAGCATATTAATTTATATACATAACACAAAATAAAACTATAAGTACTACCGGTTTTTTTCTTTTTTTTAACATATTTTTTTCAAATTCGGGCAAGTACCAATTGTCACATTTCGATTCGTATTATTTACTTTCTGTGTTTATCTTGGACGTTACCGATATCGGTGAAGGAAAAAACATAGTGGTCTGAAATCGCCAACCCAAATTGAGCAATTGTGGTAATCAAAGCTCGCGCCTTCTCCGTATGAAAATGAGAAGATGCCCATGGCCTGCAGTGGGTCAATAAAAGGCTGGAGTTATTATTAATTCCCTTACGTTACGTCGGTAACTTCTAGAAAATATTTAGAAAAGCTGAAGGCATAAGCAATCTTAGCAGCCAAAAGTCACGTTTTCCAAACACGTGCGACGAACTTCCATTGAAAATGATTACTTCGTTTATGATGATAAATAATCATGTGATTCGCCAAATAAAATAATTTTAACGATTTAGACTTACATAAAATAATTACGGGCATCATTTTATTAATGTTTCATTTTGATTCAAAATTATTATTATAATTCAATCATTTCTATATTTCTTTTTTATCTAGCGTGTACAATTAATTATAATATCCTACTAAAATTATATTTTTCATGAGTATCGTATTATATTTAAGAAAATAAATGGAGTTTTCCTGATTGCATTATAAAATTATGTTAATCTTAAAATTACAATTGAACATAATTACTTACTATTCTAAGTTTAGTTTGTTTATTATTTAGTACTTTGTGAACATTTAAATTTATTGTTTTTTTTTTTAAAGTACTTACATGTATTTAATAGATTGATCTAAACAGCTAGATCAATCTATTAATTAACATGTACTTATTTTTCGGGTACGGGTACTTACTAAATTTTTTTCAAATTTACTAACTTTAGTCTAAGTCAAACGTCTTGATCCAAGCCAATTCTAAGAACGTATTACCAAAATAATTTTCTTTAATGACGCTGCCACAATCCTTGAACCCAATTACAAGGGCATACAATCGACATTGGCATAGCAATTATTTCAGTGAGCGCACAAATAAGTTTGTTGGTTTATAATTTTGATTGACACTAGCCATTACGGCTGAGTTGGTATTGCGTCATGCATAACGACGCATGAGATAAAACACAATTATTTCATGCAACTCTATACCTTACACCAATCATTTTAAAGACTTCATTCCCACACAGAGGTTGTATTAATTATTTTAAAGAAACTATTATTTACAAAGGAATTTGAACATTATGTTTTAAGGGAATAGTTTCAGTTTTGTAAATTAACGTGCAATCGTTAATATGTCGGAAACGTCCTGGTTGTCCTCTAAAATTCTTTCAAAGAAGTTTCAAATAATTGCCCTTTGTATGCAGTAAAAAAACTTGTTCACAAATAACATTTTAGTTTAAAAAACAGCCTTTTATCCCATTATGACACGTACGCCCACATGTCGCCATTTATGTTCAAGTCGCATGTAATAGGGGGCGAGCCTGTTGCCATTCACAGGGCACAAATCCAGACTCCGGGCTGCTACTGAGACATTTCAGACAGAAAAACCCTATAACACTTTGGCCGACCTGGGCATCGAACCCAGGATCTCATGCTCAGCAGTACCGACAAGGCAGCCACTCACTAAATTATTTAAAAGAAAACACAACTGCAAATATTTAAATTGTTATTTATAATTTTATTGCAAAAATTTGCTCGAACAATACCTGATACAAATCGAGTTTTTTAATATATCTCAATAAGCATAATCAGTAATCACCTACATCTCTATTTTAATAATCATCGAACTATGGAAATCTTTCGACAGCCTCAAAATTGTATTATCAGCTTGTATATTTTTCTGTAGGGAAATACCCTGAATGGGTTCCCCCTGTGACGTGTTTATACGTTTTTCCACGTTGTTCTTTACCTCAGGCTGTGTCTGTGTCTGATTAACTTAGACACTTTTTACTATATTACACATTTTAATACATCGTTACATGTCAACATTTGAAAAAATAACGTTCAACCGTATTGAATAAATCCTCTTTTTGGAATTCGGTTAAAAACAACAATATTGATGATGACTAATAAAAAAATTGTTATAATTATGTAATTTCAAAGAGCCATACTAAAAATATGATAATAGCCAAGTTACACGCTTTAAAAGTTTATGGAAAGGATTATTTCCGTCCTTGTCGCGCAGTACGATCAATGTATGGCGCTAGTATGAAGTTACATTGTCGTGACGTTTATAACTTGACAAATTTGTAAGCTTTTACTTTTTATAATATTGTTTGCAATATTTCTAAACAAACATTTTTTTTAAGATTAAAATGTCATCATCCTTAATAAGGCGGCTCGCCCCCTATACATGGGACTTAAACATAACCGACGAAATGGGTGTGTACTATAGGTACACCACTGCCCAACCCTTCAGGGATACCAGGCGTGATGTTATGTTAGGAAATCTCTCAAAAAACAAAATCCAAACACAACTAGTGTTGTGCAACATAACTCTAACTTAATATGGATCCCCTAACATGATTCGTCCAAACTCTAAATGTTACTCGGTACCGAAATTACACTAATCGAGGTACCGTCACGCGATTCCTCTATCTTTATCTCGCGATATAATTTGGCCCGCAGGCTATGCCCAACATTCTTCGTTTGCTTTGTGTATATTCTTCTTGGTTTTTTCAGGATATTGTTTTGAAAAAAAATATTTGATTTGTTTTGGAGAAACATTATAACTGATCACGTTATCAGTGAGTTACAATCAAGGTTCTAGTACCAACAGACGAAACACTACCTAAACCACTGGACGAAGTATTTTAGGGAAAAAAGAGAAAACAAATAATGTCAATAAAATGAGAGGTAGAATAAAATCGTGAAAACAGAGACGAAGTAAAGGCCCCGCAGACAAGCACAACGTGAAACTTAACTAGAAAAATATCTATGAAAACTTCATGGAAATTGTTCTACCAGAACGCGTCGCTCCTATCGGCGGGAGTCTTAACGAAAACAAAGGTGGTTCAGCAAAAGTCTACTCAACTTAGATATCTATGAACAAATTAAATAAATCCCATATCAGTGGTATGAGATCTGTTCGTTGACTAAACGCAATTACATTTTCATCAAAAACACTTCCTGAGATTTGTTTGCAATGAAAAGATAAGAATTGCCGACTACAGATGTAATAATAAATGAAAAGTGAACATAAAAATAGACGTATTAATACAATAATGAAATATTACGTAGACACGATCAGTTAAATTGTTGCTTTTGCGTCATCAGCAATATCAGAGATGAAAACATGCTTGTCGAGTAAAAAATACTTCATCAACACTTACAATAAAATGATTCAAGACCTATAGAAAATAAAGATACCTAATTTTGTTTAAATAACACCATAATCTTCATCCTAGACTTTGGCGTTGTCAAGTCATAATTTCGAAACGATACTATCCGTAGAATTAACTTTGACATGGTCAACCTACGTCTCGTTCTTGAGTTCTCTCGTTAAGTTACTTATAATAAGCACACATTATGCTTAATAACATTACTTCCTTCTGAGTATCTCTTGCATTTATGACTTTAACAATAAAGGAATAGAATTCATTTTTGTTCTTCTCATAGTCAGTTTAAGTTATTGCCCGAAGTTCGTTGTTAGAAGGACTGACATACGATTTGATAGTGTTGTGGCTAGTTTTAGCTATTTATATTCATTTGGCATTGCTCTGTTCACAAACTTGTTGGTATCTTCTGCAACACCTTCTCCTTCACCTTCTTCTTCTTAAATTATTTATGTCTTTATGCATTTCCTTAAAACTTGGTCTTCCTTAGTAGTTTTAATTGAGTCTGCTGTTATTTAATTATTCCGATGGTAGATTTCGTACCCACCCAATAAGCAGCATTTATTGAGTGGGTAGAAAATCTACCATATGTTTGTATTTCATTATTTTTGTTATTTTCAAAAACTCTCAAGTCAACGTTCAAAGTCTGCAGTTAAGCATGGCTTATTTTTAATCAATAGTTAAAATTCCTTACAGCAAGCAGTCAAGTTCAGTGTAGGTCATGCCAAATGATTTAGCAGCTATTGCTAAAATGTTTGATTTATGAGCTTTTAGTTAATATTTTTTGTTAGTACATTAAGTTCAACAGTTGCAATTAAATCAGGAGTTTCAACGGTATTTAGATGTTCAAATTAATTAATCTGTTTGTTAGAATTATACCTCTTTTAGCAGTTAATCATCATCAAGTCATTTTCATTATTAATTTATTCCAGCACTTATACCATTTTTTCGGTTGATGCAGCACATCTGTTTTTTTCCATAAGCTGTTGCCCGCGATTTTTTCTGAAAAGAAGCTTATGTTATGTCAAATAAAATCTGTGTGCCAAATTTCGTCCAAATCCGTTCAGCCGTCTTAAAGCAACTTTCAACTTTTCTTAAATGTAGTCCTTTCAATACATATCATCTTTCACACAATCCAGCCTCAAAATCAAAAACAGTTGTAGATATCAACATAAAATCATCATTACCCAATAAATCGCTACCTAAGTTAGATTATTTCCCACTGATCTTTAATAATACTACTACTATTTTCCACCAAGAACCAGTTTCACCAAGTTATAGATCACTCAACCGAATACTTGTGTGTAAAATGTCACATGGTTATATCATGTTGCTTGTGGTTTTGGGGACCTCACATTGTTTAAATACTATGTCGGTAGGTACGACATATGTCGTTACCCACAATAATTATGGTGGAAATAACGCAATTTTGTGATGTAAAAGGTGTTTTTTGCATGAATACGAGAAACAGAAAAGCTAAAAGTCACCGTAAATATCAGTAATGAATCATTTATACAATCGATGGGTACATGAAAAGTAGTACATTATCATGAACACTAATCAAATAAATCAAGTGTGATCTGATCAACCAAAAAGTTGCTTTGACTAATCAAAGCAACTTTTTGGTTGATCAGATCAGAAATTTCTTAAAAAATCTTCTTCTAAAAGAAGATTTTTAAGAAATTTCTGAGCTTAAAAAAACTATCCTGTATTCTATAAACCTGTAGTACGAAAAGAATATCACCATTCAATACCAGTCAATTCAATGGTAAGAAGATTTTAAGTATAGTTAATAACTTGCAAAAAAATGTAAGTCAAAATGTTTTCAAAAGGCGTCTAGCAAAATAATCTATCTTCATCTGACGCAGTGTCTGTCAATCAAGAAAAGATTTTTGTATTATTAAAATTATATATTAGGTATTTTTGAGCGTCGAAATTTAAGATAAATAGCTCTGTTACATGTTCTAGGTAGGTGGAAACATACGGATTGATTTACTGTGCGGATACGAAGCGAGTAATGTAATTTTCTTAATAATACACACACACACATAGTAGGGACAAACTAAAAGCCAAAACGCAGGCTGGAGTTGGAAAAAAGTTATGCAGATAATGAGCAAGGGAAAAACCAAAGAAACGATGGAAGGATGGTGTTCAAGAAGATAAATTTCCAAATTATAGGTGATGAAGATGTCGCATAAAAAAACAGTCTTGACTATACATACTTATATAACATTGCAAATATCATATCTCATCCAAAAATAAGCTGCACCATAATAATAAAATTAGCCTTAAAACATGTGATATGCAAAACTATTCCGCGAACGCCCACGTGTTGTGCTGAACGAACTTGACCTTAAACTTTTGTTGGAAGATACAAGAGTTAAACAATGGCATTACAAAATGAACGCTCTGTTAGATAATCTAGCTGTTGTATCGATCTTCTACTGGTTTAAGATTTTAAATCATAACATCATAACATCACGCCTTGTTTCCCCGAAGGGTTGGGCAGAGGTGTACCTATAGTACACCCACATTTCGCCAGTTATGTTTTTAAGTCCCATTTAATAGGGGGCGAGCCTATTGCCATCAACCGGGCACAAATCCAGACTCCGGGCTGCTACTGAGAAAATCCAGATAGAAAAACCCAATAACACGTTGCCCGACCTGGGAATCGAACCCAGGACCTCATGCTTAGCAGTAGCGATTGCGACCACTAGACCAACGAGGCTTAGGAGGTTTCTTAATTGCAATATCATACAAATGTATAAAAGTTAGGTATATCATAAACTTCAGTATCTTCATTGATTTCTTGTTATCAATGTTTTCATATTGACCAATAAGTAGTCTCTTCGAGAGATATTTAAAAAACGAATTTCAGTAATGTCGGCTCATCTCAACGGAGACCAACGAAGTACGCAAGAGATATTATAATAGTGCAAGTGCACAAATGAGTGCGCATACATAGATTCATGCACTGTCTGTTCTATGTGTACGAGAGATATAAAGAAATCATTGCATCAGCCTCTTGAGCACTTGATACCAAAAAAAATACTAAGCTTGCCCATTCCAATTGTTCATCTGTATGTTTTTATCAAGACTCGAAGACTTATTGATGGTTCTTCTGCTAGACAAATTTTTATACAAACTAGCCTCAAATTCACTAGACTGTGAATATCGTATATATCAAGTTAAATCCGGTTTCTTTATAATATAATATATATACTATCCGACCGGCTCTTCAGAATATTATCTTCATTATTATTTTTTCGTAAAATTTTTCTCATATTTTATTGTGTTAGTAGTAATGATTATTCTACCATTCGGGGCAGAGACAAATCCAACAATTCAAAGATCATAAAAATCGGCCCCGCCGTTCTTGAGTTAGAAATGGTGTAACTAACCTGACTTAGTTTTATAGATACTTGTATATATGGATAGATAACTGGTTTGCAAACGCAATGATTTTTTTCCCTCTCGCCGTTGGCCACACACCTTGTCTTATTTTTGACGACTTAGGTCTATCATGTCACGCCCTGTCCTGTACTAGCCGACTCGCTGTCTTTGAACGTCGAATTTGCAGTTCAAAAAAAAAGTTTTTACAATATTTGGCATAGGTGTTTCCCGCAACTATTCGTTTGCGTCCAAACTTCAACCTCCTGTTACATTTTTCAGGGGTGAGTTTCCATAGTGCAGTGTGACCATTGAGATCATAGGAACAAACTTCGTCATGATCTGCCATTCAGTCTATCATTTACCCAACTAGGTATATTGGGGTTGGATTCTAATCTAACCGGACTGCCAATCCGACCACCACAACCCGTTATGTCTTTCAACCAAAGTTATCTTCCTATTTTCATGTTTCTAGCTTCAGTGGTTTAGAGGCTACTTGTTGCCAGTTTCTCAAACAGTACTATCTAGTCTAGTCTATTATTGTATGTGTGTGTGTGTGTGTGTGTGTGAGTGTGTGTGTGTGTGAGTGTGTGTGTGTGTGTGGGTGATATCAGGACATGAACAGAAAGGTTATAAAAATAAACTAAATTAAGAAAACTAGATTTAGTAGATGAGTTTAAAATCCAGTTTGTTAGCCGGATATTTTAGCTACAATCTAGTATTACGTAATAGTCATTCTGAATTTTAAATATCTAAAGATATACTCGTACTAAAAACTATTATATTTTCATAGGGCTTTTGTAGCCTTAGTATAATTTATAGTTCATAGTTATCAGTCATTTAAAAAAAACTTGTTAATAGTGGGTCAAAAAGCTAAAAATATGCATTAAAAATAAAAAGCATGCCTGCATTTTTTTTTCTCGCCATCTTCTTACTATATTTTTGCAAGCAATGGCTTCAAAAATACTATAATTGAAATTACTATAAAGTTGGCAACCCTATTTGGGGCTCACTGTCAAAATAATACTGTCGAACATAGTTGTAAGTTTATTTTAAGTGTTTTGGTTGATGGATGTTGCCTCATCTCGTGATTAACCTATGCCTGTCATTACTGACATGCAACAAATTTTAACTTCTTTATTATTTTCCAATTCCTCTGCCTTATTTTAAAAACATTCTATCGTAAACGTGCCTAACTTCTTACAAAAACAATAGACACTCAGTACTCTAAAACGCGGATATGCGTCTTGTCTTATCCACCGGTCGCAACCGAAAGCGTTTGTATGACGTCATCCGAGTAACGTGACCTTGACGCCGCTCAATGCCAGCAGAAATTAGGCGCGAGCGCAGGTGGCGGCGCATCCATGCTATTCTTGTGGTGTGTTGCCATGTCGTTTTTTATGTTAGATGTGTTTTTTAGAGGGGGGCGTAGTTTTATATTTCAAGCATAAATGGGGATGATGACAATTTTTTAATTTGTATCTCAATAAAATGTTTATTTCCAAATAGTGCAAATAGTATTACAAAAAGTGTTAAAGCTTAAAAAACTGCCCAGTTATAAACGTTTTAAAGTAAGTGTTAGACTAGGACAGCATTATCGTAGAAGTGACGTCACGACTACCTAACTTCATACTAGCGCCGTACATTGTCCGTACCGCGCGACAAGGACAGGAATAATTCCCTCCAAAAACTTTTAAAGCGTGGATCTTCTTCATTTTTACATCGATTTATCAGATTTTTCAGATTATCTCATTTTTACTATGCCTTCTTTGATATTACATTATTTTTACGAACATTTTTAATAGTAGTCATCATCCCAATTGTAGTTTTATTGACTCATCACATCACGCAAACACAAACAGACGTCGTCGTAAGAAGAAGAACCGTTTGACCTTTTTAATTTACTAAACTTTACAAACACGTATGAATTAAAAATGGTTTATTTAGACTTCCTTCCCAAGTATTCAGTACGGTCCGAATGAATAGGTAACGACAATTTTCCCGATACGTAACTTTACTCCCATAAACCAGGGTGTTATGTTAGGTTGATCTGGCAACCCACTTTGTACGTCATTGTGTTAATTTTTGCGCTGCCCCAGATTTGTTGCGCAATCGTTCGCTAATTTTCACTGTTTGCTAACACTTTTTGTTCACTTTCTTCTTGTGATTGTTATGGTTGCTCTTACGTCCACGTTCTCTTTTAAATATTTTAACTCTTAAATTCTATGCATCCAATTGATTTTTGAGGACGCGAAAGAATTTTTCGACGCCATATTTTAGTTAGGTTATTATATTATTTAATAGTTTACTAGTTAATTTAGTACGTATGAGAAATTAATCCCGTAAACTTCAAATAACTAATAAATAGTACACTTAACAAAACAAAACTCTTTGTTCAAGAGAGTTGTATCTCTGTTTCTCATTTGCTATGATCTTGTAACTATTTTTTTTACTTAACCTGTGTTGTCTCACTACTGGGCAAAGGTATACCTTACTTTTCCAATTAACTATTCGTTATATCTCCTTTTTTACTTGTTTCTCTCTTCACAAGAAAAAAAAAGAAAAAATATCGAGTGACCATCAACAATTTTAGATTTTCAAAAAAATCTGGCCACAAATTATTTGAATAACTTAAAACCATGTAGTCACCATCTTTAGGCATTGAATACGTCAGCAACAGATTAGTCTATTACCAGGCAGTAAGTACATCCGTAACCTCAGATTCGCTGATGCATTGATGACCTTCCGAAATTATACGCACTACCGCATTAAAAAAATACACTCTCGGACAAAATTAAACACAGCCGCGAAAATACTAATCCGTTTCTAATCGAAGCATTAATAATCGACAATTTGACAGTTCATTACATTTACAACATTTAACATTTTTAATTAATTAAATTACTTTAAAAATGTATAATTTTAATGGGTTTTTAACAGGTAATTTTAAATCGTTGGTAATGAATTTCAAATTTTTGGCAAATGTTTGGAGTATGCTAAAATTAATATGTATTCAACAAATATATTATTTTTAGTATTTATTACTGACAATATAATGGCAAATATTTTTATTTTATTTTAAATCGAATCTAATTATTTTTAAAGATTTTCTCGATGCTACTTTTGATACGGGGCTAACTTATAAAAAACTTGAATCTTTTCTTCAGCCTTGATTATTTATGTTCTGCTCAGCAACAAAACTTCAGTTTTCCACCGTAGTTCAACAAGGTACAGAATAATAAATCAAAATAGTTAACCCTAAAATGATTAATTTGGGACCCTTAAAATAGCAAGTGCAGGCGAAATTAGGAGAGGTCTTTAAATCGCCAGTCATCATTCAAGGGTTGAAGTTGACCGAGGGACCTTTAAAAGTTCCTACTAATTAGTTATTTTAACCAATTTTGGTTGAAAAGGAGGGAATACCTATTAAATTTATTTTCAACATTTCTAAGGAGCTTATTTGAGGACAATTCCAGGCTTTACATGTTGGTAACCATAGATACTGTAGTTTGAATAAACATTTTACTATAACGTTTTCGTTGTTTCTTAGATAATAAGCCTATAATGTCCCCACTGCTGGGACACATGCCTCCTCTCGGTTAGATGGAGTGGGCCGTAATAATAATAACCCTGTTACATATCTTTCACCGCCTTTCTTTACAATGTTGTTCAAGTTTTCCACTTTATATTTGGGCCAATAGAGTACGACAACTTATATCGTAACTATTCGTGACTTTAACCAACAATTATAATAAATAGTTACTATAAATCTATCCCATCTAGAAGATAAGCAGGACCCATTCTAATCTAGGGGTCCGCGTATCTATGCTAATTACAGGAGGGTCTATAATTTATCCGTTTTGTCTGACCTCTGCTAGTTTGAGGGTAGATTTATGGTGGCGATGGGTTTTCTTAACCTGACACCTTAAGATACTAGTGATGTAAATGTTTAAGTTCAATAAATCAAACATATGAACAAAAATTCTTTAAAAGTGTCCTAATTGCTGAAAGAAAGGCTCCTTTAAGAAAGTAGGCCGTTTTCCAGGCCATTTTACTTTTTAAAAAAACATTAATTCACTCACTGACCGACAACATGACACGTTAAACACGTATAACCTCTTCTGAAAGTTTGTATAGGAGTTCGTCATTGACACAGAAGTGAAAACATTAAAAATCTTCCTATAATGTTATCACTTCTGTGTGAGAGGGAGTGGGCATAATCCTCCATGCAGGCCCAGTGCAGGTTGGTAGATGTCACACGTCTTCGATTTTTAGGTTCATCTCATATCGTCATTGAGTTTCATGACAATTAAATTAAATTTCATAACAGCATCCCTATCAATTAAGTAATTTTCTCACCCAATTATGACACCAGTGACTTACCCAATGACATGTGACGATCACAAGTGGGTGCTAAATTTTCATTGCACACATTGTTGGTCAGTCTCCCATGTAATTGCCCAACGTAGCCGGGGTGGTCTTGGTGACCACCTGACCTATATATTTTTTTGGTTATTTTCGAACACCTGATGGAAGCCTTAGGAAAATAGTGTATGTTGTTGTATTTTTTGTAAAGAGAAATATTTGTACGGCATATTCCGGAAGACAGATTTTATAGTTTTTACCTACGGTCGCATCTGGTTAAGGGGGATGCGACAGGTTGCCCGCGATTTTTTTTTACATTATATTTTTGTAATTGACAGACCAGCATCAGTAATGTTGTATGTTGAACATAATATGATTCGTTACCGCAAAATGTATGTATTTCCAGAGTAGGTATGATGAAATTTTTTATTTTTTATCTCAAAATACATTCTGATTCCAAATAGTGCAAACAATATTACAAAACGTGTAAAAGCTTAAAAACTTACCAAGTTATAAACGTTTTAAAATAACTGTTAGACAAAGACAGCACTATCGTAGAAGTGACGTCACGACTATGTAACTTCATACTAACGCCGTACATTGTCCGTACCGCGCGACAAGAACAGGAATAAGAACTTTAAAAGCGTGTAATTTCTTCATATTTACATCGGCTTAAGAGATTTTTCTATTATCTATTTTACTATTATCTCATTAAAATGAGATAATAGTAAAAAAAAACGTCATCATCATCTTCATTGAAAAACATTAATTTTACGAACATTTTCAATATTTGTCTTCATTCATATTACAATAATTAAAATCATCAATACAACCCTCAAAGTTCATATAATCCTATTGATTGATAATGTCAATGAAAATGATCGTCATTTGAATTCTGTAAATACATACTTGTTACGTCGCAAATCATATTTAATTGAACATACAACCTGACACTTTCCCTTTAAGATGGTAATCGTTTTCAAAATGCTTGAGAAATGGCTTCATGTTTTTGAATCAGGAAGCTATGCTTAGTTTAAAGAGAACACAGATTTATGAAATATTTTTATGCCAAGGAGCAGCAAAAGAGTGGAAGGTCACCTTTGCCCATGGGAATCTATAATTAATGTGCAAATCAAACTAACGAGTTGTTTCTAAAAGTACCTCAGTTCTAGGAATAGAACTATTTTCTATCCATTCCCCTATTATTAACCAATATATGGGCTTAAGCATTGATTATAGGTTGATGACGTCAGCATTTCTAGCTCGGTCACGCCGTAAAATATCTATATGGCAGTCTATAAGACACTAGACAGTGGAACAACCACAAAATATTTATGAACTTTATTCTGAAACGAATAGAGTTAAATTTTCATTGCATATAATTAACTAGACAGTAGAAATAGGCACAAAATTGAACTTTAACCTCAGAGAGGAATAAAGTTCAATTTTTATTGCAGATAAGTAGTTGTTTTAGTAAAGGCCTGGCCAAAATTATTAGCAGTATAAATTTATTTGTAAAACAAATATTTTGATTTCATTACACCGGATAAAACAAAAATTATGTGGAAATAATTTTTAAATTAATTACAGTATTGTATTCCGTGTGTAATTATTGTCCTACCAAAAGAATTCTGTTTAATTGCCAAGTTTTTCATTTCGATTAAGACATCTTAAGTACTCTCAATTACGTCATTAAATTACCTCATTGTATAATGGGTTAATGTTTACCTCATCAAGAATTTCATTAATTGTTTATGGTTTACATTTTTTCTGCACGCAAGTGCACGATCACACAATAAAACCCATTCTTTTGAACTAAAGAGACATTTCCTCAATTGATCGCCGTTGCTGGCAATTTATATTCAACTTTAGTTGTACGTTAATAAGATGGGTTTTTGTCTAAATAATAAAAGCCCACATGCTAGAAGACATGTGTTTGGTCTTTGTTTAAATTATCGGGGACTGGTTTTCTATTTATCAAAGGGTTTTGCAAGGTTTTAACGCTCCAGTAAGTAAATTTATTTTTATTTTTATGTTGGATATTATGGATACGTCTATCCAAAGAAGTAATCTATACCTATATTGCAATAAAACAGAATCATTTGTTTATTTCTTTTTTTTTGCTTTAAAATGTAGTTTGCTAGAATTACAAGTGGGATTTGAAAACTTTTTTGATAGCCCAATTCTTGAGGAAGATTAATTATTTAACATCACGCTACGATCCTCAGCAGCTGAGCAAAAATGGAAACAAATCATAAAGAACGCCAAGCGAAAGCTTGGTTTTTTGTGGTCTGACGATGCGACGCGACGCGGTGGGTCGCTTTGTACATAATAGTTATACAGCTTAATAAGTTAAATTATTTAGGTTATTGCAAATCAGTTAAATTGTGTAAATAAAAGGCAAACAATTTATAATTCTGCTAAAATATTTTAGTTTCCGTCGCTGAACTTGACCTACGACATAAAAATTAAATCTAATACTCAAAAAAGAAACCAAGCAGTCTTTAAATTAAAAATAACATTCGAATTAGAACTCGATTTAAATTTGGAACGTCTAAAAATACTGGTCGCCGATAAATCGTGTCACCTTGGTGCTCCCACTCGAAAAAACGTGGTAAAATGTTTTTCCTAGAAAATTGTAAGAACTGTAACTATGCATGTTAATTTATGTTGTTGGTTTTTCAATTCTCAATTTTAAGGATTCACTAGGTCTTACTCTCTGCTTTATTATTTATGGACGGATACAAAGTTTTCCTGAATTCTATTTTACTTCCGTTTCGGGACAGATTTCTAAAATCCTAATAGAACTTTATAATAAACCGAAATTCAGTAGTTCAGCTGTGCGTTGTCTTGCCATTCAACCGAACGTTCGTGTTTGTGATCTGATGGACTCTAGCTACCAACTTTATTTTCTTGCATTAAACTTAAAAGAAAACTGTTCCTAACCTATATTATGAATAAAACTGAGACTCAGGAGCTATTTTTGAATCTTTAGATAACTTGTGTCTGAGGAATAAAAAATATGGTTTACAGCTTTTAGAAAATATGTGTAAAATTTGCTTAGTAGAGCTAACTTTTCAATCATCAGATAACTTGTTTGCGCGGTTTGAAGAATTAGTTTCTAAACAAAAGTTGTCATACATTTTTATTCTTTAAATAAAAATTATCTGACAATTAAAAAATCAGCCCTTATTCGCATAAAATTAAAACTATACTTAACAACGAACCTTAAATGCCTTTAATGCCGAACCTATCTTAAATTTCCACGTACATTATCTTTGCACAACAAACGCTCTGTTTATCCGTCAAAATCCGATACAGGATGTGCAATTCGGTGGCATAAGAGGGATGCTCGCGACCTGTCCCACGACCCGGCAGGTGATAGTGTTCCACCCCCATAAACATGGAAAAACCACCCTTAACTAAATACGCCCAAAAACCAAAATCACTTTTACCATACTGTCTTTTCCAACATCGAAATTCATAATGGAATTTCGACTTTAAGTTTTGGGTGGTATGGTAGCTTTTAGTTCGGTATAGTGGTTTCCTTTGATATCCCATGGGAACGAAATTTTACGCATCTGAGGGAATTCTTCAAAAGCTTTTATTTTTTCTAACAATATGTTTCCGTCACTGGTCTTATGCAACTAGATGCAATATGTGATGCATTAGTTTCGTGAATATCTTTTGAATGCATTAATTTATAGTCTTTTCAATAGTGTGGGAATTTGCGTTGATTTGGTGATTTTTGTATTGATAATTTTGCTTTCGAGTTGAGTGTAAGCCATCAATATACTATTGATAATAGCATCCAGGACAATGCTATAATAAAACACTTGCAAAAAGCATGAAAATGGATCATACAGAGAAACAAAGAACTGATCATTAGTTTGATAAAAATTATATTATAAACCAAATCGAAAACAGTTTTAAACTAGCAAAGTCCAAAAAAACTAAAGAAGCAACATTACCAATTCATACTAATATTATAACTGCAAAAGTTATTCTGTCTGTCTTACTGTCTGTTAACTTTTCTCGTCTAAATCGATCGTTAGATAGACTACTTCTGATCCTGTATAAAAAATAAAAATTGCATCAAAACAGCATCAATCAAGAACTAGTAAAGATATAGCTAATCCAAATAAAACGATATACATCACACGCGTTCTTACAAACAAACCCATCTTCAAAAAGAATAAAACAGTTGATCCAATATCTTTCACTTCCTTAAAAGACAGTCTCAAAAGTCTCAAAATCATTAAAGACGTCACTCAAAAATTAGCATTAAATAATCCAAACATACATTGTGAAGATAATGTATAGAATAATCCGCAAGTCGCGACCCCATAACGGTCAACTCATGCAGGACAATGACCGGTCCCCTAATTTATGGTGTTTCCATGGGGTGTATATGCAGTACTGGATTTATCAATGGGATCGAACAATGACACGGTAACCTAGTTTTTATGGGGGGATGGACTGGAGAGAAAGCTGTAGGATGTTTTCAAAAGATTGGTCCATGTCTGGTTCGTTCTTTGGCGAAGTATCTTTGAATGTGAGGGGAGACATTGATCTTGAAGAATTTATTGGTCAGTCTCCTTTGCAAAAAAAAACTGGATTTAACAAAATGTTGTAATTATTTAAATAATGTTGTAGTGAATAAAGATTCTTCTTTAAAAACTACATTGTTAAGGCCTAGATTCCTAAAGTTTACTAGAAATCGTATAATAATTTTGTGGGATTGTCTGT
Organism: Dasypolia templi; assembly: GCA_963555695.1. Taxonomy (NCBI): domain Eukaryota; kingdom Metazoa; phylum Arthropoda; class Insecta; order Lepidoptera; family Noctuidae; genus Dasypolia; species Dasypolia templi. The sequence continues at coordinate 5,549,942 of OY743162.1, read as the reverse complement.
TTACACAGCTTATTCAATGGTGTTTTCGATAAAACTGATTATAATGATAAAAAGAGTGAGACCTATCACATAGCCGTCAACTACGTTTTATGTATTTATCAAACTAATTAACATGTCACAAAAATATAAATTGTTGTGTGCGGTAGTGCGCAAGGTAACACACGCAAAACATTGTGCTTATGGGTGCATGCAATGGGACAGGAGTCGTGGAGGTATTTAAAGTTGAGTACATTAAAAACTTGCAAAAGAAACGTCTGTGATAGTTGGAATATCACCGTAAACAGAAGGTTCCCAGGTATAGTTCAGTACGAATAAAATAAATACAATGTAGGGGAGTACATGAGACTCTCGGCTTTGTTAAGTGTTTTTCCCCCCCTTATAATATAATAATAATTAACATATAATTACCGCGATTTTATTATTTTTACCCTCTCACTGAGATGCGTAGCCTGTAATGTTACCACTGTTGGGACCTACGTCCCAGGCTACGTTTTAAATGAGTTTATGTGCCCTGTCAGAATATCAGCGCTGCGTTATTTATTTTTTAAATATCGCAGCATTATGCTGATAGATAGGAGCCTTTTTGGCCTCGCACAGGTCTTTTTACGGTTTTTTGTTGTTATTCTGTTAGTTTATGCATTTTTTGTTATTTTTTTATTTTATTTGTACCTTAATTTTATTTCTTTTACTATTTGTATTCCCTGTTCGTGTCCCAAATAAAATATTTTTCTTTCTTTCTTTATTTAATTAATTCAGTGCTTGCAACCGTTTTTGTTTTATTCACTGAAATAAAATATACCTACCAAAGAAACGATGCTACCTTCCAGTTCTTTAGATGACATACAATTTAAGCAGACACGCTGTGCAGCTGATATAATTTTAATCTCTTTCCGATTTCATTTTAGCATTTCGAATTCTTTTTTTAGTGTAAAATTTTACTCCATACATCGTTTTAATGTAAAAACATCAGTCAATAACATAATTCTTACATATTACAGCTTAATTAGCCGTTTTCATCAACTGTATCAACTTATGATTGACATTTGCGACCATTATCAACAATAACTCTTATTTTAACTTTATAAAGTATATATTTAAGTGTCTTTCGTCACTCACCTGTCATTTTGAAATAACAGTCAATGAAAAGTCAATCATCTTCCAAAGAACTTAAGGGTTGTTTTGACCTGTTATGGTGGTTAAAGAGAAATTTTGGTCACCTGCTGCGTTCCATCATGTTTTACATCAATCATATCTTGATACAGATCTGGGAATCCCTTAAGACCTGTCTAGTCCTTGTTAGTTTAATAATCTTCATATTTTATGCTAAAATATTGGACCAATTTGTAGCCTAATATATAAAGCGATTCTGGTGCTGCATAAGTTCTCAATTCCTCTTGCTTCAAAATGTAAGAACAAAATAATGACAACCAAGCAAATATTTTACCAGTCCAAAAATTGTGCAATAAGCTACATTTTACAACAACTTACAGTGACTCTCAGAGACAAAAACATCGAGTTATCGATGTTCAGCTCTCTTCCAGTAATACCAGTTCTCCCAAAGAATTTCAAATTATTCTTAAGTCATTGCCGGAAACTAAACTCCCTTATTATAATATCCCCTAAAACAAAAAACCTTCTATCGTGTTCCGTTCAGTGCCCTTCAACCGATTAAGAAAATATGTTGCTCTTTTTGATCCTACATTACAACCGTTATCTGTATCCACATTACCTCTTACAACCTCCTCAACCAATACCGATCCTATCTTTCCACTCATAGTAGCAACATCACCATAAGAAACAAAATTCCCTCCACCATATTCTTCATTCTATGGCCACCATGCAAACCCACATTTACCCGCCAAAACTGGTATTACGCAAGAGCGGGACGACAATAGCTCTTCTCCCAAGTGTGAAGAAGACAAAGCATAGGCTACTTCCTGCGCAGGAGCCACGTAGAACATTTTTTGTGAATTGCAATTCTATGTATTGAAGATAATGTTATTGCATATTTATGGGTTTGTCAGGTTGTTTTGTGCGGACGTGCGGAACCGATTTTTGATGGTTTTCTCGTTGTGTTTAAAGATATTGGACGATGGTGTTGAGTTTTTGGTATCGTTAACTATGAAAATGGTAATGTTTAAGACTGTAATTTAGCTTGGTTATAAAACCATTGTCAAATATAATTGTATGTTCTCCAAAATTATTTTGGGCAGAGACAAGGCATCTACGATCTTAGAAATTCGTTAGATCTGATCCTATTTAGGCTTTTGTCTTAATGTTTCAATGTTTTTAATTCAACATTTGACAAAATACACATTTTCTAGAGCGGTGACTGAAACTATTTCCGCCCGCATTCTAACACCATACGTCATTTACAAGGCAACGTACCAAAACCAACAAAAAAAAAATACGCAAGACGCAAGATCGTACCTACAGCAGCTTATAGAGAAAACTTATTATAGATTGTTCGGATAACCATGTACAGTGGTAAATCAATACCATTATCTTAAAACCACTATAAAAATGAGTGATACTAAACAACCGACGGTTTTCTGAGAAGAAATCTCCATTACATACAAAATTTATCTTTAAAACCCAAGGCATAAAGTTAAAATTGCTTGAGACGAAACTTAATTTCTTTACAAAAGCAATTTGTTGTACCGCCAAAGAAAAATAGACCTTATTATCGTTCGAAATGCTTTAGAAGATTACCCAAATAAATCACTAAATATTGATTTCGTTTGTAATTGTTTTCCTGTAAAGGTTGATGAGTCGGCCTGAGTTGAGGTGTGGTAAGGTTTAAAATCACTTGGCGCTGATGGCGATCAGTGGCGATCTTTCAAAAATGGGCATATTACTTGCTCCCGCGCATATCATGGCGGGCGGAAACCTTAATGGGTCCTGGAACGAACTAACGATGGGACCCATCGATCTCAGATTGTAGAGATCGAAATATTTAGACATGGTTTGTATCCTGTCCTAAAATCTTCATGACGTTTCTACGCGACTGTGGTGAAGTCTAGCTGGTAGTGATTTAAGTATACGGTGTCACGATTTTATACATGTGAAAAGTAGTTTACAGACCGCGAGGCCTAAGCTGAGCTTTTCATTTGTGTGAGTGCACATAGCGATGCATCCTTTGCTTTGCAATCGGCCTGAGGCGCTGTGGATTGGTATCACTCAAATGCAAAACTCAGTTAAGGCCTTGCGGACTGTATTAATGTGTAGGTTTCAATTCTTTAATACGTCCTTTTAACATAGCTTCTTTTGCTAATACGAACTTGGTTGGTTGGTGTACCTACCTGACTGCCGATTTTCTCAACTATGTTCGGGAAATATTTTTAATGTAATCATCGGATGCAGTAGAATACCGATATTTAGTAAGTTATTTTTTAAGCCTATCTGTTCACAACCCGTTGGTTCTTTAGACCAAACAAATCACCGCACTGTTTTTGGTGTTCCAAAAATAGTTTTGATGATTATGACATTCTGAATCTCTTATGTGTCTGAATCTTTAAGTCTTGAACAGAAGCCATAAGACCCAGAGAGCCATGAGCCAGATTACTTCTAAAACCTATCTGATGACAATTCTCAGTTACGTTTTCCTATAAAAAAATTGAGATCTACATAAAAGTGAGCGACAACATTTTACTTTCAAGTTCAGGGCCAAACATGATCGTTACAATAAAATTCACGCGCTTCATTAAAAAAAAACTAATAAATTACGTAATGATATGACAATTTACATAATTTTTATGTTTATATGTTTTATGTTTTTTTTTTATGTTTGTCTTGAGATTATTGTTGTATGTACCTACGATCATATGTTTTGGTAAACATTGACAGTGTTTAAGTAAATTGTAGTTTTTTGTAGTTTCTTTTAGTAGATTATAATTAAGTGACATACATAGTAGAATAGGATATTTGTCATGTTTGTTAATAAAAGGTATGTCATTTTTTTCATAGTACGGGTTTCTTGCCAATAAGAGATATTTCTAAGTATCATCCTCTTCTTCATATTTTCTAGTAATATATTTCTAAATAAACCAAAGTTCGTTACACCATTTATAAATCAAGGACAGCTGGACGATTTTTATGATCTTTGATATGTAGGATTTGTCTCCGCCCCGAATTGCAGAATAAATATTAAAATAAGGCTGGTCCATCCTTCACCTTAAGGAATCATCAACCTCTGTACGTTCCTTCTGTGCGGTGCATATATCGACAAAACTCATACATGATAAGAGTTTGCAGGGCCTATAACTCGATGTGTCAGAGTGTTGATAATCTAGATTTATTCTCCACCAGTGTTCCTAAACTAAAAAAAATACTGTGTAACAACTTCTTTGAAAATCACTAAATCCTGTTCATTCTTTTCTTAATTTTCTGCGAGTGCTATCTTATTCTCACTTTATCTTGCCTGTCTACTGTTTCTTGTGCTACCCTCTAATTGTCAGTGAAAACTTTTAATTGGCCTTCTTTCATTATCTGTCAACTATCTGTATCCTAGCTGTAAGTTTTCTAAAGAAATAAAATAATTCATTTCTCATAAATGTTGTATGGAACGGACCACATTTTTTGATTCTGAGGCAGTATAAAGTTCACTGGGTCAGGTAATGTAGATATCGAAATTAACCTGTTATAAAAAGGGTGTTTTCAAGTCGAGAGTGAATTTAGGTAAGCGTGCTCCATCGACTACATCATTGCTTACCATTGATGATAATATAACTTACAAGTTGGATAGTCATCTTGGAATTGAAGATGTCAATGTGACAATTGCTTGTCGTGGGCTAGCATATATAACGTAATACATCATTCCTTCCAAATATGAAGTTATCATGTAGCTGCTAACAAAAGACTGATCCTAATTAGCCATAAACAGAGAGAAATGTAACTTAAATAATGAAGACAGGAAAGGGTAAACAAACTTAGGTTTCAACCCGAAGGCTCAGATGATAATGACGATAGATTAAGAGCTTCCTATGACTAAAATGCCTCTAAAGAACTAATTATCCCAGAAGAATGAGCATCAGCAACCATCCATGTCGGTCAACACGATCTCGACTTGTGTCACGGTAACGGTAACTTAGTGAGCGACATTGAATAATTGACACCCATACAAACCGTTCTTCAATAGTTATTTTCACCAACAATGTAATAGAAATTACTTAAAAGGTAAAGATTATCGTTCGACAAGTTAACACATTTCGAAATAAATTCTGGTCTCAAAATCCAAAGAGGTAAATGAAAATTCAGCTTTGTGTGCAACAAAAACGTCATCCATTTCAACATATTAATAACTAGTTTTTACAAATATGAATGGAAGTGAACTTTAAAAATGGTTATATTAATCGCCACTGGCTGAAGATGATAGAAAAATATCAATTTCTTGCCTTCCATCTATACAATAGCTTGAAACGTGACATTTATTTTACTTAGCGGAGCACGACACGAGTCTAAATTATACGTTTTTAAACCAAATTTCTACGCTCAAATCTGCAGACCGTTCAATGCCAATACTAAACGGATTTTTTTTATTCACGATTTCCAACTTTTTCATTCGCTTGGGTGACAAAAGACGGCAAAAAATGGAACCATGTAAAAAAAGCTCTGCGTTTCGTTTAGTCCTAACTTCTTTGCTATAAAGATCATTTTGGCTTGTGTTGTTGGTCCATCGTAAGGTCCTATCTGGGTCTTGGTCACTGGCTTCTTTAAGAGTTCGGAAAAACGGTTTTTTTGAATTGGTTCAGCGTTTTTCGTTAGCACGCGCCCGCCACCCGTCGCGGTCGGATTTGAATATCATTTGGTTTCGCCTGCGTTTTGTAAATTTCGTGGTTTTCGGTTGTGCCGTTTCGCATTGTATTACATGCTTATTTAGTTGAAAGGAACAGTGGTTTATATGGTACATTTCCACTAGAAAAATTACTACTTGAACAGTTTTAATGTCTTTGCCACGTATTTCTCCACTTAGAAAAATAACTTCATTGCCGTGGTCACTCGGAACTAACAAAATGCTTTGGACTTTTGGATAATCATAATAAGCATCTTCTAATCCACTGTTAACATTTACCGACCCCTGACGAATCAAGATTTCACACATGTGCTACTGATCATTCTAATTCATTAAAATTAAGTCTTCCAACTACGTAATATAGAAATACATAATGAAGTCTACTCACATTCGTTTTACTAAGTTCGAATGAACGAATGTTTTTAATAGTAGTTTTATAACTAACGTATTATTGTATCTTTGTTTCGTCGTTACTATGACACTTGACCGTTTCCTTTTTTCAACATCATTAAATTGAATTGTTTCAGATCAATAACTTACCTATTTTGATTGATTTTGTTAATATTATTTTTGGCAAAATCTTAATTAAAATCACAATCAATGGATTCACTAGTCCCCTTATCAATTTTTACTATGAAATCATTCAATACGACTTACATTTCTTCATCTTTACCATCTGGGTTTCACTCAGTGTTATCTGTTCTTCCCATAAATACAATTTTCGAATTTGTATCGTCTTTATCTTATCAAGAATTTGTTATTTCTAAATCACCTCTCATTTTATCAATAAATACAAAAACATCAAGCAGAACCGCAGCAACGATAAAGTTCTTAAATGTATTCAAATGTGATACAATAAAATGCGTTAGAGCCGCCATTATGCCACATTACTTAACATTTGTACAGCATTTGATCAGATAACTTGTGGACATTGATAGAATACTGTGCTGTAGGAGGATATGTCAGACCTTGAGACAAAAAAATTGGCGATAAATGGTCCTCGAAGCCGAATTTCGGGCATGGCGGCCAATTTCAGCGGAGACTGGCCATCTACGCGGGAGATATTGAAGTGCACAAGTGTGTGCGCAGACACAAGTGCACTGACTCTTTCCTCTCTCTTATAGGCGTATGGTACGGCAAATAACTAATGACGATGTGTGATAAATATCTAGTCTATGGCCAGAATAGGATATACTTTTGGTTCTAATGATGAGTGTACGTAACTACTGCACCCAACTATCCTTTTCTCATTAACGTTGTGCAGAAAAACCACGGTTACTCTTTCAAAAATAATTGACTGTAACAATGTTTTCAAATTACAGTGTTAATAGGTATGCCGACAGTTTAGGCTTGTCAACAAGTACCATGTATTTAACAAATAGACAATGATCTATAAATTTACAATCTACAAGGAGTATAAGGCCTAGAACGTTCTCACATTTACAAAATGTAAAAGAATCTGATACAGTAAAATAAAAAACAAATTTTAAACCAAATGACATGATTGCCATTTCAACTGTAACACAAATCTGAATTAACATGATGTCCAACGCCAATAATGAAGAATTGAAATTTAAATTGTAGGTAATATAATGTCAAATAATGATAATATTATGTCAGAGTTATGTAAAAAGTCTCTAATCTATCTAATAATAAAAAATAAACACCGTTATTTGGGAGCAGTTATTAGCAATTTACATAGTGAAAAAAATGTCCTTATGTAAATTGTACACCACATACTACTTGCAGTATTGTCTCGCCTTCTCCCTTTAGGAAAATCCTCGACAGCCCATTGTGTCATTACTTATGTAAAATATCTACAGTTACTTATATTTTTAATCCACATGGTGTGTACACATTATAGAGATATTCTGATGTAATTTACCGGTATATTAAAACCAAAATGAATGTTACATTACAAGAAGTTTTAATACAAGAAGTTTCTAAAGTTAACAAATCAAATCATTTTAGGAAGTGACTTAGGCCTTATTAGTTTATTTGAACTTGCGCCACGCTGACGCAATGAGCACGTAAACGACAATTTCGATGTTTCAAATATTTTTATTTCACTAAATATACGAAACTTTACAATAACAATCTACTTATCGGTGGTTGTGTTTAGTAACATTGCCGCTTGATTTCTCGCTATTTACCTAGATTACTCGGTTTTTTTCAACAGTTGCGGCAATATTTAACGCATGGCCGATAGTGACATTGGCTTAGAATCAACTTTTTGCCACCAAAAGCATGCGCCAGGGCCGTCTGAGAAAAACGACAACTTTTTTCAATACCATTAATTTTCATGACTTAATAATATAAAAAATTAAATATGCTTCGAAATGAAATATGTGTTTTTTCACGTTTTTGAACTGGTAGCACTATTATCCCCTAGATATTAGGTTTCCGTTGGAAATGCAAAAGATCGGATTGAACGGTCAAGAATAGTATTCATTCGAGAAACGCCAGATAAAATCAAAACATCGTAAAAAAACTTGTGTTTTTATTTTTTTCTGTATTTGTGTTGTGAAGCACTAAAGTGTTTACTTATTGATTTGTGAAATCATTTAAAATTAGCTATGTGAGAAAATTGCCGTTTACTTATATTTTTAAAATCATTCTACATCGTTTACAGTCAACCCCATCCAATCAGCCCGATGTCACCGTAGAAAACAGTATTAACCAGAAATGAATCATTAAAACGCACTTAATTAATAAATCCATTAATTGACACTGAACATAATTGCAAAAACTAAATTTTGATTAAATTATCATAATTGGATTGGTTCAATCGATAAGTGGGGAATTAATTCCGTTACATTATCTGTACCATTGAATCGTAATCAATTCGGAAGCCGGCAATTGAAGTCTGAGAATCTTTACCTCATTTTAAAGCGTTTATTACTTCCTAGACGTTTACGTTTCACACTTAGTTCTTTTAACGTATTTTTTTTTGTTTGAATTTATTTCGATGACAATTAGAACAGGTGCTTAGTCTTTTTAAATAAACATAAATTAATAACAATAATTTACTGATAGTTTTTACAGATAAAAAAGACATAACTTTTACTTTTTCTCTTAATAGTAATATGAATTCACGATAAGGTTTTATGGTATCTAATTTACATAAACGAATCGATGAACCTGTTTAGCATTAGGAAAAGATTTAATTTGTAAACGAGATTTAAGCACTGTTTAATCTGCCGTGAGGTCGGTCTTAAGAATTAATCTATGCAGTGTCACTCATATGTCATTTTCGTGACAAGGATTTGCAGATACGATGTTATTCGGTACTAACGTAGTGTAGGTACTGGATTTTCTTGATTATTTGCGTGTATAAAATGCGGACTAATAATTGTGTTTTGCTTTTAATTAGTAATGCAGTTAATTGAACCGGTAGGTAGGGGGTTATTTAGATACATAAACACATTCTCTTTTTCCAAACACAGCCGCAAAAAGCAAGAGCACATAAAATTAACGTACCTACAGACGATTTAATGATATATACAACTACTTACGTGCGTACGTCCTGATCTATGGCATGACAACCTTTCGTATTTGCAATTTTGCTTACCCTCGGAGACAAAAACACGATAAACAAGCCCCACCACAAATCTTGTACACAATTTTTCAGCCAAAAAACGTCAGAATGGCCGCCATTTTGAAACCCTAAGCTTTCGCGAAAATTAATCTGAGTGGGCAAAAACTATGGCTTATTAAGGGGTAAATCCGCCCCTGGCTAGGGCCTAATGTCCACAGATAAACAGATAGAATGTATGCTTACAATTAATAATAATTTTAGGGTGGCAAAAAGCAGCCCCTCGTGGCTTGCTCTTTTTGTCAGCCTACACTTTTTGACACTGAAAAGTGGAGGGTTTTAAGAAAATAAACTTTATTTTTTTGTGTTTTATATGATTAAAAATATAAAAGTCTCAAGCCTACGTAATTATCAAAGCTGTTTTCATGCATTTTATAAACAAGGAAAACTAGGAAGTGTGGGTGTACCATAGGTACACCTCTGCCTAACCTTTCTGGGATTACAGGCGTGATGTTATGTTATGTTATAAACTAGCAACCGACTTTACTTCGCACGGAGCGCCACCCAAGTCCAAAACTATCCTATTTTTGAAGCCGGAACCAACCATACATTTTACAATTTTTTATGAAATTGTTTGAGTGGTTTCGGAGGTTAGCGTGTACGAAGACATGATTTTTGGAGACTTAAGATAATTCAGTGTCGATAAAAGCATCGCTCAAAATCTAAATCAAAGTATTATATATTATGGAACGTCAGACGCTGGGTGCCTGGTTCTAATTGGTCGTTCGTATGGAGAAGAGCCGAGAAGAAACTCCACGGTCACTCTTTAAATATAATTGACTTTAACACTATTTTAAATTTACATCATTAATAGGTATGGGAGGACAGTGTAGGCCTGTCAACAAGTACCATATGCTTATCAAATAGACATGCGTATATGATGCCTTTCTCTATGAACTATTTGCTACCTTAGGGTGGAGCTGTCAGTGTCAATATTCCACAGAAACAAATGACATTGACAGCCCTTAACGATCTACTGATCGCGTTAAGTTTCATTGATGAAATCGGCACTAAAGCTCTTATTTAAGGTAGGCACTTAACTACTAACCTTCTATGTAGTGTTTTTTGTTTCTGTCTATCATATATTATTCTTCGCACGTCTCCTAAAATTATAAAGGCTGCAACAAACAGGCGCGACGCAACAGCGCGACACCGCTCGTCGCCTTTGTGTTTGTTTTGTGTTGTCACAGCGCGTGTGGCGTTGTGCCTGTTTGCGGGAGCCTTAACGCTACGATAACCTGCTGTCTGATCAGAAACAATGATGAAATTGATTATGATACGGAATGCCAACCCGCTATACCTGCTTAAGATGCATTTAGAAAACTGGAGTAGAATTATATTTCGTTCTTAAAATGCCTGTAGTTGTTCAAGAAGCCTTTGTGCTCGCATGAATAATAAATACATACTGCGCAACTGTCATGATTAGACTAGTCTTTAAATACTTATTTTAATAAGTCTACTTTACATAACTGGCGAAATGTGGGTGTTCTATACGAGTAGGTATACCTCTGCCCAACCCTTCGGGGAAGCAAGGCGTGATATTATGTTATGTTAATCTATTTTAATTGTGCTATCTTTTAAAATACTAGTATCGAGAATATCGATACTACTGAGCATCCTGGGTTCGTTTCCGGGGTCGGGCAAAGCGCGATTGGATTTTTCTATCTGGAATTTCTCAGTAGCAGCCTGGAGTCTGCGTTTGTGCCCGGTTGATAGCAATAGGCTCGCCTCCTATTACATCCCCTATTTCCCTTTTACTCTTACACACGTTGTCTACATCTCTCATATACTCTCCTACTGCAGGTATGCTGTAAGAGATTTCTTTAGAAATAAGCATTACCTTTGTACGTACTTTTCTGTTATCTTTATTTTTCTTGTCTTTATATATGTGTACATAAATGGTTAAATAAATAAATACATGGGACTTAACATTACTGGCGAAATGTGGGTGTACTATAGGTACACCTCTGCCCAACCCTTCGGGGAAACAAGGCGTTGTTATGTTATTTCGTCGGACAAAAATTTTCGAGTTTCAATATTGCATGTTTGAAACTTCAGGCCCTATACTTTCTTCATAGAATTCATTAGTTTTACGATACCCTTTGTTGAATGTTATAAGTAACTTTTGAATCAATTCAAAAGATTTTTTTTTCAAGTAAGTATTTTATTCGCTTTTCCATTCCCAAAAAAAAACCCTTCATACCTTCTATAAAAATTATCATGAAAAAATTACACCGCTTTCCAACCCACCTTCACCGCACTACATTTTTCAGTGGGAAAGCCATAACAGATGACCAGTGTTTAATAACCCTTAACCCTCCAGCCCTCACTTTAACCCTTACGTAATCTTGTCTTGATTTTAATGGGGTTATTATGACAGCTGTCATGTTTTATCTTTCGGTTTTAAAGTGTGACAGATAGATTTTCTTTTGACCCGTATCTAGCTTTAAATATATGTCACTTGTCCTTAAATCTGCTGCGATTTCTATATCTTCATGATTGATTTCAAATTCATAATAGGTACTGACATTTCAAGTAATTTTTCCTACACCGTAATTTGTTAAATCCGTCCAAAAATCACGCGTTTCGATGCACCTAGCAACGAAACTCAAAAATTCTCAATTCAAGACATCATCAGCATTTTAGCCCGAATCATTGTAATTATATGGACCATCTCCAATCTTTGCCCAAACAACTAACAAAAAATAATCACAGTAGTTTCCTTAAATTTTTGCAAAATCGACGTTGTCCTAACATTACAGCCACTTAAATTCTTCCATCGCTACGGTTCGTTGATTTCATTATTTCCTACAAGCAGTAAATACACATTTGCTTTGTAATTAATGGCAATAATTGATAAACACCTTCATATTACAATGTTAAGAAGTACATGCAAGCCTTGTGTGCGTACTTAGTTTGATTTGTTAAGATAAAAGATGGAAGAATCTTCTCAATAAGAAGTAAAAAGAAGTATGAGAAGATTTCTATCGTTAGTATACTTAGTTTCAATAGAGCGTAAAGAGGACTTACTGTTTGATTTAATTATTAGGTAAATAATCATCATGGTCAACAATGAATCAACTCTCGTATAATATTAACATTTTGCGATGAAACAGTGATTAAATGAAACTAAGAATTTACACAATCATAATTCTACTGTCCAATCTATGGATAAAGTCAATTTGGGGAGTTTTGTCACCTAGATGTTTAAGTGGATAAAAAGTAATGCACGAAACGTTTTAAAAGTAGGTCGACTCCTAGATGGCGTTGTAAAACTACAGTCTCTGGCAATTAGTGAGTCGCTGATAAGGCCATCTGTTGAAAAATTGGACAAAGGAAAATAGCCAGCTCAATAGCCAGACTTAGGGAGGTGTCATTTCTTTGTGTGGGATTGGGTATCTGTACGTTGTGTGTCTGTGTGTGTGTATGTGTGTAATGTCTGTAGTGTATCTATGACTCTGTAACGATATCTGAACTTTAGAACAATTAAAACTACAATTTCTTTTACTTTCCTAGAGAAAAATAATAAAAACTTCTGCAACACCAACAAAGTAAAGAATAAAATTTTGTGAAAAAATGTTGCATATCGTTACACACATTATCACGAAGAACCAGTTACCAAGGTCAGTAGTAATGATACAGGTTTATTTTCAACAAAACCACTTTGGAAGTCAAATTTCCTAGGTAATAAAGCATAGTTTGTTGAATATTGATGGCCTTATAGTTTATATTATAATAATCTTTTCGATGTCGATGAATTTTGTATGAATCTTGATAACGAAGAGAATTGCACTTTGAAATTAAAGACACTTTTAATTCTTAACACCCCATTAAGTAGGAAATAAAAAAAGCTGATTTAATGAAACAGTTATCAAACGCTGGCTGTTGCCTGCGACTTTTTTGGCGTGAAAGCGTAAAAACAAACAAACCTATTTTCGCTTTTATAATATTAGTTAGGATTAAGAATTTGAAACAAGCACAAATAAATCTAATAACTCTACATAATCATGTAAAAGTTTCTGAGGAATATTTCAACACAAACATTTAATACCAATTCATTTAAGCAATTTCTAACAGACTCCAGAACGATTTATGCACATATAAATAGAATACAAGAGGAAAATAGTATATCATTTCAATTTTTATATATAACGTATATATTAACAAAACAACACTCACGCTCATTTTCCGACAATATTTAGATTTTCTTATAATTCAGTTCCTAAGTGTTGTAGACTGTTTGTCACTTTTCCTGCAATTGAATTGTCAATTCAGTTTTTATCCTGTTTCGATTACATAAGAATAAGCTATAAGTTGTTGCTTGTTGACTAATAGAATAGACGTCTCTTGTATTTATTTAATGAAAAATAAACATGACTGTTTGGTCCGTGATATTATTTTACACGTCAACGTTGTTGTTCTGGGCTTTGAAGGTTTCGTATATTCAAAATCATTTGGTGTTGTGTACATCTTATTGCATATCAGAGATGTAATTTACAGCAATGTTACAGCATCCTTTAACTGTTACAACTGATTTACCAAACCGACATTCCTAGTTCCACCAATTTAACACAGATTCCTTACCAGACGATCCTTCACGAAGACCTATTAAAAGTCATCCACCACCTCGAATCTACTGCTTCACAACATTAAGTAGTGCCCCAAACTTTAATTATGTTCCATCTGTGACCAATTGCGTTCGTGTCTCGCACTTCTCGCTAGTCATGCAACGTGCTACCGAACGAATCCGGCCGGCAGAATCAAAACCTACACCTTTATCTTCAAAAGGAACTCTATACAAACCTTATTTAAATCCAAAATCGTCTGCTACATCTATTTTATCCAATACATTCCCTAACGTTCATTGTTAGGCACTATAACCGTCAGCGTCAACTAATGATGGTACAGTTTGAGCTTTATTTGCTTTGGTTTTGAGATCATTATCGTTTGATCGTGTATTTATAGCGCCTGAAGGAACGTGGCTAGCAGCCTCATTGTTAGATGAAAACGATTCTAAGAGATGACGTGTCAGTTTTAAGTTAGAAACTAATTTGGGATATCACAAAGAGTATCAATGGTGTTCCGAAACACTTTAGTGCGCGAACAGTGCCGCCGAAAGTACCGGCCTTTGTTGGCACGTGTATACAAATACTTATTTAAAATTCAATCTTTGATAATGTGGATTCGTACTGATTTAGCAGAGGAACTTAGCTGCTTTAATTTCATGCTATTTATGTCTTAGATAAATCCATATCGATCTGTCACTGAACTATCCTTTTATACTGAACTATTGCTATTTCAAGAATGGTATGGACCCAAAATGTTCTTTGCGGTTCTTTTTAGTTTATATTCTAAATCTAACAAGCTAGGCAGCAACAGAAGCTGAGTCAAAGATTCTGATTGCCCAGACGTATATAAGGAAGTCAAAGCGATTACTACGAGTGGAAGACACCGTGAAGCCGACATCCTGCCTTTATTAAGAGTTGGGCAAATAAAAAAAGACAAGAATCATTTGTTCCGCCTCCCGCGGATGTCGTTCAAGGGCGAAATTCACTTTTTGATGATTTCAATGATGTTTACAACGGTGTTGAAAATTGTTTGTAAGATTGAGATTGTTTTGGAGTTTATTTGTGGTGTTGGCTTGAAGTTTTTATAATTTATTTGTGCAAGCGATAATTAATATTTTTATCAAATACTATTTTTGAACGTGTGTATGCAAACCACCTCTTTATATATTCCAAATATACTTCGAAACCTTTCAATATAACTAACAGATTGTTTTCTCTATTCATTTCAGGTGTTCGGCTCAAAAGCGGACCTGCAGCTGCATACCCAGATCCATCTCCGTGAGGCGAAGCCCTACCGCTGCACGCAGTGTCCGAAGGCCTTCGCCAACTCCTCATATCTGGCGCAACACTCTCGCATCCACCTTGGCATCAAGCCCTACCGCTGTGAGATCTGTCAGAGGAAGTTCACCCAGCTGTCGCACCTCCAACAGCATATCCGAACACACACCGGAGATAAGCCTTATCGCTGCACCCAAATAGGATGTACCAAAGCCTTCTCCCAGCTCTCCAACCTCCAAAGCCACAGCCGCTGCCACCAGACAGATAAGCCTTTTAAATGCAACTCCTGCTACAAGTGCTTCACCCACGAAAAGGATCTCCTCGAACACATCCCTAAGCACAAAGAATCCAAGCACTTAAAGACTCATATATGCCAATATTGTGGCAAGAGTTATACGCAGGAGACGTACCTAAGTAAGCACATGAATAAACATGCAGAGAGGGCCGATAAACGGCCGCCGATATCTGCTCTAGGATTGAGTGGATTGAATAGATCCTTGGGAGCGGCCGCGCCGACGGCTGCGCCCTTCGGGGATCATCCTTACTGGCCGAAGGTAAGCCCTGATTCAGCAGCGCACATGTCCGATGAAGGGGGCTACCATCAACAGCGGGAAGCAGAAGAGCATCACGAGCAACAGCTGCAGCACCAGCGAGCTCTGTTCGCTCAGCATGAGAGCCAGGACGACCGCATCCAACCCCCTGTGTCGTCAGCGGCGAATTCAGCGTTTACTCCCATCAACTCGATGGCTCCTCACCTCAACGGACTGTCGCATCATAGTGCCCTCCCCACGCGGCCGTATCTCTATGATCCCCTCCACTTTCAACAAGGCAAGCAGCAGCCCAACTCCTTTCCCAACCAGCTGATATCCCTGCATCAGATCAGGAACTACGCTCACCAACCCTCGGGCCTACTGCCCGCGGAACACATCCTCCCCCATGCATTATCGCATAAGGATAAGCAGTAACTTACCGTAGGTACACTCACTATAGTATGTACTTATGATGGTATTACTAGTTGTATAATTAACGAAATATTAAAAAAATAAAATTTAGAATCTCGCTCTCGAAGACAGTGGTATTACGGTTTTATCGTTAGAGAAACAAATTCATGTTTTTAGAAATAAAATTGTATGGATACTCGAAATTTTGTGAGTAGTTAATGTGAATTCGGATTTATTTTCCAATTTAACGGGTTATTGATTAGTTTTTATTTTACGGTTGTTTCGTTTCAACAGAGTTGATCCGGGGGTTTGATCGTCAATTATGGTTGATAGCAATTATTATTCTTTAGAATGCTGAATTGTTTGGAGAAGAAAAGACTTGATAAATCACGATTCGTATTGAATTGAATATTTATATTTGTGAAATGGGTAAAGATATTAAATATTTTATCTAAAGCTATAATATGTTACATTTTTATGCTTTTGATGTTATTTTATTTGGTTTGTCTTTGTTCAAATTTTTTCAGCACTTTACAATTATCGATCAAACATTCGTAGCAACTCGGAGGCATGTTAATTTTCACAGAATAAAAAGAAAACTAATCTTTAACACGGACTAAACTCTAGCGGAGTCATGTTTGATATCTTTATTATATTTTCTTTTTTCTGCAATTAATGCATAATAATGTTTTTATTGCATAATAATATCGATGCATAATTTGGACCCAGTGATTGTTTATTTGTAGGTACAGTAATAAGTAGAAAATTTATAATTTTACATCTAATGTTAACTTACATTTTGAAAATAACGCAAAAATAGCATCTGAATTTTGAGGGTTTTTTTTCGAATTAAAGATTTTTAGTGACATTTTTTTTTTGAGTGAGACTACATTGGAAATCTACTTCGATATAATTTATTCACAACTAACGTAAGTAATAAAACATACTTGAATCAAAAAGTTCCTGACAAACAAGTATTTGTACAAGTGACTTGAATAACTTGAACAAAATATCACAAGTTCTTCACTTCTCACTTCTGTTGCATTTTTATTGTATTCATTAAGAATAATAGATCTCTTAAATCATCACATTTGCACTCAGTTCCTACTTAGATCATATTATGTATTTTTTTTAGCTTTATCTATCGTACAACTATCAATTTTTGTATTTTAAATTTTTCAAAAAATTTATAAAATGTATTCTTCCTGTTTTTTTTAAATGTTTTAACAAACAAAAAATTAAGTTAATTATTACTAAGCCGTCGCGGGTCGAATACATTTTCTAATGTTAAAAAAATATTCCCATGTGTATAATACATTTATGAGTGGCCAAAATCGCTTCTTTACGTCACACAATGACAGGTGCACTTTTTGTAAATATTTTGTAAATATGAATACGATTTTTTGAGAAAAGAATCCTTGAAATTTATTGAAGAAAAGTTTTTTTTTTTTACTTTACGATATCTAAAAGTGCTTATGCTCAATTATATTAGCCTTAAGAACTCAGGGGAAGTGGCGTACATCGGAATTGTATAGTATTCCTATTTTCCGTACTTAATAGGCCCACGTACATCGATTTTTTAGACTAGTTTCAAGTATACGAACACGGAAACTGTTGATTTGTTTTAATTTTTCGAACGAATCAGCGTTAGTAGGTAAAATTAATAAAAAAATGTGATAGGAGATGGAACGGGAAAGAGTGACTATTTTTTGAGGAATGTCTATTTTCCTTCTAAATTAAATTGATCTTTTTAGTTATAACAAAAAGTTAGGTTGTGGTTATTCGTTAGGGGTCCGCGGGGCAAGATGGCCGTATGTCACAAATTAGCCAAATCTTTATTTTTTCTTGTACAAATATGTTTTTTCTTTAATGTTAAATAACGGCAATAAGTATTTCTTCCGATCATTTGTTGTTAAGTAAGCACTATTGTATATTAACTGTATCATGACAATGAGCCAAGAGTTATAATAAACCCAATTTTTTTCAAACTTTGGATTTAAGGGAATAAATTCGCCAATATCTCTCAATTGTAAGTAGACATGTGATATTGTAATTTGATTTTTTTTAAGTTAAGTGTAAACTTATTATTATGAACACGATATTTTTGTAAGTAATATTTTTTTTCGTTTTATTTTAGTTTTCGCTTTTTCTAGCGTTCTCGTTTTAAGATTTATTGATGAAAATGAACGAAAATCATTTTTTGTTACTTAAAATTGATTAAAAATTAATTACAACTATGCCAAGAATTATATCTGTGTCTTTTATTTTTTTATGAATCCTCCTTGAACTGTTGTTCATACTTCTACTCAAAACTATTAGACTCCACATTCACAGTATGATTTGGAAACACAACTGCAATAGTCAGATAATTATTACATACAGAAAATTACTAAATCCTGAGAATGTCTCTGAATCAAACTAACACATATAGTAGAAGAATACGTCTTTTCTGTAACGGGTTCGATTCCCATATCACAACTCAAAGCTTTATGATATGAAAAATACTGTGCATTTCTCTTTCCCCTCTTTCACACCATTTGCGTAACAAACGTTATTTAACAATCCGACGGATTCTGAAAGAAATTCCTAATTCATTGCTTCATAAGTTTGGAAAATACTGCAAACGTTCGATAACGTAAACAACGCAATGTATGCTGTAAAAATGTCAAAATGAAGAGTATAGCGAGTAAGCGTGGTTATTTCTCGCAACCTATGTCTTGCATTGAACACGAAAAGGGAAATACGCCCAAATACTCTATTTGAAATATGAAAAAGCTGAAATGAGAGATCTTCTGTACATTGGATCTTGATCACTGCACTTAGAAAGTGTCCATCAATCGGCGCAATGTCACCAAAACGGATTATTAGTGAGTATTTAATAAGAACACATGTTTTTTTTTAACTAAAACAGAGATCAGTACAGTAATAGTATCTAAAGGAACATTCGAAAAAATAAACAACTTTAAGAACTTTCATCTTTTTATTAGTTAACAGTCGCAAAATACATTATAATAATTAAACACTTAAAAAATAGGTATTTACAAATACGGGATCATTCTACCTACGTAGGCAAAGTCCATACACAAACCATACAAAAATTAGGAAGCAGAATACATAATACTTAAATGAGAAGGCTAAGACACAATTAACAAATGAACTTTGGATAGAAATTCACAAAAATATTCATAGAAATATCTACCAAAAGTTGACCACCAAAAATTATAAGCGAATTTATCAAAAATTCCTCTAACAATTTAACAACTTTTAATAAAAAAAGACGTAGAGAAATTTTGCAAAAAAGTTAAATAAAAAGAAAACTGTAGAAATTCGCAAAAATTCTTGGGCAGCACATTGTGTCTCGCTAAACTTATAAATTAATGGGAATATTTTTGAGTTAATACTTTATATGTATTGTCATTTAGTCGCCCTAAATACTAAACGAGAATCATATAAACTGGCCAGAATACTGTAATACGACAACGTGAAAAATAATACTTTATTTGCCAAAGTCTATGGCAAACAAAAATAACTTTGGCAAATACCGAAATTATCTATCTGTCGAGTGTCAAACTGTATTTTCTTTGTAAAACATCGATAGAAAAATTGTTATACAAATTCAGTCTGGCAAAAATATTACAAAATTAGACCTAAAATACGACTTGACATAGATTTTAGTAAAAAATTAATGGAGTTACACAAATACTTAACCTCTAAATAACTTCTAAATAAGCAACTGAAACAAATAAAAATAAATCCGTTGCCAAAAAAAAAAAAAAAAAGTTACTATAAAACGATTATAAAAAAACTCACAATAATCTATCAAAATTACAACTGACCATCGACATTGTTGTCGCAGAACAAAAAGTTACTATAAAACGATTATAAAAAAACTCACAATAATCTATCAAAATTACAACTGACCATCGACATTGTTGTCGCAGAACAAAAAGCAAATAATTTATATATTTTTATTATTCATTTAATATCTTACTTTGTTAGAACTTCTAAAAAAATCCTTAATGTAATAGGAAAATGCGATGAAAATTTGATGATTTTAAATACATAAAGGATCAAGAAAAACACGGGATGGATAGTGAAAAGGTTTGGACTACTTTGGACGTGACTACTTTGTGACATTTCAACCATTTTAACCTAAAGTTGTGGTGGTGACACTGATTTCAATGGTAAAATATTTGAAAATATAGAATTATTGGTGAAAATAAAAGAAGAAATCTTGGCATGAAGCGCAACAAATTGACTAACCTAGGCAGGACCAAACTAGACCAAATCAGAAGTTGGTATCTTTACCAACTTCTGATTTAGCTCTTTGATTTGGTGGATTTAAGTTGTATAAATCAAAATACATATATCATTATAATTCACCAATAGATAGTACAAATAACATAGAATCACCACATGGCAAGATGAAAACAATAATAAAGTCACGGTGTACGTACGAATATAAGAGATCATTTAAGAAGATGGTTACAGAAACCTTTTCGTTATCCTGTAGTATAATCAAGCTTTTGATCGTAAAAGATAGACAACTTGAAACATACTTAGATATAGAAATAGCAACTAAAAATATAAACTCCTCAATAATAAATAATGTTTTTGTCTTTATTGCTAGTCCATACATTGATTGGTTGAATTAGTACCAGCGTGTTTTAGTCTCAAAAGTTAGTCTTTGCTAGAATAAAACCACAACCCTTTTATATAAGTCTATATCTAAATATGTTTTAAGGAATAAACAAAATACCTTATAACTACGATCGCGCATACAGATTAGAATTTGATAAAAAAAAACTATATAAGATGTAATTTAACTACCAATAGACTAAGTTTTGACTAGATTAAAAATTAATTAATAGAAAATAATCCAACCGAATTGTTAATCCAAATTCCTATATTTCGAAAAAAGAACTGCAAAAAAAGTCCGTATGCGCTACTATCCTCCTTTCTTAATTTAGACTTCCACTTTGTAGGGGGATCCAGGGATATGTTCATCCCCCCACTTGACGATGACGATGTAGTCTCCCCTGTCTCTGACCACGTACCAGCACTCGTAGTTGTTCTTACCTTTGTGCTTGAGCTGGACCTCATCACAAGGACCCTTGGGTCCGTAGATACCAACGTAGCAGATGTTGTTACCTGATGGAAGAAAGGAGATTATACTGAGACTGAAGATAAATACTTTAAAAAGGAAGTATTTAGGGAAATAGGTGACGGTGTGAATAGATAAAAAGTGCAGTTCTTCAAAATCAAGCCAACATAAAAATTATTTCCTCTTAAAAAATTAATTGGGCCTTTGTAAACTATAAGAAAATCACATTATATTGAAGATAAAAACATTCCGCTGTTTTGTAAAGAGTGCTTTGTAGACGAAGACTAAGTGCCGATTTCACCAATAACCGCGACCAGCACTCAGTTCAAGAGTTGTCAGTGTCAATATTCCTCAATTTTGACACTGACAGCTCTTGAAGGCGTTTTAGGTGTGCTGAACGCGTTCAGTTGAGTTGGTGAAATCGACAATAAGAGCCATTGCAAAGCAACAAAGGCAAACCAAATTAAATGTGGCCAGAACATATTGCTGCCTTTTTCCTTACGATAATACCCAAAAAAAAAGTATTACAATATAGACAAACTTACCAGCGTCACCAGCATGCACCGTGAACTGGTTGTGCTTGTTAAGATACGCCTTTTTCAGGCCCATTCCTTTGCTGGTCACCTTGGTCGCGTCTGACTTGAAGTTCGGCAGCACTGGTCCCTGCTTCTGCATAGACTTAGCCACTTTCTGGACTGTCTCCACCGTTACTGATGATGTTTCTTGCGCTCCTATTTCGGCTAAGTTCGCACCTGTGAGAAAGGAAGAAAGGGTTAAAAATTGTCAAATCCTTTGATCAACGAATTCAAATGTTATTGAAACGCGTTCGAAAAACGTCTCGTAGTTGGGTATAATATCTGAAGGACTTCAATTTTCTTGATCAACTTCATCATTAACGCTTTACCGAAAAAGTTTTTCATTTGAAAAATTTTCAAGTTGCAGAAACCAAAATATGTATCTCTAAAATTTTGCTATTTCTTCCAGCATGCCTAGTAGTTTCGATAGTGACCATGCTACTATAAAAACGGAAGAAACGGAAGACAAAGTTATAGATTGTAGAAAGATTTCTCCTCCGCGATGTCAAAATTCAAGAAAAGAATGACTTTTTGTTAAGACAGTCATTTGTCTTCTCTTCGTAGGGTAGAGATAAAAAAGGCCATGCTACACATCAGTAAACGCTAGTGGTGACAACGCTAGGTGGGTTTGCGATTGTGGCAACTCAGTGCTGGGCACACCACAATAGCGGCGATAAGTCCCCTCTTTGAGGAGTGGTTGGAGAGGCACCACGGCGTCCTCACCAGACAAGGTAGTTTCGGGAGGTTCCTGTTTCGTATAAGGCGGGAGGAAACGCCCGGATGTCACCATTGTGTTGATCGCCCGGAGGACACGGTGGAGCACACGGTGGAGGTCTGCCCAGCTTGGGCGCAGCACCGCCGAGTCCTTACGCCCCTATTATTATTATATAATTGCAAGCAGATTTCCGGAAACATAGCTCGCCGTCCGGTAAGGGCCAGGCCCGGTTCCACGCCCGCCTCAAAGAGATGTCAGCACTAAGTGACTGGGTGCGATAGGCCCGATGCCTGCAGGTCGCGGGTTGTTCGAAGGTGATACCGTGGCCCTTAAGGCCAACTGAAGGAACACGGGTGGTTTTAATCAGTAAAAGTCTGACACGCCCACCCTCCACCCAGAGACGGTGAGACCTCTGGCAATTTGAAACACAAAAAAAGAAGTTTTTTACTATTATGTAAGAAACTTAAACTGCTCCTTTGATTTCTAGCAGGGATCAGAGGCTGAGAGAAACTTACCGGTGCATTCAATCTTGAATGGTGATCCAACGATGTGTGCACCGTTGTACTTTATACTCATGTAGTAGAAACCAGGAGCCAGAGGCGTGTAACGCACCTGTACACAAAAATGACACATAACACATCTTTTGAAGAGTTTATTGAATATTGACGTATTCTTGACGTAGCACCTCGACTTACAATCATTCGAGGGACCTTAGAACTTGCTTAATCTGACGAGTATGAAAACCGATTTTGAGGGTCTTCCGAGATGAAGTCTCCTCGACGGAGTCGAGTCGAGTAGCTTTTGAGGTAACGACTTAAAATATGGTGTATGTCATGAAAGGGGACGAAATGTGCAGCAAGTTTGCCTTGTACGCAAAAAACAAATTACAGATTTCGATAGTAAAAGTATGCACTTCGACAATCATCACGTTGTCTTCGAGTATACGATCGCGCGATTATGAGACCTAATGGAACTATAAAAAGTATGGAAGAATTTGCTTATTTAGTAATTTCCATGGTTACAAAATTGTTCGTTGAAACATTTACAAAACTTTGAGTGACATAATGACAAGATGCAACCAAAGTAGGTAAACCAACGAAGAGAAAGCTTCATATGTACGCGAAATGGTAGGTGCACTACAACAAAGCGCGGCAGTACAAAACATAATGTTTTGTATCTGTCGATGTAACTCTGTGGCGCGTCATTCGTACTAATTCCGAAACACGAAGATCACCGGAGCGCAAACATTTTCTGGTTAACCTGTATGCCACGATCATTCTCGATATCTCTAGCAATTTATAATTATGTATTAGCAGTGCTCTATCATTAATATATATTAAAGTATATAATAATGTGCATGTATAAGCATGAAAATTATTTAAATAAGACAAAAGTTGAGTAGACAATAATAAAATGCTAAGGATAATTACCTTGTATCCCTCATCGATGTCCGTACAGTCCATGGCGACCCTGGTAGGTCCGTCCACGGTGACGGCGAGCAGACCTACTCCGGCGTTGCATGTGTCGATGATGAGGTCCGTCTTCACACCTAATGAGGAAAGTTCAAAGGTTTTTAGGGAAGAACTTCAATAGTATCTTAAGCAGACTTAAATTGAATTGAACCTTCCACCTGGCGAGCTTGTTCACATGCTGACCTGACCTGACTTCATACAGGGTCTAAGGCACATCGATGCGCAAATTGTTAGAAGGAATTCAGCACAAACTTTTCGTCGATCAAAAAAAAAACTGTTTTATACAAAAGTGCAAAACACGGTCAAAATTTATGAAAGGGCCGGTAAAAAAAAAAATTACTCCGAGTACTGAAAATGTGGTGACAGCTCGCGCGTCGATTTCTCTTATACCTAATAATAATAGCCCCCCAGACCGTACTTCAGCTATGGCGGCCAATCTCAACGGTGACTAGCCTTCGGCAAGGGAGATATTATAGAGCACAAGTGTGTGCGCAGGCACAGATGCACTCTCTCGTCTTCTCTCTTCTTCTCTCTCATAGTCCGATGAGACGGCAATCCGACACGCCTGGGGAAAGATCAGGCGAAGGACCAACGCCATAACGTGCTTTCCGAGGCACGTGGATATCACACCACAAACTTCCAAACTCCGGTCTGTTACTAAGAAATTCCTAATCGAAAAACCCAATAACACTCTTCCCGACCTAGGAATCGAACCCAGGACCCCATGCCCAACAGTCACGCTTGCAACCACTTGAACAACGGCACCTACCTACCCTGCACTCCAGCTGCCCAGTTTGATATGACTAACGACGATCAATATCTCGCATAGGGTTGTAGCATTAAGCTGAGCGATGGCCGTTTTGCGTGGATGTGACGCATATTTTCCCCCGATTTGTTCTCTTTGGTGTTTGTGTTCGATCACTGCGTCATGTTTACCGTAAATAAACGTTCTTTTCTTTCTTTCAAGTATATGAAAAACAGTACTTTAATATGTGGATGACTTACCAGTCTTCACTGTTCCTAGTCCAGGTCCATGGGCGTGGACTGCCGCGGGATCAGCGTCATCCTTTCCGACCTAGATAAAAGTGGAAGATTATTATCACAGAAAATATTAAGCCAACTGTCTTTTATTTATGGACGTAAAGACTTAATTTTCTACATTAGCGCATTTTTTTTGTAGTTCATCTGGTATTTGCCCAGGCGCGTGTTCATAATTTCCATGGTATGATGAGGCGAAAACCGGCGTTGCTATTGGAGAGAACGCGGTCAAGTCTTAATAGCATTCTGAAGATGTTGGTCGATAAATTTAACTAACCAACATCGATCAATAGTAAAGAACATCGATGCTCGCCGATAATCACATCATGCAGGGGTTGGTCAGGCAGAAGTGTTTCATTTCATCCGGTGAATGTATCATGTAAATATTGTTTTTCTGTTAGCTAATACTTAGTTTTATCTTTAATAAAACAAGGATCATTGTTGTCTAATCAAATAAAAATTTAATTTAATTAGAATAATCTGTACTTGGTAATTACATTTTGGTTTACTTGTACTGTCCAGTCGACTGTACATAGGTAGAAAAATTTTGACCTTGAACTGGCCTAGTATTCATAGTTAACTCAACACGAAATGTAACACAAGTTGAAACAAATTGGCCTCCCGAATGAATTCCCGAGTGTGGCCTGGTTGCTGTGTTACATCTTACGTTTCATTGAACAGATTTGGACGGCTCATTTGTGTTACATTTATAAGAAGCCTCTTATGCCAGGTACAGCTTATAGGTACTGGTTTTGTTACCTCTGACGTACTGAACTAACCAATACGGTTTATTTTTAAGTCCGACAATTTCATAAATAAAAGTATTATGAATTCTTGATTTTCAATGTAACTCTGCGAAGCTTAAGGAGATAGCTAGAACAATATTTAAGAATAGTATTTTTTTAAAGTTTCTGACAAAAAGGACTCGTAAGTGAATTCGAAGTATTGTGGACTTATCTAGAGGACAAGTAGTGCCATCTTTGATTCCGAGAGGGAACTATACTTGTAATATGTGCTACGTTCGTAGCGCGCAGATCCGATGTAGCTTTTTTTGTAATATCACAATGAAAAATTCATTAATGAAATAAGCGCATAGGATATTTTATATCTGGTTTTATGAAATGCTAATCACCTCGTCATTATCTCAAATTTGGGTCTGGCTTCCAGTTTGTATCGGATGCAGCTGAATACCAGTATTTTACTAGAAGCTACTGCCCAATTGACCTCTACAATCCAGTTAGTTAACAGGAACTACTTAGACAAACCTTAATCCTCAGCGGAGACGCAGGAATATGCACTCCGTTGAACTTCACATTGATGTTGTGGACTCCGTTCTCCCTCGGCATGAACCTGATACTGTACTGGTCCCCGTCGATGTTCTGGATGAAGCAGTCGTCGGTCTTGCCTGATGGGGCGATTACCTGTAAATGAAAGATAATTTGGGGTAAGTTTTCAGTACGTTATTTAAGAAACGTCTAGACCTTGTTTTATTTTATTTTAAATAAGGCGTTTACAAACTTTGTGATACCTGCACAATCTACCTTAAATTGGGCATGCAAACATAAAAAAAAAATTTAATAAAAATAACTCGTTTGTCAAATTAAATATGTCGAAAAATAATAAACAAAAAAATATATTTATTTATTTAAATTACACCTTTACAGACGTATCCATGAAGGTCTAGATATCGGATGTTACAACCAAAACCTTCACGTGTATTGACATAAACAGTCTTTTTCCATGGATACTACTGATTTTGTCTTCTACTACTTTTCTGTACAGTTTGTTTTTTCTAATTGAATATCGTATTCAACGATTAACTACCAGGCAGGCAGCCATGTGATTTAAAAATGATCGACGTTTATATTTCTTTCTACATTATTTACATCACTAGCCACATTAGTGATGACATGAGTTTCATATCGAAATAATTATAATTGTAAATTCCTACCTTAACAATGTAATCAGTTTAATCGTGCAATTTTCTTAGAATACCTCATCTCTCTCTATCATCATCAGTATTTTACACACATAATATAAATCTATAAAAAAAACTACCAATTTTTTCTACTATTTTCTCCCTCAAGGAGCCAAACTTCGCAACCCCATATTAATTTTTATCGCAAAACTTGGCATAACATGGCACAATATTCATCGTTGCACACTGTTATAAAATATTAGCGTGAAAATGATTTATTTCGTTACAACCCGGTCACGTGCGGTCAGGCCGTTTTATTACATTTTTTTGGCCACAAGATGTGGGGTTAGGCAACACTGTGCCAGAATATATTGTTTTAGTTACTGTTTGGCTTTGAGTTTGAGTTTGGAATGTGTTTTTTCTAGTACATACTTAATTAAAAGGACATAATCGAAGTCAGGAATTGAGGTCGCCTAACGTAACGTTACGTTAAGCTAATGACTAGAACTTTAAAAGGATTGCTTTTGGTATCATTCATTCTAAAGAAGATTGGGTGGTTGGGTTGAGCTGAAACAGTGCTATTTTATCTAAGCTCCGTGGATTGAGAGCATTATGCCTTTACAGTAGAGTTGACTTACAACTCCCTGTATAATTTTAGTACTCTTTGCTTACAACTATGACAACCACCACAGGCTGAGTTGAAAAAGTTGCTATCCAACCTTTAACGAACGAATTGTTAGTTGTAATGTTAAGAAAAACTAACATAACATAACATCACGCCTATAATCCCAGAAAGGTTAGGCAGAGGTGTACCCTATAGGTACACCTCTATAGGTGCACCCACATTTTGCCAGTTATGCTTAAGTCCCATGTAATAGGGGGCGAGCCTATTGCCATCCACCGGGCACAAATCCAGACTCCAGGTTGCTACTAAGTAATTCTAGACAGAAAAACCCAATAACACTTTGCCCGACCTGGGAATCGAACCCAGGACCTTATGCTCAGCAGTAGCTCTTGCTTTTCTTACTGCCTCGTTGGTCTAGTCCAACGAGGCAGTAAGAAAAACAACTAGGTATCTTCTATTTATCGATTGCTTTAAAATAACGCCTCCTTACAAATATACAAAATCAACACTCACACAGTGCACAAAATGCCTGCTTTACCTAAAAAAAATTGCCCCAAACGCGGAATAATCGCACGAATACTACACAGTGGTCCATCGATCATAAATCTTGGACACAGCCGGACATGGCCCATCGTCATGTTCTCACGATAAATCAAACCGACCCAGGGGTAAGTTAGAGTATATTAGAAGACATTGTCTGGTTCACTTCGTAAATTTTTAAGGGTCTTAAGGGAGTGTGCGATTTTGTATCGTTGTGTAATATTGATGGTTTAAGGGTGAGGAAATGTTTGTCTCGTTTCAATAGGTATGATTGTCGATTCATAGTTTAAAAGTCAGACATATTATGCCTTAAAATCAAATTTTAAATTAACTAATTTTGTCAATACACTTGGGTTGTTGCTGCGTTGGCAGTTGTCGGCTTTTGGAAGTTTTGTAAGTTTTGTGTTTTCGGCTACACTATGGCACTGGCTTATCTTTCACGACAATTTGAGATTTTTACAAAGCTAGTCAAGCCAGGACCATAACCAGAACCGTAATTTGTTCACGTAGTAGTTTGTGTCCTTCTCACATGCTTTCCATAAAGATATAAACTAAATAAATTTATAACCTTATTTGTATGCCAAATGACAGCTGATTGGGCATAAAAAAAAGGTTATCTATCGTTAATAATATTCGTAATTATTTGAATAACTTTCATTTGAAAAACCTTTCCATTTCTAAGTGCCTTATTTTCAAAGATTCCAAGCATTTAACATTATTTTAGTCATGCTCATGTTTACTTGTAAACTGTCTACTAAATGACTTTTTGGCAATCATGAATTTAGTAAAAAAAAAAAAAAAAAACTCAAAAACTTACCCTGCCATCCAAGCTACCCTTAGCCCCGTTGAGCCTGATGTAGAACTGGGTGGGCTTGTCTACTTGTGCCGAGTCTGGGAACTGGGCCACTTCAAGGAGATGAGCGTCTCCAACTGCTGGGGAGATGTAGACCTTGAAGGGGGAGTCTGGGATGTGCTGCTCGTTGAACTTGAGACCGATGCGGTATTCACCTGAGGAGAAGAGAATTTGGTTAGTTATAGTTTAAGAAAAGAGCTAAGAACGACATTGGTATAAATAATAAAAGGGACAAAACCCTTTTATCCCGAAAAACTCTTCTACTACAGATAGCAGAAGAGTTTTTCGTGATAAAAAATTGTCTGGAGAAGACATCTTTATATTTTTGTAGCAACTAAGCAGTTTCTTTATTCCGATTCTTGAGTAATAGGGGTTAAGTAACAAGAACAATGAAATTACACAAACGTAAAGCAATAACGCATGCTGTGTCTAAATAGTACAGTAGATGATTGCAGTGGTTGTAATAGAGAGTTCTTCTAACTGAACAGACATCTGTGCTGTTGGGGAGCTTGTTGTGCCACTTCTTCTTCCCAGCTAAAGCACTAGGAAGTGGTGAAGGTCGGGCGTTTTGGGGGACTATCTCATGTAATTTTGACGTTCAAAAAGTGTTGATTCTCAGTCTAGTTTGAATAAATGGCTTTTGATTTGAAAAGAGAATTTACTTCAATGGGCAATCTGCTAGTTCCGTGCAATACCCATATCGAAAAGACGAACGTAATACATATATACCGCCGAGAGATGTGCAGTTGCAACTTCTAAACCTCAGCAGCAATCCCAAATCACAAAATCGAACAGCGAACTGATCCGGAAACGTCCCACAACCGAACCCGACAAAAAACCGGAACACCCAATTAAATATCGAAACAAATCGTATTCTAATACGACCAGCCACCCAAAAACACCGACAAATATACTAATAAATTCGCAAAGCTCTAAAAACCTGACGAAATGGCAAAAAATACTGTTTGGTCTGAAAAAAATGAGGAGTACATGTCGCTCCGACTAACGATGCATCCAATAATTCTTGGCGACTGACTTGAGATATTTAAATTTTCTACTTTTATTTAGGGTTCTATGCGGGGAACGAAGTTTCTTGAAATTTGATCAAGTCTTAGATCAGATCTTCATCCTTTTAGATAAAGAAGCTCTTGTAATTATTCATAACTGGCTAAGACAGAGGCTTCCAACTGTCAAAAGGGTTGATGGTGATCCACTACTATCTACATAATTGTAATAATTACCAAAGAGTCACAGTGAACAAACGGCTGCCTTCAAAATTTTGGGGCTGTTGGTTCCCCTATTTCACGTCAATAGTGCTGCTGTCAGCTGGGATCCAAATAAAGACTGGCGTGACATGCGACGCGAATCGCACGCGACATAAAGGCACCGTGTGTTACGAGACGAGCGTAGACTTAGTGTCGCGCGCGATTCACGTCGCGTGTCGCTCCTCAATGAAATGATGTTTTGACCAGTGTACTATTGACGCATAGCTGGCTTTTCATTGTTTGCAACGGCAAATTTACATTAAGGACTAGTCTTCACATCATCGTCTACTGCTAGACAAACTAAGCTAAGCTGATCGTCATCTAGTACTTACTTCGAAAATATTCCTGCGGAACCCAGAAATTCGGAGAACATCTGTCACTTGATTATCGTTTTTCAATATGAACGAATTCTCCGCGGTGGCCATATAGTTGCTACAGATTTATTTACATCCGAGTCGGACTTTTTTCGATAAGGTTTTTGCTGATTGGACGAAAAAAAAACTGATCGTAGACTTATTCGGAAACAATCCTTTTGTTTCGGAATTAGTTGAAGGGTTGGACTCCACCATGGATTTAAAGTTTAATCAGTAAGGTTAACGTTCAAAAAACGTATTTTTAAGAGTAAGAAACTTCGATTTTATTATACTTTGGTTTTTGATTGTTCCTGTCGATGGCTTTCTAAATGGAGTCATCAGTTAGTTAGTGCCTTAAATTAGTAGATAATAATACTGACGATTACACAATGATAATATGTACAAACCTTAATCCTTTCAGGCAGCATGGGACAAACAACAGAAGATCATTAAAATGAAGTACCTAATATCTTAAAAGCTATATGAGAAAATACTTAATTAATTATCTTTCATATTCTACATAAAAACCTGAAGTAGGTAAGACTTCTCAATTACTGTTAAAAACGGGTGTTTGAACAGCCTGAGGTTGCACCATAGCAGAAGGCCAAATTCCCGTAATGAAAACGATCAAAATTAAGTCGCAATCTACGACTCAACGACAATCAATGTAAAAAAAACTTGTCAAAAAAAGGTATTATTTGACAGATCGTGACTGAGATTAGTTCTTTAAAATACGGGAATTGCCACTCTGGTGTTGTGTGCCTAAGTAATTTATTTAAAAACTTTGCTTAAAGTAATGTTTAGCGACTGTTTAACCATACATTTTGACGTAAAAACGTCTCGTAAATTTAAATAAAATGTCAATCTCAAACTGCCAAATTTATTGAAACAAGAGCCATCTAAACTAACCACAGTTAAAGCAACAGTGCAACCCACCACCCAGAGTGGTTCAAATAATGACGTATGCTATGCAAAATAGTGGTATTGACATGTTAAGGGTTCGATGCCCGGCCCGTTTCCTCTTGTTTCTTATTAAAAAGTTTTTGTTGAAGCAAAAACTGAATTTTAGCTTTTTGCGGATAAAACCTTTCGCAGGTGGCTGTTGGTGTTACGTCAGTTTTTTGGATGGAGAGGAAAAGAAGAATTTTGTCACCAGAGATTTGGTTAGAATTCACGATGGGTGTCAATTGCTTGAATGGATTTGGGATGCGTAATGTATGTGATTATGACCTACGGAGCCGAAACGTAAGGCTGACACTCACGGTAAGGCTGGTCCATAAATTCAAGGTCACTCAGCGAGCTATGGAACGTGCTATACTTGGAATCTCTCTGAGGGATAGAATCCGGAATGAGGTGATCCGGCAGAGAACTGCTCAACAATTGTCGACAAAGCTCACAGAATAAGCAAGCTGAAGCGGCAATGGGCCGGCCATATTAGCCGTAAAACCGATGACCGTTGGGGTAGACGTGTTCTTCAGTGGAGACCGCGAATCGGCAAACGTAAGGAAGGACGTTCTCAGGCTAGGTGGAGCGATGATCTTGGCAGGGTGGTTGGTAGCAGCTGGATGAGAGTTGCCGAGGGTCGAGCTGAATGGCGTGCAATTGGAGAGGCCTATGCCCAGCAGTGGACTGCTGTAGGCTTATGATGATGATGAATGTATGAAGAGGTTCATCTAGAATTAATTCAGTTCAGGTTTCAATTCTGTTTTCCACACACGTGGGTTTAACAGTAGCGCCTGCACTTTGCAATGGTTAGAATATAATGATTAATATATAATGGAGACTGCCTCGTTGGTCTAGTAGTCGCAATCGCCACTGCTGAGCATGAGGTCCTGGGTTCGATTCCCAGGTCGGGCAACGTGTTATTGGGTTTTTCTATCTGAAATTTCTCAGTAGCAGCCCGAAGTCTGGATTTGTGCCCGGTAGATGGCAATAGGCTCGCCCCCTATTACATGGGACTTACACATACTGGCGAAATGTGGGTGTACTCTAGATACACCTCTGCCCAACCCTTCGGGGAAACAAGGCGTGATGTTATGTTTATGTTATAATGGAGAAGTCGCAGATGGATTGTCGAATCTGCTGTTTTACAAAACAGCTTCGTTACGTAAAGTTTGAATTTCGCGGGTTACTTGGGCGCTTACGTGCACATTAAAATTTTCTTACGTTTTGTAAATTCGTAACAAGTATGTATATAGGAACTATAATCATAAAAATCAACACAACCCTCTTAGTTTTACAATCCCATAGAATTACTATTTCGTGAAATAGCAGCCAAGTACGTTAGTTTGAGTTGTTTTATTGAATGTCATGCAGAGCCTAAGCGAATGATATCTAGATTATGATGATACTGGTGGTTAGGAGCATCGATGTGCTGCTCTTTCATAAACCTTGATGTAATACCCAGGTAATTTAATTATGACACATATTTCAAAAGTTTACAAAGTCTCCTCGAGTAACATTATCCTAACTAATATTACAAATGGGAAAGTAAGAGTTTGTTTCTTTGTCATGCTTTCACGCTAAAACGGCTGAATGTGTTTAGATGAAATTTGGCACTCAGATAAACCATATTCTTGCTAACGACTAAGGCTGCTGTTCATCCTAGATCGCAGACGAAGTCGCAGGCAACAACTAGTTAAGAAATAAAGAGAGAAATTACCGATTCATTAAACAGGGTGTCCAGTAAATAGCACGACATACTGCAGGGGGTGATAGCTTGAGTCAAAACAACACAATATATGTTCAGCAAAATCTTACGGATTTACAGTTTAAAGTTATGCGAGAAGAAGTGGTCGCAATCGCTACTGCTGAGCATGAGGTCCTGGGTTCGATTCCTAGGTCGGGCAACGTGTTATTGGGTTTTTCTATCTGGAATTTCTCAGTAGCAGCCCGAAGTCTGGATTTGTGCCCGGTAGATGGCAATAGGCTCGCCTCCTATTACATGGGACCTAAACATAACAGGCGAAATGTGGGTGTACTATAGGTACACCTCTGCCCAATCCTTCGGGGAAACAAGGCGTGATGTTATGTTATGTTAAAATCAATCTTTAAATAATGAATCTGTTTGTATTTTAATAATCCTAGGAATGACATTGAAATAATTTCATTAATACTAGGTATTACTAAATAAATAATGAATCTGTATTCAATAATTTACCAGGCAACTCAGAAAGTGTAGCGAAAAAAAGTTTTTATGTATGAGAGAGAGACTGGCCAGTTATAGTCTATTTTGAAAATATGATTACATATTTGTTAGTTAAAATAGGTACGTTCCAATTTCAAAATTTCCCTGCACTTTGTTTGAGAGCTAATTTAAATGATCGTTTCTCATTAAAAAAATTATCTGCGAGGGGAACATTTTCGCGCGATTATTTTTTACGAATTCAAGTGTCGCCTGAAACCGGACGAATCGTACGATAGACTTCAAATGGCATTCATGGATGAAAGCCCTTCTAAGGCAACCGTGTATCGTTGATATAACGAATTCAAACGCGGTCGACTAACTTTAGGGGATGAAGAAAGATGTGGTCGCCCTTTGACGGCTGATACGATGAAAACGTGCTAGCAGTGAAAAATTTAATCCAAGACAATAGGCGAGTTACGTAATAAGATATTCAGCACATACTGCAGGTTGGATTATTGTTGGGTTAAGAGTACTTTGAAAGCCTTCACGAAATTCTGCGTGTGCATCTTCGCGTGAGGAGGATAGTTTCACGCTGGATACCGCCCAACCTCACTGATGCTCAGAACAGGCCCGGGTGGAATGGTGCCGTGAAATGATAAACAAATTTGAAGCAGGTTCGTCTCGGCGTGTTTACGACATCATTACATATGATAAGTCCTGGATTTATCAATACGATCCCGAAAGGAAGGGCCAGTCGACGGTTTGGGTGTTTCAAAACGAATCAAAGCCTACCAAAGTGAAGCGATCTAGAAGCGGGGGGATGATTTTAATCGCGAGCTTTTTCAATCTGACGGTCTACTTGGTGTCAATTCCTTTACGGAACCAAATAAGCATCCACGCTGAATGGTAAACTACCAAATGCTTAGCAGAAGTTTTCTCTGAGCAAAAAGCGACCAAACACAGGCCTCCGCGGGCTACTACAACGCGCCTTCGCACACCGCGCTCAAAACGAGGGAATTCCTGGACAGCACGCCGGTCAAACTCCTGGGTCACTCTCCTTACAGCCCTGACCTAGCACCGTGTGACTTCTTTTTATTCCCGAAAATAAAAGCAGCTCTAAGGGATACAATTTTCTCCGCCGGAAGATGCGCTGTCAGCGATCGAGCGGGCTCTAAACGAGATGTCTACGGCGGACTTTAAAAAAGTGTTTCGAAAACTGGATCAGAGCATGAAACTTTGTATGGGCGCTAGTGGAGAGTACTTTGAAAAGCTTAAAAAAAATACCTATAGAACATTTTTTTTAATATCGTAAACTTTCTGAGAGTGTCACGTAACTATGAGAATGGTATTCATATCTTAAAATATTTTTATCTACCTTTATATAAATTTTAATGTCAATCTTCATTTTGATAAACCATGATTGTTTAAATTTGGCATTGCTTACGGTAAAATCACTTGAAACATACATACACAAGACAAACACAACAGTGTTTTCTGAAAAAAAAAAAGATTTGATTTGACGTTTTAACATGACGCCAAAAAAGAACACTAACACAAAAAGTACTTCATAGTGACGTACGCCCGGCACATCTTCTGCCTACAGCAACAATGTTGAAGCCAAAAAAAACCCTGTTTACTTGGAAAATTCCTGCCATATCTTCATAAATATCACAATGCCACCACACACACAAGGAGACAGAAAGACACGTCAGCTGCATTTAATGACATTTTAACTGAAGCTAAAGGGGTAGGCCGCCATATTGCATTGCTAATGTCATATTAGCATACTGTATTCATAATTAAGTTGGTAAGTTCAATTGCTTTAAGATTGGCCGATTATGGGGTTTGAATTAAGTGGTTATGATTTTGCAATAATTAATTTAGGTTTTAACAAAGAGATTTACAGCGGCTACGCTTGCCGCAGTTGGTCAGTAGATGGGTGTTTACATAACAAGAAAAGAAAGTTAAGCCGTTGGTCCCGGCTGTTGATAGGGACTCGACGCTCGACTCTCGCCGCGGACGGACGTGTTTGTGCGCTCTCCCGCTCCAGTGTCGTGTTTCGTGTTTTCTACTCGTCGCTACCACGTGACGTCATCGTAGTCGCCCCGACTACTCCGATTTAAAATCAAATCAAGAAATTGATTTGATTTTAATAACTCAAAAAAACTGCCTTTTTCAAGGCATCCCTGTTTCATTAATAGACGTTTGTGGGTAGCTTCACTAGGCCCCTTCTGGGTAAAACCACAGTTTCGTGGTCCTCGGTTGAAACCTTACGGTGTCAACGAAGCCGAGTGGGGTGTTGACCCAATTCACACCCGCCGAACCCCTTCAGGGCGAGGCAGTTAGTTGGACGGGTCCCAGATAACCGGCCTTGGGGGATCTCCTAGTCGGCTCTGGTGACAGTTTTGCTTTTCAGCTACTCACCTAGTGTCTTTAGGGTGTGTCTACACCCTTCGCGCTAGACTGGTCAGGGCCCCGTTCGCACAATAAGACTGGCGACGGGTTACAAGCTTAGGGCTCACAAATAGGTACTCACCTCTCTGTCTACACCCGACAGAGAGGGTCACACATCCCCGGGCCCATCCACCCGGGGAGATAGGTATAGGGTTTAGGCCACGTAGGAAAAAATTTTTCCACCATTCCCTCCCTAAAATAGCTCCTCCTCCGACCATGGAGGACGCCTTTATTTTGGCGTTCTTCAGAGAGGTCCTTTTTAAGGACCCCGAGTTCTTGGCGAAATATGGCGCCAAAATACGCCAACGGTCCACCCCCACTCCGTCCCACGGGTCACTTGTGGAATTCAGTGACGCACTGGAGAGCCCGCTATCGCCACCTGCAAGTGAACAAGGCATTCCGCCCTTTGTTCCGCACCACAATGTTCCGGCAACTATCTCGGCCCCCATTGTGTCACCCGCCTTTGTTCCGGTAGATAATACCCCGGCCGCTAATCCGGCCCCTATTGTCTCGCCCGTCATTATCCCGGCAGTAAATACCGCGGCCCCTATTGTCTCGCCCGCTTTTGTACCTGCCGCCATTGTTACGCCGTCTATTGTTCCGGCTGCCATTGTTTCAGAGACAACGCAGCTGCGCACCGCAGTATCAAACTCGACTCAACCGGAGAGCATGGACACGTCAGTCCCACTCTCAGAGGACGAAGCCCGCACCTCCTCCTCCAGCGACGACGACTTCCAAGTCGTTGTTAAAGGAGGCAAGAGGAAGGCGGCTAAATCCTCCGCCCCCGCTGGCCCGGTCACCAAGGCCCAGAAAAAACAGGACGACTTATCGTCCAGCTCCACTTCCGCCCCTAGTCCGCGGACCAGTCGCCCCGCCAGCCCTATGGCTTGCCCACCCGCTCCTAACGCGAGGAAGCAGAAGCCCCCTCCCCCGATATACGTCCAGGAAAAGTCCAAATGGACTGAAATATCTAAAATGTGTGTTGATCGCAAGATCAACTACACCAACGCCCGATCCACCCTCCAGGGGATCAAAGTGACCGTCCCTACATCTGCGGACTTTAGGGATCTCTCCCGCGCCCTGCGTGAAAGGAACTATTCCTTTCATACGTACTCCCTTCCGGAGGAAACCCCCACTCGCGTCGTTATTAGGCGCGTACCCCAAGAAATCTCCACTGAGGAGATTAAGACCGACCTTGTCGCACAAGGCATACCAGTTTCCGCCGTCCATCGCTTACATAAAGCGAGACAGGGCCTAGTCTACGACATGGTCCTGGTCATCTGTGACCCCACAGACGGTCACCACCCGATTTTTAAAGTTAAGTCGGTGTGTTCGCTCTCAGGCATCTCAATAGAGAAGCCTTACAGAGCTCAATTAATTGGACAGTGTCATCGCTGCCAATTATATGGTCACTCGCAGTCCAACTGCTATGCCACCCCTAGATGCGTCAAGTGTCTAGGAGAGCATGGCACCGCCGACTGTACCCGCCCAAAAGATAGGGAACTATGTTTAGAGCCTCCCAGCTGTGTACTCTGCGGCCAATCGGGACACCCGGCAAATTACCGGGGCTGTCCTAAGGCCCCGAAGTCCTCCTCTCCCAAACTCGCGAAACGCGCGAGCGACCGCCAGCTCAGGGAAAGCCCCTGGGGAAAGCCTCCTTCCGCGCTGATGCCGGAGCGGCTCAGTCCGCAGAGGCCGTCTCCCTGGGCTAACCTAAATCA
This sequence comes from Dasypolia templi, assembly GCA_963555695.1. Classification (NCBI taxonomy): domain Eukaryota; kingdom Metazoa; phylum Arthropoda; class Insecta; order Lepidoptera; family Noctuidae; genus Dasypolia; species Dasypolia templi. Next base: position 5,512,009 of record OY743162.1, on the reverse strand, counting down.
CCTGAAGGCTCCCGCAGCTTCGGTGCCCTCTATCCCCGCGCAACCAGCGCAACCCGCTCAACTTCCAGCGCTGATGGCTTCCGCCATCCCAGCGCCTTTGGTAGCCCCCGCGGCCCCTACGGCCTCTCCAGCGAAACCTCAGGGAACCCAGGGCCGAAACAGCGCCCAAATTATACTAAGTACATACGCGGCTCTCTTCACCACTGCCGCGGACAAAATGGCGGAAGAAATCGTTGCTGCAAACGGCAACGCACTCCGCCTTATGGAAATCCTCAGCGCGTATCCCGAGATCGCGCAAGTTCTACACTCACTCAAATATTAATTCTCAATGGATAATACGAGAGTAAATAGTAACAAACCCCGATCCCTTAAATTAGGCTTTTTCAACGCAAATGGCGTTTCAGGTCAACGCGATGAGATCGCCACTTTCCTCCGCGACCATCAGCTTGACATCCTCCTCATACAGGTAACCTTTTTAAAACCACATCACCGAAACCCGAATATTGCCAACTTTAAACTAGTTCGCAATGACAGGTCTCGATGTCACAAGGGTGGCACACTCATATACTTTAGGAAATCTTTGTATTGTATCCCTATAGACCCACCTCCTCTTTTCTCCCATCTGGAGACCTCTATCTGTCGGCTCGGCATGACCGGCCACCAACCGATCACCATCATCTCCGCTTATATCCCACCCGACAATGGTCCGGAGGATCCCATCTCGCTCCAAAAGGACTTCACTGCCCTCTTCGGTATGAGTGACTCCGTCATCTTGGCGGGGGATCTTAATGCCAAGCACCCGGCGTGGAATAGTAGCACAACCTCAACCAGAGGTAGGTTAGTTTTCAAGTTAGGCGAATCCCTTAACTTTGACGTCATCGCTCCAATGAGCCCGACTCACTTCCCAGGTAATCCTAATCACCTTCCCGATGTTCTCGATGTAGCGCTGCTCAAGAATGTGAACCTACGTTTGCAATCAATTGAGACGTTCCACGAGCTAAATTCTGACCACCGCCCTGTAGTCATGCATCTTGCACCCTACTCGGGCCCGATCGACCCCAACCGCCCCCCTCAGACCCAGACGATAACCGACTGGAGGAAAGTAAGCGAAAGACTGAAATCCACCACGTCGCCTCACTTAGACACCATCCCCGATCACTTAGTGTCAGTCGCCGACACGACGGCCGCAATCGACTCGTTTACAGAGCACGTACAATCCGTATTGACGGATTGTTCACGGGAAGTTCCGGTGATGGAAGACCATCGCTGGAAACTACCTACTGACGTACGTGACCTGATAACCGAGAAGAACGCGGCCATCCGTGCCTACGACTCCTTCCCTTGTGACGCGAACAAAGCCCACATGCGCCATTTACAGCGTGCTGTAAAGAAACGCATAGGGGAGGTTCGCTCTGAGGGCTGGAACAAGATGCTCAGCGAACTCGAGCCCACTCATCAAGCCTTCTGGCAATTACAGAGGAAATTGCGTTCCTCAGAAGAGGTCTCTATGCCTCCTCTCATCCGCCCCGACAATAGTGTCGCTTTCGACAGTCCCGATAAGGCTGAATGTCTTGCCGACAGCCTAGAGTCCCAATGTTCTCCCAGCTCCCAACCAGTAGACCAAGCTCACCTGAACAAGGTCGACGCTGAAGTCGAACGAAGAGCCTCCCTCCCTCCCGTCGAAGACCCTGATGATCCTCTGCCTCCCGTCACTCCAGACGAAGTGCACGACATCATTAAAGGGCTCCACGCTCGTAAGGCCCCCGGTTCGGATGGTATTACCAATAAGGTATACAAACTCCTTCCTGCCCCGCTAATAATGCTTATGACCGCCATCTTCAATGGCGCCTTGAGCAACAACATCTTCCCACAAGCATGGAAAGAAGCCACCGTCATCGGTATCCCAAAGCCAGGCAAGCCAAAGTCTGAGCCCTCCAGCTACCGCCCTATTAGCTTACTCAATGTCCTCAGCAAAATCTACGAGAGGCTTATTTATAAGCGTCTCAAAGACTACGCCGAAGCAAAGAGCCTCATACCCAACGAGCAGTTTGGATTCCGCAGCCAACACTCGGGCACCCAACAGGTCCACCGTATCGTAGAGCACTTATGCGCTGGTCTGCAGCGTAACGCGACGACGGGTGTGCTATTCTTCGACATAGCGAAGGCCTTTGACAAAGTCTGGCACAACGGCTTGATATACAAGCTCTACCAACTAGGAGTGCCAGATCGTCTCGTGCTCATCTTACGAGACTTTTTGTCGAACCGGACCTTTCGCTATCGCGTCGAGGGAGCACTCTCGTCCCCTCATCCTATTCGCGCCGGTGTCCCTCAGGGTTCCGTACTATCTCCTCTCGCCTTCACGCTGTTCACTAGCGATATCCCAAAAAGTAAAAAGGCTCAGTTGGCTCTCTTCGCCGACGACACTGCCGTTTACTATACCGGTCACTGTCCCAACGCTATAGCTCGTACTCTCCAAACCTCCGCAAACGTCTTAGGCGCTTGGTTCCGGAAATGGAGAATCGAGGTCAACCCCGATAAGAGTCAAGCGGTTCTCTTCTCGAGACGTCGTCGACTCCCTCCCCCACTTCCCAGCCCGATCACTATGTACGGCAAGCCAATCCCTTGGGAGAAGCAAGCCAAATACCTAGGCGTGATCCTCGATGAGAACCTTACCTTTAAGGCTCATATTAAGGCGGTTCGCGCGCGCGCCTCCTTCGCTCTTAGCAGGCTCCAATTCGTACTGACTGCCCGTAGTAAACTGTCACTTAAATGCAAGCTCCGCATCTATACCGCAGTCATCCGTCCCATCATGACCTATGCCTGCGTTGTATTTGCGCACGCTCACCCACGTCATCTCCATAAGATGCAGACCCTCCAAAACCGTTTCCTCAGAAGGGTCACGGGTGCCCCCTTCTATGTCCGTAATATAGATCTTCACGTCGACCTCAAAATGCCAACCATAAAACAGTTCATGAAACGCTTATCAAAGCGTTTCTTCGACTGCGGCATTAAACATTCTAACCCCCTGATTACAGCGGCCGCCCGCTACACTCCCTCTCGCATTAGCAGTATTCGCCGACCAAGGCATACTTTAATCGACCCCGACGACGCCACTACCCTCCTCCAGGAGAGTAGTAAGGCCACTAGCACGCTACATAAACCCAAAACCCGATCGCCGTCCTACCGCCCTCGCCGCCGAGGCCCGCCGCGACGCCCAAATCGACGCCCCTCCCGACCCTTGCTCGAGCCAGCCCGCGCCGCTGAGCCTGTAGCTTTAAATTCGTCCCTAATTAATACCAATCCTGATCCAGCTAGTCATTTGCTGCCCTCTTCCAGCGACGCCCTAAGCCGAGGTTCGTACCCCACAGGGGGTGCCCTTAGCGTTGTCGTTTAGTTTTAGTTAGTATATAAGTTTAAGTCCTGGCTGGAGGCCTTAATTTATTAGGGAATCCACAGGCAAGTCCGCTTAAGCAGACGACAACCGCATAGGTTGACCTGCGAGATGCCAAACAAACAAACAAAAAATGGTCCCGGCTGTCGTTCGTGGATCTTTGACAGTCGTTACGGGTCGTCAGTAGCCCGAAAGTCTGACAACAAGTCTTACAAAGGGGTATCGTTAATACCCAGTTACTGGGTAATCCCAGTTACTATTTATGCGTTGCAGTTACGCTATGCTCAAGTCCCATGTAATAGGGGCGAGCCTTTTGCCATCAACCGGGAAGAAAGCTAGACCCCGGGCCGCTACTGAGAAATTCTAGATATAAAACCCAATAACACTGTGTCCGACCAAGGAATCGAACCCAGGACCTCATGCTCAGCAGTAAATAGTGCGACCACTAGACCAACGGGGTCGGTTACATAATTGTATTATTTAAGAAATTTATTTAATGTAAGTATCTAAATATTTGGTAAATTATAAAACACTAAAAAAAATAAGCCGTAGTTAGTTATGAGGGAAGCGCCAGGCTGGCCAGGCTGGCCCAAATTTCTTACATTTTTTAAAATGATTATTTCATAAAAAAGTCATTCAAATGGGATTGAATTCTGTAAATTCATACTTATTACGATCGCGAATCATAATTTTGTTCAACATACTCCTACAATTTCACGCTTTTTTTTTGGATGGGAAAACTTCAAATGACTTCTCCCGCTCTGGGTGGAGCGGTGTCAGACTTCTACTGACTAAAACCCACCCGTGTTTCTTCAGTAGCCTCTACCAGGGCCACGGTATCTCGTTCGAATTTCCCACGACCCTGAATACAACTTGATGCTGATCAACGCAAAAAATGTAAGATTTTTTTTTAATTTCGCTGGCTACCTCGGCGGTTTCTTCTAAGTCCAACAATATACAACTCGGAATAATTTGTTGGAAAATAATTTTCTTTTGCACACAATGCGACCTGTCATGTCGGGCGTATGACAAGAGAAGTAGAACTAAAGTGAGCGAGTTGCGACCTTTACAGCAATTCCACAGTTTTAACCTCTGAGTTTTTGCCAGCAGCAACCCAATAGGAACCTAATGGGGATACGACAATTTTTTTTTTGTTTCCAAATTGTGAAAACAATATTACAAAAAGTGTAAAAGCTTAAAAAATTGCGAAGTTATAAACGGTTTAAAATATGTGTCAGACAGGGATAACACTAGCGTAGAAGTTACGTCACGACTATGTAACTTCATACTAGCACCGTACATTGTCCGTACCGTGCGACGAGGATGGGAATAATCCCCTCCAAAAACTTTTAAAGCGTGTTTCTTCTTCATATTTACACCGATTTTACAGATTTTTTCGATTATCTCATTTTTACTATGCCTTCTTTGAAATCACATTATTTTTATTAACATTTCTAATATTTGTCATCATCCCTATTAAAAATAAAATAAAGATCTCAGTGTATTTGATAGTAATGCATAATCAAAGTTAAACCAACTGAGAAAGGACTGTACACTGTAGGTTTTGATGTTCTTCACTTTGTTCCGACTATCGTGAGTATCTTTCTTCTTGTCTTTGGGTTTCGATTATCAGACGTAAGGATCAATCGATTTGCCAGGTTGAGCTGCATTTGTTGCAATCCATCTTTTAAATGGGTATTATTTACACATCAAAGTCCTCTTTGAGCCTTGGAAAAAACGTTTATGCCGTCGTTATTTTTTATCGTACTAATATTAAAAATTGTAACAATCGTTATAGCGAGGAGCCTATAAACCTGCAATTGGTAATATAATATAAAATCTATATTTCTCCATAAATGCATTTATATTATTTTAATCTAAAAATGGCTATGATAGTGTTCCAGAGTGAAAACTCTGACTTCTGGACTAGATATATGTCCTGTATCTTAATTGGTACCTATTAAATGCAAGCAGCTTCTTGAAACATGATGTGCATAACAATGAATAGTCGCAAATAGACAAGAAGTCTACCCCAACAGAGTTCTCTAGCCTGATAAGTCATATTCATATCTTCAGTTGCATTCCATAATGTAATGTTTTCAGGTGTTACAATGGCTTAAACCTAAATGTATAATTACGGATAGAAATAAAATTATTAAAACAAATTAACAATCAACGATTTTTAAATAGTTATGTTATATCCAATTATTGAGATGAGGTTGTGGTACCTACACCATAATATTTTGATAGGTGAATTTAACATAAATCGTATATTAATATTGAATGAGGTAAATATGTATAAATTAATCTTGAGTGCTTGTGTTAAATCAAAAACGAATTGTCACATATGTATTCGTTTATTATGTAGTACGCTTTTTTAATTAACATTTGTTTGAGCTTATTTATAAAATGTCATATCGCTGGTTTCATCGTTTATTGCATCTGGTAGTTTATCAAATATTTCTATGGACATTACGTAGGGGCTATTGGAATGCAGTTATAAGTCTCCATTATATTATGTTCATGAAGAGTGCGTTGATGTGAAACTTTTTTACATTTATTGCTGAATTATTCAGACGTACAAATCACTCTAATCATCTCAGAAAAGACAAAGAAAACGGTTTAATAGAGGATTTATAAACCTAAGCACGGTATGTTATAACATGAACAATATAAATAGAACCTCCATTTTAATTTTCGTCCCTAGAAAAAAACAGGTGACACTCAACGTAATCATGATGTCATCCCAAAGAAAAACAAATGCCATCTTACCTAAAAACATCAGAAAACCCTTCATAACAAAATTGCATCACCGAAAAAGTTTAAGCAACTTTCTATCCATCTAAAACAGCCCAGCGAGCGTTCCGAATGTCGGTCAAAAACTCGTCCAAAGAATCAAAAGTAACATTCCGTCAAAACGCGTCCACCCTTTTGTACGTTTTAAAAACGTTTTTTTACTAAACGATTATTACCATCGGACGGTCAATTAAAATGGCTGCAGCACACCACAGACGAGGAATGCCGGCTCCAACTGAATTTGTCCCGTATTCTATTGTATTCTGTGCGACAAAAAAAATTGCGAACTTTCCGACAAAGAAGCGGTCCCTTTTTGTCTTAAGATACTTCATAAATGTATCGCGATTAGAAAATTTTGAACAATCCCAAAATAATAATGACTTAAGTTTTGTTAGGACTCCAAGGCGACAGTTATTCTGTGATTGGTTATGTTTTTTGGCGGGAAGACGTTTTGTTTTGCCCCCTGTTGTGCTTTTGCAAATTATTTGCGATTTAATGTTTTTGTTGAATTTATAATCGTGTTTTAAGAGCTATTGTTTTCATTGATTATTATTGTCATTTTTAAAAATTGTCTAATTGTTATAGTTTTTTTAATGTTTCTACACCATTTTGGTCAATTGAAATGTCTAATTTTTCTTTAACAACTGCTAAACACATGATACAACTGCCTTTTAACAAAAAAAAAAACTGTAAGTAAGTCATTGTTTCTCCTTTCAAATTCCAAAGAACATCAGTTCTCTCCTCCGTCATTCTGTCTTTTGCAATTCAATGAATGAAATTAATTTATAAATAATAAAACAAAAGACTCTCGTTTTCATTAATAATTACTTAGCTTTTATATCCACAACCCCCGCTGTTATCATTGACGTATTTCAAGATATTCGTAAATTATCAAAACAGCATCCATTTTTGTTTCTACACGGGGAACAGATAAAAAATTGCAACTTTTTAAAATTCGAACGCGAGGCTCGACCGTCAAAGCTGCCGCTACCAACGAATGTGAATATATTAACTGTATTATACTTTCATAGATTTTAAAGTAAGAAAACGATAATGGTTTCATTTTGTAATAAAAGTTTATGTTTTGATAGAAGTAAGTATTTAATATTCGAGTATTTTAATGTCAGAGAAGAAAAGCAAAAATAGTTCATTTATCAAACGGTGTAGAATATTTGGTTGAGCGTTAGAAGAATGATGGGTCAGCTTGCCCAAAATCCAATAATAACAAAATGAAATAAATCAAATGAATGTTTCAAGTACCATAAAAACTTATTAGTTAATACGGTGTCCCACAGGGGAGTGTCTAGAGACCTCCTCTATTTCTCCTATATAAAAATGACCTGCCACGACAGACACGACTACCCAAGGGACTATTTGCAGATGATAGTACAGCGATAGTTAATTGCACCAATAAAGAAAACTATAAAAAAGAAAACAACACATTAGAAACAATTATTCATTGGCTTGATGCAAATAACTAAATAATAAATTAAAAAAAAAAAAACAAAACTAATGCACTTTTACCAAAGGATACGCGCTGATGATATAAATGTTTGTTTTAATGGTCAAAAAAAGTGGAAACAACTTGTGTAGCGAAATTTCTAGGCATCCTTATTGACAACAATTTGACTTAGAAACCGCATCGCCGACGACGTATGTAAGAAATTAAATAAATCAGCCTACGTATAACCTATCACACAAAATTAGCAATGATACACTTATATTAGCTTATCATGGGCTGGTTGCGTCAGTGTTAAGGGGTAACTGTAGTAAGAGGGAGGAGATTATTAAAGCCTAGATATGGTGTATTAGATCTACCTATGTCAAAACTTAAAAGCACAGACAGCTGTGAACCTTTAAACATTTTTAAATCTAAGGTAACTGCAATACTTCTACTGAAAGACTTTCTAAATTATATTGGTTTTTCCAGATTATGACTGTTATGCATCATCATAACATCACGCCTTGTTTCCCCGAAGGGTTGGGCAGAGGTGCACCTATAGTACACCCACATTTCGCCAGTTATGTTCAAGTCCCATGTAATAGGGGGTGAGCCTATTGCCATCTACCGGGCACAAATCCAGACTTCGGGCTGCTACTGAGAAATTCCAGATAGGAAAACCCAATAACACGTTGCTCGACCTAGGAATCGAACCCAGGACCTCATGCTCAGCAGTAGCGATTGCGACCACTAGACCAACGAGGCTATTATGACTGTTATATATTATATAATTGCATATTTTGACCATGTAAGACTTATGTACGTGACTATAATACTTCACTATAATCTCCGTTTTGTTTTGTCAATATTATATTGTATGTATCAATATTTTAATTGATGTAATAAATTGCACGCCGGAAGGTAGACTGTAGGCGATCTCATTAATTCATAAGTACAAAATCTTATACCTGTACTAACATTTCATAGCAAATAAAATTCCGATTCTGATTCTGAGTTTATGACGCGAATGTTCACAGCAGTTCTCAATAATATTAGTTACGAGTATTGACTCATAACCTTCATAACATGTTTTGTTAAATGTTGATACAATATTTTGTAACAGAAATTTCCGGTTAAATAAAATAAAAACAATACGATTAATGCAATAGATGCAATAGGTCATCAGAGCAGGCTTCATAATAAAATGCCCATCGTTCTTTTCGCTATAAAATTCGATTACCTACATAATATTATTTAAAGTGAATAAATGTTTAGCACTGAGGCATTGCTCTATTTTTGTGAAACCAAAGCCTTCTTATAAAAATATGTCAATTATACATCACCTTAAATCTGTCGAAACCGGTATTATTAGAGATTGACTGGTGTATGTCTATGCTCGAAACTATTTCGAAACAACAACGCACTAAGTAAAAAGCTGTAAAAAAGTGAGGAATGCCTCAAGAATTACGAGATTCATTAGCAAAAAGGTATTTCGTAAATCGGTACAATCATGTGCCGAAAACGCGACGCGCATTGAGGTTTAAAAAACGAACGCCTCCCTTCTATGGTCAGTGGCTAAAAAAATAAAAACAAATTGAAAAAATGTAAGGACAAGATCGAAATTTGAGTTGGAATGTGAGTTCCGTAAGAAGTTCATGTACTTTTTACTTGAGATGTTTTGTTTTTGTCTATTTTGTGTAAGTTTTGGTAAAGAATTATTTATTTAATTAATTAGATTACATACTCAAAAGTTAAGCGTATTTTTGGTATCAGTGGTTGAATAAATTTGTGCCCCTTTTTGTCGTATGTTGTTCACCTTTTAAATAAAATTAAACTCTTAAAACATAAAACACACATTTTCTTAACCCAACCCAAAATATTCACGTAAATTCCAAAGTCATAAATAAATATAATATCTTTCTATAGGGAATAAAATCAAACAAACCAGCCACAATCCAACAAAATACAACTAACAAACGGTAGGCCACTGACCGGAACCTACACTGTCCACCGTCCGTTTTTTACCCCACAACAAGGAACTCTAAAAATCGAACTGTCAAAATGGTACGCAGTAAATTTTGCCGCGTACGACGCTGATTGGCCGGCTGCTTTGTAGGCGTGGTCAACAATTGAAATACAAGACTGTTTATTTATGAACAGAAATTGAGTTGTTTTTGCGATATAAAGGAGGGGGTCGCTGATACAGATAGCAAGAAATTGTGTGTTAATATATTTGAATAGCATCCACTAAAAACTTACTACAAGCATTTACATATATTGAACAGTTTCTTTCACTTCGATATTTAAAATATTTAAATTGGGTTTATTTTTAAGTATTTTAATTCAGGCTCTGGGCTACTTGCTTTATTTGTGATTGATTTATAGTGAACAGCTATTACAATTGGAAAAAATATTTTGTCATGTCTCGCCTCAAGTTTGAATATTTATCAAATGTTATCTTTTTACTGAAGAACTTTTCGATTTTTAGGGACTAAAAACCTTACGAAATCAAACAAATATCGCAGTGTATTTTAAACGGTTTTTTTTTCGAGGTAGAACTTTCTACTACAACACTGTTTGTATTACGTAAACCTTGAAACCTTGTCTACAATTTGGCACTCAGGTAGATCTGACCTGGGTCAGGACACAAAATACTTTTATCCTGGTAATACGTCCCCTTCATATAACTTCCGTCATCTACACGGGCGCAGCCGCGAGCAAAAACAAGTAAAAATTAATATAGAAAAAACACTCACCTGGCTCCTCAATCTTATAAGAAACATCACAGGATCCGTCCTTCCTATCCTTGAAGTCAATCTCAGCCTTGCTAGGTCCCTCCAAGGATATGGCCAGCTGACCAGCCCCGGCCTCCCTAGTCCATACATTGAACTCGTTGAAGCGACCAGCCTCGCCTCTTTCGAGACCAGGACCTCCTGCCTTGACTAAATGGGCACCGGAGTCACTGAGAGGTCCTACTGTGAACTGGAAGGGTGATCCTGAAAAGATATTAGAGGATTAGGGAGACCTTAAATGAAAGAAATCCTTAAAATATATCAGGAAATTAAGAACTATGTGGAAATTGTCTGTAGGTTAAATAATTTAACCCTTAGCGGGGCAAAGACCTCACCGTACTTCACATGGCGGTCTTATACTAGAGTATAAGACCACCCCACACCAAAGCGACCAGGAGATATTGCATCATCAGCCTATAATGTTTCGTCTGCTGGGCTTCTCGTGAGAGGGAGTGGGCTGTGGGTTGTCATGTCACAATTTTTTTGTTCTAAGATATTTTGTTTTTGGTTTTCTCACGAATTTTTCCTTCACCGTTTTGAGAGCAGTGGTGATAAAATTAAATACACAAAGTAAAGTGTCTGCCTGGGTTCAAACTCACGACCTACTCGTAAGTTGGGGCCACCACTGCTCTAGGAAGAGATATTCTAATACCTATAAGTTTGTAACTTTAACATGTTTTTTTGCATCTTATCTGTTTCATTGTTTTCCATTAGTTGCATATTGTAATGTGATGCATATTTTTGACGAAAAGACCTCTTTGTTTTCGACGGGACTGAAATACATCGCTAGGAAACCTGCACCTATATATATACATTTATATACAAATTAATAAAATTAAAGTGTTTTACTCAATGTAAATGAAAGTTTATACGGTACTTAAAACAAATAAAACATTTTTTTATTTGTCCGTTGTCTCTTTGTTTCTCCCGATTTCTAATCATCCAAACGGCTGACGGCTGGACAGAATTGGACGATACTTTCACTGGTAGATAGCTGATGTTCTAGCGAGTATATTTATTAAGAAAAAGAGTTAGTAAAGGGGCGAATTTGCTTATTGTTTACCGACATCCACGCGAACGAAGTTGAGTCTGAATTCAGCAACCCACCTTAAGCAAGCATTGTGATCAAAGCTCGTGCCTTCTCTTTATGTGAAGAGGCATTTGCCCTGCAGTGAGACAGTAATAGGCTGGTCTTATTATCTATGAATACTAACCAGGAATATGGATCTCCCTGTACTTGACGGACACGGTGTGTACCCCAAGTTCCTTGGGCACGAAGTGCACGGAATACAAGCCATCCTCCACCTCCTGGATTTCGGCGTCTTCGGAAACTCCGCCTGGGCTGGTGACGGTGGCAGCCAGGTCGAAGGAGGTGATGCCTGTGGAGAGTTGTGATGATAGGTAAGTACCTACTTAGACGGATGCAAGTTTCTTATATGACTTTATTTATTGATTTAAACTTATCGAACACAAAAAGGTACAAAGGCGGACTTTATGCCTAAGGCATTCTCTAGGCATTCTCAAGGGTGGTGAAGAGATTAGATGGCAGGTGCTTTGTTTGAACGAAACAATGACGAAAAGAAAAAATATGAATTATAAATAAAATAGATAGTGTGTACATTTCTAGGTTACAAGCTTATAAGACACATATATCCATATTAATTATAAACTTATATACATATATCCATATTAATTACAATACATATAATATACGAATTCAAGGATTTGAGGTGACTCTAAGCTATTTGTTTGGAAAATAATCCTGCAATTTCCGCTTAAATGCACACCGACTGGTGGCCAAGAGGAAGCGCATTCCAAAGAAGAATGGACTGATTATGAAAGAAAGAATTAAGAAAGTTAGAAGTATGAGAAGGACAGAGCAGGAGAAGATTGTTGGAAGAACGCAGTTTCTTAACGTGAGTTGAACATAGATATTTGAAGTGAGACACTAGATATGAAGGAGGAGTGGGAGAGTTGAGAAGGGAGAAAACTTCTTCTTTGGCTTATGGACATTCATTATCACTGACTTACTTAAGACTTTCTTTGAATTTTAAATAACTTTCGCTTGCCGAGTGATTTTGTATTATTTATGTCATTATAATTTTTGTATTTTCGTTTCATTTGACTGCCTCTTTGATCTTGTGGTGTCTCAAGCGTTATTGCTGAGAATGAGGTGGATTGCACGCACGCGTAGCCTGACCATTTTTTTCGACGGAAGAATGGACAAAAAAGACAGTTAGAATAGACAAAATGACAGTTAGAATAGACAACATGACAGTTAGAATAGACTGCCATTTTGTCTATCGATCTAGAAAGAGCCCGCAGTCTGGATTTGTGCCCGGTAGATGGCAATAGGCTCGCCTCCTATGGGACATGGGACTTAAACATAACTGCACCTCGGCACCTTGTAATTTTAAACAGCAGTCAATTCATAAGATAATAAGAAAGCATGAAGTCGGTTTTCTTTCCTGAAGTTTTTTTTTTCTTTTGGTTAAAGTCCATCGTTGACGGACTGCGACACATCATTGTGAGCGAATCATTAAGTGAGATCATGGTCAACGGCCTGCGCCTTAAGTAGCGAGACCTCGCCTCGCGCGCCCTCCCATAGATAAATATTACCCGTCTCTTCACTAGTCCAATGCCTACTCTAGAATGCATATCCGATACGGCTCGCAATCCTTTCATATCCAAGAGGAACGTCTTTCCTACTGTTACAACGCTTCCCGGTCTACTTCTTGGTATGCAATGGTCTCTGTAGAACCATGAAACATGAGGCTTCAGGAGCTAGCGCAAATCTTGGGGTTCATTCGATTAATCGAGTCTGGTCAAACAATGCAGGGTGAGGTACATTTCATTAATTCAGGTTAAAGTACAACCTCGACCACATCATCGTGAATCATCAATTGAAATCATGGTCACAGACTAGCCCAGGCATCAATATCTAATATAAAAATGCGCAGTTGCACTTACCAGGCATTTTGAAGGTAAGTTTGCAGTTGGTGCCGACCTCTGTGAGAGGTGCCTGGTCCCTCTGTCTCTGGATCTTCTCCCTTTGCCTGTTGCTGCCCTCACCGGTAACCTGAACACGTTTAAATTAAATAATATTCATCTCGATTTGCGATCATATCTGTATTATTTGAATATGAATGAAGTAACCAATATTTTGATTTAAAAGAGTTTCCGTGGAGTTGCTTGCCCGTTCTTCTCCATAGGAACCGACTACACTTTGGAATGGGCAACTAGCTTCGTCTTTCTGACTGTCCCATCCCTTGACAATTTTAAAAGTCACGAATTAAATCAGTAATCGGTGTTTTTGAAATAAATGCTTTGGATTTAAGTTCGGTTTCATTGCACACAGCGCAAATTATCACAGCGTTATTGTAATTCACTTCACGCAAACGTGCAATTTCCTTTTTACATCATGCCAGAAAAATATAAACAAAATCAATGGATTTGTTTCTCTTGTAAACTACTATAATACTCAATACTCAATCATTTATTTGCATTCCACAATGTGTACTTAGGTGGTAACTTCAAATTATATGCGATCAATATGGACCCTGTCGGGCACAGCAAAAGTAGTGTGCAAAAGAAGTAGTAAAGTCAAAGTCAAAGCATTTATTTCAAATAGGCCCATAAAAAGTGATTGAAAGAACTGATTCTAGGCGCCACTTCCAAAAAGTAGTTTCGTATGGAGAAGAAGTGGCAAGAAACTCAACCGTTACTCTTTTGAAATGTTTTACAATATTTTGTATACATTTATTATATTTCTATATGTGAAGACGATGCACCAATAATAAAAATACTATACCACAATTGGTAAAAAGAATTAAAAATAAAGCAAAGGCATATAAATTAATCACGTGATAGGTACATTGTGTTCACACATTTACAAACAATTGTAAAATATATGATTTTCCTAAAATATTAACTAGGAATAAGTCAGTGTGTGAGTAAAGTAAAAATAACAAATTATACAATACAGTAAGCAAATACATAGTATGATTTTGTCTAGCCTCTAGATTGTCCTATGGAGCAGGACCAGCACGTTTCCAAGCATTCTTATCTAGGATATAATCTTCTAATTTGTAATATGCTTGTTTAAAAGTGTTTTTTTAACATGAGTTTAAAACTTTCTTTCATTTAATTGCAATATTTCTCAAGGTATTTTGTTGTAACATTTAACACAGTACCAAAAATGTCAGTCTGAAAAATGGTTGATCTATTTTATTTTTATTTCTAGTGTTAATATTATGTCTATCACTTATTTTATTAAATAGATGCAGATTTTTTCTAACATACATAGGTAATATTTTCCTATATGAACTGGCAAGGTTCAATATTAATCTTCTTAAATAGTTCCCTAAGAGATTCGCGGCGACGTAGATTGTAAACGGCTCTGACAGCTCTCTTTTGCAAAATAAAAATGGATTCAATGTCAGCAGCCCGACCCCACAGTAAAATGCCGTATGACATAATGCTGTGGATGTAGCTAAAATAAACCAAACGCGCGGTTTCTACGTACATACACTTCTAAAACATCGTTGGAACTCAGTTTTAAAAAGAGATTCATTACAACCATCATTCTAGAATGCGGCAGTAAGAACAAGTTTTTTGTAGTCTTCTAAATACAGGGCGGCGGCCGGTACATCGACGAGGAATCGGTTACCATGGGTTTAGTACCTATATGGTTCTGAACCAACAGCCTTAAAAAAATCGTCGGTTATAAAATGACAAAATAGCTGTTCCATACGATTTATGTGGCCTTCAACCTGATGACTCTTGTCGACCTGCGGGGTAATTGCGTAACACACTATTAATAGTAATCCCTTTCATTTTGACAGTTCAACAACGTTCATTGCGTTATTTACGCTGTTGAGCAGACAAAGTTTTTTAACTTATGAGGCAATGGATTAGCAATTTCCTTCAAAATTATTCAGATTTCGATTAATTGTGTGTTACGCAATTATTAAGCTGTATTTGAAAAATTTGGTTTGTTACCGTTGCCATCTCAATACTTTTACGAAATATGTGTTTTTGTAGTTAAGAATAAAGAACTGTTCAAGACAGCAAATGATGTAAATCCTCGGAACAGACGAGACCCTTATAAATTAGTACTGAATGATTTCAAGACAACAATAACTGCCTAGCAAAGTACGACGGTATTTATAATAAGATACAAGCCAATTCAAAACATTAAATTCAAAATTATTTAAGATAAAATTCTACAAGTGGTTGAATGAGTGTAGCTTCTAAAGTTTAATAGAAAATATAGATTAAAAAATATTGACCTGTTAGTTGCAACATTTCGAAAAACCCTGAGATTTTGCATGCGATGTTTTATCCTATCTGAACACGCTTGTGCTATAACAATTATATTTAGCAACATTGTATAAGTACCATGTTTTATGCAAATAAATGATCTATTAATTTATTTGACCGCATTGGTATTGCACTTTCTATGAAATAGCAGGTTTTTTAAATAACAGACTTAAATTTTCTACGCTAGCGGGGGTCCAGTTAAAATAAACTCACACTAGGCCCGTGTGAGTTTATTTTAACCGTCTCGACTTTACGCATCGACCGCGTTCGGCGCTCCGATTGGCCCTTGGCAATCGGAGCGCAACGATCGAATGGTGAAGGGCCAATCGGAGCGCCGAATGCGGTCGATGCGTAAAGTCGAAATGGTTTAAAGAAACTCACACTAGGGCCTCAGAACCATGTGCTGAACTCATGGTCATAGTTGGGTATCGATGTTCCAGCCATCCTGTATAATGCCAATATTTTTGTAGAACATCTTAAGATATTTTAACAACTTAATTTAATTTACCTTGACAGTGAAAGGTGATCCCTCCACATGGTGGTCAGCGAACTTCAGGTTGATGATGTAGTACCCTGGCTCCGTCGGCCTGTAGCTGATGGCTAGCACGCCGTCCTTGCTGTCTGCGCACTGGATCTCGGCCTTACTGGGACCTGTGCGAAGCAGAAAGATTAAGATTTCTTGTCTGGATGCTTGTGTGTTAATAACTTGAGTTTTCTGCTACAGATTTTAGCAGGCTGCCTGTTGCTCAAGCAATCACAATTACCGCATGGGTTAGGTCTGGTGAGGATGCTACCTCGGAGTCGTGTATTGCATCCAGTACCCAGTTTAAAAGAGAGAAAAAAGGTTAACCGTGGAGTTTGTGTTGAGTTGAGTTTCTTGTTAACTCTTCGACATACGAAACTACCTTCTGGAGGGGGCGACTAGAATCAATTGAATTTTATTGTAAACTAGCCGTTCCCCGCGAATTCGTCTGCGATCCTGGATGAAAAGTACCCTATGTCCTTACCCAGGTCATGGTCTATCTGTGTGTCGAATTGCATTCAAATCCGTTCAGGCGTTTTGGCGTGAAAGCGTAACAAACAAAGAAAAAACATACTTTCACATTTATGTTAGGATTAGGATTTTGACGTTAAAAAGTGCCTTTTGTGTACTATTTAAAATAAATGCTTTGACTTTGACAGAAGTGCCAATTTAAAAAAAAAACAGGTACTCCGAGTTCCAAAATAACTCTATAAACTTGAACAATAAGTGGTTACTGATGCTATTTGGCAGAAATAAATAAGATGCCTGAAAAATCTCTTGAAAGAAGTTCTAGGTGTGACGTGGGATTTTATCTTTTCTTCTACATCTTTCTAGGTTTATTTTTAATTAGTATTTGTATGTTTGAATTACCTTCGATGGAGAGTGAGAGACCACCATAACCAGCGTTCCTGGTGTCCACTGAGAAGGTGTTCTCACTCTGAGTCTTGCCTTCCTTCAGGGCAGAGCCGGAAACCTAAAAATATAAGGAAAATTTATTAGCACCATTATAGAAAAAAAAACATAAAGAAGTAAAATAAACCAAATGAATACACTCATCAAAACGTCTGAAACGTGAAGACGATAACTGTCACATGAATATCAATACTTTAAAATAACAAAGAAGCCTAGCACTATGGGCTTTCGAACAGTAATACAAAATTATAAGGTCTAACAAGAAGACTATTCCATAAGCAGTTCTTACTTAAGTTACGAGGTCATAAATGAAATGCTTACATTACGATGTAATATAGAAAAATCGCATCTCTTAGCGCACGTTTGCACGGACGTAACAATATCGCGGATTTTAACGCACATTGGATTTTCTACGCCCTGCTGAGCAATGAAAGTTGAAAATCTATCAGTGTGTTTTTCGACGCGCTGGGATGCATTTCTGTTATATTCTCAACCCTCTGCTCAACACCGAGAGTTGTAAATCCCGTGCGCGATAAAATAACGTGGGCTTATATCTCGCCGTGGAATAGAAGTTATTTCCACTGCGAGGCAATAGTCTCAGGTCCAATCTCAGTTATAAACTGGATTCTTATTTTAAGAAATGCTTAAAATGCTGCTCTCACCTTCACTTTCTTAGCATCACCGACTTCCTGTTCCAATACGGTGATGTTGAAGGGAGAGTTCTGGATGTGGACCCCCATTTTCTTGACAGACACGATGTGCTGACCTGCCTCGCGGGGGGTAAAGCTGATGCCGATGTTTTCAGAGGGCAGACGCTTGAGGAAGCAGGGTTCTTCGAGTCCTGACGGCGCCTGGTGACGGATAAATTTGGTAATTAAGAGTTTTAATGAAGGATCTTCTGGAAAATCCTGAAAGCTGAACTTCGAAAATATAAGTCGAATACTTATCGAATCTTTGAAACGCTTGATGGCATTTTTTTTAAACTAACCAATAATATTTTAACACAGGGTGCAGAATCCTGCACCCTGTGTTAAACTGTACTAAATCTATGGTAACAGTGCCACTAAACACCTGACCTTTAACTATATCACCAAAATAAAACAGACTACTTACACAGATGGAAGCGTTTAGGGTACGAATGTCGCTATCATTGATCTTGCCAGGGAGGGTAACTTCACTGCAGCTGCCTACAGACATCTGGTTTCTCTTGCGGCCTTCACCGGTAACCTGGAAGAAAGATAAAACGTTGTTATAGAAAAGCGATTTCAGGTGCATAAGCATAATCAGCCAATAATGTTCCCTACAGCGACATTGGCCCCTGAAAGGGGTGAGTCGTAATCCACCACACGGGCTCAGTTTGTGATCCTAAATCTTTGCCAATGACCCGGATGCATACCATTATTATCTTCAATATAAAATCCCTTTAAAAACACAGGCGCAGGCCGTCAGGCATTACTATAAATACTCGCGGCTTTTCCTACTTTGCATAAAAAACTGTACCTACAACTAGAAATGACCTTTTAGGACATTTTAGATAGGATAAAGCCAGTAGTTTTACTGTAGACTTCATACATGTATACAATCACGTGAACATTGAACAAGATGAAATTAAACATACCTTGGCCGTATAAGGAGATCCCTTGATGTGCCTGTCTCCAAACCTGACGGAGACCTTGTACTCTCCAGGAGCGGTTGGCAAGTACGACACTGACACTGTGCCATCCTTGTTGTCGTGGCATGTGATCTGGAAGAAGAAGACAGTAGATTAAGAAACGATGAAGAGTTAGATGGAGACGAGGTCGTGCAATTTCATGGTGGAAGATTAGTAAGAATTTTCGAATAGAAAGAATCGATTAAAGTTGACATAACTAGAAGGATTAAACATTAATGGCCGGTTCCTATAATTTACGGACCGTTATTGGTTAAAATTAACTCTCATTGTATCTTTACAAATAATGAAGCGACGAACTCATAGTAGACCCTCCCATTATATGGAAGTAGCTATCACAGGTAAAATAAGCTTACGAATCTCTTGAAATGCTGAGGTTGGAAAAAAAAATGCTACCATTGGTAAGCAAAGCGATTCGTTTTTGTTTATAAGAACCGGGCATAAGTTGGTCTACTCAAACGTTAAAAGAAGACTAGAAGGAACCGTTATTGCGAGATAGGATTGAAAGAGGGAGACTCAAAAATGTTACATTGCAAGTTGTAACGTTCTTAGTGTAGCACATGGGAGAGTAAGGCGAAATTACATAGTTCGGAGAGAGTGCCACAAATAACAAAAAGGGTGGTAATTATACTTTATTTGGGCATATTACAGGATCACACACAGCCAGACACACATACAGACAGATTAATCGTCATTTTTTGAGCTACCAAATACCAAACGTGCCAAGTGCTTGATTGGTTGTTTACTGTTATGAAAGGATCTCTTACCTCAGCTTTGCTAGGTCCCTCCACAGCCATGGACAGTCCACCTGACCCTGCTCCCTTGGTGCTGATGGTGAACTCGCTAGGCTCGCCACTGACGCCATTGATCAGCCCAGGTCCATAGGCTGTCACGTACCCTGACGATATGGAGTCTACGTGGAACTTGTAGGGGGAGCCTGGAATGAGAATATTATGTGGTGATGAGATGTTTTAAACATGCTGCATGAAAGACTTACTCTAAATAGTCTTGGCTGTTTGGTAGTTTAAAAGTAATCGTTGATCATCGATTGACTCAAAGAGTTCCTATTCATTGTCATATACTCTTATGTCGCTTCACGCTTGTTCCCTGAGAATTCCTTATGACCAGTTACTGCTCTCTAAGAAGTGATCAAAAGGTCTCCAAGCTTGACAAACTTAGTGCAAGAAAAGAAAGATGCTGGCGATGGTGGAATGGTGGGGATTAATTTATTAAACAGCAACGAATGGCAAAACATAGAGAGTCAACTGAATTGTTACTGAAAACCAAATTTATATGTTTTCATTCGTTCAAAAGATGCAAATGACCATCTTCTTGATAAGGTTAACCTCTTAATCGCGTTTGAAGACACGAAAAGGTAAATGATAGATCAGGGGTTGCCCTGATCTACGATTTATCTTTTCGTCTAAGTATTTGTTAATATTATTATTATATAATGATGGACCTGACCTACCTTGCACATGTTCACCATTATACTTGACAAAGAGCTCGTGGACACCTTCCTCTCGAGGTTCATACTTGATGCTGACTGTGCCGTCTCTGTTGTCCTCGATCTGGGGCTGGTCTATGTGGCCTGATGGCATTTTGACTTCGGCTGGAATAGAAATAGGTTTTTTGGTAAATTAGTGGTTTAACTCAATGAAGGAAGAATTGACGATCTGTTGTGTACCAGAAACCAGATTTTGCTCGCCCTTGGCAAGAGCGCCAGCTGAGTCTGCTGGTGATAGTTTATTTGTGTAGTGAATTTCTGGACAAGGATATCTGTCTAATTGGGTTTTTAAGAACTTCTTTCGTTTTCAGACTGTAATATCGGCAGACTAATGTTAACCAAATACATGTTATGCAATTTCATACTTTTATAGCGTAAACCTTCGGTTTCGTTTTATATAGATTTTGACAAATACTTGAACTGAAGAACTTGATGTCGCAAAACTTCAGTTCAAGTACAAAATTAATGAATTCACCATCACATTAATAAATATTTTTTACGCCCGTTGACGCATGCGTCAACCGACGGATATTTAAGTACATATTAAAATATATCGTACGTAAACAGGGGTCTTAAATCAGACCTTGTAACAAAAAACAGTTGATGGCAATGAATCTGTGTCAAAAACCATGAAAATATTAGTTATAAAATATGTTTAATAACCTGTTATTAAAAAATATTTTATTACTAATATTTTTGACGGAACCTTGAAGAGGGGAAAATGTTGTAAGAGATTAATTTTTAGGTTTTTACAAGAAATGTAAATCAAATTGGAACCTTTTCAGACATCAGTAAGAAAACTGGAAACGGGCTCTTCTGATAAACGGAAAATATTGTTCGCTTCAGCTACGGTTTATTAAAAGAATGGTGGCTGACATGAAAATTATGGCAACTGGGTTTGACATTACGGTTTCAAAAGTCGCTCTCTTGGAAAACACAATACGTAAATTTCATAATAACGTTTCAGTGACGGCATTCGCCGGTAAATTGTGGCGTCCACCGCTCTTTTAGCAAACCTTAACTCAAAGCCGTACAAACATTGACGAACACGCGGCAAAATAACGCGCATTTTCTTCAAACACAAAAATTGGATATTCCATTTTCAAACAAGATGAAGAAAAACAGTAGTATTACAAAATTGATATACAAACCTCTTCTACTATCAATGTGGTATACACTGATGCAATTCCCTTGTTTATTGAAAGCGTTATAATGAGACTCCCCAAACACTATGGGTATTGCTTCCTGGTCGATCTCAGATACTGAGAAATATTTCCGACTACCATCGAAGTAAAATCTGGACAGTTCTCGCCAGGTCAAGTCTTCCTTTTCGTTGTGACCAACGAGAGAATTCCAGAGGTCGCTTACAAACGCCATTTAAAAAGAAATGGGTTTCTTCTGGTGCGGAAAATATGATTAGTATTGTGCAGTGTGTCAAGTGTGTGTCATTGTATTGTGCTCACATAGGTTCGTGTGTTTGTCCCTGTGTTGGAATATAGGTAAGTATTTTTGTGAGGGTTTGTCGGTGCTACGTAGGTTCGCATTGTTTACGAGTTTTTGTTTATTTTGTTACGGCTTTCGTGCATGTTTCACGCTACCCTAAACTTGTGAATAAGTTTAGAACTGTGCGAAACTTTTGTAAACTGTGATTTTAACACGAGGTCTTGTTTTAAATTTATTTGTAATTTTAAAAACGGTAAATTCGACGTTTCCACCACGTTCAAAGACAGCAAATTGACTAGTACAGCATAGGGTGCGGGCGGGGAGACCGAAGTTGTCAAAAAATAAGAAATGTCCAAGAGCGACAGGAAAAAATGCATTGCGTAAAATTACTCGCTTTCAAGTCAGTTTGTTACAGCTGTTCTCCAGGCCGACTCAAATATATACGTAAAAGCTTTGATTATAAATAATAGCTTAGATACGAGGGAAATTAAAAAGCATAAAATCTGATTTGTCACAGAAACGTAGACAGATAATTTTACACCAACACGCATTATCACAACAATTATAAAACTGGCGAAATTTGGGTGTTCTCTAGGTACACCTCTGCCTAACCCTTCTGGGATTACAGGCGTGATGTTATGTTTATGTTATAAAACAAAGTCACCACCGCGTCTGTCTTTCTGAACGCGATAAACTGTCTCACCCAAAAACTACCCAAAGGATCTCAAACGGTTTTTACATTGCATAGTGGCCTCGTAGTAGGTCATGGGGCTCCTATCACCACGCCGGAATTATGCCATGATATCTCGCCTAATTACTTAGTATTTATCATTCGCGAAATTACTAAGTGATATTTAGCCTAGAATGTGACAGGTGTTTTTCAAAAATTAATTGTCTGTGCCTTGTTGTTTTGCAAAGGATATCAATCAATCAAGCATTCATTTTGTTAAACATAGGTGTGGTTACAGATAATAAGACGTTTAAAATATGTGCACTATGTTTTGCCAATTTATGGCAAAAATAACATCAACAATCAATTACAATTAAGGTGGCATGTCAATAGATTACATTAAAAAAATATTCAATATAAAATATGTCAGTTAGGCGAACAGGTCATTACAAATATATATATATAAACACATTCAAACTTAATCAATAAAATTAAATCATAAGTGACTTATTAGCAAGTCGGAATCTTCATACCTCCGTGTATCAGTGGTAAACTCAGTGATGGAGTAGTAACATCTGTCTATTAGGAATTTAAACAAAGACCTCTTAAAGGAGCCCAGACCCTCTTTATTTCTAATAGCTGCTGGTATACTATTATATATTTTTGTGGCCATACCTAGCACACTTTTGCTGAAAAATGCGGTTTGATGAGAGGTAACATGAATGGTACTCTGATAACGGCGAGAGCGCAGTTTTTCATATAAATGCAGGTTACAGCGAACAAACACTCCCATTTCATATATGTACATCGACGGTAGAGTGAGCAAACTAAGTTCCTTAAACAATGGTTTACAACAATCAATTGATTGTAATTTGTTAAACGATCGCAAGCATTTCTTCTGAGCTTTAAAAACAATGTCTCTGTCAGTGGAGTTGCCCCAGAAAATAATTCCGTACCTAACGCTAGAAGCCACATAAGCAATAAAAGCTATTTGCACTGTTATGCGGTTAACCGTTTTTGATAGTTTGTACAGTGCATACGCGAATTGACTAAGCTTCTTTGACAAAGCGACGATATTATGTTTCCAAGTCACACTGTCTATGTAGAGGCCAAAAATTTTGTGATGGTCACTTTCAGAGATTTCTACGTTACCATATTTAATATTCAATTTCGGTTTATTTTGTATATTCAATATCATTTGATTAAATGTCATTATTTTAATTTTATTAAGATTTATTTTTAGATTATTACTAACTAACCAATTTATTATATTTTTAAGATCGTCATTTATGTCATTTTCAAGAATATCAATGTCATTATTAGAGAATAAAATAGTGCTGTCATCAGCAAATAAGACCATCTGGTGCTTACTGACCTTAGGCATACCATTTATGTAAATGTTAAACTATGGAGGGCCAAGAATGCTACCTTGGGGAACACCAAAAGTAGTTTTCCTAGGACGTGACATGTATGTTATTTCAACTTTCGAGCTCACACATAGCCTATCAAGCGTTGTGATTTGAGTACGATTAGAGAGATAGGAAATCTCTAATTCCATAACGCTCTGATTTGTTTAGTAGTATACCATGATCTACACGGTCCAATGCTTTAGACATATCCATAAACAAGGCCGTCACTGGAGTTCTAGAGTCAACACTAGAAACGATTTGATTGATAACGTCATAAATCGCCATTTTAATGGATTTACCTTTTCTGAATCCAAATTGTTCTCTGGCTATGAGATCATGCTTTTCAAAAAACGACGAAAGGCTATTGTATATTACCTTTTCTATAATTTTTGACAAAATTGGAATAAGTGCTATCGGTCTATAGTTACCCATGATACTTTTTCATCTTTTTATGAAAAGGTTTAATAATAGTAATTTATAATTTGGCCGGGAAATGGCCATATTTGATGCAAAGGTTGATGATATAACTCATTTCAGGTCCTATTAATGGCGCTACATATTTGACCACTTTTGTAATGATGCCATCATATCCATGGCTATTATTATTGTTTAAAGAGCATATTATAGCCACTATGTCTGCTGGAACTGTAGGAGGAATAAATATGGAGCTACAATTAGCCTCAATATTTGATATTCAAGTTTAAGGTACTTATTAGATATGTATTTTATTTATTATTTCCAATTGAGTATATTTTTCTTAATACGGTGCTACGACAAAGCAACTAAACTAAATTGTTTTTGTTTTAATTTCTCTTTATTAAAATTTTACTACTTTGAATGAATGAATGAATGAAATGCACCGACCCCAGCGTGGTTTGACCAGACTCGATTTATCGAATGAACCCCAAGATTTGCACGAGCCCCTGAAGCTAATGCTTCATGGTACTTCAAAGACCATTGCATATCAAGAAGTAGACCGGGGGGCGCTTTAATGGTAGGGAGGACGTGCCCTTAGGATAGGAGGGATTTTGAGCCTACCGAGTATGCACCCTCTTTATTAAAACTTTTAACTACTATGCCGTAATATTCCACACATGTTTTTTAACTTTAAAATTTTAGTTACCGCCTCTATATTTGAATAAATAAAAAAAATGGCTGCGATTGGTTACGACTGTAAGTGGTACTGAAGGTCTAAGCTGTACGACCAACCGCATAGCATTTGAAACGTGATATCGTAATATCCACTAAGTGGGTGGTGGAGGTTAGTTCATGCTCCATGTAAAGTACTGGTATTCAGCAGCACCCGGTTAGACTGGAAGCTGACCTCAACATAGTTTGGGAAAGACTAAGCGGATGATGAGCACGTTTTCGTGGGATAATTTCCGAACTCAAAAGTTAACGACAATATAATTCATTCTTTCGGAATTTCAATGTCAAAACATTGGAGCAAATAAAAAAAAGAACTAAGAAAAAAACAACAAAAAAAAAAAAAATTTGTAATACTGCAATTGCTTTCTGAAAAATACGTCATGTTTTCCAGTCGTAATTTTAAGTTATATTATGACTGTTACTATACTAATTTATGTTATCCGGAAAGGACCGGAGGTACCGACATAGCTGGCAGAGTAAGCAAGCTGAAGTGGCAGTGGACTGGCCATGTTTGTCGAAGGACCGATGGCCGGTGAAGCAGAGTCCTGGAATGGAGACCGCGATCGGTAATCGTAGACCGACGACTTTGAAAACCTGGCTGGGACTGACTCGATGCGGAAGATCCAACACCCTGATCATCATCAGGGTGTTGTAGCGTAGCCTGGGAGAGGCTGTTCAGCAGTGGACGGCGACAGGCTGAGTCGGTTGATTGATTGGCTTTACTAATTTTATACTGTCTGTTGACTTTTGACGTCACATTTAACACCATTTTTACGTAACATAGGTATTTACATCTGAAAAAAATTATATTGTTTAAAATCATACCCCATTGAATTTTTCTATTGAACTGATTTTTTTTATGTCCGTCTAACCTATTTACTCGTGTCTCAGTTATTTTAATATTATAATAATTTATTTAAGGCTAAAAAAAAATACGCTTTGATGTGGCAAAAACTGACGTCCGCGCCGCCTCATTTTTAAGATCCCTAATTTATCTATCTTAGTACTTGACAGCACGTATGATATTATTTTAGACATTTTATTGAGTTGTTCTACAAAACAACAATTTGTTTACAAAATCCGTCGAAACGCCGCCGCGCTGATCTGAGGACTTGTGATCGCGAGAAATAGTATAAAACACGTTGTTGTTGCTATTAATTTGACATCATAACGTAACATAAAAATAGTTGGCAAACCCTGACGCATTTTGGACGGAAAAAATCACGCAAGTTTTGCTTCATCGCGAAATGTTTATGACCTCTGCCCGATGACAATTTCATCGGTAGTCAGATGTCGTCAACCGCTTAGCTCTATTATTTATTATACATGGCTAATAAAATCTTTATTTAATAGCAGCAACATGATTTTTAGATAAAATGGCGTTATTAATGGATTTTAGGTTTTAACACATTTTTTTGGATTTTAGGTATGGCATATTTTTGTATCTTATACCTAAAAATAAATGACTTGGGAATCGTTTTTTTTTCTATAAATAAGTCAAACTTTGTAAAAAAAACATGTCAGCTGTTTTTTTTTATGTCACTTTGTAAATAAGGAGCAAGGCTTGGCAAATTACTAAATATAATAAGTCAGTTTCAGAGTAAATTAATCCCTGAAGCTATTTAACACTAAGATTTATAGCAATCCTTCACTAGCGTATTGCTGTGATAGTGACTTTCATTTCCTTTGGTTGTCTTTTACGATTTGCGTGGACAGATAAGCCGCCATTTAAATCTAATTTTCCTACGCATTTTATATGCGTAAAATCATGTGACGCATGAAAAAATAAAAAAGTATTATAATTTTTTTGTAATAGAAACCAGCTGCTTAGTGTATTCGCGATTTCTCATTGGCGAATAAAGTAAACAAAATATTTTGAACAGCTTTTACGAAAGTTTTATTAAATCTATACTTTTTGCGGTAGACTAGTAGTATCAATAATTACACAAAACATAAATAAAATTTATAAACTTAAATCACTATGCCATTCATAAAATTTGAATGGCAGAAAGATTTAAGTTTTAACATTTTAACATTTTAGATGATTATATTGGCGTAAATAATATTTGACTTTTAAGTCGTATTATTTAATTAAAGACACGCCTTCCTTAAGTAAAAAACAAATTGCAGACATTGACCCACCTGATTGATTGATTTTCCTGAAAACTGGAATTAATAAAAATATGTCAGTTTTGTTTGACGCCCGACTAACATTACCGAAAATAATTACGTTTTACATTTTAATGTTTTCCTGGTAAACAAAATTGTCCTATATACGCATTTCATGGCAGGCAAAGTTCCAATAATTTATCGTTATAAATAATATCGATCTGTCAGTCAACAAGCCAAAATGTTGTGGACCAATGCTTCCAATTATATTAATTTGAGGTTAAAATAATGCTATCCTGCCATAAAGTGTGTAAGTATCTATAAATAATTTTGGTTTGGATGGAAATAGACTATCTTATAGCATTCGTTGTATGAGAACTGTTTCATTAACATTTAATCTTGCAAAATTATGTAAAAAACCGACCAAGTGCGTGTCAGCCCACGCACAATACGGAGTTCCGTAGTTGGGAAGAATTCATCCCAAGAACAAACTTAACATTGTAGTTGAAAAAAATGTTCTTGTGGCGGCATCTACACCGCTACATGCGAACAACACATCACACTGACGTCACACAAATCCTGCATCGCGCAATCAGAGTTTACCGCGCAGCTAGCATATTTACAACTTCCCGGCATCAATCGTCGGGCAGTTGCCCACCAGATACGACATCAATCTGGTCGGAAAATCCTCTCTTTTCCAAGAGTATGAGTGAACTTTACGCCCTGTTCCTCATATCTCTTCACACTCCCATAGCGAGAGGCTTGATTCTTTTAGAGCCCAAGGGGCCGGAAACCTACGTTTCGATATTAATTTCAACTTGATACCTCCACGCGTTCCTGAGAAAAAGGGTATTGACACACTGACAGACGGATTTAATTGGATTTTTCAATTTTGTTGTCCGTTTGCAGACAGCAAACGGACAACAAAATTGTCCTATAAGGGTTCCGTTTTTTCCTAAAAATCAGATAAGTTGTCTCAATGTAAGTACTAGTGCAATGGGGAACGCTGGAACTAACGGTGTCTGGCTTACCAGTCCCTTGACTTAGCCATTGGTCATCCTAACGAATGTTTTAATGCGAATGTAAGTTACTTTGTTTGTTACGTACGCTTTAACGCTAGAACGGCTAAACCGATTTGGATAACATTTGGCACACAGTTAAACCATGACCAGGAACTTAGGCTACTTTTAAAGCGTGGGCAACAGCTAGATGAACTATAATCTTCTAAAAGTAAGTAATACTCGTACACGATCTGGATACGCCATAGCACTTGAATTGTCAAGCAATCCGACTTTTCGGTTACCGCATAGACACTACCATCAACAAGGGGTTTGCTGCGGCGGCTTGGCAATGCCAGAAACTCTATGGAACTTTGCCCCACTCAAATCAAAAATTCATTTACAGGTCTGCAATTTGCAGCATCTTTAAGCTTATTTATTACTGTTAACTAAACATTTGTCCTACTGCCTGTAGAACTTGCGTATTCTGTTAAAATCTTAAAACAATAATGACATCGATTATAGGTTAGGTGCAGTTTATAATTGTTAAAACACGATTTACACAACATTTACGTTACGCATTATCATTATTATTATAATCCTCTTATGAGTTTTTGTTTAAAAAACTAAAACTTTTTTTGTTGTGTATCATGCGCAATAAGTAACGCAATAGGAAATTCAGGGGTTGAATTCTATTTGTCATTGATTTTAAATCCGCAAGTTCTACTGACAAACAATGTATTATGAAACGGTCCTTTAATCTTTACAATTATTTTCATTAATTGACATTTCCTGTAACTAGCTGGGGCAGGATCTGGCACTGTCCTTTGAAATGTCTCATGTGCATGTACATCGCCCATTATACCATTCAAATGATTACAACAATCTTGGCGGTCGAAATATGTGGCTTTGGTGGCAGGTTCTTCCCCGGAAGTATTTTTTTCCATTTTAATAAATGACTACTACGTATCCAATTAGTGTCATATGACACTTGGGTGAGTCTTTGGCTCTCATTATTACTATTTTGACATCGCTGAAACGAAGCAAAACGAAATAAAAATTACATATTTAAAATCTGATGTCTAATGTGATGTAACTTAATAATTTCACAGCTAATAAAATTCCAGTCACTCAGCAGTTAGACGTGTGTTTTTATAGATGTATAATTATATATTTTGATATAATTTATATTTATTGGTCTGAGTCACGCGGTAGTCGATTAACATTCTGGATATAAATCTCTTTTGAGAGACATGCGAGGGCGCAATTCGATGGGACGAATCTTTCAGAAATATGTTTTTACTCTCCAGATATTTTAAGCAAGCATGTGGGACTCTGTACAAAATGAAGTTCTTTCTTAGTGAAGACCAACTTATCTCCTTACGTTAAA
This sequence comes from Dasypolia templi, assembly GCA_963555695.1. Lineage (NCBI taxonomy): Eukaryota > Metazoa > Arthropoda > Insecta > Lepidoptera > Noctuidae > Dasypolia > Dasypolia templi. The sequence continues at coordinate 5,482,488 of OY743162.1, read as the reverse complement.
GAAAAAAATGCAAGAAAAGCATACCTACAAAGTGAGCGAGACAAGTAGGGTGATGAACGATCGTTCTGTAGTGCTATTCTGCAACCATCTCACCGTGAAAACTTAGGTGAAGTGAGCGTGGAGTGAGCTGTCAGTGCCACTGATGCTAAGGATTGATCAAGACGAGATGACACTGACAGCTCACACCACGGCTCAACGCAAGACTTCACGGTGAGATTTTTACAGAATCGACATGCTGTTCCAATAGCCTCACTAGGCGTACACCTGATCCGCCATCGGCCGAACTATGCTCGTTCGTCGTCCGCCGAACTCGGCCAATCGAACCAAACCTTATGTACCTCCAGTAATTATGAGTATTTTTTTAATGTCACTCGGCAATCATCGCATTTCCGATTACAAACGAATGCTAATTTCCGAGTCTATCAATTATAAGATTTATCGTGGATAAAAATTTGAATTCAGAACTAAGTACTCTACTGTTGTTTCTTTTGATTTGTAGGAAAAGAAAATCAAAACAAAACAACAATCGAGTCCTTATAAAAGAATATATAAAAGAGACATTGACCAAATTAATTAATATAATTTGGTAATTAATTTGGTAATATTTAACTAATTCCATTATCCTATTTACAGAGCAACAACAATTTCATTTCACTTCACATCCTCGCTTAAAGAACATTTTGTAGATTTGCGTGCGTTTTTTTTTTTTTTTATGTCGTTTCGCAGGCCAACCTATGAGGTTGTCGTCTGCTTAAACGGACTTGCCTGTGGTTGCCCTAATAAATTAAGGCCTCCAGCCAGGACTTAAACTTAAATACTAACTAAAGCTAAATAAAAAAAAAACATTGAATCTTTAACAAAAACAAAAGCCCACCACAACAATACCTAGAAAACATAAAAATATTACAGCTGAATGAAAACACCGACACGCACCGAAAGATCAGAGAAAAGCATTAACACAACATATGTATCCGCTTCTTAGCGGGGTATTTCAAGTAATTAGTACATATATTATGCACTATTTTCGTAGTAGATGCAATTAGGTCGAGCGCACACTATAAGACTTTTAGTCTGCCTACAGTTTGATCGGCCAGGGAATCAGTATGATGCTTTTCAGGCTGACTCAAAGAATGCATTGGGAAAATTGCTCATGAATATAAACCACAATTACATTGCAAACAATACTGAAATAACGAAAAAGAAGAGCGTGTTTTATTATTATTGTGAAATGGGCCTGCTTTTGCCTGATGGAAAGGGATGGATGGGGTCTATCTAGGATGGAACGAGCGTGCCCAGAAGATGCCTGTTCCATCTTCCTTTTAAAGCTGAAGAGTTATACGTGGAAGGGAAAACAAACGCTGATTTCTTACCTACATCTTAATTGGATTAGAATCTCATTTTTGTACGAAACAAAAGATTTGTTTAGATATATTCAACAACAGAGAGCAGTGGTAACCCAGTGGTAACGGCTGCGACTTACCGAGTTGTTGGTCGTAGGTTCGAACCCAGACAGGCACTTTACTTTGTGTAAATTATTTTATCACCACTGCTCTCAAAACGGTGAAGGAAAACATAGTGAGGAAACCGGCATGTCTTAGAACCAAACATTCGAAGACATGTGACATCTACCAACCCGCACTGGGCCCGCGTGGTGGATTACGGCCCACTCCTTCTCACAGAGAGGAGGCCTGTGTCCTAGCAGTGGGTTATGCTATGCTATACAACAACATAGCAACAGGTAATTAGCTTAGTAGCCGACTAAGTGCCAATTTAACCGTTGAAACTGAACACTGAACGCGATCAGCTCCTCTAAACTGCATTTAAGAGTTGTCTGTGTCAATATTCCACAGACGATAAAGACACTGACAGCTCTTAAACGTAGTTTAAGTGCTGATCGCGTTCATTCTCATCGGTGAAATTCGCCTTAACGCTAGGAACAAATCTGAGCTGAATTGACTCCATATAGTTCAGAAAGTGAAATTCAGTGGTATCCGGTCTGCCCAGCCTTTCAACTATTTTGGGGTACGCTTTAAGTCCAACAGGATGAAACTGAATAAGGATGATGAAATTTTTTAATTTTTAATCAAAAAAATTATTTGCAGGGCAGCGCCAACACCGTCCTGGCGTTGGTTGCCAATTGGATTGCCCTTACAACAGGCAATGCTGCAGCAGACATATTGTTACGTTGTGAGTGTTCTTTTTTGTCTGTGCTTGTTATCCTGTCTGTATCCTTTTATGTATGTTTGCATAAGAGTCTTGTTACTTGCAATAAATATTTTTATTTTTATAGTGCGAACAATATTTTAAAAAGTGTAAAAGACAGCACAGCACTATCACAGAAGTGACTTTTTTTTTGCACGTCATCTTATCGTTGACCTTGAGAGGTCGTGACTACTTAACCGGACTATCCGTGAAATTCCACTGGATTTTTCGCACCAAAAAATCAAAATCTAAAGTCATTCATTTAAACTAGGCTGAGAATCAGCACTTTTTAAAGGTCAAAATTACATAAGACAGTCCCCAAAAACTCCTTGCCGGGAAGAACTGGAGCAACAAAATCCACAGCAGCACAGCTGTTTGTTCTGTTAGGGTATATGCCCCAAGCTTAAAAATCTCCTAGTGTGTGCGAATTCTTAGTACATGGACACTATTTTAGTTCCAATAAAGTTCTTCTCGCGCTGACAGTTCGCGAGTGCAACATTCCGGCCCGAGATTTATACTTATTACTGTTTAGTGATGCGATGATGTTTATTTTAATAGATATGTTGCACAGTTGGGTGCTAGATATTTTTGTACAGTGTGTAGAAGGCTTTTTTTGCTGGGTGGTCCCATTTCAAGTCATTTATTTCAAATAGACCAGGAGGAGGATATTTGAATTAATTGATTGTGTAAACATGATAATTTTTCGCACGTGCTAGGTCAAAATGGCAACGCGGAAAAGGCTTTAAATTAACACAGTATTTTCAAAAGGATATCTAAAGGATTTTCCTAAGGAACACCTTTTTCTGATAATGCTACAAAATTCAGAACGTGTTATGACACAATACAGCTTGCCCTCATCATTCGAAAACTAAATTTTTAATGTATTTCAACATTTTAGCATATTGATATAAATGCAGCACATCACTATAATATTTTTAGTCAAAATTAACACGAGAACATGAAAGTGTCTTCCACAAAAACTGACATAAGAACCAATAAATAATATTATCATACAAACTCCGCGAAATTTAACGCTACGCACCATTTAAATATTCAAAATAAGTTTATTCATGAATGTAATATTTTGGAGTAAGAAGTGGTGCAGCTCTATTTCTGATTTTCAAGACATTATGAATATTAAGAGTTTCCTTTTCATTCGCTTTGAATGAAAATAGAAATATCTAACGTCATAATCTGTAAAAAAATATTAAAATGACGAATCCGGTAAACAAAAACATCGAGATTTTAGGAGAAGAGGAATTTACGAGAGATGAGCCAAAGTGAGTACAAAAAAAAAAAAACTATACCGCTTTATTATATACTAGGTTTTACCCGCGACTTCGTTCGCGTGTAAGTCGTAAGACACCACAATATACTAAAATAACAGTCATCTTTCCCGACCGCGCTATGTCTTCGTTTTCGCTTATCGTTCTCTCAGATTTCATTTTGCGCGGTTCCTAATTGACGTAGCGTGATGTTAAATAGCCTATAAACTTCCTCAAGAACTGGGCTATCAAATACAAAATTCGACTGGTATTACCAGAGATGAGCGAGTTCAAACAAAAAACAAAAACGTCTTCAGGTTTATTCAATTATGTATTTTATTAGTTCAGTATAGATTAGATTGCCTACATAGACGGTTCGTTTATGCAAATATTACTAAAATTAAAATCGTAATAAAACTAAAATCTTTAACGTTGAGCAGGTAAGTTCTACCAACAATCCGATGTTCCAATGTTTAAAAGTCACTATTCTGAACTTCGGTCGAAAAATATAAATCGTAATCACCCGCTTCCATTGTCACTTAAATGACATAACTTATTATGACATAAACATATGTTCGTGACACAAGATCGTGACACACCTATAAAATGAAATATATGTGTTTTACACTTTATAATGACACGTAAGACAAATTTATATCTTTGACTTTTCTAAAATCCGACTTGAATTCGAATTGTCGAGATTTTTTTCAGTCGTAACCTGTCGGCGATAAAATTTGTCTATGAAAACAACGAATAGTATTTTTAGTGTTAGCAACATCGTTTGGTGGTAAAAAAAAATGTTTGGTTAAATGAATAAATGTGTCCATTTTTATTTTGTTATGACACAACAGAAAGTAATCAAAGTTAAGTCATCAACATCTTTCAAAGTAACTCTTTTGGAAAATCTAAAGGTTTTTCTTTATTTGAAGTTTACGGGGCAAATATTTGAATTCGAACTAAAAGTGTAGGATGTTGGATTAACCTACATAGTAACAGCATGTATATACAATGGCTTTTTCATTGTCATAATAAGCCTATAATGTTAACACTGCTGGGACACAGTTTTCGTGATGGAGTGGGCTATAATCTACCACGCGGGCCCAGTACGGGTTGGTAGAGAACGTTTGCTGAAATAATATTAAATGTGAAATTAAATTAATTAACTCCAGATGTTCATTAAAATAATATCATCATTAAGGTTACGTGACATTTTCATAATTTAATACGCGTAACTTACATATAAATGACATAAATTAAACTCAACTGTTTGTCGGTCTGTCGGTTATTTTGTATTTACGTAAGGACACGGCCTCGATAAATCACGTGCAGAGAAATTCTGCATAGACTTTTCACAGCTAGGCTGGGATCAGTATTACCTCTAATCGGATAAACAGTTGAAAATCTATGTTTTACATGAAGCGACCCAGAACAAAAAAATTACCCACATTACAGTTTTTTGAAAGATCTGGACTGCGTGGAGTGGAAGAATCGTTTTGTTGACGTACAGAATAGCTATTCACCAATTCGTTAAACTTCCGTGTCGAATCGAACATCAAGAGTCCTCTGAAGGCGGTTCACAATTCCAAAACTTAAAAAAAATTGTCGTTTTTAAATCAAATAGATCGACCGCGGCAAGGAGTTTTTTATGGAAAATGTGTCATTTAGAATGTCAATTTCATGTTAGTAATGGGATTGGATGATTCAAATAACAAGTTTGAATATTCAGAAAACCCCCGCTACAAACAAAAACCTCTAAAAACGGCTGAACAGAAGACCAATTCTCGTACTTAAAAAACGTGTAATTCAAGTCGCAATCACAACGCAGCGTCAATCAATGTTGAAAACTTGTCAAAATTGTATTTTTGACAGATTGTGAATGAGATAGAAAGCGAACGTTCTTAAAGATGAATACCAGTATTGGAGTACATGGAGCGACGCCGTAGCAACAAAAGTCCAACATATTGTATATAATGTGTATCCCTGGTATTATAATTATTCAAAATAAAGGAGTTTTTAGATTTTCTTCTATCTTTTTGTTCCGAACGAGCTTGCGGTAGGAGTAACATTTTAGAAAATTATAGAAATCGTCACGGGACGAAAAAGGTTTTATGCATCTTTTTAACAGCCATATAATATAAAACTAAAACTTTTGACACTTGAAACTTGAGACCATATTAAATGGCTCTGTTTGAATACATACAGCGAAACGAACTTCATTACATATTGTTTTTTTTTTTTTTTTTGCTAAGATCTCTATCGATCAATACAAAACAAAATTAAAGAAACACGACACGTAAAAAAAATTACTGCACTCTTTTTCCGTCAGGGGTTAAAAATAGCCAATCAAATTTATCAAAATGAATTCGACAATCTGTTAGCAAATTTTTGGTGTTCGAAACCCCTCAAATTGCCACCTCCGTATTAGCCACGTGGTTCGTGGCTGAAAACCAATGGATCAATCCAATGACCAAGGTAAGTACAATGAAAAACCCAGAAAATTCATGCCTCGTGTTCAATATTGGAATGTGTAACATTATAAGAAAAATGTGTCACAACATTATAATATTAGAACAAGTTTTTTTTTAATAATTGTGGATATTTTAAAAACATACGATTAGTAACGGAGTTTTAAATACGTTGGTATGTGCAAGTAGCCATTTGTAAAAGAAGTCGGGTGTAAAATACGTTAGATATTGTGACTTTTACGTTTTTTATGAAACTTTTTTTGTGAGATATTATTTTGTAGCCAAGTCAAGTGTTTCATTTTCCGGGATAACAAGGCTCATTTAGTCCTAAATGTATTCTTCTAATACTTCAACAAATGTTTTGTAATAGTGTTGAATGTTTTTAAATAATAAGATTGTCTACACATTCGGTATTACAAATTGATTCTGGAATTACTTTAACAAACACAAAAAATTATGACTTGTTTAAATTTTTTGGGAATACATCTGCTTTTACAATATTTGTAAATATGTGCACCATGTATCAGCACACACCATGTGTCTACACAATTAATTTACCAGCTTTATATTTAATTCTTTTCACCTATTTTGGTATAGTAATTTTAATCTAGGTTTCGCTTGTTTCGCTTGTCGTGTGTTGAAATAATATCACTTGCGCCGATTGTTAACGGTTTTAACCCGTACCGGAACCGTGAAATATCAAGTTATACAGATCAATCGGACATTTAAATTGCAGTGTTGTTGCATGGCTCAAATGTTTTTACATAGCAACTGAGGTTAAAAGTTATTTGAATGCTGTTGTAAGCATTTCTCAACGATTTTATACTATCCGATGAAAATATCGGCTAATTGAGAAATAAACTGTACTTGGGTGCTTGAATCGGTTTTTTGCCGATTCGTTCTGTCATGTCAATACAAATAGAGTTTAGTAATTATTCATCTGTGTTACCTATTCATAAACTGAACAAATATAAATACAAAGATAACAAAGCTCAGAATGTAATGTTCCTGTTAAAAAAAAACATATACGATGATTTACTACACTTTAGATTTCAAATTTACAGTATGTGTTTGTTGACATTTTAATGCCTGGTTTTAATTATATAATATTTATTTTATTTTTTAATCATTAATTTTCGACAATTATAATTTGACTAAGGAATTATAGCGGATGGTTATATAGTCTCTGGTCGCAAAGGCAAAGGTGTTCCGCCACGGCGGTATTCGCCAGGCTAAGTATCGCGTTTCCGAACGCGCTCATAGACAATAGAGTTTGTCTATGTCGTTGATTTATGTTAGAACCAATCAGGTTGAAGATGTCTTTGGACAGGGGATTAAGTGGGTTGTGAAGGAGAGTAGTGTTTAAGAAAGCAAATGGCGCGCTTTTACAATCTTTTTAATAAAAGTTATATCGTGTAACAAAGCTCTTTAACTGGACCTGACCCACCCCGACTACAGAGTTAATTTTGTTTTTGTAAAAATTATTTTCAATATTTGCATGCCTAATTTAAAGTAGATTGTACAGGGATCACAAAGTTTGTAAACACCTTATTTATGTACCTACGTTCTAATCAAATAAAATATTATTATTATTAATATCATTTATTATATTTAAGAAAAAAATATGACTCCATTCGATCTGTCTTAATCTTAGGCAAAGGGTCCGAAATAAACAAGACGTAAACATCGACTCGTAAATACGTAACAACATAACATCACGCATTGTTTCCCCGAAGAGTTGGGCAGAGGTGTACTTATAGTAGACCCACATTTCGCCAGTTATGTTTAAGTCCCATGTAATAGGGGGCGAGCCTATTGCCATCAACCGGGCACAAATCCAGACTCCGGGCTGCTAATAAGAAATTCCAGATAGAAAAGCCCAATAACGATTGCGACCACTTAACTAGACCAACGAGGCAGGCACTAAAACACGATTCGTAAATAAGTTAACAATTTTGTAAAGGCGAAGTAATTCTTCATTCATTCTTTAAAAGACAAAGTTTTGAATACTTCACCGCACTTAGGTCTCGTGGAGAAGTGTCCACATTGAGATGAATGAGCTCACACATCCCGCTTTAAACCACAGATATGATTTTCAGTGTGAGTGAGCGAGAAAATACTATGGAACGAAATTCTTCAATCTTTTGACTGGGTAGGTTGAATCTAAAGATTTACATATTTGATTAAATAGGATATGTAGATCTAACCATTTGGGCGAAATACGAATATGCTCCTGAGAAATACTCAATACTACTTAGCAATGGAATTCCGATTGCCTTTGTAAAGTAAATACGCCAGATTTCACGTTCGAAGCAAGCTTATTCCTACCTCAAAAACACTCAATTTAATATCAAAGCTAACACATCACCTTACATCTAGATATTACATCTGCCGTATAATATTTTGCGTAAGCGCAACGTCGAGGGCGATTTTAATTCTGGAAACTAGAGCAGATTTCCAAGATATGCGAAAACACAGATATACACAACACTTAAAAGTTTACCTAAATGTTTGACGAGACGATTTGTTGATCTGGACTTTGGTTAGAAAGAGTGTAAATTAGAATAGATGGAAATAATTGACGTTTTTTTACAATTCTGGTGGACAGTATAGTCTTTGGTGGTTAACATAATTTAAGGAGTAAGGATGTCAAATTCAACTGAATGATCAGGTTGAAGTGAATTTATGATCATCATGATTTCAGTCCAGAGTAACCCCAACGTAATAGCTCGACCTTAAAGAAGAGGCTGCAGAAACTCATATAAAAGCAAAAAACTAACTTTAAACAATGAAACCCAAAAAGTGCCTACTCCAAATTAAAACAGAACTGAAGCCAAATGAAGTCTTCAATTTGTGACAATCGTTAAATATTTATCGTTAAGAAACACAGTACGTCTCCAAGGACCAACATTAAAACAAAAGAACGTCCATGCAACTACTTTAGAATCAGAATGCTTTATTATTTGTAAACACCAGTAGAGGTAGGTGGCTTCCATCACTCCAAACACAAATCTCCTCCACAAACGACAGCTCCATTAGATAGACATTTGCATAGACTTCAAATATAACACCGACTTCAAAATCTTAAGTGTTCATTTGACAAATGGACTCATATTTCTGGGCAAGCTGACGTCACGACTTTATGGCGGATGCATGTTTTGACGAGAGTACTCATACTCGTGAAAATATTTCAAGGATAACAGTTGGGTTCCGTAGTCAGATTTGATTTAGGAGCGCACTTTGAATTCCTGTTATACATTGTGGGATGAATTTGTGTTGGCGATGTTACGTAGAAGAACGTCTTGTAAAGCTGTTGGATATGTTGCTGAAGAAGAAGAAGAAGAAGTTGAAGCTGCTGAAGATTGTAAGAAAATATTTGCATTATATCAACTCAATCTCCTTTTTATTATATAGATGCATTGCACAGATGTGAGTGCTTTGTACTATAGAGCTACCATTTACCGGGTAATGTCATAGATTGACTTGAATGTGCCCTGGCGGCTGATAGTATGTCATGCTCACTCAAATGTCTCGCTGACGGTGGCGCGTATGTCGGATCATTTCAAAATGGTAATGGTAGAGCTCCCTTCAAAATGGTTGAGCTGAATGGTGCTGATCCATGCGTCATGTTCGTGATCGGGCGCCGTCAGTTGGGACTGGTCATCTCTTAGCTGCCACGGCTTATTTTAATAATATATTTTTTGGATTGTTTTAAATTATGTTTTGCTGCACTCTGGACGCTTTTAACGTGTACGGTTTTAGTCCATCGTTCTCACTTATAGTGTCAACATTAATATATGTAACTAATATATTTGTAACAACAATATTATTTAAAAGAGTGTCCATGAAGTTTCTTGCCCGTTCTTCTCCATGGGTACCTACTGCGTTTTGGAATGGGCAACTAGCTTCATATTTCTGACTGACCGACTCCTTGACAATTCAAAAGTGCCTGTAAATGGTTTAATTGAAATAAATAAATTTGAATAAATGAGTTGCTATGTTGACCATTCATTACAATTATTTGGCCTTATCAGGATATCTTCTAGGTTATGCCAATCGGGAGTTCGGAAGTTCGGGCGTTTAAACTGGGGTCAGTTTGAACAGCAGACGCCTATTTAATCAAACGGACGTGCAGCAAGCAGCTATACGACGTATTTATATTCAATGACTTCACGCCTGGATTTCCAGAAGGGTTGGAGAGAGGTGTACCTACCTATGGTACACACACATTTCGCCAGTTATGTTTAAGTCCCATGTAATAGGGAGCGAACCTATTGCCATCAACCGGGCACAAATCCAGACCCTTTTTTTGTACGGTTTTGTTTTATTAAAGCACTGTCTTGAAATGTGTCAATTTTGTCATCATCATCATCCATTGATATGAACAAAGTTTTCAAACAAAAATAATATATGTGGAATAACATATTTGGACAATATATTCGCATTGTCAGTTATATTAAATAGTACTCAGAACGTCGGAACGTAATTTCGTATCGGTTCAACTACTTACATGAACTTAATTTGGAATACTAGAGTGAACTCCGTTTTACTTTTTAAGGCCTTTATTTCGTAGGAAAATAGGACGAAGGCTGTCTTGACTGCTCTCAAAACGGTCAAAGAAAACATTGTGAGTAAACCGGCATGCCCTAGAACCAACAATTCGAAGACGTTACATCTACCAACCCGCACTGAGCCCTCGTGGGGGATTACGGCCCACTCTCTCTCACCGAGAGCTTAGGCCAGTGTCCCAGCAGTGGAAACGTTATAGGCTGATTATGCTCATGCTTATGCTGTCTTGACTTTAGCTTAAATGTTATAGTCGTAGATAAATATGCATTTAGGTAGCTACAAAGTAATGGTCGTAATTGTACCGTATTCCAAATTAAGATCAAACGTTTTGCTAATTACTGCTCCAAGGCTTCCTCATATGCTCCAATTCCAAATCGCATGCAAATTAACTGATTGATCGATGTTCGAACTAAACCTCTCGCTATAGACTGAATTGTAAACATGATTATAAACACGAAAACGAGTAAGTATTCCTGATAATGGGATCTTCTTGTAAACAATTTACAGTCCTGAATATAATTGTTGGGAGGTAAAAGTTAGTCCAATTTCATCAAGATTAGGACCTACTTTTTGAAAATGTGCTACATAATACATAATTTTACATAAGATAATGTGAAATAGGAACTTAGGAACCTGCTCGCAGACAAAAAAACAAGCACTGATCAGTAGGCCATGATGCTAAATGCGTGTTAGTGATTTCAGTCCATAAGGAAGCCAGGTGGGCCACTGCAGGTACAGCTTAGTCAGATGGGGGTACTCCGATGAGCCAGAGTGCGACTGTGTAGCAACGTCACAGATGATGCCTGATCTTTTTTCGTGTTCTCTATGCATAGCCCTGCACTTTGGGAGACCTGGCGAGGCTTACGTTAACGCTGTCCAAGTTGCCGAATTCTGTTAGATGCTTATCTAAACTATAATATTATAAAGATAAAAGATTACATTTTTTGTATGGTAGTATGTAGATCATGTCCTGGAAAAGGACTTAGGCTACTATTTATCCTGAATCGCAGATGAAGTCGCGGGGAATATAAATGGATTCATCGATACGACGAAGAAGAAGATGGACCAAATTTCCACTCGATGTTTTCATAAGTCAGATATACATACTGAAAAGTTAGTCACTGCCACATACAAGGTTTGAAACTTGCAACCTCACATGCAAGAATAAAACAGGTAAAACTCTACACTACACTTCTTTCAATTCTCATAAATGACACCAGATAATAATCTACGTTGCTCTGTCATTTAATATAAGAATGTACAAACTTCCGGACCGTCTCCCAAGATTAACATCAAGATGTAGTCAGTTCTAATTTGAGATCTCTAATGTGTTTTATACGATCAAATCTTCAACCTCTCTCACAAACCCAATCTTCAATTATAGAGATTATAAATATGTTTTGATTCAACTTTAAATCCTGCGTAAGGTGGACTTATGAGGCTTTTCAAGGATTCAAAGTTCCAATAATTATTTATTTTATTTCTTTAGAAAACAGCTAGGATACAGATAGTTGACAGATAATGAAAGAAGGCCAATTAAAAGTTTTCACTGACAAAAAGAGGGTAGCACAAGAAACAGTAGACAGGCAAGATAAAGTAAGAATAAGTCAGCACTCGGAGAGAATTAAGAAAAGAATGAACAGGTTTTAGTGATAATAATAATAATCTTCCAATAATCCTACTCCTAAATATGGACTTCCCAATTACTGTTGCGAAAAACAGTTTGAAGGGAATTACCACAAAACCACCCTCGACAGATTATTATTGACTAATAAATATGAATATGGACTAAAAAATACTCTAGAACATATGTAGAATAAGAAACATTATAGAATATGGAGTAAGAAACAGTCCTCCTGCGTCACCAGACAAGTAGCTAGAGATAAAAATAATGACTACTTTCTAATACAAAAAACGAAGAACAGATGTTACGGGGCTTATAACTAAAGGACAAGCCTTTACGAAAAAAGTAACGAACTGAAACCATGGCTATTATTTCATTTACACGTGAATGTTTAAACCTTGTGACCGTGGCCCTGCCCACCCGCAGCACCTTTTTAAAACTATTTACAAACCTGAATAAAAATAACATATCTATTAAAATATATAAAATTCCAAGAAGATATTGCAACATTGCCGATATATTAGCCAGCGAAGCAGAAATAAGCAGGGGCATGATCTATGCCCGGAGTAGGAGCATGTCAACGGCGAACCGCCAAGAATTTAGCCACCAAATTACATATCCGCCGAATATGTTATACATATTATAAATAATGTGTAATAACGCAACTGGTGATGACGTCGATCATATAAATCTGGTGACGGCGACGAGTAATTAAATACTTGACGTGAATTTCTGGTGTCTGAGAGCAAAGTTTTGTGGTAACCGTAATCTTGGGTGAATCGTTTCGAAGAGGCTGGAATTTAGAGTTAGTTGGGAAGGCATTGCACTTGTCTAGAAATTAATGGAGGTATGAGTCTGTGGAGTGGGTAGCCTAAACTGTGGGTGTGAGACTTATGAATATTAGGTCATACTTAATACAATGTTTATGAAACTTATTTTGACATTAGTTATTGGTATGGTGATACTAATTTCTGGGGTGATCGTGACCCTAATGGGTATAACATAATCGACAACAAAATTGCGCATACAACGCATGGAATAAACTACATGAACTTTTGCGACTTAATGGTTACCATCAACCTTTTCATACCGAAAATACCACTTTAATTTCGAACAAGGTTCTGTTCATGAAACGCAATCAAATCGACAAAATGATAGGAGTAAGGAAATCACACAAAAATCACATTCTTAATGATCTGTGATTTTGCTCAATTCACTTTGTCAAGCTTGAGCTTTTCCATAAAATGCACTTAATACCAAATCACAATCAAAAGAAACGATGAACTACACACATCTCACAAAGAAAAAATAATCGAGCCTTATAAAGCCACTGAACAAAATTCTAATCAAACCGCGACGTACTACAACAACTTTTTACACAACCTTTATACTCTCCCGTCTCTTTCAATGTCACCCGGAAGACATCACGATCTCTGCCATCCTAATAGTTCTAACCCAACTGATGTAAATCACATATGTCATTAACAACTTGAATATTCCTCTCTAATATTATCAAGAAACTGCGTCGCAAAGCCATAACGTACTGCCGCGAAATTGATCGTACACGTTTTCATGTATTTGTCGGTAATTTTAATTAACTTCAATGTATGTTGCAATTGAACAGGTGTTTGATGTCGACCTAAATTGTTGATATAATCTGGCTATCAAGTCAATCGTACTAGGTTTTAAGGTATATGTTGGCTGCGAGTCTAATTAGGTAGGTCAGTGGTGATGATAGGTTATTATCTTTACACAGAGTATCTGCCTTTATTAAATCATTCAAAGTTAGTCAAAAACCAACTGGCCTACTTCTTGACATTAAAAAGTAGTAACTATTGCTGAGCACTTATCAGTGTAGTTATGTCCATTCTACTCTAGGTCAATTCTTAGAGCTGCTTAAAAGTCTCTACAAGCAACAGCGGCATAGTGGGAGACCTCGAAAGAAGTATCTAGACAAACTGAACGAAAAAGCTTAGTGAAAACTTTTACAACAGGAACAACTCCTCATATCAAGAGCCAAGTTTTTCTGAACCTATTATATCCGTAATTTCTGTCTTTTAACAAGCCAAGTCAAGCAGGTGGAAGACCTTGGTAAAGTAATTAGAAGTCTCGCTCTAATTACTAAGGCTGACGTTAATAATTCTGGCTTCTACATCTCATTGAAATGAGTGTAATGAGAATAACGATGTGTAATATCACTTGGCACTATGGACAGTTTATTTTATGAAAGAGCCAAGCCTACTTCTTGCAAGAAATACCAGGATATTATTTCGTAACCAAATGTTTTCTGGGTTTAATTCACAATTTGTTACAACTACCAGATTTAAGCTAAAATCATATAAACTTTCTAAATACTAATTTAAATATTTACACCAGGACACAAAAAAGTACAAATAATAATAATTTTCATAATATTATTTCGGCAAAATTATTTCAAGTTCAAAGTCTCGCTTAAATTCTTACGTTTATTTTCAAAAATCTGATTTTTAACACCTAAAATCTACGCTCGTCTGCATCCTACAACAATAGATAGAAAAGAGTACATACCATCGTTACCAAACTGTCTTAGCTCGAACATGATTGCTCAACCGCGCCCTCAAAGTGCACTGCGTGATCATACAAGCTCAGTGACAAATTGAATTCACGGAAAGCTCAAGTAGTGGGTTTCTAACGGTAACTAAAAATAATCGTCAAGATATTTGGCTCCTCCATCTTATATGAAAAAACATAATAAATTCTAAATTATGTTCTATTAAATGACCACAAGTGTTCACAGTTATGAGTGCTGGAAATAAACGTGGACTGTGCTGTGGTGGGATTTTTTGTAATATAATACTTTGAGCTTTGATTAGTAGAAAGTTACTGCAGAAATTTTGGGTCATTTTTTTATGTTTGGTTTTTATTTATTAGTGGCAGGGGTTGCAAGGGTTGCGTTTATGGATTTTCGGAATTAAATATAATTTTAGTTCGATTTGTGACGTTTAGAAGATTGGGCGATAATTTTGATATTTCTTACGCTACAATTTTGCGTTCTCATTTTTTTGATAACATTATTTTAGATTGCATTTTTATTTTTATTTTATTTCACGGATCAAAATTATTTTTACGATACATAGATTATGACGAGATAATCACTTTTTATTACGATTATTTTTTCTTAATACCTCAACCAAAAAAGAAGTCAATTACATAAACACAAGTCCTTTAAGAAATCTATTTTACAAAAAATATATAAATCTCATTTTTTGTCTACAAAAACCCCCTCCATTCGTCACTTTAGAATCTCGTAGCACAGTACTAAGCGCGTAGCTGTTTCGTAGCACGCCCCCACCAACACAGTCGGTGTCACATATTAATTATTTCTATTCCAAAGCAATTATTCAAAACTGTGCAGTGTAGAAAAGTGGAAAAACTTGAAAATTTCGTACTGGCGTCATGATATCACGGACCGTTACAATTTACCAGCACTTCAAATCACTTCACACTTGGCACTTAAAAAAAAATCTCCAGAATGTACCGTACGGGTTAACGTGTGCGCGGAGACTAGGCCGCGGCCTGCCCGACCAGTAGAACGCGAAAATTACGTATTTATATTAAATACTAATTATGTACATATTCCGAGATATTTTTGTAACGATAAATTGAATTATAATCATCGTGCTTTGACGTGTTTTCGGCGATTGTCCTCAAGTGCTTGTGTTAACTTGATTTTTCTGTATCCTAAAATAAGTCGAGTGAGGCATTTGGGTAGAATGTATGATTAACCGACTTGAAATGAGAGAGGTGATGTTCGATAGTGACGTGGTTTTGACATAGTTACGTGATGTTTCGAGACGAGTCTCGATTTCACCGGCTCCTAAAGCTCAGCAATAAATGTGTTAGTTCAACGATGCACTACTGTCTGTTTGGATTTCATAATTGCTGGACAAATTTTGACGTCACCTTCATCATTTTATTTTTACAGGGTTCAGGCTGGTTCAAAGTATGGACACACAATGTTAGGTCAGTTGTATATTACAGTTTACGATCAGACATTCGATCGACGATCAGATATTAAAACGGAGACAAGTTGTAGCAACCTGTAGTAGATTAATACTACATGTTTTTTTAGATTTTGTACTTATTAAATTAGTTATTTTTTGCTTTTGACATTCCAACGTGATTAAATACAAGATATTGCTTCTAGAGCGATATTCAAAGAAAAAGCCCGATTTAATATTATTAACTCAAAGGACCAAAAAGGTTATATTTTTTTCTCTGAACTCTGTTCTTTCTACTCTGTTGTTTCTGTGGCCTGAGATAAATTAGCTTAATTTGAAAGTGCTGTCTAAGAAATACGTCTTAAACTAAAAGAACTGTTTTTCATATATTTTGTATTAACAAGAGGCACACACCTTATAACGTTATTTTACTAATAACAATGTAAGTTTGTTGACTCACAATCATAAACGTATGAAATGGATTTCATTTGTTGAAATGCTTAGATCTCTAAAGACATCTGTGTTTGACACTGATATGTAAGTATTGCCTCATTGTTCGAGTGGTCCCAAGAGCTCCAGGTCTGGCAGTGTTATTGGGTTTTTCTATCTAGAAGTTTACGGTTTTCGCAAGTTTTCCTTTATCTGTGCTATAAGTCTTTGCTGCATACCAAATTTCAAGATTCTGAGTTTACGGGAAGTACCCTGTAGGTTTTGATTACCTTGCGAGTGTCGAAAATTTGCGGAAATTTGCGGCATAAACGGCTGTATCTTTTGATTGCGTTGGTTTAGAAGTTTAATTTTATCACAGCTTTAAGGGACAGCAGACCTGAGTATTTGATATAAATACCAGCTTGATACCTCCACGCGTTTCTGAGAAAAAGGGTCTTGACAGGCAGACAGACGGACGGACGGGCGGACAACAAAGTGATCCTATGAGGTTTCGATTTTTTCCTTTCGAGGTACGGAACCCTAAAAATGGGCCAAGAAGCTGACAGCATTGTACACAAGGAATGAAAAAAGGCGTAGAGGAACACAGATGAAAAGGTGGGAAGATGATCTGCCCAGAAGGTTGGCGGAGGACAGCGCTGGACAGGAATAAGTGGAGGGAAATAGAGGAGGCTTATGTCGCAAGACAGGCCGGACCTGGTTGCTGATAATAGCTGATTTGCTAACATAAGGTCAACAAACAGAAATCATCATAGAATTTTTGGTTCTAGGACAATGACATGCCGGTTTCCTCACGATGTTTCCCTTCACCATTTTGAGAGCAGTGGTGATGAAATAAATTACACAAAGTAAAGAGCCTGGGTTCAAATCAACGACCTACGACACGTAAGTCGGGGCTGCTACCACTGGGTCATCCCTGCTATATACTTACCTCGCATTACGCGGAAAAACTGGCGCTACTGCTAGCTACTAACAAGCTTCAACTTTCTGACTAAGTGCTGATTTCACCAATGTTACTGAACGTGTTCAGCACATCTAAAACGCGTTCATGAGCCGTCAGTGTCAATATACCATAGAAAATAATGACACTGACAGCTCTTAAACGTAGTTTAAGTGCTGATCACGTTCAATTTCATTGGTAGGTGTGGATTTCATCAATGAAACTAAACGCGATCAGTACTTACTGACCGACTCTTTGACAGTTAAAAAGTGCCTGTAAATGGTTTAATTTAAATAAATGCTTTGAGTTTGAGATTCGTACTCAAAACTGTCCTCACGACTTCCTCATTACGTCTGTTTCCGTGTGGAGGCAATATATCCTGGTGTTAAGTGACTTTGACAGAAACATGTGTGGTGTACAAGGAAGTATATTGAAATAAATAAACTTATCAAGTTTTAGAACATATTTTAATATGAAGGTTCTTTTTGGAACCAATTCAAAGAAATAAAAACAGGGTGGACAGGGACATCGACTGTTAACATGGATTCAGTATCCGTTGCGTTGACATTTTTGGTCGGTTACAAAAAAAAAAAATGCTCTGCCTGTCTACATTTTGATCGCCTAGGTATTGCACTTTTCTCTGTAACAGCAGTTTTTTTTTTGAAAACTTTTTGACTCATGGTCAAAAAAAAACAAAAAAATAACCTGTAGTATATCATTATCTTTTATCATTTACCTGCTCTGCTTTGGCAGATGTCCAGATGAGCAGAGTGACCAGTCATCATGAGGTGGACCGCCCGCTTGATTGCTACATGTGATTCTCAAGGATTATGGAACCTGGTTTTCGGAAAAGGCGTTTAAAGAATAATCCCACGGGGACAATGGCATTTTACCTGACTACGACAAAGCCAAAGGAGCGTCATGATTTTAACAGGCTATGTATGTTCATCTGTTACCTCATAACTCGACGAATAGTTTCCGGTTAACACGCATAGGTACATATGAGAAAGCGCTGGAAATGTCAACGGATCCTCGTAGGTATACAATTACTGTCATCGCCATTATTTGCACTGGCAACACAATCTGGCTTTATTATTCTACACTCTATGGGTAAACTCATAACGAAGACAGGAAGGTATCATTTATACCATGTTAATGACTGTGTATTGATGCATTCTCCGTTTTTCCGAAGGTCTACCAAAAATATGAAATTACGACGACATTTCGAGCGTTTAGGAAAACGGAGCTACGGCATTCAAGGGGAGAGTCGACTCTATACGAAAACCAAAAAAAAAAACGATATCGATATGTTGTTTATAACTTTTTAGTTTGCGTTTTTGTCGTGGACGGCTTTCAGTACCTAAGTTTAGTTTTTTTTGCTCACTGACCTTTTTGATTGAGGCCATAAATTTTAAAGAAAACCCACTTAGCTACTAGGTTTATTTACAGTAACCTTCCTTAAACGCCAAAAGTCAATTACTTCTTAACATAAACATCAATGTGACACGAGATATTTTGGAAACTTCAACAGCATTACGTTTACAACAACGTGTTGCCAAATCGTTATTATTTTGAACACTTTATTAGCAACCGTAATCTTCTAACCTGCTTTCATGAGCTTTAATATTTTTTATAATATAGGAATGCGGGGTATTTTATTAAAATTATTAGTCCAAGGTTATAGAGATGTCGGAACCCCACCTGTTCTAACGTATTCATCGTAAATATAACATATTATTATATGATGATACCCCTACATCATATTGAACCGAAAATTGTGCGACTTGTGATATAGCCATCAACCTGAAGCGTAATGAAATACGATTTGCGGGATCTCACAGAGGAGGCACAAGACCAACTGACCTAAGCTGATGTGTGCATGCTAGTCTCACTATTTACGGGAATGCATTTTAATGTGCTGTTTTAGTTTACCTCTTTAAACTTAGTTTGTATTTTAGTGATATTGTACTGCCCGATTTGTAAACCAATAGGTGATTATAAAAAAAAAAATGTGGATGTATTTGGAGCGGACTATGCTCGGAGTTTCTTTGAAGGATAAAATCAAAAATTAAATCATTCGAAAAAGAACTGGAGGTACCAACATCGAGCTTGCAGAGTAAGCAAACTGAAGTGGCAGTATGCTGGCCGGTGGAGCAGACTAGTCCTGGAGTGGAGATCTTATCGACGCGTTTATAAGCGTTGCGTGGGACACCCCTAGGTAGATGGATCGACGACGTTATTGTGTTTGTGTGTGGGTTAGGCTTATTCTGCTATGTGTAGAAATATTCTTTTACTCAGAAAGAAGCATGAAAAAAAAACATCAGCTGCATTAAGTTTGTAGGCGTCACGTTACAAGGCGGTACTAAAATTCCCACTTAATTCGAAAGTGTGAACTTAAATACAATAACACATTAATTGCAACAACAAGAAAGGAATTAAACAGCTTCTCCTTTGAAAGCTCTTCCAAAAATATTTGCATTAAAATCAGTGCGAATATTTCCAAAGATGCGCAAGAGTGTTATCTTTAACGTAAATAAAACAACACTGAGCAAGGACGATAGTTCAAGAACCTTTGGGATTTAGTTATATATACTTAACTTTCTATAATTCACATCACTATTATTTATGGAAGTTAGGATATGATTTAAGGGATCTTAATAAGGTCTTACATTAGTATTACATCTGGTATTACATGTTGCAAGGAATGGAAATTAAGTAGGAATCCTCCCAAGATACTTTCTACTTTCCACACGGGGTATCCCACCGCCAACATCCAAACTCCGGGCTGCTTCCAAGAAATTCTAAGTGGAAGAACTCAATAACGCTTTCCCGACCCGGCAATCGAATTCAGGATCCCACGCTCAGTAGTCACGCTTGCAACCACAAGACCAAGGGGGCAGGTTAGTACCAATTTACTGATCAGAAATTCCGTAGAACGAATGCCTTGGACCAAGTGAAAACTCTTTACGTCCGACGCACTCTGAACAGTAAACCCCGACTAAAATCAATGACAAGGTTACCTTTTTGCAATGACATAAACTAACAAAAGAAAAAAAAAACAGACAGACTCGTCATTAGTTTCTTCTGTAAATGTTCTGTGAGCGCCTTCGCCTGCTTTGAGGTCGAAAATTTTCCATGAGGACGTACTACCGGAATAAAACGTATCAAACTCAAACTCAGAGCATTTATTTCAATTAAACCATTAACAGGCACGTTTGAATTGTCATGGAGCCGGTCAGTCAGAAAGATGAAGCTAGTTGCCCATTCCAAGGCGTAGTAGGGACCTATGGAGAAGAAAGGGCAAGAAACTCTTTGGACACTGTTTTAAATAATAACATTTGTGTTAATCCAGGTTATAAGTCCGTTCAGCCGTTTTTCGTGAATGAGTAACAAACATCCAAACTTTCACATATATAAATAATTTTAACATAGTAGGGGTAACGTCCAAAATGTAATGCAAGCAAAAAATCTTTAAAATTTAGGTATGCACTAAATTAACTCCACAAATACCAAAAATAACGACAATCTGGAATATTAATCGATGTTTACTCGACTCGCATTGCGGCGCATTTGGGACATATCCAAAACGAGGGTAGATGTGAATATGCCTTGACATATTTGAGCATTTAGTGTAATGTCTGAATTTTTGGAGATTATTCGAGATAAAAGGTAGAGTTTATTTTTATTGCAATTCGGGGAGACAGCATTGACGATTGGTGTTGTAAAAACTTTGAAAAGTAAATTGTTCGCATCAAACATAAGTTGTATGTAACATAAGTTGTTGTGGATTCCTTCCTATTATATTTTCAGAAGTATCCTTAACCTCATTCCCTCATTTTGGTGAAAGGTACCAAGTTATTCTGTTCAGGATAAATTTTTAACCAGTGCGCTAACTGTAACCAGCATATGACTCTAAATCCATTCCCATTGAAGTGACATTAGTTGTATCCAACTTGCCACTTCAATGGGACTGGATTTCATTTCATGTTGCAAAGGAATTACTTATTTACCGGAAGCTGAAAAATACTGCAGTAACCTTGCAAATGCAAAGAGAATATGGTCATTAATATCTTAAATCTTACAAGGTTTCATATTTGAATGTGTTGGATGTAAATATGTTGACAGATCGTAACTAAGGACACGTGGTGAGAGCCAAATAGCAGCTGACCTGCTGAAATTTTATTCTCCGGCTGAAAGATGATCAGCGGATAGCGACCATTTAGAATGGAAGGACCAATTTTGGGAGCTAAAAGAAATTACTGGTCAATTTTTTTGTACGATATAACCTTTAGATACGACCACTGTTAAATATGCCTGCAAAACAATACCTTTGTTAAATGCCTTTCATTTCACAAAATCACAAAGAGATTTCACATCAGAAATGAATGGACCCTGTAGGAGAACCCATGTAATCGACATAGCCAAAGTGGCAGTGAGCAGGGCACATGTTTGCAGAAGAGATGGCCGATGGGGTGAAAATGTTCTGGAGTGGCGACCGCGTACCGGAAGACGTAGCGTTGGAAGGCCTGCTACAAGGTGGACCGATAACCTTGTGAAGATACGGTGGGTACGAAAAGCAGAGTAATGGTCGAAGTAACGACGCTTGGGAGGTGAATCGGTCCAGCAATGGAAGTCTTTCGGCTGAAATGATGATGATTATGACGATGGAAAACCATAGAATATTATGCTAACAGTTTTGTTCAATTACGAAAGCTCTACGATCCGAAAGCTCATTCTAAACTTGCACTATGTATATTGGTTTTATGCAATAATCAATCTTCTATGATCGCATCAACAACAACGTTTATTATTAGCGTAAAGTACCAAAATCTGTTTACTTTAATAAACATAATACACGTGTTACTTTGTAGGTATTACTGAATGATACGAGCAATCAACGTATTTCTACAGCAAACACAGATAAGACTTTCGACAGTCAAATGTTTGCAATTACAAACATAGAAAAAATAGATTACAAAGTTGAACTAAACCAATGAAACTGTAGCAAACACTTATATCCTGACTCATTACATAACAAAACATTTACAGTTTTAAACCCTTTAAAAGTACAAACATACTAAAACTATGTTGTTATACTGTTGTTTGTTGTTTTAACATTCTTCACCAAGTGTACGTCTTGTTGTCGTAAGTACACATCAAAGACAGTACATACCGTAGCACTAAAATGACGAAGTGTTTATGGTCATTGAGATATTTTAAACTCATATTCTATTAGCACCTACAGTAATACTACTCTTTAGCAAGGCTGTCTCACGAAAGGGGTAATCTGACTAACCAACAGTACTGGTGGTCATTTAATAAACAGCTCGTTGTCACAGGAGTTACAGACAGTCCACTGTACAGAGCCTGCATGGAAGACAACAAGACAGCAGCTCATGTGCTTCAAAATTTCCTTGTGGTTGCCACATACAGGGCAAAGAACTTCGGTAACCCAGGTACCCTCCGTGAGATGGTCAATAACACCAAAGCGTTGCTGGTCTTCCTTTGGGAGATGGGGTGAATATCGAATAATCGATTTTTCCTGCCGTACGCAAAATACTCGCTTTAACGTGGAGTTGCTGACACCAGCCCGTATCACCTTTTACTCTTCAGCGACAAGAATATTGTGAAGAAAAAATAGGAGAAAAGGCCAATTCACCTCTGCTCTATAAACGGAAAACAAGAAATAAAACATCGTGATGAAACTGGTATATTATAGAACCTAAAATTCCGCTTCCATCAACCCAAAGTGGGCTTGCGTGGTGGATTACGGCCCATTTCCTCACTCCCAAAGAGAAGAGGGTTTTTTCCAGCAGTGGGGACACTATAGAATGTGCATGATATGATATATGGAGAAGAATTTCTTAATTAACACGGATAAGTCTAATGGAAAGAAGACAAAATCATCATCCAGTCTTCTGCCGGTGTCCTCAAGAGCGGTGATTATATCAATTTCGTTTTGAACATTTATGAGAAACGCCAAGTTTAGCTTTAATTATGACGATAATGTTATCTCCCATTAAAAAGCGTTATGTAGGTAAATGTGTGTATTTCCCATAGCTTTTCCTTAAGGAAATACTTCGTTTAAAATACAGAAATGACTATTTAGAATATATTAATGTTAAATCCGTTAAATTAAAATATTATAAGAATGCATATTCACAGACAGAGAATGAAACTGTTTCAAAAAATTACAAACAAGCTACAGAAAGCATTGCCACACAGACAGATGAAAATGATTTTTTTCGATGCTAAATTACCTATTGATTCTAACAGCTTGGCAAAATCTGATCTCAATAAATATAACTTCCTTAATATTTATCACCAAAACCTATGTGGAGTTATGAATAAGAAAAATGAACTAGAAGTTTATGTGGAAACTCTGGGTAAAAGGCTGGACTACGTGTGTATAAGTGAGCACTTCTTGAATGAGAGCAATGCTAATGTTTTTAATCTAAATAGTTATAGCTTAGTATCTTACAACACGAGAAAAAATAAATTAAGAGGAGGTAGTTTAATTTTGGGGCATGTGGATAGACAGACCGAAATTTGTGAACCAATAAACAAATTATATAAAATGGAATGTTTTGAAATTTGTGGTGCTAAAGATACTATTACTGGTCTATATATCTGTTGCTGCTATCGAAATCCTGTTGATAAAAATTTCGAACAGTTTTTGGAAAGATTGGAGAAAGTATTGGACTATTTATTCAATAGGAAATTTATAATAAGTGGTGATTTTAATATTGATCTGCTAGTGGACAATAAAAAAGGTTCGGAATTTCTTAGCTTGCTAAAATGTTATAATTTTAGGCACCTAATCTCTTCTGCTACTTTCAACCGTAATAATAGTACTTCATGTATCGATAACATCATAACCAATCTGCCTGATACATGTGTTTTGGGTAGTGAGGTAGATCACAATGGTTTGGCCGATGGGCATGCAGGTATTTTTGCTGAGTTTTATTTGGAAAATCGATCTAATCCAAATTTGAATGAGAATCGGTTTATTGTAATGGATAAAAGAGTATTTAACATTAAAAATAGTGTAGCATTCGTAAAGGGAATTCTTAAAGAATCTTGGATGGATATGGGTATTAATACTTTTCTTAAAAGTTTTTATAAAGTGTTTTGCAATAGTTACAGGAAGAGAGAATGTAAAAGTAACCTTAAGAATAAATCACAATTAAAATGGATCACTAAAGGGATACGTACCTCCAGCAAAATGAAACGTTTTTTATGTGCAAGCAATGGAAATAACCTTGAACCAAGTGTTTTGAAATATAAAAACATTTACGTTAGGCTATATAGAAATATTGTTTCTATAGCTAAAAAGCTTGCTATAATGACACAAATAAAAACATAAAAAAATATGGGTAAGGAAATTTGGAAAGTTGTAAATAAATGCACTAATAGAGAGAAAGTGATTCAGCGGGAACTTAGGCTTAAGGTTGAAGGAAGAATTGTAGTGGATCCAGAGGAAATAGCTAACTTACTAGTGAATCAATTTGACTATAAAGGTGCTACTAACGTCAATGAAGGAGACCATGCTACGGCATTCCTCCATCTATACACGGATAGGGTTAGCAGTGACATGCATATTTCTCCTACCACTCCAAACGAGATTTGTACCATAGTTAAAAGAATGGAAAACAAACATTCCTGTGGGTATGACGAAGTGCCCATTTGTCTATTCAAAGAGCACATTGAAATATTAGCCGAGCCTCTATCTGACTTCTTCAATAACTGTATAAAAGATGCTATCTTCCCAGAACAGCTAAAAATTGCGAAAGTAATACCTGTGTATAAGAAGGGAAGTAAGTTTGATCCTAAAAACTATAGACCCATCTCTCTACTACCAGTGCTCTCAAAATTATTAGAAAAAATACTTAAAATTAGACTTTTAGCGCACTTGCGAGTAAATAAAGTTTTAAATAAAAGACAATTTGGGTATCAATTTGGCCATATATACGTTGTTGGATGATGTTATAAGCAAAATTAATAATAAAATGAGAGTTGCAGGGATTTTTCTTGATTTAAGCTCCGCATTTGATACAATTGACCATGAATTGCTTCTGGCTAAAATGAGTCATTATGGAATAAGAGAAAATGCCTTGCGACTATTCTCTTCCTACTTAAAAAATAGGCGGATGTACGTTGAAATTGACCAAACTCAGAATAATAATAAGAAAAGGTATAAATCCAAAATCGTGCGCACATCAACGGGTGTCCCACAGGGATCAATTTTAGGACCTATTTTATTTTTATTATTTATTAATGACTTGATTAATTATCTAAATACAATTTTACCTGACATTGAATTAGTAATTTTCGCTGATGACACAAACGCCATAGTGGCAGCTAATGACATGGTTGATTTGACAGAAAGGGTCAATGCTACGTTACAAGCATTTCATGTGTGGTTCACGGCAAATAAATTATTTATTAATAGTAAAAAGACTCAAATAATGTTATTTAAAACTACAGTCCGTAACAAAGATAATTTGAAAGTTGCCTTAAATGAAGTCGATATTGAGCTCGTTGCCGATGTAAAATTTTTAGGTATGCATATTGATCAACTGTTAAACTGGAAACCAGAATTAAAATCAATTGGTGCATCGGTATCGTCTGCATGTTACGCTCTGAGAGCCTTGAGAAATGAAATAAGTATAGAACAGCTAAAAATGGTATATTTTGCGTTAGTGGAGTCAAAAATAAGATATAGCATACTTTTTTGGGGAAATAGCTATGAATATAATAGTCAAAGAGCTTTCGTACTACAAAAACGTGCAATTCGTACCATGGTCCGTATCTCACAAAGGGAAAGTTGCCGACAACATTTTATCAATTTAGGTATACTTACAGTGCCAAGTCTTTATGTGCTGGTACTTTAAGTTATATGGCCAAAAACATACAAGACTATGAAACAATACAAGAACGGCAGATCAGGGAAGGCACCCGTAGACTAGACTTGAAGAATACATTTTCTACCAATCATTACCTAAGAATAGTTAAACATAGTCCACGATACCAGTCTGTAAAATTATTCAACAGGTTGCCATTAGACATTAAAAGTGCAGTCTACGGTAATACTTTCAAAATAAAACTAAAGAAATTCCTATTGAATAAGTGTCTATATGCTGTAGATGAACTGTAATTTTATTTTTTATTTATTCGATCATTCCATACTAATTTATGTTTAATTAATTATCATATTTTTTATTATTATTTAAATCTTAATATGTTGGCTGATTAATTGAATTAAGAATTGTCAAATTTATATGAAATGTATGAAATTCTAATGTAATTTATTTTAGTGGTAACAGGTACTGTAATTGTGTAATTTAAGTTGATTGAGTTATGTAATTTAATTAGTTTTTTTTATTATTTACTTATTATTAATTCTGTGTGTTAATTCAGATACAAGTTTCTTGTTTATGAATAAATGACTATGACTATGACTATGACTTAGAAAAGCCTCTTCTCTCATAGATAAGTAGCTTTCCCAGGCGAGCTTCAGGACATTAGGACCATGATCATCATCGTCATTTCGACGTCCACTAATGGGCATGGGCCCTTCCCCAAGCACTGTTACTTCGGCCGGTTTTGTGCTTCTCGTAACCAGTGGATTCCAACGGCTTTCACCAGGTCATCGGTCCACATTGTGAGATGTCTTCCAATGCTACGTCTTCCGGTACGCAGTCGCCACTCCAGAACCATTCGGCCAGATCAACCATCTGTTTTGGGAGCAATGTGCCCCGCCCTCTGCCATTTAAGTTTGGAAATTCTTCGGGCTATGTCGGTTACCATGGTTTTCCTAGGTTGGATCTCATAATGTCTGATTCGATGACGTAGGGAAATTGCAAGTATAGATCTCTCTATTGCGCTTTGGGTGACTTTCAGCTTTCCAATGAGGCCCACGAGCTACCACGTTTCTGTGCCATAGGTCATCACTGGCAACACGCACTAGTCAAAGACTTTAGTCTTGAGGCACTGTGGTATATGTGACGAGAAGATATTAGGTAGCTTTCCGAACGCTGACCAGACCAATTGGAATCGACGATTGAGCTCTTTCTCGAAGTTGGACCTAGCTTTTTGGACAGTTTGTCCTAGGAAAACAAAATCACCCACAACGAGTGTAGATTCTCCAATTTTCTTATGAGACATTAAGACCAAGGACAAGAATTTTTTATAATTGTGTTGCAAAAATATGTCAAAATTACCCTCTAGTTCGAGAAATAAACAGCCCACCATCAAAGTACAATTTTTTATGACATAGCCAGTTTTATTTCAAAAAACAAAGATAACAATAAAAGTTTTATTTACTTCCGTTGAATATAATAATGTCTGCCGAGTGATGTGACAACCTATCGTTCTTTGGAAGATTGCTGTATGTACCTAGTTATAATTTCACGAGTTTTAACTAAGGTTTCAGTTATTTTTCGGTTTTATGATTGAATACAATAGTTATTGTTAATAATAAGATCATGTATTTGATAGACTTATTAAGAGAAGGCGTATCAGACGATTTAAGAACATGAAAATTTCGTAATAGGCAGTAAGCACTGTTCTGAACCAGCGGCAATTCTGCTTGAGACGCGCATCGGCAAGCGTGGTGTGGTTCGTACTACAGCTATATGGACCAACGTCCTTAAAAAGGTGACTGGGACAGACTGGGTGCGGAAGACGGACGACAGGATGTTGTGGCACAGCATCGGAAAAGCCTATCTCCATCAGTGGACTGCGTAAGGTTGAGTTGATTGAATACTGCTTAACAACAGAGTGCAACTACCTTAACGAGGCTTTTCACAAGGAAATCTACTTGTACCCAACAATTTTCCTAGTTTTGTTACCATTCCAACATCAAACATCACACTCAAAAAGTTGCACAAAATATTTTTGATTCACACATTCCAGCACTTAGTCACAGAACTAAAATATCATACGTACGCAACAAAAACTTATAATTTGGCGTAACTGAGTGTATTAATATAAAAATAAAATAATATGGCGCCGATCAGTTGCCGAGTAATTTTGTGACATTTGTGTGAAGTGGCTGGTGGCCTGCGGGGTACTCAACCCTCTAATGGTTCCCGTAAGACTAATGCGGTTGGTTGTTACTTTTTGACGGCTCTGGGGCTTCAAATAGACGTCTAGACGTTTCTAAATGGGATCACTAAGACGAAGTAAAAAGGTGACTGGGCCTGGGACAGGCTGGATGTGTGGGGCGCCACAAACCCCACAGGGTGTTGTGGCGTCACCTGGGAGGGTAGGACCCTCCCAGGTGACGCCACAACACCCTGTCCAGCAGTGGATTGCGATAGGCTGAGTTTATTGAAGACACATCTAGAAGCTAGAGGTTCCTACTGTTTTTCGAGCAAGCTCTGTCTCCTTACAAAAACACGTTCAAGGAAGTTCAACCAAGTTTTCAGTTTCGGCCACCTTCTTAATGCTGGTTGCATTAAGAATGCCGGACGAAATTCGCTCGAATCGATTTTGTCAACTAAATTGTATGCATTTGTTCAACAGGCGCGATTAGTTGCATGACTTCCTCGTTATTAAAAGCTTTATGCGGTTTGTTATTTACCTTTGTCAATGTGTTCTGGGGGTTTCAAATAGTGTTCTAGATTATTTCAAAATGGAAAACGAAACCATTTTGAAGCTAGAGTTTCCACGTGTAACCTCAATAATCCTTCAAAAACACTCCTCAACCTCCTTAAAAAACACGTCCACAAGAAGTTTATCCACAATACCGATTTCGGCAATCTATCAGAATTATTGTGTTCTAGTTTAAAGGGTAGGATATAATGTTTGAAGAGAATAAGAGCAGTTTTAATTACCAGCTCATGAGGAAGACTTTTCAAATGTGTATCAGCAAGGTATATGTCTAGACGTTAACGTTATAGAAAATGTGACACTTGTTAGTAAAACATAGTTTATGAGCGCGTATCATAATCAAATCGTCTGGCGTCTGGAAACTTGTCAAAAGAATGATAAAAGAAATCATCACATTGTCATTAATATTATA
Organism: Dasypolia templi; assembly: GCA_963555695.1. Taxonomy (NCBI): domain Eukaryota; kingdom Metazoa; phylum Arthropoda; class Insecta; order Lepidoptera; family Noctuidae; genus Dasypolia; species Dasypolia templi. The sequence goes on along the minus strand of OY743162.1, from coordinate 5,452,968 downwards.
CAGTTTGGTTAGATGAATATAATGGTATTCGGAAGCATCCTGTTAGCATGGATCCAAAGCAAACATAGATCGGAAAAGCCTCGTTCTCTACGATTTGTTTCGTCTAAACCTAACTGGTTTAGACGAAACAAATCGTAGAGAAAAACAATCACTCGAATTCCTTTCAAAGAAGTGTTTCACATAAGTAAGGATATTTGGGAGAGGCTTCACGTTGGGTAAGTAGGTTCTTCTGCAATACCAGAAGTGCTGCAGATGCGTTGCTATTTACACCCAATAGGCCGTTTGTCCACCGCCACCGTTAACGGGACGTCAACGAGAAACGAGATTTTTCGAACAGTAGTTCTATTCTGTCAGTGCCAATGATGCTAGGAACCAAGACGGGATTACACTGACAGCTCACACGACGTCCAGGGAACGGCGATTTTTCTAGCTCTATCATTGGGGGAGCATTTTTGTCAACAGGATAATAAAATTGCCAACATGATTTACTATGTTTTCAATAGTGAACTTTCCATCCAGAATTGGAACTGGAGAATTTATGATAAACAGCTGCCTGGCATCCCACTCGCGTAAGAGAACTTACAATAAATCAGTAGTTTCCTCTATAATTACCATTGACAACTATGTATTTATTATAATCAACTTTTTCTTTCAGGCTACTTCTTTGACTGAAAATTAACTTAAATCTTTTGTGGAGCCCAGTGGAGCGCTAAGAGCAGTGGTGGTCCGGTGGTAGCGGCTGCGACTTTCGAGCCGTAGGTCATAGGTTCGAACCCAGACGCTTTATTTTGTGTCAATTGTATCATTACCACTGCTCTCAAAACGGTGAAGGAAAACATCGTGAGGAAACCGGCATATCTTAGAACCAACATTTCTAAGATATAGGCCCGCGTGGTGGTTTACGGCTCACTTCCTTTCACAGAGAGAAGGCCTGTGTCCCAGCGGTTGGCACATTATAGGCTAATGTTGCACGTCGCCGATTTCTGTCTTACTACCTGCAACATTTACGTTTTGGTATTTAAGTGATTGTCGTGTCTATCTATCTGGAACTATGTCTATCTGGAATCATTGGCACAGAGCTTCTGAATCAATGGCGTGAGATCGAGGTGGTCAAGTAAAAAAACGAATGTAAGTCATTAAATAAATGCCATAGGATCACTCTCACAAATGTGTACTCTTCAGGAAATATGCTAGTTAGAAAGTGTGTTGAAAACATAATACAACTGATTTGATACGATAGAAAGAAAAAAACACCAAGATACCTCAATTTTTTTTTTTTAATCTTACCTTACGTTACCTGTCTTGTTTCAAGACTGATGGTAGAAACAACCACCAAAGGTACAAACTGATATTGTAATGGGAAATGACAGCTTTTCTAGACAAATAAAGGCCACGCTATGAAATTTAGATTATTTTTGATGATTAAAAGTGTTATAATATTTTAAGCAATTTAAATAAGTAAATAATATCATTTATCACATTGTCCTCGGGATTATCATCATTATGACCAAAACCTCGTTTAAATAGTTCTATTTATAATAACACTACCTTACATTAATAATAAAAACGGAAAAAGCGCATTGATATTACAGGACACCTAATTACCTCATCACAGACTTTCCAGATATTTGATCAACTCTACAAATCCATTCTAAACATAACACATAGTTACAAAATAATTTTAGTGTGGAGCATATATTTTCTGATACTAATAATTATAATCCTGCACAAATAGTTCACTGGATACAAGTACATAAATTAAATGATTAAACTGCATCTTAATAGTACGTACAAAGTTGTGTGCGATGCCAAATCATAAAACCTTTGCGATTTGGGGCACCACATACCGGTAGGTAAAGCTGGGATCAAAATGTTAGCGGGTAGCGAAACTTAAGGCGGAGCGGAACCATTTAATTGGTTCTATTGCTCATTGAAGTAAGAAAATACTTAACGAACGTTTGTTATCAAAATCAAAATATTTTATTTCACATAAACCTACATGGGCACTTATGAAACGTCAGATTCTAGGTGCACGGTTCCAATTGGTCGTTTCCTATGGAGAAGAGCCGGCAAGAAACTCCATGGTTACTCTTTTCAAAATATTTGTCTTTTACAATATTTTTTAGTAACAGTGTTAATAGGTATGGGAGGACAGTGTAGGCCTGTGAAAAAGTACCATATGTTAAACAAATAGATAATGGTATATAAATTTACAATCCACAAGGCCTACGACGTTCTCACATTTACAAAATATAGAAATAATCTAATAAAATAAAATCAAAACTAATTAAAAATTGTAGGTATATAATTCAAATAATGAAAATATTATGTCAGAGTTATTTATATGTCAATATCTAATAATAAAAAATAACGAATAAATTGTAACTCATAAATAGAGTCAATTAAAAGAGCGATTCTAATTCATCTCCTCCTTCTCCGTGTAGACAAGAGTTCTATTTAAATCAACTGCTTCCCGACGGGCCAAATTAAATTCTCCAAGCTTTTTTAAACCACCAATTAGCTGCTACAGTGTCTTCTCAAAATTAATTGCTGTTCATCTCGCTAAAACTCAGAAATGGCTCGAACAATTGTGATGAAACTTTAGTAAGTTGTAACATTACAACGCATGCCGGGCATTAGCTAGTACCAAATAATAATAATATAATAGGAAATAGTGTTACCACTTGGCCATCCCTGCTCTCTCACTGCATTGTTACGGGTGCATTGCTCGACATTGTGATAAGTAGTATATTAACGATATCTATCTCTGTTGTTCCACTGCTAATATAATTTTAGGACCAAATCTGCTTTTGACAAAAGCCGAATCACGTCCGCGCCGTTTTCACAAACGCTATATCAAGGCTTCCCGCTACCGCTACCCGCTTTCTTCTCCACCTCGACTTTATAATTATAATATTTAATCAAATAAAACGTCGTCTAATGTTTGGCAATGTTTCAGAATGCTAGAAAAAAATGTAAAAATGTTAAATACGCAGCCGCAGTGAGTCACACGGCGCTTCTCAACGACAACATAAGTAAACTTATTTTAGGAAATCGATGAAATTTATTATCACTGTAATCGTCTTGTTATAAAGTGTCATAGGCAATATATTAGCTTGTATATTATGGTCTGAAATGAAATGTTGTAAATTAGTGAATTTAGGATTCACGCGCGACTGAAATAGTTTCCTTTGATCTTTTTCAATAAATTGTGAAGGCGGAATTAGGTGCGTTATAATCGAGTATACGTAGATAAATATGCAATATCTTGTAGATAAGTATCAAGAGGCAAGCCTGCAAACTTTTACCAAACCTTCTGTTATCTTTATTAAACATTAGCTGTTCCCCACGACGCGACATCGTCTGCGATCCGGGAAGAAAAGTAACTATGTCCTTACCCAGGTCAGAGTCAGTCTGTGTGCCAAATTTCATCCAAATCTGTTCAGCCGATTTAGCGTGAAAGCGTAATAAACAAACTTACTTTCGCATTTATAATACTAGTTAGCATTCGAGAAAAACTTTGACATATCCAATCCTAGGAATACCCAATATCATGGAATTCCTATCTGAATCTAAGCCACGAAAACCAAGAAATTCAATCATCAATTAAAGTCTTGCAATATACCCTCACATCCTTAGATAGCTCAGCAACCCAAAAGTTAAGTCATAAATTCGAAAGTAACTCTGTCTGAATGTTACTTTTTCAAGGCTAAACCACTGAAAGGATTTTGATGAAATTTGGTCAGGAGAAAGATGGCATCTTAGGGAAGGACATATGCTACTTTTTGTCCCGGTAGCACGTTCCTGTGAGAAAATTTTTCATTCACGCGGAAGTAGCCGCGGGCAGAAGCTTGTTTCAAAATAAGCGAATACAGCCTTACAGCAGACTGCTAAGTAAATATACTGTAACATTCTTATTCCATGAAAGGCAGACAGGAGTTTTATTTAAATAAATAAAACTCTGAATACAGGTAATCCCACTGACCATGACGCAGGATGTCTATTTTGTAAAAATCTCACCGTGAATACTTAGGTGAAGTCAGGTTGAAGTGATTGAAAGATCCATCCACCCAAAGGGCAATGGATCAGGCTATGCTTGTAGTTTCCCTAAGTAATCGAATCAGAAATGTAAAGATCCGCAGGAGAACCAAGGTAACCGATATAGTCCGAAGAATTGCCGAACTTGGCAGTGGGCAGGGCACATTGGTCGCAGGAAAGTAGTGCTATTCTGTTTCTATCTCACAGTGAAAACTTAGGTGAAGTGAGCGTGGAGTGAGCTGTCAGTGCCACTGGTGCTAGGGATTGACCAAGATGGGATGACACTGACAGCTCGTGCAAGTCTTTAAGGTGAGATTTTTACAGAATCGACATGCAGATGGCTGATGGGACCTAAAGGTTCTGAAATGGCGTTGAAGGACCGATGACCTTGTGAAGGCCGCAGGAACCCGCTGGGAGCGCAAAAACCGGTCGAAGGGGCGGTGCTTGGGGGAGGCCTATGTCCAGCAGTTGTCGTCTTTCGGCTGAAATGATGATGATCATCCTTCCACCTGATGCCAGGAATTGAAAATATTCACAGCTCACGTAACTTAAGTTTTCACGGTCAGATTTTTACTGAACAGATCAGGAGGACTTTACCCTCATAGCCTCACTTTTAACCACAAAACCTTGATTTATATATTTTATATAAGGAAGGTTGCAGTTTCCAAATATCACAGTTGCAGTTTCCAAATATCTCTCACCAACTAATTCACTTTTCTGTCACCGTACTAATATCTTGTTTGTCACGTACGTTTCCTCACTGTACATAACGACAAGGCGCCATCTTTCGGTGTCAACAGTTTATTAATTATTAAACGATCTATTATCATTTTAAAAACGTTACTCTTTATTAAATAAACTTATTGAGGAATTTGGCAAAGCGTATATTGTGGCGCCAACAGAGATTTTTTTCGTCCAGCAGTATAGTGGTGGCATAACAAGGCAACGCATGGTAGAAAATGTTTTCCGATAGTCATATTTGTACTGTACATTCTAAAGTAACTCTGTATGTTACCTTTTCAAGTTTAAACCACTGAATGAATTACGATAAAATTTAGCAAGGAGATAGATGGCATCCTGGGCAAGGACACACCCTACCTTTTGTCTCAGTAGCATGTTTCCGTAGGATAATTTTCGACATCCACGGAGGCGATTTCGCGGGCAGAAGCTAGTTTCAAATAAATAAATAATACTCTAGAACAAGATGAAACACCGAAACAAACTCAGAGTCTCTTTAAGAGTCCTGTTAGTTCATTATTTTGATGCAACCGACGACGCTTTTGAAGTGGGAAAGCTTTGGACCAACAAGATTTAAGCGACACGAAAAACATCTTGGTCAGATCATGGTCATACCTATAATAGTAATAATAAACAGACCGCCGCATCTCTACGTTGACGTCGTGATGGGGCTTGCGCGCTCTGAAATCTAGGTCTGCCAGTGCCTGTTGAGGTTTTACTGTGCCGGAACAGGTCTAACGTGAGGAGCCAGACCAAGAGAGATACAGAAACCCGCAGGTCAGCCTGTAGTGAGCTGATTGGCAGTAGCGACCTCACGGATCCTATCTCACGGGAGAAGTCTTGTTCCTCATCTTGGCAGGCTTGCTTTTATTGACCGGCTAGAGTGCACACTGACGAGGACCAGATCTCACACTTTCTCCACCTAATTCTTGCCTTTATTGGCCATCTTGAGTGGAGGTTCGCTAGAGCAAATATGCCGTACTTCAGGGTTTGTCCTGATAGCCGTGGAATACCTCTCCACTCCTCATAAGCACCTCAGGACATGTTGCCCCCTTGCCGCTACTACTCTTTGTGCTAGCGAAAGTTTACGGAGGCCCATTATTGAGTGTGCAAGTCACCCCTCGCCATTTTGTCCCTGTATTTTATATATAAAACATTTGTCAGGCAGGGGGCATAGCCTTTCCATAGTTATTGGTAACCAGTCCATCTTAACCACTCAAACCCATAAGTGGTTCAATAATTATTTTTGTTTCCATATCCTGCTATAGTCCGTCACCAACCGAGGGTTGTCCTTGAGTGCACTTACACAATGCATAGAGGGATAATCGTCGGTTAGTGCCTCATTCCTTTTAAACTGTCTAAGGGGCCTCTGCGAGTTGGCTTTGAAAATTTGAAAAATAAAAAGGCGTACGAGGGACGCCTTTTTATTTTTCAAATTTTAGTTATGCTACCTACCCCACACAGATTCTTAGACCTTAACTTGCTAAGTAAAAGTGGAAAAAATACGTTTTATTGAAGCTAACTCAAAAACCTGTCTTCTGACCTGGTTCAAAATCTTGGGCTGAATTCATGGTTTCAGCTTGCCTGTCGATGTCCCAGTCACCCCGTATACTTCTAAATTTATTTTAGACACAAGACTCATCGTCGACACAGACCATTAAAACGACACTTCCTTTGCTAATAGACATTAACGACGCAAAAATGTTGTCACTATATTATAATTAGCTACGTTGAGATAGTCACATCGCGATAGTGGCTGGATGATAGTCAGGAGGCGATCGTCCGCGGTGTTGGGCAGAAGGGTGATAGTGATCAGATTTTTGACGTAAAGTAAAACAGAATTCTTTTGAGAAACATAGTTGAAGTCAATTCACAGTTATTTTACCTATAACAGCAGCAACCCTATAGCTACTAATTTAACGGCATTGTGATTTTCACAGAGATGCTAACTCAAAAGTAAAATAACTGTCAACGGGCAGTAGTCGAAGCTGTGGCAAAGAGGTTGTGACCTACACCTATTCTAAAAACAAAATTAAGTACTGTTTTGATTTATGGATTTATGTTTAGATTGTGAAATCAGAATGAATTGAATCGAAATCTTTGCAGTTCATGCAACGTTCTGGAAAAGAAAATGAAGCATGTTTTATATTACGTCCATCTTTGAAGTCAAGTTTTTGATAAACACTATTCCTTACTGATAAAACATTATGTAAACATGAGATGTAATTCAAACACCATCAGACAATGATTGGCTTTATGCCAGCAGAGTGATCACGTTGGAGAAACTCCAATGGGCCATCCGGAGCTTCCATCCTTTTAAGGCAGCTGGTCCTGACGGAGTGTTCCTCCCTTACTACAGTGGGGTGACACCGGTGTCGCAATAAGACTGGTGCCTTTAATGCGGGCGTGCCTGGCCTTTAGATACGTTCCCTAAGGATGGAGGGAAGTGAAAGTAGTATTCATCCCTAAACCAGGTAAGAGTGACTTCACAAACGCCAAATCCTACCGACCAATCAGCCTGACCCCTTTTCTACTAGACGCTAGACAGGCTGTGTGATAGGGAGCTGAGGGACGGCGGCAAACAGCTCGGGTAAGTCGACCGAATCCGCTCTTCACCTGATAGTCAGCCAGAAAGTGGAAGCGACTCATCAAAAAGGCACCTTCCTGGGCACTTTCGTAGACATCGAAGGAGCTTTCGATAAAACTAACTTCTCCAGCATCAGCAGCGCCCTCTACAGACATGGAGTAGAACAGGTACTAACGGACTGGATTACAAACATACTAATCAAACGAGTGCTTTGCCTTGAGGATGAGCAGCAACTGGCCATGATAGCCTGAGGGTGCCCCCAGGGAGGGGAGCTGTCCCCTTCTATGGAATCTGGTGATTAATGACCTCATCACCAAACTCAACGCCAGCCGCTATTACACAATAGGGTGTGCTGACGACCTCGCAATCCTTGTTTCGTGGAAGGTGACGGGTACAATCTGCAACCTCACTCAGCAAGCGCTACATATCGTAGAAAATTGTTGTAAGGAATATGGCCTATTAGTGAACCCCACTAAAACTGAACAAGTCATGTTTACCCAAAAACGAGCAATAGGCCCTTTTCGCCTACCAAAACTGTTCAATACAGAACTTCAGTTGGCCAACGAGATAGACAAGTTAAACTGGAGTAGTACATTTGGACAAGAAACTAAACAGGGCCTGCAAAACCATCTGGCAGAGCAGGAAAATGATAGGTAAGAAGTGGGGACTATCCCCTAAATTTATACTATGGCTGTACACTACAGTGATCCGCCCCATGATTACCTATGGGGCCGCGGTCTGATGGGCCCGAACCAAGCTGGCTACAGCCTCAAACAAATTACAACGTTACAACGCATGCAACGACTAGCCTGCTTGGCTGCTACGGGCTGCATGAGGACCACTCCGACTGCAGCAGTTGATGCCATGCTGGAACTGCCACCACTCCACCTGTTCATACAGCAGGAATCGACACTGGCGGTGGTACGTCTTAAGGCACTAGATCTCTGGGGTAAGAGAGCCATACCACACACCGCGCTAGTTGAGGGACTCAACAAGGAGTTCCCCATTACGGAAACTATAAACAATTTATCTTCAAAAAAAATACATGATCCAGCTTCAGGAGGATCATAGGTGCGATGGTTTGTGCCCTACAGAGATGCGCACAGGTGCTGGAGTCTTCTCGGAGGACCTCAACATGCGCATAGCCACACCATTGGGAGTCCATAACACAGTGTTACAGGCCGAATGCATGGGTGTTTCTAGGGCTGCTTCGGCCATCATGGCCAGGGAAGTTAGGGACCACTCGATCCGGATACTCTCAGACAGCAGGGCTGTTTTGCAAGCGCTGAACAGCCACATAGTTGAATCTGGGCTAATATACGAGGGTCACCAGCGCCTTAATCAGGTGGGTAGCCTCAATAACCATTCAATGGATCAAAGGACACAGCGCTTCGCTGGGCAACGATGCAGTCGACGAAATTGCCAGAAGGGGGTCGAGTGAGGCACCAGTGGGACCTGAACCCACCTTGCCACTCCCCTTCGGGTACTTACGCACTCTGGTAAGGAAACGCACCAGGGAACAACATCAAAAACTATGGTCGAAACAAGAAGGTAAGTGCAGGCGGGCTAGGTAAGCGCTCCCTACAATTGATGGCCGCTTCACGAAACAGGTTCTCCGCCTAACCAAACAACAGCTGCGTAAACGGCAGCTTTAACTGGCCACGGGTCATTTAATAAACACCTCTTTGTCATAGGAGTCACAGACAGCCCGCTGTGCAGGGCCTGCATGGAGGTGGACGAGACAGCAGCTCAAGTGCTTCTACACTGCCCGGTGGTCGCTACATACAGGGCAAAGTACTTCGGTAACCCAGGTACCCTACGCGAGGCTGTCAGTAACACCAAGGCGTCGCTTCCTCGAGGAGCTGGGGTGGATCGAATGATCGATTTTCCCACCGTACGCAAACTACGCGCATTGTCGTGGAGTTGCGAACACCAGCCCGTATTACCTATTACCTTTGTCAATATGATCGAAAAAGTTTGCTTTAACGCCAATGTGGTTTAATAAATTAATTATTTTCAATGGGCGGTTTGGAATTCAGATGAACGCGGCCCAATCTGTCACCAATTTGTAATTTAATAACTTTTGAACGTTACACTATTTAAAATGTACGATTTGTCATCGTTAATGAAGGTTGACGTCCGTATGTGCGGAGATGCTGCCCTAGTTTTTAGTAGACATTTAAATATTACATCAAAATTTGTTTGGTTAGAGATAGAGTGGCGGTATAAACACTCGCTCATGATTGATAGGTAATAATTCCATGGTATGGTCTACTGAAGGGATATGTTATCTTGTCTCTTCACCAGCTTATAGAAGTCTACTGCTAGACATACGCATTGCACAGTTTCTAAATTTAACTTAAGTTTTGGCTCAACGCACATGGTTTAATGGCTAACTTGGTAAGTCACCATGTTGGTTGTTAAGGAGCCTTTGTTGGCTAGTGAAGTCTCAGCTTTAGATTGTAAAAGTCATCTTAAAAACGATCGCGAAGAACTTCTTATTTTATAATATTTCCCAGTCTTCATTAACAGATGTTAGGTTTCAGATTTAAATGTGACGTGCCTGTATGCATAATAAATTGCAGATGTCGTGTGGTGTCCAATTAGTAAATGGCAAAAGTCTGAAGTTTTCTAGTTTTGACGGAAAGTAGAAAAAAAAAAGCCTGCTAGTTGTTTTTTTACAAAAATATACCTCATACTTCATATGAATTAAACAAAATTTCAATATTGCAGCCAAGCATACCACTCGGGCAAGAAAGTACCGGAAAAAGATCAATAATACACAAAATGTTAGTTATTCATACAAATTTATTTTATCGCCTTCCAAGTATGCTTCTTCAGAAACCTTCAGAAACGATACACTTACGCCAACGAATAATCCAATCATCAAAAAAAATTATAAACGCTTTTTCCGGAACTGAGTTCAGTTCTTGCCGCGAATTCTACTTTATGTCTTCTACCGAATAAAAAAGGGAGGCCACGAATTTGTGTTTAGGAAAAAGTAAGAAATCGGCTGGAGACATATCTGGTGAATCAGGTGCTTGCTTGATGGTATTTGTTAAGTTTTTGGTCAATAATTCGTTCATAATGATGGCCTTGTGCGAATGCGCATTTTTGTGATGCAAAATCCAAGAATTTTCATTACACAAATCTGGCCTTTTTCGTTGAATTTGCTCTCTTATAATAATATTCTCTTTATTATTATTTACCGTTAGACCTTACGGCAACAATTCCAAGTGCACAACACCGCGATAGTCAAAGAACATGACTTTGACTTTTGATCGACTAGCGTGGATTTTTCGGTTTCGGTTCAATTGGAAGGCGCCACTCCGAAGCTTGTTGACTAGTTTGCATGTCAAACTCGTAAACCCACGTCTCGTCACCAGTCACAATGCGTAATCATGAATGTTGGGTCGGAATTGACTGGTTCTAGCATGTCCTCAGCGACTCTTATGTGATTGAGTTTTTGGTGAAAATTCTGATATTTTGGGACTAGCCGAGCAGCAACATGGTTCATACCGAAGTGATTATTTAAAATGGTACGGGTCGAGTCGTGAGACACAGAAAGTTCAGCGGCTATCTCTCTCAAACACGTATGAGGATTTTCAGTCACTATTTCCTTCGCCTTTGCGATGTTAACTTCAGTTGAAGACCTTGATGACCTACGAGAGCGAGGCACATCCATCACATCTCGACAGCTTTGTACCAATATGAATTCGCAATACACACTAGATATGATCTTACTAGAAACAGCACTGTATTTTATCTTATTATCTTTTTTGACAGAATGCGTTCTCATTTATAATTGCATGGCACATTTATGTGAGTTTGAGAGTATTAAGCTATATGTGAGTACTATGTCCATACTATAAAACTATCATTTACTGGGTACGTTTTTCATTGACTTGAATGTGTCCTGGCGGCTGAGAGTATGTCATGCTCACTCTAATGTTCCGCTGATGGTGACTCGTGTGTTTGATCATTTATCTTCTTTCAACATGGTTGAGCTGAATGGTGCTAATCCATGCGTCGTGTCATCTCTTAGCTGCCACGGCTTATTTTAATTTCTTTTAACGTTCTGCATCGTTCTCACATGCATAATTTCAACACGAATGATGTAACCAATATTTTGTAACCATATTTTGATTTAAAAGAGTGTGCGTGAAGTTTCTTGCCCGTAATTCTCCATAGGTGACTACTACGCTTTGGAATGGGCAACTACCTTGACCTACCTAGACAATTCAAAAGTGCCCGTAGGCTAATTTACTTGAAATAAATGCTTTGAGTTTGAGTTTTTAAGTCAAATAAGTAAATCCGAATGTCTAGAATTAAATTTTATGTAGTAGTTCTTGATGCCGAGACTTTGTCCAATCAAAACCATGAAAAAATCCATCAAAATTATGTTCACATTAATTATATCATTAAATCAAAACAAAATTATCTATTACGAAAACCAATTTGTAGAGTTGTAAAACTTATGTCACTCATTAATTAAACTTCACATTTTCTGCAAAAAATTGACAGGCAGAAGAACAGATTTGTAAAATATGAATAACATTATGTTATATAAAATCTTAGACACCTGCTCTCATAAAACATAGTATGTTTACGTCAAACTTTTAATAAATATAAATAATATCAGACATTTTTACGTTAACGGTTTTTCTTTTGTTTCGTGAAAAATATTTTTGTTTAGGGGAAAGCTCGTGAAAAGAAATTAAATGAAATATCAAGCTCATTAGAATGCCATATTTTTCTACAAATTAACGCAAATCGCACGTGAACCACGCCTACGACGAGTTGTAGGTAGTAGGCACTCGTAGGATCGACAGAAGCTTTACTTTGAGTAAATTATTTCATCACCACTGCCTTTAAAACGGTGGAGGAAAACATCGTAAGGAAACCGTCATGTCCTAGAATCAGAAATTCGAAGTGACATCTACCAACCCACACTGGGCCCGCGTGGTGGATAACGGCCCACTCCCTCTCACCGAGAGGAGGCCTGTGTCCCAGCAGTGGAAACAGTATAGGTTCATTATGCTATGCAATGAATCAGTGGCTCTGAGATTTGAGATATAGTGATCATGAAAGTTGTAAAATAATCATATAAATTTATAAGAATAAATTAATATATTGTATTCTAAACACGAAAAGCATATTTCTGAAAGATGTGCTGAAAATAATATATTAAATGTCTTTTAATAACAACGCCATCTAGCATAAAACTGTTGAATTACAAACTGAAGTTCCACAACGCCATCCCCTTCAGTTCCACACCACCTCAACAGATGGCGCTTGGCACAAGACACATTTTTTAACACTAGTCTAGAAATTCAATAATGCGCACTATTTGGTTAACATAAATACTTTATCGGATAAACCACACATTTAAAGGACAAATACAAATAAAATCGACAAACACAGATAGCAATGAATCGTTTATGTACAATACACAAATCAACATTAAATTATGGCGTCAAATGTCTCAAAAGAAACATAGAAAAAAAATCTGTCAAATGCATATAGTAATCTTTGATTGCAACAAATACAAGATGATAACTAACATACCACGGATGATAGAAGTCTGAAAATGCAGTGTCATTGTAATGCTTATTTTTCATATAACAACTATGGCGCAGTGGTAGTTAAGTCCAGTGCTGCTTTCTACAGTAGTAAGTTTGACTAACGACTGCAAGTTTTGTCCTAAGTTTAGAAGACGTTTTTAAAGCCTATCTAATTAAGACAGCTCAAAAATTATGACGATTTGAAATTACTTGTGACTCAAATGTACGTTCCAAATGTGAGAGCTTGCAGTGTGCACGTGAAAAAAATATTATAGAGAATTTAGTGTTAAAAAATAACTCAAAGTGTGTAAAAATTACCTCCTACCTTACCCCTCAATACTCAAACGAAACTTAATTCATGTTGTTTCATTTAAGCATGTAGGTCCTTTGTAGCTACACAAAGACTTTTAGGAAAAACTTAAAAAAGTGCCGGACACAGTCAGAGACAAAATATGGCAAAATCAATACTAACCTTCTAAGAACTGTCTGGTGGGTAAGCGTAATGAGACTTTGAGGGATGACGCGTACGCCGAGTCGATGTACCAGTGAGGGTCGCGCTGCTCACCCAGCCTTCTGGTGCTGCCTCTGGAAGGGAGAAAAGAGATTTCATTACTATCCTGTCAAAAGATTTAAGAAGGGAAGAGATCAAAAAGTCAGAAGATCACATTCTGCGTTTGATGTGGCGTTACTTTTCCTATAGAACTCTTTTTTGTAATTATATTTTGATAGAGTGTTAATTACTAAGAGTTCACAAAATATAGAGGAGGATGCATCCTACGAACTACTTCTTCTGAAGGTCTAAGAATATCCAGTGTGTGTTTTAAACTTAAAAAAAAACATGTATTATTTAAATGATTTTTTTTCCAAATGACTGTGTTGAGGGTTAACACATAGGTATTAGAGTTATTTCTGACGCACTTATTAAAAGACAACTGTTTTCCAAATCTTCAGCCGGCTAGTACCTACGGCCTTGTCCTAATGAATTCAATGAACGAAAGCAAAATAAACTTTGCCTTATTTAGTATTCTAAACGGCAAAACGTATTTTAATAACTATTTGAAATAAAAATAAAGCAGAAAATCATCAAACAAAATTTCATTCATGATTGCCGTTACATTCATTCAAAACCGATGCAACGGAATTTATATCTGAAGCGAAAGTACACGTGTGAAACTCTAAATAAATCTCTAATAAGTGAAAAACGCAAAAAAAAAACACACGAGGTTATGACGAATCAAAACATTCGGGACCAACGCCTTTTGTAAATCTGATAGCAATCATGCAGGAAAAGCCGGTCAGAATATTTACCCTGAATCCATTTTTACTGTCATCTAAGGGGGAGCACGGGTTTATAATACATAAAATTAAATTTGCGAGGCGATATTTAAAATAAAAACTACATGTTTCCACCATATGTCAAACTCGGAACTATTTTTGTACAGCCCCAAGTTCACGTTGTTGGATAGATGCAAAAATAAACACGCCGCTTGCGCTTGCGTCGCTTTTCGCGGGTGAAATTTGAAAGTCAAAGCTCTTGGTAGTTCCGAGCTGCGAAAATAGATAGCGCTGTTCACTTCGATCGCGAGCGAAGTATTTCTGCTATTCGTTAAGAGATGGCGTTAGTGACAAAGTTTGCGTGCATTTCGTTGAATAAAATAAATAAAATAAATAAAATGTAAATTGATGATTATGTCCACTCTTTGTTTAGGGACTTATTCTCCCAATTTATTTGGGGTCGGCGCAACATGCCTTTTTCTGACAAACTTCCTATTGTTAGTGGTCATCTGAATGTGTGAAAACTGAAAATGGGGTGACTACTGCACCCGTTATCTGGCTTTTCATCTTTCACACAGTCCATCCATCCACAAAATCAGATTTATGTAAAAACAACAACATAATGTCCAATAGTTTGCCCAATATTGCATACCATTTTGTGTGCACCAGACAAACATAATAACAAGATCATTCCAATAGTGTTATCGCAACGTTTGATCAAAATATTTTCATACTAAAATAAATAGAGCTGGTAGGTTGGTCATTGCTTTTACAGCTGGGCTGAAACGTCTGGCGAGTTAAATGGTAGATAATGTGTATGACTGAGAAAACACTGATTCTGCAGATTGAAACACCAACGTAGAATTGGACGCACGCATTGCAAAGTAAGCTTCACCTTTTACCGTTAATACCTACCGCTACGTACAGGTAGAAAATTTAAAATAGTTACATTAAGCCTTAGAATAATAACGCATTGAGTACTATATAGGTATCTACACAACTTTTATTATAGAAGGCCAACCTGAGTTTGAAAAGATATTGGAAAGTAAAGAACATGTCCAGGAGTTAACGCACACCACCGAACACTCCAATTACAATATTACTTTATAATCATAATCAATACACTGACCTTTTACAATTATGTAAAAAAAAAGGTTAATTATTATATAAGTTACACTGATTGTGGGAGAAAATTGTGGTCACATTACAAATCAACACACGCACACAGTCGCACATTTTTATGGATGGCATAGTAGGTACGAGTACTTCGTCCATTTTGGTTTGTATAAACCATTGATACCCAAAGTGGTCTATATCGACTCCCAGGGGTCGACAACGACCTACAAGAGGTCCATGTGAGCGAATAAGAAATGGGGTATTACGGGGGTCCACGATAGTTTGATCTCATTTAAGTAGGTCGCTGTTTGAATTTTATTAACTTTCCATAAATGGAATAACCTGAAAACATAACAAACAGGCCGACGATTAGTACTAAATTGAATTGTTGCTGATTATGTAAACATACATCGGAGTATTATTTCAATATTAAAATCCTTTTTATGTTTCACTATAAAAATATAAAAATTAATGGTACCGAGTCAAACAGGTCACGACTCGTTACTACCTCGGTACCGGTAGTACCATTTTTTTTTTTTTTGCGAATGTGTCATCTGCCATACAGCCATCCTAACACATCCATCCAATAATGCCATCACATAGCAACATTACGAACACAACTGCTATATTTTCAGCATGTCGATTCTGTAAAAATCTCACCGTGAAGACTCGCGTGGAGTGCGCTGTCAGTGTCATCCCGTCTTGGTCAAACCCTAGCAGTCGTGGCACTGACAGCTCACTCCACGCTCGCTTCACCTAAGTTTTCACGGTAAGACGGTTACAGAATAACATTACAGCATGTCGATTCTGTGAAAATCTCACCGTGATGACTTGCGTGGAGTGATCTGTCAGTTTCACCCCGTCTTGGTCAATCCCTAGCATCAGTGGCACTGACAGCTCACTCCACGCTCGCTTCACCTAAGTTTTCACGGTAAGACGGTTACAGAATAACATTACAGCATGTCGATTCCGGTTTCAGAATAGCACTTCAGGTCATTTACGAGTTTGTCATGTACTAATGACGTCTTGTTTTGACACATAGCATTAATTAGTTTAATACCGAAGTAGTGAATTGTGTATCTAGTAACTGTCAGTTGGACAGGTTAATTCATTGGGTTACTTAGTTGTTATAATTATTGTGTGGATCCATTTAGTAAAATGTTTATTTGGATTTCGTGACAACAGGTGGAGGGACTAAGTATTGGTACTGGCACAGTATAATAAAGTAAGCAGTAGGTATTTTGATTCATCATACAAAACTGCCGAAACGGCAAGTTTCGAAATCTCAGTGTAGCTTTGCATTTGTGTGAGTGATTACCAATCGCACCAATGTGATCGCGCGAGAGACGCACAGCGCCTCAGGTTTATTGTATAAACTGGTTTAAACCAAGCAAAGGACGCGTCGCTATGTGCACTCACACAAATGCAAAGCTCAGCTTAGGCCTCGCGGACTGTACAGTCGCGCATGCGCCGCAGTTCCGTACTGATGCGGACGTTACGGTACTCACTGACTAATTGTTTGACAGAAACTTAGTAGGTGATTATATTTCTTTTTCCATGCGATCGATGCACGAGTGAAGGAATAAAACGAAAGATGTACTAGCTTCTGCTTCGCGCCTTTGCCCGTGGATTTCGGTCTGTCACAAAGTCTTTATGGTGCGTCCCGCGATTAAATACACGTTTAATGAAAGCCAAACTATTTGTCCCATATTATTTCAAATGATTTCATACAAAAGGTTTTTTTTTTACTCAAATAAAATTTCCGTGACGATAAGCAAATTTATTTCTTTAAGGATTTTACATACTTACTTACCTAAGTTACCCTAGACCAAATAACATGTTTTATACAACTCTGTCACATTTGGTCAGTTTGTGAATGAACCTGAGACATCCTGATATCCTAATCTATCTATCATCTAAATGATAGATAGATTAAGATGTCATCGCCAACTTTAATATGGAGGTACTTATACGTGTAGGCCTTTTTGTATAGCTTTTTTGTAGAACATTTTATTTTTGAATCCGAATAAATGATAATATTTATTTTTATTTCAGACTATCGGAATGGCTTCAGCTGATGTGTCGAGATGATTTAGCAAACCAAACAAGCTACCGGTTTTGTGGAAAACATTTTAATCTACAGGAACTGAAAAAGAATATGGCAGTCCTATCATTAAAGCCTAACTGACAAAGTACGGTTACAAATGAGGAGGCACAGTCAGTGGCCAACCCTAGCGCGTGTTTATCTAGCGAGTGGCAGTAGGTAATTATTTCAAGGGCACTACCGAGAAGTAATACTGTTTACTTTATTATACTGTGGTACTGGTACAACGGGCTAAAGACTGCAACTGCACACTGATATGGACACCATTTTGGCGTTCTTGGTGTGACGTAATAGTGTATGACATTGGACTGACTCGCTTACACTTCCTTAGTACACACTGACATTTATTGATGTCATAGACTTTTACGTCACATTCTCTCTGACCAATGGCGTCCCTTTACAAATATTTGCCACAGATTATTGCACTTCTAAAAAAAAGAACTTGCTCAAAAAGAAATTATAACAAAAAATATTGATGGTGGCAGAATTCTGAAGTAACAAAGTTTATTAAAAAAAACAGGCGGTCCAACTGGTGAAAAGTGATCACCGCTGCCCATGGAATGAGCAGTGCCAGCATTGCAATTGCGGAGCAAATTTTCAATCACAACAAACAAGGATTTTAAAGGAAATTATAATCCATTGCTTCGAATGTTTGAAAAATTCGTCTGCTCAATAACGTAAATAACGCAATGAATGTTTTTGTACTGTCAACATGACCAATAGGGATGGTGACAATTTTTTTATTATTATCACAATAAATTGTTTGTTTCCAAATAGTGCAAACAAAATTACAAAAATTGAAAAAGTTTTAAAAAATTGCCAAATTATAAACGTTTTAAGATAAGTGTTAGACAAGGACAGCACTATCGTAGAACTAACGTCACGACTATGTAACTTCATACCAGCGCAGCAGCGCCGTACATTGTCCGTACCGTGCGACAAGGACGGGAATAATCCTCTCCAAAATCTTTAAAAGCGTGTATCTTCTTCATATTTACACCAATTTAACAGATTTTTTCGATTATCTAATATTTACTATGCCTACTTTGAAATTACATTATTTTTATGACAATTTCTAATATCAATCATCATACCTATTGCGCAATGACCCCATAGGGTATCGCAGATGAGGGGCCATGTCAGAGACAAACCTTTTGCTCAGCAAAGTTTTTTGGCGGTAGAAATCAGAAGACCAATTTATTGTCGTACTTAAAAAAGTTTCACATTCAAGTCGCAACTCAGCGTCAATCATATCAAAAACTTGTCAAAAATTTGTGTAAATTGATTGTATTTTTGTGACAGATTGTGACTGAGATCAGAATGCTAGCGTTCTTAAAAATACGGGAATTCTAATGCACTCAAGAGACATAAGACATCTTAGCAAGCAGGGCGACTGGCCCTTCTTCCCTGAAAAAGAATGCATGTATTGATTCCTAAATTGATTTATGAAATAACATTCTGCGCTGTTCTAAACGCACTATTAACATTACCCCTCATTTATAATAATAGTATGTTTACGCCAATTCCTGCATTTTACGAGGCGTTGTGTGCAACACAGTGGTCTACCAAATCCTGTGATCAGCTAATATTAGATTTCATTGGAGCAAATAGGACATTGTGTGCATTCCTGGAGGAATGTTGTAATTTACGTCAAGGAAAACAAGAATTCTGTTTGTTATGGGAGTACTTTGAATCTGGCCAGTAACCCAAAAGGCTCAAAACCTTAAAACACTAAAACCAAAGGGGTATCGTGTTACCCAGTAGCTGGGTTCTGGAGGTCAGGAAGGCGGACAGACCATGTAAAAGCCTGGTTTTCTACAGCATCTGGTTTGACTGGAAGCCTTGGTCAGCTTCTAGTCAAACCTAATACCTGCCTAGACGATGTGATGCAACTTGCGAGAAGCCTATGTCACCAGTGCGTAAGGTTTTTAATGGATCGCCAGGGCTTTTGGCTACTCTGTAGAGTATCATAAGATGACAAAGTGATTTCCTTAAAAGGATTAGCAGTAGCGTTCTTCTGTCTACTATTCCTTTAGCTTCTGCTAATACCATGACTGATCGAACAGGATGGTATCAGCTTTTCTTTTAAGCTCATGTGAACACGAGGAAAGGGATGCAACTGCAAATTCATGACATAATTTTTATAATTGTTATTAAAAAAAACAAAATCACGCATGTAATACCCAAAGGCTTAGGCCAATGATACCCAAAAAGGGCTGTTATCACCCCCAGGGGTCGACGACAACCTACAAGGGATCCATGTGAGTGGAAAATAATTGCTCCGTGACCAGTAGTAGTGACGTGTAACAGGTCCGTGAGATGTAAACGGGGGTCCACGATAGTGCACTGAAATATTTCCTCATATATAAAAAAAAAATGCTTTTCGCTACGTTTTGACGCGTAGGTATTAAACTTTTCTATGTAACAGGATTTTTTTTTAAACGACGAAAAACTCTACGTCTAGAATCATTTGCTGACTTCATTGTTACAGGTGGGGCATCGATGTCGCCGCCACCCTGTGTAGTTATGATGCCAGATATCATCATGTTACCTACCCGCGTACACGTAGTAGGTGTTCTTGTCCATTCTTCATTCATGATTTTTGTTATTATTTTTTGGCTCTAACCCTCACTACAGTTAGAAAGAAGTCAAAATCAACTTTGAAGTTGATGAATATGCAAAAATGCAATATAAGCTGGGGTCTTCCCAAAACCGAAAAACATGGCAAGTGGTCTACGAGACAGAAGAGTTTGGATACCTCATGCCTTAGGCAGAGGTGTACGTACCTATGGTGCACCTACATTTCAAAGAAAGAAACAAAAATGCGTTTACTGGCACAAAAAAAAACCCAGGCCGCTAGCGCGCATATTATTTTAAGGTCCATGTCTTAAAGTCCGCCAATCTTATCTAAGAAATAATCAACTGTGATAATAAATCATCTCAACTATAAACTAGCCCCAAATGATATGATTTTACGAACTAGCTAAAATATTATTTATTGATTCTCTTCAAAGCTAAAAGTTTTTATGTACATTATATTTTTCAGTAAATAGCCTGTTAGCGGTTATGTGTTTATTCTATTTTACTTGATGCTAGAATGTTTTAAACATAATATGATAAAACATTATTTGAATAAAGCATCGGAATCTAGCAAATGGGATAATAGGATTTTTCTATTCATATAATAATAACAAGATTTATCAGAAGTTCCTAGTCCTCAGAGTCCTTTAAACATTGTTGTTATCCATCATATAAACACCAGATTTTGTGCTTACTGAAACTATATTTCGCCTGTCAAAATCGGCTCGTATATCGTTCTCTTTTACACCGAACTAAACTAACTAAACTATCACTTAAATTCCTTTCTTTTGACAATTTGACAATCGCGGCTCCACGTTGTTTCTTTTTTATTTTCTGTTGGCTTCGCAACGTGGTACTTGTTTGCTCTACTCCGTGAATTATTTTAGAGCCGGAGGCACGCAGAGGGGGCAGCCTCAAAGTGTTTTATATAGAAGTGAAAACCGTCAAATTAAGAATATAAAGATTGCCATTTTCCCTAAACTATTAACTAAGAGCCATCTTAGTGCTGTCAAAGCAAGGTATAGTTAAGTTGTGTCACTTTAGTCAATTTCAGAATTCGTCGTTTGGCAGGATTAAACCAATTTTTTGTGATGTTTAGTCTAGTTTAGAGGCATTTATGACAAGAGAATCGGCACCGACAAACACAAAAAATTAAAACAACATCCAAAAACTGCATTTGACAAGCAAAATATATCTGTCGAGAATATGACGTAAAACGACAAACATTCATTCATTCATTTTGAAACATTCATTCATAAAACGCAGATTTTATTAAAACTTAGTTCTCTCAGAGCGTTCAACTCATATAAATCTCGTATTTTATTTTAGTCAACTATTTTGTTTGATATCGTTATTTTTGGCGTGCGCCGGAGTCGTCGTGCGATCGAGTTACATGGTGAGGATTTTGGTTAACGTGTTTTGAAATGTCAATCATTTTGGGGAATGATACTTTGGTTTTTATTCATCAGTACTGACACAAAATTATTAGATAAGTTTATCCGAATCATTTCTAATACATAAGAGTTTAATTTTTTAAGTTTTTGTTCCGTTTCGCATCAAAAAATAATGTTGCTAAATCTAAAATAAATAAAAAATGTTAGTCGCTTTTTGTTGCAGACTTTACCTAATGTATTCTAATACATTAAAATAGTTTCAAAACAACACCGCTAATATGCAATCATGAGCATGATTCAGAAGAAACCTAGAAACTTCTGAAATGTTTCTCAGTAGCAGTCCGGAGTCTGGATTTGGGCCTGGTTTATTGCAATGGGGTCACCCCCTTCATGGGACACTTATCCCCTACATTATAAGTCCACGTTTGCAAAGATGTAAAACTAAAGCGGCGGGATTTTTTAGTTCATTGGATCATTAACACACTGCTTAACGCCGAGAGTTGAAAATCCAACAGTGTTTAGTACATTGTTAACAATCACTAACAATCTTATTTTAAAAAATCAAACTCAAACTCAAATCATTTATTTCAATTAAACCATTTACAGGCACTTTTGAATTGTCAAGGAGTCGGTCAGTCAGAAATATGAAGCTAGTTGCCCATTCCAAAGCGTAGTAGGTACCTATGGAGAAGAACGGGCAAGAAACTCCATGGACACTCTTTTAAATAATAATGTTTTTACATATATCTTAGTTACATCGATTAATGTTGACACTATAAGTGAGAACGATGTACAAAAAACCGTACACGTTAAAAGCGTCCAGAGTGCATCAAAACATAATTAAAAACAATCCAGCTAATTAATTATTAAAATAAGCCGTGGCAGCTAAGAGATGACCAGTCCCAACTGACGGCGCCCGTTCACGAACATGACGCATGGATCAGCACCATTCAGCTCAACCATTTTGAAGGGAGCTAAATGATCCGACACACGCGCCACCGTCAGCGAGACATTTGAGTGAGCATGACATACTATCAGTCGCCAAGGCACATTCAAGTCAATCTATGACATTACCCGGTAAATGGTAGCTCTATAGTACAAAGTACTCACATCTGTGCAATGCATCTATATAATAAAAAGGAGATTGAGTTTATATAATGCAAATAAATTCTTACTATCTTCAGCAGCTTCAACAGTGATTCGAATGTCAATTAATTAGTTGTGGTGTGGAGCAGGACCGGCATTAAGCCAGGCATTTTTATCAGTTATGTAATCCTCCAACCTATAATATGCCTGCCTGAATAGTGTGCGTTTGACAAAGGATTTGAATTTTGTCTCATTCAGTTGAAGTATGTGGGGAGGTATTTTATTATAACATTTTAGACAGTACCCCATGAAAGATGAGTCTACTTTAGCCAGTCTGAAACCTGGTTGAACTAATAGGTCCCGATTTCTAGTACTATAATTATGTCTTTCACCTCTTTTACTGTAAAGATGTAATTTTTTTCAAAATGGCGGAAGATCAACAGACTGGTACAATAAAAGCTAGGAGTATCGATATAAATCATCATCATTACACAGATGCCTGTCTAGAATTGGCAGTGTTAAATTTATGTAGATGTTAGGTACTGTATCTCTTTGGTCTGGTGATAATAATATCATGATGGCTTGAGTTACATTTTGGAGATTATTGTATACATGCGAGAATTTGAGAAGCTATACTGAATTTGTATCGTTTTTTCTTCCAATGATGTGTTCTCTGTTAATGGAACCATCAGTAAAAAACAACTAGGACCTAAATCCGCAAAATATTAATATGCATAGTCATTACATTTTTCAACGCAGCTTCTACTATTCGAAACATTTTATTAAATAAAAGTCGTCCATTACAGTTTGCGTTTTAATATATATTCTGTCAAAAAAGTATCGGGAATGGATGATTTGTTTAGATGGTTCCAAATTCATGTTTTGTTGTTTTTTTGTTGTTGTTAGATTGGCACAAATGTTTTCCATTTTGGCGCGGAGTTTAAGTTGCATCTGTTGTTTAGATTAAATACAGTGCTGTTTTTATTTAGATCATATCTAGTGTGTGTTGCAAATTTCTTGGACAAAAACATAGAACAAAGAGTTAAATTTTGCATCGCCATTAGAATTTCAGGTTCGGAGTCACTGAAGGCTTACAGTGAATTGACTTTGTCAAAAACACGTACTTATGAGTGGTACAAAGTGTACAAAAGTGGTCGAGATCTGATGGAAGATTTGCCTCGCTCTGGTAGGCCATCAACATCTTCAACTGAAGTTAATATCGCAAAAGTGATAGAAATAGTACCTGAAAACCCTCATTCAAGTTTGAGAGAGATAGCCGCTGAACTTTCTGTGTCTCACGAGTCGATACGTATCATTTTTAATAATCACTTGGGTATGAAACATGTTGCCGCTCGGCTAGTCCCAAAATACCCTAAGTTTTCTCCAAAAACTCTATCGCATAGATATCGCATATCGCAAGAGTCGCTGAGGACATGCTAGAACGAGTAAGTTCCGACCCGACATTCATGAAACGCCTTGTTTCCGGTGATGAGACGTGGGTTTACAAGTTTTTACATGCAAACTAGTCAACAAGTTTCGCAGGGGAGCCTACCAACTGAACCGAAACCGAAAAAACAAAGTCGATCAAAAGTCAAGTCATGTTGACTGTTTTCTTTGACTATCGCAGTGTTCTGCACTCGAAATTCTTGCCGGAAGGTCAAACGGTAAATAAATAATATTATTTGAGGGATATGCTGCGTTTAATAGAGCAAATTCGACGAAAAAGGCCAGATTTGCGAAAAGTAAATTCTTGGATTTTGCATCACGATAATGCGCCTACGCACAAGGCCATCATCCATTGTGAATTTTTTTTTGACCAACCTCCATAAAATACCATCGAGTACCTTATTCACCAGATGCGTCTCCAGCCGACTTCTTTTTTATTTCCTAAACTCAAATTAACACTTGGTGGCACCCATTTTCATTATATAGAAGACATAAAGGAGAATTGGCGTCGAGAACTGAACTCAATTCCGGAAAAGAGTTTAAATTTTTTTTTGAGGATTGGATTATTCGTTCGCGTAAGTGAATCGTTTCTGAAGGAGGATACTTTGAAGGCGATAAAATAAATTTGGATGAATAGCTACATTTTGTGTATTATTGATCTTTTACCGGTACTACTTTCTTGAAAGAGTTGTAAACAATTTCGAGTGGTAACGATAGAAAAACTCAACACTAAGTAACAAGAGTGTGAAAATGCAAAAGTAAATAACAAAAGCACTTAGTGGAAACATTCATTTGGATGCTCATGACCATCGCTTTGCAATTTTATGGAAAACTTCACGCGGTCGAACCGCGTGGAATTTCCTACTCCTCCGACCGACCGCGTCGCTTCGCATCGCCCGTACGCGTTTTGAGTTCATTTTTACTCAGCGTTCTTGACGGCTCCTCAACCGGAGTGGCCTGTCATTATGATTGGCGCTGACAGCGGTTGGCGGTGTGCCCGCCATTGTGACTGACAATTTATGCGCCATTACTTAATCTACCCAATGAGCGTTAAACTACATGGTGATGGTATTTGTTAATTATTTTGAGTTCAATACGATGCATTTACTTGTAAATTACTTTATCTTTCTGCGATTGTCCCATGTTACTTAATTAGCAACCGAAGTATCCGAGCTGTCCTTCCCACAATATTTTGCAAAAATGGCAGAGTTACAACATCCACCAGACCACCAGCTCTCGTTGCATCAATGCTCGTTTCTATGGTGGTATAGAAACGAGGATTGTCGACGGACGAATTGACAAAATAAGCATGCAATTGGTCTATTCTTTCTGTCACTTTTTCTTTTACTCAAATTCTTTATTGCGAACTAAGTGTACAGAATTTTGAAGATTTGACAATAGGTAGGTTCTTAGAACTTAGTTGCCTGGTTGGGCATTGCAATTGAAATGCTTCTTTGTAAAACTAAAAACTAACCGCCTTATTCATAAAAAAAAAACAATTGGCTTTATAAACCTATTTAAGCTATCG
This sequence comes from Dasypolia templi, assembly GCA_963555695.1. Classification (NCBI taxonomy): domain Eukaryota; kingdom Metazoa; phylum Arthropoda; class Insecta; order Lepidoptera; family Noctuidae; genus Dasypolia; species Dasypolia templi. The sequence continues at coordinate 5,427,512 of OY743162.1, read as the reverse complement.
AACTGTTTTGTCCCTTGCTGTCAAGTTAAAACCAATTGAATGTTGATTCTTAATGTCTATGGTTAACGTGGTATTTTTTATGCCCATACAATAAATTCTGTTGCCATATCCAACAGTGTGGGATGTTTTGTTGCGCAATGTATTTTTAAGTCTACTGCTTTAAATAAGTCAGAGCTACTGATGTTTTAATTATCTATAATATTGAGGCAGCGTAGATATATACCTAGAGCAGGGAGTGTTAATATCTTGAGATTTACATGAATCTGTTTGGTGTATCCCACATATTAAACTATTTTGTATTTGTTTTTTGTGCCTTGAACGCAATTTCTTTATCAGTTGAGTATCCCCAATATATGTAGTATCCCATAAGATAGAGTGGATTCCACTTGGCATGACAAGCACTAAGTAGTGTGGTTCGGTTTGGTACTTTTTTGAGCATGTAGAGGGCATAAGATAATTAATCTTCCGTCGACGAGGTTACAAAATTCTTTAGTGTTTTCACTATAAGCATGAAGCATTAAACATCCAATACTGACAAGATCCACCTCATCATCATCATTATATTTCAGCTCTTGTCTAATGTTACTTGGAACCGGCGCCACACGTTGCCTTCTTCCATTCTCCCTGTCAACCTTCACGATATCATTCACTCCCTTCTATTTCATAGCATTCCATCCATCAACATTTATATTAATCACTCTTTTATTGCACATACCGCAGTGACTCAAGACGAAAGTCTTTGACCAGTACGGTAGTGTTGCCAGTGATGACCAATGACACTGAAACTTGGTCCTCACAACAAGGCCCATTGTATTAGAAGGCTAAAAATCTCCCAAAGGCAATGGAGAGGGCTATGCTTGGAGTTTCCCTAAGTGATCGAATCAGAAATGAAGAGATCTGCAGGAGAACCAAGGTAACCGACATAGCCCGAAGAACTGCCAAACTTAAGTGGCAGTGGGCAGGGCACATTGCTCGCATAACAGATGGCCGATCGGGTCGAAAGGTTCTGGAGTGGTGACCGCGTACCTGAAGACGTAGCTTTGGCCACCCACAAGGTGGAGTGATGACCTAGTGAAGGCCGCAGGAATCCGCTAGATGCGAGAAGCACAGAACCGGTCGAAGTGGTGGTGATTAGAGGAGGCCTATGTCCAGCAGTGGAAGTCTTTCGGCTGAAATGGATGAATGACACTTTCACCATTTTCTTCCCTCCTCATCACATGATGCCCAAGTCAAACGATTTGCATTTAATTGTGAAGGTACTGTTCTTATTTTAGAGGCAACTTTTAAATCAATGAAAGTTTAATCTGAGAAATCATTTACTTCGCGTGTTTGACTGTTTTCGTGGTTATATCAAAATGATATAGTTGTCCTATAGAAATCTTAATCAGTTTGAAACGTCGACTGCCAATTATGGATCTTCAAATAACATTAATCTATCTACTCTTGGCATGGCTGGTATGAACTATGAGTTAATTGTTATAAGTTTACACAGTAAGCCCATTCTGCTGGATTAGATGAGCTTCGGAAAACCAGAAAATTATCTTTAAAAAAATCCTCTTTCATCTTTTACAACACAGCAGCGTATGGGTGGCAGCCTATATTTTCTTTTCCAAAAACGCATCTTGCAACAACGAATCTGCCTAACCTTTTTCAACTATATGAGGTCGGCTTCCAGTCTCACCGGATGCTGGCAGAAACCCAGTATTTTACATGGAGCAACACAGTTACTGGGTAACATGATTACCTACCCTTGGTAAGACTGATTGACAAAGTTTTGGGTTTCTAACTACCCGTAACGACTGTCAAAAATCCACGGCTTAACCTGCTTTCCGAGGCACGGAAGGGCCTCGATATATGATGAGATAAAATTGATGGTCTCCCACCCACCAACCAACCGCAGCAAGCGAACCTAAACCTTCTACCGACCTGTGCGCCTGTTATCATTTATCACAACCAAAATGCGAAACCAAAGAACCCCCAACAACCAAAGCATTTGTTAATGAATCATGTTTACATGCCGTCAATGAGAATACCTGTCTTGATTTATTTCAGTTCAAGAACAGTGTAAGTACAACAGACAATAATATAACGCCTATTATTGTGCTAGCCAATCTGTCCGGCGATAAAATGGTAACATTAGAAAAAGAAACATCTGGAAGTAAAAGCTACATTCTTCTTGAGTTGTAAATAGCTGCTGCGGCTGCTGAGACCCTCAAGCAACTATAGTTTTGAGCCGTTTGGGGTTGAAACGCTCGGTTCATGGGGCTCTAGTTCGCGTCAAATTGCTCACTGACTAGGACTAGTCGACACTTCACGGGACAAGAGGACTGGATTGTTCTTTGGCCAAAGAATTAGCATTGCCATGCAACGTAGCAATGCTGCTTGCTGCTGCTGCAATGCTGCTTGCTGTCTTCTGGGCACGTTTCCGGATGGCAGCGATGCGGACAAGTACTTCGACGCCTAAGTGTCTTTTTTGTTGTTTTTATTATTAATTTGTTTATTTAGTTAGTTGGTGGGTTAATGTAGTCCTTGAGTAAATAAATATTTTTGTTGTGAAGCGGAGGGTTGAGAAAAATGTCGCCAGGAAAGTTTTGAGTATGAATGTGGAGGTTGAATGAAACGATGGATGGCAGTCGATCCAAAGTTTCTTTACTCGATAGTCTCTCCCTTTCAAGCCATATCGTCTTCCACACAGTTGTGAAAGATGATATGGCTAGAAGAACGTATGGAACAAAAATACAAGTTGCACCGACCACAAATAAATTATGACAACGGCAGAAAGTAATGATGATGTGGAAACAGAATTATAGTAGGAGATATTTCTGTTGGAACCATTAAGGCGTTTTTTGGTTTATTTATATTTATGTGATCCTGTTCTGGAAAAGACCAGGTAAATTAAACATTGTGTCTGTCAAATTCCAAGCCTGTTTCTAGATATAGAAACAGGCATGAGCATTGATACAAACATTGCTTATACGTAAATTGTGTGTTTGAGCTGACGATTGAGCGTAGGACAAGTTCCTGAAATATGGTTTGCATCGAACAATGCCAATAGAAGTATTTACCCTTTAAATTGTATAAATGCATAGCACAGGTGTGAGTACTTTGTACTATGGAGCTACCATTTACCGAATAATGTCTTATATTGACTTGAATGTGTCCTGGCGGCTGATAGTTTGTCATGTTCAAATGTCTCGCTGACGGTGGCGTTTATGTTGTCATCGATCATTTAGCTCCCTTCAAAATGGATGAGCTGAATGGTGATGATCCATGCGTCATGTTCATATGTTCATGAACAGGCGCCGTCAGTTGGGACTGGTCATCTCTTCTGCTACGGCGTATTTTAATAATTTATTGTTTGGATTGTTTTTATTTATTTTTTGCTGCACTCTGGGCGCTTTTAACGTGTACGGTTTTTGTACATCGTTCTCACATACAGGATCAACATTAATGATGTAACTAATATATTTGTTAGAACAATATTATTTAAAAGAGTGTCCATGGAGTTTCTTGCCCTTTCTTCTCCATAGGTACCTACCTACTACGCTTTGGAATGGGCAACTAGCTTCATATTTCTGACCGACTCCTTGAGAATTCAAAAGTGCCAGTAAATAGTTTAATTGAAATAAATGCTTTGAGTTTGAGTTTGACTTTGAATATTTCTTATAAATGATAAGGGTAATACAGGGTTTATATGCTAGATGAGGCCGTTGAATTTATGTAAGAATTATAATACATAGATAGTGCCCAGTTGATGGCAATAGGCTCGCCACCTTTTGGGACTTGGGACACATATCCCAAATAAAATAAAATATGGGACTTACACATGGCTGTGTAGGTGTTCTATGGTACACCTATGCCTTAACTGGAAGTCTACTCTCTAAGTCCGTCACAAATATACGGGCCCGTACCCTACTCCCAATTGTGAATCCCGATTAAACTTAAAAAGGCGTGAAGTTTTGTGTTTAGCTAAAGTAATCTTGATAATAACTCAAACCCTGTTACACACATTGGCATAGCTACTTGCTATCCTATAACAACGTATATACATGCTAATATTACAGACTGCTGTATTTTTCTAGATTTTTATCGTACAAAACCAATTCTAGCACACTTGAAAAAGTAGCTCCCACGTGCTATTTCAATTCGCAGGTCAGTTTACATTAACAACGTTTTAAAACGTCTGCAATAAATCTAAACAAGTTTGTTTTAACGGTTTTTATGGCAACCATCTTAATTTCCTGTATTTTAAACAGATTTTTGTTTCTGAGATGCTGCTGTTGAAATGTAATTGTGTTTGCTACTAATTTATGTAAATTCTTCATTGTTCGAAAAGGAATGTTAGTAAATTAATTAATTGAGTTTTAAGCTGAAAATATTTTTATTAATTGCACGTACAACTTTTTACATTGGGTAGGTAAGTACTAATTAAAATAACTAGCTGAGATACTTTCTTAATTCGTTGCCAGTAAATTATGTAAACAGTTTTAGTACGTCAATTCCGCATCAATGCCTCGTATTCGGAATTTAACAAAGATTTTTCTTGTCAGTAAACTGTATTAAGTGGGTAATTATCATTTGGGTATTTTGCAAAGATATTGATAGGGCCATCTTTCACAAATGTCGAATCTTTCAAACTCATTCATTTGGATGATAAATATCTTCTAATTGTGCTACAACGTTAGAGCTTACATATATATGTTGCTTGTCTATAAACTTAAAGTAAGCAGTCATTCCACCTGATACTGATGATTGACACTATTCACAGCTCACTTCACCTAAGTTTTCACGGTGAGATTTTTACAGAACAGATCGAGAGACATTGGCGCCAGGAGTGTAAGAGGGTGTACTTGCTCCCTGGCTTCAAAATAAATTATTGTAAAAACATTCAAAACTAAAAAAAAACGGACAACGTCTAATACAATAATAGAGAACTTAACCTATTCGAGGCCAGGACCAAAACAAAACTGCATTCTACAATCTCTCAATTCTTAAGCTTTGTTCATTGGTCGACAAAGTACCGTACTCCTATTTCCGAAAGTCTACTCGACCCTAGACGGGGTTCTAACGTTTTCGAGATTGCTCCGTTTGCTCTAGCATTTACTCTATTGTTAAGTTTATTTATATTATTCCACACAGTTAGTCCTATTTCTCTATGAATAGACAATATAAAACCTATCTCATTCGAGGTGAGATGTTAAAGTATCGAACTCGCTTCGCACGCTGTGACATACTACATTCTCTTAACTGTTAAGCTTCTCTGCATAAGTTGACAAAGTTACTCCTTGTATAAATGGACAAACGATGAGCTAACATATCCAAGGTCTGAAGTACAATAATTAATGATCGAGCTCGCTGCGTGGAGCTGAACTTGCCGGCAACCATGTTGACAGATATTCATGACCTACGAGTACCTACGAGTACCCATGTATTCTTTGTAGGTATTCTACATCCATTAAATCCTAAGTGGTTTGAGAGGATTTCGATTTAGAATGGGTCCGGATCAATCAATTAATCAATTCAACCTACGCTTTGTCGATTGGTATCTGAAGCTAACTCTAAATCTATTGAGCTCTTAGATACTGTTTCTATCAAAGTTTTCAATTTTAAAATATTTGTCTACGACCGTATTGACCGTAATACTGTTTTAATCAGCTATTATTGAAAGAGTGAAAGTATTAATCAATCTCGACAACCCGACGAATCAAAAAGCCTCGACACCAAAAAACGAAACTTCTCCTTGAACCCACAATAAGACCTATCAGAACAATAACTATACTTGTAGATACAACAATAGTTTTCAGACATGATTAACAGGGAAAATAGCTAAGCCATATGCTACCAGGAGACGTTCCATCAAAGTGAAACCCCTATTACACTGTGCGATATTCAGGGACCTTTTCCCAATTCGTGATGGTGTTAAAAGAGAAATGGAGGAACCGACCCCATCAAAAAAAACACAATACCTAAATATCAGGCCCTAAATATCGTGTATTGTAATAAGGGTTTAAGTAAGCCAGGTAGGTAATCTGTCATAGAACTTTTAACCGTTAATACTTGACTAACAGCAACTTATATATCGAAGTATGCCCCACGAAGTAAAACCCTTGCATCTAAACGATACAATACACTTTCGAGCTTAAAAATACGCAACAAAAAAAAACATCACAACTTCCCAGAAAGCAAAAGGTCAAGGTCACAAAGCAGCGACCTTCCATCAAGTTCACCGATGACGTAGGGACTATCGACCCATCTCTGTCCTCAATAAACTAGGTCTTTTCAATGACCTTAAAAGACAAGGTTTCCTCAAGGACTGCCCTTGGGTCGAGGCCGCGGAAGAAGGCCGTGGCCTTGCTCAAGGTCCGAGCTCCGGGAGCGACCTTGTTGCGAGGAGACGAGGCCTCGATTTGAGGCCTAGAGGCCAAGGTCGAGGAGGCTACTGAAGCTGAGATTTGCACAGTGAAGGTTGAATGGGGAATTGGGTGGCCGTAGGTTTAGAAATAAAGTAAATTACAAAACCTTTTCCAGCATAACATTGCTTTATCCTGTTTAAGGTTTTTTATTAAAGTAGCACTTCACCCGTGACTTCGGCGCGAGGAATTCGAAAAAAAAAAATTTCAAATTGGTCCAGTAGTTTCGGAGCCTTTTCAATGCAAACAAACCTTTCCTCTTTAAGATATCAGTATAGAAAATATCATGCGAGCTTCATATTAATTACAATACAAATTAAATGAAAGTTGTCTTATTCGTTTAGTTCGTATAATGCTTATAAATGCTGATACTCCGTAACATTTTGCTAGATTTTTATATACAACATTTAAGTGTCTAGCAAAATGTTTATGAAATTGTCATTCAATAGGATTAAATGAACTTCAAAAATCACATGTGATTTATTCATTAAGGGGAAACGCCGGCGACATTTAAATAAATTGATTGATTTTTTGATTCCTGAGATTTTAAAATTTGAGATTTAAATTTTCTTACGTTTTTTTGCAATTTCCAAGTCAGTGTCATGTAGTATATTGTACAAAATATGGTTCGCGACCGTAACAAGTAGCCATAGCTACTTCATCAAGTTTCTGATAAACTTCTAACTTCAAAATATTTTACTTAATTACTCAAAGGATAGGTACCTAACCTTGCGGTAGAGTATCGTTAATTTCGGTAACACCAACTTTTTCATTTGTCTCTAATTTACCTATTGCCGTAAAACAAACAGCAGAAAAGAAAAGATACACGTAACAAATATCAAATTTTCACTTTTCCTTTCATTTTTTCAGCCAACATCCTGCTTGACATCTGAGCGTGTTAATTTGACAGCTAGTGACAAACGCCATATTATTATTTATTTATTTTTTTCCTGCCTCCTTTGTTTCATATTCAAACAATATGCTAAATAGTTTCGACAAATCTTTTACTTTTGTTTTGTTTGTGATTTAACTTTTCGTGGGGTTGTTATTTATGTATGCAAAAATATAAAATTTACCAGTTTATTTTATTGCAAAAGAAAAACTGTCTGTATATATAAGTGGAATTTCGTAAATGCTTGGTTGATATTTGTGATACTTAACTTCTAGTAAACTCCCACTGAAACAAACGACAACGTAATCAAAATATCGAGTCGAAAAACTAGTTAGAAATAATTGAAGAGCAGGTTGTAGATTGGAGCAAGGATCTTGGGGCTTTTTAATATTGTCAACATTCAAATAAATAATATTCAGTAAGTCGTGCACGTCACAAACAAAATATTATAGATAAGTTTAGTTTAAGTAGGTAGACTGGGTAGGATATATTTATTATTTTAAAAAACGTAGACCGTACCCACGATACTAAAACCAGGAAATTAAAAAAGTTTTACCAATTAAATATTCATATTGTCACGCATCATAACCTTAAAAAAGCACTCCTACCCTCAACCAAACAACATAAAACTCACTCACCACAATCTCTCAAGTCTCCACCTCAAAAACCAGGTCAAAAAATTGAGCACTTAACTAAAAACTAGCAACATCAAGCGTACTTGTCCAGCACTCCACACAAAACATGGCACTATGTTGAAAACGAACGCACAACTAAAAATAAAACTGAGTACCTATGATGAAAATTCGTGAACGCCCGGAATAATAGTGTAGTATGCGCTTATGGGATATCGGTTTTCATAAATAACCGGAATCTTCGGATAAACGTCGCGAAAGTTTGAAAACAGAACACTGAACATGATAATTTTTTTAACAAAACGCAAAAAAAAAACCAGCGTTTTTTTTTATAACAGACGAAAAATGTCTATGTTAGGGAGTCTAGAATCATTTGCTAAATTCATAGTTACAGTTTGCGCACTGGTTAAAAACTTATCCTGTACAAGAAACTGCCTCTACGAACATCGAACACAGCACCCCATGGTGCTGTGTTCGATTCCCAATTCGAGCAGTGTTATTCGGAATTTCTCAGTAGCATCCCGGAGTCTGGATTTCGCCCGGTTGATGGCAATAGGTTCACCCTTTAATCCATAGGACTTGAACACAACTGACGAAATGAGGGTGACATGGGTTGTTCCTACTATAGGTGTAATGCACCTCTGCCTACCCTTCGAGGAATACAGAGTTGTGATGTTATGTTATGGTATAGGTATATGAAACAACAAATTTGCGGCGCGCAAACTCGACAGGAGCTAGATGGACAGACGACATTCATTGGCGTAGCTAGAGATATTGTCTAGCCGTCCAGCTGAACTAACCACTGCACGCTTATCATGACCGGGTTTTGTCGAGGGAGGAATAGACAAAATGACAGGTAGAATAGACATAATGACTGATTTCTTTTACTAATTTGTAATTTGTTTCTATGGTAGTCCTGCTATGCGTGCTGATCATTAATGACGCCTAGTAATAAATAATCCCACCTTATACATTTCATGTAAAGTAGGTTGCCAAAATTTAAAGAACGCTTTCACTGTTGAAAAGTTTTCAGATCTATGTAGAGCCAAACCCCTAATTTCAACTTGATAAAGTCCGCGAGGCCTAAGCTGAGCTTTGCATTTGTGTGTGCATAGATACTGGTATGACGTCGGCCTAGATCGCGATTGGTTTAAACCGGTTTATACAATCGGTCTGAGGCGCTTCGCGTCCCTCGCGCGGTCACATTGATGCGGTTGGTAATCATTCACACTAATGCAAGCTCAGCTTAGGCCTCGCGGACTGTACCTCCACGCGTTACTGAGAAAAAGGGTCTTGAAAGACAGACAGACGGAAGGACGGACAGCGAAGTGATCCTATTAGGGTTCCGTTTTTTCCTTTTGAGATACGGAAACATAATAAAAAGCGATTAAACAGTGCGTACTCTCGATTTTTCTAGGGTGGGTAAAGACGTTTCTAGAGTAGGCATAGTCCACCCTTGCTCCTCCCTAGCTACTCCCATGACGTTGATTATACATTAAAATCACAAAATATTAAGAAACTTATCCAGCAAACAATTTATAAAAAAAAACATTCAACCGATAAATTGGCCTGTATCTGAATGTCAAAAGTAATTGTGAATAACGAGTATTGTAGTCATATGAAATATTCTGAAAACTCGCCAATTTGTTAATATAAATCTTTCACATAAATCACTAGATACATTCCATGTAATTAATCATTAAAAAATATAATAATATGTATGTTGAGAACAGTTTTTTCTTCACAAAAAACACGTTTTATTTTACCAACAACAAGAACCAACCAACAAAATGATAATAAAAATATTCTGTTGATGAAGTTACAGTCTTACAGCCGCATGGGGCCGGAGCGCAACTTATTTTTAACCAAACTCCAAAAGCAGTAGGTTCTCAACTCGTTTTTATGTTTTTTTTTTGTACATTCTGTCAAAAAAGTAACGGGAAGGGATGACTTGTTTATAGTTCTTTTTTCGAATTCGGAAACATTTTCAATTTTGGCGCGGAGTTTGAGCTGCATATGTTCTGTTATCTACATTAAAAAGTGCTGTTTTCAATTAGATCATATCTAGCGTGTTTTGCGAATTTCGAAATGGACAAGAAAATCGTACAAAGGGCTTGTCTTAAATTTAGCATCGCCAATGGTATTTCTTGTTCGGAGTCACTGAAAATGTTACAGAAGGCTTACGATGGACAACTGACACAAAGCGTTCGAAGGCGGTCGAGATGTGATGGAAGATTTGCCTCGCTCTGGTATTGGATTCTACTGAAGTTAACATCGCAAAAGTGATGGAAATAGTGACTGAAAATCCTCATTCATGTTTAAGACATAGCCGCCGAACTTTCTGTGTCTCACCAGACGATTCGTACCATTTTAAATAATCACTTGGGTATGAAACATGTTGCCGCTCGGCTAGTCCCAAAAGACATGAATTTTCTCCAAAAATTCAATCGCATAAGAGTCGCTGAGGATATGCTAGAACGAGTCAATTCCGACCCAACATTCATAAAACGCATTGTTGCTTATGACGAGACCTGAATTTACGAGTTTGACATGCAAACTAGTCAACAAGCCGAAACCGAAAAAACCACGCTAAGTCGATCAAAAGTCAAAGCCATGTTGACTGTTTTCTTTGACTATCGCGGTTTTGTGCAGCGGTGTAGACATAAAGGAGAATTTGCGGCGAGAACTGAACTCAATTCCGTAAAAAGCGTTTAAAAAATGTTTTGATGATTGGATTATTCGTTAGCGTAAGTTCTGAAGGAGCGTACTTAGAAAAATTCGTAATTTAACTGATTTAGAGACAGCGCGATTAGTTTACTTTAATTATTATCATAGTATGATGTCGTACGGTATTCTTCTGTGGGGAAATGCCGCCGACATTCAAACAGCTTTTGTTTTACTAAAAAGGGCAATTCGTTCAATTTATAAATTAAGTCCCAGACACTTCCTCAGAGACAAATTTAAAGAGATTAATATAATGACTGTGCCTTCTCAGTACATTTATGAAAATCTTTTATATGCACATAAAAATATTAATCTGTTTAAAAAATACAGTGATATCCATAACAAAAATACTAGGAATAAACACAAATTTGTTGTTCCCACTACCAGGCTCAAGAAAATAGGTGGCTCGTTTAAATGTCAATGTATACGTTTTTATAATAAACTTCCTAGCCACATTCCAGAACTAAGCCTTAATAAATTTAAAACTTTTATAAAGCGGAAATTATGCCAGAAAGCCTATTATACTGTCAAGGACTATATTGAGGACAAGAAGGCTTGGGATTGAGCTGCTCCAATAAGTTTACACAGACATAATTGATGTGTAATTTGCTATTTTTTCTTTTTTTTTCTTTTAATGTTTTAAATTATTAGTTTTAATCATGGTCTGGCAGTTTGAGTAATTTATGCGGCCTACCCAAATGTCCTTTCTTTGGTAATGTTCGTCGAATCGTTTAGCTCCTTTAGTTCTGTGTTGAGCTGCATGACAACTGACAAATGTGTGCACTGACTGGACAAGTCCACTCATTCTGTGTGGTTCTTTCCTCGAAAGACCATTTCAGATATCAATCCACATGGTCTTCACATGACCTGACCAAGATTATGTCTGGACTTTAAAAGAGACTGTGACCTCTGAGTTTGTTTCGGCGTTTCTTCTCAGAGTAGTCAGATAGGAAATGCCGATCTCACCTAGTTTTTAAAATATGATTGACGTGTAAAAGTGTTTGTACAAACCTATTTACAGAAATAAAATCATTTATCATTTATCACTTTGAAGGCGATAAAATCATTTTGGATGAATAACTAACATTTTGTGTATTATTGATCTTTTCCCGGTACTTTCTTGACAGAAAGTACCGGGAACTGCGGGGAACTTGATCTGCGGTGGATCGATTTTAAAAATTCCGTTTTCAATGGATCGGTTATTCCTCAGGGGTGTCACATACAAATTGTATTAACTTTTCTTGGGTAGCTTTACAGTTAGCTTCAATGATATTGACGTATTTTTACCACATGGTGTACTAATCAAAATCAAATCAAATATTCTATAGTGACGTAATCGGTTGCAGAAACTTTTTTTTTTATCAGCAAGCGAGCAGCGTAATCGTGGCGCATTCGCCAGATGTGGACACACCCTAAAAACGGCTGCCATAAAGTCCCCGTACTCTTTAATTCGAAGGTATTCAATATGACGGTGTGATTTAACACTCTACAGTTTCCGGGCGTATCATACGCCTCTTTAAGTTTATTTATTACGAAGTATGATCTCTTTCTATCACAGTCAATCACTTTATTATTTAGTAAGTTATCAAAAACTGCCTTTTCACAGAAAAGTGCAATACCTACGCGGTCAAAATGTTTGGCAGATCATTATTTTTTAAATAACCGACAATAAATTTCAACGCGCTCAGGCTTGTACTATTTTCAGAGTGCTGTGTCTGGACGCATGATGGATGTATGATATTCCTTTTTTATCAGAACATAAAGCCACAGACTTTCACAAAAAGAAAACTAAGGTAGGAAACGGAATAAAAACTTTTCTTACTTATTTCCTGTCCAAAATATGAACTTACTTAGTGGGCTTCCTAAATTCTGAATACTACATTTTACAATCAGGAATTGTATGCCCTATAAACTTAACTTATTGCACTGATGACAATATTACTTTTTTACGCTTGGGCATTTGAACTAATACGTCAAATGATTAACTTGGGTCCTTGCATTAGACTTATAAACTCGTCTATTTCGAACACTGGCTAGTCAATGTATTATGCCTAGATACTACGCTCCCGGACCCATTGATCGAGCCACGCTGCATTCTTAGGGTTCCGTAGTCAACAAAGAACTCTTAAAGGTCGATTCACATATATCAGTGAAGTCACAGTTCAGGCAACGCGGACGCGGAGCCGCGATACGTACTCAGTTCTCTACGGATCTTCAGGCGTAACGTGTGCAACGTACAGCTGAGGTAATTATGATTATTGCTATGGCTCTGTTCAATAACATGAAACTAGCAATAATACCCATTGCTTTAGACGAAGAAGAGAAGTATCAAGGAAAGCGAAGAAAATGCGTGCATGAAGCATGTCAACAATTAAGAGAAACAGAAGGAAAATTCACAAGTACAAACGACATTACACAAGAATTAATAAACGAAAAAAGGAAATATTTTCATTATTTTCGAATGTCTTACGAACCCGCAATATTTGTGAAATACCTAACCTACGACATTCGAAGAATAATATGTCCAACTTTACGTGTAGAGACTACGGAAGCCTAAAAACGTTACAAAATCCAAGAAAGAATATATATTATATCAATTATAGAACTATTGTGGATACAATTTCATATGAAAAGGAAACATTAACAAATCAACTTCCCATCTCACCTGAAAACACGAAAAAATATAGTTATATTAATAACTTCCCACTTTATAGAATAATTTAACATATGATTGAAACGACAGATATTATGTTAACATTCACTCACACAGGATTTCCTGTGTCGTGGGTGGGATTATACGCAGATCGTTGATACAAAATCTAGACTCAGAAGGTATCAAAATTAATTGACTGACAGAGTGGGATAATTTTCCGAAGTACTTTTGACGTGAAAACGTCTTTAAAGCTGTCATAGTAGGAGCCATAAAAAATGCAGTTTTGGTGTTGATCTATAATCTACATCCAAAATATAATAACACCATTCGATAGCTAATGAATCAAAGAATTTGTTACTTCGAACAACTGCCGTCAGGGCTGTGACGGCACGACCTCTTCCCACCTCAGAAAAGATAACTCGTTACGTTCACTTATTCACGCTAAACACACGGCCGTGTCCACGACACAGCCACGACCTTTTTTTGTTGAATATTTATCCGATTTTAGGATAGGTACATCATTTTTTTTTTACTTTTAAGTTTGGTAGGTCCATATAATATATAAAAACGAATTAGTCGAACGCACTTGAATACACAATTTCATAGATAATTGGCAAGAGATCAGAAAACAAGAGTTTAATTACTTAAGCGGCTGATAAGAGCTAAAGTGCGATCACTATCAGACTGCATAGGAATGAAAGAGAAGCGCGATGACACAACGCTGGTAATTTATTGCAAAAAAATTAAGCAATTATCCATTTACAAAATGTCTTTTAATTGGACTTAAAAAATTTAACACTAGTATTTCGTTAATATGCTGCTTGCAAAATAATCGGACAAAAAATCTCATTTGATTTGATGATTTATGATTGCATGTACTTACGTGGGACACTCATAAAGTTTTGCGAAAATAAACATTTATATTGTATAGGTATTTTTTAAACTCTTTTCAAAGTACTCTTCTCCACTAGCCTCTATTAAAAGTTTCATGCGTCTGAACCAGTTTTCGAAATACTTTTTCCAGCCCGCCGTAGACACCTCGTTTACAGGCTGCTCGAACGCTGACAGCGTATCTTCCGGCGACAGAAACTGTATCCCTTTGATCTGCTTTTTATTTTCGAGAATAAAAATAAGACACACGTTGATAGGTCAGGACTGTAAGGAGGGTGACCGAGGAGTTTGACCGGCGTGTTGTCCAGGAAGTCACTAGTTTTGAGCGCGGTGTGCGAAGGCGAATTGTCGTGGTGGAGGAATCGCCCGCGGAGCCGTGTTTGGTCGCTTGTTGCTCACAACAGAGAAAACTTCTGCTAAGCATTTGGTAGTATACTTTTCAGCGTTGATGCTTTTTTGGTTCCGTAAAGGAATTGACACCAAGTTGCCAGACAAATTGAAAAAGCTCGCGATCAAAATCTCTCCCCCGCTTCTAGATCGCTTCACTTTGGTAGGCGTGGATTCGTTTTGAAACACCCAAACCGTTGACTGGCGCTTCGTTTCTGGATCGTTTTGATAAATCCAAGATGATGAGTCTTGGATTTATCAAAACTATCCTACCACCACCCTACCCAGGCCTGCTTCTGAGCATCGGTGAGATTGTGCAGCACCCAGCGTTAAACTATGCTCCTCACGCGAAGATGCACATAAAGAATTTCCTGAAGGCTTCCCGATCCCACCTGCAGCATGTGCTTCAGCACTTTTGATATGTAACTCGACTATTGTTTTGGATTAAAATGTTCACTGCTAGCACGTTTTCTTTCTGCATCCCCCAAATTTAGTCGACCGCGCTTGAATTCGTTATACCAACGACACACGATTGCCTTAGAAGGGCCTTCATCCATGAATACCATTTGAAGTCTATCGTATATCGTATATCTAGTTTCAGGCGACACTTGAAATCGTAAAAAAATAATAGCGCGAAAATGTTCCCGGCGCAGATCTCTTTTTTAATGGGACACAATAGTTTAAATTATCTCGCAAACAATGTGGAGGGAAATTTAGAAATTGGAACGTACCTATTTTTAATTACAAATAACCAGATTTTCAAAATACTTTTTAACTGGCCAGTCTCTCATACATAAAAACTTTTTTTCGCAATACTTTCTGAGTGATATATTAGTGTGGTTTGAAAGCGTTAAAATAAATGTTTAGTATATTCGTTAATTTTTTGAGTGAAATTAGTTTTAGTATGTTTTCAACACAGTTGCTCATAAAGTAGTTCTTATTACACCGCTTTTAGGTTCATAATGCAGTGTATTAAACACGCGTACTTTTTACTTTACATTACCGCACTCGTGTTTAATATTTACCTTTTTTTTTTCTTTCATCTCCGTAAAGAGTTTTTATGTCTAAATACAATGAACATTTTTGTCATCTCCGACATATACCCAAGAAACTGAAATCAACGAAATTATTAATAATACCAATATATAACACAAACTGTAAAAATGCCAACAAAAAATTATCAGTATCATTTTGAGAATTTTACTTTCAGTAATTGTTTCAATAATTAAAGATAATAACAATACAAGTGTTTTTTCTTCTCAAGTGTGTTGAAAAACGTCGTATGACACGCGTGTGCATTGATCATTACCAACTCGGCTCCCTTATCGCGCTAGGCTACGGCTCGCGCGAATTAAACCGCCTCGGGGGTACTCGTAATGTCCAAAAGAGCACACTTGTATCACAATGTACTATTGCAACACACTATCTAGCTATAATATATCCTGAAGAAAATCATATATTTTTCTGATTTTAGTTACTGCAGTGGATCATATATTTTTAGCCATTATAACACTTGCCTTTAGGTCCTGTAGTTCCCTTGAAGCAGCAAGCTATAGTTTCAAAGTATTAAGAAATGTTGATACTTAATTGGACTGCTTTTTTTCAGATGTTCCAGCAGTCATATGCCATCTATAATCTCATTAATGTCATGTGGGGTTAGGTAGAATTACGCGGATTAGCCAGTCTTATAAAATTAAAGCATTAAATTAGTGTTTTTGTAAAATACTTCAAGCACATTGCATTACAACTTCCTTTAATTAACATTATTGTACCTTTTCAAGAAATATCGACAATTAACAATTAAAAACTAATCTTTTAATCTAGAACTGTATCTTAAGCATAACACGCAAATGTGAAGCGGTTGCCTTTTCATTTGACTACAATTATAAGGTTGTAACGTGGAAAGACAATTTCATATAATTTTTATAGCGAGTAAGTAACGTTTAGTTATTAAAATATATAACAATGGATGGACAGTTATGATGAAGACTTCTTCATAATTTTAAGGCAGTTTATAAAATATAGCCCTGTAGGATAGGATCAAAAAAGGAAATTCTGTGTAAAATTTCTTTTTTCTAGATCCTAGTGATTGGGCTAGATTAATATATGTTTTATGTATTTATTGTATATGTAAATAGTACACGCCTGACTACCTGCAATATTGTTTCTGCTTCTCCCTTTAATCCATCCAAAGATTGTCAGCAAAAGATCGTTTTCAGCAATAAGACCGCCATTTGAATCACCCTATGTATAATTTCTACTATGGTACATAGTAATGAGAGCTTAATGACGACGGTTTTTATGTAGATTGGATAAAATTGCGTGTGTGAACACGCAGTCGCTTCTCGACGAAAAGTATCAAACCAACAGTTTCACTAAATCCTCTAGGAATGCAAAGCGCGCGATACATTCTTGAGATTACAACAACACACTTAAAAATAGTTTTAGAAAATGAAATTACGTAATCCAGCTAATTCTGTGAAGTGAAATAAACTACATTAAAAATATTGCAAGAAAAGTGGACGAAGAAAAGTAGGGCTCACGAAATCGGATCGACTAAAACTTCAACAACAGTTGGTAATGGAACTGTTTTACTGAACAAAACTAGGGCATCATTAATTATGTTTCGCCTATGAGCGAAATACACAGTAACGATCTTAAAATGTGTTTAGGAAATACACACTACAATATAACATCTTTTGAGCGGAATCTAAATTCCAAAAAAACGGCTAAAAGGGTGTCGAACCACGCACAATGAAGAGTTCCGTTGTTGGATGAATATATATAACCGCAAATGTAATTTGGTCGACTATAACTCGTTAACTTGTAAAGCCTATATAGCTGTGATACTTTTCCTTTTAACTTCGTTATATATAATACTGCTATGATTTTTTTCACTTATCAATAAACAACGATTTAGCTGGCAGGTAGGGGGGCACCAACAAAAATTAGCACTTCTAGATTATATGACGAGAATTGATTACAAAATGGCGGTGAGTCTATCACGCGATGGACAGTTGATTTTCCAGAGGAAGGAGAGTCGTCTATGTATTTGGTCATTTACTTCTTCATATTTGCCTACGGTGTTTGTGCTGGAGTTGTCTATATGAGCTTTCTTCCATTTGGACCTGAGCTCTTGCTGAATGCCTGTGGATATTTCGAGATAATCAAGAAACGAATCGAAACCCTATTCACTGACAATCCGAAGGAAGTAAACAAAAAAATTGAAGTACATTGTGAAGAGACTACAGAATACATACAGTTGGTGATGTTTATAGTATATTTTATTATTTACAGTTCATTAGATTCGTCATAAAACAGATTAAGCCATTTGATGTCTCAAATGATGCATAATTGTAACGTGAATCATTAAGATTTATATAGTTTTGATTTAGATTTATTTCTTAATTTTGTTGCAGAGACTCTGCAGGGAAGACCTGAATGTGACTATAGCAGAGGAAAATGCTTCAATAAAAGAACAGAGGAATAAAAAAAAACGTTGCTTCCTAAATTGTTTGGCAAAAGTATTTAGTAAGAGATAGAGATATACGGACAAAGGATAATCAGAAACTAACAAAAAATATGATTGATGAAGAAAATACTGCAAATAAGGTCGATGCCGATTCCATTGCTCCTAATTACACCCAAATACTACCCATATAACTCAAAACAAATGAAAACAAACTAGTAAACGTATTAAATGAAATAGTGAATCAACATATAGATCACAAAACAACTGCATAATTGTTACATTTTCGTGGAAACGGTGAAGGAGTCAAAGTGTTTTACGAAGCAACTATGAAACTGTCTGTCCTTGCGCTGCCCGTCACATTCCATGTTCTGCTGCGGGTATTTGTGGACAACTGGACACTCGTGATTTGTAGCCTGTATAGTCATCAGCTGGAATTACATGTATACGAACTCGGTGGGATCAAATACAATGTAGGGATAAATAAAGGGATAAAAAACGCAAGACAAATGCATTGACTTTCGTCTAAGCATGTAGTAACTGACTTCATGAATTAAAATAATATAGAGAGAATCTGTTTGAAGCCAAATGGGGCGTCCACTTGACTGCAATATAAAAAAATACAATTCTTAACCAAATATTTTGGTCAAGGGTGGCAGAAGTAAAGTGAGGAAACTATGCTGAAAAATCTAAAAAAAGACAAAACAGGTAACTACTTCTTTTTACAGGATCTAGAACTTAAATGCAAAATTACAATTATCAATTATGTTAGCATATTTACTAATGCTCTATTTTTTTGAGAATAACCGGAATGTGTGGACAGATTTAAATACTACATAATCTTCGTTGCTACCCGATCAAATTACAGCATCTCCAACTGATAGTTTCCACGAACTCATTCACTAAAAGTTACTATCAAATCAAATCCTCCATCATTTGGAATCATTCCAAGTCTTAACATGTTATGTGCATTATTTTCCCGTGATTCTACGAAAAAATATTTCATACACCGCCGGATGACAAAATTGAGCTGTTACATCAAATTAATGGGATTTGAAATCGATTTAAATTTTTTGTCTATAATTTTTTGTAAACATGTAATTGGTAGACATATTTATTGGTCCAGAAAAACTGGGTTAGTCAGAGTTTGTTCATAAATCATTCACTCTCGCCGTCTGACTATTCACGCAGCTGTATCTTAATATTCTATCAGCAAGTGTATCAGTAAAAAGATAAATATAAACCATACTTTCAGTAACTAGGGCAACTTTTAGAGGAAATTTAACTCGAAATAAACCAGTTTCTACGGTCTTAAGGGGATTGAAACGTTGAAAATTCTTGGCCCTCTGTTCCTGTAGAATCAAATTCGGGCCATTCTATGATTTACGTAGAACACACGGGAGTTTAAGTTTTAAAAACCCAATCGAGAATAAAACTGCAGAATAGCCTGTTACATGTGACAGGTTTCTCTAATCCTATCTTTAGTCATGTTTTTTCAGGGTCTACAAGATGGCGAATTCAGTTTGGAATTCTCATCGTTTATATTTAGTGGGATATAAAGCAGTGCTCCTAGGTACTACAGTACCATGCTTTTAAAGAAGATAAGAAGTTTAGTTACCTCTTTCCACGCCTGTGCCTCTATCAGGTCTAGTCTGTCTGAAAGAAAATACGTTTACTATCGGTAAACATGACACAGACAAAGACCACAAACACAAACAGAAAAAATTAGGGGCATCCACGCAAAACTACCATCGCTCAGCATAAATGATGCGAGACAGATACCCAAGTTTGAAAATATATGTAAATTTAAGAAATAAAATAAATAATACACTTGAAGAGATATGAGAAACAGGGTGTAAAGTTCACTCATACTCTTTAGAAAAGGGACTGGGTGCCCAGTACTTTATAGTAGGTTCATAGTGCTCACACGTGTGCTATGCAATTACACAATATTAAAAGTTTGAATTTAAAGTTTAAAGATAGTTTTTACAATCTTCAGCAGCTCCAACAATATTTTCGAATGCTGATCAATTAGTTTATGCGCCCTTGTGGAGCAGAACCAGCGTTGAGCCAAGCATTTTTGTCAGAGCTGTAATCCCCGAACTTATAATATGCTTGGCTGCATAGTTTGTGAAGAGCTATGAGGAACAGGGTGTAAAGTTCACTCATACTCTTTAGGAAAGGGAGGATCCTCCGACCAGATGGATGACGTATCTGGCGGGCAACTGCCGGATGATTGTTGTCGGGAAGTTGTATACAGCGTGTAACGAAAACCCTGTCCGATCCTGAAGGGTATTATTTGGTATCGTCGTGCGTACACAAATACGTAATCATTTAATGGATACGAGATAATTAATTTTCCCCAATAAAAACAATTAATTTAAAAAATTAAAAATAATCATACCAAAGGCAACACTGATAGCTCGACAGGGTTCACCAGAGTTCACCTACAGTTTCGTGTCAAAGAAGCCGCCTGAGCGCGGCGATCCTTTGTCGCGTGCCGCCAAAGAAACGTAGGACTAAAGAAATCTACGTTTTGCCTACGCGTAGGTATCAGCTGATATTTTATTGTAGGCTTACGCACAATGACCCCGATTTCTGACCTTCTGTTTATCAAGAAACAATTATTATTGAGTTAATGTGATGTGCTTTTGGCAATGCACCCACTGTAGGTATCAGTTTATTAAAACATTTACTTGTTACATACCTCTATCTATCTAGAACATTAGTACACATTCGACACCTTTTTATTAAATTTGCACGTACTCTTCGCAGCGCACATGTGTACGATTTGAGTGACTCGAAAGCTTCCACAATCCGAGCTGTTACTTCGATTTCCGAATCACATATTCACTCACAAATAAAAATTAACATATTCAAATATTCCTGATTGGTATACGACATTGTTCGCGATACGATAGCGGCACGTGATACGTACGGACATCCGATCGCATGCTATCTCCACGTGAGACTGGCGAAGCCGCGAAGTGTCCAAACAAGTAGCGACCAGTCGGCTACATCAAAGGATCGAGGACTCGTTATGAGTACCTACAGCGCGGCTAATGCAGGGCGGTGTCCTTTGAAATAAAATAGGCAAAAAATAAAAGATTTCGCCGGCCGGTGGAGTGTTGTCAACTTATGAAAATTTACCATATTTAGTTAATTTAATTTTTAGTTACATTTCGCATGGTAACTAAAAATAAAAAAAATCAATAGCTTTTGGTTTTTATGAGTTAGATTTTTTTTACAATTTTTTCTAGTACGTATGTTAAACCAGGAATACGCCTTTTTTGGATCGGACAGGGTTTTTGTTACATATTGTATATGCTAGCTGCGCGGTAAACTCTGATTGCGCGATGCAGGATTTGTTTGAATTAATACAGGTTAAAGATACTCGTAGTTTTTACAACCTTCAGCAGCTCCAACAATATTTTCGAATACTGATCAATGCTGACTGCTGGTGTCGACCAGGAGAGGGATTAAGCGCTCTGCTTGTGGACCGGCCGAATGTGCAGTGTGCTGTGTCAAGGTTGCTGATGAGGCTGAAGGTGATGACCAGGTATGCGCTTGCGCTGCATGCTGATGGTCAGGACAACCGTTCAAGCCGTGGTTGCTGGCTGGCTGTGTGACTTTGTTGCACGAAGGCTGCGCTGACGTTCATACTCGGGGTCACCAGTGCAGAGATATGAGGAACAGGGTGTAAAGTTCACTCATACTCTTTAGGAAAGGGAGGATCCTCCGACCAGATGGATGACGTATCTGGTGGGCAACTGCCGGATGATTGTTGTCGGGAAGATGTATATGCCAGCTGCGCCGTAAACTCTGATTGTGATGTGTTGAAGTGTGATGCGTTGTTCGCATGTGGCGGTGTAGATGCCGCCACACACTATACTTAGTACTGAAGTTTTATTCCCGGTATAAAAACAAATAATAAATTTTAATTTAATAAGAAAGTGAATAGTTTGTTATGAATGATAAGTAAAGTTTACGTGCTGTACGGCTTTTGAATCGAAATTCATCAAAAATAAAATCATTCATTTGCATAAATAAGGTACAGAAGGTTGGTAGAATGTACATTCTTGATGTAATTTGGATCTTTCATCAATCATCGTAAAACTTAGCACTGTAGCAATGTCCACATATCTAGCTATACATTTCCAGAGTAAACTGACTTCTCATTGTGCGGAAATCCCATAAAATGCAGGACGAGTTTATACTGGAAATGTATAGCTTGATATGCAGCCATGTGTGCTGTTGTTTAACGAAATCGTTTATGGCTTAAATTGTATATACGAAAAACTTGCAACAAGGAAAATATTTGTATTATGAACTAAATATTGACTCTTTATACTGCAGATGTTTCAACAGGTCTATACCATATTTAATCTCATGAATGATGTGTTGAACTAAGCCCATAACAGATGTAACCACTATAGAAACCGATTTTGATGAGATTTCACATGGATCTATCGTCGTGTTGTAACACTTTGATACCCAAACTCATCATGTAGGATCTAAATACGGAGTGTATTTACAGAATCTGAAACTGTTAGTGCTACTAACGAGACAAGGCTACTCAAGTCCCTTGGAACTACAAAAAAAAACGGAATAAAAACTGTCAAATCAATTCTAGATTGAGCCCTGTCAACAGCCACTTCAATTAGGTATTTACAAGCAAGCTTATTAATCTAGATTTTAACGCCAGTTACAAAATAATAAAGGTGAACTTTGTCACTCCATAAGGCTGAAAATTGATTGATACGGTGTAATTTGCAATGCTGAAAGGCAATTAGAATTTTCTAAAGCAAAGGTTGTCGGTTTGTCGTAGAATTTTTATAGAAAAAAAAAGTAATAAGTAAGATAAAATATCGTAAATTATCCTGATCGACCACTACTTGCATCATAGATGAGCTGACTGAAAACATGACGAATAATAAGTCCTGTAGATCCATAATCTCCTAACATATAAAATTCTCGTGTCGCAATGTTTGTTACCAAACTCCTCCCAAACGGCTGGACCGATTTGTATGAAATTTTGTGTGCATATCGTGTAGGTCTAAGAATCGGCCAACATGAAAAAAAAACAAGGAAGCAAAACAACGTTTGCGGGGTCAGCTAGTAATATTGTAAAACAGGTGAAATTAGTTTGTAAGTTTGTATGTAGGGGGTAATCTCTGGAACTACCGGTCGGATTTAAAACAAACTTTTTGCATTTGATAGCCCGATTCTTGAGGAAGGCTGTAAGCTATTTAACATCACGCTATGACCCTGAGGCGTCGAGCAAAAAGGAAAAAGAAGGTCTGAAAGAATGCTAAGCCAAAACGAAGTGGAAACGCGGCAGGTGACGCGATGCGACGCGGTGGGTCGGGGGAACAAGCACGAAGTCACGCATACGAAGTCGCGGGTAGTAGCTAGTATAAACTAATTTTGACATATATTTTAATCAACAGCTTCGTGGACCGCATCAAAGACACTCTCAGAGTGGCGTTTGAAATCACTTTGAAGGCTTCAACCATTATTCTACCTATAACTGTTAATGAAGTTATAGAGGTAAACGACAATTAATTAATTACCTTCTCGTGTACAAAAAATGTGTTGGAGCTATTTCCATTCAAAGCGCTTAGATCGTTTAACAGTGCATTATGTAGGTATGGATCAGGGTGATTATACTAGACAAAATCAAACTGTTTGCATTTTGAATTTTAAAGTTTTAAGACATTATTTGTGTAAATACTTTAACTCACAAACAAAATTATTACTTGTTAAAAAAATTGAGAAATTATCTACTTTTACAATATTTGTAAATATGTGAGCACCATGTATCTATCACATAATTAATTTACCAGCCATTGCTTTATATTACTTATACTCGTATTTACATTATTATATATATTTACATATTTTTTATTATTTTACCTATTGCGGTGTAGTAATTTTATTCTAGGTGCGTTTTCACATGTAATTAAATAATTCATGTCTATGTACAAAATATTGTAAAACATTTTAAAAGAGTAACGGTGGAGATTCTTGCCCATTCTTCTCTATACGAAACTACCTTTTGGAAAGGGCCACTAGAATCAATTCTATTTTTTTTTTGTAAATGTTGACGTTCAAATGTGCCATTTATGTGCAGAAATAAAATCATAAAACATTTAATGTAAAGGCATTTCTCCACCAATGGGCTACTTATGGCTGATGGTGATGACCATAGTGGCTATGAAATGGGTCCGTGAGTCTTCTAGATCGAGGGGGGCTTGCGGCAAAGTTATAAACTGCCGCACGGTCAGATGGATCAGATTAAGCGACGCTTGCTGACATCGTCTGTCCCTGTATGGGACCGAAACCCCTCCATGACCATTGAACATTAAAACTCAATGTCCGTGACTCAGAAAACACGTGAAGACGTTGATATCAGCTGTCATTCGTGGATCTTTGAAAGTCAAATGGTACTTAAATGATTTTTCTTCCAACTATGCTTTAATTTCATCACAATCACACTAAAAACTCAGTACAAAGCGAGTCTTTAATGCTCTAGAGCAATAAAAATGTATGAAATTTAATTATTGCACAGTTTTTTTTTTATCGCACCAAAAGGTGCCAATCTCAAGGGATTAGCTCTATTCAGCCAGCCAATATCAATACTTTTTTTTTACGTACGTATTATTCGTTTCTATCCTACTTGTTCCAAAGAATCATGTTCAGTCTTGACCTGAAAAATTTCGAATGCGTCTGGTGATGTAAAATATCAAAAAAAATTGCTATTTTATTGCTTATTGCGTTTCACTTATTTGAATTTTCAAATAAAGCCAAGAAAAAAAGCAATGTTACTATGTTTATCATTCCTAATAGACTTTCGCAAACGGAGCGTGTTTTACACACGTTCCGTTTCACATAATACGAAAAACTTGTTCGTTCGTCATGTGGTCATTGAATGTTTCTAATAACCAATTGGTATTTATTTTTTACTTTACTTATTATTTTATGACCAGCTATGATTTTTTTATGTTTTATATGTGTGGATGTGGAAAGAAAAATAAGTGTACAGCTGACAGGTTACGCATAAAACTATAGACTACAATTTATGCTACTTTAAACGAACTCTATCACAGGCTGTCATTTGTTTGACATTTCGCCTTTATGCACGAGGCTATGAGTTCAAATCCGGGCGCGTACCAATCTCAATAAAAGTCAGAAATCGCCACCCCGTCTTGACCAAGCCTGGTGATTTATGCTCGTGCCTTCTCTGTATGAGTTGAGTCCTTTGCCCAGCTGTGGGATAGTAATAGGCTGGTATCATAGATTGCTCTAACTTGTACAAAATGTAGTGTAGAAAACAAGGATGGCCTATCATCACATGTGAAGTCTCAGTATCGGCGGGATATTACGAGAATATAACTGCTGTTTGCGGCCTCATGCCGATTTGATAATGATATTAATTACATTGAAGAGGGATTTATTTCAGAGTAATCGAAACTCTCTCAGCGACTAACTATGAAACAATTTGATGTTAACATCGTAATCGTATAGTTTTTGAGGCTAAACAGCTGTCAAACCTTATCTGACAGCTGTATAACCTCAAAAACCTCTTTACTTATTAGTATTTTTCCCTGGCCTCTAAATGAAAAGATGATATGATATTGTGTTATTATAAATAATAATTGTTAATATTCAACACTAGTTGTAAGTAGACGCGAACTGTAAAACGAATCATGTGACAGGTCAATCAATGTATGGAAAGTGGGCATGATTCTTTAAATATAAATTTGCTCAACAAAACTCTTAACCTTACGTTTAATAATTGCTCAAGTATAACTTTTAACTTCAGTAATTAAACTTCTATTTTAACTGTTTGATATGAGTTTCTTTTATCTACTATTCCTATAGGTAATAGTTGAAAGAAAAGCAGATTATGCACCTCGCCTTAAGTAATTTATATTGCCATGCCATATAATTTATAGTGCAATTATAAATTGCTTTGTGCTCGATGCAATAATCTACTATTATTTCTGTAAGTAGGTTTGTACAAACACTTTTACACGTCGATCATATTTTAAAAACTAGTTGAGGTCGTCGTTTCCTATCTGACTACTCTGAGAAGAACCACACAGATTGAGTGGACCTGTCCAGTCACGTATTTGACGGTGTCGTTACGAGTCGTCAGAATCCCGAAGGTCTGACAACCAGTCTTATAAGAGGTACCGTGTTATCCAGAAACTGAGTTGTAAAGGTCAGAAAAGCAGTCGCTCCATCTAAGATGGTCGGTAAGAGCGGTTAGACTAGAACCCGTCCACTCGCACAATCTCCTACGAGGCGGCTTGTGCACTGGCCGGATCTCCGCCATGGGGTCTAGAGGCCCTCTGGCCTCTAGACCCCTCTACCGGTAAAGTGATGCAAGGGCTCTCCCTTGCGTCACTTTACCGGTGGCGCGAGGAGGTGCGGGCGCGGGGCAGTGAACTGATGCAGCTAGAGATCGAGCTGCGTCGGTCGCAGATTTGCGAGGTCCTTGTGGCGGAGTGGCGGAACAGGCTTCTGCGCCCTTCCGCCGGCCTCGCTACCCTCGAGGTGATCCGAAGAGTGCTCGACGAATGGCTCGGGACGAGGCACGGCTCCCTGTCGTTTCGGGCGACGCAGGTGCTATCGGGACATGGTTGCTTCGGGAAGTACCTGTGTCGGGTAAACAGGGAGCCGGATACCCGATGTCACCACTGCGTCGACTGCCGGGAGGACACGGCGTGGCATACGCTGGCAGAGTGTGCCGCTTGGGAGGAGCTGCGCCGTGCCCTCATCACACAAGTAGGCAGTAACCTGTCGCTGGCGACCGTAGCGAATTCGATGGTCGGTAGCGAGGAGTCCTGGGACGCGATGTTTTTTTTCTGCGAAACAGTAATCTCCCAGGAGGCTGCGGAAAGGGAGAGAGAGATCTCATCCACTCTCCCGATACGCAGCAGGCGCACCGGGCGTTGGCGGTGGGGGGACAACGCCCTCTTCCAGCCCCCCTAAATTGGTCCAGGGACGGCGGACTCGGAGACGTCCGTCATCAGGACCCGAGGTGGCGGCGCGTAGTGGCGGGGAGTTTAACACCTCACTCCCCCCGCGGACATGAGGAGGCCCAAAGAAATAGGCCGGCACTAGCTGGGGATCGCGAATGGCGCGCAAGTTCCCATGATCCCCGGTGCTAGTGTGAGAACACCGGGGTGCTTTGTAGTCAGTAAGAGTCTGGCAGAACAGGGCGGGGGACATCCATGAGGATTTTCCACAAAGGCACAAAAAAAAAGAAGCCGACAACAAGGTAGTTGGGAAATGGCTTGTCAGAAGATAAATTCTTCTACAATTCTACAGTTAAGAGTGGATCCAAAATATTTTTAGCCACCTCTGTAGTCCTATTCCCGTCACCGTTTGAACTGATAAACAATTCTTGATAAATTCACATAGAGTGACATGTTTATTGTTTATTCCTAATTGCTTGTTTAATCGTTCCAGTCCTTTGGCGAAAGGGAGGTTGGCTGGGAGTTCATCACGTTTACATTTGGAGGTGCTTTGATCAGCATCTCGCCCTGTTATTAAAGTGACTTGCTTTGCTTATGGAAAAGGTTTGGTCTAACTACATAGTACTTGCTATAAGCAGCTATCGGAGTTAGGAACTCGTGAAAGAAATTTCTATTTACACCCGCTATGATTTAACAAATTTTTCATGTTAAGGCAATTATTGGCACCCGCTGGCTTGGTCTGTGTGGGCAAAGACCTCCTCCATTTTGTTCGATATTTTCCTTTTGACTGCTATTCGAGTGCATAGTTTTCCTCCTGTGGTTTCAAGCTCGTCAGTCCTGGTTAGCTTAATGAGAAGTGATCAGGAGAGGGACCTTAGTACTGCAGTGGTGCTGTTACAGGATGGTATAACAAAATGTGATAAGTTGGAGTTAGCCAAGGCTTACGATGGAAAATGTGAAAAATGCAATACTCATCAATCATTTTAAAGTTAGCAGAAGACGTTAAATTGTTAACTTAGAGTAGAATTAGAGTTGGGCATGCCACAATAGCGGCGGTAAGTCCCCTCTTTGAGGTGGGTTGGAGAGGCGCCACGGCGTCCTCACCATCCGCCTGACACAGGTCCTCACCGGACATGGTTGTTTCGGGAGGTTCCTGTTTCGCATAACGCGGCAGGAAACGCCGGGGTGTCACCATTGTGTGGATCGCCCGGAGGACACGGTGGAGCATACGGTGGAGGTCTGCCCAGCTTGGGCGGAGCACCGCAGTGTCCTCGCGGAGGCGATCGGCGGCGGCGATCTCTCGCGTCCGGCCCTGGTCCAGGCCATGGTACGGAGCGAGAGAGAATGGAAAGCCGTCACCTCCTTCTGCGAAGCAGTAATGCTTGCGAAGGAAGAGGCGGAGCGCGTGAGAGAGAGAGCCTTGCGCCCTCACGCCCCCACTAGTCGCCGCAGAAGACGCCCTGGGCGTCGGGAGTCACCTGCAGATTCCCGGCCACCGTAGGCGTGGGCTTGCGGACTGCGAGCAATGGGTAGCTCGCCGTCCGGTAAGGACCAGGCCCGGGTCGTCGGCGCGTCATGTTCTGCGCGCGCCTCAAAGAGATGTCAGCACAAATTGACGATGATGAATGTCGCGGGAAATTCGAAAGAGATAACCGTGGCCCTGACACAGGCAACTGAAGGAAAACGGGTGGGTTTTAGTCAGTAAAAGTCTGACACGCCCTCCCGCTCCATCCACAGCGGGAGAAGTCATTTGATGATTTTCCACCCAAAAAAAAATATATGTTGAATTAGGGTCACCAAGATACAGGCTGTGCCTTGTTTAGCACCCGCTGTAAAATCTGTCAAAAGTCTTCTTTATCTTATTTTTTCTTACTTATTAGGTTAAGAAATGTGTGTAATTTAATTAATTAATTTCAAAAAAAAAACGTTATGTTTGCCTCATAAAACTCCAGAGAAAGAAGGATTGCACCAGGAAAGTCCCAAAAAATAGGGAATACACAATGAAAGTGCCAACAAATCTCGGTCAACGTTTCATAAACGCAGATTTCCTGTAAACTCTCAAATCACGAGACGTTATAAGTAGGTTATACTCTCTGTTGTTAAATCAACATAAACCAGTAGTTAGTGAGACACAGTAAGTAAGAGGAAACGATTCAGCTCACAGATTCAGCTGGCACCCTGCCACGACCCTTTAATTTTGCCAACCATTTTACAAAATCAACATTTATTTCTTTGTTTTTCTTTGACGTGCTGACACTTTTCGTCATGTTAGTTAATAGTGTGGACATGTCAGTCAGTCAGATGACAATCAGGTTTTTTTTTGTTCAACAGCAACGAACAGAGAATTTGGCATATAAAAATTGGGTTTGATTGCCTCGTTGGTCTAGTGGTCGCTATCGCTACTGCTGAGCATGAGGTCCAGGTTTCGATACCCAGGTCGGGCAACGTGTTTTTGGGTTTTTCTATCTGGAATTTCTCAGTAGCAGCCCGGAGTCTGGATTTGTGCCCGGTTGATGGCAATAGGCTCGCCCCCTATTACATGGGACCTAAAACATTACTGGCGAAATGTGGGTGTAATGTACACCTCTGCCCAACTCGTCAGGGAAACAAGGCGTGATGTTGTGTAAAAATTGGGTATAGGTGAAATAACGTTTAGATTGCGAGACAAATTACGATCCACGACACATGTCTGCAGTCTCCAGAGTCTTGCCCGACTCAAACGACCAAATAAAAACAATCTACCTAATAAATTTACAGTAGGTAAATACTACATACCTAGTAAAAAAAAGAAAGAAGACACAACAACATTGAATTTCTGAATCTTTTGAAAGTTACACTAGTCGAGCAATGGTGGCCCAGTGGTAACGGCCGCGGCTTACGAGTTGTAGGTCGTTGGTTCGAACCCAGACATGCGCTTTACTTTGTGTAAATTATTTCATCACCACTGCTCTCAAAAAATCGTGAGGAAACCGGGATGTCTTAGAAACAAAAATTCGAAGACATGTGACATCTACCAACCCGCACTGGGCCCGCGTGGTGGATTACGGCCCACTCCCTCTCACAGATAGGAGGCCTGTGTCCCAGCAGTGGGAACATAATTGGTTGATTATGCTAGTCGATATTTTTTCACTACACACAGGAGGGTATTACTCCACTGTTTCACATTGTACATACAAAGTGAAACATGAAATCGTTTTGTCTCATTATTAATTTTGTATGATACTAAAATAAAAGCCATTGTAAAGTTATGAGCAGAGGTCAGTATCTGCCGGTCATTCCAGGTCCGCGTTTAAATGATATGATTATGTAATATAAGTGTGTTTTGCAAGTAGTTCTTTGTCATTTTGAAAATCTAAACAAAACCAGCCCTCCCCCACTGTATTCAATTACACACTCCACCTCTGGTTATGAGCCAACAAAGGTTCGTTTTCCTTGCAAATTTTTACGCAGCTTTGCAGTTAAATAAGTAAAATAAGAAGTGTAAAGTATCCAAAACAACGTCAGTATCAGCAAAGGTCAATTATCGAAGAGTTACAACTTTATTCAGTAATTGATTTATGCAGTGGCGTTTTCACAAAAATCGATTTTCCAAAAGACTTCGTATTTTTTACGAGCTCGTTTTTAATAAGATATCAATTATCGCTGTTTGCGTGCGTGCGAACTCGACGTTGTGCGTGTAGACTAGCGTCTAACTGCTCATTACTGATACTATATATGCCAGACATGATGCCAGGTGAGACAGCGTGCTTTTTGATCACGTCCACCAGTGAGTTCGAGACCGCGACTAGTTAAACTTAAATCTCGTCAAGAAAGAAAATTGAGGTCATAGAATAAAACCGGCCAAGTGCGAGTCGGACTCGCGCACCGACAGTTCCGTACAAACCTGTAGGTATATAAGTAAAAGTTCACACGCGTTCATGAGGAAAGGGGTAGTAAGTTTAGTATGATTAAAAATATTTTTTTTTATATGGTGGAACTAAAAATTTACGGTATTCGCAATTTTTCCTTCATCTGTGCTATAAGACGTTGCTTCATACCAAATTTTAAGATTTCAAGATGAGTTCACGGGAAGTACCCCGTAGGTTTTGTTTCCATTGCGAGTGTCGAAAATTTGCGGAAATTTGCGGCATAAACGGCTGTATCTTTTGATTGCATTGGCTTATAAGTTTGATTTTTTCACAGCTCCAAGGGACAGTAGACCTGAGTATTTTATATAAATTCCAGCTTGATACCTCCACGCGTTCCTGAGAAAAAGTGTCTTGACAGACAGGCAGACGGACGGACGGACAACAAAGTGATCCTATAAGGGTTCCGTTTTTTCCTTTCGAGGTACAGAACCTGAAAAATGGGGATAAGTTTATTTTAAGGTGGTAAAGGAAAGGCCCAAGTAACATGTCAATCTATACAACAATTATAAAAATGTAACATTTGTTTGTTTGTAAATAGGGGGTAATCTCTGGAACTACCAGAAGGATATGAAAAAATCTTTTTGCATTTGATAGCCAAAATCTTGAGGAAGGTTATATAGTAGACTATTTAACATCGGTAGTGTTTCTTGCCGATTCTTCTCCATACGAAACTACCTTTTGGAAGGGGCGTAAAAGTTGACGTTCAAAAGTTCCTTTTTATGTGCATTTTTGAAATAATTGCTTTGACTTTGACTTTGAGATCCCGCTTTGGTTTCACTAATCTAGGCTTTCGAACTTGAGAGAGGCCTATCTATGGATTGTTATTGACTGTTGATGGCTTTAGAATTCATTTACTGCTGTCTGAAATCACTAACATGTAGCAAGCTTGGTTATATTATCTACCAAAACCTTTTAGTATTTTCTGTGCGTGTCCCAAAAAGTCTGTATGAGAAAACCTTTGCTTTGCAGTAAGACACTTACATGCAATAGTATTTGGTTTTGGCTTTGCGGTTGCCCACAAATTATGTTCCCGTTAAGGTGAAGCCGCTCATCTGTAGCCCGTATAATTATAGTAGGTACTAAAAACATAACATCACGCCTTGTTTCCCCGAAGGGTTGGGCAGAGGTGTACCTATAGTACGCCCACATTTCGCCAGTTATGTTTAAGTCCCATGTAATAGGGGGCGAGCCTATTGCCATCTACCGGGCACAAATCCAGACTTCTGGCTGCTACTGAGAAATTCCAGATAGAAAAATCCAATAACACGTTGCCCGACCTAGGAATCGAACCCAGGACCTCATGCTCAGCAGTAGCGATTGCGACCACTAGACCAACGAGGCAGTCACTATAGTAGGTAGTCTTTGTATAATTATAATACTCTTTGTCTGTAGCCCAGAAAATTCAAATATTCTTCGTTTCTTTTTTGCAAATTGCAGCTCTTTTTACGTAGGGAAACTTTGGGAATTTGTTCAACCTAAGAATTATTATTAAGTATATAACATTCTTAATTTTTTTTTTGATATTTACGTTTGATTGATATGTAATCCATGATTCCTATTCAGTAAATATGTCTTTCCTAAATCGCATTTTGATCAACATACGACGTAAAACAGACTTGCAATTTGCAAAAAAAAAAACAAAGAAATTGTGAATTTGCCGGGCTACAGATCTCTTCGCTGGGATTACTTTTCCTTCATCTTCCCGTTCTTATAACAAAAGCGACTAAGATTCCTTAAAAGTGCTGGGATTACAAATCACTTTTCCAAACTTTATTAAGTTGACTAACTAAAACGTTGACTTATTCGCAGATGTCTTAATTAACAACAAGATAAACGAAGCATTCCAGTGCAGTGCGTGGAAGAAATAAAATCTAAACACGAAACAGCCCATAAACTTT
The DNA here is from genome assembly GCA_963555695.1 of Dasypolia templi. Taxonomy (NCBI): domain Eukaryota; kingdom Metazoa; phylum Arthropoda; class Insecta; order Lepidoptera; family Noctuidae; genus Dasypolia; species Dasypolia templi. The sequence goes on along the minus strand of OY743162.1, from coordinate 5,394,661 downwards.
TTATTTCACAAAAACAGTGTCATTAATTTTTACGATTGCCTTTCTTCAGCTATTCCATTAGTCTTACAGCATATTTAATGATTTCGTTATAACATCGGAGATTTTGTGGAATCAATTGTGAAAGCACAACATACTGGAACATCATGCTCGAAATCTACACTTATGCAATAACTTTTTATTTATATTTTTAAAGCATTTACAGGTTCAATTAATATTAGCTAGCAAAACTCTGCAGACGTGATGGGTAAAGTATAAGTATATCTAAAACATATAAATTAAAAATAAAAAGATTTGATTTTTTGGGGGTCAACGACTGCTGCGGAGTTTCGCTGTCTAATTTAATTTGAACCTGTACATTGTTCTATGGCACAGAATTCAACTATTTAATAAAGGTTTTACAAGTAACTACTTTATGGTTTATTTTATTTTCGTTTGTTGTTGATTCCTTGCTTCTTGTTTTCTGCTCAGAATTTTCAGCAGCACTTTCCAATTCAATCAAAAAATAAATAAATGCTGCAACAGTCGAAAAAGAAAATGGGTTGCCACCGTCATAGTCGATTAAACATTTCGATTGATCACACTGTATTTTAAAACAATGATAATTCAATTGGTAATTCAATGGTAATTCTAAACTTACTTGTAGTACACACTTTTAAAATTGCTATAACTTTTAAAGTACACAAGATACATTTTCGAAATAAAAAGGAAGGAGGAGACCTTGTAATGGCAGACCCAGGTGCACTAGTACCCGAGAAGACTGCCATATTGTTCTCACTGTGTTAAGAAATCGCCAACACAATGCAGTTGAAGTCCAGCAACAGTTTTTTTTCCCGAAAAGACTACAGATAGTACAGTGAGAAGAAGACTTGCTGAAGCAAACCTGTAGTCCCAAAGGCCAGCAAGTCGCCCCAAACTCGAGAGAGTTTGTACACATACAGTGTAGTGAAAAAGAATGGGCAAGAGTTTTGTTCACTGATCAGTCTCTATTCACTTCTGATGGAAGGCGGAGAGTGTACCAGCATCGCCTCCGAAACCTCGTCTTCATTATGCCAAACCGGCTCGAAGCTATAATCAGAGCCCGAGGAGGCAATATTTAACAATTCAAAAGTGCCTGCAATTTGTTTTTTTGAAATAAATGCTTTGAGTTTGGGTTTGGAGTTAAGATGAGTAAGTGAAATTTTTTAGTTTAAACATCTTTACAGAAAAAAAGAGAGCGAAGATTGGTGATCTTAAAACATTTTGACAGATTGATTTACATGTCTTTTTTATTCTGAATCGCAGACGAAACCGCGAGCAAAAGAGAGCGGGAAATGAGATAAATAAGATGGATGAGGACATTTTAGAAAGAGGAAGAAGTGATGATGATGGAACTGTACGAGGCATGATATAAATAAACGAACTAGATGCAAAAGCAGGAAACCCAGGTGTCGTGATACAACTTGAGAGAAACACGCAGCAAATCATGACCGGTATTTTGTCTACGGAAGAATAGACATGGCGTATAGAATAGACACTGTGACAGATTTATTTTCATCTGTAATTATTGTATTCATCCATTGACAAAACCCGTTTCTATGCTTATCAAGCTACGCGCGCAGCTGTGGAGTGCAATAAGCTAATTCGATTCATCGAAATCCATGTTTCCTAACTATGTTTTCCTTTAACACATTTCAGGGTAATAAATATGAGTCTTTATTTAGACATATTTAATGTAGTGCGTCAAATATGAGTTTCCTCGAAATTCATCACGGGCGGCGCAAGAATGTCGGTACGCTTAATCAGAGGTTGCTTTTCAATTTATTCAGCAAACTTTGTATTTCAACACTTGATGGAAATTAATATTCAGAGATAAACAGAGCCAGCTAAAACCTTGTTTATTGAATGTGTTTTAGATTCTGCGAACAGTTTCTTGGTTATACATAGAGATTTAGGCCAATGTGTTGACGGCTTAAGAATCCTTTACACTTTAATATCAATTAATCAAAACGTGTGTTTCATTGTTACTTCGCTCAATTACTGAAACACTTTCAACAAGATAACGCACAGAGCTCAATCATGACCCGGAAAAATTTAAGGGGTAAAAAAATAGCAGTTTTTTTTTAATCAACAAAAAAAAAACAAAAACAGCTTACTTCAATTTACAACCTGATTTTTAAAATCCCCGAACTGATATTGGATGACAAATCGCCTATAAAAAAAACAATTAAATAATCATCACATCCCTTAACAAAACATTAAAAGTCTGTAAAATAAATTTATTCAGTGCTTCAGCTAAACGTTTCCACAATAAATAATGTTAACAAAGACATAACGTCTTTGTGAAAATATCGCGTATTAATCGTATTTACGTTCCTGCAGGCAATAGACGACGAAAACGTTACGTATCAATGAACATTATAACGCAAATAACACACATTACATTTACGCGGCTCGAATAGTTGCCATTCCTTCTAATTTGGAACATGTCGGGGTTATTCCACAATAGAGCAGTAGACATAGAGATTAATCTAGCTCAAATCTGCACAGCCTTTACCCCTAAAACTTGGGGTCGGTTTAGCATATCACCGCTGATAAAAACAGTTCTTTGGTAACTAACAAATACGTGCTTGATCCCTAAACAATATTGATGTTTGTAGTTTGGAACGAACTACTTGTCAACTAAGATGCAGTGCTAACAGCGTGGTAATTAATAAACTCTGTATTTAATCCCTCTGCCTAACCCTTCGGTTATGCAGGCTTGATGTTATGTGTGTGTCCTGTATTAATACAGAATTTTCTGAAAAATTAGCTAACGGAACCCTCTTTCAGAAACAGTCCGATATAAGATCAAATGAATAAAAAAACAGTCCGTACTTGCAAATAAAACAGCAGTCTTGCTCGTCAATTTTCTCAGAAAACATGCGAACGGAAATGTGGCAAAGAACAAAAGGTTCAAGTGGAATTAATAGTTTAGATTTCCTTGTGTCCTGTTCAGTCCATTGTTAAATAAATGTCTTTAAAAAGGATCTAAGTAGTAAGTACTCTAAGGCCTATTAAATAATACAATGTTGACTTCGTTATTTTTATTCCGTTTATACCAAGGAAACGTAACGTAAAACGAGTACTTACCTAACCCTTTATCACTATCAGCAATCTACCCTTACACCCACATCCTAAGTGTCCATTTATAATACGTAATTGCATAATAAGTATTATTTAAACCAACTCTTTGGGTGTCATCACACTGACCGTTAGTCAGTGTGATGACACCCAAAGAGTTGGTCGGAAACAGATCAAGCCGCTCTTGCTTTTATTTTCTTATAGTAATGTCCAGCAGTTGACAGCTCCAACGACCTGTGACGTTGGTTGCCTACCGCATCGACGTGGCTAAGCGGAGCTGTACCAATTAACTGCCATCCATTGCGAAGACAGACTTACTTATAATGAGAAAAGCGTTGTCTTAGAGGAGACGTCTAAACCAGGAATTTGCGGTAAGGGATTCGGGCATTTTGTGAAAGGTGGAAATAGTAATGCCTTAAGCTCATTCAACAATGCGTCCAAGCCAAGTTTAAGGTAGTTTTAATTAACTCTGTTTATTTACGCCAAAATTATATTTTGGGTATCACAATACCGCATACAATACCGCCGAGTTTGTTAATGACTTTTTCCGCTATCAAAATCAAGATAAAAAGTCATTTACTCAAACTAGGCTGAGAACCAGCACTTTTTGAACTTCAAAATTAAATAAGACAGCCCCCTAAAACGCCCGTCCTTCACCACTTCCTTGTCACTTTCGCTTAAGCTGTGAAGAAGAAGTGGCGCAACAAACTCCTGGATTCTATACAACAGTAAGTTTTAAGCACTTAGGAAACACAAAACATTAAATTGATTTCCATATGTCAGCTAGCACACGCCAATACACTAACAAAAACATTTAAAACTATATTCAGAAGAAATTAATATTAAAAATGTAGACCTAAATAAAAACCTGCAAGAGTAAAGGGCGTGCCCGCTTACATATGCACTATTTTCATATACTTTCTATCCCGAGGGATTTTGTCGATATTTCTTAACTCTCTTCCATCCATATCTTATCTTCTTTTCTTGTATAAAAATTAGTTAACGTTCGTTAGTCTTGCGAGAATTCGAAAATGGCTCGAACGATTGCGATGCAACTTTGGTTAGCGCCAGAGAAGGTGAAGGCATTGCAACGCATGCCGGGCATTAGCTAGTCTTCTTTATTTTAAAAATCAATTGTCATAAATGTTTGTCCGCGCATCACGTCAAAGCGGCTGCACTTATTTGGCTAAGTATTTTTTTGTTGTGTTTGTAATTGTCAGAACAAGGTTTGTATGAAAGTTTTGTGGGAAAGTCGGAAATTTGGATGCTATTTTATACGAACCGCTAGTGTATTATATTGGTTGCAGTTTCTCCTAAAGTCGACGCAGAATAAGTCCTCACAATGAAACAAATCTTGTCCAACGTAAATTCTTCACCAAGGAAATCACGCTCGTCTAGACCCACCCTTAACCTGCAACGCTTTGGCCTCGTAACCAGAGCGAGGAGAGAGATAAATAAGCTTATTTATCAAAAATGTCCGGTGGACAGACGGACGGACGGCTAAAATTACCCGTGATGACTTTCTCTTCAAGAACTAATGTGTGGAGCATCTGTCTGAAAAGTATGTGCCACTTCAGGAATTATTACCTGGATTTAGTAGACAGATAAGTACATTTAAGTAGACATAACAGCGAAAAGCAAATGGCAGGAAATGAAACTAAGAAAAGAAGCCACAATAATGTGGCCGAGGTAATGAGGTAATGGGGCATTTGCACCCTGAAGGACCATGTTGACCCATTGAAAATTCAAAATCTAACCCATCATCATGAACCTTTTTAAGGAGCGTTTCTAATATCTTGTCTTGCCGAAGTGTTAGGAACTGCAAGTAGGTTTTCAGGATAGGAACTTAGTACAAACAGAGAGCACGAAAAGCGCTTTCTTTCGCTGAGACATTTTCTTTCGCTATACGTTTACTCGCTGAAATCGAACATAAAAAATACGTGACGAACGTTATCATCATCTGCCTAGCCTTGTCACAATGATATCGGGGTCAGATTTCAGTCTTACTGGATGCAACTACAGCACAGGAGACACGTGGTGGTCACCCACGAAAACCCAAAATCATCAAATGACTTCTCCCGCTCTGGGTGGAGCGGGAGGGCGTAGACACTGCGGTGCTCCGCCCAAGCTGGGCAGACCTCCACCGTATGCTCCACCGTGTCCTCCGGGCGATCCACACAGTGGTGACAACCGGGCGTTTCCTCCCGCCTTATGCGAAACAACCGGGTCCGGTGAGGACCTGTGTCAGGCGGATGGTGAGGACGCCGTGGCGCCTCTCCAACCACTCCCCAAAGAGGGGACTTACCGCCGCTATTGTGGCGTGCCCAGCACTGGGTTGCGACAATCGCACCCTCCATGTCGTCATGAGATCCCGCCGGAGCTCTGTCCACTGTACCGTGATTTATCGCAGCAGCGGAGTTACACCCCGGCGTTTTGCCACCTCGCGCCATACGTGCGCGAGGGCTTTTGCCTCCAGATCCTCATGGCGGCAATCCGGCAAGGAGGCTCGCCCCCTCGCAGGAGACCGTGCGGTATCTCCGGACCAGCCGTACGGCCCTTTGGGACGCGTTCAACCGGCGGGCTGGTCGGCGCCTAAAAGAACGCGCCCACACCCCATCGTAAGCCTATGTGCAACATGTTTTGCTACTAATGTTGCTGAATCTATACAGCATCATAATGGTGAAGTGGATTGGAAGATTTCCATTTCAAGTAGTACCTACGTTACGTCTAGTGACGTAACGTAGGTACTACTTGACGTAGGACCTACGTTTCGAGTTGATGCAAGATCGAAACTACAGGGTGGACAACTTGGAGGTTTACAACTTTTTTTTGCCGCCATTTTGTTTTGGTGGCAAATATGACAGTTCTTTCATGAAAATTATTTGGTGTAGATAGGGCAAATTTGTTATGGAGCGTTTTACAACTAAACTATGTGTTTTAATTTTTTTTCAACTAGACATTGAAAAGAACGTTTCCGGGTCGATTATTTTCGAGAATCGGTGACATTGATTGCCCCCAAGATCCTCGGATTTAAAAGCTCCTGACTTTCTTCTGTGGGGCTATCTAATGGGACGTGTCTATGCTAACAGGCCAATGAACCTTTAACAATTAGTACAGAATATTCGAGACACAGTCACTGTGATAACGCAGGAAATGTGCGAAAATGTCATGAAAAACGCAATGAAAAGGGTTCACATCTGCCATGCTGCTAGATGTTGACATTTATCTGACATTATTTTTCATACTAAATTGCCGGGCCAAAACACTAGGTATACAAAAAAACATGTTTTTTTTTTTAGAAAATAAAGTGTAAATCTGTTCTTTGCCCACCCTGTATTTCTAGATCACTACATTACTTTAAAGACGACATTTATAGAGTGCTATGAAACTTATTTATTATGTCAGTATAGTCTCTAGTTACCGCAAAATGGAGATTTAAACATCCTACATTGGCTAGGGCTCATTCTAAGACCATGACAAAATTAAAAAAGTAACATGCAGCTTCTACAAAAGAGGTTTTACAAGACTTTGTCATCGAACATCAAAAAGACTGTCACGGGATATTTTCCCAACCTTATTCGTCCCACTACACGAACAATATCAGCATTACACTCAGCAGAATATTCATATGACAACACCACATGACTTGGGCAGTGGGTAGGCCGCGACTGATCCCGCTATAAAACACATTATAAATAACTGTCTTAAATTACCTAATTAACTTACGCAACACACGGATTTCTGAACCGTTTCAAAATAGTTTTTTTTTATAAAAGTATAAATCATTAATGTTTTTGCAGCTGGCGACATTAATGAACAACAAATTGAAAAAAGAACATTCTTGGTCTAAGCCCCTTTTCGCGGAATAGGTTGATATTGTGGCAAAAGTTTAGCTTTGACTTGTAGGTAGGTACTGTATCCCAGTGCTTGCAAAAGGCCTTTAAATTAACATAATTAACGTAAATGCATGGTGCATTTACGTTAATTAATACGTAGTACAAATAAATAAAACCTGTATATTGCTATCGTTTACCAGTCCAAAACTGGTTAGCTACTGACAAGTAGGGATTCCATGCTCAATATTTAAAGCCGTTTACTAACCCTCAACATTCTAAAACAAATTGTAATAATTGCAGGAAAATGATGAAAAAAAATAACGGGCTTGCAGAAAAACAGTACAAAGTGAAAAATTACTTTTATTTCGGAAGTCAGTGTCTTTGGTTTTCGTTTTTTTGCGAACGACTTCCGAAATTGAAGTAATTTTTCCCTTTGAGGTGCTTTTTTTGGAAGTCGGTTGTTATTTTTTTTGGTAAAAAAAGATTTTAGTTGTCACTTTCAACGTGTGGTACCTACCCCACTCAGATTCATAACCACTACTTGCTATAATACAACCTGTTTTTTTTTTTATATCCCTTAACTCTAGGGTTATATTCTACAGTTAAAAATAATACTTAAACTCCTAGATATGTGGTCCAAAAATGCATGGTTTCGGAGATATCATAAATTATGTGTGTTGGTATCAACGTTTCATTAATAAATACGAGTAAGTTATTCATTTTCATTCAAACCAATCATTCATATTTAAAGCTAAGAAAATGCGACGTTGTCATACGTGAAACGTAAGGGTGTTTTACATTGATTATCGTGACTGTCGAATTATTTTGTATGAAAAAAAAAGATGATTGAAACATAATTCATATGCCAGTTGATTCTTTGATATGGTTGAATCATACCCTAGAGTTATGGGATATAAAAAAACAAGTTGTATAAATAACATTGTAAGGAAGTTATAATAACATCATCAATATACAGTAGAAAAATATGTATTATTGAGGCTAACTAAAAAACTACCCAAGCAATGTTTATAAAAAAATGGGACAGTCTTTAAAGCATACCTTTAACAAAATATTTTTTTAATAGTTCCACAATTACCGGAGATATCCCCTAACAAACATACAAAAACGAATTGAGAACCTCCTCCATTAGGGTGTCGGTAAAAAATGCAAGGAATTCCGCAACCATACGAACATACTGCTTAAGGTATCTTGTACTAGTTAGTCTTTTTCCCGAAACAATTCACGAAAATGTTTGGTGTAGCGCCAAAAAGTTTCAGCAATTTCAAATTTTTAAAACGACAATGCAACACGTAAATAAAGTCACATAAACAAAAAATTAAGAAAAGAATTTCCAAAGCATTAAAACCCACTTTATTATGTCACGAAGTATTTTTCAAACAAAAACAAATTGACCTCATAATATAATGCATTGTTTACCGATCTCTGAATTTTCTGGCGCAAATTTAATTATTTTTTGCCTTAATACTTCGAATGCCCTGGCAACACCATTCGTAAACGTCAGACTGTCAAGTTTTACTGTACGCCGCTTTGTTGCTTTTTGTGCAGACTCAAATGAAACAGGACATTTCAACAACATTTAGGTAATGGAAATTCGGACTGTAATTCAATACTCAATAACTTTATTGCATTACCATAATGTGTACTTAGGTGGTAACTATATAATTTGGACCATTATGGACCCTATAGGGCACAGCAGAAGCGTAGGAGAGCGGAAGCCCTGTTTTGATAATTAAATTGTTTTTGTGGGAACAAGTTTTAACTTTCATACATTCTGTCAAAAAGTATCGGGAATGGATGATTTGTTTATGGTTCTAATTTTTTTATTTTTATTGTTAGATTGGCACAAGTGGTTTTCATTTTTATTGTTAGGGTTAAATTAAATACAGTGCTGTTTTTAATTACCTAGATCATAAATGTAGTGTGTTTTGCGAATGGGGAAGGCAACTGTCAAAATGTCGCTATCATAGCTAGTTCCCAACACAAGCTAATAATACAAGGCGTGGTTTTATTTTATTTTAGCAAAAATTGACGCGTTATTGTGTTCCTAGATACTCCGAAATTGGAGTGCACCATTTCCCGAAAGACCCTACAATTAGAAGATTGTGGTAAAAAGCTATACGTAGAGATTTTTTTTTAATTCGAGTTTGTTTCGGAAACATTTTGAAGAAAGTGATTACGAGGAAATATTCAAGGTTTAAAATGGGGAAGGTCGGGCAAAGCTAATTGTAGATGGCGTGACCATAGCTAGGTCCCTATGGCCTACAAAACATTTGACATTTCGTTCATTCACTTAATTTTATGTTCATTCATGAGTTTGATTTTATTTCACTTTTTCGTTATTTTCGGTGATTTCAGTACTTTAAATCAAGTACTTAACATGGAAAGTGTCCGAATTTTAAACCTTAATAATTCCTCGTAATCATTTTCTTCAAAATGTTTTCGACATAAACTCGAACTCAAAAAAATCTCTTAAGAATAGCTTAAAACCACAATCTTCTAATTTTAGGTTCTTTCGGGAAATTGTAGACTCCAATTTCGGAGTATCTAGGAACACAACAACGCGTCAATTTTCGCTAAAATAAAAGAAAACCACATGACGCCTTGTATTATTAGCTTGTGTTGGGAACTAGCTATGACAGCGCCATTTTGACAGTTGCCTTCCCCATTATGACACTTTCCATGTCAAGTACTTGATGTAAAATACTGAAATCACCGAAAATAACGAACTATTGTAATAAAATCAAACTCATGAATGAACACAAAATGGAATGAATGAACGAAATGTCAAATTTATTGAAGGCCGTAGGGACCTAGCTATGGTCACGCCATCTACAATTAGCTTTGCCCGACCTTCCCCATTTCATCATGCCAAAGTCGATCAAAATTCAAAGTCGTATTGACTGTTTTTTTTACTATCGTGGTGTTGTGAACTCGGAATTCTTGCCAGATGGTCAAACGGTAATTAGAGAATATTATTTGAGCGTTATGTGGCTTTTAAGACAGCAAAATCGACGAAAAAGGCCAGATTTGTGCAAAGAAAATTCTTGGATTTTGCATCACGTTAATGCGCCTTCGCACAAGGCCATCATTTATATAAATAATAATAACTTCATTGATACTAAGGCCGCATTCCGAGTTAGACCATAATCGATGACAGCGCTCACATCGATAATTAGCGTTCCGATTTAGATATCACGATTACGACAGCTGACAATTCGCTCACAGTGATATTTCTATAGGGCATGGTCGGCGTTATCGCAAGATGGCGCATGTCATGACGTCACCTATGACGATTCACGGGACAACGTTATCGCGCTCACGCCAACTCGGAACGGGTGTAAGCGCGCTCAAATCGATTACATCCCAATTCGGAAAGCAGCCTAAATTCTTTGTTACATTAAGTAGTAAATGTAGGCTACAAAAACAATTGGTAGTCAAAGGGTGTCTGGAATGGTGGAAACCCTGCCTCCTAAACTAGGGGAAACCTGTGCCTTAGGAGACAGTGTTCTACTGTTACATCGTGCACTTATAGTCCTCTTCATCATTGTGAACGAACTTTGACCAAAAACTCAACAAATACCATCGAGCAAGCACCTTATTCAGCAGACATGTCTCCTGCCGACTTCTTTATTTTTCCTAAACTCAAATTACCACTTCGTGGCACCCGTTTTTATTCGGTAGAAGCCATTAAAGAGAATTCGAGGCTAGAACTGAACTCAATTCCGGGAAAAGCGTTAAAAATGTTTCGATGATTGGATGTCGTGTGTGAAGTGTATCGTTTCTGAAGGAGCATACTATGAAGGCGTTATAATAAATTTGGATGATTAACTAACATTTTGTGTATGAATAATATTTTCCCGGTACTTTCTTGACAGAGTAGTATAATCGTATAATCGAAGATCGTGACTAAGATGCTAATATTTCGCGTAACCATTATTTTGTAAATTAAATTGTACTTAAATATTCGCATAGCATCACGCTTTGTGTTCCCGATGGGTTGGGCAGAGAAGTACCTACGTATAGTACACCTACATTTCGCCAGTTACGTTTAAGTCCCATGTAATAGGGTGAGAGCCTTTTGCCATCAACCGTACACAAATCCAAACGCCGGGGTGATACTTAGTAATCCCAGATAATAAAATCCAATAACACTTGCCCGACCATGATGAGCAGTAGCGCTTGCAACTTACAACCACTATACCAACGAGGCAGTCCAGCATGCGTAGCATAATCACAATAGAAACGAGATTTGTCGACAGAAGAATGGACAAAATGACATATGAATAAAATAAATCTGTTATTTTGTCTATTCTTCCGTCGACACAATTTATGGTCTTGTCCATGGTTATGCTAATATACATATTCCGAGATGTCATCTTAATTTTAGCTTAATATTTGGTTCGCTCAGAGTTATATATATGTAGAAATGCTCTTTCTTAAACAGAGCGGCAAATTCCGTATTTTTATGAACTTTCGCATCTTATTCTCAGTCTCAATCGATCAAAAATACAATCAATTTACATATATTTTTTACAAGTTTTTGACATTGATTATAGCTGAAATAAGATTGCGTCTTTACTTCGAACGTATTTAAGAACAAGAATTGGCCTTTAGTTAAAAATCCTACCAAATTAATTATGTTACGGTTCAGTAACCTACAACTCGGGATCACTGAAAAACTAACAATTTACCTACCTACTTCCGACGTTAACCAACGTTAGTAAAACATCGATTTTTATGAAATGTCCCGTATCATTATATCAAAAGAGAAATCGCAGATAGCAACAATATCTATAAATACTCAAACCGGGTAAACGCGTGACTTAGCTATAAATTAAACCAGGTAGTGTTTACACTGGCTAGCGTAGGTGATTTATTCCGGTTTCTTAATGCTGCGTGGCGGTTGTTGCACGTCTATATTCAATTTTGTAGTATGTACTACAGTTATATTTTAAGTGACAATGCTATAGAGTGGTTTTAGGTCACGACTATGTTCTAGACTATCTATGTTAGAGAGTTTGGTTTCCGCACCTAGTACTTCAAGTAGACCGTTGTGTTAGGGCCATGGCGGCCGTCGGTGGTTATTCCAACCAGCCCACCTCCCTCTTGGTCCGCTGCGAACATCTTTGTAAGATCTGGGTGCCCCGAGAGTTTCTGTCCTAATCTGGGTAACACCTATGCACTCAAAGAGCATATGCGTGACGGTTTCCTCAGCATCCATGAAGCCCTGCATAGAGGACTGTCTGTTTTGCCTATTGTGAGGAAGTGTTTGTTTAGCGAGCAGTGTCCTGTGATGGTCCCCGTCACCAGGCGCAGGGCATTCCTGTCCAGGCGTAATAAACGTCTGGATAGCCTGCCATCTAAGGATGGCATAGCTTCCCTGGACTGCCTGCAGCCCGGTGTCTAGGTCCTCTCCACTTGGATGTTGGTGGACTCCTGCAGCCACGTTTCCTCCTTAAGCAATAGGTATCCATGACAATTCCTAAATTAAACCAAAGAATGAGGTTGACAACTTTTTCGGAACTCATTTTAGGTATAGTGATAAAAAGCATGCGTAGCAACTATTATATGGGATCTGGGACTCATTCATTCATATACGACATCTTATACCTGTACCTACATTGATAGCATATAAAATTCTGATTCTGATTCTGACTTCCGATATAAGATCTAATGTTGACAGATTACCTTGAAAATCGGAGCACTTAGGACGTTTAACTCTATTTGGTTCGATCACCAAACAGTAAATATGATCAATTTCCAGCTTTATTCAGTACTAACTGATTACAGACGTCGTCCTGTCCAAATTTTAATAATTCATACATAAATCCCATAAAAATAGGACGTAGGTAATTTTTTTTCGAATTTGGAAAATGTTTCTGCCAACCCCTCCAACTTTCCTTTCCGTAACCATCTAATTCGGACTGTAAAACCAAAGTCGAAATGTTCAGAACATTTAAAAATTGCCTAATCAGTACTCCAGCCGTTCTCAAGAGATGCCCTTACATTTTTTTTAAATAAGTATTTAAAATGTATGGAAGTGAATGTTGCGTGTGACAAGAAGAGTGAAAGCAGAATAAATGTAATGCGTTCCTTGTGAAGCATGTGTGGGGTGTGACCATGAATGATAGGCTGAGAAATGATGTGATAAGGCAAAAGTGCGGTAAAAAAAAAGATGTAGTGACAAAAATTTAAAAGAGCATGATTGAATTGGTTGTTCATGTTGAGAGGTTTAATAAAAGGCGACTAACAAAAGATATTTACAAGGCAGATGTGAGTGTAAACGCCGGAAGGGGACGCCCTAGGAGGACATATACCTAGTGACCTTATTGGTGTTCTTCTTCGGAAATATTGGTGCGTAGAACTAGAAACCGTCGTGCGTGTATGACCAGATGTATCAACGTAAAGAATTAAAAGGAGTATGTAAGAATCGTAGCAGGTGGTTCTGTAGTTTCTGCCTATCCCTATGGGAAGAAGCCGTGAGTTTATGTATGTAATATCCGATCGAAGATTTTCACCACGAGACACTCAAGTAGTTAGCTAATAAGACATGTGTTATTGCGTTCCTAATTACTCCTCTGACGTTAACACCAGTTATTATTTGTACTTAAATCTGTTTCTGAACGTAAACGTGTCAAGACTGATGCTACGCCATTAAAATATTATTATTGGCAAACCATTGTTCTCAATTGGAGCGAATAAATGCCTGTTAACGAGGACTAGAGGGTTAGACCTGATTGTTTTTCTATTTTTCTTTCTTCTAAAACATTGATGGTCTTTAACAGAGAAAGAATGTCCGTGATGCTTCTTGCCCGTCCATCTTCATAGGTCGCTACTACGCTTTCGAATGGGCAACTAGCTTCATCTTTCTGACTGACCGACCCATTAACAATTCAAAGGTACCTGTTACAGGTTTAATTTAAATAATTAATGTGAGTTTGAGTCTGACCTATTTATCTTTTATAAATGATAAATAGCTTCTCTGATAGAAAACTTTGAAGCTGTAGAAGCTGTGATGGTTCCAGCTACGTACACTTACGTTTCTACGTGGCATGTCAGTTACTTACCTACTGCTAAAGTTTCTTGGGCGGCGCCAAACAAACTATAGTTTGGTCTTTCCACAATAACCTACGATCTTGGTGCCAAAAGATCGAAGACCTAGCCTATTTGGTGCTTGAATGCAACCTTTATAAATACGTTGACAAGTGGATGGCTCAATAACGAGACGATCATTAATTTAGTTAAATGTAGAATAGAAGCAAACAATCGCTGATGTCAGTTTATGGCTGCCAAGCCATCGAACAAGTGTGAAATATATAAAAATGTATTAACGTTAATATTTTCTAGGAAAAATTACCGTGCTTACACGCCGAAACTTTGTTTGATTTATCCGTCCCTGTACAGAGAGCTAATATAGTTCTTGGCTATACCAGAACCTACATTCAACTACATCGGATTCATAACCATGTAACAAAGAAGATATATTCATATATAATATAATAAAAATAAATATTTCTACATCAAAAATATTCTGACAACCGTTTCCTAACAATTTTTTCCATCGTGAAAAGCGAATCTTAACCTATGAACTCTGTAATTTTCTGTCATGCCATAACAATTTCAAAAAACTATAGTATAATTTTCACTCTTAGGAAACGAAATGATTTTATCATTTTATTCATAATGTTCGTGGGTCCATCCTTTGTTCCAAACCCACCACCTCGTGGGTTCGGACTCAGGCAGGCGCTTAACTGCTGTCAAAATGGTGAAGGAAAACATCGTGATTTTTAGTTCTAGGACATGCCGGTTACGGCATGTCCTAGAACTAAAAATTCGAAGACGTGACATAAACCAACCAACCCTGGGCCCGCGTGGTAGACTACGGCCCACTCGCTCTCACAGATAGGAGGCCTGTGTCCCAGCCGTGGGAACTTTATAGGCTGATTATGCATTATGCATTCACAATCTTCCGAAAATAAGTGCTCCTCATAATTCAAGGATTTGACCACATTTCTACAACCCCACTTATTAATGACATACATTTTTACTCGCCACCATTAATTATGACACATGTTTTAGCATCCCTTATTCTTAGTAGCAACAAAATGGTCTGAAATTCATCCTTGTCCTATATAACTTTGCTAATTAATTAAGGAACCAGACAGTAACGACGTAAATAACTTCAGTATTCATAAATATTATGACGGCGTGATATAATGTCGGAGACGACAAGGTAGGGATGTCGCTTGTCATGTCTTGAAGATGATATAGTTCTTAGAAAGTTTGTGATGTATATCATCACAAACGTTCTTAAAATATTCCACCAAAATTGTGACAAACTTTCTAAATAGAGTATATGTAATTGGACGCATTCGGCCCGAAGGACAAGTATACTAATGGTTTTCAAGAACTAATTAATTGAGCCTGTCGCAAACAAGATTGGTTGTGCGAAGCCAAAAGGGAAAAAAAACAGTATTGGTTGATTGATGTCCCTTATTCCCACAATCTATCGAACAGATATTGAATTCAAAGGAAAGGTAATTTCTGTGAAAGCTTTAATAGGCACTTTTGCAAAGATCTTTTTTACACCTGTTTTCTTTATGAATTAATGGGTCAGCACTTGACCTCGAAGAAACCGGTACACCTAGAAGATGTTATTTGATCTTTCATGATTTCGCATATGAAAAAACATACTCTTGTATATCATGCTAACACCATAACTAAAGTATACAAAAAAATAACGAACCAAATCGTAATTTTACACCGCTTTCATGTATAGTAATTCAGCTGCAACGAATAGCATCATTTTAATATTAATAGAAATCGTCCTAAACAAAAAATCACGAGGGATACATTTAAAATAACGATTTCCAACCAAATCCTAAAATAGCGGGTTCAGCTAACCGATTACATCACATCGTGACATTCTGGATCTACGCGTTTAATATTACTCGTAATTTGTGCGAAATCCAGCATTGCCAAGTCCAATTTAATGTATTTCTGCGTAATAATTAGTCCACTAAACGCATTTGGACAATTTGGCAAATAAAAACAACGATTCAGCAAGCTTTATAATAGTTCCGAAACGTTTAATAACAACGCATTAACTATTTACTTTAAAGCCCTTAATTCTACCTTACCTTACCGTAAATGCTTTAATTGAAAAAAGATCACTCACAGTACACTCCGAAAGAGGATGTAAAAAGGATGCACAAATAAATAGGCTGATTAAACAAATTTCATTGCACTTACTTCCGGGGCGGAAAACTCGAAAGCGCGCAAGATGGCGTCGAAAGCGCGCGAAAAGTTTCGGGCGGCAAGTGATATCGTCGACGAGGGTATCACAACTGCGTGGTTATATAATTATATTATTATCAAGTTTATGAGTGTCGGGTGTTGGAATTTTTATCGCGTAGTCTGCGCCCGTCCAGCGAACATTCGTGACTAAGACTGTTTCACGTGCTTTTAATATAAAATTTAGGTGGCACGGGTGAAATGCTGGGCGGGCTAACGATGTATTTTGGATCGCGTCATAAAGTCATGCGACGCGGTTGCATGGAAATAATAATTGGTCAGTACATAAGCTGAGTCAAAGAGAACATCGCCTCTGTGTTGTTGGGAAATTGTCCTTGTTCGGAAAATCTATGATAAACCACAAAAAGGAAATCATTTGATGAAAATAGACTCGAGTTATTTTGATGCAAGAACCTCCAAAAACCCGACCAGACAACAATACTAAATAAATAAAGCAATATTTTGTTTAATAAAACAAATAATATGTTCTAAACAAGACTGTTTTTGGTTGTCCCCTAATACCTCGTGCTTTTTGCAAAACCATACATTTTATACTAGTACATAAGTAGATAATAATAATGTCAACAGTTTACAAAAACTTGGCGATGATTATTATCTATTTAATAAAAGTAGGAATTAAGAGAGCGTAGCATAGATACAAGAGCAATAAAATATTCTATAAAATCATAGTAAAAACTACATTCCAAATGTTACTACCTACCTATTCATGAAGTCCTAGTGTCTAGGACTGTTAGGAGATTAATACTTTGGATCTTCTGATAGGACACAAAATGCAAAGCCTCAATTTTTTGGTATTCTAAGATCTATATGCTTACCAAATACTTAGAGGTGAGCATATTTCCCTTTCCTAATCAAAGTGCTAGGCCGCCACTGAGACTACAAAAAAAAAAACTGCTGTTATATAAATTAGTGCAATACCTACGCGGTCAAAATGTATGGCAGAGCAATTTGTTTTTTAATAACCGACAAAAAATTTAAACGCAGGGGGTTCTGAATCATGTACTGGGTCCATGACCGGTTGTGCGATGATGTCCCTTCCACCCTGTATATGTTAGTGGAGCGATAAACTCTGCTTGCGCTATGCATGATGTTTGCGTGCCAGGACCATAAGTGCGTATCTCATGCACTATCCCCATCATTTTGAAGAGTTGGAAAATTCGTCTGTCTGACAACGTAACTTACGCATTGAATAATGAAAGCGATTGTGACCATCACAATCACTTTCATTATTCATTGCGTTAATTATTTTACATTGAGTTACGTAAAATAAAAAAAATACAAAGTCGGGTTTTATTTTTTGTTTCTTTTTCACCCTTTTAAGGCGAATTTCACCAATGAAACTGAACGCGTTCAGCACATCTAAATCACGTTCAAGAGCGGTCAGTGTCAGAATTGTTATGGAATATTCTCACTGACGCTCTTGAATTGGATTTCAAAATGCTGATCGCGTTCAGTTTCATGCGTAAAATCGGCACTTAGTGTGTTATATTTTTGAAATCGTCTCCTCAAGGCTATGTTTTGTTTTGTGGGATATCAAAATACCTTTATTTTGATACCGCACATGGTCATGAAATGACGCAAAAAAAAAACAACACTGATCAGCCATTTTGTTTCCATTACAAAACAAAACCTACGAGTAGATAGACACCTTATGTACATATTAAAATCCATCCAACCGTTAGGATGTTTCGAGGGTACAAAGACGCCGACATACAAAGATACGTACCTAGGTAGATTACGCGTTAAAAACACGCGTTAAAAGTACCCTGTCTTTGTTAGCACGCAGTCGGGTAAAAACAGGAATTCATAAACTTACAATTGCTTTTGTTTGAACTCGGGTTTATCCAGACGTACGGAAATAACGATCGTTGCCTTCTAACACATGAGCATCTAAATCTTTTTCTCGTTATTGTACCACATGAGCAGAGGCGTAACAGGCACATAAGTCATGTTACGTCTAAAAGCTCATAAATATCTACATACTTTTTTGTAGCTTTTTCCAGGCGCCACTCTTTGTGAAATATTAAAATAGTGTTCATTTATGTTTACATATTTCTTTACGTTTCAGAGCATTCAAAATTCTCCACATTATCTCATGAATGAAAAATAAAGCAAAAAATATTTTTTTTATAATCTATTTCCCACACAAACAGTTTTTCTAAAACAATAAATTCGTTTATTAGTTTTTCTATAATTATTCGATCTTTTATTTTCAGAGTGCTTACGGATATTTTCGATCCACTATTAAACCGACAAAAGTTAATAATAATACGGACTTTAACCGTTCAATCTCTGACGAACGGGATTCCCGCAAAAAATTTGATATTTATGACCACTTTAGCTGTGATGCGGGGTATTTTCGGGTGTTACCAACTAAACGAATATTTTACGAATGTGTTAACTTAACAAACGCTAACATTAATTTTGTCGCAAGACTTACAGAGTGCTGAAACAATTTGGCCTGATTTATTGAACGTTTTGCACAGGATTAATTACTTTCGAATTTCCTGTTGAGGCAATTCCTAAGAAATGGGACAACTCTGGATTCAAACATCAGACAGACACTCACTTGCAATTAATCTACACGTCCTAAAAAGTTGAGACACGTTAGCTGAGTGCAAAAGAAGTCACTACTTAAATAAGGAATGACACAAATGTTTTTAAAAATACATCAAGGGAAAGAAATAAAATGAAAAATGCATGCGAATATATCGTAATACTAAAATATGTCGTTGACCCAAAAAATATTGTTTACATGCTGCGCGTGCTGAAAATGTTCAGACATGTATATCTGATCATTTTCAGCACGTGCAGCATGTCCGAGTTTCTTCTACGGAAGACTAGACAAAAGATAGTATATACAAAATGACAGATTTCTGTTTTCTTCATTATTCATTTGCCATTTTGTCTAGTCTTCCGTCGATAAAACTCGTTTCGGGAGTGGCTACGCGTGCTGTAGATGTGTGCTGTCGACACAACGTAGATAACGCCACACGGCTTCAGCATTTTCGTTGTGATGACAAGATGCATCAACACGCACTCTAGTTAGCCCATCCGAGAATTCACGCAATGGGCATTCGGTAATAGCAGTGGAATACCAGAACTTCTTCTTCGTAGCGCTAAAACGACAGTTATTCAAAGTTCTGTTGGCCCATAACTGCGCCACTTCCACGTCGTTATCGGTGCCAGCATAGCTTGGGGGGGGGGGGGGGGCTAGGATTAGCATTGCCTACCCTAGAAACTTCTTTGCCAACCCTAAAAAAATCGTCAGTATTGAAGACTACGGAAAGATACGATACTGTGATACGTGTTACGTTGGACCTGCTGGTCAGAAATTAAGTAGCAACAAAAAATATGTTGTTTTTCATATACCATATTTTGGCCAGCACACGTATCTTGACCACCATGGAAACAGCTTTTGTCGACGGAAGAATAGACAAAATTACAGCTCACATTAAAGCAGCAGATTATTGTCTATTCTATCAAAATCAAAAGTCATCAAAATAGCCTGAGAATCAGCACTTTTCGAACGTCAAAATTACTTTAGACAGTCTCCCAAAACGCCCTCCCTTCACCGCTTGCCGCTACCGAAGAAGACGTGGCGCAACAAACTCCCCAGCAGCACAGCTGTCTGTTCAGTTAGACTATTATAACTGTAATTTTGACTTTTCTTCCATCGACAAAACCCGTTTCATGATCCGCGTGCGAGGATAGTTTCACGCTGGGTGCCGCACAACCTCACCGATGCTCAGAAGCAGGCCCGGGTGGAATGGTGCCCTGATATGATAAACAAATTTGAAGCAGGCTCGTCTGGGCGTGTTTACGACAACATTACAGTCTTGGATTTATCAATACGATCCAGAAACGAAGCACCAGTCGACGTTTTGGGTGTTCCAAAACGAATCTACGCCTACCAAAGTGAAGCGAACTAGAAGCGGGGGGAAGATTTTTCAATTTGACTGGCTATTTGGTGTAAATTCCTTTAACGAAACCAAAGGAGCATCATCGCTGAATGGTATACTACCAAATACTTGGCAGAAGTTTTCTTTGATGTGAGCAACAAGCGACCAAACACAGGGCTCCGTGGGCTACTATTCCACCACGACAACACGCCTTCTGTGCGAAGGTACGAGGTACTTCCTGGACAGCACGCCGGTCAAACTCCTGGGTCACCCCCTCCTTACAGCCCTGACCTAGCACCGTGTGACTTCTTCTTATTGGATGTTTTTTTCTGTCGATTGCAGCCATCAGCAAACAGGTGAACAATGTTGACGCCTTTTGCGTCACTCTTCGTAAGAAAGTCATACAGTGAAGTCAAAACTTCTGAGGGGTTTAGCCCTTACTGTATGTCATAAGCAATGCCACAAATATTCCGAAATCACTTTATGTTTCTCTGTGCCATGTCATGGACAAAGCGAAGGAGATTCAGTAGACATCACCCTCGGCTATGCTCTGAAAACAAGTGGGGATATTTTTGTACCGAGCATAGTACGATGCTTCCTAATCAACACGACGATGATGGCCGATGCTCGAACTGGACAGAAATGATTCTGTCAAGAAGGCTGACCATGAAAAAAATTTCTTTAAGACTAGCCACAGAGAAGTTATAACACCCACTCTTTCTCTTAGGAGACAGACCTCTCTGTTTTCTTGAGAGAAGAAATAGGACTTTTCAATCCGACACCGCCCACAATTGATGACTTGTTGGCATTTACAACAGGGGTTAAGCGTAGCGTGTGGCATTGTATACGTCACTTTCTTACTAATTATGACTCATGTCATAATACCTTTTTCATTAATAAATTTTAAGTTGATTTTATTATAAGGTTGTTTTTAGAATTTAGTTTATTATTACGTTAATAGTAAGACGTTATCTACCTATGACGATTTCTAGTTACTATGTCCAATAAATAAGACTGATTGATTGACTGCTCTATCTCTAGGTAAAGCAAGTCCATTTTAACACAAATATTTTTGCAAAGACTGTGATTGTGGCATTAAAGTTACTAAGACCTAAGTGTTTAGAACAAACTAAAAGTTTATACTAAGCATTAAGTCCGCCTCTGTATATTTGTGTGCTCATAGTATTAAATAAATATATTTGAATTATGGTTAAGTCTCAATTCATCTCATTACTTATAGTTTAAAACATAAAGTGCATACCTTAATTTCATTATTTTTTTGTTACTTTTTAAACGTAACTTCTAACTTTTAAAATTACGAACAAATCTTTCTATTTCTAATGCATTTAATAATTTTATAAGATATTGAATCAGTTATATTTTTATTTTTATCCCAATTAATGACGTCGTAAGTGTCGTCAGCAGAGAGCAGTGGTGTCCCAGTGGTAACAGCCGCGACTTACGAGTTGTAGGTCGTAGGTTCGAACCCAGACAAGCGCTTTACTTTGTGAAAGTTATTTCATCACCACTGCTCTCAAAACGGTGAAGGAAAACATCGTGAGAAAAACCAGCATGTCTTTGAAACAAAAATTCGAAGACATATGACATCTACCTACTACTGCTACTACTCTACTCGCTCTCAAAGAGAGGTGGCCTGTGTCCCAACAGTGGGAACATAATAGGCTGATTATGCTAAGTGTCGTCGAAGACACGAGTTGTAAAACAAAGTTCTCACAGAGTGACGTATATGCTTCAAATGAATAGAAATGCCCATCATCAACTCTCTTGCCTAGTTTCAAGTTGCCCATGACCACAGTAAAGAGAGTTTTAGAACCATGCATGACCCTAGAGTCAACCTTTAACGAATAGGTATGTACCTGTTACATTTTATAACAACACACACTCCATCTTTTAGGTGGTTCGCCATCACAAGGAACTGATGATCGAGGGTATGTTTAATTTTATCTATTTTTCTTCTACTAATATGAAATTTAATAAAGAACAATTGCTGTATCAGCTTTCTTAACTAACGTAGTTTGTGACTTGTGTTGGTCACTATAGCGTTGTCGTGATTTAGAATGTAGCTATAATATGTATGTATAAGAATTTTTTTTCTATAGTTACACATTACTAAGCAAAAATTGGTCTTTTTTAATCCAGACAACTACTATGAAACATTCAACATTCATTCATTGATTACATTTCATTTCACGGAAGCCACTTCAGGTATGGTAACTTCAAATGACGGGGTCCGATAGGGCCGATCACAGAGTACTTTTACTATATACGATGCCTGCCTGGGTCGCGGGTTGTTCGAAAGGCAACTGAAGGAACACGGTTGGGTTTTAGTCCGTAAAAGTCTGATACGCCCTCCCGCGGGTGGGACCCAGACCCACAAAAAAATGGGTTTTGTAACTTACTTCACCTGATTAAAAAATAGCTTTACAACAATAAAATATCAAATGAAGTCAATTGCAGCAACCCACCAGCAACCTTATTGCAACCATGATAAAGATCACTGTGATTTCGACAGTGATGCAAAATCAGAGAGACAGAGGTATAATAACTGTGAACCAGTGGCGTAGCGTGACTTGGCGGGGCTCCGTATATTGATTGGGGTTCCTTATCAAGGGTAAAGATTTCTCACAAAAGAAAAAAAAATGCATAAAATTAAATATTTATTCATCATAATTATCTAAGTATCTGTCACTTTTTACAAAAATTTACAAACTATTCAAATTAATAATACACTCTCCTTGCCTTTTTTTCGGCAAACTGATTTATTTAATCATTTATAGCTGATGATGACTTTGGTTTTTCTAAAGTTTCTGCCTCTATGGACAACAGATGTTGGGGGCCCCCGTGGCCCGAGGGCCCCGTATAATTGATACGGCAGATACGGCGGTAGCTACGCCCCTGCTGTGAACTGACCATACGTAAGCTAACGGTTTAAAACAAATTTTTTAAACCGCACTTTTTTGATGTCGTAGGTAAAAGACATCTCTATAAAAAAGAGGACAACATCTTCTAAACTATTAGCGTTTATCAACATTTTATCAACATCACGCTAAAGAAAAAGCAATTATAAAATAATCAGGTCTAGAAATCATTTAAATAGTTCAACAAATTAGAAGTCATGACGTGTACTAAAGGTAAAATTTTGTCCTCCTGAAATGTCAGGTTGGTCCCTCATTTGAAATTTCCAACGTCGATAAGTCAATTTAAAAACTAACTAATCATGAAATTTATTCACTTAGTGGCCTAAGTGACAAATTTCACGATTGGTGAATTTAGCATTTTTTTTTCTTTACCTAAAACGTTTTATAACCAATTACAAAAATTAAAGACACAGTTTGTTTAAACACATGCACAGAAGAGAAAATATAAAATTAGCAAGTTATCCGAGATTTTTCACGGCTGTTACTTTCGTGATTGTATCGTTATTTAAATTGTTTTCATAATTACGCATCTATGCTCATTAAAAATCCAAGAGAATCTGTTAAGTTTGTTGACAAATTCGAGTTTAGGTTCTGGGCCAAATTTAATGCCACCAAGCGTACTAATAGCCAATCAATGCCATCTATTGAGGAGTAGTTGCAACTCCTGCGAATGATGGGGATGGTTCATGAAATCATGACTTTCCTTTTCACGATACACTTTTTGAGTCAGTGCTTTTTATAGAGATCCGTGAGAAATTTGAAGAATCTTAACTAATTAGGAATAATGCGGTCATGAATTCATCTAAAAATAGTGCAAGGTCCTATTTATGTATAAAGGTGCTTTATTTTATGTTCATCCTATGAAGAGCTGATTTAGGATCTAGCGTTAACGATTGACACTTGCAATGGAATTGGAACGTAATTTTGTTGAATCGATTACGAATTTACGATTCTTTATTTATTACAAAAAATTATAATATTTATTAACGTCGTGTTGTACACCTCATTTAAAGTATTAAAGAAGTTGAGTTGTGTACATTGCATATCAAAGAAAGAATCATACATAACTTCTTCAACAAACTACATTATTCGTGACCAAGCCAGTGACTAAAAGTTTAGTTTCGATTATGATTCAATGATGTTCAATCATCCGTTATATCGGTAATTCTATGCAGGTGCATCTCTACTGTGACTTGTCTATGTTTTGTGTAATGTATTCGATTACAGTAAAATAAGTTCGTTTTTAATTTTTTCAGTGAATAATCTTGTTTTTATGTAAAATTGTAAACGAATTTATATTGAAAAAGAAGTTTTAAGTGATGTTAAAAGATCGTGTTAATTAAATCGTCATAGCTACCGTCATTAATTCAATAGAGTGGAACAACCTTTTAAGTACCTACTTGCTGTGGCTATAAACAAACATCTGTAGATGTGTGCCTACACTTGTTGCACCCACTTTCAAAAATATAGAGATTCAGTTTACCTGTTTGTGAGAAAGTGAACCTATCTTATTTACATGTCAAAGAATTAATTTTGTGATCATTTACCGTTACGACTGTCTATTGAATGTGGGAAATGTGGTATTATATTGTTAACGAGGATGTACGTTACCATGCACCTGCAGCACATCACGTTGCATTGAGCCGAGTGCATTGCGGTTGTTAACAAGGTCTGACGGAAAGCTAATTGAAATCCAGTTATTTGTTACGTAGTTAATTATGGCGCAGGTAAAAAAGTACACGAATCGACAAGTCAGTGAGGAGTCAGTCCCAAAATGACTCATACGTGGTCACTGGCATTCCTGTATTGTTTTGTTTTTGTGGAATGCCATATCGATGAGTAAATTGAGGAGAGAATGAACAAAAAAAGATAAAATTATCTATGAAGATAAGAGAAACAAGAAGATTCTTTATTTGAATATTTTAAGAAGTTTTAAAGTTATTTTTAGTTTGGCGCGAACATTAGTGAATATTTAACGAGTGTTGTGTGTAAAATGTGTTGAAAACGGTGGTTTAAAAAAATATTTGCCATGGCTCAGAGCTCTGTTGACTCGGACAGGCTGTCCTCAGCAGGTATCTCAACCCATAGCTCTGGGACTGCAGGCACAGTTGGAGGATCAGTGGTTGGAGTGAGACCTGGCGATGCTGTTTTAAAAAGGGAGGATGAAGATGAATACAACCTTGGACCTTTACCTCCAATGTGGGAGAAAGCATTCACACCCTCAGGAGAAGTGTATTTCATTGAGTAAGTAGAATAACACTTTTAACATTTCCTAATCTGCTAAGCCTTGTTGTAAAGTTATTTTAAAATTGCCAATTTTTTTTTAAATAAGTAAATACAAAGAAAATCCAACAAGTAACAAAACTATTTTGGCATGCATTGTATTCCATCCTGTGACAGAAAACTTTTTAAATTAAATGTTGAACAAAATAACCTGTTTCATGATTTAAAAAGTATAAAATATATCTGCTGTGTCACTGTATCCACTATGATGGTCAACCTTTGATAGAATGATTCATTAAAAAACTAAAAAGCTGTACATAAATTATTTACACACACCTGGTTCATTTGATATGATATTAGATAATTATATTATGTACTGCTTGTTTCTTTATCTTATTCAGGGAATTCAGACAGTATGTGAACAAACAACCACCTACTCGTACCTGCATTTCAGCTTACTTTATAATGTGGCCAAAACATTTAATGCGGCAGCAATTTTAGTGAACTCTTTTTTTTATTTTTTCTCAAATAGCATCTAACTTATGTTGGGGTAAGTTCATCCCTGGGATAAGACAAAACATAAAATGCAGAACACAATGTTGTCCTCATAAAAAAACATTGATAAATTAGGTGGGAATTTGATCCTTACCTTCCAAACTTACCCTAACCTAACCTACTAATTAGTAGTAGCCACCTACTTATTGTATAATGTGTTCTGTTTTCAAACCAAATAGTAACCAATTTCTGGTTATAGCATCATAAGTAAATGATAAATTCTAAACTTCCGAAATGATTATTGTACAATAAAATGATTAAAACCTTTTTTAGCCACAACAGTGGCACATCACACTGGCTGGATCCAAGACTAGCTAGAGTCCGGAAACACTCCCTTGGAGAATGCGGAGAAGATGAACTGCCTTTTGGCTGGGAAAGAGTGTCAGATGAGAGATATGGCTCTTATTACGTGGACCATATCAACAGGCGGACGCAGTATGAGAACCCAGTGCTGCAAGCAAGGAGGTTGAGAGGTGAGTTATTCTGTTGTTTATTGCGACATCAGCATATTCTATGGTGGTGTTAAATATCCAGGAATTGCTAAAATAATCAAACCATGCTAATAATATTTGTTAGATACTTTCTTTTCTTAAAGATCTGTATGGTGAGTATTTAAAAGGAGCTTGAATTTTTAGGAATTCCCGGAACCATTGTTTAGGAGATTTGAACAAAATGCAGCATTGCATCCTAAGTAGCGGGTACGCCCACTATACCTACTGTGAGGCTTTTATTTAGGTATTAACCTATGTTTCCATGCTTTATTATTCATTTTTGCTTGAGTACGCATTTCAATGTTTTTATTGGTATATTGGTGTGTGCTAGCTGACTTATTACATTGCAAATAATTTCATGGTTTGAACTCGCACAGGAATATCACAAACAAGGTCATATTTTGTGTTTTGTTTTTAATTACTTACTTTTGTATAGAATCCAGTTCTACAAACTAAACAGACAGCTGTGCTGCTGGGTAGTTAGTTGCGGCACTTTTTCTTCTCAGCTAAAGCATTAGGAAGTGGTGAAGGACGGGCGTTTCCGGACAGTCCTATGTAATTTTGATGTTCAGAAACTGATGATTTTCAGCCTTGTTTGAGTCTAGGTAATCTGGTCTAGGCCTTGTCTGCCCTGTCTAAAATTCATGTCAAATTTGAAAATCGTAGTCGACCTAACAGTTCAGCCATAAATCTGTATATAGAGGTAAAATTGGTTTGTTTGTTTGGATGTAGGGGGTAATCTCTGGAAAAAAGGGCAGGTGATGCAGGTCTGGAAAAAGAAATTGCACGCACACAAAATCGCGGGCGGAAGCAAGTCCCTTATGTAATGTTCAATCTCATTCTTAAATTCAGGAAGTAATAAGTCAATAATTTGCTGTTTATAATTGTTATTGTTATGCAGTAGAGTTCCACTTGACTAGAAATAATTCAGCCAGAACTTGTTTTGTAATGCTGTTAATGTTGGATGTATTAATGTGAGTTTTGCTTTATTGAATTAACTGTAATCCTTGTGGTATCTAATGCATAATGTAGCCTTTTTGCTGGTAGATTCTTCTTTTTATCTTTACGACAGAATCTATTATGAGAATAGCTGAATAGCGAGTAATGATGAGTGATGATGAGTAAAATGACCCAGGACTGGACGTACCTACTAATGTATTAGTAGTCAATTCAGAGAAAATAAAGCACTGTTTCCGAAAACGTTCCTGACCGAATCGACCGACTCTCAGTGACTCAAGATAGACTCCATACAAGCGGACGGATATAGAATTTCAAAAATACGATATTGCTAATTTCGAAAATCTAATTGTGGATTCGTGTTACTCTTTATTTTTATACAATTAGAAATGTGTGAAGCATTTTGCTAATTTTGGATGATATTGTAAATAGCTATTTTCAATATAGGTCTAACGAATAGATAATGCGGGAGGACATAGTGGATTTAAGTCTTTAAATCCACCATGTCCTCTCTACCTATTTAAAATATAGTTTCAAGGATAAAGCCTTCGCAAAAGGTGTCCCTAAATAGTTTGATCATGTGGAAAGGATGTATGAACGCAGTTGACCAAAATGTATTCTTTGAAGTTCATTCTCTTGGATATAATTATGCGGAATTTATCTAAACTGTGTTGTGGGAAATTACTGACCAATGACCAGAGTGGTAGGTAGTTAGTTACTGACTATTAAACACTTAATAATTCCTTAGTTCTGAAAGTAAGCTCTTCGTTATTTTACTATGTCATAGACAATGGGTTTCTTGGCTCATATGTCTCGTGGCTAAATAATAACAGACGCATAGGTCGATCTTCAAAGTTAAGCAACTCTTACCATGGTGGATCCGTCGATGGGTGACCATGATCCATTACATACCGAGCGCCTCCGTGCCTCGGAAAACACGTTAAGCCGTTGGTCCCATCTGTCATCTGTAGATCTTTTACAGTCGTTATGGGTAGCCGAAGACCTAGTCTAACAACCAGTCTTACCAAGAGGTATCGTGTTACCCAGTAACTGGGTAACTGGGTCGTGGACTTCAGATAGGCAGTCGCTTCATGTAAAATACTGGTATGTATTCAAAAAATGTATAACTTTACTTTGCCACGCACAGCAGTCGGTCTCAGTTGCGATAATATGAAAACTTAAAAACCTAATACGAACTTCGTTAGCCCTCATTAACACTGGCGATTTTTTATCGTGGCGTTTTTTATTATGCGCACTTCTTTTTCAAGGCACTACTTAATACTGAGAGTTGAAAATCCACATCCCTTAGTAGTTGAGCAAAAATAAAAAAGTTAGAACTAATGCTAAGTGAAAACGAAGTAATAGCGCGGGCGGGCGATGCGATACGACGCGGTTGGTCGGGGGAACAAGAAATTTCACGCGGACGAAGACGCGGGCAGAAGCTAGTGTCTGATATTTAAAGTGTGATCCAAATAAAAAATGGGCGTCGGGTAAATACCCAGGTAAATTCCCATTTAGGTAAATATCGGGTATTTAACCGGGTAATATTTGGGTAAATACCGGCTATTTACCCGGATAAATTCCCAAACCTTGGGTAAATAAATTTAATATCAGTAATGTTAATATAAGATGGGTGTACGTGTGTGTGTACTTCTATTTCTCGAACATTCGACTTTATATTATTACATTTATTTTGTATTTATGTGTAATAAAAAAAGTTTAGTTTTATGTAATCTAAAAATCTTAAATTCACTGACAAGCAACGCACAGAATCATTCTTTTATAACGAGAGTGAGCACTTGGAAGAATCGTTGAAAAATATTCCCCTTTAGGGGTTGAAAAGAGAATGAAAGTTTGTGCTTGAGTTCGTCATTTATGCCGATGGCAGATTCCATCAGGCACTTAGGCTGGTCTTCTTAATAAAAATCTGAAATTCTCTGACGCACATCTTAAATTCCTTGGTCTCTAAAGTTCGCTCAAAAGTACTTTATTTAACGAAAGGAAGCACTAAGGAAGGATTTATAAAATTTAATCCTCTAAAAGAGTTAATTAGGGGATGAATAGAAGTTCAACATTTGTATAAAAGTTCAACATTTTGCCGATAGGAAAATCCATCGGGCGGCTGGAATTATAATAAAACATTAGGTGATGAATAACATTCTTGCAGTGTTTACTGAGACTTATCAACATATCTGCAGGCTTAGCACGAGCGCCCTAGAGAAGCGTATTGTCGACGGAAGAGTAGACAAAAATGGCGTTTCTGTGTAGACAGTAGAAAGTTTTCTACTGTCTACACAGAAACGAAACGCAATTGTACGGTAAAAATGGGTAGTTATACACATCACTAGCAACTAACCCGTTGCTATGGAAAATCACTGTCTATAAAGCAACCTGAGTCTAAGTGTGTCCTCGTGCTCGCGAAAAAGAGATTTCGAGAAGCGTAGAAAGCGATTTCTATTCTACAGTAGAGTAGAAACAGAAAACGCCATGCTAAGCCTGCTGAATAGTCTTCATTATCATCGCAGGCCACTGCTGGAGATAGGCCTCTCCCAGACTGCGCACAACACGCTGTCCTTCGAGAGGAGAAGACTTGACGAAGTTTTCTAAACGCTGACAAACCCAGCTCCTCGGATCCTTCAGTCGGCTTCTTCCTCAAAGATATGTCTACCGAACTGAATGAGTTTCTTCACGGTAGACATACTCGTTCACTTCGAGAAGCAACCCATCGATGTGAATTGGCCTCGGCAAGACGTGTGAATTGTACGTGACTTTCGTCTTGTCCAAATTCATTCCGAGGCCTAACCACAGAGAGGCTCCATTTTGACGTGAGTGGAGCATCTGGTGTAACTGTTCCAGCGGCTCTGCCCTAATGACGATGTCGTCGGCGAAGTGAAGGTGTGAGATGTACTCGCCGTTCATGTTGCTGGCGAAAGTATGGTATGTCCAGTCCAGTCCAGCGTCTTAAAGACATCCTCCAAATTGGAGAAAACTGTGCATCAATGCATTGGAGGCTCCAATGCATTGATGCATAGTTTTGGGGATATAAACCAACCCCATTCAACTGCTCAGAGGGGTAAGACAGGGGTATGTTCCCTGTGTTACCCCTCTGAGCAGTTGAATGGGGTTAGTTTTCCTATCCTGGATCTGGACAGTCATCGTGGCAGCGTGATACAAACATCTCAACACTTCGTTGTAGTGCCGGTCAATTTGACAGCGATGCAGAGAGACCAGAATTTCCCATATTTCGATAGAGTCGAAGGCTTTCTCGTTGTCCACGCCATAACACACAATGTCGCAACGGCTGGTCATACTCTTCGCTCTTCTATAAAATTTGCCAAACAGTATGAATATTGTCTTTGTTACCTTTAATTTTTCAATATGGATCACGTTACCATCGAAAAATTGGAATTTCTGTATAGTTCCTTGAATTAATGAAAAAATTTATTTGATAAACACAAACTAGCTAAATGTCATTGGCCTATTTATTAGCGGAGAATAGTGCACGTGGCCGAGAACACAAAATGATATTAGTCTTGCTGCCGAGGCTCACGGAACAGTTAAAATTTTCACATCTGTCAAAACAGTCTAGTTTCAAAGAAGCCTACTTCTAAGTGGCACCAACCTGGTGGCAAATAAAAACAACGCCTGGATGTTGTTCTTTGGTACACTGAACAAACTAATGACATCGCGGTTCAACTTATTCACCATTTGGAATAGGAATAGACATTTAGATAAAACTTTTTACAGTCCGTTCAACCGACTTTGACTAAGAATATACCTATAGACATAAGGATGACATTAAAAGCAAAAACGTGGTTACAATACCAACTGTTTACTGCTACTGCAGCTGCCATTTGTCATGTCACCAACGCAATAAAAATAAGTAAAAATTGGTTGAACGGACTGTAAAAGATTAGACATTGAAACAAACGAAGAAATAGCGCGGGCGGGCGATGCGATACGACGCGGTTGGTCGGGGGAACAAGAAATTTCACGCGGACGAAGACGCGGGCAGAAGCTAGTGTCTGATATTTATAGTGTGATCCAATTAAAAAATGGGCGTCGGGTAAATACCCAGGTAAATTCCCATTTAGGTAAATATCGGGTATTTAACCGGGTAATATTTGGGTAAATACCGGCTATTTACCCGGATAAATTCCCAAACCTTGGGTAAATAAATTTAATATCAGTAATGTTAATATAAGATGGGTGTACGTGTGTGTGTACTTCTATTTCTCGAACATTATTACATTTATTTTGTATTTATGTGTAATAAAAAAAGTTTAGTTTTATGTTATCTAAAAATCTTAAATTCACTGACAAGCAACGCACAGAATCATTCTTTTATAACGAGAGTGAGCACTTGGAAGAATTTTTGAAAAAAAATCCCCTTTAGGGGTTGAAAAGAGAATGAAAGTTTGTGCTTGAGTTCGTCATTTATGCCGATGGCAGATTCCATCAGGCACTTAGGCTGGTCTTCTTAATAAAAATCTGAAATTCTCTGACGCACATCTTAAATTCCTTGGTCTCTAAAGTTCGCTCAAAAGTACTTTATTTAACGAAAGGAAGCACTAAGGAAGGATTTATAAAATTTAATCCTCTAAAAGAGTTAATTAGGGGATGAATAGAAGTTCAACATTTGTATAAAAGTTCAACATTTTGCCGATAGGAAAATCCATCGGGCGGCTGGAATTATAATAAAACATTAGGTGATGAATAACATTCTTGCAGTGTTTACTGAGACTTATCAACATATCTGAATAGTCTTCATTATCATCGTAGGCCACTGCTGGACATAGGCCTCTCCCAGACTGCGCACAACACGCTGTCCTTCGAGAGGAGAAGACTTGACGAAGTTTTCTAAACGCTGACAAACCCAGCTCCTGGGATCCTTCAGTCGGCTTCTTCCTCAAAGATATGTCTACCGAACTGAATTAGTTTCTTCACGGTAGACATACTCGTTCACTTCGAGAAGCAACCCATCGATGTGAATTGGACTCGGCAAGACGTGTGAATTGTACATGACTTTCGTCTTGTCCAATTTCATTCCGAGGCCTAACCACAGAGAGGCTCCATTTTGACGTGAGTGGAGCGGAGCATCTGTTCTAACTGTTCCAGCGGCTCTGCCCTAATGACGATGTCGTCGGCGAAGTGAAGGTGTGAGATGTACTCGCCGTTCATGTTGATGGCGATGGTATGGTATGTCCAGTCCAGTCCAGCGTCTTAAAGACATCCTCCAACGCATTGATGCACAGTTTTGGGGATATAAACCAACCCCATTCAACTGCTCAGAGGGGTAAGACAGGGGTATGTTCCCTGTGTATGTTTTTATAACACCATTTGGAATAGGAATAGACATTTAAATAAAACTTTTTACAGTCCGTTCAACCGACTTTGACTAAGAATATACCTATCTATAGTCTTAAGGATGACATTAAAAGCAAAAACGTGGTTACAATACCAACTGTTTACTGCAGCTGCCATTTGTCATGCCTCCAACGCAATAAAAATAAGTTAAAATTGGTTGAACGGACTGTAAAAGATTAGACATTGAAATAAACCTTTTATTTAAATTTCTAATCTCATTTCGAATGTAGTATAATAATGGCCAAAATATTGAAAGTTGCCCGCTCTGCTTCCCTCATCAATCGAAAAAATAATAAAAAGTAAATACCAAAAATCCCATCTCTAGTTCCAAATGAAGTCGAACTTCAAGTAGGTAGGTATATATCTTTTTTGGAACATTTTAATGTTGCACCAACAGTGATAAGTATGCTAATGAGTAGTTGCCCATCATTGCTTTGGTTTACTTTCACAAAATACTTATTATTTCTGTTGTAGGTACTCAAATTGAGCAATCACTATAAACACTGACTATTTTCGATTTGTTCTTTCTGTACAGTATTTGAGAAATTACGCAAGCAAATCCAATCTTTAAAGTTTTCTAATCATCATCATGGGCTGATGATGGGCTCTCTGTACTTTGAGAAGGGGCTTTTGGCCTGTAGTGTGATTTTGTCGGCTGATAATGCGTATATCAAGTTGACATAATTTATAGGATAGTATAGAATCTTAAAGCAAAAGATCTATAGAAAATAAGTCCTATGAGGCACAGGTACTTACCACTTATACTTTTCCGACAGCTACTTTGACACTCCCATACAATAATATAACACTAGCTTCTGCACGCGACTTCTTCCGCGCAAAAAATTCGTGTTCCCCCGATCCACTCCGTTGCATCGCATCACCTGCCAGCGCCATCACTTCGTTTTTGCTTAGTGTTCTTTATGAATTTATTTATTTATTAAAACTTTATGCACAAGTAAAAAAAATACGGTACAAAGGCGGACTTAATGCCTCAGGCATTTTCTAACAGTCAACCTTAGGGTGATGCAGAGACAAAACATGGCAGGTGCAACAAAAGGGATAGATAACTCGAAAAAGAATACACTACTAAAACATAAATACTTTATGTACATATAAAGAAATTAAACTTTGTCAGTAGAAATAACGATAGGTAGATGAGGAAACGAATCCAGCACATCAGCGTTGAGATGATTTAACGACGGTTGATGTTTTTTTCTTTTTGCCCTGCTCCTAAAGATCTGAGAGTGATAATAATGTGATAATAATGTGATAATAATTCATAAAATTGATCAGTGGTATATGTTTTTTCAAATAAACTGTATCCACTCTTTCCTCACATGGCCATGGGTGGAATTTATATAAATCTTTTGGGATGTTTAAGATTATTCATACCAATTTTTGAGTTAATAAAGACACGCAGTAATATCCTCTCCTTAAAAAATTAATAACCCCATCATACCCCTTCATGAGACGATTTTCGAAAAACCCTGATACACGTTGTTCTTTTTTTTGGTCTTTAGTATGAGTACGAGTACTTAGTTTCAAGTTAATCACCCCCAATCCCCCTTTGTTGTTAAGAAAAAAAAAATGATCTTCATAGTTTACTTAGATATGTAGTCGAGCCAAGTTTCAAATTTATTAACTCAAGGAATAAGATTTTTCATACAAACAAAATCCCCCCTTTTCAGCCCCCTTTTAACCCCTTCTTAGTAGACGACGACGACGTCTCAATAACCATCTGTTTGCCAAATTTCGGCCCAATCCGTTCAGTGGTTTGAGCTATGCGTTGATAGATCACCCAATCAGTCACGGTTTCCTTTTATATTTATAGATTAAAAGTCCTTGAATGGCAAAACTGACTATCAATACCTGTTCGTACCATCGTGTTGCTCTTTCTATGCAAAGTGGCTATAAAAAGTCTCATTTTTATCAAAAAATCTTAATTTAGCGTCGGAAAAGTAAAAGCTGTAATATACTGGCTCAATTGAGCGTGCAGACAGTAACTTCTTTGATTATTCATGCAGATTTACATAATTGAATGAACAATTCTCAGGGAATATACAGTAGATGAAATATACGTAAAGTTAACCTTAAAATATTGCCTAAACAAGATCGACGTAATTGAACTTTTCAATTATTAATTCGTCATGACAAAGAAGCTTGATTTGTGCCTGGAAGGCACTTCAGCAGGTCTTGTGAATCCTGGGCAGTCAGTTCCTCTACCATCCTTGCTTAGTGGCTAATGTTTTCCAGGATATGAGCCTAAAACCGAGTATATTATTGGGCTGATAAAATGCCTGTGCGCATACCACATCATCCGACGAATCAGGCTTTGATGGTGGTTGTTTTACGCAACTAGCTAACGTATTTTTAACACCGATTACATTGTTATCAAATATGACATAAGTTATTAAGTCAGCAGTATTACTAATTATTTTGTCGCATATTGAAGTCATGCGATCATATCGACGCCTGAAAGCAATCTTGTAGTATCTCGAAAAGTGGAACTTTACACCAGAGCAAAAAAAGTATTTCAAAAATTCATAACTCGTAAACTAGTTGAATAGGAGAGGCCAATTTTGGAACACGTGTTTATTATAATGAAATTGATCAGATACCACTAATATTAGCATTCTTAAGTTTTTTTCTTTTGATAAATGATTTTCGAGATACTACAAAATCGCTTTCCAGCGTCGATATACAGGATGGAAGGGACATCGACGCACAACCATATACCATGGACTCAATAGGTACATGATTTTGAACCCCCCTGCGTTGAATTTTTTTGTCGGTTATTTAAAAATAAAAGTCCTCTGACATACATTTTGACCGCATAGGTATTGCACTTTTCTAAGAAACAGCAGGTTTTTTTTTTTGAAAACCGATGAAAAATTTCAACTCCACGGGGTCCAGAATCATGTACTGAATCCATGGTATCAGGTTGTGCATCGATGCCATGAGAAATTCATGCCTATTGGAAAACACCCTTTTTTTTGTTTTTTTTTTGTTTCGGGTTGGATAATCCTAATGGATTTCCCGCGCCCCGGGGAGGGCGGGGGGGTCTGTCGGACTCTTACCGACTAAAAACCAACCCGGTGTTCCAACTGTTCCATCACTAACCTTTTTTTTTTTTTTTGTTCCCGGGGTGGAAAATCCTCATGGATTTCCTCCGCCCTGGGGCGGGCGGAGGGGTCTGTCAGACTCTTACTGACTAAAAACCACCCCGGTGTTCCATCTCACACCTACGCCGGGGTCGCGGGAACACATAATTCTTCCGCATCCCCGGCTAGTGCCGGCCCGCTTGCGCGGGCCCCGTCTCGGGCGGGGGGAGTGAGGTGTACTCCCCCCGCAACGTCTGTGAGCGGCGCGCACGGAACACTATGCGCGCCGCCTACCTCGGGTCCTGATGTTTGGGGGCGACGGATGTCCCCGAATCCGTCGCCCCTGAACCCATTTAGGGGGGCTGGAAGAGGGCGTTGTCCGCCCTCCGCCTGCGCCCGGTGCGCCTGCTGCGGATCGGGAGAGTGGACGAGATCTCTCTCTCCCTTTCCGCAGCCTCCTTCTGCGAGATGACTGTTTCGCAGAAGGAAACCACCGCGTCCCAGGACTCGGCGCTGCCGACCATCGAACTCACTACGGTCGGCAGCGACAGGTCACTGCCTACTTCTGAGATGAGGGCACGGCGCGGCTCCTCCCAAGCGGCACACTCTGCCAGCGTATGCCACGCCGTGTCCTCCCGGCAGTCGACGCAGTGGTGACACCGATCCATCACTAACCTACGCCGGGGTCGCGGGAACACATAATTCTTCCGCAACCTCGGCTGGTGCCGGCCCGCTTGGGCGGGCCCCGTCTCTGGCGGGGGGAGTGTGGTGTACTCCCCCCGCAACGTCTGTGGTCGGCGCTCGCGGAACACTACGCGCGCCGCCTTCTCGACTCCTGATGTTGGGGGGCGACGGATTCGGGGACATCCGTATGTAGTTAAATACCAGTATTTTACATGGAGCGCTGTCTGACCTTCACAACCCGTAAAGACAGTTGGTAAGACTGGTTGTCAGACTCTGGCTTTAGACGACCCGTAACGACTTGAAGATCCACGAATGACAACCGGTACCAACGACTTTGCGTGTTCATATAAAGATGGTTACCCATTAGAGAATACAATCACGAGGATGTTTTTCGACACCGGGATTACTGGATTCTTGATGCATATTCCTGGGATCCCGGGGCTACCCCCGGATGAGACTATGTAGTTTCTGATTGGTCTCAAATGTAAAAAAAAACGAGTAATAGTCTTGAAATATTTTTTTTTATTTTATTATACTACACAAATCACAGTAAAGTAAGAAAAGAAAAAAGACAAAACAAAGATACTATACTTTGTAAGAAATAAAAAGACAAAAAAACTAAACTGGTTGGAGGAATAGACAATAGATACTTATACGCTGTTTCTCCACGAACTCCGAATTTTCAAACAGGCTCATTTCACGTCTAATACTATTTGCCAAACCCAATTCATTTTGTATTTGTACTTCAGGATCTGAGGATTTCATACTCTTGTACTCGGTTCCTATAAACAAAAACGAATCGTTCTGCTTACCAATGGTAACATTTTCTATTGCCAATCTTAGCATTTACCGATATTCGTAAGCTTATTTTACCTGTGATATCTACTTCCAAATGAAAGGGTCTACTATGCGAAGCTATGAGTTCTTCGCTTCGTTATTGGTAAAAATACAATAAGAGTTCGTTTTAACCAACAACGGTCCGTAAATTATAGGAATCGGCCATTAGACTCTTACAATTTCCAGCTGTAACTTTTCCTTTAGTGTAATAAATGCTATTAATATAATCTAGGCAAAGTCATTGTCAAGGCGCAATGTACTACGGAGTGCAAACTAGACCTGCAGCCTAATTGCGTAACACATTTTCGTAAACGATTACGACTAACCTATTTGATTTTGACAGCACAACAAAATTCATTGCGTTATAAACATTGTTGAGCAGAATTTTTTATCGAACGGATGAAGCAATGGATTAGCAATTTTTTAAAGGGTTCACTTTCCGATTGATTGTGTATTATCAATCTCAATCGCGATTATGGGTACTGTTTGTGGCAATCCATAAAATCACGAGATTAGCCAAGTACAATCCCGGGATTATCGGGGTCAGAAAACGGCCGGGATCCCGGGATTGTATTCTCTATCACCCATCCACGGCCCAACCGCGGCAAGCGTAGCTTAACCTGATTGATTGACTCATGCGGCTGTTATTAATAAACCACGACTTCGTCGACTTACCTCTGGAGGTTAATTAGAAGGTCAGAACACCTAGTTGCCTTGCTGTTGCACTTTCAAACAGGAATCTCTAAACCAGTTGTATATTTATGGTATAGTATACTTTTGTGTTGTTCAAGATTGGCAGACTAATTGGTGATTACGACGATGCTGCTTCCCATCCTTTGAAGACAGTTCCTTGATAAGATTTTATGTTAAATAAATAATCCTACTAATATTATAAACGCGAAAGTTTGTGAGTATGGACGGATGTTTGTTACTCTTTAACGCAAACACTACTGAACGGATTAGGATGAAATTTGGCACACAGATAGTTTATAACCTGGATTAACACATAGAGTATTTATCCCGATACTCCCACGGGACCAAGATTTATACGGGTGAAACCGCGTGGAGCACTAGCACACATTTCATAAACCTGCCAAACTGCGTGACAGTTTGTCGGCAGGATTAGCGCTCATCTTAGAACATTTGGTATCAACAAACTGATTACACATCCTAAGTAGGTAATACAGATACATTCATTTGGCGGTAAGGGTATTGATAAATGATAAATGATTTTTATTTCTGTAAGTGGGTTTGTACAAACACTTTTACACGTCAAACATTATTTTTTAAACTAGATGAGGTCGGCGTTTCCTATCTGACTACTCTAAGAAGAAAAGCCGAAACAAACTCAGAGGTCACAGTCTCTTTTAAAGTCCAGACATAATCTTGGTCAGATCATGTTAAGACCATGTGGATTGATGTCTGAAATGGTATTTTGAGGAAAGAACCACACAGATTGAATGGACCTGTCCAGTCAGTGCACGCATTTGTCAGTAATCGTACAGCTCAACTCAAAACATAAGGAGCTCAACGATTCGACAAACAATACCAAAGAAAGGACATTGGATAGGCCGCATAATTACTCAAACCGCCAGACCAAGTTACGATTAAAATTAACTGAGATAATAAAATATATAAAAAACTAAAGTAAAAAATAAAATGACCCACATAGTCTTAACATTCACAATTATAACAATAAAATAATACCTAGGTAAGTATTCATGTCATTGTTTATTTTACAGATCATATGAGGACCATGTAGGTAGGTGTCTGAAATGGTCTTTTGAGGAAAGAACCATACAGATTTGAGTGGGCCTGTCCAGTCAGTGCACGCATTTGTCATTAATCGTGCAGCTCAACTCAAAACGTAAGGAGCTCAACGATTCGACGAACAATACCAAAGAAAGGACATTTGGGTAGGCCGCTTTAAGTACTCAAACTGCCAGATATAAAAAAAAATTATGAAATAACTGAGATAGACAAAATATATAGAAATAATACCCACTAAGTCCTCACACGAAATTAAAATAATAATAATATTATACAAAGTAAATATTCATGTCAAATCATGAAATTTCAAAGTGTATATAAAATAAAACAAAAGTTACGTACCAAACAAAAAAAAACCACACTCAGTATGCAAAAATTGGAGCAGGTCAGTCCCAAGCCTTTTTGTCCTCAATATAGTCTTTGACTGTATAAAAAGCTTTCTGGCACAACTTACGTTTAATAAATGATTTGAATTTATTAAGGCTTAGATCTTGAACATGGCTTGGAAGTTTATTATAAAAACGTATACATTGACATCTGAACGAGCCACCTATTTTCTTGAGCCTTGTTGTAGGTACAACAAATTTGTGTTTGTTCCTAGTATTTATATTATGGATATCACTGTATTTTTTAAACAATTTTATGTTTTTGTGGGCATATAAAAGATTTTCATAAATATACTGAGAAGGCACAGTCATTAAATTAATTTCCTTAAATTTCTCTCTGAGAGAGTGTCTCGGACTTAATTTATAAATTGATCTAACAGCTCTTTTCTGCAAAACAAATATAGTCTGCATGTCGGCGGCATTTCCCCACAAAAGAATACCGTACGACATCACACTATGAAAATAACTAAAGTATACTAAACGGGCTGTCTCTAAATCAGTTAAATTTCGAATTTTTCTAACAGCGTATGCTGCGGAGCTTAGCTTTTTTGACAATTTATCAATATGTGGGCCCCACTGAAGCTTAGCATCCAAAGTTAAGCCCAAGAATACTGTGCTGTCTTCAAGTTTCAATTCTTCGCCCTTTATCAACACATTCGTTTTCACCTGCCTAACGTGAGGTAGCGTAAACTTAATGCATTTAGTCTTCTTTTCATTAAGAAGTAAATTATTAACATTGAACCAGTGAACTATTTTTGAGACCGCGTTATATACATCGTCAGTAACCAGCTGCTGACGTTTAAGTTTAAACAAAAGTGAAGTATCATCCGCAAACAACACTATATCATGATTATCCTTTATGAGGTAAGGCAAGTCATTAATATAAATAAGAAACAAGAAAGGACCAAGAATTGAGCCCTGTGGAACTCCCATTGTTAAGATAGATCCGGGAGATCTTTCTCCATTATATAACAGCATTATATAACATTTATTGTGATATAACAGCGCGAGCCGACAATTCGCGCTGCACATGCTGTTTTAAAAATGTCTCACCTCACGCGCACTACTTGAGACGTAGTCACTAAAACAACAGTATACGGTTTATACAACAATGATTGATGTTCGAACATGAAGTTCATTAAAAGGTGTACAACAACTGAATCATCAATTATGCATTACACTTTGCGACAATTTCATTAAGGAGTGCAGCTTTTAATTTACTCTGTAGTGTTCGCTTGTTAATTACGCTAGTATCTTTTCTTAGCCAGTCGATATTATTGAAAATTTTAGGGGTTTAATA
Source organism: Dasypolia templi (assembly GCA_963555695.1). Classification (NCBI taxonomy): domain Eukaryota; kingdom Metazoa; phylum Arthropoda; class Insecta; order Lepidoptera; family Noctuidae; genus Dasypolia; species Dasypolia templi. Next base: position 5,353,878 of record OY743162.1, on the reverse strand, counting down.
ATTGTTGGTTATTTTGCCATAGTAATTTTTTACTGATGCTCGTACGAATTTACGTTCCCTAACGCTTCTGCACATGTACTTTGAATTGGTCATTAAGTAGTTTACCTTCTCATGCACGCGAAGCACCTTACATACAACAAAAAGTTTCATAAAGCAAAATAATCACACGCAGCTTTTTCTTACTCAACGGTACCTTCAGGATATAGTGCTTACTTAACACTGACCTAAGCTTTGTACACTCTGTGTCAACCTGTGCCTTCTTTCTTTCTTTACTCCAGCTGTTGACAGACACAGTTGACGTTACTCACGTGCATGCAATCGTACGTGTGGACCACGATACCAATATACCTACTATCGACGTTTTTTGCCACCAGGTTGTGCGGCGAGTATACATGCATCACTTTTGTCTTACCTAGATTTAGTATGATACCGTTATCGTGCTCCCACCGGCTAATGTTGTCGAAGTCCGATTGCAACACAGCCCTGACCTTTTGTATATTCTTAGAGGAGTGCATAAGGCACATGTCGTCCGCATACATATAAACCCGACACTTCCTCACTACATTACTGACGCTATTGACATGCTTGACATAGCCAACCGGTCCATATACGGAACCAGTCGGAACGCCAAGGTTTACTGCAGCCTCACCAGAAATGCAGGTCTGTAAGGTTCTGCCACTCAAGTAGTTCCGTAACCACCTATTCGTGGGTCCCCTGATCCCACACTCATCCAGGTCCTGCAACAACACCTCTTGGTCCAAGGTGTCAAAAGCCTTTTTATAATCAATGAACAGCGCCAGACCCTGGTCCTTGATCGATGACCTTGGTCTAGACTACTATTCATGTCTTCCGAAAACTGTGAGAAAACTGATGTTGTGCTACGACCGCACCTAAAACCTTGTTGTGAATCTGATAGGTGACGATCCTGCTCTAAGAATTCGCCAACCTGACTGACTACTATTTTCACAAATATTTTATTGATAACAGTTATGATAGCGATTGGCCTATAGTTAGCGTAATATGAGTGCACTACGTGCCTAAGATGGGCCTAATCAATGCTTTTTAAGTGGGCTCGGATATTCCCCTTTCGATAAACACAGGTTGACAAAGTGCGACAAGACCGGTGAGATTTTATTCTTGATTATTTTTAAGTCAATGACTCGAATGCAATCAATGCCCGGCGCCTTATCACTAGTCAGCTGATCGATAACTTTACACACCGCGTAGCTGGATACTGGCCTAAAGTGAAACGTTACATCACTTGACAAAACATACTTCTGTCTAATAATTTAATATCGCAGTTATGTTTAATACTAATTATTTCTTCAGTAAATATATCTGCAAACTTACAGCATATACTATAAATTGTGTCTTTACCTCCAAAATATATTTTTACTATATCATCTATTTTTGCTTTTTTTCTACCTGTCCAATTATTAATTTTATGGCAAATTTTTCTGGGTCTCCGTTACACTTCTTTATTTCTACTTGCCGAAATTTATTTCTTGCTTTAAATATCAATTTGTTTACTTTATTTCTAAATCATGTATATTCAAGTCTTAGTATTATTGTTAGGTGTCTCTTTACAGTAACCGTACGCAGTAACATATTACTTAAACCTCTTCCTATCGAAGGTCGTGGATCCCGTTTTTTAAGTCTATGACATAACAGTCTTACTACTTTCATAAATATCATTGAAAATATTTCAATAATATTTGTAAAAGTTCCACGAGTATGTCGTGGAAAACTAGCCTGTTAAATGCCGGGACTCCGAGAGCCAGTCGATTACTTTTAATGACATGGTAGATCCACCCAAGTACATATAATGTCAAAATCGTAGCAGGTGGCGTACTGTTATTTCTGCCTACATGAGAAATAGGTACGAGTTTGTGTTCGGCAGATCCATGCCTTATAGATTATCTAGATAACTTAGGCATAAAGATGCTTCTGAATTCTTGAAATATTTTCATAAATTATAAAATGCAACATACTTATCTCGGTCTGTTTGTCACTTAATAATAGCATTACTGAAGAACCACTTATCGGATTTACTTGTTGTTTCTTTAACTCATAGAGGGATATGTTTTCTGTACTGATTGCAGGACGCGTAGCAAGAACGGGTTTTGTTGACGGAAAAATAGACAATATGAGATTTCTTTTATTCATCTGTCATTTTGTCTATTCTTTTGTCGACAAAACTCGTTTCTATGGTGGTCAAGCTACGAGTGCAGCACACGAGAAAAATAATAAATAAACTACTGAATTTGATTTCAGCGGAGAAACTATCATCGGAGAATGGAGGCACCAGCCAGTCAAACGGGCCTACGCCCACGGGGGAGCTTCGTGGTGAGAGATTTACTCTCAATCTTACCAAAGGCACTCAGGTAAGCAATCAGACTGACGTTTCCGAATAATTTCCTGTGACTGTGACTCAGAAGCAATTATTCGATTAATTTCCGATGTTATTGTGAATCAGTGTCTGGTTGTTGACCTTATTCTGATGTCACACTCGTTTAAATATCTGAATGTATAGTTATTGTTTCAGGACGTCACAGTCCGCGAGGCCCAAGCTGAGCTTTGCATTTGTTGCACATAGCGACGCGTCCTTGGCTTGGTTTAACCGGTTTATACAATCGCCCTGAGGCGCTGAGCGTCCCTCGCGCGATCACATTGGTGCGATTGTTAATCACTCACACAAATGCAAAGCTCAGCTTAGGCCTCGCGAACTGTAACAGACTTTATTTCATATTATTTTTATAAAAACCGGCCAAGCGCGTGTCAGACCACGCACAATGAAGGGTTCCGTAGATGGGAGCAATTTATCACAAGAACAAACTCGCACGGTCAATTCTCAAACTGCAAATGTGAGTTTGTAATCGCAATAAAAGATTTTTATGTGATAAAACTACAAATTGTCGACCTTGCTTCTTGCCAAATATCATGATTCTAGATCAACGGGATTACCCTGTAGGTTTTGATTTATTTGCGAGTATCAGAATGTGTCATAAATGGTCGTATTTTTTATTGCGTTGACTAAGAAACTTGATTTTTTTGAGCTTTAATCGACCAGAAAGTAAGTAGACCTACGTATTTGATATGAATTTCAACTTGATCGCGTTCCTCAGAATAGGGGTCTTGACAGACTGGCACACCGATATACAGACAGATGGACAATGAAGTGATCTTATAAGGGTACCGTATTTTCCTTTAGTGGTACGGAACCCTAAAAATGCTAGAAAATGTAGGTGCGTCAATGACCGCTGTAGCCATGCTTAAACTCGACGTCTAGGTATTTTTACCAGAAGGAGTGTAATGTTTTATGATGACTATAGACGTCACTCAAGCATTAATAGGGTACCACTCACGTTAATCCGTGAATCCATTTGAAAAGGGACCAATTAATGAAGCTATATTTAGCCTCGACCAGACTAGGTTACTAGGCGAAATAGGTTGCCATTTTCGCATTACCACAATGTTTTAATTTAAGTTTAAAGATTGTGTCACAAAGATGTAGTTACATGTAAGAATAAGGTACATGGAGGTGATGGGTGTCCATGGAGTTTCTTGTCCTTTCTTCTCCATAACCAACCGACTCCTTGTCAATTCAAAAGTGCCTGTAAATGGTTTAATAAACAGAAAAAGAAACATGTGTCCGAAAAAAGAAGCTACAATAGAGATAAAACATTCACCAGAATGCATAACTGTGACATATCCTCTTATGTACTTACGAGCTTGGGATCGTGTTATGCATAAGCATGGGATTTTCTCTTGATTCCCGTGTCTAATAAATCCCATCCCATATCTACTACTACTACTACTTACAATTGTTTAGAATCCAGTTCTTCTAACCGAACAGACAGCTGTGCTGCTGGGGAGTTTGTTGCGCCACTTCTTGTTCCCAGCTAAAGCACTAGGAACTGGTGAAGGGCGGGCGTTTTGGGGGACTGTCTTATGTAATTTTGACGTTCGAAAAGTGCTGATTCTCAGCCGAATTCGAATAAATGACTTGTTTTTTTTTTTTTTTTGACTCTCCCAAGGCTTGACAAAAATTCTTTCACAACACATTTAAAATGAAAAAAAACAATCACAATGCACAATAAAAATAATAAATTGGTCAGAAAGGACGACTTTCTTCACGAGAGTCCCATGTTTCCGGTCGGAACGGAGCTGAACCGTAACTCGTTGACCCTGTTTATCCTTGCTCGGTAGCCGTGACGACCGAGCTAAATACTGCTTCTGTTTTAAAATGAACGGGTATGAGTTGAAATGTAATTTAATAAGCATTAGTGACTGATCATAGGTAGGTACTGTTAGTGAGTTGTGGTTCTGAATTTTATTAAGAATTTCTAAATACTTTCGATCTGAAATAGCCGATTATTGCGCGGTACATTTTCTAGATGGAAAAGATACCGCACAATAATCGGCTACTTAGAACTTTCATCTTGAATAATTGATTTCAACTATACTAGAAAGGTTAAGGTAGTCAAATAAAGCTAAACAATCTTGATGTGACTTTTTACACAAACAAATATTAAACAAATAAACTACTGCTTAAACTTATGGTTTATTTGATTTAGTAATCATAATTGTTGTATTTACATTGGTTTTTAATAGCATTTTATTTTCGTTGGTCTCGTTGGTCTAGTGGTCGCAATCGCTACTGCTGAGCATGAGGTCCTGGGTTCGATTCCTAGGTCGGGCAACATGTTATTGGGTTTTTCTATCTAGAATTTCTCAGTAGCAGCCCGAAGTCTGGATTTGTGCCCGGTAGATGGCAATAGGCTCGCCCCCTATTACATGGGACTTAAACATAACTGGCGAAATGTGGGTGTATTATAGGTACACCTCTGCCCAACCCTTCGGGGAAACAAGGCGTGATGTTATGTTATGTTTATGTTTATTTTTAAACTGAGTGAATGATTAAAAAGACACATCAAGATTGTTTACCTTTATTTAACTACATAAACCTTTCTAGCATCAAAGGATTATTTTGTTGTGCCTGCCTTTTAAATTAAAAATTATGTACCTTACCTCCATAAGTATCATGTCTGTTGTCTGTATGTTAATTTCCATGTTTAACATCTTGGCTTCTAAGATACAGGTACATAAACCTAGTTTAGAAGTCAGGGTTTTTCACTCTGAAATTCTGGGACCCCTCTTCCCGCCTTCTTCTTTGGGGTCAGGTAATGCAGAGAACTGACTGTACCTTTTTTGGTTTCTGCCTCCAGGGTTTGGGCTTCACACTAATCGGTGCTGAAGGAACACCCGAAACGGAAGGCTATCTTCAAATACGCAGCATCGTGCCCCACAGTCCTGCTTGGATTGATGGTAAGTGATGACAATAAACTTACATAAATAACACAACACGGTCTTCTTGACAAAACTGTCGTCGCAATCTTCATTAAATACTAAAAAATATACAACAAATTGAAGAAAATAGAATCACACCAGCACGCGCACATTCACCATAGAAACGAGTTTTGTCGACGGAAGAGTAGACAAAATGAAAGATGAATAACATAAATTTTTAATTTTGTCTATTCTATAATAATAATAATAATAATCATTTATTTATTTTTCACTTCAAGACACAAACATCAGTGTAGCCCTGGCTCTTGTACTAGGATTATCTGTAATACATTCTACCGTCGACAAAACCCGTTTTTATGGTGGTAATGCTACGCATTTTGTGATGTCTCCTTTTATTTACGATAATCACTTAACATACCACCTGTTTTTGCCTTGAAAGTATACCTATATTAAAACATGCATTGGACCAAAGAAAGCGCATTATGACAATTTTACTCTAACTTCAGGTGCCCTCCGTCCCGGCGACGTGGTCGTCGGTGTTGGAAACCGAGGTGTACGTGGATTATCTCATGCTCTCGTTGCTCAGGTCTTCCAGTCCATTACACCTGGAACTGACGTCACGCTGCATCTTGTAAGAGGTAAGCATAGTATTTAGACAACCATGTGTAGGAAACATTTGCGTACACAGGTTGGATTTTTAAGATGGGACATTTAGGGCAGGTACCTCAGCCGTTGTAGCTACAGGAAAACGGTTTCAGGAGACTGTCCTTAACTTTTTGAGACATTTTGGACCTACATTCAAAGATTTGGAAAAAAGGACAGATAGCACTAAAAAGGGCAATTTTCACAAAAACTTTTTTTAATGCCAATCGATCCTGTTTCCTACAGGGATAAAAGAAACCAGTACCAATTATTATTGAGGTCCGAGTACTAGAAAAAACAGAAATCGCTTACATTTGGAAATGAGAAATCTTACTTTTTAAAATGGATAGACTAGACTGGCCGCTACAATAAAGACTGGCCGAAAATTAAAAGGCAAATCGAATTTCGAACCAATACAGTTAACATATTACCGTGTCTCAAAAATCCACTCTGTATGTCACGTCGCGACTATGACTTGACGTACCACTTGTGCCGCTTGTTCTTGTGCACGATCTTGAGTTTGAATGACTTGATCACTTCTTTCACAACATCTGTTCTGCCAAGTTTTCTGTACTCATTATCACATCCGTCACTACGGCCGATGATCAGCTCTTCCAAATTCACTCAGCAAAAATGTTTAGGACTCATACAAATGGCGGACAATTTCATCTTCATACCATGTTTATCAAAAGAATTAAACTGGCTAGTGCGTCGTTTGACCAAAGATTATAGAACCTATTCTGTATTCTATACCAGCATGTACGCCTTGTTGTGTGCCTTGTATGTTTCGTGATATTCTTGGTTTAAACTTGTTTACTTCAACTGAATGAGACAAAATTCAAATCCTTTGTCAAACGCACACTATGCAGGCAGGCATATTATAGGTTAGGGGATTACATAACTGATAAAAATGCCTGGCTTAATGCTGGTCCTGCTCCACACCACAACTAATTAATTTACATTTGAAATACTGTTGAAGCTGCTGAAGATTGTAAGAATATATTTGCATTATATAAACTCAATCTCCTTTTTATTATAAAGATGCATTGCACAGATGTGAGTACTTTGTACTATAGAGCCTACCATTTACCGGGTAATGTCATAGATTAACTTGAATGTGCCTTGGCGGCTGATAGTATGTCATGCTCACTCAAATGTCTCGCTGACAGTGGCGCGTGTGTCGGATCATTAAGCTCCCTTCAAAATGGTTGAACTGAATGGTGCTGATCCATGCGTCATGTTCGTGAACGGGCGCCGTCAGTTGGGACTGGTCATCTCTTAGCTGCCACGGCTTATTTTAATAATTATTTTTTGGATTCTTTTTAATTATATTTTGCTGCACTCTGGACGCTTTTAACGTGTACGGTTTTTGTACAACGTTCTCACTTATAGTGTCAACATTAATCGATGTAACATAATCGATGTGTCATGGAGTTTCTTGCCCATTCTTCTCCATAGGTACCTACTGCGCTTTGGAATGGGCATCTAGCTTCATATTTCTGACTGACCGACTCCTTGACAATTCAAAAGTGCCTGTAAATGGTTTAATTGAAATAAATGATTTGAGTTTGAGTTTAAAATTTTTAAATCAGCCTTTTCCCAACTAAGTTGAGGTCGGCTTCCAGTCTACCTGGATGAGCTGAATACCAGTAGTCTACATGGAGCGACTGCCTACCTGACCTCCACAACCCAGTAACTGGGTAACACGATTAACCTTGGTAAGACTGGTTGTCAGACTGTTGGACTTCTGAAGACCCGTAACGACTGCCAAAGATACGTATTACAGCCGGGACCAACCGCTTAACATGCTTCTGATCGATCCATGCGGCTGTTGCGTGATTATTTAGCCTCGAGCCCCTATTAAAACTTTTTTTTATTATACTATCCGCAGGTTACCCTCTATCTTTCGATTCCGAAGACCCGAACACCCGTGTTCTAAGTACGATGGCAGTAGATGCAACTACTCCTGCTACGTCGGACGCTGTTGCTATGCAACAACTGACCAGGGCGCTGCGGACCAGGTGAATATTTTATTACTTATCTAACTTCTCTTAAAGTAATCTTTATACTGCTTTAGCTTCTAACCTATATGAATCTTTAAATCTCCATTCAGTCAAGGCTGTAGATTTGTAGGAACTTCAGCTAACAATAATGCAAACAATGCAGAATCAGAATTTAATTTGCTATGAATGTAGGTACAGTTAGAAGATATTGTACATGAATTAATGAGATCGGCTACAGTCTACCTTAAGGCGTGCAAATTATTACATAAATGAAATAAAATCAACAAAACAGAAATTATAGTGTGAAGTCAATTACTAATATTGTAGTCAGGTACTTACATAAATAAGTCTTACATGGTCAAGTTTGCAATTAATTATCAAAATCATATGCTGGATAAACTCATATCATTTAGAAGCTCTTTCAATGAGTAATAACATTTGCCTTAAAGTAGTGCAGTTAGCTTTGATTTAAAAATGTTAAAGAATATTCCTTAAGGGGGGGGGGGGGGGGCAAAGGGGCGGGGTGAAGCTTCACGTTTGTAATTATTGAAAATTTCAAAATAATACAATTCAAGAAAACTACAATTTAAACATATTGTTACTTTTAAAGGTTTCGAAACCTCGTTTTCCCCTTCACCTGTCCTCCAGTAATTCTTCTGCGTTACTATGTTTATTTACATAATAACCATAAGGCATTTTATTATAATTGACAGGTGCCATAATCCCATTGCTACAGTACTTTCCATAACTGTGCTGTTTTGTAATTACCCGAATGTAACAAGTTTTTGTATTGGGATCAAGGGGCCATTACGTGTTTTTAATTGGCCAGTGAGGGAAATAAATTTAAAAAAATTATAAAGTCAAAATTCCATGTTCCCCGAGCATAGTGTTTAGCAGCCAGTCGTCTCCCTCGCGCCGCGCCGCGTGCCGTGGCTATACCTTGTGTTCTGTATAACTTTTTTCATCTATCAATAGACTTTATTCTGGACCCTGGATTTTTATTCACAGTCCTTCTCCACCCGATGCTCATAGACCCCAACAAAAAGATACTTTAATTGGTTTAACGGTACTTGTTAGGTGGAGTACTGGTACCCGACTGGAACTGGTATTCAGGTACCAAAATGGCAAAAACAGCTAAGCACTTTTGGTACCGGTTCCAAGCCCTGCATAGAAGTAAAGTTGGGTATATCATAGACTTCAACAATGAGATTTAGTCTTAGTTTTGAAAAGTGCTTATTCACAGATTTTTATTTAATTTCAAGAATTGTTACCTCTGCTAACAATTCTTGTTGCAGACTTTTTTCTGCTGTCGTTTTTCTTTTCCTATGCCGCAGTGCAGTTTAGAACAGAACCAATTAGCATGGCTTTTGAAATAAGGCGTATTATGTAAAAAAAAACGTAAACTAAAAATCGTAAAAGTTATATCTCACATTGTTTGATCTGAGTTGGATAACTCTGTTTTTATACATGTTTTCCATCCACTAATGATAATAATAAACCAATTCCTTAGTACCAAGGACAATCTAGAGAAATACTCAGATCTGCGTACAATTCCAGATCTGCGTACAATTCCAGATTCAACCTGGATTCTCCGAACCTGGACTCTTCGGCTCAGGGTCGGGACAAGGTAGACAGTGGTCCTACTCCTCACAGCCCAGGACAGAGGAGGATGATGTCCAGGTCTTTTGATTTGGATGAACTGACTATTAATGATGATAATCAGGAGCTTCCGAGGTGTCCGTCTCTTGATAATGTGCTGTCTTTGGCTAGTGGTAAGTTTAGACCAGTTCTTTAATTTAAAATATTCAATATGGGTTTATTAAAAAAGTTTTACCTGCAAATGACAAGTGCTTTGTAATATTGATGTATAGAAATTAGGGCTGAAGATTTCTAAAAGCAACATCAGTAAATCTGCTGCCAAAATGTAATTGGAAGTCCATAGAATTGTTAAAATTTTGAGTTATGAGTCATGTCTTATAGGCCGTTCGGCCCTAACAAAATTATAATGAATTCTATATCTACTAAAATAGAACACTTTAACAAAACGAGACCTCCACAATTAATCTATATAAATAAAACAAAGTCGGGTTAGTAACATCATTTATAACTCAAGACAGACTGGACTGATTTTATGATAATTGAGTTGTTGGATTTGTCTCCGCCCGAATAGCAGAATTTAATTAGCATTAAAACATGGAAATAATTTATCGAGAAAATACACTTGGGAGCAAATAAATCGAGCCACTACCTTTTTTCACGTAAAATGGTAAATATTTTTGGGAATATGGAACGTATCAATTCGAACTATATATCGCCTAAAAGTTAAGTTAATAACCTTAACAATGAGGGTAAATTATTGAATAATAACTTTATTGAATGATAAATTATTGGCTCTGCAAGAAAAATGGTAATTTTGATAGAAAATTTAGTAGGGCTAAGACACTCCATAAAAACAATAAAAAACAAAATTATTGCAAAAAAAATATTCTTAATAACTAGTATTACCCCCCCGTGCCCTGATGCATTCTTGTAGCCTATTAGTCATCGATCTGATCAGAGTTACGATGACATATTGTGGTATGTTCTCCCACTCTTCAAGCACAGCGACTTTAAGCTCGGGAATGGATGAAACAGCGGGAACCCTGGCTCGGACTCTCCGTTTTAGCTCGTCCCATAGTGTTCGATCGGGTTCAAATCGGGACTTCGTGCTGGCCATACCATTTGTTGAATCCCGATCGCAGACAAGTATTCCGTAACGATCTGCGCGGTATGAGGTCTCGCATTGTCATGCATAAACAAGAAATTTTCTCCGACAAAACCAGCATACGGCATTACGTGGTCTTCAAGAATGTCAGTTATGTATCGGTCAGCTGTTAATCCACGTCTTCCACTGCCATCGTTTGCGGGGTCGACGAAGACAAGTTCCGTTTTTCCGTCTAGAGAAATTCCTCCCCACACCATACAAGAACCACCACCAAAACTCACAGTTTCTCGAATGCAACATTGGGCAAATCTTTCACCAGGACGTCTATACACTCGGTTTCTCCCGTCATTGCTAAAAAGACAGATTCTTGACTCGTCAGAAAACAAAACTGACCTCCAGTCTTCTAACGCCCAATTAATGTGTTCTCGAGGAAACTCCAAGCGAGATCGGCGATGAGCTACAGTCAATTTTGGGCCAGTTGCTGGTTTGTGTGATGTTAAATGTCGTTCCTTTAGTCTTCGTCTCACTGTCCACCTACTGATTGCGACACCTCGAACGTCAAGTAACGCTTGCTGTAGCTGAACAGCATTAAGTCCACGGTCGCGCAACGAATTGGTTGCAATAAAGCGGTCGTCACGTTCTGTTGTTGCCCGTGGTCGGCCAGTTCCAGGTCGCCGAACAAAAGCACCAGTCTCCAGATACCTGCGGTATACCCGCTGTACCTTTGAACGACTCAAATGAAGTCTGCGTGCCACTTCACGTTGTGCGTGTCCAACCTCAAGTAAAGCTACAACTTGGGCAGCTTCCGTCGGTGTAGTATCCATTTTATCAGGTTATTTTGATTACACAGACACAGATAAAGACAACAATAACAAGTATGATTAACAAAAACCTCAAATTTAATCTTTTCGTATCAGAGTACAATAAAAATGTCATAAGCAAATTAAATGCGATAATTTTATTCTACCCTTTAAACTTTAATTAAAATGAAATTTTGACAACTAACTACCCTCATTGTAAAGGTTATTAAATACCCTTTTAGGCGATATATGTTTCGAATCGATGCGTTCCATAATACCAAAATTAATAACCATAATGCGTGAAAAAGGAAGTGGCTCGATTTATTTGCTCCCAAGTGTATTATGAGGCGGTACGAAGTTCGCTCAGCTAGTTTAATTTAAAACTAATTTACACTTATGAAAGGTCCGAAGCTAGGTGCACCGTTCCAATTGGTCAAGAAATTCCAAGGTTACTCCTATAAAAATTATTGTATTTTACAATGTAAGGACCGATTTTAGGACTTGGTAGTTATCCTAGAACCCTTTTCATCATCGTAGCAAGAATATTGCATGCTTATTTGATTCTCTAATATTTGCAGAACATCAGTCACGATCTGAAAACAATACTTCTAACGAACCGGGTCGAGAACTAGTCCTAACGTTACGTCGAGGCGCAGCGGGCTTTGGGTTTACCATCGCTGATAGCGTTCATGGCCAGAAAGTTAAGAAGGTAAATTATATTTAAACACTCACACAGTTATACTTGAAGTAATTTAAGTTGAATGCCATCTATCAAAAATATACAGTGTGTAGATATTTCTTTACAAACAAAAAACAACCGAGTTTCAGAAAAAAACACTACAGAGGGAAAATTTGGATTCGGAATTGGGTGTCTTTGGTTTTGTATTTTCGGTTTTTGCCACCGAGTTATTTTTCCCTTTGTAGTGTTTTTTTTAAGCTTGTTGCTTTCTTTTGTGAAAAGAAAAAGTTTGATGTTTGAGTTTTGTTACTGTTAGGTTAAGTAGCTTTTGAGTTTTGTTACCTACCCCACACAAATTCGTATAAGTACCACTACTTGCTATGTAAATTGTAAATAACAGACAGGAAGTTATTATAGACTAAGTGGAAAAATATTATTATTGAAGCTAACAAAAAAAATAACTACCCAAGCAAAGTTACTAAAATTTATATGAAGCATTCCCTATCCATTGAAAAAAGAGTTTTCAAGATCGATTAACAATTGCCCGAGATAACGCGTTGCAAACATACAAAAAAAACTTACAGACGATTTGAGAATTTCCACCTTTTGGAAGTCTGTTAAAAATTCATTTCGAATCGGGATAAAGTTCAACGAAACCAAAGCTGTTGACTGAATACATAAAACTTGGGATTTCTTTGATGTCTTTACATTTATATCTTTCCAGGTGTTAGATCGTAGTCGATGTGCAGGTCTACGGGAAGGCGACTTGCTACTGCAGATTGGAGAAAATGATGTGCGTCATGCACCACACCAACATGTTGTACAGGTAAGCCATTCAATCTTTTCATGCACCAGTAGGTAGGGCAGGGTCTTAAAAAAATATTCAGGTTCAAATGCTGGCTTCACAAAAAAAAAAAAAACTCTTTCAACACGAAATTATCGTAATGGCCCAGTGGTTCAGGCCTCGCCTCTCATCCACGAGGTCAAATCCGGGCAAGTACCAATGTGACTCTTTTAATTCACAAGTATTTTCTAAGTATCGTGAGGAAACGTCGATAGATTATTTGTTTCCTTCAAATAGGTCCTAAAGGACTGCCCAGCGATGCACGAGACAACGCTTCGAGTGTGGAGACGCAACAACGCTGCCGCCAGAGCGCCCCGGAGCAGATCTGCGACACGCGTACAACCTGTTTCTAGTAAGTGTTGTCAATTTTGTATTAAAAGTTTCTGCTGGCCATTGGCCTATACATAGAAAGAAAGACAACAAGTGCATACATAGAATATAATCGACTCGAATGTATAATGACAAGCACAAAACAAATAGTTTGCAACAGTAACGTCATGACTGTAACAAAGAATGAAGGAAATATGCATTTTCTGCACAAACAAAACGCACATTAAGAAAATAGAATGACAAAAAAATACACTTACTATGTAGCCAAAAGCATCTAAATCGCCCAATAAAAATAAAAATAAATGCTCAATGTTAGTGAGAGGGATTATAGACAATCAATATACATTGCGAAAATGCTACATGTAACGACACTACAAGAAGTCTTCCACTCAGCATGACTCTGTGCTATGGGGGACCCACAACACAGCGCTGATTTTAAGTGGTCAACCGAAAATAACGTACGGAAACCAAGTCAGGTTTTACAGTACTTAGTTTATATGAGGTACAACGTAAATAATGTAGAGAATATTGTTATAAAAATTCTATAATGTATTTATTATCAAATGTGCACTACGTAAAGAAATAAGACCATCATAAATAAAGAGTTTTTGTGGAAGTATAAACACATGATTATAAAATTATGAACCCACTGTTTTATTACAGCTGCATCAAATAACAACCAGGTGATAAGAAGCAAAACGCCAACAGCAGAACAGCTGCGGTCACCGAATCAACACACACAAGACTCGTTGAGAGATAGACTTAATGGCATGAATTCAGGTAAGTTACGACAATGCGATTTTCACTTATTATGTTCTTGACAAAATCTTTTAAAACAACCCTCACAAGTGACGATACTGAGCACGCTATAATAGGCAGTTAGCCTCGCTGCCTTCCTTGACGACTAGTTAATCGTCCTACCACAACATGATATACACTTTAAATGATTCATGTTTTATTGATTGATAATGAATACATGTTAATCGTATCAACACCTGTATCTGAGTGCATTACTTTGAACCCAATACAACAAAATGAATAATAACATACAGGCTGTCCCAGAACTCGACGTCAGGTGGGAATCAAAAGAACGTATTTTAAAAGTTACGGGCATTTAAAAAATGATCTAGCAAATCTACTGCCTGTGACAGTATTTTTAATCCTGTTGCTACAAAAGCAAATATATATATTTACATTTTCATTTTTAGAAAATTTTAAAAAGTTAAAAAAAACGTTTTTTATATATTTATCTGTTAATTATTATCACACGATTCCGGCTTGACGTCGACTTCTGGTAAATGTATGTATGTGTATTATAGATTTGTAACCTAGTTATGTACACAATGTAAAGTTAATCACAATTTATATTTTTAAGTTTTTTTTGTCATTGTTCCTTTCAAACAAAGCACTTGCCATCTAGTCTCCGCACTATCCTTGGTTGACTGGTTAATGATTATAGTATTATTGGTTAAAAGGTACAAAGGCGGACTGAATGCCTAAGGCATTAAGTCCGCCTTTGTACCTTTTTGTGTTCGCAAAGTTTAAATAAGTAACACTTCTTTTATTTGCATCAACAGAAGCAACATACGCAGTACCGGAACACAAGAACCGCGAAAGAGAGAGTCTCATGGACCGCCGACGTCGCAGCAGCACCCCGGGCGGCCGCCGCACACTGCCCGGCGTGGCCCCGTGGGCCGCGCCCGCGCCGCAGCCCGACAACCTGTGGCAGGAGCGGGGCACGTGGCTCGACAACTCCAACATACGGAACTGGGCTGAGAACGCACAGAAATGGGATGAGAACGGCCAAAAATGGGATGAAAACGGACAAAAATGGGTGGAGAATGGTCAGAAGTGGGACGATAACGGACAAAAGTGGGTCGAAAACGGACAGAAGTGGGATGAAAATGGACAGAAGTGGGTTGAGAATGGTCAGAAATGGGATGAAAACGGTCAAAAGTGGGACGAGAATGGTCAAAAATGGGTTGAAAATGGCCAAAAATGGGATGGAAGTGCTAATGGGAACCAGTGGGAAAATAATGAAAGATGGGGAAATGGAAATTGGGGGGAAGTACCGACACCTACTGTACATGTTGATATGAATGCTGCATACTGGAGAGGGAACGCTAGTGTGGCGGATAGCAGTGATAACGGGGGTAAGAAACATACCTTATCAACTTATAAGTAAGACTCGGTAAAATACTGCAACATTTAAATTTTCAACCAATTTAATATATGAGGTATCAAAGGGCCCACAAATGCATGAAAGAATGCTATCCTCATTGTCACCTATTCTTAGTATTAAAAAGCCTTCCAAAAAGTGCCATTACAAAGTTATATCAAAAACAGTCTAACTTTTAACCTTGATACCTTGCTGACTGGCTACTTTGACATCACGAAATAAGCTATAAATACTATAGTGCGCGCAAGAAAAGTATGCGCGCGGCCAAAATCGGAAATAATTATTTGCCACCATCTTGACGTTTACATCCGGTGTCAAGAGTATGCTTTGTTCCTTGGTTTCCAAAGTAAATATCGCCATAATTATTTGTTCTGTTTTTTTTATTAATTAATAATTTGTGATCACGCGCGCAGACTTATCTTGTGCGCACTTCGCATGGACTCGAAATGAAAGTAGCAGGGATCTAAAAATCGCAAAAACGTTATCATTGTCTAGGTTTCCCAGAAGACGGTATGCTGCATTCACCAACTACAGCCGCGATCGGTGGACTCACCAGACAATCACCTTCTACCAGCAGAATAAGGCCACACTCTCCATCTAATTCTACTGGTGAGAACATGTTCACCTTTTATTATGGTGTTCAGGGTAGATACTAGATGAGGGGAGTAAAACAGGGATCATGCATGACGCATTGTTGGGTTTTCTGCGTCAGGCCATCGTCTTGTCAAAGTCGTTGGTTGAAATCACACAAAAGGCCTATAATATAGTTTTTACAGTATGTGGATATCTTTTTCATAACATACTAAGATCAGGCATTCAAAATCATTTCCATGCAAGCTCTGCTACGTGCTATAAAGTTGAATATCGCGTGCGCTCTTGTTCGAGCACGAAACTAAATGGTGTTAGTCTCAATTCTTATTTTGTTTATAACTAATGTAATTCATGATCCAGAGAAAAAATATCTTGTGGTTGGATAATAAACTATTGTCTTACTGTTAATTATTAGTTTAGACATACAAGCCGAGCAATCTTGTTATTATTTTTAATAATCTTAAAAAAATACATTATTTTCGAATAAGTGAATATGTTACAATTACGTAGCTGTCTTGTACATGGAAAGAAAAGATCCAATAAATCATATACTAAAGTTACATTCTGATTGTATGTGTGACTGTTTCAAAATATTATGGCAAATAACATACATTTTAGGGAGCCTCCTCTTAATATAGCGGTTATAATTTTCGTGCGACCGTGGGCGTGTCACCGAAACAGTGAAAATCCGCGCGTCGCTAGTGTCGCGGCCGCGTGCGTGCTGCCGCGCCGGCGCGTGCGTGCGTGCTAGTGTCGCGGCCGCGTGCGTGCTGCCGCGCCGGCGCGTGCGTGCGTGCTAGTGTCGCGGCCGCGTGCGTGCTGCCGCGCCGGCGCGTGCGTGCGTGCTAGTGTCGCGGCCGCGTGCGTGCTGCCGCGCCGGCGCGTGCGTGCGTGCTAGTGTCGCGGCCGCGTGCGTGCTGCCGCGTCGGCGCGTGCGTGCGTGCTAGTGTCGCGGCCGCGTGCGTGCTGCCGCGCCGGCGCGTGCGTGCGTGCTAGTGTCGCGGCCGCGTGCGTGCTGCCGCGCCGGCGCGTGCGTGCGTGCTAGTGTCGCGGCCGCGTGCGTGCTGCCGCGCCGGCGCGTGCGTGCGTGCTAGTGTCGCGGCCGCGTGCGTGCTGCCGCGTCGGCGCGTGCGTGCGTGCTAGTGTCGCGGCCGCGTGCGTGCTGCCGCGCCGGCGCGTGCGTGCGTGCTAGTGTCGCGGCCGCGTGCGTGCTGCCGCGCCGGCGCGTGCGTGCGTGCTAGTGTCGCGGCCGCGTGCGTGCTGCCGCGCCGGCGCGTGCGTGCGTGCTAGTGTCGCGGCCGCGTGCGTGCTGCCGCGCCGGCGCGTGCGTGCGTGCTAGTGTCGCGGCCGCGTGCGTGCTGCCGCGCCGGCGCGTGCGTGCGTGCTAGTGTCGCGGCCGCGTGCGTGCTGCCGCGCCGGCGCGTGCGTGCGTGCTAGTGTCGCGGCCGCGTGCGTGCTGCCGCGCCGGCGCGTGCGTGCGTGCTAGTGTCGCGGCCGCGTGCGTGCTGCCGCGCCGGCGCGTGCGTGCGTGCTAGTGTCGCGGCCGCGTGCGTGCTGCCGCGCCGGCGCGTGCGTGCGTGCTAGTGTCGCGGCCGCGTGCGTGCTGCCGCGCCGGCGCGTGCGTGCGTGCTAGTGTCGCGGCCGCGTGCGTGCTGCCGCGCCGGCGCGTGCGTGCGTGCTAGTGTCGCGGCCGCGTGCGTGCTGCCGCGCTGCTCGTGCCGCCGACTGCTCCCTGCGGTCACAGCACGCACGACCTCTGTTTTTTAATAAAACTCATTTCGATCTTACTCGCTCCCTTTAAGATACAAAACCTTTGCTTGTCTTAAGGTGTCATATGATATTACAATTATTAGGAAAATTATGACACTGAGCGCAGTCACTCCAACGGCGCCAACATTAATCAAGGAGGATATGATATGACCGGGCCGTCTGACCACCTGTATTATGTATATTACATCCCTCGTCATGAAATACTTTTGGCTGTAAGACGTGGTGTTTAAGTACCACATGACAGCACAAAGTCAAGCTGCAAAGTGAAGTGCTACTAACATAATCTTAAGTATTATTTATGATGAAGATATGAATGTTTCATCATCATCATCATTTCAGCCGAAAGACGTCCACTGCTGGACATAGGCCTATGTATGTTTAGGTTAAGGAATTTATCTATGGCCCTGTGTCGCTTGAAAATAAATGGATTATTTTTATTATTCTCAGCAGCTTATAAAATGTCTTAAACTGCTGTTTATATTGCCAGGTCGTCTACGAAGTCATTCGCCATCAAACAACAGCGCCACAGACCGACTGCTGTCTAACTCGCCATCAACTAGACTTCAAAGTCAGTCGCCGTCAAATAACTCGTCTAATAGCAGGATAAAGTCGTCGCCACTCAGGTAAGATAATAACTTTTTAATATTTAACTGATGAATGTGGTTAACCTATGTCCTTCTCCATGTCATCGTCTACCCATATGCCAAATTTCATTCAAATTCGTTCTGTCGTTTTATCGTGAAAGCGTAACAAACAAACGAACATACTTTCCCATTTATAATATTAGTTAGGATTATTAGACATGCCTGACCTATTTGACGGGACTGCGTATACGATATCAAAAATATCGGCAAATAATATCTGTATCGTTTTATATTAAACACTTTTAAAAAGTGATTAGGTTAACTTTTTGACAACACTTTAAAGGTATGAAAACAAGGTGTAAAGTTCACTCAACCTCCATAGAAAACGGAGGATCCTCCGAGGATTTTGCGTGACGTCAATGTGATACGTAGATGCCGCCAAAACACTAGAACTTTTGTTAGGATGTGGGTGGTGTAGGTTCTATAGTATGATAAAATTTGATGTTCCTACAGTATTACGAAATGAATTTAATAGTAAATTTACTACAACAAAACACTGTTTATGAACAATTACTAAAATTAGGATAATGATAAATAACACGAATGACGCGGGTAACAGCTAGTAACCGACTGAAGAATCGTCTTCGATTTTTGACAGATGTGCAAAGTCTAAATATATATAGGTACTTGAGCTCGCAAGTTTGTATGGTTACCATACCACTAGCAAGAAAGAATAACGTTTATTTGCACATAGTTCGTGAAACACATAATACAAGTAACAAAATAAAAACGTGAAAAAAAATAAGTGTGGTCCTCACGGCTGCGCCAAAAAAGTTAATTTCAGCATTAATGCCAGACAGACGCTGTCTGACGCTGAGAACTTGTGACGGACAATGGACAAGAGACGGGGAGTTTAAACAGTTCCAATATATCTGGAAATGACAATAATGCTGATGCCAAACGTAGTCCCTTTTCTTGTGAGTACCATAATAAAACGGCAATTTGGTTCTTTTAGGTTACGAGAAAATTCGCCTTCTCGTCACATGCACTCGCCAGTGTCGCGACAATCGCCCTCTTGCTACGAGAACGAGGCACAATCCAACACCTTGTATGTCGCTAACTACCCACAGGTATGTTCTAGAATATTTTATTCACTTCTGCACAGTGAGATAAGTGTTAAATGAAAAAAAAAACGTATGTTTTGATAACATGCCTCATACATATACATGTATAAGGAATATAATAACTTGATTTAGGGCTCAACTTGATCTAACCACGTGGATCCTCATATTCCTGTAACTTTTTCCATAGAATGGAACAGAATACTCTTTATTATGTCCACCAATTACCATGTATAGATTTTATAGAGTTGTATTGATCTATTAAACTGTTGCGAATCATAATGCAAAAAACTCCTTAATATAAAGGATAAAACTCCCTAGCTTAGATCGTCTAGTTTGATCCACAGGTAGAAGCCGGTGGTGCGGGCGGACAAGACCCGGAAGCGGATGTGTTAGTGCGGCTAGCGCGTGGTGCGGCTGGGTTCGGGTTCCGAATCGTTGGCGGCACTGAAGACGGCAGCCGGGTTGCTGTTGGATATGTTGTGCCAGGTGTGTAACTAATCTATGTGTCAGCACTATGTCTTTCATTGATTCATGTGCCCTGGCGGCTGAGAGTATGTCACGCTCACTCAAATGTCTCGCTGGTGGTGGCGTGTGTGTTGGATCATTAAGTTCCCTTCAAAATGGTTGAGCTGAATGGTGCTGATCCATACGTCATGTTCGTGAACGGGCGCCGTCAGTGGGGACTGGTCATCTCTTGGCTGCTACGGCTTATTTTTTTTTTTTTTGTAAGTGTTTTTTTATTACGGACACCTTTAACATGCACGTCTTTCTACAGCGTTCTCACATGTATAGTTTCAAAATGACTGATGTCACAAATTTTGTGGAACAATATTACTTAAAAAAGTGTCCACGGCGTTCTTTGCCATTTCTTCTCCATAGGTATCTACTACCACCGACCCTTGACAATTGAAAAGTGCCTGTAATCGGTTTATTCGAAATAAATTCTTTGAGTTTGTGGCGGCATCTACACCGCCACATGCGAACAACGCATCACACTGACGTCACACAAATCCTGCATCGCGCAATCAAAGTTTACCGCGCAGCTAGCATATATACAACTTCCCGACAACAATCATCGGGCAGTTGCCCACCAGATACGACATCCATCTGGTCGGAGGATCCTCCCTTTTCCAAGAGTATGAGTGAACTTTACACCCTGTTCCTCATATCTCTTCAAGTTTGAGTTTGAATTTTATTGAAGGTTTTTTCAAAGAAAAAACGAAATAGTAAAAAACAGCTTTAGGGGATTTATATGACGCTATCTAATAGCGGAAGACGTAGCGTTGGAAGGCCTCCCACAGGTGGAGGGATGACCTTGTATAAGCCGCTGGAATCCGCTGGATGAGGGAAGCACAGAACCGGTAGAAGTGGCGGTGCTTCGAAAAGCCTACAGGCAAAGTTTTTACCCAGTGCTCAAACTGTAACCATTAATTCAACATATGATTGTAGACCTACTAGTTTTCGAAATTATTCAACGGGTATTAAAAATATATTTGTGGTTCCATACATTTTGACCGCGTAAGTATAATAGCACTTTTCTATTAAACAGCCATGGAGCGTTCCATGCTTGGCATAAAGCTTATAGACCGAGTTCCAAACATCGAGATCCGAAGACGAACGAAGGTTTTTGATATCGGAAAACGAGTTAAAGTGGAACTCAAATGGGGTTGGACAGGACACCTGGCAAGGCGCAGTGATGGCAGGTGGAGTAAGGCAGTGACCGAGTGGCGTCCAAGAACTGGAAGATGAAATGTCGGTCGTCTGGCGGCGAGATGGGCGGACGATATTGTTGCCACCTCGGGTAGAACCTGGATGAGGCTGGCACAGGAGCGTGGAGATTGGCACAAGAAAAGAGAGGCCTATGCTCGGCAGTGGGTGAAGTTGGGCTGTGGATGATGAATGATGAAACATCAGATTATTTTATTCGACTGAAATTTCTGGTTCCATCGCACCCCGTCGCATCGCATAGCCTGCTCGCGGTAATACTTCGTTTTCGCTTAGCGTTCTTTGTGACGTTTTTTTTTTATTTTTGCTCAGCGTCTACGAGTCCTCTCGTGATGTAAAATAAGCCTTTAGCCTTCCTCAAGAATTGGGCTATCAAATTCAAAAATATTTTTTGAAACCCGACTGGTACTTCCAGATATATAGTTTTATAGGTGTTGCCCGCGATTTCATCTGCGATCCAGGGTGAAAAGTACCATATGTCCTTACCCAGGTCATGGTCTATCTGTGTGCCTAATTTCATCCAAATCCGTTCAGCTGTTTTTGGCGTGAAACCGTAAAAAAACAAGGAAGCAAACTCACTTTCGCATATTAATAAACGCTATTCTGAAATCGAAAACCAAAAAATGTTGTCAGTTTATGAACGAATTTCACCAAACTTTTATACCTAGAATAAGTCTTACCCTGAGAAGACAGTTTTGTCATACTAGAACTGTGAGACGTCAATTTTATTTAAACGGAAAGATATGATTTTGATAAAATTAGCCTTTAATTAAATAGACGAAGTTAGAACTTAACAAAAAAACATTGTTCTATGTGTCTAAATCAGGTGGTCCAGCGGACGGACTCCTAAGGCCAGGCGATTTACTGACCTCTGTTGACGGAATACCATTAGCGGGGGCTACGCACACCCGTGCAGTCTCCTACGTGTGTCAGGCTGCTTCTAGAGGACACGTGAGTTTTTAAATAGTTTCTGATGTGCATTAATGTATTTAGGACTTCACGCTCGTGAATGTCGGAAATTATCCCACGGGACCGTTTTGGAGATTAGCCGGAACAAACACAACAGACAGACAAAAAAATATTATTTCAAGTACCGTATAAACATATAAATGCACGACTACTAAGATGTTATTTTGAAATTGCAAACATACACTTAGATTTTATTTACTTGTGTGTAAGTATAGATCCACTTTACTGATTGAAAAAAAAATTGTTGAATCTATCGCAAAATAACTATTAGTAGTGAGTTGGTTTAATTCAACGGATGTGTTGAATTTCTTTTTGGAAATTTTGTCGTGGACTTGCTGTGTTAAAAACTTACACAGGGCATTTCTTCCTCGTTCGTGTTGCCAAAACATGAATCTTATATATATTGTTTTGTAACAGGTAACATTAGGCGTGAGACACAATCGTGCTGATATCCAACCGCTCGGGCTACCTACGATGGTGGCGCCTCATCAACACCAACCATTACTAACGTAAGTATAATTCGTACAATGTTTATAATTATTCAACAGACTTCTTTGTGTTAAAACTTAAAGACATACATACATTTACTTACATGCTGTCTGCGGAATAACAGGAGGTCAGAATATATGAGCTGGTTAACATCACGTGCCAGACGTCGATTGAGGTAAAGGGAAACCTTTCACCCTTTCCCAAAACACTCACTTAAAATTGCACTGGAAACATTAAGAAACCTGCGTATTGCACTGTAGAAATACCCATCTCACATAGCCGTCAACTACGCATTCTGAAATAAACGCCTGCTGTCTGTCTCGCATAGGGGCTGAGCGATGGCCGTTTTGAGTGAATGTGACGCATATTTTCCCCCAACTTGTTATTTTTGGTGTTAGTACTCGATCACTGCGTCATGTTTACCGCAAATAAAAGGTTTTTTCTTTATTTCTTTCTAATATTGCACAAAAGTAATTGCTGGAAAATGACTTTTATTTTTGGTGTGAAAATTTGCTGTTTGCGGTAGTGCGCAATGTAAGACACCCAAAACACTGTGCTCTTGGGTACACACAATGGTACACGAGGGGTATTTAAAGTTTGTGTTAATACAATAAAAACTTGGTTTCTTAAAAACACTTTCCAAAGGTTTCCAGGTAAGGTCCAGTACAAAAAATACAATAATGGGGAATACAAGTGACTCTCGGCTTCGTAAAGTGTATGAATACACTTTACGAAGCCACAGCTTATTACAAGTACTAAAATAAAATGTAGATTGTTGGGACACAAAACGGATGAATCATAATCATCATTTATTGCATTCATGTAGTTTATAAGTTCTTACAAGTATACTGAGGTTTCATACATGAACCCTGCTAGGGCACAACAATATAAATACACAGTTTAAAGTTCTACAGTGTCACAATAATAATCAATCCACTGTGCTTATACAAAAATACTTATTTTGACATGTTTAATTTAGGTGTCTATAATGGTAGGTAGGTAGGTAACTGTAATATAAAAATTATAAGATAGGGTAAGAACAATTAATTGGTCATCACTTCCATTCATAAATCAAACAAGATAATATTTAAATTGAAACAAAATAGCAATAACAATAATAATCATAAAATAAACATATCATAGGTAGTCAAAATTGTAGGCGATGTGTGCATTGTGTATAGGTATGAATTTCAATGTCAAAATTTACGTATCGTCAAAGAATTCCTTTACAGTGTAATACGATTTTAGTATAAGGTATTTTTGGAGACTTTTATTAAATTTATTTTCGTACTCTATGTCCTTAATTGAATTTGGAAGTTTATTATATATTTTAACGCACATGGCTAAAGGTCCTGAATGGAACATAGTTAATTTTGAGCTTGGTAAGGCTAATTCATTTTTATTCTGGCGTCTAACACTTCGATGTTGTGGGCGAACGTCCTTAGTGAGTGGGAATTTAGAAAATATAGATACCAGTTAGTGTAAGGACCTTGTACTTTACAAAGAATGGCTTGCAGCTTTCTGTGTTATCTATATTGGCAAGAATTCGTATTCATTTCTTTTGTAGAATAAAGAGTCTATTTTTGTCTACACTATTTCCCCACATCACAATTCCGTAATTTAGCCAGGAGTGTGCGTAGGCATAATATGCTGTTTGAGCAGTTTTTAAATCGGTAGCTCTTTTAAGCTCCTTTACGTAAAGCTGGCTAGTTTGTTTGCTAAAGTATCTATATGGGCTTTCCAGTTTATATTGGTATCTATAGTCAAACCTAACAGTTTAAACTCATTTATGCATTGCAGCTTTATGTTGTTGTATGAGTAATTTATATCCAATTTGCGTTTTTGGTATGATCTAAATTGCATTATTTTTGTTTTGTCAAAATTTAATTCTAAGTTATGATCTTTTAACCATGCTATTATTTTGGAGAGCTTATCGTCAAGACTTAAGTTTAAGTTTTCTATATTGGTGTAAGGGAAAATTATTGAAATATCGTCAGCAAACAAAATACTTTGAGCGTCAATTTCTCCAGGGAGGTCATTTACATAAACTAGGAATAGTAAGCATCCCAAAACGCTGCCTTGCGGTATTGACATTATTGTTTTTGCTTTATTAGATCTTACTCGTGTTATTTGGCCAGTGTGTTGGTCGCTATGTTCTACCTCTACGTATTGTTCCCTATTTTCCAGGTAAGAGCAGAACCACTTGTGTGCAGTACCCCTAACACCTATTGCATATAATTTAGCCAGTAAAATTTCATAAGAAACTCTGTCGTAAGCTTTGCTCATATCCACTAAAATCCCTACTGCATAATTTTTGTTATTGATTATATTTAGAGCTTCCTGGATATACTTAAATATTGCTAATGTCGTGGATCTATTTTTCCTGAAACCATTCTGGCTATCGTTGAATATTTTATATCTTTCGCAATAAGAATAAATTCGTTTTGACATCGCAGTCTCCAATATTTTTGAGAAGGTCGGTAGCAATGCTATTGGCCGATAATTACTAGTGTCAGTCTTGTCTCCCTTCTTGTAAATTGGTTTCACTATCGATACTTTCAGCAGGTCAGGGACTGAGCCTTCATCTAAAGACTGATTTATTAAATAAGTTAGCGGTAACGTTAGCTCTTCAGCGCATGCTTTTATAAGTATAGGCGGTAGCTCGTCATGCCCATAACTTCGCTTGTTTTTCAATCTTTTTATAATGAACTGTGTTTCGTTAGGGTCAACAGGTCTTAGGTAAACGGAGTTTTCGCACTGGGAGGAGGTAGGACGGCCAGTTGGACAAACGTTCCCGTTTGCAGTGTCCGTTTTTCCTACTGATACAAAATAATCATTGAAAGCGTTGGCAATGGTAGTCGCGTTTTCTGTCACAGTATTCTGTATACGAAATTTTATGTTATTTATTAGCTTTTTGCTATTCTTATTTGTACGCTCTTTTATTATTTGCCACATTGTTTTAGTTTTATTTTCAGATTTACTCATTATTCTTATGTAGTTTAGTCTTTTAGAGTGGGCCACTGTTCTCTTAAGTAATTTTTCGTAACGCTTATAGTACTTTTCCAATATATTGTTATTAGTTGTAGTCATTAATGCGTTTAGTTCTCTTTTATGCTTGCATGCTACTCTTAATCCAGTCGTTAGCCATGATTTGGATGATCGATGTGATGACGTCCAGCTTAGATATGAATGCTAAGAGGGACGTGGGGTGTTACGCGAATGGATCAATGGGAGAGCATTGGTGGCCCACTGGTAACGGCCCCGACTTAGACGGGTCGTGAGTTCGCTTTACTTTGTGTAATTTATTTCATCACATTATTAAATTTGCACGTACTCTTCGCAGCGCACTTGTGTACGATTTGAGTAAGTCGAAAACTTCCACAATCCGAGCTCTTACTTCGATTTCCGAATCACACTCACTCACAAATAAATTAACATATTCAAACATTCCTGATTGGAATACGGCATTGTTCGCGATACGATGGCGGCACGTGATACATACGGACATCCGATCGCAAGCTATCTCCACGTGAGACTGGCGACAAACAAGTAGCGTGCCAGTAGGCAACCAGTCGGCTACATCAAAGGGTCGAGGACTAGTAAAAAGAGTACCTACAGCGCGGCTAGTGCAGGGCGGCGTCCTTTGAAATAAAAATAGGTAAATTGAAAAGATTCCGCCAGCCGGTGGAGTGTTGTCAGCTTATGAAAATTTACCATATTTATTGTTAAATTTCGCAGTTACAAATTTCGCAGTTACATTTTTTTTAACATTTTTTCTAGTACGTATGTTAAACCAGGAATACGCCTTTATTAGATCGGACAGGGTTTTTGTTACATACTGTGTACTACAGCGAACTTGTCACTTAAAGGTGTGCACAGCACTTACATAGTTTGTTACAGTTAAAGTGATAAAAAAATCAATAAGTTAATATTTATAAAAGTGTTGACAAATAATTTCATCCACAGTGCGGACCCCGCGATGCATCACAACCTGCCACCCGTGTCTTACAACATTCTACACCCCGCGCCGATGTACCCACCCGCGGCACATGTACCAATGTAAGTACCTCAAAAGTAATTTAAATAAAAAGTAAGTTCAAGAACCTACTAAAATCACAATCTAAAAAGTACGACACAAGAAGATATTTCAGACAGGAACCAAAACATAAGAACAAAAATGGTCAGGGTATAGCCGTGGTCGCTTGCCTGTATACCATGTGGGGAGCCTGGATAGATAGAAAGATAGAATACTCTTTATTATATGTAGACCTTATAAATTACAGACATAGATGTAGAATGTTTACATTGGGTGACACAATGGGCGGTCTTATCGCTAAAAGCGAGGAAAACATTAAAAAATACATGACTACGTCCTCTATAGGGCGCCATAGAGTATCGAGAGACCATCCCGCTCCCAGTCCTACTCCTCATAATAATCGAAGTAACTAGCTATTATTCTCTCAACCTCCTCTGTGTCAGTTTCAGAAATAGCTATGGAGTTTAATAGCTATTTCTGAAACTGACACAGAGGAGGTTGAGAGAATAATAATTAACCTAATATCTGATTGCGCGCTGGGCTGGGATGGTATCTCAGCCTGTATTTTAAAATCATCTCGCCAAACTCTGGTCCCTCTTATTACTCACATCTGTAACCTGTCCATCACGACGGGTATTTTTCCAGGGGTCTTCAAAAAAGCAATTGTGCATCTGATTTATAAGACGGGTGACAGAGGCAGTGTCAATAACTATAGACCAATATCAGTCCTCACAGCTCTTTCCAAGGTATTGGAGCGTATACTGAATAACCGACTAACGCGGTTCCTTGACTTAAATAAAACAATATCTGGGAACCAATATGGTTTCCGAAATGGTATTTCCACGGAGGATGCAGTATTGGCCCTGACTGAACATGCCATTCGGAACCTAGATAAAAAGCAAAAATGCTTAGGATTGTTTCTGGACCTGGCGAAAGCTTTTGACACTGTCTCTGTCCCTATCCTTTTAAATAAGCTGGAACGCGCAGGAGTTAGAGGTATTGCCTTAAAAATCTTTGCTGACTATCTACGAGATCGTGTACAAGTGGTGAAAATAGGGGAACATGTGAGTGATGAAGAGGGTATCAAATGTGGCGTCCCACAGGGAAGCATCTTGGGCCCCACATTATTTCTCATATTTATAAATGATCTATGCGACATGCCTCTAATTAACTGTAAAATCTTTACATATGCGGACGATACAGCTCTTATTGTGAATGGAAAAGACTGGTGCCAAACAAAGAAAAATGCAGAAAATGCCCTTAAAATTGTAATGGAATGGCTGTCTACTAATCTTCTGACGCTAAATGTTGATAAAACCCTGTTTATCCCCTTTGCAATGCGATCTGACCATCTTCCCCCGCCGAACTTCAAAGTTAAAGCACACTCGTGTTTGCTGCCAGCTCCTGACTGCACTTGTCTGTACATAACCAGATCTCCTTTCGTGAAATATTTAGGAGTACATATAGATTTCAGCTTCCGTTGGCATAAGCAAATAGAAACCGTTACAAATCGAGCTCGAAGACTCATATGTATATTTAAAAGACTCCGTCAGACAGCTGACGCAATAACCTTGCGAATGATCTACTTGGCTCTTTGCCAGTCGCTAATGTCCTACTGTTTGACGGTATGGGGAGGAGCACCGAAATCAACAATCCTACAGCTTGAGATTGCCAGCGGGCTGTACTTAAGGTTATGACAAAAAGACCCTACAGGTACCCTACGGCTCAACTTTACGCTGAATGTAAAGTTCTCACGGTGAGGCAACTGTATGTCCACCAGACCATAGCCCGTAAACACAAGTCTCGACCTTTGCTGGAGCCTCGAGGTAGAATTAAACATACAATCTTTAAGCCTGATCGGACAAGAACAGCTTTTGCAACTAAACACTACTTTATCCTTAGCGTCAGATTGTATAACAAAACAAATAAACAACTAGATATTTTTCACCTAAATAGGATTAACTGTAAAATGAAGGTGAGGGACTGGCTCTCTTCACTAGGCTATTATGAAACTGAGAATTTGTTGGTTTGAGAGTTTGCTAATCTACGGTAAACTGCACGCACTTAAATGCACACATTCCACAATCAAATAACTCACACACTTACACTCACTCACCCTTACACTTCATTCACCCTTACACTATATTCACCCTTACACTACTTTCACTTCCCCACACACACATACTAAAGAACATATTAATTGGTAATTAAGATTAAGATTGGATTTGGTATAAATTTAGATTGTGTATTTTATTTGTATTTTATTATATATCATTCGAGATTTGTTATTTTAATTTTTCTACTTTATTGAGTTCTGCGCTCACTTAAATTTAAGTAAGTTTGTTATCACAATATGCCTTGCAGAGAGGAACGCTGACACCTGAGATACAGGACTAAACCTAGTTCGGGTGTCAGGAGTTTTTACTAATTTGAGCATGTAATTGTCTATTACTATAAGGATCTAAGTAATTCAACTAACTCTTTGTTAACTCTTTATCTCCTTATGTATTAGGCTTATGGAAATAAAAATTATTAAAAAAATTATTATTAAATATTCAATTTAATGTGACGTCATTATAGTCTATAACCAGCGGACGATCAAGACTCTGCCAGAAATACCTCATTGTCAAATTATAATAACTAGTTTAGAAGTTATCACGGAACAGATGGATATACATAAATACATACTGGTCACAGTAACTAGGTAGGCAAGTAAGCAGTTATGCGTATTTGTGAAAATTTGAGTGCCGATTTCACCAATGAAACTGAACGCGATCAGCGCATCTAAAACGAGTTCAGGACCTGTCACTGTCAATATTCCACAGAAAATAATGACACTGACAGCCCTTAAACCTTGTTTATGTGCTGATCGTGTTCAGTTTCAGTGGTGAAATCCACGAGTCGTCAATATTTCTGTCAGCGGTTTTCTTCGAAGAGCCATCAATATGTTGTATAGACACGCGCGCGCCCTGACGCAGGCGGCTCAGTCTGCCTCCGCAGGCTGATGTGCTCTATATGTATTGAGGGTAACTTCACAGATTTGATGTCAATTATAGTAAAGTAGGCAGCTGATAATGGGAACTTGCAGAACGCGGCTCAGGCCAATCGCTTCATACATTATCAAAAGTATCATTGCATGTGTACTTATAGGTACGGCGTTCAATATGACAGTACGGCCGGTGGATGGGCCTCCGTACCGTATGACGTCACAGTAACCAGGAATGAGGGCGAAGGATTCGGCTTCGTCGTCATCTCTTCTGCTAACAAGGCTACTAGTACAATTGGTAAGTTTTAAAATCTTGCAGACGTTCAGTCAGCGACAAATAATATAATAATAATAAATTGTTTATTTTGTTGTACACTTAGAAAAAACACACATAAGAATCAGAATACCCGATCTAGTTTTAGGAGCCAAAGTTTCTCTAGTTATAATGGCATGCAACTGGTATTGTCATGCAAGTACTTTAGAAACAACAACTTCAACAAAGGTGAAACTCGCTCAGTGAACATGTGAAAAGATCTATTTTGTAGTCAACCAAATTTTGTGCGCGCATTGCGCACAATATATAAAATTATGTTCAAATAAGGAAAGAGCCCATCGTGCATCAAAAATTCGTCTGAATCGCTGTCATTTAAAAATTGTCACAGCATTGTCACATTGAATGGCAATTGACCTAAATATTGAATTACAATCAGAACAGAAAAAAAGTGTACAATTAAAAGAAAATGAACTCTTACCTTATACAGGGTGAACCGTAAGTCGACGTCAAGCCGAAATGTACTATATTTACCGATATGACCAAGGCTTTTGACTACGTTAACCAAGACGTTACGGCATAAGGAGAAATGTCCTAGACTTAGTAAGCTCCTATCTTACTGGAAGAACTCAATATATAAAAATCTCTAGAATATAATATGACCATTAGATATACATCAGCCAGTATGGAGGTCAAATACGGTGTACCGCAGGGGAGTGTCTTGGGACCTCCTATATATAAATGACCTGCCATGACAGACACGACAACTCAAGGTACTATTCGCAGAAGATAGTACATTAGAAACAATTATTCATTGGCTTGATACAAATAACTTAATAATTCATTTAAAAATTCAAAAGTAATGATTTTTTACCAAGGATACGCGCTGATTTTATTAATGTTAGTTATAATGTTAAAACAGTGGATACAACTTGTTTAGCGAAATTTCTAGGCATCCTGATTGACAACAATTTGACTTGGAAACCGCATGCCGATGACGTATGTAAGAAGTTAAATAAATCATCCTACGTACTCTATAACCTATCACACGAAGTTAGCAATGATACACTTCTACAAGCTTATCATGGGTTGGTTGCGTCAGTGTTAAGATTTGGAATCTTATTTTGGGGTAACTGTAGTGAGAGGGAGGAGATTTTTAAAGCCCAGAAACGGTGTATTAGATCTATGTCAAAATTTAAAAGCACAAACAGCTGTGAACCCGCGTTTTGGTCTCTGAGGAAATTGTCTTTTCCATGTTTTGACACAACTTTTGTAAAAACGGTGGCAATTTTTGTAAAAACCAATTTTAACTTATTTCCGTCACTGGAGAATACAACACGTAATGGCCTTTTTAGATCCCAATACAAGAACTTGCTCCAATCGCACCAATGTGATCGCACAGCGCCTCAGGCCGAATGCCAAACAAAGGATGGGAAAAAGCTAGGCAGACTGATGATGATCCATTTACCTTGAGTAGAAAGTCACAAGTTCGTTATTGTAAGACCACGTAGAAGTTGGAGTCTTGTCTCCGAGTTACGCGCCAGTATGATTTAATAATGAGAAAGTGACAATAAACTCTTTAGAAAGCTAACTGACAAATGTCAAACTTTTCTTGACTTTTTAATATTTTACCATTTTTTCCCAGGCCAACTGATCCCCAACTCGCCGGCCGCCCGCTGCGGGCTGCTGCACGTGGGCGACACCATCGTGGCCATCAACCACGTGTCCATCCGCAACGTGCCGCACCCCGAGGTGGTGGCACTCATCAAGCACTCGGGCACGGCCGTGACGCTCACAGTGCTGGCCGAGCGCGCGCCCTGACGCAGGCGGCTCAGTCTGCCGAAGCAGGCTGACGTGCTCTATATGTATTGAGGGTAATTTGTGGCCAGGTAGAACCTTAACGGTCTTTTTTAAATCAAGATTTACCTTTAGACTCAGTTTTAAACCATCCAATCATTTATTTAATATCCTTAGTGTATTAAGCACTGAACGGAATAAAATTCGAAATACAAAAACTGGTTCAAACGTTTTTGCTTGGACTAAAGTTTGTGACATGTTTTGTAAGGAGACGTTTATACTTTTATAGTGTATAGAAAGAAATCAATTGAGACCCAATTAGATGACCATTATCAGCTGAGCCATTTCCCAACTTTGTTGAGGCTTCCAGTATAACCAGATACATCTGGTTATACTGGAAGCCTCAACAAAGTTACAGCTACAGCTGATTACCAGTATTTTACATGGAACGACTGGCCTGACCTCCACAACCCACTTACAATTCTATTACACGATTCGTAATCTCCTATTTATCTAACTTTTTTATAATATCTGAAGTTCCCATAGTAATCTCATTTTATATGAACATTTCATTTAGAAGTTTATGTGTATTTCACAAATTAACTGTGCTAGAGCCCTGTCCTGACCTAAAATAATAAAATGTTATCTTATTGGATGCTAAGTTAACACTTTGCGAGGCACCAAACGCCCTAGATGTAATAATAATAAAACCTGTATTGTGTCTCGTTCAGTGTCGTTCAATGGGTTAATGTCCGTGTAATTAAAACTACATAATTGTTATAAATCACACTTTATTGGATTTTGTAGAAGAAATGTTGTCAGTCTACCTACAACAGGAAATATGTTACTTAGTAAAACCAGATTTTATGTGTTTTATCTAAATTCAGGATGCTGATGAACTTATTAAAATTACTTGCATTTAATCTTGAAATTCCAGAGTGGAATTGCTGTTCTATTTAAATGTTTAATTTAATAATATTTCAGGAAAGTGTCTACTTCCAGTACCGCGTGTATCGTGAAAGGTTTGATCAAATTTAAGCATGTGGTACAGACCATAAAGCTGAAAAACTTTCCTGCATGGGACCAACATCGTAATCGACAATAATCTGCCGTGCCATACACTATTTGAAAAAGTAAATGTTCCAAAATGTATGGAACCTGGTGGGTACACTATACCATGGGGTCTCAACTCGAAAAAATAATAATTAGTCCTGAAAAAAAAATCATAGATGGCAGCGTAGGTAACCATTATGAAATTAACAATCAATAAAAAACGTTAAACGGCAGAATTTTGGCTGGAGTAAGATTGGTAAAACATAAAACTTTCTTGTTTAATGCTGATTTATATATTTACACTTATAATGCAAGTGTTTACAAGAAAAAGATGAATGAAGCCTTCACCTTCAATTCGAACCCATACAATGATGATCTGTTAATCATTTCGTTTAGAGCTCTTTGCAATAGATGGCGCTTTACTCAATTTTAACATATCAGAGTAGCCTATATCGTTACTAATTTAAATCAAGCAGCATTTTTTTATCTATTACTTTACATAGAAATGTAAAATAAATCTATTAACATGTTTTTCTGAACCCGGAACTATTAAACTTTATATAAAAAGGATTGCACGAAACGTTTTAAAAGGAGGTGGACTCCTAGATGGCGTGGTAAAACTACAGTCTCTGGCAATTAGTGAGTCGCTGATGCTGCCATCTGTTGAAAAATTGGACGAAGTAAAACTGCCAGCTCAATAGCCAGACTTAGGGAGGTGTCATTTCTTTGTAAGGGATGGGGTACAGATATACAGATGTACGTAGTATTATATTATCTGTGACTATACTTAAAAATAGGGAAACACATTTAAAACAGTTCTCAACTATCGAATTACTTTAAAATTCCTTTGTTTGCTGGTAAAACACAAGAAATTACGCTTGAATTTCCAACACACAACAAATACCCGTCATAGCGGTAAGCTGTCGTTTTGATTTATTAATGACGTTTGAGATGACAAGTGACTGAAGTAACACTGTTGTGACTGCTGACAGTTCTCTCTCTATGTTCAATGGTCGATCTATGGTTAACTGTCATTGTTTTTAAGCACAGAGTAACTAAATCTACCTTGACACCATGTTGAAACACAACAAATGAAATATCTGTTTTTTCCCGAATTTTACTTTTTATTGAGGTAGTGTACATCAGTGTTGGCATTAATCAATTAATTTTTTAATCAATTAATTAATTTGATTAATTATAATCAGATTACATTAATCATGACTAAAATAATCATGATTAGAATAATCATGATTAGAATAATCATGATTAAAAAAGTAATCTTAATCATGATTATTGACGTTAATCATTTATCACTAATCATTAATTGATTAACTTGATTATAAACTAGTACATCCATCAAAACACCACTACTATTAGAGTCATCATCACAATTCATGTTTGTTTTTAAGTTAATCACTGTGTGAAACAATATCACAAAAAGTTGCAAAATCTAAAAAAAATATCGCCAATCGAGTGCGAGCGAGCGTCTTTCAGCCAGATAGTGTTAAACATATACTTAATAGTAGTTTGCTATAAAAGACGAGAGAGTGGGAGAGTGAGAAGCTAACGCGAAGTACCTCTGTCCCACCCCCTCCCGGGTGTTTACGCAGTAAAAGTCTGTGAAATTGGAATAAGGTATGTTTACATTTTGAAATAATTGTTTTTTATACAGAATTCCATTTTAGTTTATTTATTACTGCTTTTGAAGTAGCATTTATATGTTTTGCATAAGCTGTTGGTGTTGCTCTTCCAATAAATAAATAAGTAGTTATTAGTTAATCAAATAATCAAATTAACGATTAAAGATTATGATTAATAATCATTATCATTTTAAATTTGATTATGATTAATTAATCTTAATCAAATTTTTTTATTATGATTTTTAATCATTAATTTTTAATTGTTAATCAGATTAAATTTGGGCCAACACTGGTGTACATAGACCTGATTAATTTTGAAACATCTCCTTTTTTCGCGATTACCAAGTTGGTCCTTTGGAAATGGTCTCTGTAGAACACGATTAATCGCATGAAATGATTGCTAGTGCAAATCTTGGGGTTCATGCGATTAATCGAGTCTGGTCAAACCATGTTGGGAATGAATGAATGAAATGATCAGGGCATTTTATTAATTCGATTACGATGTTGATCCCATGGAGAAAGTTGTTCATTGATGGTCTGTACCACACCTTTTTGATACACGCATTATCGATAATTTTACAGTGCTTTTGTTTGTACGTTTCAAAGGCTCAACTTTGTTGTAGCCACTGATTGTGGATGTCAAAGATAAGGCGCTCAATAAGAACTGTATATGTCAGTGCGGGTTAACGTTTTGTAAAAAAATACAGTATTTTTTATATTACAAGATACCGAAAATGGGTGTGTAGGTACTCCTCTGCCTTAACCTTCGGGGATTACAGGCGTGATGTTATGATGATGATACCTTAAATAATTAAAATGACATACATTTTACTGCAAGAAAGAAACGTCTGCTAAAACAACTATGAAATTGTGGGTGTATCTTTGTTATTAAATGAAATAGTGGTACCCCAAAAGGGGCCATCCATAAATTACGTCACACTTTAAGGGGTTGGAGGAGATCAAGAAAGTGCTATTAGTGTTATGCTTCGCTCGTGAAATCACATGTACCTTTAAAAGTTGGAATTTTGACCTTAAGCAATCTCCGTAACCAGAAAATTCCCAGTACAACTGACTCTCGGCTTTGAAGTGTCTTTTTACACCGTTATGCATAAGACTTAATTTAAAATAGCGAAATATGTGACGTCACACCCGGACACAGATATGACCAACCGTAACAAGGACAGGAAGGACCGAAAATCATAAAATTTGTGTGATGTAATTTATACATGGCCCCAAAAATACGCTTTTACTATAGAGGGTTTACATGCTAAAACAACTGGTAATAAATATAAAGAAAAGTATAGCTTTAATAAAGAATATCTACCGTAGTTTTAAGCTTTTCAGTCTAAAATAAGTAAAAAATATTGAATGTACCGACCGGCAGTTACTGTTAGACCCTGCTCAATATGTATTAAATACCTTTTTTTATTATTAAAGATACATATTTTGTTGTAGAATAGATGAGTGAGACTCCTGTTCATAAAATAAGCGATTTTTGCCCGCTGTAGGATATTCAATAATTGCCAATCACGAATTTGCTCGTCTTTTATTGTCATGTTGCACTTATTTTATCTTATATTTAAGATAAAAATAAAAAAATTGTCTTTACGTCACACTCTCGGTAAAAAAAACTGGCTCTTGATGATATCTTCCTAATTCATCTGTTGTGAATCTCTTTATATTATGTAAATATTACTTAGAATAGTTACTAAGTTTATATAATAAGATTCTGGTATATCTAGGCAGTTATAAAAATAGTTTTAATATAGAGTACATAACATGATAGATAAATCCCAGATTGATATTATAATTGATGTTTGATGCATAGCAGCATCATTTTGCAAAAAAAGTTACATTTATTTTGTAAAAAAGAAGCAATGGTTTTAAGATGGTCGAAGCCCTTCCATAAATCATGCAATATACACCCTTTTCATATCAATATTTAATGTTAAATTAAATTGACTGTTAAATAAATAAATTACCTTTTAAAAACTACATAATATTCGTAGTTAATAATCATGGTGACTGATTATCAAATTATTTTACTATAAGTCACGTTTAGAAACGTATTTATAATGGTTATTATTAATTTGGACCACCGAGATTGGAAAAATACTTGTTTTAGAAATAAGTTTACTTTGTAGCTTAATATTACCGTGTTTTGGTAGGAAATCGTACATAAAATAATCTACATATTTTGCCAATATTACTTAAGATGTATTAATAGTTTGAATTAATTGTTGTTAATGTATGTGTTATTGTATGTAGATATAATTATGAATTGTTGTATACCTATTGTGTCGTCCATTGTCTTCTAAAGAAAATACAATTTAATTATGTATGATACAAGCCGTATTACGAATAAATAAAGTACCCCTATGTGAAATTTCGAAATCTTAATTAGTTATGTGTAATATCATTGATAAAATACGAATTTCCCTGAGAACGCAAGCTTTTTGATATTATATCACAGAATGTAGCATCTACAACTTGAAACTCGATATTTTAATTAGCTTTAAGAGTTTGCAATAATCAATGTGCCTTTAATGTAAACATTGTCTTGCCTTACCCAAGATTGTAAAAAAAAAGAATAAAAAAATACCTATTTGTATAAAACTATATCCAAAGAGGGCTCCATTCCGTTCATAAGATCTGTAGATCCGAATGTATAACGATATTATAAGAGAGATTTACTCAATAAATATTTTTATTAAATCTTTTCGCACTTCATTTCATAACTACCCTCAATTTTAAACGTTCGCAGGCTTTTGTTCTAATGCAAATAGACGGAAACTCGAACTCAAGCATTTATTTTAATTACAGGCGCTTCGAACCGTTATGAAGTAGTTGCCCATTCTAAAGAATAGTAGGTTCCTCTGAAGAAGAACTATCAACACTCCGGGTCCATGGAGTTTTTCTCCATTGGAATTTATATTACGCTTTAAAATCAAAACATTGGTTACAGGAGGGTTTTATTTGTTAAACAATGTTCCTCCATAAAATCGAGTTTTGTTGACGGGAGAATAGACAAAATGACAGATGAATAAAAGAAATCTATCATATTTTATCTGTAATTTTGTCTATTCTTCGCTGCAACAAAAGTAAGTCATGCTGCGCGTACAGATTTGCAGTTGCAGAGGACAGTATCTCTATGTCGTATGTGCAAAAGACAGAGCACAATGAAGACAGTTGGAGGACGCCTATGTCAAAAGGCGCTCCGAACTACAGATCTTATCATTTTCTTTTGGTCCAATTAATGCTTCTTGCTAACAAACTCGTATAGGTACCCGATAAAAGAAAACAACGGCGTATTCTTAAAAATATATAATTGTTAGCTTAAAAGTTAATTTGCTGTTCCATAACAGCCATTGTTGAGCAAGAGCAGATCACATAATTTTGACATTTTATTATTTATCTCCAAAAAACTTTTGGTCTGTATGATTACTTGTCAGACGAAATTTTTACATGGCAACTACGGGAACATCCCTGAAGCCAGTTTTGCGCGCAGCTCCAGCTGTAGCGACTTCCAAGATCCAGTTGGTAAACCTATCAACCCTGGTAAAGGCATCGGGGTGCTCATTACCAAGGCAGTCCTTGTAGAAGGAGGAGAGTCCTACCACCGCTCTGTCGATAACCATGGGGGCGCCGGAGTCACCCCTGCACATGCCTTTGCCGGCACCAATTGCGCATATTACGGCTGTCAGAAGAAAAGACGATTAGTATCGAGAAGCTTTAAAAAAGTCGAAAGTCAGGCTAGGGCTTGCGGGTTATTATATCTATGGATATATTCTGCCCGACAAGTTTA
Organism: Dasypolia templi; assembly: GCA_963555695.1. Lineage (NCBI taxonomy): Eukaryota > Metazoa > Arthropoda > Insecta > Lepidoptera > Noctuidae > Dasypolia > Dasypolia templi. Next base: position 5,315,547 of record OY743162.1, on the reverse strand, counting down.
AAACTTTTCATCTCTTTAATCAAAATTATATCATACAGGGTCTCCCGTAAGTCGACGTCAAGCCGGAGTTGGGTGATAGCTCGGGTCATAAAAAACAGAAAAATAAATGTTTCCAGCTTGACGTCGACTTACGGGACCACCTGTATAAGCACGTCCGTGCGTACGTTGGCTTAGAACTCCGTTCGAGTTCGAAACAAATCGGACCAACCCGATATAAAAACAAGTAAAGAAAACCGTAAGCATGGAATATGCCTCACGAATTAAGTATAGAAATTGTGAAGCTTACTGTCAGAAATTTCAACATTTTCGGTGTCTCCATACGCAGCTACGCAATCTGCCGTGCTGATCTTGTTCAAGAACACTGTCTTCAGTGTTTCAAGTTGGGGTCCGGTTTCCTGTTATAAGTAATAAAACGTTAGTTCTACCTTCTAAAATGATTTTCTCCATGTTACCATTTATGAGATTGAAATGGTTTTTTTTTTCATTGCTGGTGCAAAGAAAGAAATACCATTCACTGAGCCTATCACTAAAAAAAACTAAGAACGAAGATAAAAATCATTGGATTTTACTTACAGTCTCGAATCCCCAGCTGACAATCTTGACGGACTGATTATCAGGGATAACGTAATTCTGAGGAGGCAGGTACAGCACATTGACAACGTTGCTGATGCCAAGGGAAGTCGCAAGGAATACTACGGCAATGTCGTTTTTCCGGGGCACTTCAACGTAGCCCGGGTGCTTAATCACGTCACGGATATTGACCAGGATCCCACCTGCGAGACTGTTCGTGGAACCAGCTCGAACCTGGTAGTTGGAAATGATGGCACCACTGCGGAGAAAGTTTTTTAATGATATTATTGAAAAGCATTGGAAAAGGATGCGTGGTGTAACGCGAATGGATAGAATAAGTAAGAAGAATGCGGCACCGGTGACTCAAAAGTTTTGGATGTCATGGGCATGTGAAGCGATATAATGTGGAAAATGTCGTTCGGGTATGTTTTAAGAATTAATGTGAATGGCTATAAGAGTAGGGGAATTATAAAGAAACGATGCACTGAATGGACATGGGTATCTACAATTGAGAGGCAAAGCAGATACGTTGTTATCTCGGTCACGGTTCGAAAGTCTAAGTGCGTCCAGTTAGAACTTGAGTGAGGGTCGTAGTAAACTTGAATGCCAATATTGAGAGCAAATAAAAATACCTTTCCTCAATTGAAGCTACTACAACAAACCTACTTACGTGAAACAGTAAGCCGTGTTCAGCACATGGTTGGAAGATATCAGGGCTCCCACACAGCGCTGCACAGTGATTCCGGGTCCTGGGTAGAGGTAATTAAAGGCGACTACGTAGGGGAACTCCTCGATGGTGGTATGGTCTCCACCTACAATGCGGTTCTCTGGTGCTGCCGAAGCTGTGAGGAAATGTAGATAAGTGTTCTAATGACGCTAAAAGATGGAAAATTAGCATAGGCACAGAGAATCTCTGAGCCCCAAGTCAGAAAGTTAGTCTATGCTAGCGCACGTTTTTCCAAACTTCAATGATTATATGATAGTGATGAGTAGTTCTTCCAAGATTATGTTTCAGTGTTTAATGCTAGACGTTAATTTGTCGTTCAAAAGTGACACCTCAACATCTTGCCTCTGGCTGCTGAAGTCGACGACAGACGAACATAGAACCTCCTCCTTTTTTTAAGTCGGTAAATAATAGTGTTATGTTGATGATGGAAATACGTACCAACAGCCAGGATGACGAGGAACAAGTACGCAACTGAAGCCATGTTTCAACTGACCCACTGAACAAGACACTGGTGACAAGCGTAGCGATAATTTATACTACTTTTAGTAATCCATCGTGGATAACAATGATGCTTGCTTATTAGGGTTAGCTGTAGAAACAGGATGTTTTATTTTTGTGGTCGTGGCTGTAGGTATAGCTTACGAGACCAAAGTGAAGGCAAGAAAACCCTTCAGAAGGCCAGGGATGTTCTGACGGTAACCTCGCTGACAGATTTGAATCAGAGTCCATGAATATTCCGGGAAAGTAAAGTATACTACTGTTTATAGGCACTCATTTACACCGCAATAACGCCTACCTCCAGAGTAGCATTTTCGCTAATTTCGTGATGCTAATAATGCTGTTCATTTCCGAAAGATTTTAGCCATAGATACAAGAAAGAAGATTTTACCTAATTTGCTTATCTAATAAGTATGAACAACTAACAAACTAATTATTAAAATATAATAACCTAACCTGAGTAAAACTATTATCAAACTCAAATATGGCGTCGATAAATTCCTCCACATCGCTATCGACTGGTAATGTACCCAAGCTCTCTTGGGTACATTACCAGTCGACAGGCATTGCCACGTTGTATGGCAATGCTTAGCCTCTGACCAAGATAAAAGCCAGCCCTTGGGTCACGGGAAGTGTCAACCAGGCGTTTTGAGATTTCGGAATAAGTATGAATACTTTGGAGAAGTAACATTATCCTTGAGGGTCCTCAACAAAAACTAAAACCACTCTGTATAACCTCCACAGTTTTGACAGTGGATACCTACGTATCCGATAATGTGCATTTGCAATCACTCACGTACAAATTATCTAATTCGCTTAGATCATTTGATAACGTAAACAGTCCAAATCAGTCGTTAATACTTAAATAGCAATACATTTCACCAAGCCCTAATCCATATAAATATTTATTGATCATCGGATTTAACTACTGTACCTTCCTACGTATTCCGTATTTGATACATACCAGATCATTTCAGTCATAAATCCACGTGGTTTTCACATGATCTGACCAAAATTATGTCTGGACTTTAAAAGAGACTGTGGCCCTCTGAGTGGTCTCTGTGATCATGTTGTGTCATGTCATGTTCAGTCTGATGTTTCGCTAATGGTGGCCCGTGTGTTGGATCATTTAGCTCCCTTCAAAATGGTTGAGTTGAATGGTGCTAATCCATGCGTCATGTTCGTAAACGGGCGCCGTCAGTAGGGACTGGTCATCTCTTAGCTGCCACGGCGTATTTTAATTAAATTAAATTTTTACGTGTTAACAAGTTTAAATTTCAGACGCTTTTAACGTTCTGCATCGTTCTCACATGCATAATTTCAACATGAAAGATGTAACCAATACCCATATGTAACCATAATTTGATTTAAAAGAGTGTCTGTGGAGTTTCTTGTTCGTTCTTTTCCATAGGTACCTACTACGCTTTGGAATGGGCAACTAGCTTCATTTTGTGACTGACGGACTCCTTGACAATTCAAAAGTGCCTGTAATTGGTTTATTTGAAATAAATGATTTGAGTGTGAGTTTGTTTCGGCCTTTCTTTTCAGATTAGTCAGTTAGGAAATGCCGACCTCATGTAGTTTTTAAAATATTATTGACGTGCAAAAGTATTTGTACAAACAAACCTATTATGAGAAACAAAATCATGTACCTATCATTTATACTCTAAAGTTTAACTATACTTAAATTAAATTATTCTTCCTGGCTAGAATTGCCAAGCATTATCCCATTTCATACTGACGGAAACCGCTGTAGCACATCTCCTCGAGAGCCCGAGGGGTTACTTCTTACTGACTTCCCTACACCGCTGGTCATATATCCATCCGATATTTATCTACTTAGTTTGCTACCAGCCATTCTGCGAAAATCATTGCTCCACCTAGCCCTAGACCGTCTTCCAACACCAACTTTGTTGAATTTCTTTTACTATTGCAGCCCTACTTTGGCGAGCAATCACCCTAGGTTACGAGCGGCAGGACTCTTTACGCTGCTGGCTAAAATTTACCTATTTAGCTTGTAAGTAGGTTACATTTGGAAAGTTCACTGGTGGTTCCCGAGTTCAGCATTTTGACCTTCACCAGGCATAAAGCACGCGTAATGAAGTACACTACAGCGGAAGAGTGATCTCAACAGGAGAACAATGTGGTTAGTTTGTCAATGTATTTTAATTGATACATTTATTCTTGTTGATCGCCAACCACTATAATGCTACGGCTACATTATCGCGATAACGCGAACTACACTTCGCGCGTTCTCTCTCGCACACCGCTCGAGGTCGCGCTCTAGAAAAGAGAGCGCATGACAATGTAGCCGTAGCATGATTGGAAGGAAAATTGACATTTTAATCGCTTCGTCCGCCATTATGGCCAGCCGTTGTGGAACACAGATTAATCTATCTTTAGGTATACATACAGTTCGGCATAGTTCGCCACCAGCACTCCCGCTCTAAGAATCTGAATAAATTAGGAATCAAGAAGCCTCATTTATTGGAAGCGACCCTTCCCCGAAACAACAACAAGACAACCACGTACACAAAGTCCATGACATTGTCCGTTTAAATGGAGAAACTGACTCGACTGACTGACATATTTACCCACAGCCCGAAACTACTGGGACTAGGAAAGTGAAGTTTTGCATGCTGCTTCCTTCTAAAGCCTGGCGTCGACTACAGCAGAAACGCGTCGAATCGAACCGAGTCGCATTTTTTCCTAGTGCGTCCATATCTGAAGAATAGAATCGAAATGTTCATTCATCTCAAAATCTTCATCAAAATTAGGTCGATTTTGCGTCATGGACAGCTCGGGTGAAGTGACGTTTTTATTTCAAATACCTACTTCATGATTAAACAATTCTGGATACTGTTGGACCAGTGATATCAATAGTTCTTCATTCATTTTTATTTAAACAAAAAGAGATCTAAGCAAACAAAATAGAAATTAATAAAAATAAGTTGGCGCGTATCCACTCTTCCGCGTCGACTCGCATCAAGCAATTTGCGCGGTCGATTCAATTCGGCGCGCCGCGACTTGTCGCCAATGGACGCAGTTTCATATTAAATATTTAGGAGGCGACTTTCTGCGATTTGGTTCGACTCGGCTCGGCGAGCACAGAGTACATTATATTGTCGGCCCGCCTAGTGGACGCGGGCCTTAAAATGTACGGGGAGAAGGCATTTTTGGAAATTCGACATTTAAGTGGGTTAAAAGGGCGGATTTTGTTTATATGAAAAAACTTATTCCATGTGTTAGTTAACTATAAACTTGGCGCATATAGGTACATATATAAGCATTTATGTTTTATAAACATACCTTAGGGGGATTACGGGGTGTTAAAATTTGAAGAAAAAAAAACGCGTGGTCCGATTAACTCACAAACAATTTATCAAAACTTAACCACTTTCGGGATGAAAAGGGGGTACACGGTTTATACGGGACAAACTTGTCCCGTAAGTCGACGTCAAGCCGGATACAACGGCTGGGCGGCTTGACGTCGGACGTCCGATAGGTATGTATCTGACGGAAACGTTCTTTTATGAAACCGTAGCCTAAGTAGGTACACTGAGGTATGTAGTTAGGTCTCCTTATGGGTGTATACGTTCTGTGCAACATTCTATCAGTTATCAAGAAGTTTTCACAGATTGATTGTTAATGTAGTACTAATTACGAGTTTTAAAAAGGTGCAATAAATTTAAAAGATAACACCTTGTGTCAAAAAAATGTGCCATTGTTTCCAAAGAGTAGGTACCATAATATACGGAATGTTTCTCAAAATCTTAATCCTAATGTGAATAAGAATAATCAGTAATGAGGGAAGTCAAAGTGTGAAGGATTTTAAGGATTATAATGACTACAACTGGGGAGAAGCCACTGAAATTGCAGAAGAGACAAACAGAAAAGATGGTAAGAAAGATATAATCGTAAAGTTGTACACATATTTTTTGAGCCAGAAACGAGAACGTATTGAGGACGAAATAAAAGGCAAAGGTACAATCCTTAACAAACAGATCGCTGAAAATATCGTCATCACGTAATGATTCCAGAGAATTCGAACAAGGTTCGGAGATAATGGACCTCTGATAATGTGTATTTCTAGCATTGCTGACTGATTTCTATTGAATACGATTTTAAAACAATACAGTTTATCCATTGAGCCATTCCAGTTCACAACTAAACTAAATATCTCTTCACCTTGCGACCAGAGTGGCGAAGGTTAATTCAAAATTCTTATACGACTTTCTGTAGAAAATGTAAGAAATTGAATTACACAACAAAAACATTTTTGTTGTGTAATTGTCATTTTCGTGTAGTTTTTGTGATAATTGTTTTTTTAAGAAATATATAATTTAGTTATTGGGTAAACGTAGTTTGTAGAGTGGCAACACCGCAGTGGCGCGCCTTCACGCGAGGTGACTTCGCTCCGTCGTGTGTCAGTGGAAATCAAAGTTTTATGTTTTTTCTCGAACTAACGCATTTGAAATCCATTTCTAATCCTCGAGTGATATTATTGTGATTATGTGCCGTTATCTTATGAGTGGCAGAGGTGTACGATAAGGGTAAGATAACATTGTAAATACTAATGTTTGTCCGTATCAGGCGGTGCTTCGTAAAACTCAAATTCATTCATATACACGATTGCAATAATTTAGTAATTATAAAATATTCATCTGTTTGTGTTTTGGACGTTTTGTGACCATAAGGGGCCGATCATGGTGCTCATGTGGTTATTTGTAATATTTGTTGATTAGTAAATTGACATGATTTTCAATGTTTTTGCTTATAATTAATAGAGTGAGGCGGGTTATTGCATGTAATGGTTATGTTATCAGTTTTGCGAGGTTGTTTTGAGTTCTATCAACCTTGCGCGTTCCTTTTGGAATCTTGTTGGAGTAGCAAAAACTTTAAAAGTTAGTTTTGGACCATTAGTCAGGTCAAACTTTTAATTTTCCGACAAGTTTAATTTTCTAGACTACATAGCAGTCTATGTAGTCTAGAAATGCCCAGAAACTTAAAAAGGGGTCGATTTCAAAAGAATATGAAAAGAAGCTTCTACAAACTTATTTTTACCTAAAATGTTTTTCTACCTCCAACTTAGTTCCAATTTTCGAGCATGTCCTTAAGTTAAGTAGCTATAATTTTATAACTTGTGACCAAGCTTTCATTGATTCTCATATTAACCATGTACTTCTTAAGGCTTAACACAACATCATAAACAAGAATTCTCAGAGCGAAAAGTTTTGTAATTTTAGGAAACTGCATCAAAATAACTATTTTCTACCTACCTTAACATTTTCTTATATTAAGGTAGGGACGCTCACCAGAGAACAATATTGAAAATAACTTTAAGGCTTGGAGTTGATAAACTTAATCGTCAAACTTACAAAAATATGCCATATATTACAATAAGTTGGTAAGTAATATGGTTGTACATAATGAAGTATTCTATCCATCCAACCCAATATTCACTTCAAACCAATTAACTTTAAACTTTTCCCTCCAGGGATCAGAAAATAATGAAAAAAAAAAACATCTTGATTGCTGTCTTAAGTTTTAAATGAGTACTTTAGGTTATTTTAAATTGATGAGTAAGCATATTTTACTGATACACATAATTCCAACTCCAGCACTTTGGCCTGTCTCAACTTACAGAAGATACATGGTACAAAACTAGCTCATAAATTAGGTCAAGATTTTCAACTACCTAAGGTAAGCAACTATGCTTTGAGTGTGACCAAGTCAATCAACAAAGGAACGTTATAAATTATTATTATTACTCATTATCATTATTTATTCCAGCATTCTTTACTTTAACATATTTTTGTACATGCATTCAGAGGATATAAAAATAAAAATAAATTAGGTGCCCATAAGTTAGCAAAATTGGCATCATCACGCTAAAAAGGAAACGAAGATAACTATTAACAAAATACTGCATCCCAATTAATTCTTTTTTTTAAAGTAAATAAATAGGTAAATCAGTAATAATTTGTTAGATATTAACACAAACAATGTAATCACTACCATAGCAAGTCAATCTCTCCCACACACTTGGTAATTGGCTCTAATCAAAACTAAATGCGACACCATTTATGTTGTAAAAGATGTCTGTAAAGAGATTTTGTTAGAAATCTCAGCATCTTACTGTTGAAGTTGGACCATTCTTTGGTGTATTTGTAGTTTGTTTATTTTTCAATTTGTGTCAACTTAATATTGGTAGAGAAAGAGTAGTATTACAGTGTCATGTCTTGAGATTTCCATAACAGCCCGGAGTCTGAATTTATGCCGAGTTGATGGCAATAGGCTTGCCCCATATTACATGGGACTTAAACATAACTGGCGAAATGTGGGTGTACTTACTATATCACCTTTGCCTAACCCTTCAGGGAAAACGGGCCTAATGTTTTTATTTTAAGATATTTACCATGAAATGTGAAATGTTCTGTAGCAAACAAAAAGTAACTTTCGTTAATAAAACTACTTCTAAGAATATATTATCATATTATTTTGCATTTACACTGCTCTTGAAAGGCTGAACTTTTGATCTCTCTCCTTATCAGTCGCTAAAGGTGTGCTCACATCAAGTAGGTACACAATTTTAATTTCCCCATTCATTAATCAGGTGTAAGTAGATTGAGAATTTAAACATTAATTATTTTTAGCTATTATATTATAAAGAGGAAAGATTTGACTGTCTGTTTTGAATAGGCTCCGAAACTACTGGACCGATTTGAATTGTTTTACCATTAGAAGCCGAAATCATGTCTGATGAACATAGGCAAATATTTTTTTTCGTTATCCACGCGGACGAAGTCGCGGGCGAAGTGCTAGTCATCAAATAAATGTGTGTCCACATCAAATTGAATATCAAATTCAGATTGGTACGAAATAAAAGACAAAATATAATAAAATATTGCTTACTATTTTATTTATTTTTAGCATTATTTTACTAAATCATTGTGTGTTCACGTTAACTACTATGATTTATATCTTTTTACCCATACATAATCTTCGCTTATGAATGGGGGGAAGTGACTATTTCATTCACAATTTTCTCGTCGTAAACACATCTTATGATCTTAAGTACCGTCCGACCTATACAAAGTGATAATGCGCCCGCGCCTACTATGCAATATGAAAATATGACACAGCGGCTCAATCTCCCGCGGCCGCTAATTGATCTAAATGGACGTCGGCTCCGCTCGGGTACTAATTAATTGACTGGGATGGGAACTGTAGTTCTGTGTGCTAGGATTCCTACTGATTTTGTTTGCATAAGCTTTTATTCCTTTATTAACGTTTGTGATTTCCATTCACTATAACTTTATACGACTATCGAAAGAAAGAAAGAGAAGTGAAGGTTTATTTTATTGGTATGTCTGTTTATGTGATAAGTATAATCATCCGTATTTTGTTGTTTTATCATGATTAGAATATAATTATAAAACCGGTCATGTCTGAAGTCTGCGAAGGTTCGCCTTTGACCCCGTATAATAAATATTTATTTTAATATGGTTCATTGTTTATACGTAGTTGTTTTAAATGCTCATTACGAGTTACCTACATTATAAATGGTTTAAAAGACAATAATAGCCAATATGCACGCGGAACATGACCGAAAGAATAGACAAAATTACATTCTTTATTCATCTGTCACTTTGTCTATTCTTCTGTGAACAAAACTCGTTTCTATGTTGGTTAGCGACGCGTGCTGTCAGAGAATACTCAATCAGTATTGATAAATCAAATATTGAAGTAATCTTAAGAGCACAGAGTCACCATTCAAAACAAATAATTTCTAAATTCCGTGCTATACAGAGATCCACAGACTACTTTATTATAATAACTGGTATACGACCTTCGCCGTATCTGCGCAGGATTCGAGAAGCGTGATAACAACGCGAATCTATTAATAAATTAGCTCTAAATTGTTTGGGATTTTGTGTTGGAATGGCTGTTGCTTGTTTGGTGATAGAGGGCAAGCAGAAGTCTAGCTTGTGTGTGGATTAATTTCGGAGTTTTTAAAGTAACTTTTTGCCTATGATTAAGCTGTTTTTGCTCAAGACTAACCAGTTCTATTTACTTTAAAGTCCAGCTTAACAGGAAAACCATATAATGGAAACGTTGTTTTAGAAATATGGTTGAAATTTGGTATCACGATTTACCTTTCAAAATGATTTACTTAAATTAGCCTATTAAAATTAAGTAAGTATTTGTTAACTTACAAAATTAGTGACGTAGAAATGTCGTTAATTTATTTGCACCAATAGTGCGTAGGTCATGTCATTTGGATTGAAATGATTTTATTTCAGTAGGTTTGTACAAATTCTTTTACACGTCAAACGTACAGACCCATATTATTGATCTAGAGATCTTATGGAGTGGGAGGAGGCGGTAGGGGGTTCCCAAGTCTGGCAAAGTGTTATTGGCTTTTTCTATCAGGAATTTCTCAGTAGCAGCCCGGACTCTGGAGATGTGCCCGGTTGATGGCAATAGGCTCGGCCCCTATTACATACTGGCGAAACCGTGGGTGTACTAAAATGTACACCTCTGCCTAACCCTTTGAGGATTACAGTCGTGATGTTATGTTATGTTAATTAAATATCAAATTACTTAAACACTATTACACTAATTATTATTTATTACATATTTCATCTTGAATTTCATACAACATACGACATCGACAGTATTAACTAAGTTCATTGATAAAATCTCCATTTCAACAGATGTTATCTATAAGAAGTATCTATAAGATGTTATCTAGAATCTCAGCATCTGCGTCTGCGTGTGATTCACATGGCAACAATATGATGAAAGTATCTAATAATAAAATGTAGGAGGACAAACGGGGTTCCAATAGCACAGGACTGGTGCTCTGAGACAGTGAGGCGGGGTCGCGGCAGACCATGATGGAGATGGGACGAGCTGGATAAGTTCCTTCAAAACTGGAAGGAGGAAGCGCGGGTTTGCGAAAGATGGAAGGAGTGGAGGGAGGCCTTTGACCAAGAGTGGGGCAGCGAAAGGTAATAAACCAATCGTTAAATCTATGGTAGAGCTAGTATTAATTCTTAATTTTTCCTGTTTCGGTTCAAAATGTAACGTGTTATAAAAATAATAAAATCGTGAATCTAAAAATGCTGCTTTTTCCTGGATTCATCAATGGATCAAAGATAATCGTAACAAGTTCGTTTTTATTTGTTTGTCTCTCATCGGAAGATTTCGGTATTCGTGAAATGATGTATTTGCTCTCGCCATGTTGGCTTGATGTTGGTATTGAGAATATGGTCCCACATAAAGGTTCTCACAAACAGGCCAATACGAGTAAGAAGCTATTCCATTGGCTTTTCTTTAATCCAAACCTCGGATGAAAAGGGAAATTCTTATGAAAATAAACCTAATATCAGTCGTCATCATCCTGATCAGCCCACACTTCCACAGCTCAAGGGGTATTGTGATACACAGTAACTGGGTTGTGGAGACCAGATATAGAGTTGCTCCATGTATAAAATACTGGTATTCAGCTGTAACTGGTAAAATCCGGTTAGAGTAGCAGCCAATGCCAACAAAAAAAAAAACACGATAAAGCTAGGTAGATGATGATGAGCTGAACATTGCCTCTCTCCGGTCCTATCAAGGCTCCTTCAACGTGCGACACGCACCGGACACAAAGGCACCGCGTGTCGCTCGACGGGCGGTGCTTTTGTGTCGCACCTGTTTGAAAAAGCCTTCAAACTCTTCAACAAAAGTTCGTCCAATCAATTAATCATCGACTTAATCGATGGGCACGTTCAATAACTTAATTAGTGATTTAATTAAACGTGTCGTACCGACGATTGACCTGTCGCTTGACTTTTTTTATTTTATCCTCGGCTTAATCCAATTAATCGATGTCATATCCGGCGGAAGTATAGCTGTAATTGAGAGAGAAAAGTAAATCGACGATTTTATGCAACCTGTTTTTTTCATATATCCCATAACTCTAGGACTATATTCTGTAGGTGAAAATAATATTAAAACTCCTAGAATAGGTGGTCCAAAAATGAATAGTTTCGGAGATATCATCAATCACAATCAAAATCATCGTTATGTGTTGTATTGATAAATACGAGTAATTCATTTTTATTCAAGCCAATCGTTCATATTTGAAGCTAAGAAAATGCGACGTTGTCATATTCCACTTAAGGGTGTTTGTTTTACATTAATAATCGTGAGTTTGTCGAATTATTTTGTATAAAAATATATAAAAAAAGTATGATTGTATCATAATTCATATGCCAGTTGATTCTTTAATATGGTCTCAATCATACCCTAGAGTCAGGGCTGGGCAAAATACATGCTTTGCTTTAATTGAAATACAAATGAAAAAATACAGTATGTTAAGTAATTAAAATACGAAATACAAAATATCTTTAAGTAAGGTATTTGAAATATAAAATACAAAATACAGTATTTTAGCTATTTTTAATTGAAATACGAAATACAAATTACAAAATAAGTAATCTAGACCAGCACCCTAATTGCGTAACACGTTTTCGTAAACGATTACGACTAGTCTGTTTGATTTTGACAGTTCAACAACATTCATTGCGTTATTTACATTGTTGAGCTGAATTTTTATCGAACTTATGAAGCAATGGATTAGCAATCTGTTTCAAAACGATTCAGATTCCGATTGATTGTGTATTACGCAATTAGGGTACAGGACGGGCTGAAAAGTAGAGAAAAACAAGATTAAACCAGAGTTTCCTTTCATGAAAAGATTTTTAAATGTACTGCCAGACAAACAGCCTCTTGTTGGAGAGTGAATAAAACCTGCACAAGAAAACAATTTTTTTACAGGTCCTGATGAGCACAAACTTGTGCTAAATTGTATGAATACATTTATTATATTTGGATAGCGCTCAAGAATTGAAAGCTCTTGGCTTCTATCATTTAGGAAGCGGACGAAGTCTAACTCCAGTTTAGACGTCTGTAGTCAAACAATATAATCATCATCTTCTTTACTAGAGGTGCTACTCCTGCTGCTTCCATCCATTATTTCATGTTTTTTGTAACTTGTCTCTAAGGCATGAATGGTAAGGTTTTGAATTATTTGCCCCTTTATCTGCTGATGCTTTCTGGCAACCAACGCATTTTGTAACTAGGGTGGTAGCATGACGCTAATATGGCTCCGTTTACTTCAGATGACAGTTTGAAAAACTTAAATTTTTAAATTCTTAAATTTTCAAATCTTACTTAAAAAATGTATTTTAATGTTAAAATGTATTTTGAGCCTCAAGTATTTGAAATACTAATTACAAAATACCTCGGCGTCAGGTATTTGAAATACGAATTACAAATTACATTTTAAGGAAGTAATTGAAATACAAATACCAAATACGTATATGTAATTCAAGTACGTATTTTAATTACAAGTAATTCAAGTACGTATTTTAATTACAAGTAATTTAAAAACTGCCCAGCGCTGCCTAGAGTTATGGGATATTATAAAACGCCTTGTATAATCGTCAGTTTATTTTTCTAAAATGGGGCCCCGTACAACCGAATTGAACATAGGTTCCAGCTGGGGTTACATGAGCCCTTTTGACCGTTCTATGTTAGGTATCCCGCAGAACACAAAATCTAGGATGTATAGCTCTGTTGGAATATATGTAGAGGGCTACTTATCAAACAAGATATGACACCTTCTAACAACTATAATTACCCTAAATGGCTTTTACGTTATTAGCATTTCCTATACTTACTTACATTTAATAAAACAGGATCGTAGCAGGTAGCTGCCTACCCCCATGAGAAGAAGGCGTGTTTTAAGTAGGTATGGATGTATAATAAAATAAAAAGGAAGTCAATACTGAACATTTAATACTTTTGAAAAAAGTAATTACTGAGGGTAAGGGTAAATCTGATGCTGAAAAACAGTTTTAAGGATTTTTTGTCCGTTTGTCTGTTTCTCTGAATATATGTTCCGTATGGATTGACGCAAAAACTGCGGAACGGATTTGGATGAAATTTGGCACATAGATATTCTAAAACCTGGTTTAACTCACAGGGTACTTTTAATCCCGGTAGCACGTTCCCGTGGGATATTTTCCGAAATCCACGCTGTTGAAGCAGTATCAAATAATTGGTTCATACAAAGTTCACAAATACCGGTTTTCCGTTCATATAATCCTCTCTACTACCTCCATTCACTACTGAATAGATGTCGGATTTCTTTCTTCCCATTTCCCGAACAATCTCTGAGCCTGTATCGGTCTGTCAGTGACTTTCACGTAATATAATAACAACGCGAACGTGTTCTGATGTTGATATCTTTTGTGTCCGTACTTCCATAGGGCCTAGAAACTGTATCGTTGTAGCGAACTTTGATGTTTTTTGTTTTCTATTAAATGGTTCGCATTGGTCTGTTATGTAGGAATTATAAAAATATATTACTAGATGTTCGTTTGCCCGGGGTGAATTTCATACAAAAATGGCATCCAAATTTAATCTCAGGGTTAAGAAAAACATCTTTCATACAAACCTTGTCCTGACAATTAAGAACACAAAAAATAACCCTTTCCTTGCAAACGAAAAAAAAAAAATTCAAATAGGTGCAGCCGCGTTGATGTGTTGCGCGGACAAACATTTTTAGCAATTGATTTCATTATTTTTAGATTATACTTAATTCGTTTTTAAACTTTTTTTCAATTGCACAAATCCAGACTCTCCGGGCTGATACTGAGAAGTTACATATGGAAAAACCAATAACACTTTGCCTGACCCGAGAATTGAACCCGGTTTCAATTGATGTTTGTTACACTTAAACTCATATTTCAACTTTATTGTAGTAAGTTTATTGATATCATAATCAGGTTTTAACAAATACATTTTAGAGGCCTTCTTTTGAGTATGGGAGATAGGTACCTGTAATAGATGACCTGCCTCTTCCATACGTCTATGTGTCGGTATACATACAAAGCCTGTTAATGACAGAATCAATAACAAAATACAGGGTTTTCCAATATAAGAGGTGTCATTTAAAAATTCAAAGAAAAATGCCATTTTTTAATATAAACGATCGGATGTTTATTTCATTATTAAGATGAAGGTATGCCGTTAATAGTGGAAAATAACATCAGGCAAATGACCACCACGACCACGTCCTTTTCATGAAATTTTCCATAACCAAATCGCAAAGTGACTGTCCTATGTCCTCGATAGCCTCACGAATTCCATCTTTGAGGTCTGTCGGTCACGCGGCCGGGTATTGGAAAACCCGTTAGTTACAATAAGAAAAATAAGAATATACAATCTACAGATAATTAGTTAGATTGGTTAGATACTTGAATTCGTAATCTCAGATAATTTACATTTCACTCCCACTTACAAACAAATACTGAGAAAAGCAGAGAAAAATTGGTAGCAATAGAATTTGAATCTTAACGCGTATGTCATTGAATTTGTTGTACCACATTTGATAATTATATCAGATTCCGATTCCAAGTATATTTATTTGTGGAGTGTGAGTGTGTGTGTATGAGCGAGGAAGAGAGAAAGGGAAGATGTGGTAGACAATTGTATATCAATTAATATGTCTGCATTTTCATTAACTCCTGGTGTACTCGTAAGTTAATTTTATATGATTGTTACTACTATAAAACTGGATTTAGAAGTGCCTCAGTTTCTTCATAAGTAAGGGTCTTTAGCCAAAAAGTAGTGAGGGTTTTCTTGAATTCGTAATGAGTTTTTTTTGTTAAATAGGAAGTTTTTTGCTTGTGTGGTTCTAAATAAGAGAAGTGTGGGCAGCATATTGCCGTCTTGCGAATGCAGTACGAGCCCTAACTCAGCCAAACGACTGTACTTCCTTCTTTTCTAGAGAGAACCAGGATGAAATACCGTTGTTTTATGCGTTTTAAAGGTAGACATCAGAAGAATATAACTTTCTTACAGTCAAAAGGTCACATTATAGTTTTAAGAAGGGCACGCCGTGATCTTTCTACATCTAGGAATTTGGTTTTTGAGGCAACAGATAGGAATGCAATAGGTTAGAACGGATTCGGCTAGAGCAGTGTATATTTGTTAATAAGATTCACTGAAGCAACATGCCTTAGTAATTTAAAGATCTAAATAAATTTTCTGAAACGGTCACTGACCAATAGTGTGTAAATTAAGTTGATTACGAGTGACTAGCACCATTGAAAAAGATTTAAAAACAGTTTAAAGAAAGGAAGAAAGAAGAAAAATATTTATTTGCACGCAGGTCGTAAAGCACAAAATACAAATAATAAAATAAAAAACATAACAACAATAGTGTATGCCTCACGGCTGTGCCAAAAAGGTTCATTTCAGCATTAATGCCAGACAGATGCTGTCTGACGCTGGTTTTCTAATGAATTAATTTGAAGTTGTACCCGTAACCTGAACTTTATTGTGTATTGTTGCGAAATGATGATGATGATAAGTATAATTTTTGTAATACATTAAAAAACACCGAAAATAGTTAAGAAAAAGGTAAAAAAAATAACAAAAAAAAACGTCAGAAATTTTGTAGCATGTAACTTTATTTTTAAAGAGATTAACCCGGTAAAACTTGGTGGTAGATTGTTATTAACGCAAGTTATTTTGGAAGTTATGCCTTTTGAAAACCAATTGCAATTGTTTTTAAAAATAGGCCACTGAACGCAAAATACTATATTTACGGTATGACGCACTAAGTTGAACCGTGGCTCTGTACACAGTAAAATCTAAGAACTGAATTAATAAAAAAAAAAAGACTATTAATATATTGAAACTACAATAGTCTACTACGTCCTCACTTCAAAAGAAAATATGGAATTTACAGCAGAGATATTATTAAACAACACCACAGGGGCTTAAAATACAAAGAAATGTAGTCGTATTGGATAAAATTAAAAATTAAAAACTTCCATCTTTGATGAGATAAATTCTACAAAAAATGACATATTTTTGACAAAATCGAATTTTTAAAATACCGAAAAAACAATGAATCTGCCCAAACAGGTTGCAATAAAATAAATAATGAATGTCTTGTAATGTATTATAATGTAATATATTATTTTTCCAACGACTCATATTTATTTAAATATTTTGGAAACTAAAACGCGAACGCAGTTAGATTCAAAAACAATATATTGTATAAAATAGCCTCCACGAGTGGCAAAACAACTTAAGGGAGAAGCGAAAGAAAAGTGGAAAATTTGAATTTCGCGGGCTACCTTGACGCTTTCGACTTAAATTTCACCTCAAATAGAGGTCAGAAAGTCAATACAGTATCCATCCGCGTTCATTCTTTCTGACCTGACCGGCCTGGACTCTGGTGTCCAAGTTTGGAAGTACAGTTTCATATTAATAGCATCACTCAGGAATTGACCTTTGGCCTTAGAAATGCTCAAGGCTATCACCCCCGTTACCTTCTTGCTGACTTGCTTTTTTTTTACTATGTTATGAGCTCCTGCTCGCGGCTAGGTAATAACAGCAGCACGGGTCGATCGATCAGGGTAAAGAAAGAAAGAAAAAACGTTTATTTGCGGTAAACATGACGCAGTGATGAACACAAACACCAAAGAGAACAAATTGGGGGAAAATATGCTACACATCCACACAAAACGGCCATCGCTCAGCTAAATGCTACGACCCTATGCGAGACAGAGCCCGAGCAAGGGTTTTCAGCGACAGCCGGCGTTGAATGACGTCGACCAGCTACGGGCTGACCACGCTACGGGACCAGCTGTCGTCGGATAGCTACGGTGACAGGTACGGTAGTTCGTGGTAGGCGGTGTCCACATCGGTATCGAGTCGACGATGAAGTACCTGGGACTCATCCTCGATAGCCGGTGGAACTTCAGTTCGCATTTTCAGAGGTTGACTCGAGGTTGACTCCCCGATTGATGGGAACCGCGAATGCACTTTCGCGTTAGCTGTTTCTGGGAGGGCCAAATACCTCCTGCCGGAGGCTCTATGTCGGAATCGTACGGTCCATAGCACTCTATGGAGCGCCTGTATGGGCAGACAACCTGACGGCCCGCAACATTGCAATACTGAGAAAACCACAGAGAGCAATGGCCGTCAGGGTGATAAGAGGATACCGTACGATCTCCTTCGAGGCAGCAAGCCTCTTGGCTGGATCACCACCCTGGGATCTTGAGGCCAAAATCCTAGCGTCACTATATCGGTGGCGCCGGGATGCGCTGGAGCGGGGCGAGCAACTGATGCCTCGTCATGGCGAGATGTACAGGGCTGAGCTCCGCCAGTCCCAAGTGGTGGAGTGGGAGCAGCGAATTGCGCACCCCAGCGCAGGGCACGCCACTATATGCAGCGGTTTGACCAGTTGTGCGGAAGTGGCTGGAAAGACGGCATGGCGCCCTTACTTTTCGGCTGACACAGGTAATGTCCGCACATGGGTGCTATGGAAAGTACCTGTACCGTATAGGCCGGGAACCCACACCCGGATGCCACCATTGCAGCTACCTCGACGACACGACGCAGCACACCCTTGAGGAATGCTCTGCTTGGTCAGTGCAGCGCCGTGACCTCGTCGCGGCGGTTGGTGCTGCGGATACTCTCTCGCTTCCGAACATAGTCCAGTCCATGGTCGGAAGTGAGAGCGCTTGGGATGCCGTCGTCTCCTTCTGCGAGAAAGTGGTGATCGCAAAGGAGGCGATGGAAAGGGAGAGGGAAGTTACAACCTCCCTTCCAATCCGTAGCAGACGCACCGGGCGCCGGAGGGCGCGGAACGATCTTTGGCCGCCTTAGGGTGAGCCCTGCAGGCAACAGACTTGGGGCGTTTGTTGCCTGAACAGTGAAAAGCCCGAGACGGCGGCGCGCCGTGTTTCGCGCGCGCCTATCTCTAGAGGAATCGCAGCCGTATGGTCCGTATGAGTTCATGCGGGCCAACACCTAGCCGGGGGAGCGTGACGAAATGCGCAAGCACTCCAGCACCCCGGCTAAAGGTAGCAGCAGATCACCGTGTGGTTTTAGTCAGTAAGAGTCGGACAGACCCCTCCACCTTTTTTTTTTTTTTTTTTTTGTTCCCGGGGTGGAAAATCCTCATGGATGTCCTCCGCCCTGGGGCGGGCGGAGGGGTCTGTCAGACTCTTACTGACTAAAAACCACCCCGGTGTTCCATCTCACACCTACGCCGGGGTCGTGGGAACAAATAATTCTTCCGCAACCCCGGCTAGTGCCGGCCCGCTTGCGCGGGCCCCGTCTCGGGCGGGGGGAGTGAGGTGTACTCCCCCCGCAACGTCTGTGAGCGGCGCACGCGGAACACTACGCGCGCCGCCTTCTCGGGTCCTGATGTTGGGGGGCGACGGATGTCCCCGAATCCGTCGCCCCTGGACCCATTTAGGGGGGCCGGAAGAGGGCGTTGTCCGCCCTCCTCCGACGCCCGGTGCGTCTGCTGCGGGCCGGGTCGAGAGTCGAGATCTCTCTCTCCCAGACCCCTCCACCTACCCCAGGGTGGAGGACATTCATGAGAATTTCCACACGTTAAAAGAAAAAAAAAGGGTTGGTCTCTTGTTGGTGACCATCTTAACATATCAAGATGCACGGAAGGCCTTAGCACGTTAAGCCGTTGGTCCCGGCTGTCATTCGTGGATCTTTGGCAGTCGTTACTGGTCGTCAAAAGCCCTATCGTCTGATAACGAGTGTTACCTATGGGTATCGCGCCCTCGCCTCCCCCTGTATCCGTGCCGAAAGTCATTGTATGAAAGTAAAAAAAAAAGGATTTTTAAAAGCACAAGCGTAGTGGAATCTTCAGTACCTAGTCTAGAATATAGATCACAATATAAACTAGTCTGCCATCTTTCCAATAAAAAAGTAAACAGAAACTCGCGTTGTGACCTATTTCGAAAAATTTAAGAGCACTCTGGTAGAAGGAAAGCGGCGCTGTATTTTGGGTTCCGTATTAAAATTCTTGGGGCAATTTGACTAATGAAACTGAAAGTTATCATCACATAAACTTCGTTTAAGTTTGAGCTGTCAGTGTCATTATTTTCTGTGGAATATTGACACTGACAGCTCTTTAACGCGGTTTAGATATGCGCGTTCAGTTTCATTGGTGAAATTGGCACTTATACTCACTGGGTTTGTCATTACCTTTGTACGACGTTGTTGCGAATATCTGAAATAATATAATAGTTATTTGAGTTTTCTCGTATGTATCATGTCGAGACTTTCGTCCAAAGTCGCTAATAGAACTAGCAATGTATCAATTCAATTTTAATCTACCCAGACTTCAATAGACCTTTGTGAACGAGTGGTCCCTTATGCTTGTTGTAGATGGCACGGTTTCTTCACGAGACGGCGCGCTCGCCGCACCGTAGAATAATCATGTGAGCTTGATGACAGCAAACCACCATCCAGCTCTTCACAGTGGTAAAGAAAAGTTATGAAAAGTTACCAACTTTTTTATTAGATATTTGCTATCATCGCAATGCAATCTTTCTGATATAACGACTGTTATTTGGAAAAAATTAACAATTCAAAATGTATTCAATTAACTGTGTTAGATAACAAGTTATACACAATACAGTTATACAATTAAAAAATAATGCAATATAGTAAACATTTCTTGCACATCCACCATAAATCATCATCAATCGAATCATCTAAAACAAATCCTGATGTGCCAGAAAAATCGAACTACAATCGTTTAAGAAATTGTTTTACGCCTAATTGCGTAAAACAATTTCTTAAACGATTACGACTAATCTGTTGTATTTTGACAGTTCAACATCCACGATTCAGATTCCGATTGTTTGTGTATTACGCAATTAGGGTACAGGTGCTTGCAAAAGTTAGTCATTTCTGCGTCCAAAGATTCATGTGTTCTGCCCCTTTTTGTCGTGACTGTCAACAAGCTTCCATAGTGATCCATACAATACTGACGACTGTTGATTACACACGGCGAATCAACCGAAGTTTTTCATGTTTTGCGTGTGTGCACAACGGAGACCTTAGACCTACCGTTGCTTTGTGCACACATTGGTCAACTCTAAAAAGTTCTACATTAAATATCAATCTCGAGGAAGACTGCTTGTGTTCAGAAATAGTTTGGCTACGGAACCATAACACCTTGACACCTACGTACGTACGTGCCAGGTTATTTTTATTCCGCCCGTTTTTATCCAAAAAGTGGAGCGATTTATAAAGACAAAACAAGTCCTTGGGAAGTAAGTATTCAGTATTAATGGAACTGAAAAGCTCATTAATATGGATGGTCGTGTATTTTCTGTTTATTTCTACTTCTATCGAGAAAAACATAAATATACTAATGCTGAAATGAACCTTTTTGGAGCAACCATGAGGCACTCACAATTGTTGTTGTTATTTTAACTTTTTATTTATTATTTGTATTTTGTCTTTCACGATCTGTGTCCAAATAAACATAATTCTGTCTTTCTTTCTTTCTTTAGTAGGTATCGGTTCATCCATGATCAAAATGGTGCTGATTGACTCTTATCTTCTCGTTCAGTTAATCGAACCCACTAGATTACACTAAATGAAGGTCGGCTTTGGGTCTCGTACATCTTTCTCCAGCGATGATTGTGACGCATACATACATACATAAAGTCACGTCTTCTTCCCACGGAGATAGGCAAAAACTGCTGAACGCCACCTGTTACCACCTGATCTATCGTAAGAAGAAAAAAAAATAACAAGATTTTTTTTTTAAATGTTAGTGGTATTGTCTCTGGTGAAAGTTGTCCCTATGAATTTGGGCGACAGTCTGCTGCTGCATGCTGTACAACTTCCGACCTACGAACCAACCGTCTTCTGCTGCAAATTGTTATCGGCGACGACGTTTGCTCAAAAAACGAAGAACTCTTTGAATCTCGCGGTGATAAAGTTAAAAAGTATGCAGTGACTTCCCGAGTTTTTCTTTTCTGTACACAAACCAGACGGTATTGACTTGCAAATGGCCAAAGTAAATATTAATTTGTGCCGGCTGCCGACTCTTTTCTATACATATATGTATGTTCCACGATATTATTTACGGGAATAGGACATAAAGTTGTTTTTTTATGTATTTATTTATTTATTTGGTTCACCAACAATTGTATACACTGGTTTAAGCAAATGGAACAGAAGCACCAGATCAGAATAAAGTGTAACAATCACTTATAGGTAAACTCTGCATGCACACAAAACGTTGTTGTAACTTACAAAACAATAATAGAAATAAAGACTATATTATAAAGTTGCACAGAAACTTAAAAAATTAATAAAATTAAATCAAAATGAACTAAACTGAATAAAACTAGTTAATCCAAAAAACAAGTAATATTAATCTATATTCACCCACCCAGTGAGACAACGCAGGGCTAAGAAACTCAATGTTCGGGGAGATACTTGTAAAAACTGGCTTTTAGTTTTCCTAAGCTAAGTAAGTAAGTATTCTAATCTATGTGTTCAATAGTTTTCCTCGCGTCCTTTTCTTCGTTACACGGGCGATCGCCAGAATCGTGGCAAAAATGTGTTTTATGTACGTGGAAATCACAAAAGGCGATCAAATGTGTTAAATTATTTAGGTGATCAGGTGACCGGTAGCCATTTTCTGTGCTCAATTAAAAACTTACTGTGTGATATCGCCAATCTTTTCCTCATACCTGGTGGTTATGGCTCACAGAGGGATCACCTCAAGGTTTTTAAGCTCATATGACAGCTTGATTTTTTTCAAAGAATTAAAAGAGACAGACGGGCATTCCTTAAAAGAAATCACAATTGCAACACAAGGAGGAATGCCTCCTGAACCCAATGATAAAAGCCGTTGGTACAGGACCAATAAAATGCAGTGTTATGGCGTATAACGTCGACCATAATTTGTGCTCACCCCAGTTATAGGCATATAACCCGCCTTTCTCTGACTTTAACAACTCCTACGAGACGATAAACATTAATGATGTTTTATTTCTTGCTGGCTTTTTCAACAAACTGCTGTTCAATATTTGTTTGACATGCTATTGCAACAATTGCTAAACCCAGCTGTAGTGCTAATCCGTAACCATCTCACAGTGAAAATGTAGGTGAAGTGAGCGTGGAGTGAAATGTCAATGCCACTGATGCTAGGGATTAACCAAGACGGGATGACACTGACAGCTGACTCCACGCAAGACTTCACCACAATATAAATATGGACATTACGGAATCTACGAACAAACGTTCAAAACGGCACACTCACACAGAGGTATGGATCGACGAGACACCAAAGCGAACGTCGCGGTGCTCTCAGTCACGGGTGTCGTGTCGAGACGAGTGGTCGCGATTTTTTTTTTTTTTTTACATCATGGGTTGGGTGTCTTTTTAATTTTTTCGAGAGGTGCTACAGCCGATGGTGAAGTCAAAATGAAAATCTAAGATGGCGGCAGCTTTTTTTTTTGTTTCCATGATTTCGATTGCATCGAGCATATTGCAGGCGGGTGTGACCAATCAATAACCTGAAATATGCTGTAACTTTTGTTAGTCCCCCTACCTACTATAAACTTGCACAAAACAAAATAAATAATAATGCTTGTTTTCCCCTTTTCAGTTAGGTACTTGTAGTAGGGTTTTGTTTTTTTTTTTCTTTAATTTTTTTCGTCTTCTCTGGAAATGTCAAGTAGAAACTGTCTCTGTAAAACTAAACCAGTATTCATAAGCGTTTTATAATCTTGCAAAAATAGCAAATGAGTCCGTAGTTTTGATAGCATACAAAGCTTTTCTCTTTAACGTTACGTTTTTGAATAATTTAATGGGGAAATGCCATTGACAAGTTACTTTTAAAGAACAAAAGAAGTGTTCACCTGTGTTAAGCCGAAAAATACTGTTATTTGTATTCCGTTTTTAGGGTTCCGTACTTAACAAGTTTATAGTTTCGACATGTCCGTCCGTCCGTCCGCATTTTATCTTAGAAAGTCTTAGTATTAGAAAACAGCAATTTGGCATGGATATACACATAATATAAGTCAAGCCGATAAGTGGTAAAATAAAATCTTGTTTTATTTTATTTTGGGTACGAGAAAATGGTGGGGATGAATAATACTTTTCTCGTCTATCCCATGGCGTGATGTATCGTTGAAAGGGTCGTTCAAAAATATTGCGGGTAAGTAAAAACCATTTTTCGATTCAGGGATCCCTTTGCGATTTATTAAATAATATGTATATTTTTTTTTTTTTTAATTAAGCTTTACAGTGTTAATTTGAGTCAGGTATCACCTGCCAGCTAAATGGTTGCTTTTGGATAAATGTAAAAACAAACACGACACGGTATATACAGGGTGAAATTGAAAACTTGCTCCAACTCGAAATAGGAGCTTCAGTAACTGTTACATAACCAATATAAATTGTTATTTCGAAAATCTAGTCCTGAAAAAAAAAATATCGACTTAGATAGTGCAAACTAAGTTATGCATTCACGTCGATTATTCGTGTTAAGATAACACGAATAATCGACGTTCCAGTAAAAAAAAAACAATCTATCAAAACAAATAAGAAAATTAGAGTATCAATTTGAGAGCGCGCTCTTTGCAATCCATTCATCGCAGAGTTCATAAATCATGAATTTTTTTTTTCAAGACTAGATTTTCGAAATAACAATTTATATTGGTTATGTAACAGTTACTGAAGCTCCTATTTCGAGTTGGAGCAAGTTTTCAATTTCACCCTGTATAAAGAAGTTAAAAGAAAAAGTACCACAGCTAAGTAGGCTTTACAAGTTAACGAGTAATAGTCGAGTAACTTACAATGCAGTTGGAATGTTTGGGAGAAAATGTTTATCAACTACAATATTAAGTTTGTTCTTGGAATAAATTCATCCAACTACCGGAACCCTTCATTGTGCGTGGTCCGACACGCACTTGGTTGTGCATGGTCCGACACGCACTTGGCCTTGGCAAGTTACCGAATTCAATAAAAGATCTTGACATTACACCATTTCAAAAAGGCTATTCTTAATTTATTAAATATAAGAGCATATTACACAGTCAATAAGTACCTAGACTACCAATTATAATTTATTGACATTATTTTTAATTATGTTTTAATTGATATTAATTTAAATGTTTCATTAAATTAAATTAAATTTGGTGATACTGTTATAATTGAATGTAATATCGAATGTTTTTATGTAATATTTTGTTATAAGTTCTAGTTATTAATTTTGACATTATAATTTGAAAGAATTTGTGCGCCGTTGACGACAAGACGTACTTAGCGTTCATTCTATGAAAATTGACATCTGTCCTTTTTTGTTTATCTGTGTTCTAAAAAAAAAATGAATTAGAATTATAATTATTTTATGACTTTTTGTTAGCTTTCAAAATAAGTAAGTAATATCTTGGTTATTGAAATAAGCATAGAGAAAATCCAGATCGATGTTACATGAATATCCTTTCAAAACATTAAAACGTAGCTTTTACAATATTTGTAGTATGATTATATAAAGGGTCTCTGCTTCAGGTTGTAATTCCCGCTGTAGATTACCGACGGAAATTGGGTTTTGCGGTTAACGAAAACGATGAGCCCAGCCCATCCCTACTTGAAAATTAAATCAGGTTTTCAAATTATTTTGCGGTTGAACTTTTTAGATATGGCAAAGTTAGTGATGATAAATTCCCGAGAATATTCTCCTAGCGAGAACTTTTCTGTTAAGTTCTCGAGAATATTCTTTTGTAAGAGAAATTATATGAATTTAAAAATGTAGTGTCTAT
The DNA here is from genome assembly GCA_963555695.1 of Dasypolia templi. Taxonomy (NCBI): domain Eukaryota; kingdom Metazoa; phylum Arthropoda; class Insecta; order Lepidoptera; family Noctuidae; genus Dasypolia; species Dasypolia templi. The sequence continues at coordinate 5,290,068 of OY743162.1, read as the reverse complement.
TGTATTGACCAATTATTAAAGTTATAGTTTTGAGTGCATCTGACTTTTTTTACAAAGTTGACGTCATAATAATCTACTTACATTTTTCAGTAAATTCTCCAGAGCGAGAACATTCTCGAGGATATTTCCAAGAAAATTCTCATAAATTCTCTGAAAATTTCCCAAGGTAACTACATTTTAAATTTTCTGTAATTCGAGAATATTCTCTGCCGAAAAGAATATTGCAGAATATTCTCGAACTAGAACTCTCTCCGTGAGAGAATATTCTCTCGACCCATCGCTAGGCAAAGTTAAGGTCTATTTTCGGTGGGGACAAGAAGGACGTCAGATGCTAAGTTGCTATTACTTCCTTATTGTTTTTCTTTTTCTATTTGAGACCGATAGATTCGGCCGGAGAGTTGTCTGTGAGGCGAGCCTTACTTTTGTATTTTTTTAAATATTCATTTCTTTTATAATATTGCGACCCGCGATGTAATTGCGTCACTCACACCCCCATTGCAATGTCTTTCACTATGACAATTAGACAGTATTTTTTGCGTTAATTACTTATTCGAGCAGACGAATTGTTCAAACATATAGCTACTGATGATAGAAAATTCAATTCTATCGGTCCCTGTCAAACAAATAGCTGTCAACACGTTCTATGGTCGCAGCATACTTTGGCTTAATTGGGACGTTTAAACCAGAGGTTGATAGGTTTTTCTATCTCTAGTAGGTACGCCAAAATTGGAGATAGATACGTTATTGGGTTCGGCCGTTAGAAGTAATGGATAAGGAATTTACTGTGAAAGAAAGTGTCACGCAGTTGGGGTGCTGGTCTAGTGAAATGAAGTTTAAACAAATGAAGATTATGAAGATTAAGGGCCGGTTTTTCAATAGACAGATAACTTTTGTAGAGGAATAAATATAGTGGTTTGACAGCTTTTGTATTGCAAAATATGTCAAACTGTCAGATTTATTTATTTATAATTTATTAATTTTATTATTTATGTACACACAGTAAAATACAAAGGGACATGTCATAATTACAATTTAAGTACTGCTTATTTCTTAAGAAATTTCTTTCAGCAGACGCAGGTCTGATGATTTATTGCTAACTACTGACTTGAATTGATGTCTTGTTATAGCGGCCATTGGACCTAAAACATTTTACTGTTTCTATTTCCCTAAAAAGTTATTACAGCTTCTGATATCCATGACTAATTTTATGATTCTAGGTCAACGGGTTTTGTTTTATTTGTGAGTACTTTGTTGGTCTAGTGGTCGCAATCGCTACTGCTGAGCATGAGGTCCTGGGTTCGATTCCCGGGTCGGGCAGCGTGTTATTGGGTTTTTCTATCTGGAATTTCTCAGTAGCAGCCCGAAGTCTGGATTTGTGCCCGGTAGATGGCAATAGACTCGCCCCCTATTACATGGGACTTAAACATAACTGGCGAAATGTGGGTGTAGGTACTATAGGTACACCTCTGCCCAACCCTTCGGGGAAGCAAGGCGTGATGTTATGTTATGTTACTTATCAAAATATGTCGCATGAATTGCCGTAGGTATTTTTAATTGTGTTGACTTAGCAGCTTGATTTTTTAAAGCTCCAAGGGACCGTAAACCCACATATTTGATATTCATTTCAACTTGATACCTCCACGCGTTCCTGAGAAAAAGGGTCTTGGCTGACTGACAGACAGACAGACGGACAACGAAGTGATCCTTTGGGTTCGGTTTTTTTTGTTGTTGTACCGCACCCTAAAAACGATGGATGGGACTGTGTGTAAGATTTTATCGTGATATACGTTGAGTGTGACTACTGACATAACGACTAATAGAGAAGTAGGTAAGTAGACATGCTGCGTCGACCCTATTGGGATGATGACCACATTTCCAATAGAATAATTCTCCCAAAAGTTAGGGAATATTTCTGAAGTTCATCTCCGAAGTATTTCATTGGAATCCCGACACTCATTGTTAACTTCAACTTGGCAAATGTTTGGAAGTTTTATTTGTTATGATTGTACCTACTCGAAAAGTTTGATTTCTTGCCTGTTTCGGGAGGTTTTCTCGTTTAAATAGCAATGAGAGTGCAGTAACAATTTCATTTCATTTCTGTAGAAAGTTTTATTTGTTGTTTTGGAAGATTTTCGGACGGATATATTTGGCCGAGTTTCAACTTCGGTGATTTTTGGATTGTTTTTTCTTTAGCTTGTGCTTTAAATTAAGTACTCCCTCTAGACTTTTGAATAATAAGTATAACCATTAAGTCAACTTGTGCACAATATCGTTCTAAGATATTTGTTTTTTTTTGCGTGATTCACTACCGACTTTTAATTTTACTACCTTGGATTTTCTTAAAGTTATTGTCATTATAATCGGTCGGTTGCCACAAAACAAGTTTTTAAACAAGTGTGTTCTTGGCCTGTTTTTTACTCAACAGTATTATAATACGATAAAATTTATTAGGTGGAGTGCCTAGCCAATTTTATTATTGTTAAGTTTCTATCTTGGTAATATAAATGTTATCTAAGTATTTTTAGTTTTAGCTTAGATGTTTTGTTTTTGTACGCAGTAATATCTTGTTCACTGTTCCGTGGCTATAATCGAAGACTTGTGAAGGCTGACAGTTACACGCATTATTATATACTTTGTTATTTAGCTGTAACTCTTCCAAAGAGCTTAATAAATACTCCATCTGTCCTTATCTTAATTTATTGTGTTTTGTCTCAGTTTTTTGTTGATTAATGTGCTCAGTCAACCCCGATTTCGCCATTTTCTTCTTTTTAACATTTCCAAATCCATTAAGTTATACCGATTTTCTTTTATACTGACTTTTTGAGTTCTATGGAATTTGCTCCAAACCTGCACCCCAGTTGCGTGACACAAATTACGCAATGAATGACTCGACAGCATAAATGACGCAATGAATGTTGTCGAATTTTCTAAATGAAAGGCATTGCAATTATTTTTGTGTTACGAAATACCCCGCTTGTTGAGTATAATTATTTCTTCTAGACTCTAGGACTCTTTTATTTGATGTAACTCTAAAATACTCAGTCTTGAGTTCTATAAAATAAAAACCTACATACATACATTACATCACGCCTGTAATCCCAGAAGGGTTAGGCAGAGGTGTACCTATAGTAGACCCACATTTCGCCAGTTATCTTAAAGTCCCATGTAATAGGGGGAGAGTTTATTGCCATCAACCGGGCACAAATGAGGACTCCGGGCTGCTACTGTGAAATTCCATATAGACAAACCCAATAACACGTTGCCCGACCTGGGAATCGAACCCAGGACCTCATGCTCACTAGTAACGTTAGCGACCACTGGACCAACAAGCCAGTTTCAACATTTCCTTCTTAATATTCTAGAATCTGGATTTTGGTCAGGTAAAACATTTTTCTTTGAATAAGAGGTTATGTGATTCATATTCCAGCATTGCAAAACGTTACTGTGTCCCGCATTATTAGATTAAACATCAGTTTGACGCCGACTGCTGTTAACGTTGCTCGTTATATTACTTATTTATAATTTATTTATTTTATTATTTATGTACACACAGTAAAATACAAAGGGACATGTCATAATTACAATTTGAGTTCAAAAGTTACTGCTTATTTCTTAAGAAATTTCTTTCAGCAGACCTGCGAAAGGAGAATTGAAAAAGAAATGTAGACAATAGTGTGTGAAAACAAGAAGAGAAAAATATGAACAATGTGAAGTCTAAAACTAAAATAACGCAAATACATAATGCATGAAATAAATATATAAATAAACATAGACATATATAATTTATATATACATAATATAAATAATCACAATTAAGTGCAAAGTTAATGCTCTTTTAATAGAATGCTAGGCTGAAGTGAGTTCCACAGTCTTACAGCATGGACAGAGAAGGAATAAGAATAGTAGCTTGTTTTGTGAGGATGAGATTTAAGGAGGGATCTAAGGTGCGATCTACACTTATCGATGTATTATTCATTTATACATTTATACTTTATTGTACACCACAAAATTACATAACAAAAAAAAAGAAACGACAAAATATACAATGGGGGGAAATATATATACGGGCTTGTCGCTTTTTTTATACCTCAGATAAAAATTATCTGACTATTGAAAAATCGGCCCTTAATCTTCATAATCATCATTTGTTTTTGATTATTGAGAAGTAAGAATTATCGAGGTACGATATCCAAACCCGAATGGAACTAAACAAAAATTTCATAATCTCTCGAATTATAAAAATGTAAATTAAAAATTCTTGTAACGAAAAAGTACTCAGTAGCACTGATTTTACTTTTTGATTGATTTGCTGAATTTTAACTGTTTTTAGTATTCAGTATTCACAAAGGGAAATCGTGACAAAACCGGGAACACTGAAAATTCCCGGTTTTGTTTTAAAAAAATACTTGTGATCCGGGACACGAGTGCTTAACTGTTCTTACATGCTCTTATATGACCGCATATTGGTTGATAAAATAATCATTTATTTTGCTTCCCTGTCGGAGTCTGGATTCGTTGTTCGCGCCCTATTACGTGAGACACACCACCTGGCAAAATGTAGTTAAATAAAGGCGCGTTGTAAAATGTCAAATCTTTTCCTTCTTCTCATAACTCAAAAGCGGCTTAACCTAATTATATTTTTTGTTGTTTTGGCATGCATTGCAACGCATTAGCTAGTATCAAATAATTTGTTTTCTAAAGTAGGTTCGTACCAACTCACACGTCAATCAAATTTAAAAAAACTAGATGAGTTCGGTGTTTCCTATCTGACTACACTGAAAAGAAAGGTCGAAATAATCTCACATGTTGTTTTGTTTCCGGCGTTCCTTTGGGTTTGTTCGGCATTTTATTTGATAGATCTGGGCTTACAGTGGCAATGTGTAGCGAGTTTACCAGAGTTTCGCCTAGTCTCAAACTCAAACTCAAACTCAAAGCATTTATTTCAAATAAACCCATTACAGGCACTTTTGAATTGTCAAGGGGTCGGTCAGTCAGAAATATGAAGCTAGTTGCCCATTCCAAAGCGAAGTAGGTACCAATGGAGAAGAACGGGCAAGAAACTCCATGGACACTCTTTTAAATAATATGGTTACAGTAATTTGTTACATCAGTCTTGTTGAAATTAAACATGTGAGAACGATGTAGAAAGACCCGTAATAAAAAACATAAAAATCGGAAAAGAAAAATTAAAAATTAAAAAAAAAGCCGTGGCAGCCAAGAGATGACCAGTCCCCACTGACGGCGCCCGTTCACGAACATGACGTATGGATCAGCACCATTCAGCTCAACCATTTTGAAGGGAACTTAATGATTCAACACACACGCCACCACCAGCGAGACATTTGAGTGAGCGTGACATACTCTCAGCCGCCAGGGCACATTCAAGTCAATGACAGACGTGCCCAGTATAGGGTAGCTTTATAGTAGGTACTACATAATGCTCACACGTGTGCTTTGCAATTATACAATACTAAAAGATTGAATTTATACAGTGCAAAGATAGTTTTTACAATTTTCAGCAGCTCCAACAATATTTCCGAATGCTAATCAATTGTTTAGGCGCCCTTGTGGAGCAGAACCAGCGTTGAGCCAAGCATTTTTGTCAGAGATGTAATCCTCCAACTTATAATATGCCTGGCTGCATAGTGTGCGTTTGATACAGGTTTTAAACTTCGTTTCATTCAGTTGGAGTATGTGGGGAGGTATTTTATTATAACATTTTAAACAGTACCCCATGAAGGATGAATCTACTTTAGCCAGCCTGAAACCCGGTTGAACCAATTGGTCCCTATTTCTAGTCCCATAGTTGTGTCTTGCACCTCTTTTACTGAAAATATTTAAGTTTTTCCTTACGTACATGATGTTTTCATATATATATTGACAAGGTACGGTCATGATGTTAATTTCTTTAAACAGTTCCCTTAAAGAATCGCGCCTGCGGAGGCCATATATTGCTCTAATGGCTCTTTTTTGCAGAATAAAAATAGACTCGATGTCTGCAGCGCGTCCCCATAATAAGATACCGTAAGACATGATACTATGAAAGTAACTGAAATAGACCAGCCTCGCGGTATCTACATTAGTAAACTGACGGATTTTTCTTACAGCATATGCTGCTGAACTTAGCCGTCCTGCAAGAGATGTTAAATGGGGACCCCATTGCAGCCTCGAGTCGAGCGTGATCCCCAAGAAAACCGTTTTATCAACGAATTCTAGTTTCTCTTGATTCAATACTATGTCACAATCAGTACTTTTAACATTCGGCAAAGCAAACCTTATGCATTTTGTTTTTTTCCCATTTAATACTAAATTATTAGCAGTAAACCAATTTTGTACCTGCAGCAGTGCGTTATTTACGTCGTCAAGATTTGATGAACGTCTACTTATCTTAAAAATTAAAGAAGTATCATCAGCAAATAACACCATTTGTGGTTGTTTTTTTTTTTTTTAATAATCCCTTTGAATTTAATAGTCTCTTTGTGGAATTGCGATTTTATCTTTTCTAATTGCTGCGAAAGTTGTAACGCCCTCTGGTATTCTAATTGATTTACACCGTACGGTAGGGGTAGCTGTAGGATTTGATATAAACGTGGTTATTTATACAAATGTAATAAAGCTGAAGAGTTTTGCATTGATTGGGCTATCAAATGCATTCTTGAGGAAGGTTATAAGCTATTAAACATCACGCTACCAAAACTCAATCCAACTTACGAATAGAAAACTGGTCGTATCAGAAACTATATCCGGCTCGAAGGACCAATTTTAGGCATCTGCATTACCTAGTTCCTACACATTGATAAAATGACGGTCATACACAGGTCACAGACTTTCAGTTAAAATACCATTCTACTGAGCTTATCATTTCTGAATATACTCTTAAGGTACTTAAAACATCCCTTTGGGTTGCATAAAACGTCGTTTAGTAACTTCGAGGGTCCTTTGGTGGTTTTGGGGATAACGTGGCCGCAATATCTGACAATGTATTTTGTGTTTTGTCCCTTGATTGTTTACTTGTTATAGTATATGAGTTCACTCAAGTGAAAGTGTATTATTTACTCTGATTGTCTATTGAAGTTATAGGTCATCCATCCAACCATAATGTTAGTGCTAAGCATTTGTCTTATTCATATTTTGAGTTGGATTTCCAAATCCCCACCCATGGTCAAATAGATACATCTTTGCCCAACCTTTAGGGAACACAGCTGTGCTGGGAGACAGCTTTGCTGCTGGGGAGTTTGTTGCGCCCCTTCTTCTTCTTAGCTAAAGCCCTAGGAAATTGTGAAGGGCAAGCATTTTTGGGGACTGTCTTATGTAATTTTGACGTTATAAAAGTGCTAATTCTCAGCCTGTAATAGTTTGAATAAGTCAGTGTCACTGATGCTAGTGATTGCCCAAGACGGGATGACACTAGCAGGTCACTCCACGCAAGTCTTCACTGTGAGATTTTTACAATCTTTGCATTGTGTTTGCATTTTTGTTAGAACTGTTGTAGTAAGTATACGTTTTATTTTTAATGATGTTGTTTCTTCATAAGTCCAGTAGGTATACATCCCACACGCAAACTCCCTACCCTACTATCCAATACAAATACTCGCGACACGTGTTGCTAATTCATGAGAATGTCCGTGTAGTGCTTTTTCACCAGCAAACAAAAAAAATACGTAAAAAATTTTCACACCAAACTTGAACCTCACCTTGGGGCGGGGGCGAACTGTTGGGCAGAGGTGAACCTGTAGTGAACCCACATTTCGCCCGCTATGTTTAAGTCCCATGTAATAGGGGTGAGCTTATTATCATCAACCGGGCACAAATCCAGACTCAAGGCTACTGAGATATACTGGAATAATGAAAAAATACAAGAATTTCTGAAAAAACCCAATAACACTTTGCCCGACAAGGGAATCGAACCCAGGCCCTCATGCTCACTAGTAACGTTAGCGACCACTGGACCAACAAGCCAGTTTCAACATTTCCTTCTTAATATTCTAGAATCTGGATTTTGGTCAGGTAAAACATTTTTCTTTGAATAAGAGGTTATGTGATTCATATTCCAGCATTGCAAAACGTTACTGTGTCTCGCATTATTAGATTAAACATCAGTTTGACGCCGACTGCTGTTAACGTTGCTCGTTATATTACTCCAGTTTATCATTGCCTGGTACGTGTTTGCAATATACAGTTTCACTAACTATATGTATGTTTGAGGTTTGAGAACGATATGGATGAAGTGTGTGAAAGATATTATGGCAGAGGATGACTACCAAGATGACGACTAGGTCCACGTTTGCGCGGACGTAAAAATATAGCTGCGGGATTTTATCGCACACTGAGATTTTCAACTCTCGACGCTAAGCGGAGCGTAAAAAATCTAAGAATGTGGTTTTTCGATGCGCTGGGGTGAACTCTGCTAGATTCTTAACGTTCGGCTCAATACCAAGAGTTGAAAATCCAGTGCGCGATAAAATCCCGCCGCAATGTTTTTTCGTCCGTGCAAACTTGCGTATATGGAAACTCTTCCAGTATTCAGAACCCTGCTGAGCTGCGGGAGGGTTTAGTAGAATTAGTTCACAGAGAGTTTCCATAAACTATTCCGCTATTCAGAGTTGCGAACGATCTGAATTCGAGCATTGTTCCAGGTGTAGTATTCAAGACTTCAGAATTAAAACACTTCCTCTAATCGATACTCCAATCCCTAGAACCCCCATAGTTTGTAATAATAAATAGCCAAGTAACTGCGACCAACTTGGAAGTAGCGCTCGCCGGCTGCCGCGGCACAGTTTGCTTCGCTCGCTCGGCACGTTCTCACACCTACGTCGGGGTCGCGGGAACGTACGATTCTTTTGCAACTCCGACTGGTGCTGGCCCGCCTCGGCGAGCCTCGTGTTGGGAGGGGAGTGAGGTATTTGACTCCCCCCGCAACGTCTAAGAGGGGCGCGCGTGGAATACTACTCGGCGCCACCTCGGGTCCTGATGTATGGGCGGCGGTGGACGTCCCTGAGTCCGCCGTCCCTGGACCCATTTAGAGGGGCTGGAAGAGGGCGTTGTCCGACCTCCGCCTACGACCAACTCCTTGCCCCTTGCAACGAGTCTGATGAATGACCCCTTCGACTACCATTTTTCCGCCGCAGAGGATAGGGAGAGCGGCCAACGACATATCGACACTCCTCCTCCCCTAGCAGGGTAGGCCAGGCACCCACAATAGCGGCGATAAGTCCTCTTTACTACCACGTCGTCCTCACCGTACATGGTTGTTTCGGGAGGTTTCTGTTACGCATAAGGCGGGAGGAAACGCCGGGGTGCCACCATTGTGTGGATCGCCCGGAGGACATGGTGGAGGTCTGCCCAGCTTGGGCGGAGCACCGCCGTGTTCTTGCGGAGGCGATCGGCGGCGGCGATCTCTCACGTCCGGCCCTGGTCCAGGCCATGGTACGGAGCGAGAGGGAATGGGAAGCCGTCACCTCCTTCTGCGAAGTAGTAATGCTCGCGAAGAAGGAGGCGGAGCGCGTGAGGTAGAGAGCCTTGCGCCCTCACGCCCCTAGTCGCCGCAGGAGCCGTCCTAGGCGTCGGGAGTCGCCTGTAGATATCCGGCCACCGTAGGCGCAAGCTTGCGGACGGAGAGCAATGGGTAGCTCGCCGTCCGGTAAGGACCAGGCCCGGATCGTGTTCCACGCACGCCTCAAAGAGACGTCAGCACATAGTGACGGGCTCTGATAGGGCCGATGCCTCAGGGTCTCGGGATGTTCGAAAGAGATACCGTGGCCCTGGCACAGGCAACTGAAGGAACACAGGTGGATTTTAGTCAGTAAAAGTCTGACACGCCCTCTCGCGAAGACATCTGTTCCAGACTTTTACATCTTTAAGGAGTCTTATAATAAATTAGGATTTAAAAAAAAAATGCAGTATACATCACGGTAATGAACTTCGCAATTGTGATTTACACTGGTATGTAATGTTAGTTTGTGTTGTTGAGTGGAAGTGAGGATGAGAATGTCACACATACACTTGTGTGTGACATCTTACACACACAAGTGTATGTGTGAAAGATGTGATCGTCGAATATGAAAGAACCCAAGCATTAAAATTTATTTGTGATACTACAAGCTGCTCATTCGCAAATATGGACATGGACTTAAACCAATCCCGTTAATTAGGAAATTCTCGTAAATCAGTAAATTCTTTGTAAAGGGATGATTTGGATTATTTTATTTAAATTATTAAAAAGCTTATGTGGTTGAAGTGGCGACTTACTTACTAACGCAAGTCTGCAGAGTTCAATCTTACAAATTCTGTCAGCTCTAAAATAAAGAGCAGTTAAGCTGCATTCATCTTTAGGATGAAGGAAGAGCAGCTTAACTGCTCTTAATACTAATATCCTGGGAATAAAACAGCCATTCGAAAATGTACAGTAATTATGCCTTAGGTAAAGCCTTAGGTATATAAATTGCCTCAGGGTCGCGGGTATTTCGATAGAGATAACCGTGGCCCTGGCACAGGCAACTGAATGAACACGGGTGGGTTTTAGTGAGTAAAAGTCTGACACGCCCTCCCGCTCCACCCAGAGCGGGAGAAGTCATTTGATGATTTCCCACCCAAAAAAAAAAAAGTATATAAATAGATAGAAATATCATTCTTAGTCAAGCCCAATTTTCCCCAATGTCAATTCCCCAAAAATTATTTTTTTCCCAAAATCGCGAAAAAAACCCCCAATCTGGCAACGCTGGTGTCTGCAAATTGACATCTTCATCAGTGCGAGTTCCCATAAATGCTTTTTCTTTGCGTTTTCCCAACTACATATGCTGGGGTCAAAATCAAAATCTTTTTTTTGTCACAAGAAGGTGCACGGTTACAATTGGTCGTTTCCTATGGAGAAGAGCCGGCAAGAAACTCCACGGTTACTCTTTTAAAAACAATTGGCTTTATTTATTTCGTTCAGCCAATAATTGTTTACACAAAACATTTACAACAAATTACTTAAATATTACGTATGTAAGTGCAACAATTACTAAAAGGCTAACACCACATGCACAAGTTTTGGTTTAACATATTTATTAAGCTTTTATAATACTTACATACATACATAAACTCACGCCTTCTTCCCATGGGGGTAGGCAGAAACCACAGAACGCCACCTGCTACGTTCCTTACATACTCCTTTTGCCTCGTTTACGTTCATACATCTGGTCATACACGAGCGCCGGTTGAGAGTACTTCGCACATACCTTTCTGAAGAACATCACCAATAAGGTCACTATATGTCTTCCTAGGGCGTCCCCTCCCGGCGTTTCCACTCACATCTGCCTTGTAAATACCTTTTGTTGGTCTCCTTTCATTCATCCGCTCAACATGACCAAACCATCTAAGCATACTCTTTTCAATTTTTGTCACTACATCTTCTTTTAAACCACACCGTTGCCTTATCACATCATTCCTCAGCCTATCATTCAAAGTCACACTACACATGCTCCGCAAGGAACGCATTTCCACAGCATTTATTCTGCTTTCATGCTTCTTTTGCCACACCCAACATTCACTTCCATACATAAGCGTAGGCACCAGCACACTATTGTGAACAGCCAGTCGTGCTTTTATAATGTTTTCAAATTACAGAGTTTGTTTAAGGTGACTGGTAATTAGTAACCGATACTTGAACACATGATTGAAAGAAACAATTTTTTTTAATTCCTTTTTTTATCAAATTTAATAAAATTGCCCATTAGAATATTGAGTACTACAGTAACAAGAAAAATACACCATCAGCTGTTATTTTATTAACTTTATTTGTAAATAGGAATTATTCACTACATAAAATCACAGCTGATGGTGTAATTTTCTTGTTACGTTATTACTCAATATTCTAATGTGCAATAATAATAATGAAAAAAAAATCGTTTCTTTGGTAAAGTTGTTTGTTATGATGAGTACAATCATGAGTTTAAGTGTCGGTCACTAATTACCAGTCAATATTTATGGGAGGACATTGTAGGCCTGTCAAGAGCCGCCATGGGATCTGGAGGCAAAAGCCCTCGCCCACGTATGGGAGTGGCGCGAGGAGGCAAAACGCCGGGGTGTAACTCCGCTGCCGCGAGAAATCACGGTACAGCGTACAGAGCTCCGGCGGGATCTCATGACGACATGGAGGGTGCAATTGTCGCAACCCAGTGCTGGGCACGCCACAATAGCGGCGGTAAGTCCCCTCTTTGAGGAGTGGTTGGAGAGGCGCCACGGCGTCCTCACCTTCCGCCTGACACAGGTCCTCACCGGACACGGTTGTTTCGGGAGGTTCCTGTTTCGCATAAGGCGGGAGGAAACGCCCGGGTGTCACCATTGTGTGGATCGCCCCGAGGACACGGTGGACCATACGGTGGAGGTATGCCCAGCTTGGGCGGAGCACCGCAGTGTCCTCAGGGAGGCGATTGGCGGCGGCGATCTCTCGCGTCCGGCCCTGGTCCAGGCCATGGTACGGAGCGAGAGGGAATGGAAAGCCATCACCTCCTTCTGCGAAGCAGTAATGCTCGCGAAGGAGGAGGCGGAGCGGGTGAGGGAGAGAGCCTTGCGCCCTCACGCCCCCACTAGCCGCCGCAGGAGACGCCCTGGGCGTCGGGAGTCGCCTGCAGATTCCCGGTCACCGTAGGCGCGGGCTTGCGGACGGCGAGCAACGGGTAGCTCGCCGTCCGGTAAGGACCAGGCCCGGGTCGACGGCGCGTTGTGTTCCACGCGCGCCTCAAAGAGATGTCAGCACAAAGTGACGGGGTCCGATAGGGCCGACGCCTCAGGGTCGCGGGTTATTCTACAGAGAAAACCGTGGCCCTAGCACAGGCAACTGAAGGAACACGGGTGGGTTTTAGTCAGTAAAAGTCTGACACGCCCTCCCGGTCCACCCAGAGCGGGAGAAGTCATTTGACGATTTCCCACCCAAAAAAAAAAAGGCCTGTCAACGAGTAGGTACCAAGTGGTTAACAAATAAACAATGGTCTAAAAATCTACAGTCTACAAGGACTACAGCGTTCTCACATTTACAAAAGAATCTAATAGGTCAGTTTCTAGCCTTCCTGTACCCTAATTGCGTAATACACAATCAATCGGAATCTGAATCGATTTGAAACAGATTGCTTATCCGTAAACGTCATAAGTTCTATAAAAAATTCTGCTCAACAATGTAAATAACGCAATGAATGTTATTGAACTGTCAAGATCAAACACAACCCAGTTACTGAGTAACACGATACCCCAACTTTCGTTCTGGGGCAGTTGGGTAAAAGTCACATACTTTCTCACGTTTCTTCTAAGCTAAATCTCAGTAATAAACTATTTAAGCAACGCAACGGGAAGATTTCGCAAGCGCCACAGCCATTTTGTACCACATCCATCGCACTTTATTATTTCATCTAATTGGTCTTATTTATGTTCTAGTCACGTTTTAACGTTTCTGAGACTTTCTGTTAATAGATAGCTTGTTAGTTTTGGTCGGTGGCTTTTGTTTAGTGAAGTTGTGGATAAATATATTTCATTGTTTTTTCTCGGAGCCGCATTTTCGAATGTATATTGTGATTTCGGCCTGAGCAAGCGTGGAGATGACAGCTTGTTTCTTTTCCGCATGGAAAGAGACTTATGAAGCTTACAAGAGCTAACACGCGGTCACTGGTAGAATATCATATAATTTACTGATTTTGTTTACTGCACTAGATGATATACCTTTAGCATTATAAATTTTGCGTCTTGTAGTCCCCTAAATGCTGTGTATTTTGTTTATAAACAACTAGCTGACTCGTACCGCCTCAGAATATTGTTTTTTTTTTTCGTGAATTTTTCTCATGTTTAAACTAATAATAGTCTCTTCTGCTATTGGGGGCGAAGACAAATCCAACAAACCACAGATCATTAAAATCGGTCCTGCCATTGTTGAGTTATAAAATGTGTAATAAATCCGACTCTGTTTTATTTATATATATATTATTTGTTTGCCACTCGCGGTAAAGTCTATTTATAGTAATCTTCTTCTTATATATAAAAATCAAGTGCTGTTCGTTAGTCTCTTTAACACTCAAAAACGTATTGTTTTGTTCACTCTGACACAGGAAAATGCAGGCCGGGCATAAGCTAGTCTTTATTAATAGTAAAGCTGAAGAGGTTCTTTTTTTGTTTGAATGCGCTAATCTCTGAAACTACTAGTCGGTTTTTTTTTTTCATTTTAAAGCCCCTCTATAGCGAGACTACATAAAATTACACTACGAGCCGAGCAAAAACAAAAAAAGTCCAAAAAACGCTAAGCGATAACGAAATGAAGGCTCAGGAAGGCGATCGGGTAGGTCGGGGGACCAAGAAACACGCGGACAAAGTCGCAAGCAGAAGCTGGTACTGCAATATGTTTGCCTGCGAGTGGCGAATTGGCGGTACTTGAATTTTCGTCCGGCATACCGTAGACTGTAAGCTCTGCTGACTGGCAATTTTTTACTGCGGCTTAGAGCAAATTTCACCAATGAAACTGAACAAATTCAGCACATCTAAAACGTGTTCAAAAGCTGTCAGTTTCAAAATTGTTATGGAATATTGACAGGTTTAAAAGTGCTGACCGTGTTCAGTTTCGTTGGTGAAATCGGCACCTAAAGTGTTATACACCTCCGTCTCGGGGAATCAATCGTGATGGGATTTTTGTGTTGAATTGTTCTTTCAAGTTGGTGCCCACTTAGGAAAAGGAGTATTGTTGAAAACAATGCCAAGAAAACCCTCTACCAAATATAGTTATGTTGGTCTAAAATTTAATTAAAAACACAAGTAAACATGCCATAGGTCATGTCTCTAAGTCACATCCGCCCGTCCGTCCGAAAGGACCCGATCCCTTGGATTGCTACCGCTTAATTAGACAGCCGAAATAGGTAGTTTTAGACTAGCTTATGACTGCGGTTTCACCCGCGTGGAGGAAGTAATTTATCCCACAGAAACGTACCACTACGTTTAATAGATCTTTTTAAGAGAACTAATTCTGTAGTACATTGTTTTCATATTTAGAGATATGAGGAACAGGGTGTAAAGTTCACTCATACTCGTGGAAAAGGGAGGATCCTCCGACCAGATGGATGTCGTATCTGGTGGGCAACTGCCCGATGATTGTTGTCGGGAAGTTGTATATATGCTATCTGCGCGGTAAACTCTGCTTGCGCGATGCAGGATTGATTCGTTTGTTCGCATGTGGCGGTGTAGATACCGCCACATCACTCCCCTCCGAAGACCGGAGGTCGATAGTGGACTAAGTCTTGTATCTTGCGATGCTTGCCAATGCCAGTTGGGTTCCAGTGGGTTGGAACCGGGTGTCGCATAGTTCGCGGTGAGTCGGAACTGTCTGCGAAGATGCCCCAGTGAGTCGGGGTGGCTGACTGCTGATGTCGACCAGGAGAGGGATTAAGCACTCTGCTTGTGGACCGGCCGAATGTGCAGTGTGCTGTGCCAAGGTTGCTGATGAGGCTGAAGGTGATGACCAGGTATGCGCTTGCGATGCATGCTGATGGTCAGGACAACTGTTCAAGCCGTGGTTGATGGCTGGCTGTGTGACTTGCGGGAGTGATGATGATGACGTCACGCTGAAGTAGTTGCACGAAGGCTGCAGTGACGTTCATAGTCGGGGTCACCAGTGAAGAGATAATGTTCATCACGTCGGGGTCACCAGTTTAGAGATATGAGGAACAGGGTGTAAAGTTCACTCATACTCGTGGAAAAGGGAGGATCCTCCGACCAGATGGATGTCGTATCTGGTGGGCAACTGCCCGATGATTGTTGTCGGGAAGTTGTATATATGCTATCTGCGCGGTAAACTCTGCTTGCGCGATGCAGGATTGATTCGTTTGTTCGCATGTGGCGGTGTAGATGCCGCCACACATATATATAACTCTATTGGTTTATACGCCAGTAATGCGCGCAGGTTTTTTTTTTCGACTTCTTTAATAATCATCCTGAAAGCTATAGCTGAGGTGTGCTCGTGCTCCTGTGTTGAGGCATTTCGTTCGTCGGTTCGGTGATCCTTTAGGGATGTATCTCCCTATTTGTTATCTTGACGAGGCGGGATGTTGCAGCACAGAGGCATTTGTACAGATGTTTTTAAAAGAAAGGTCTATATGAGATGAGTGCTGTCCTTTGTAATTTTATTCAAGTAATAACAACAGTTTCTAAGTTTTTGTATACTAACCTAGTTGTCCCAAAATAAACAATTTTGAATTTTGAATATTTCAGCCAAAAACCTTAATGAATTATACACCTAAACCTTCCTCATTAATCATTCTGTCAATTGGTAAAGACCGTATGAAAATCCGTTCAGTAGTTTTTGAGTTTATCGCGTTCAGACAGACGCGGCAGGGGAACATTGTTTTATAAATTTTTGCGATGTTTGTAGAACAATATTACGTAGACTTGTATTGGTATTTCCCGGAACTCGCCAAAATCATCGTTAATCTCTGAACTGCTGACACAAAAAGACTGTGGGAATAAGTAGCATATTTTTATCAAAAACATTGGAAAGATGTGTAAAGTGAAAACAGGGCTGACTGCCCAGGGTGGCCACCCTACGCACATCACAATAGGAATTCGAGAATTCGAATTCTGACTTCTTGGCACGATGAGTATTCATGAGGAATTCTGCACAAAAAAGGATGTATAAGAAATGTTAACGTAAGAAAACTGTCGGAGAATTCAATTGTAAAATCCCCTCTCGCAAATATTAGGTTGGGGGAAAAGTCTTTTCGCATTATAGTATGCATGAACTTGTAATAAAATCTCTTTGGCTATACTATTTGTATCTGGCTGGTTTTGGTATAATTGAAAGTTTAAATTTTAAAGAATTTCATCATTTCACTTTAATTTGTGTAATTATTTTTAATATAATTGCATTGTATTATTGATATGGGTTTAATACCTGAAATAAACATAAAATAAATAAATAAATAATTCCAAATTGAAATTATGAAAATGTGTGATTTTTATTTGTTTTTCGTACTGTCAAGATTCACTCATCTTGACAGTACGTTTTCGTACTGTCAAGATGAGTGAATCTAATGAAGAAATTCGATAAATTTTAAAATTTTACTACAAAAAAGGTAAAAATGCAACGCAAGCCGCGGAAATTTTTTGCGATGTTTATGGACCTAGTGCAGTGTCTGTGAGAGTAGCACAAATTTGGTTTAAGCGTTTTCAATCCCGGAAATTTTGATGTCAAAGATGCACGTCGCTCTGGTCGCCCTATTACGGATCAAATAATTACCATTTTTGAAAAAGTGGAGCAAGATCGGCATATCAGTAGTTACGACGTAGCTGAAGAACTGGGAATTGACCACAAAACAGTTTTGGCGCATTTGAAAAAAACTGGGTACACAAAAAAGCTCGATATTTGGGTACCTCACGAGCTCACTGAAAGAAACCTAATGAACCGTTTACTCATTTGTGATTCTTTATTACGACGTAATGAAACCGAACCATTTTTGAAGAAGCTAATAACTGGTGACGAAAAGTGGATCACGTACGACAAGAACGTGCGAAAAAGGTCGTGGTCAAAGGCCGGTCAGGCTTCACAGACTGTGGCGAAAGCCGGGTTAACTCGCAACAAGGTGATGCTGTGTGTGGTGGGATTGGAAGGGCATTATTCATTATGAGCTGTTACCACCAGCCAGGACCATCGATTCTGAACGCCACTGCGAACAACTGATGAGATTAAAGCAAGAAGTTGAGAGAAAGCGGCCGGAATTAATCAACAGATGGGGTGTGATCATTATAACGCTAGACCTCACACATCTTTAGACACTCAGCAAAAATTAAGAGAGTTTGGCTGGGAGATGTAAATGCATCCGCCGTATAGTCCTGACCTTGCACCTTCAGATTTCCACCTGTTTCAGTCTCTTCAGAATTCTTTAGGCAGTGTCAGGTTAACATCACGAGAGGACTACCAAAACCACTTGTCGCGGTATTTTGATCAGAAGTCCCAAAATTTCTATAGCAATGGGATCATGTCCCTACCTACAAGATGGCAAAAAGTTATCTAACAAAATGGTACCTACATACTTTAGTTAAATGTAAATAAACTACGTTAATTTTTTTTTTGAATTTTCTTAAAAAATGCGAAGAAACTTTTTCCCCAACCTATTAGAATTCCTTTCGTCTAGCCTAGAAAAAATACCCTAACAATCTAAAGACTTTTCTTGCCTAAAACGCCAACGATAACAATAGCTAACTAAGACGACATAGAGGGTTCTCCACGTCGACTGCAGACGGGCTCGAAATAGCTATCAATGTAATATTACCTTACTAGAAAATGTGAATAAGTTTGTTTACTTTATCCCCTGAAATAGTGGGCTGGATGGTTAGTGTACTTATTTTTTGAAGATATTGCTTGTTTTATGCTTGCTTCATAAACAACAAAATGAGGTGGATAATCGGAGTTAAAAAAAATAGTTGCGAAGTTCTTTACCGCGATGTACGATACTGCGAAAGATTACTATAGCGACGTTCTTTGTTGCGAAAGTTCTTTACTGTAGATTAGACTGATGTAGTATTGCCGCCAAACCAAATAACGTATCTATCTTCAATTTTGGCTTACTGTCTATCATCAGTAGCGATCTGTCTTAGGTCATTGGGTTTGGCCGTTGTCGGTAAGAAATAAAACTTGGAAGTAGCGCTCGCCGGCCACTCCTGCGGCACAGCTCGCTTCCCCGCTCGGCTCGCGCTCGGTTGGTCACTGTTCTAACCTAAACTAGTTAACTTCGCAGTAACATCATTATTCTCCTGTCCATACCCCAATTTATATGGGGTCGCTGCAACATGTCTTTTTCTTCCATACTCTGTTCTCTATTCTACATCACGGTAGTCACTCTAGCCATGTCATCTTTCACACACTCCATCTACTCATCTACTCTTATAGCCATCCACATTCTTACTCAAAACTTTCCTGATGTTGATATTCGATATGAAGGAGAGTTGGGATGTTCTCTGTGAGGTTGAGAATCTAAGAGAGTACTGTCTAGCGTGTCGAAAAACACACTGTTGGATTTTCAACTCTCGGCGCTAACCATAGCGTTGAAAATCCAGTGTGAGATAAAAATCCGCCCGTGAAATTTTTACGTCCGTGCGAACGTGGACGTGGAAGACATATTTCAGTAATATTGTCAAATTATTTACCAAACCAGCTGACCCCCGCGGTTTCACCCGTTATAAGTCTTGATCCCGTGAAAATATCGGTATGAAAAGTATCCTATAGATGTCCTAATCCAGGTCATCCATGTAAATGATTTGCCAACTGGCGCCGTCTACCTCCCTCTCATAGAAAGGAAGCCTGTGTCCCAGCAGTGGGAACGTTGATTCTGCCGTCTACTAGTGAGCACCATTTCTTCGCCATTTCTAATTCTTTGAAACTAGATGTCCAGTCAAAACGTATCATTTCGTTTACATTTCTATAAATCTTAAAACTAGATGGGCAGTCTCATGTATGTACCGAATAGATAAGAAATCAAAAGTCCAAACTCACTCACTGGCTGACTCATCAACTTAGTCCAAGCCCTTAAAAGCTGAAATTTTGCTCAAAGGTAGGTTTTATGATGTTGTCAAGAAATAAGGCCGTATTTTCCAAAAAACCCACGAGATATAGAATATATATATGGCTGACAAAGTCTCTGGCAAAGTATGTGTCTTCAATAATTTATTTAACGATGTACAAACTTTAGTAATAGCGAAAAATACGTAAAAATCGAAGAGCACAAAAGATCCCAATATTTTATTGTTTTTATTGCGAAATTGGGACCTCGATCTCGCCTGGTTTAAACCTAAGGATGAAGTCTACGAGCAAGCCCAAAAGATGCCAATAAATAATAAACCAATTAATAATAATCCCAGAGTAATATCTCCATTTCAAGAAGCCGTAACTTCCATATAATTATTCTTGAAGTGTACGCCCTCGCCCTCCGCCTCCCGTCTGTAGACTCGGAGATAGTGCCCTTAAATAATGTTATGTCACTGTTATATTTTATGGTTGACATTTCGTCGTCTACTTGAGCTGCGTTTGTGTAAATACCTTCTTCGGTTTAATGTATTTGAGTCTGGGTTTAACCAGTTGAGTATTTATGTAAGTATAGGTAGGACTTTGCATAATATCTCGATTTATTAACATGTATATTAAGACTCATAGAAGTATAAAAAAAACGATTTTAAAATTACAGTTTACTGACTAAAATTACATTAATATGTTTTTTTTTTACCTTTTTTCTTCGATTCGTTTACGCGAATAAGGTATGTTGTAGCATGTAGAACTCAATGACCTTCCTTATTAGTTAAATATTTATGTTAAATGACGCGTGAAGCGTTGCTAATTCTGTCGTCTAATTTATATTATGCTTGTACTATTTGTTTCTAGAGTTACCAAAACATTAGCGGAAATGTCTCAAATATAAAACAAGGAAGTAATATATTTTATGATGATGCTGTTTAAATAACCGAGATTTTTATTCAAGAGACGATATGAATTTGCTGCAAATTACCCTTAAAACTCTCAACACAATTAAAAATGCATACCAACTTTGAACAAAACACAAAAATTATTTAAATTTTTCTAGGACACGATACACTTCAGACTATCACCCCGACTCATAACACTGGCAACATTGCTGATGAAAATGCACAGACGAGGCAAAATAAACACTTTTAGTAGTTTCAGCAAGGTTCCACTATACGTCAATCATTGTATAGAGAAACAAACATTGTTATTTTTACTAATCCTTTGTAGGGAGACGGTTGATACTTGCGTTTCATGTGCTCATTGTTCAGTGAAAAGTGTGTGTTGTTACACTAAATAAGTGGTATCTCTTACTGTGATTTTTCTGAAGAAAATGTGATAAAAACTGCCTGACACGTTGCGATCAACTAAACCGTTCGCTATTGTAACTTTTAAACCAAAAATATTTAAGAAAAAGTTCCGTTATTGCACCTCTATCAATAAATTCCGTGACTATTTTCATCAAAGAATTCCATTTATAACAATGTTCCTATCTTTTACATAAGAGCTCAAACATCTTTACATCCAATATTTTCTAAGCGGAAAATAAAGATAAGATCCATACATTCTACCGCCCGCACCCAGCAGCCCTGATACAGGATTATACGGCCAAGAGAACCGAAATCCAGGTCACTTGGCTAGCTAAAAAGCAGAAATATCTCCAAAGGTTCCTCTATATATAACCTCATGGAGTTACGGCCCTACCTGACGCTTGATTAGGCTTGTACGCACCCAGTCATGCCTACATATTGATTGGCATTATCTCGCCCAGCGTTAGGTGTTACAGCTATGAGCTAGTTCAAGATAATATACGCTAACTGATGGCCGGTTTCACGTTTACTTTTTCGAAAAAAGCTTAATATTCTTGTGGTTCGGTTTTGGAGACCCCTGTTACATGTTCATTTGTGGCTGTGGACTCATTTAGTGCTGTGTTTGAAATGTTACCTTCAGGAGTTCTTTTTTCATTGTTTTTGTACGGTTTTGTTTGTTATGGGTATGTTGCTACATTTCCTGTGTGATAACGGTTTCAATTGACTCTTTAATGACGTCCTTGACTCATTGATTTCAATTTAAAAATATTTCCACTTGTTTCAATTCTAGTTTTCCTTGTGGCAAAATGTCTTCAAAAACTGTTCTTTCGCTACAACCATATCTTTAGATCTTGAATATGTTATCGCCCAAATGAAACGCACCTAAATGCTGGTCCGTTCCGTCACTATAAGAAGCGACAAGTGCCTATAAAAGCTGGTTTGGCAACAGGTGGCACCTAACAGCCCTAACCTTGCCCAAACACGCAGCCTTTCAAAGTAACGTTTTTATTCGTTTTATCCAACACATAATTTTCCTCTGTTCAGTATTTCTGTAACAATAACATCAAGTTTTGCCATTAATGCTCCTGCAAAACATAGGGACCCAAGATGTCCAAACATTTTTGACGACCCCTACATGCAAATTCCATTCTCTACATACTTGTCTTAACAAACCCACAACCACTAAAACAAGGGGTTTTCAAAAACAAATCTAAACCAAAAGCTACGAACAAAACTTTCTAATTTGGTTCAACACTTACATCTTGAACTCAGTACCGGCGTTTCAGATGGTCATTCTTGATAATCGGAAGAGACTATGCTACTGCGCAGCCTGTCTGTTCGCTTTAGTGATCTGTTACTATTACGTAGACGTCAAACGCGCGTGGTATAAGCTCGTGTTGCATACATTTTATATCGTGTGTGACTTGCTGAAACTGCTCATGAAATTGGTTGAACTTGACGTATAAACAGAAGACGATGATTTTTGTGGGTAAGTGGAGAATTCACTCAAATGTCTCGCTGGCGGTGGCGCTTGTATTGGCTCATTTAGCTCCCTTCAAAATGGTTGAGCTGAATGGTGCTGATCCATGCGTCATGTTCGTAAACGGGCGCCGTCCGTTGGCACATGCCATCTCTTAGCTGCTATTGCTCATTGTTTATATTTATTTTTTTGCTGCACTCTAGACGCTTTTAACGAGTACGGATTTTGTACATCGTTCTCACATATAAGATCAACTACAAAACAACTAATATATTTGCAACAGTATTTTTTAAGAGAGTGTCCATTGAGTTTCTTGCCCTGTCTTTTCCATAGCTACCTACTACGCTTTGGAATGGGCAACTACACTCGGTCCCAAAAATAACGGTTCAGTCACAAAAGTCCGAATATCTCCCTAACTACGTATGCTATCATAATTAAACGAATACTCTTCGATTGGGCATTTAATGATAAAAAAAAATTATAAATTGAAACTTATGTGTACCTTCATTCTTATTCTCAAAATAAAAATAAGACAAAAACTAAATTATGACATTTTTTTCTGAAACTAATTTTTTTTGTAAGTTTTTTTTTTGCTTTTTTTCATTACATGCATAATTTTAATACTTCGTTGCCTCCCCGAGCTCTTCTTGCAGCTTCCAGGCGATTCGGCATGCTGAACACCAAATCGGAGCCGGTTCTGAGGAATGGCTTCCCATTCCTCCACCAGTGCTTGTCTGAGCTCGGGTAGTGTGATTCGTGGGGAGTTACGTTTTACGCAACGCTCAAGCTCGTCCCATGCATGCTCTATGGGGTTTAAATCAGGGCTTCGCGCTGGCCACTGCATCAGTTCGATACCGACCTCTCCAAGGTATTCATTTACAATTCCGGCGGTATGAGGACGCGCATTATCATGCATTAATATGCCATCCCGGTCCACCCTCGCCATGAAAGGTCCCACATTCTCATTCAGGATCTCCTCCACGTACCTCTCTGCATTCAGAGTGCCATTTTGAATTAGCACGAGCTCGGTGCGGGCCGCGGCAGACATTCCAGCCCAAAAAAGTACTGAGCCTCCGCCGTGTGCCACTTTTTCCTCCACAAAGTCTTGATGGAAGCGTTCCCCTGGTCTTCTGTACTCCAACTGCCTACCATCATGCTTGTAAAGCATGAATTTTGATTCGTCCGTGAACATTACCCTTGACCTATCGTCCAGTGTTGGTGCTCGCGCACGTATCTCTGTCTTGCAATCCGATGTTGCCGTTCTAGTTTGGGGCCATTTGCGGGCCTTAATGGTTTCAAGTTTGCCTCAGCAAGACGTCTCCTCACTGTTTGTACGCTTAAATTGCTACCACCAAAGCGAATAAAGTGGTTGTTTAGACCAACTGCAGTTTGAAAACGATTTCGGGGTATTGTAGCCACCAGGTATCTGTCATCCCTGGCCGTTGTGCACCTTGGCCTGCCATTTCCTGGTCTCCGAAGTTGCGATCCGGTCTCTCGGTACCGCTGGACTACCCGCTGAACAGTCGACAAAGATACACCAATGTTTCTTGCTGTTTCACGATGGCTCCGCCCAAGTTCGAAGAAAGTCAGGATTCTGGTACATTCATCTAACGTGACTGCCATTCTCCTCCTCACAGACTGATTATGCACGTGGAAGTCGTTCACAATATTTTTTTTTTTAAATGAGATTTCCATTTTTCATATTTTGTTTTTTTTGTAAATAAGTTTCATTCATCAGCCAGTCTAAAAAGTATGTAATAAGAAGCGCAACTAAATAGTCTTTAGTCTGTTTTTTATTTCATTGATCTAATCTTACAGGTGTGTAGATATTCGAACTTATATGACTGACCCGTTCCCCAGCTCTAGTTTATGTATCAGCTTAATATACCTTTGCACTCGATAAATGCCCAATTTTTTGGCGTTGAGCACTCGCTTACGAAAACGCGCGTCATAATGAGTGTTTAAAAGTCTTCGAGAGTCTAAATACGCGCAGATGCGGATCTGCCGGGGAACAAGAAGGCGCAGGAATAAGCGAGAAACAAAATTCTTGTCGTCGCTTTTCTGATTCGTTGCGTTGGTTTTACTGGAGTTTAATGAGCTCTCCGGACCGCGGTAAACGTCTTTATTTTGTGTGTACATCGACGGCTACTATTTGAAACTATGGCTCACTGCGGGCGATAACTGCCTGTAGCGGATTGGTTTAAACAGCTACTCTACTTGGGTGGCTATTTGTCGGTTTATTTGTATTTAGTTTCTTGCTATTATTTTGGATTCTTTTGGAAAGCCAAAGAAGTCCATTGCTAGGATAAATTGTTAGGCGTTTTTCATCCAAATAGTCTTGTAGTTTTGGGTTACATAGGGTGCATTCCGAGTTAGACCATAATCGCTGACTGCGCTCAAATCGATAATTTGCGTTCCGATTTAGATATCACGATTATGACAACTGAGAGATCTCAACAATTCGCTCACAGTGATATCATTAAAGGGCATGGCGTTATCGCAAGATGGCGCATGTCATGACGTCATCTATGACGATTCACGGTACATCGTTATCGCGCTCACGCTAACTCGGAACGGGTGTAAGCGAGCTCAAATCGATTACAGCGCAATTCGGAGTGCGGGCATAGTTGTGTTCTCAAAAAAAAATTGACTAGCTGAAAATTTTACGCATTTTATGAATTGTTTACTCTTCTTGGCCCTTTACGTAAGTCAAAAATATTTATAGAAAAAAACATTTCTTTCTGAAAATATCAAACACATTTCCTATTTTCTTTCCGTCAACCAAACGCGTTCGCCGGATAGATGAAGTGGCGAATATACAAATTGAGAAGCTTTTATAAACAGAAACAGTTGTTAAGCTCAAACATCAAAGCCAGCTGTTCAGCTCGGCTTTGAACTGACTTAATTGGCTTGCTGAAGTTTGAACAATGGCTATTTGTTAGTTAGGTGTTATGATACAAGGAAAATAATATAGGCTTTAAGAGGTACGAGACTGCATTCTGAAAGTTGGCAACGTCACATACAGCAAAGCATTGAACGCATAACATTTTATTACGCCTGTAATCCCCGGGTTAGGCAGAGGTGTAGCTCCTTCAGCGAAGCAGTAATAAGAGGAGGCGGGGCGAGTGAGGGAGAGGCAATCCTTGTGCCCTCACGCCCCTCGTCGCCGTAGGAGTTATTGGGAATCACCAGCAGATTCCCGGCCACCGTAGGAGCGGGCTTACGGACGGTCAGCAATGGACAGCTACCCGTTCGGTAAGGACCAGGCCCGGGTCGACGGTGCGTTGTGTTCCACGCGCGCCTCAAAGAGATGTATGAACTATCTTGCGAGTTCCGTTAGGGCCGATGTCTGCCGAGTCGCGGCTTGTACGAAAGAGATACCGTGGCCCGAGCATTACTGCTTCGCAGAAGGAGGTGACGGCTTCCCATTCGCTCTCGCTTCGTACCATGGCCTGGACCTAGGCCGGACACGACAGATCGCAGCTGCCGATCGCTTCCGTGAGGACATGGGCGGTGCTCCACCCAAGCTGGGCAGACCTCCACCGTATGCTCCAACGTGTCCTCCGGGCAATCCACACAATGGTGGTCGGGCGTTTCCTCCAGCCTTATACGGAACAGGAACCTCCCGAAACAAACATGTCCGGTGAGGACCTGTGTCAGGCGGAAGGTGAGGACGCCGTGGCACCACTCCTCAAAGAGTGGACTTATCACCGCTATTGTGGCGTGCCTACCTTCTAACCAACCTGCTTGTCGATTCTGTGAAAATCTCACCGTGAAGGCTTGCGTGGATTCAGCTGTCAGCGTCATCCCGTCTTGGTCAATCCCTGGCATCAGTGGCACTGACAGCTCACTCCACGCTCACTTCACCTAAGTTTTCACGGTGAGATGGTTACAGAATAGCTGCACTACTGATGATAAGTGATCGCCAATGCCTATGGAGATCTAGAATACCAGAGGAATTGCAGGTGCGTTGCCATCTTGGAGCAAAACAGCTTTTATGGGCCTGTGGGCAGGACTAGCGATAGCACGAACGCGCTGGGTAAACCTAACGTAAATTCGTATTATAAAAAAATATTAATTACTTGTTTTGCGCAAAACATTTACTTCGTTTTAAGGCTTCATTCATATCTATGGGTGATCTACGTGTGCTTGTAGCAAAAATTAAAACTTAAATGCGACAGAATAGTTGTAACGGGTGATTAATTTAGAGGTAGGTATTCATTGCTCGGACGCATCAGAGAAAATTGAACCTTCAGAATGGACCAACTTAACCGCAGTTCCGGCCAACATTAGCAAGAAAAATAAAAATAAATAAAGAATGGTTCTTTTGTATAGAGATAAAGATTACCCGATGGGTATTTATTTTTTACTTTTCAAAAAAGTACCGGTAAATGATTCACCCATTATTTTCTATATAGACTTTCCGTGACGTTTACGTCGCTTGTTGGTGCTCTAATGCTTAGCCCGAAAGTTAAATTATTGATTGTTGTTAATTTAGTTAGTTAATCCTATCAGCAAGTGTGAGGTTCTGCAGCAGAAATACTGACAAAAAACTTAATCAGGCCTGCACCCTAATTTCGTAATAGACAATCAATCTGAATCTGAATCGTTTTGAAACAGAATTCTAATACATTGCTTCATAAGTTCGAATAAAAAACAGCTGAACAATGTAAATAACGCAATGAATGTTGTTGAACTGTCAAAATACAACAGAATAATCGTAATCGTTTACGAAAATGTGTTACGCAATTAGGTTGCTGTAAGCCTACCGAGAGTATTATCTAACAGTGGAAAGGGATTATTAAGTTATTTCCTTTCAAACTTTCTTCTCTAAGGAACAGAGGGATCAACTTCATATCACGGGTATGAAGTTTATTCCTTCATTTTGAGGACATTCTCTATTGCACTTACACAACCTTTGGTTTTGTTAAGATATCTATACCTACCTCCCCTAAAGTACTTTTGAACTTGAGGTTCAAAAGTGCCTTTTACGCCCCTACGATTGCCATTTACATAAAAATAGAATTGATTCTAGTCGCCACTTCCAAAAGGGACTTTCGTATGGATAAGAATGGGCAAGAAACTCCACTCCGTTACTCTTATAAAATGTTTTACAATATTTTGTATACATTAAATATATAATTTTAAGTGAATGAAGACGATGCACCAAGAAAAAAATAAAAAATACCATATGTGAAAAGAATTAAAAATGAAGCAAAGACAGATAAATTAATTATGTGATAGAAACATGTTGCACACATATTCACAAACATTGTATTATACAATGTTTGTGAATATGTGATGTGATCCCTAAAATATTAACAAGGAATAAGTCAGTGTGTGAGTTAAATAATCAAAGAATGTACCTAAATCAATGTCTTAAACCAACAAAATTATACAATTAAATCAGCCATTAGCAACCCCAAGTGCCGCCACATTGATCGATGGTCGATGTTTTTGTCGATTAATGTAAGCACACTTATGTATGGGAAAACCGTTTTTTTTTCGCGATTTCTGGATTGATCCCGTTGTACAAAGTTGTTCATAACTATGTCTAAAGTGACCTCTTAAGAGGCTTAGGTACTTAAATAATAACTAAGCTTGTACGAGCATAAATCGGTGCCTTGCTTCGAAAACCACATAAAAAAAAAACCTTGTAGCAATGTTTTTCAAAACGTAAGAGTTTCTAAATAATTCTTCAGCAATACAAACTAAACGGTATAGCTACGTATGAAAGGCATTGCGTTCTTTTCGTCTTCACAACGCGAACATGGGCGAAAAAGCGGCAAAAAGTCAACAACTTTCTTTAGTCATCAAATAAATCATTTGTAACGGATCTATTTTTAACGGCTGTTTATGATAGATAGAATACTCTTTATTGTGTTCACCTTATATATCAAAAAAATCTTTTTTATGTAAAATTGTTTCGGATTTAGTAATTGAATCTAGTATTGAAGTAATTGGACGGGCTCGTGGCCACCATAACAGCCGCACGGTTCGATCGATCAGCAGCCTAATTGCGTAACACATTTTAGTAAACGATTACGGCTAATCTGTTTGATTTTGACAATTCAACATCATTCGTTGCGTCAATTACATTGTTGGGCAGAATTGTTATCGAACTTATGAAGCAATGTATTATCAATCTGTTTCAAAACAATTCAGATTCCGATTGATTGTGTATTACGCAATTAGGGTACAGGTTAAGCTACGCTTGCCGCGGTTGGTCCGTGGATGGGTGACCATCTTTACATAGGTACCAAGAACCCTCCGTGCCTCGGAAAGCACGTTAAGCCGTTGGTCCCATCAGTCGTTCGTGGATATTTGACTGTCGTTACGGGTCGTCAGAAGCCCGAAAGTCTGACAATCAGTCTTACCAAGTGGTATCATATTACAGTAGATAGGTTGTGCCGGTTCCAGCTCACTTTTTTCAAGGGGTTTCAACCGACTACTAAGCGGTCCTCAATCCAAAAAAAAAAAAAAAAAAAAAAAAAAAAAAAAAAAAAAAAAAAAAAAAAAAAGGTTTTGGCATGCGCTGAGCACGAATCTGCGGTCCATTTTTGCGTAGGATGCACGGTTCGCGAGATACGTAAATCAATTAGCAATAATCTAATTGACATCCGCCCGGCCCGGCGACCCTCATTAGCGTTTCATTGTTCGCTATTTCTTATCTATTACTCATTCGAGAGTTCGCATTACCACTGCTTTAGGGTTCCTTATCAATTACTCATTGTGAGCGGGTTCTGCCTCTATTTTATTTCATACTACACTCACGCCTTCTTCCCATGGGGTTTACAAAACTATGCATTGAACATCCCTGAAACTTATATAGCAAATACATTAAGCAATATTCACCACAAACTGAAGTCAAATCATTCTGAATCCTATCAACATTCCAGTCCCATCTTTTGCAATTTCTTCTTAAAAATTCAACTTGATATCGCACAGGTGCCCGTCCATACGAATCAAAATATTGCCCAACACCATTTGTGTCAATATGTAAAGCTACCCAGTGTGAGCCTTGTTTATAATCCGTATCCAAATTGCATATTATATACGTAGGCAGATGGGTGTACATTTGTAAATACCTTTTGTTACGCTCCGTTCATTCATCCTCTCAACATGACCAAACCATCTTTATTTCAAACTATAAAATATGTATTGAACAGCTCATTCAGTTGGCCATTTCTTATCTATTACTCATTCGAGGGCTCTCATTACTACTGCTTTAGGGTTCCTTATCAATTACTCATTGTAAACGGGTACTACTGTTCATTGCCTATATTTTTATTTCATACTACACTCACGCCTTCATCCCATGGGGGTAGGCAGAAACCACAGAACGCCACCTGTTACGATCCTACACATATATCCTATACATACACGCGCGCCGGTTGCGAGTGCTACGCATCTCACCTTTCTGAAGAACATCACCATTAAGGTCAACATATGTCTTCCTAGGGCGTCCCCTACCGCGTTTCCACTCACATCTGCCTTGTAAATACCTTTTGTTACGCTCCTTTCATTCATCCTCTCAACATGACCAAACCATCTTTATTTCAAACTATAAAATATGAACGGAACAGCTCATTCAACTAAAATATCAGTGAACCCTGTGTTCCCTGTAAATATTTCACGTGATATAACATTTAAAAAAAATCTGTTGTAAATGTAAAAACAAATATTATTTTTGTTTTAAATGGGCATTACTCTCAGCGTTATATTCCGTAAACAATAACGCGGATCTGGTATCATCGTAAGCTATACAAGGTGTTTTTTTATATCCCATAAGTCTAGGGTATGATTGAGACCATATCAAAAAATCAACTGGCATATGAATTATGTTTCAATCATCCTTTGTTTTTTTTCATTTTTCATACAAAATAATTCGATAAAGTCACGATTATTAATGTAAAACACCCTAACGTGAAATATGACAACGTCGCATTTTCTTATACTCGATACCTAGACACATCGAGGGTCTATTTTGTACGGTACGCAAACAAAATTGGCAACCACGCAAAAGTAGTAAATATACGTAAATAGATTTGTCATACTGGTGACAATTTTGGACCTAATTGAATTATGATTGATGAAATCTTTGAAACTATGCATTTTTGGACCACCTATTCTAGGAGTTTAAGTATTATTTTTACCTACAGAATATAACCCTAGAAAAACAGGTTGTATATGTAGGGTGCCGTACAACCTCACCGATGCTCAGAAGCAGGCCCGGGTGGAACGGTCTCGGTGTGTTTACGACATCATTACAGGTTTACAGATTTATCAATACGATCCAGAAACGAAGCGCCTGTCGACAGTTTGGGTATTTAAAAAACGAATTAACGCCTACCAAAGTGAAGCGATCTAGAAGCGACTGGCTACTTGATTAATTCCTTTAAGGAACTAAAGAAGCATCAACGCTGAATGGGAAACTACCAAATGTTGTTCACAGGGCTCCGCGGTCTACTGCTCCACCACGACAACGTGCCTTCGCACACCGCGCTCAAAACGAGCGACTTCCAGAACCGCACGCCGGTCAAACTCCTTACAGCCCTTACCTAGCACCGTGTGACTTCTTTTTATTCCCGAAAATAAAATAACTGCTTAAAGGGATACAATTTTCGTCGCCTGAAGATGCGCTGTCAGCGTTCGAGCAGGTTGTAAACGAGGTGTCTACGGTAGACTGGAAAAAGTTTTTCAGACGCATGAAACTTTTTACAGAGGCTAGTGGAGAGTATTTCGTCCATACGAATCAAAATATTGCCCAACGCTATTTGTGTCAATATCTAAAGCTACCTAGTGTGAGCTTGGTTTATCATATGTATCCAAATTGCATATTAAATACGTTGGTACATTAATGGCTATACATGGGTAGCCTATTGAGGAGTTCATCTTTGCAACGCACCCCGAAGGAATGTGAAATAACTTTGTAAGATCGCACTTTAGGAACTGTGTTGACTCATTAATTTACTATCAGTTGCGTTGTAAGCACTTAAGAATTTGCTTTAGATTAGAAATTACTTAGTGGTGCTATATAAGAGCAGCCCACTCAGTCAGACCATAGTCAACTGGTTTGGTAGCAGTGGATAGTGACAGTACTACGTTTTGTGTTACTTCAACGCATCAACGGTAATGGAGGTAAGTGTTTATTCTATTGAAAATTACTTTTCTTTCTCTCTGACTTTTTATTTACATGAACTTTGCCTTGCGTGTGTGAAAAAATTGATATTAACGTGTTTTCTGTGTTTGTTGCAGAAATCATTAAGTTTCTTAGACAATGATGAAAATACCTGTAAGCTGCATTACTACTCACTACTTTCCCCTCAACACGAAGAAGACAGTGGTGACATCGTCATTATTAACACATGCGATGGGAGAAAAATTAAATCTCAGACGATTCATTTTGGAGGATGTTGCAGGTGACATCAATGTGGAAGTGAAATAGTGGTTTCAGTTATTAAGTGACACAACGTCAGAGTGTTTCGCTCACGAACTATTCGCCGAACAAATAGATAACGATTTAATCAACTGTTTAATTTATGTTTTAAGGGAGTGTGTTATAGGGATATTTGAAAGTTTTCATTTGCGTTTTTTTTTGTGTACTTCATTATGAATCTAGAAAATATAAAGTATATTATTGATGTAGATGGGTTTCAGATGTCAAAAAAAATGTACTTTAAAGAAGTAGCAATTTACAATATTCAGGATAATATCCTTTATTTGTTTTACATAAAACTCCCAACGTGGTTGTTAGATTATAAACATGATAGAACAATCACATTCGTCATGAGACATATTCACGGAATGCAATTAAAAAATTATGATAATGATATTAGTTTTTCAGAGTTTTTAAAACGAGTAAAGAGTTTTGATCCAAACAAGCATTTCACGTGGGCTTACAAAGGGGGGATAGTAGAAAAAGATTTTTTAGCAAGTTTGGGGTATAAATCGTATAACTTAGAAGCAATCCATTGTCCGAAAGTGGAAATAATTATAGAAAAATTTAAATTACACCGACTTAGTAATTGTACGAGGCATGTAGCATACAAAGGAATTCCATCTCGCAGCGCTCACTGTAGTGGTGTAGAGGTGCGAGCATTCTCACTGTGGTTTGAAAATCATTTACTCAATCGATAAGTTTAGTGTGTAATATTTTTGTGTAGTTACCTAGTTTTTTCATATTATGTATCTAGTTTATTTGTATTGACTAGGAACTCATTTGAATATAAGTAGTAACCTGTTAGTACTTATTAAGTCTTTTACATGTATATCTAATAATAAACGTGTAAATTTTGTGTGTATACCTGATTAACTGTTATTGTTAAGTTTTTTGTATGTCATAATTAACGTTTAAGATTTATGTATACCTAATTAAATAAAAACAGATTAATGTCAGCAAGCTTCAGCTAGGTCAGTCAAATAAATCAAATTGTGCTTTAATTCATTTTGTTTTCTTTATTTATCCAACTTGTAGAATCCATACCGAAACACTTCACTAGAAATGTATCATCACAGTTTCTCTTCGACACTTTCGCCAATAGGTATACATCAGGATATTTACCTTTTTGGAGTTCCTGTTCATAAAATCCACCTAAGATTGGTTGTTTCCTTTCATCTTTCAACTGATAGGTCACAGGATTGGGGTTATTCACTTTCACTACTTGAAATATTTCCGAATCTTTTAAATTCACATATTCATTATCAAATGTTTTATTGTTGTTGTTGAATCTGCATTGGAAACAGAATTTTAACTTATAAATCATAAGTAGAGTAGATCAATACAACACCGTTACATTTTGAAACTCCTGAAGTGTTTTTAAATTCAATTAAAAATTATGTTTTTTGTATACAACAGTGGATTCATCAACATTAAAAAATAAGTTAAATTTCATACTGCACGCTGATTTTGTTCAACAAACCAAAGATTTTATAGATCCTACGTTTGACTTTCAAACATTCAATTACGAGTACATAATTTGTCAAGATGACTTCAATATTTTCTTTTCATCTTTACATGATACAATAACTAGTCAAATTAGTGAATGTATTTGAAAAAAAGATAGTAGGTGGAATCTAAAAAACATAAATTCTATAAACATTAACATCAATAAATTCAACCAACTACATGGTACTTGATACATAGATCTTCCCCGTGATATAAAATTATAAAATGCTGTTGTAAATGTAAAAACAAAGATATTTTTTTACGCTAACGCTAATTTTCTTTCTTTTCAATATACAAAATTGAAAAAAAGTTGTTTTTTCAAATATGAAAATTATGGTACAATTGTAAAACAATTTCATTTTTTCAACTACGAAATAGTGAAACTTTAAAAAAGATTTGGTTCGGTCAAACGATAAAATAAAGTAATTTATTTTTGATGCAAAACTGTGGTTTGCATCGATTTAATTTACTCATGGTTTTGTATTTTAGATATTTCTTAAAAACGCCGATGCATAATTTTCAAAAATATAAAGTTTTTCAATATACAAAATTAATAATAATGGTAAAATTGTAAAACAATTTATTTTTTTCAAGTACTAAACAGTGAAACTTTAAAAAAGATTTGGTTCGGTCAAACTATTTGAAATGATAAAATAAAATATATTATTTTTGATGCAAAATTTGTGGTTTGCATCGATTTAATTTACTCATGGTTTTGTATTTTAGATATTTCTTAAAAACGCCGATGCATAATTTTCAAAAATATAAAGTTTTTCAATATACAAAATTAATAATAATGGTAAAATTGTAAAACAATTTATTTTTTTCAAGTACTAAACAGTGAAACTTTAAAAAAGATTTGGTTCGGTCAAACTATTTGAAATGATAAAATAAAATATATTATTTTTGATGCAAAATTTGTGGTTTGCATCGATTTAATTTACTCATGGTTTTGTATTTTAGATATTTCTTAAAAACGCCGATGCATAATTTTCAAAAATATAAAGTTTTTCAATATACAAAATTAATAATAATGGTAAAATTGTAAAACAATTTATTTTTTTCAAGTACTAAACAGTGAAACTTTAAAAAAGATTTGGTTCGGTCAAACTATTTGAAATGATAAAATAAAATATATTATTTTTGATGCAAAATTTGTGGTTTGCATCGATTTAATTTACTCATGGTTTTGTATTTTAGATATTTCTTAAAAACGCCGACGCATAATTTTCAATAATATAAAGTTTTTCAATATACAAAATTAATAATAAGGGTAAAATTGTAAAATAATTTCATTTTTTCAACTACGAAATAGTGAAACTTTAAAAAAGATTTGGTTCGGTCAAACGATAAAATAAAGTGATTTATTTTTGATGCAAAACTGTGGTTTGCATCGATTTAATTTACTCATGGTTTTGTATTTTTGATATTTCTTAAAAACGCTAACGCATAATTTTCATTAATATAAAGTTTTTCAATATACAAAATTAATAATAATGGTAAAATTGTAAAACAATTTAATTTTTTCAACTACTAAACAGTGAAACTTTAAAAAAGATTTGGTTCGGTCAAACTATTTGAAATGATAAAATAAATATATTATTTTTGATGCAAAATTTGTGGTTTGCATCGATTTAATTTACTCATGGTTTTGTATTTTAGATATTTCTTAAAAACGCCGACGCATAATTTTCAATAATATAAAGTTTTTCAATATACAAAATTAATAATAAGGGTAAAATTGTAAAATAATTTCATTTTTTCAACTACGAAATAGTGAAACTTTAAAAAAGATTTGGTTCGGTCAAACGATAAAATAAAGTGATTTATTTTTGATGCAAAACTGTGGTTTGCATCGATTTAATTTACTCATGGTTTTGTATTTTTGATATTTCTTAAAAACGCTAACGCATAATTTTCATTAATATAAAGTTTTTCAATATACAAAATTAATAATAATGGTAAAATTGTAAAACAATTTAATTTTTTCAACTACTAAACAGTGAAACTTTAAAAAAGATTTGGTTCGGTCAAACGATAAAATAAAGTGATTTATTTTTGATGCAAAACTGTGGTTTGCATCGATTTAATTTACTCATGGTTTTGTATTTTTGATATTTCTTAAAAACGCTAAAAACGCTTAAAATCTAAAATACAAAACCATGAGTAAATTAAATCGATGCAAACCACAAATTTTGCATCAAAAATAATATATTTTATTTTATCATTTCAAATAGTTTGACCGAACCAAATCTTTTTTAAAGTTTCACTGTTTAGTAGTTGAAAAAATTAAATTGTTTTACAATTTTACCCTTATTATTAATTTTGTATATTGAAAAACTTTATATTATTGAAAATTATGCGTCGGCGTTTTTAAGAAATATCTAAAATACAAAACCATGAGTAAATTAAATCGATGCAAACCACAAATTTTGCATCAAAAATAATATATTTTATTTTATCATTTCAAATAGTTTGACCGAACCAAATCTTTTTTAAAGTTTCACTGTTTAGTAGTTGAAAAAATTAAATTGTTTTACAATTTTACCCTTATTATTAATTTTGTATATTGAAAAACTTTATATTATTGAAAATTATGCGTCGGCGTTTTTAAGAAATATCTAAAATACAAAACCATGAGTAAATTAAATCGATGCAAACCACAAATTTTGCATCAAAAATAATATATTTTATTTTATCATTTCAAATAGTTTGACCGAACCAAATCTTTTTTAAAGTTTCACTGTTTAGTACTTGAAAAAAATAAATTGTTTTACAATTTTACCATTATTATTAATTTTGTATATTGAAAAACTTTATATTTTTGAAAATTATGCATCGGCGTTTTTAAGAAATATCTAAAATACAAAACCATGAGTAAATTAAATCGATGCAAACCACAGTTTTGCATCAAAAATAAATTACTTTATTTTATCGTTTGACCGAACCAAATCTTTTTTAAAGTTTCACTATTTCGTAGTTGAAAAAATGAAATTGTTTTACAATTGTACCATAATTTTCATATTTGAAAAAACAACTTTTTTTCAATTTTGTATATTGAAAAGAAAGAAAATTAGCGTTAGCGTAAAAAAATATCTTTGTTTTTACATTTACAACAGCATTTTATAATTTTATATCACGGGGAAGATCTATGTATCAAGTACCATGTAGTTGGTTGAATTTTTTTTTTTTTTTTTTATAAATGGCATCTCGCAGGTCAACCTATGAGGTTGTCGTCTGCTTAGACGGACTTGCCTGTGGATTCCCTAATAAATTAAGGCCTCCAGCCAGGACTTAAACTTAAATACTAACTAAAAACTAAGCGACTACACGCTAAGGGCACCCCCTGTGGGGTACGAACCTCGGCTTAGGGCGTCGCTGGAAGAGGGCAGCAAATGACTAGCTGGATCAGGAATGATATTATTTAGGGACGAATTTAAAGCTACAGGCTCAGCGGCGCGGGCTGGCTCGAGCAAGGGTCGGGAGGGGCGTAGATTTGGGCGTCGCGGCGGGCCTCGGCGGCGAGGACGGTAGGACGGCGATCGGGTTTTGGGCTTATGAAGCGTGCTGGTTGCCTTACTACTCTCCTGGAGGAGGGTAGTGGCGTCGTCGGGGGCGATTAAGGTATGCCTTGGTCGGCGAATACTACTAATACGGGAAGGAGTGTAGCGGGCGGCCGCTGAGATCAAGGGGTTGGGGTGTTTTATGCCACAGTCAAAGAAACGCTTCGATAAGCGTTTCATGAACTGGTTTATGGTAGGCATTTTAAGATCGATGTGGAGATTTATATTACGGACATAGAAGGGGGCACCCGTGACCTTTCTGAGGAAACGGTTCTGGAGGGTCTGCATCTTATGGAGATGACGTGGGTGAGCGTGCGCGAATACAACGCAGGCATAGGTCATGATGGGACGGATGACTGCGGTGTAGATGCGCAGCTTGCATTTAAGTGACAGTTTGCAACGGGCTGTCAGAATAAAGTGGAGTCTACCAAGAGCGAAAGCGGCGCGCGCGCGAACAGCCTTAATGTGCTCTTTGAACGTTAAGTTTTGATCAAGGATCACGCCTAGGTATTTGGCTTGCTTCTCCCAAGGGATTGGCTTGCCGTACATAGTGATCGGGCTGGGAAGGGGGGGTGGGACTCGACGACGTCTCGAGAAGAGAACCGCCTGACTCTTATCGGGGTTGACCTCGATTCTCCATTTCCGGAACCAAGCGCCTAAGACGTTTGCGGAGGTTTGGAGAGTACGAGCTATAGCATTGGGACAATGACCGGTATAGTAAACGGCAGTGTCGTCGGCGAAGAGAGCCAACTGAGCCTTTTTACTCTGTGGAATATCGCTGGTGAACAGCGTGAAAACTAGAGGAGATATGACGGAACCCTGAGGGACACCGGCGCGAATAGGGTGAGGGGACGAGAGTGCACCCTCGATGCGATAGCGGAAGGTGCGATTCGACAAAAAGTCTCGTAAGATGAGTACGAGACGATCTGGCACTCCTAGTTGGTAAAGCTTGTATAACAAGCCGTTGTGCCAGACTTTGTCGAAGGCTTTCGCTATGTCGAAGAATAGCACACCCGTCGTCGCATTACGCTGCATACCGGCGCACAAGTGCTCTACGATACGGTGGACCTGGTGGATACTCGAGTGTTGTGGACGGAAACCAAACTGCTCGTTGGGAATAAGGCTCTTTGCTTCGGCGTAGTCTTTGAGACGCTTATAAATAAGCCTCTCGTAGATTTTGCCGAGAACGTTGAGTAAGCTAATGGGACGGTAGCTGGAGGGCTCAGACTTTGGCTTGCCTGGCTTTGGGATACCGATGACTGTTGCTTCTTTCCACGCTTGTGGGAAGATGTTGTTGCTCATGGCGCCATTGAAGATGGCGGTCATGAGCATTATTAGAGGGGCAGGTAGGAGTTTGTATACCTTGTTGGTAATACCGTCCGAACCGGGGGCTTTACGAGCTTGGAGCCCTTTTACGATGTCGTGCACTTCATCTGGAGTGACGGGAGGCAGAGGATCATCAGGGTCTTCAACGGGTGGAAGGGAGGCTCTCCGTTCGACTTCAGCGTCGACCTTGTTCAGGTGAGCTTGGTCTACTGGTTGAGAGCTGGGAGAACACTGGGACTCTAGGCTGTCAGCAAGGCATTCGGCCTTGTCGGTGCTGTCGAACGCGACGCTCTTGTCGGGGCGGATGAGGGGAGGCATAGAGACCTCCTCGGAGGAGCGCAATTTCCTCTGAAGGTGCCAGAAGGCTTGGTGAGTGGGCTCGAGTTCACTCAGCATCTTGTTCCAACCCTCTGAGCGTACCTCCCCTATGCGTTTCTTTACAGCACGCTGTAAATGGCGCATGTGGGCTTTGTTCGCGTCACAAGGGAAGGAGTCGTAGGCACGGATGGCCGCGTTCTTTTCGGTTATCAGGTCACGTACGTCAGCAGGTAGTTTCCAGCGATGGTCTTCCATTACCGGAACTTCCCGTGAACAATCCGTCAATACGGATTGTACGTGCTCTGTAAACGAGTCGATTGCGGCCGTCGTGTCGGCGACTGACACTAAGTGATCGGGGATGGTGTCTAAGTGAGGCGACGTGGTGGATTTCAGTCTTTCGCTTACTTTCCTCCAGTCGGTTATCGTCTGGGTCTGAGGGGGGCGGTTGGGGTCGATCGGGCCCGAGTAGGGTGCAAGATGCATGACTACAGGGCGGTGGTCAGAGTTTAGCTCGTGGAACGTCTCAATCGATTGCAAACGGAGGTTCACATTCTTGAGCAGCGCTACATCGAGAACATCGGGAAGGTGATTAGGATTACCTGGGAAGTGAGTCGGGCTCATTGGAGCGATGACGTCAAAGTTAAGGGATTCGCCTAACTTGGAAATGATCCGACCTCTGGTAGAAGTCGTGCTACTATTCCACGCCGGGTGTTTGGCATTAAGATCCCCCGCCAATATGACGGAGTCACTCATACCGAAGAGGGCGGTGAAGTCCTTTTGGAGAGAGATGGGATCCTCCGGACCATTGTCTGGTGGAATATAAGCAGAGATGATGGTGATCGGTTGATGACCAGTCATGCCGAGCCGACAGATAGAGGTCTCCAGATGGGAGAAGAGAGAAGGTGGGTCGATAGGGATGCAATACAAAGATTTCCTAAAGTATATTAGTGTGCCACCCCTGTGGCATCGAGACCTGTCGTTGCGAACTAGTTTATAGTTGGCAATATTCGGGTTTCGGTGATGCGGTTTTAAAAAGGTTTCCTGTATGAGGAGGATGTCAAGCTGATGGTCGCGGAGGAAAGCGGCGATCTCATCGCGTTGACCTGAAACGCCATTTGCGTTGAAGAAGCCTAATTTAAGGGATCGGGGTTTGTTACTGTTTACTCTCGTATTATCCATTGAGAATTAATATTTGAGTGAGTGTAGAACTTGCGCGATCTCGGGATACGCGCTGAGGATTTCCATAAGGCGGAGTGCGTTGCCGTTTGCAGCAACGATTTCTTCCGCCATTTTGTCCGCGGCGGTGGTGAAGAGAGCCGCGTATGTACTAAGTATAATTTGGGCGCTGTTTCGGCCCTGGGTTCCCTGAGGTTTCGCTGGAGAGGCCGTAGGGGCCGCGGGGGCTACCAAAGGCGCTGGGATGGCGGAAGCCATCAGCGCTGGAAGTTGAGCGGGTTGCGCTGGTTGCGCGGGAATAGAGGGCACCGAAGCTGCGGGAGCCTTCAGGTGATTAAGGTTAGCCCAGGGAGACGGCCTCTGCGGACTGAGCCGCTCCGGCATCAGCGCGGAAGGAGGCTTTCCCCAGGGGCTTTCCCTGTGCTGGCGGTCGCTCGCGCGTTTCGCGAGTTTGGAAGAGGAGGCCTTCGGGGCCTTAGGACAGCCCCGGTAATTTGCCGGGTGTCCCGATTGGCCGCAGAGTACACAGCTGGGAGGCTCTAAACATAGTTCCCTATCTTTTGGGCGGGTACAGTCGGCGGTGCCATGCTCTCCTAGACACTTGACGCATCTAGGGGTGGCATAGCAGTTGGACTGCGAGTGACCATATAATTGGCAGCGATGACACTGTCCAATTAATTGAGCTCTGTAAGGCTTCTCTATTGAGATGCCTGAGAGCGAACACACCGACTTAACTTTAAAAATCGGGTGGTGACCGTCTGTGGGGTCACAGATGACCAGGACCATGTCGTAGACTAGGCCCTGTCTCGCTTTATGTAAGCGATGGACGGCGGAAACTGGGATTCCTTGAGCGATGAGGTCGCTCTTAATCTCCTCGGTGGAGATTTCTTGTGGAACGCGCCTTATTACGACGCGAGTAGGGGTTTCCTCCGGAAGGGAGTAAGTGTGAAAGGAGTAGTTCCTTTCACGTAGGGCGCGGGAGAGGTCCCTAAAGTCCGCAGACGTGGGGACTGTAACTTTGATCCCCTGGAGGGTGGATCGGGCGTTAGTATAGTTGATCTTGCGATCAACACACATTTTAGATATTTCAGTCCATTTGGACTTTTCCTGGACGTATATCGGGGGAGGGGGCTTCTGCTTCCTCGCGGTAGGAGCGGGTGGGCAAGCCATAGGGCTGGCGGGGCGACTGGCCCGCGGACTAGGGGCAGTTGTGGAGCTGGACGATAAGTCGTCCTGTTTTTTCTGGGCCTTGGTGACCGGGCCAGCGGGGGCGGAGGATTTAGCCGCCTTTCTCTTGCCTCCTTTGACCACGACTTGGAAGTCGTCATCGCTGGAGGAGGAGGTGCGGGCTTCTTCCTCGGAGAGTGGGACTGACGTGTCCATACTCTCTGGGCGAGTCGAGTCAGTTTCGGTGCGCAGCTGCGTCGGGTTTATTGTCTCCGAGACAATGGCGGCCGGAACAATGGCGGGCGCGACAAAGGGAGCCGGATTAGCGGCCGACTTATTTACTGCCGGGGCAGTAGCGGGCGAGACAATAGGGGCCGGATTAGCGGCCTGAGTATTATCTGTCGAGACAAAGGCGGGTGAGACAATGGGGGCCGAATTTTCGGCCGGAACATTGTCTGCCGGAACAAAAGGCGGAATGCCTTGTTCGCATGCAGGTGGCGATAGCGGGCTTTCGAGGGCGTCGCTGAAGTTCGCGAGTGCGCCCTGGGACGGAGTGGGGGTGGAGCGATGACATAGCTTGTCGCCATATCTCGCTAGGAAATCGGGGTCCTTAAAAAGGACCTCTCTGAAGAACGCCAAAATATAGGCGTCCTCCATGGTCGGAGGGGAAGCTAGATTAGGGAGGGAATGGTGGAAAATTATTCCCACGTAGACTAAAACCCTATACCTATCTCCCCGGGTGGATGGGCCCGGGGATGTGTGACCCTCTCTGTCGGGTGTAGACAGAGAGGTGAGTACCTATTGGTGAGCCCTAAGCTTGTAACCCGTCGCCAATCTTAATGTGCGAACGGGGCCCTGACCAGTCTAGCGCGAAGGGTGTAGACACACCCTAAAGACACTAGGTGAGTAGCTGGAAAGCAAAACTGTCACCAGAGCCGACTAGGAGATCCCCCAAGGCCGGTTATCTGGGACCCGTCCAACTAACTGCCTCGCCCTGAAGGGGTTCGGCGGGTGTGAATTGGGTCAACACCCCACTCGGCTTCGTTGACACCGTAAGGTTTCAACCGAGGACCACGAAACTGTGGTTTTACCCAGAAGGGGCCTAGTGAAGCTACTCACGAATGACTGATAATGAAACAGGGATGCCTTGAAAAAGGCAGTTTTTTTGAGTTATTAAAATCAAATCAATTTCTTGATTTGATTTTAAATCGGAGTAGTCGGGGCGACTACGATGACGTCACGTGGCAGCGACGAATAATAACACGAAACACAACACTGGAGCGGGAGAGCGCACAAACACGTCCGTCCGCGGCGAGAGTCGAGCGTCGAGTTAAAAAAAAAAAAAAAAAAAAAAAAAAAAAAAAAAAAAAAAAAAAAAAAAATTAGTTGGTTGAATTTATTGATGTTAATGTTTATAGAATTTATGTTTTTTAGATTCCACCTACTATCTTTTTTTCAAATACATTCACTAATTTGACTAGTTATTGTATCATGTAAAGATGAAAAGAAAATATTGAAGTCATCTTGACAAATTATGTACTCGTAATTGAATGTTTGAAAGTCAAACGTAGGATCTATAAAATCTTTGGTTTGTTGAACAAAATCAGCGTGCAGTATGAAATTTAACTTATTTTTTAATGTTGATGAATCCACTGTTGTATACAAAAAACATAATTTTTAATTGAATTTAAAAACACTTCAGGAGTTTCAAAATGTAACGGTGTTGAATTGATCTACTCTACTTATGATTTATAAGTTAAAATTCTGTTTCCAATGCAGATTCAACAACAACAATAAAACATTTGATAATGAATATGTGAATTTAAAAGATTCGGAAATATTTCAAGTAGTGAAAGTGAATAACCCCAATCCTGTGACCTATCAGTTGAAAGATGAAAGGAAACAACCAATCTTAGGTGGATTTTATGAACAGGAACTCCAAAAAGGTAAATATCCTGATGTATACCTATTGGCGAAAGTGTCGAAGAGAAACTGTGATGATACATTTCTAGTGAAGTGTTTCGGTATGGATTCTACAAGTTGGATAAATAAAGAAAACAAAATGAATTAAAGCACAATTTGATTTATTTGACTGACCTAGCTGAAGCTTGCTGACATTAATCTGTTTTTATTTAATTAGGTATACATAAATCTTAAACGTTAATTATGACATACAAAAAACTTAACAATAACAGTTAATCAGGTATACACACAAAATTTACACGTTTATTATTAGATATACATGTAAAAGACTTAATAAGTACTAACAGGTTACTACTTATATTCAAATGAGTTCCTAGTCAATACAAATAAACTAGATACATAATATGAAAAAACTAGGTAACTACACAAAAATATTACACACTAAACTTATCGATTGAGTAAATGATTTTCAAACCACAGTGAGAATGCTCGCACCTCTACACCACTACAGTGAGCGCTGCGAGATGGAATTCCTTTGTATGCTACATGCCTCGTACAATTACTAAGTCGGTGTAATTTAAATTTTTCTATAATTATTTCCACTTTCGGACAATGGATTGCTTC
The DNA here is from genome assembly GCA_963555695.1 of Dasypolia templi. NCBI lineage: Eukaryota > Metazoa > Arthropoda > Insecta > Lepidoptera > Noctuidae > Dasypolia > Dasypolia templi. The sequence continues at coordinate 5,246,714 of OY743162.1, read as the reverse complement.
TAAGTTATACGATTTATACCCCAAACTTGCTAAAAAATCTTTTTCTACTATCCCCCCTTTGTAAGCCCACGTGAAATGCTTGTTTGGATCAAAACTCTTTACTCGTTTTAAAAACTCTGAAAAACTAATATCATTATCATAATTTTTTAATTGCATTCCGTGAATATGTCTCATGACGAATGTGATTGTTCTATCATGTTTATAATCTAACAACCACGTTGGGAGTTTTATGTAAAACAAATAAAGGATATTATCCTGAATATTGTAAATTGCTACTTCTTTAAAGTACATTTTTTTTGACATCTGAAACCCATCTACATCAATAATATACTTTATATTTTCTAGATTCATAATGAAGTACACAAAAAAAAACGCAAATGAAAACTTTCAAATATCCCTATAACACACTCCCTTAAAACATAAATTAAACAGTTGATTAAATCGTTATCTATTTGTTCGGCGAATAGTTCGTGAGCGAAACACTCTGACGTTGTGTCACTTAATAACTGAAACCACTATTTCACTTCCACATTGATGTCACCTGCAACATCCTCCAAAATGAATCGTCTGAGATTTAATTTTTCTCCCATCGCATGTGTTAATAATGACGATGTCACCACTGTCTTCTTCGTGTTGAGGGGAAAGTAGTGAGTAGTAATGCAGCTTACAGGTATTTTCATCATTGTCTAAGAAACTTAATGATTTCTGCAACAAACACAGAAAACACGTTAATATCAATTTTTTCACACACGCAAGGCAAAGTTCATGTAAATAAAAAGTCAGAGAGAAAGAAAAGTAATTTTCAATAGAATAAACACTTACCTCCATTACCGTTGATGCGTTGAAGTAACACAAAACGTAGTACTGTCACTATCCACTGCTACCAAACCAGTTGACTATGGTCTGACTGAGTGGGCTGCTCTTATATAGCACCACTAAGTAATTTCTAATCTAAAGCAAATTCTTAAGTGCTTACAACGCAACTGATAGTAAATTAATGAGTCAACACAGTTCCTAAAGTGCGATCTTACAAAGTTATTTCACATTCCTTCGGGGTGCGTTGCAAAGATGAACTCCTCAATAGGCTACCCATGTATAGCCATTAATGTACCAACGTATTTAATATGCAATTTGGATACATATGATAAACCAAGCTCACACTAGGTAGCTTTAGATATTGACACAAATAGCGTTGGGCAATATTTTGATTCGTATGGACGAAATACTCTCCACTAGCCTCTGTAAAAAGTTTCATGCGTCTGAAAAACTTTTTCCAGTCTACCGTAGACACCTCGTTTACAACCTGCTCGAACGCTGACAGCGCATCTTCAGGCGACGAAAATTGTATCCCTTTAAGCAGTTATTTTATTTTCGGGAATAAAAAGAAGTCACACGGTGCTAGGTAAGGGCTGTAAGGAGTTTGACCGGCGTGCGGTTCTGGAAGTCGCTCGTTTTGAGCGCGGTGTGCGAAGGCACGTTGTCGTGGTGGAGCAGTAGACCGCGGAGCCCTGTGAACAACATTTGGTAGTTTCCCATTCAGCGTTGATGCTTCTTTAGTTCCTTAAAGGAATTAATCAAGTAGCCAGTCGCTTCTAGATCGCTTCACTTTGGTAGGCGTTAATTCGTTTTTTAAATACCCAAACTGTCGACAGGCGCTTCGTTTCTGGATCGTATTGATAAATCTGTAAACCTGTAATGATGTCGTAAACACACCGAGACCGTTCCACCCGGGCCTGCTTCTGAGCATCGGTGAGGTTGTACGGCACCCTACATATACAACCTGTTTTTCTAGGGTTATATTCTGTAGGTAAAAATAATACTTAAACTCCTAGAATAGGTGGTCCAAAAATGCATAGTTTCAAAGATTTCATCAATCATAATTCAATTAGGTCCAAAATTGTCACCAGTATGACAAATCTATTTACGTATATTTACTACTTTTGCGTGGTTGCCAATTTTGTTTGCGTACCGTACAAAATAGACCCTCGATGTGTCTAGGTATCGAGTATAAGAAAATGCGACGTTGTCATATTTCACGTTAGGGTGTTTTACATTAATAATCGTGACTTTATCGAATTATTTTGTATGAAAAATGAAAAAAAACAAAGGATGATTGAAACATAATTCATATGCCAGTTGATTTTTTGATATGGTCTCAATCATACCCTAGACTTATGGGATATAAAAAAACACCTTGTATAGCTTACGATGATACCAGATCCGCGTTATTGTTTACGGAATATAACGCTGAGAGTAATGCCCATTTAAAACAAAAATAATATTTGTTTTTACATTTACAACAGATTTTTTTTAAATGTTATATCACGTGAAATATTTACAGGGAACACAGGGTTCACTGATATTTTAGTTGAATGAGCTGTTCCGTTCATATTTTATAGTTTGAAATAAAGATGGTTTGGTCATGTTGAGAGGATGAATGAAAGGAGCGTAACAAAAGGTATTTACAAGGCAGATGTGAGTGGAAACGCGGTAGGGGACGCCCTAGGAAGACATATGTTGACCTTAATGGTGATGTTCTTCAGAAAGGTGAGATGCGTAGCACTCGCAACCGGCGCGCGTGTATGTATAGGATATATGTGTAGGATCGTAACAGGTGGCGTTCTGTGGTTTCTGCCTACCCCCATGGGATGAAGGCGTGAGTGTAGTATGAAATAAAAATATAGGCAACGAACAGTAGTACCCGTTTACAATGAGTAATTGATAAGGAACCCTAAAGCAGTAGTAATGAGAGCCCTCGAATGAGTAATAGATAAGAAATGGCCAACTGAATGAGCTGTTCAATACATATTTTATAGTTTGAAATAAAGATGGTTTGGTCATGTTGAGAGGATGAATGAACGGAGCGTAACAAAAGGTATTTACAAATGTACACCCATCTGCCTACGTATATAATATGCAATTTGGATACGGATTATAAACAAGGCTCACACTGGGTAGCTTTACATATTGACACAAATGGTGTTGGGCAATATTTTGATTCGTATGGACGGGCACCTGTGCGATATCAAGTTGAATTTTTAAGAAGAAATTGCAAAAGATGGGACTGGAATGTTGATAGGATTCAGAATGATTTGACTTCAGTTTGTGGTGAATATTGCTTAATGTATTTGCTATATAAGTTTCAGGGATGTTCAATGCATAGTTTTGTAAACCCCATGGGAAGAAGGCGTGAGTGTAGTATGAAATAAAATAGAGGCAGAACCCGCTCACAATGAGTAATTGATAAGGAACCCTAAAGCAGTGGTAATGCGAACTCTCGAATGAGTAATAGATAAGAAATAGCGAACAATGAAACGCTAATGAGGGTCGCCGGGCCGGGCGGATGTCAATTAGATTATTGCTAATTGATTTACGTATCTCGCGAACCGTGCATCCTACGCAAAAATGGACCGCAGATTCGTGCTCAGCGCATGCCAAAACCTTTTTTTTTTTTTTTTTTTTTTAGGTTTGAGGACCGCTTAGTAGTCGGTTGAAACCCCTTGAAAAAAGTGAGCTGGAACCGGCACAACCTATCTACTTATTACCCAGTGACTGGGTTATTGGGGTCAGATAAGCAGTCGCTCCATATAGGATACTGGTATTCAGCTGCATCCGGTGAGACTGAAGCAAGGAATAGAAAAAACGAGTGGAAGTGCCCGTCAGTTTTCCCACGTGTGTCACAATTATGCGAAAAATATGTAAAATAAAAACAACCTTCGTCCCTTATAATAAGACTTCATTTTGTATGAGCAACAAATTCACAAAATGAAGGTTAGTTATTACAACTAAACGAAAGTTGTTATTAATTATCATGTTTCCGCATAATTGTAACACACGCGGGTTAACTGACGGGCACTTCCACTGTTTTTTTCTATACCGTGGACTGGAAGACCCTAACATAATTATGTAGTTGGGACAGATTCGGCAGATTCATTTGAATCGAGTATCATAGTTATAAAGATAGTTACAACATAGTAATAAGTCTCCAAGTTGGAATCCATAAGAATTAGACATATAAATGTAGAAATTTTACACTGGGTTACAGAATTCTACGGTTGGTGGAGGTTACAGGGTCTATTATTACACTGTGATTTGAAAACCATGAAGCCTTTGATTTGGATGATTAATTGAATCAATATTTATTTAGAAAAGGGAAATGAGCATGGTATGATTACTTAACAGGTTTAAGATGATGTTTCTAAACTACAAAAAACATCATGGACAAAATGTTAAATTTTAATGGGTCGAATGTTGAATGCGAGGCTTTTGCCTACTTTGTACGAGCATTTTATTAAGTTTTGTTTTTTCCGACTTGCCTCAAAGCTCTGAGATCACAATTGCCACTTTCGCGGATGACACTGCCTTACTTGCCTCGCACAAAAGTCCAACACAAGAATCTCGTATTTTGCAAACAAGTTTAAATGAAACTGAAGAATGGCTTGCCAAGTGGAGAATTGCCGCCAACGTATCCAAATCGGTGCACATCACATTTACCCTCCGTAAAAATGACTTTGACCCGATCACCCTAAACGGCAGTCAATTGCCACACCACGGGTCTGTGAAGTATCTGGGCATGCATCTCGACCGCAGGCTCACATGGAGAAAACATGTAGAAACAAAAAGAGAAGAAATGAACCTGAAATACAGAGGTCTATTCTGGCTACTAGGAAGAAACTCAAAACTGGCTGTAGATAACAAACTCCTCATGGACATATGGCATCCAACTTTGGGGATCAGCCAGTGCCTCCAACATAATGAAAGTACAAAGGGCACAAAACTACATAATAAAACAAATATCCAACGCACCATGGTTTATCAAGACAGCAGAGATCCATGAAATCCTCAATATTCCGATGGTCAACGAGGAGATAAGTACGCATGGTGACAACTACAAATCCCGACTGCTAAAGCATCCAAAAAAGCTCGCGGGGCAGCTAACCATCCCAGAGAGCATCCGCCGATTGAAAAAGCGGCGGGACATTTTCGACCAGAACAGTCAGTCTGAAGATTGACTTCGAATAAATAGGGCAAACTCCACTGGGAGTAGAGCCCCACATGCCAACAGAACCATCTCATCTGCTCATAGTCGGAGAGACTCATCGCAGGATAAAAACGGAAAAAAAAAATATTTTGTTTTTGTAACGTGCGTTTTGTTTTTTTTCTTTCATTCTCTTGCCGTTTTCCCAATTTATTTGTGGTCGCTGCAATATGTCTTCTTCTTCCATACTTATCTATTAGTCTCTCTCTAGCCATATCATCTTTAACACAGTCCATCCTTCGTTTCCATGTTTTTCCCCTACTCCTATAGCCTTCCATCCACATTCGTACTACTGAAAACTTTCCTCTTGACATTTTCCTCCTTGTAAACTATGAACACCTCCTTTTTAATGATTTTGGTAACATCATTGGTTATGTACTTGGTTATTTACTGCTCTGCTACAGTGCTTCTCATACTCCTACAGGTATATACCTAGACTCTTTTAAAAGAGTTCTTTTGAAGATGTTTATTATTGTCATTCGTATACCTGTTCGTGCCATTAGAAGCAGTGCTATGATACGGTTTGATGGGTGCTCTTAAAATTACAGGCTCGTCACATTGTTCAACTTTATATTCTCACGTTGGCAATGTGTCGACTATGTGTTGCAGTAGTGCTATAACTATATGTTCTGTAACAACTTCACCGTCAAAACTGATGCTAGGGATTGACTAAGACGGGATGACACTGACAGCTCACTCCACGCAAGTCTTCACGGTGAGATTTTTACAGAATCGACATCCTGGTGTCCTTAGCCGATGGTATCCATATTTTACCAGGTGGCCCATCATGACTAAGTATAAAAATATTTTCCCAAATACTAATCAACATTCCACATGTCAGTTATCTTTATCTGCTGTACCAACATTATTATCTATGGTTATTAGGATTTAATATCGAATGCCTTATCTTATAGTTCCCCTGACATTTGGATGCTATCGATCCGTCGGGCTGAAACTGACTGAAACCATATTGCCTCCGCTACGTAGAAAGCGGGTCGGGGCCTCTGTCCTTTCAGTGTGACGTGGTTCTTACTAGCCCTTGACTTTGCATGAAACCAATAACGTCCGCTTTGTTTCTACCCTTTATTTTCTTTGTTATATGGATAGATTTCTCTTCGACTGTTTTGTCGAACTCTTCGTTGGTGTCTATGGTGCGTGGCATATCTTCCTGATGTTAGAAGAAGATACGGTCAAGTTAAGGACAAAATCTGGTGGTTTCAAGTGTCATATAACAGAACTGTGCTGGTTAACGTGCACTTGTCTCTCAAAAATAACCCAATTAAACCATTTTGTAAGTTTTGTGAGGCAGTCCCCCTGGTCTCCGAAAAATAACCCAATTAAACCTTTTTGTAAGTTTTGTGAGGCAGTCCCCCTGGTCTCAGAAAAATAACCCAATTAAACCTTTTTGTAAGTTTTGTGAGGCAGTCCCCCTGGTCTCAGAAAAATAACCCAATTAAACCTTTTTGTAAGTTTTGTGAGGCAGTCCCCCTGGTCTACTCTCCAAAGGCCAAACCCAATAACCTAAGACAGATCGCTACTGATGATAGACAGTACCATTCTATCTGTCCCCGTCAAACAAATAGCTGTCAACACGTTATAGGGTCGCATACTTTGGCTTTTGTGGGACGTTAAAACCAGAGATGGAGAGATTTTTCTATCTCCAGTACGCCCAAAATTGGAGTTAGATACGTTATTGGTTTTGGCCGTTAGTCCGCCAATAAAGATATGGGCCCGTCCGAAAGTAGTTGATCAGTCAAAACAAGTGTGTAATTACATTTTACGAACGGGAAAATACATATTGGGAGTACTGACAACTGTCGTGATGTTATACTATCTTAGATCGGGCCCCGAACTAATCATATGTCCGAAAGGCATAAAAAGTTTTAAACGCCCGTAATTTCGGCCGAAGGTGACGACCTCCCTAAGGACTTCGTGATTAGGGAGTAGAGTCCCAGGCTCCGACCTGAATTTGTCGAAAAGGGAATTATTTTCTTTCTAAAAATAACTTGTGATGTTAACTTAGCCATATCTTCTAACAAAATCCAGTACAAAACGGTCATCATCTTGTCATACTCATAGCTCCGTCTTCACTTTAAAAGTTTAAACGTTCCCGTACAAAACTTTTCTCTTCGTAAATCTAGTAAAATGGAAGCTTAAAAGAAAAATAGGACAGCAAACGAGGTCAGTCCACAGACAATGAGCAAAGTTGTGAAGACTGGTGTTGAGTTCACAATCACTGATAGTGTTCTCGGCTTTGTGTTTCATTAAAGACTAGCTTCTGCCCGCGACATTTTCGGCGTGAAACTTGTTCCCCGACCCACGTGTCTCACCGTATCACCTGCACGAGCTATCACTTCGTTTACGTTAAGCGTTCTTTCTGACTTTTTTTGCTTTTTTCCCGGCTCATAAGGGTCATAGCTTGATGTTACATAGCCTATAGCCATCCTCAAGAATTGTCCTTTCAAATGGATAATATTTTTTCCAATCCGACCGGTATGTCCAGAGATTACCCCGTACATACAAACTTACAAACAAACAACTTTTACCTCTCTATAATATTAGTTTAGACTTGCCGTCTTATTCATAACGTTCCTACGTTTTATGCAAATATTGACCGCGACTTTCCTAGAAAAACCTGAGTGTTAGATCATATTGATCTGCGTTTGTTTTAGGCCCGAAAATGTAGGCGTCATCATTTGGCCTTCTTCTCTTCTCCCCTAACTTCTACGTACGACATAAATAATATACTATGTCCCAGATGACAATACGGCAATTAATGAAAACACTGGCAGTACTAATGCATGAGTATTTTCGAACTATCAAATAAATCCGAACATCGATTTTTTTTTCAAATTAAAGAAATTGTGGGTATTTGCCGACGGGATGGGGTGACCCGATTGCCTTGACAAGGCAATCGGGTCACCTTGGAGGCCTTCCAACGTTAATTCTTCCGGTACGCGGTCGCGCCAATCCAGAGCCTTTCGACCCCATCGGCCATCTGTTCTGCGAGCAATGTGTCCTTCTCACGCACTGGTCAAGGAATTTTGTCTTGAGACACTGCGGTACGTGGGACGAGAAGATATTGCGTAGTTTCCCGGACGTTGCCCTTATTATAAAGTCAAATTGTTCGATAACGTAATGAAGGGTAGGTTAGGATGCTCTCAAAGTAGGTGAAGCGACAATCTTTGAAGGATGGCTGGTAACAGCTGGATGCGAGTAGTCTCTAATTGAATTGAGAGAAGCCTAGCAGTATAAATTGCTTATGAACGAAGCAGATGAAGAGCTTCGAGTCTCAATAAAGCCAAAGTACGCGACCTTTTAAAGTGTTGACAGCTGTTTGTTTGGCATGGAAAGTTATAATTGTACTGTCTATCATCAGTAGGTCTGTCTTAGGTGATTGGGTTTGGCCGTAAAAGTCTGCTACGCTTCACGACTTTAGGCTCAAGAGACTGCCGAGACACGCGACGCGAATCGCGCGCGTCTCTAAGGCACCGCTCGTCGTCCTCACGTTATGCCATTGTGTCGCGTCGCGTGTTGCGACTGTTTGTAGGAGCCTTTAGCAAGCAAAGAAGTAATACTAATAGACTGGTCTCAGGAAATAAAGCTTTTTTACAACAGTGGCAGTGGTCTCGTTGGTCTAGTGGTCGCAAGAGCTACTGCTGAGCTTGAGGTCCTGGGTCCGATTCCCGGGTCGGGCAAATTGTTATTTTTTCCATCTGGAATTTCTCAGAAGTAGGTAGCCCCGAGTCTGGATTTGTGCCCAGTTGATGGCAATAGGCTTGCCCCCTATTACATGGGACATAAACATAACTGGCGAAATGTGGGTCTACTATAGGTACACCTCTGCCTAATCCTTTGAGGAATGCATGATGTTATAGGGGGCGAGCTTATCTTTAAGGTGACTACAGGACATAAAAGCAAGTTTTGTAATGCCCAAAAGTACATGATCCACTGCAGTAAACCAAATCAGAAAAATACAGCATGTAACAAAACCCTGTCCGATCCTAAAGGGTATTATTTGATATCATACTGCGTACACAAATACGTAATCATTTAAACGATACGAGATATTATTTTTCCCCAATGAATACAATTCATTTAAATAATTAAAAATAATCATATCAAAGGCAACACTGATCGCTCGACAAAGTTCACCCACAGTTTCGTGTCAAAGAAGCTGCCTGAGCGAGGCAGTGCTTTGTCGCGTGCCGCCAAACAAACATCATTATTAGCCTATTATGTTCCCACTGCTGGGACACAGGCCTTCTCTCTGAGAGAGGGAGTGGGCATAACGCTACGCGTTATGACTGGTAGAAAATGCCTACGGCATTAAGTCCGCCTCTGTAAATCCTTGTGCGTAAGTATTAAATAAATATCGGCTGATATTGTATTGTAGGCATAGACGCTTAAGGACCCTGATTTCTGACCTGATTCTGTTTATCAAGAAACAATTATTATTGAGTTAATACTCGTATTATGTGCTTTTGGCAATGTAGGTACCGACTGTAGGTATAAGTTTATTAAAACATTTACTTGTTGTAAATCTCGGCGATCGTGTTTCACATGTCTACCTCCAACATTAATACACATTCGACACCTTTTTATTAAATTTGCACGTACTCTTAGCAGCGCACTTGTGTACGATTTGAGTGAGTCGAAAGCTTCCACAATCCGAGCTCTTACTTTGATTTCCGAATCACACTCACTTTTAAAAACCATTTGTTTAGCATGATCCCATATAATACACATTCGACACCTTTTTTAATAAATTTTCTCGTACTCTTAGCAGCGCACTTGTGTACGATTTGAGTGAGTCGAAAGCTTCCACAATCCGAGCTCTTACTTTGATTTCCGAATCACACTCACTTTTAAAAACCATTTGTTTAGCATGATCCCTTATAATACACATTCGACACCTTTTTATTAAATTTTCACGAACTCTTAGCAGCGCACTTGTGTACGATTTGAGTGAGTCGAAAGCTTCCACAATCCGAGCTCTTACTTTGATTTCCGAATCACACTCACTTTCAAAAAACATTTGTTTAGCATGATCCCATATAATACACATTCGCCACCTTTTTATTAAATTTTCTCGTACTCAATGGGTCGTTGACTCGTTAAAAGAGTGCCACAGCGCGGCTAGTGCAGGTCGGTGTCCTTTGAAATAAAAATAGGTAAAAATGAAAAGATTTCGCCGGCCATTGGAGTGTTGTCAACTTATGAAAATTTTCCATATTTAAGGTTAAATTTCGCATGGTTCATAAAAATAAAAAATCAATAACTTCTGGTTGTTACGAGTTAATCTTTTTTACTATTGTTTCTAGTACGTATATTAAACCAGGAATACGCTTTAATTGGATCGTATATGCTTTATATGATATTCTTCAGAATATCTGCTAGTTAAATAGTGTTTTGAAAACATATATTATTATAGCTAATTTGATATGATAGAAAAAAAAACACGAAGATACTTCTAACAATTTCTTTTACGATTAAAAACCATACTAATATACATGCAGTCATTCAGATTTTTGTCAGATTATTCTACAAGCAACATATTAACGTAATAGTTTTTTTTGTGGTTTAGCCCTTGTAAGCCTCTTAATTGGAAATATTCAGAATTTTGGTGCACATGCTAAGAACTTAAAACTCGTTTTTCAATATCTTGGTTCCTCAAATCATCCTACTGTAAAACACTGTTAGCTAGCTCCAACTGTGGAGCAACACTTGGTCTTCCCACGTCTCATTTAGTCTGCTCGTTCTTGCATAAGCATTTCCTATAATGTTTCCAATGCTGGGACCGGGGCAGAGGCCTCTCTGTGAGAAGGGAGTGGGAATGGGCCGATATCCACCAGGCGGGCAAAAGTCGTCGAACTTTTTGTTTTCCTCGTAATGTTTTCCTTCATCGTTTGTATCACCTCTCGACAATTCACCATGAGTCCTGATTGTATCATTCTTTGAAATGACAAAGTAAGCATGGTCAAGGTTTAAATGTCTGTGATCAGCTTCCAAATTATGTGATCAATGTTTATCAACAATTGGGCAGGATTCCAATTCACATTTCAATTGCGCTTATTAATGGATTTATTGATCGTTACCTTAGTATGTTAAGAAAACTAAAGTGATGATAGTTTGATGGTCTACGTTTACGTGTTACTCGTGTAAGCCAATTTGGGAATTATTAACATTACTGAACAATTTTTTTTTTTGAGAAGTAATTGGTTCATTTATAAGGGTTATATGGCGAGCGCACTGATTGATAAATGCATATAAACCAGCTAGAAATGTCGGTTATGGTGGCAATTCTTCTAACACAACAGACAGCTGTGCTACTTAGAAGTTTTTTGTGCCACTTCTCAGCTAAAGCACACACACAACAAGCAGTGCTGGCGGGGGTTTTGGGGGACTGTCTTATGTAAATAATTTTGACGTTCAAAAAGTGCTGAATTTTGGCTTAATTTGAATAATTGAGGTTTGATTTTAAATTCAAGTAAATGGTCAAAGGGTTTTGGTCAGTAAACCAAATGTCAATTTCTAAAATCGCTACTCTGCTTTCACGAAAGCTAAAAAGCACGAAAGCAAGTCGAAATTTACAAATGTTTCCTATTGGAACTTTATTTTCAGAATCTCAAATTACTTCTGTGAAAGTGTAGCTCCTAATTTTCTCAAATAGTTAATTTAACGAAGTTGTAACACCCACTCGACGCTCGACTCTCGCCGCGGACGGACGTGTTTGTGCGCCCTCCCGCTCCAGTGTTGTGTTTCGTGTTTTCTACTCGTCGCTACCACGTGACGTCATCGTAGTCGCCCCGACTACTCCGATTTAAAATCAAATCAAGAAATTGATTTGATTTTAATAACTCAAAAAACTGCCTTTTTCAAGGCATCCCTGTTTCATTAATAGACGTTTGTGAGTAGCTTCACTAGGCCCCTTCAGGGTAAAACCACAGTTTCGTGGTCCTCGGTTGAAACCTTACGGTGTCAACGAAGCCGAGTGGGGTGTTGACCCAATTCACACCCGCCGAACCCCTTCAGGGCGAGGCAGTTAGTTGGACGGGTCCCAGATAACCGGCCTTGGGGGATCTCCTAGTCGGCTCTGGTGACAGTTTTGCTTTTCAGCTACTCACCTAGTGTCTTTAGGGTGTGTCTACACCCTTCGCGCTAGACTGGTCAGGGCCCCGTTCGCACAATAAGACTGGCGACGGGTTACAAGCTTAGGGCTCACAAATAGGTACTCACCTCTCTGTCTACACCCGACAGAGAGGGTCACACATCCCCGGGCCCATCCACCCGGGGAGATAGGTATAGGGTTTAGGCCACGTAGGAAAAAAATTTCCACCATTCCCTCCCTAAAATAGCTCCTCCTCCGACCATGGAGGACGCCTTTATTTTGGCGTTCTTCAGAGAGGTCCTTTTTAAGGACCCCGAGTTCTTGGCGAAATATGGCGCCAAAATACGCCAACGGTCCACCCCCACTCCGTCCCACGGGTCACTTGTGGAATTCAGTGACGCACTGGAGAGCCCGCTATCGCCACCTGCAAGTGAACAAGGCATTCCGCCCTTTGTTCCGCACCACAATGTTCCGGCAACTATCTCGGCCCCCATTGTGTCACCCGCCTTTGTTCCGGTAGATAATACCCCGGCCGCTAATCCGGCCCCTATTGTCTCACCCGTCATTATCCCGGCAGTAAATACCGCGGCCCCTATTGTCTCGCCCGCTTTTGTACCTGCCGCCATTGTTACGCCGTCTATTGTTCCGGCCGACATTGTTTCAGAGATAACGCAGCTGCGCACCGCAGTATCAAACTCGACTCAACCGGAGAGCATGGACACGTCAGTCCCACTCTCAGAGGACGAAGCCCGCACCTCCTCCTCCAGCGACGACGACTTCCAAGTCGTTGTTAAAGGAGGCAAGAGGAAGGCGGCTAAATCCTCCGCCCCCGCTGGCCCGGTCACCAAGGCCCAGAAAAAACAGGACGACTTATCGTCCAGCTCCACTTCCGCCCCTAGTCCGCGGGCCAGTCGCCCCGCCAGCCCTATGGCTTGCCCACCCGCTCCTACCGCGAGGAAGCAGAAGCCCCCTCCCCCGATATACGTCCAGGAAAAGTCCAAATGGACTGAAATATCTAAAATGTGTGTTGATCGCAAGATCAACTATACTAACGCCCGATCCACCCTCCAGGGGATCAAAGTTACGGTCCCCACGTCTGCGGACTTTAGGGACCTCTCCCGCGCCCTACGTGAAAGGAACTACTCCTTTCACACTTACTCCCTTCCGGAGGAAACCCCTACACGCGTCGTTATTAGGCGCGTTCCACAGGAAATCTCCACCGAGGAGATTAAGAGCGACCTTGTCTCACAAGGCATACCAGTTTCCGCCGTCCATCGCTTACATAAAGCGAGACAGGGCCTAGTCTACGACATGGTCCTGGTCATCTGTGACCCCACAGACGGTCACCACCCGATTTTTAAAGTTAAGTCGGTGTGTTCGCTCTCAGGCATCTCAATAGAGAAGCCTTACAGAGCTCAATTAATTGGACAGTGTCATCGCTGCCAATTATATGGTCACTCGCAGTCCAACTGCTATGCCACCCCTAGATGCGTAAAGTGTCTAGGAGAGCATGGCACCGCCGACTGTACCCGCCCTAAAGATAGGGAACTATGTTTAGAGCCTCCCAGCTGTGTACTCTGCGGCCAATCGGGACACCCGGCAAATTACCGGGGCTGTCCTAAGGCCCCGAAGTCCTCCTCTTCCAAACTCGCGAAACGCGCGAGCGACCGCCAGCACAGGGAAAGCCCCTGGGGAAAGCCTCCTTCCGCGCTGATGCCGGAGCGGCTCAGTCCGCAGAGGCCGTCTCCCTGGGCTAACCTAAATCACCTGAAGGCTCCCGCAGCTTCGGTGCCCTCTATTCCCGCGCAACCAGCGCAACCCGCTCAACCTCCAGCGCTGATGGCTTCCGCCATCCCAGCGCCTTTGGTAGCCCCCGCGGCCCCTACGGCCTCTCCAGCGAAAACTCAGGGAACCCAGGGCCGAAACAGCGCCCAAATTATACTTAGTACATACGCGGCTCTCTTCACCACCGCCGCGGACAAAATGGCGGAAGAAATCATTGCTGCAAACGGCAACGCACTCCGCCTTATGGAAATCCTCAGCGCGTATCCCGAGATTGCGCAAGTTCTACACTCACTCAAATATTAATTCTCAATGGATAATACGAGAGTAAACAGTAACAAACCCCGATCCCTTAAATTAGGCTTCTTCAACGCAAATGGCGTTTCAGGTCAACGCGATGAGATCGCCGCTTTCCTCCGCGACCATCAGCTTGACATCCTCCTCATGCAGGAAACCTTTTTAAAACCGCATCACCGAAACCCGAATATTGCCAACTATAAACTAGTTCGCAACGACAGGTCTCGATGCCACAAGGGTGGCACACTAATATACTTTAGGAAATCTTTGTATTGCATCCCTATCGACCCACCTTCTCTCTTCTCCCATCTGGAGACCTCTATCTGTCGGCTCGGCATGACTGGTCATCAACCGATCACCATCATCTCTGCTTATATTCCACCAGACAATGGTCCGGAGGATCCCATCTCTCTCCAAAAGGACTTCACCGCCCTCTTCGGTATGAGTGACTCCGTCATATTGGCGGGGGATCTTAATGCCAAACACCCGGCGTGGAATAGTAGCACGACTTCTACCAGAGGTCGGATCATTTCCAAGTTAGGCGAATCCCTTAACTTTGACGTCATCGCTCCAATGAGCCCGACTCACTTCCCAGGTAATCCTAATCACCTTCCCGATGTTCTCGATGTAGCGCTGCTCAAGAATGTGAACCTCCGTTTGCAATCGATTGAGACGTTCCACGAGCTAAACTCTGACCACCGCCCTGTAGTCATGCATCTTGCACCCTACTCGGGCCCGATCGACCCCAACCGCCCCCCTCAGACCCAGACGATAACCGACTGGAGGAAAGTAAGCGAAAGACTGAAATCCACCACGTCGCCTCACTTAGACACCATCCCCGATCACTTAGTGTCAGTCGCCGACACGACGGCCGCAATCGACTCGTTTACAGAGCACGTACAATCCGTATTGACGGATTGTTCACGGGAAGTTCCGGTGATGGAAGACCATCGCTGGAAACTACCTACTGACGTACGTGACCTGATAACCGAGAAGAACGCGGCCATCCGTGCCTACGACTCCTTCCCTTGTGACGCGAACAAAGCCCACATGCGACATTTACAGCGTGCTGTAAAGAAACGCATAGGGGAGGTACGCTCAGAGGGTTGGAACAAGATGCTGAGTGAACTCGAGCCCACTCACCAAGCCTTCTGGCACCTTCAGAGGAAATTGCGCTCCTCCGAGGAGGTCTCTATGCCTCCCCTCATCCGCCCCGACAAGAGCGTCGCGTTCGACAGCACCGACAAGGCCGAATGCCTTGCTGACAGCCTAGAGTCCCAGTGTTCTCCCAGCTCTCAACCAGTAGACCAAGCTCACCTGAACAAGGTCGACGCTGAAGTCGAACGGAGAGCCTCCCTTCCACCAGTTGAAGACCCTGATGATCCTCTGCCTCCCATCACTCCAGATGAAGTGCACGACATCGTAAAAGGGCTCCAAGCTCGTAAAGCCCCCGGTTCGGACGGTATTACCAACAAGGTATACAAACTCCTACCTGCCCCTCTAATAATGCTCATGACCGCCATCTTCAATGGCGCCTTGAGCAACAACATCTTCCCACAAGTGTGGAAAGAAGCAACAGTCATCGGTATCCCAAAGCCAGGCAAGCCAAAGTCTGAGCCCTCCAGCTACCGTCCCATTAGCTTACTCAACGTTCTCGGCAAAATCTACGAGAGGCTTATTTATAAGCGTCTCAAAGACTACGCCGAAGCAAAGAGCCTCATTCCCAACGAGCAGTTTGGTTTCCGTCCACAACACTCGAGTATCCACCAGGTCCACCGTATCGTAGAGCACTTGTGCGCCGGTATGCAGCGTAACGCGACGACGGGTGTGCTATTCTTCGACATAGCGAAAGCCTTCGACAAAGTCTGGCACAACGGCTTGTTATACAAGCTTTACCAACTAGGAGTGCCAGATCGTCTCGTACTCATCTTACGAGACTTTTTGTCGAATCGCACCTTCCGCTATCGCATCGAGGGTGCACTCTCGTCCCCTCACCCTATTCGCGCCGGTGTCCCTCAGGGTTCCGTCATATCTCCTCTAGTTTTCACGCTGTTCACCAGCGATATCCCACAGAGTAAAAAGGCTCAGTTGGCTCTCTTCGCCGACGACACTGCCGTTTACTATACCGGTCATTGTCCCAATGCTATAGCTCGTACTCTCCAAACCTCCGCAAACGTCTTAGGCGCTTGGTTCCGGAAATGGAGAATCGAGGTCAACCCCGATAAGAGTCAGGCGGTTCTCTTCTCGAGACGTCGTCGAGTCCCACCCCCCCTTCCCAGCCCGATCAATATGTACGGCAAGCCAATCCATTGGGAGAAGCAAGCCAAATACCTAGGCGTGATCCTTGATCAAAACTTAACGTTCAAACAGCACATTAAGGCTGTTCGCGCGCGCGCCGCTTTCGCTCTTGGTAGACTCCACTTTATTCTGACAGCCCGTTGCAAACTGTCACTTAAATGCAAGCTGCGCATCTACACCGCAGTCATCCGTCCCATCATGACCTATGCCTGCGTTGTATTCGCGCACGCTCACCCACGTCATCTCCATAAGATGCAGACCCTACAGAACCGTTTCCTCAGAAAGGTCACGGGTGCCCCCTTCTATGTCCGTAATATAAATCTCCACATCGATCTTAAAATGCCTACCATAAACCAGTTCATGAAACGCTTATCGAAGCGTTTCTTTGACTGTGGCATAAAACACCCCAACCCCTTGATCTCAGCGGCCGCCCGCTACACTCCTTCCCGTATTAGTAGTATTCGCCGACCAAGGCATACCTTAATCGCCCCCGACGACGCCACTACCCTCCTCCAGGAGAGTAGTAAGGCAACCAGCACGCTTCATAAGCCCAAAACCCGATCGCCGTCCTACCGTCCTCGCCGCCGAGGCCCGCCGCGACGCCCAAATCTACGCCCCTCCCGACCCTTGCTCGAGCCAGCCCGCGCCGCTGAGCCTGTAGCTTTAAATTCGACCCTAAATAATATCATTCCTGATCCAGCTAGTCATTTGCTGCCCTCTTCCAGCGACGCCCTAAGCCGAGGTTCGTACCCCACAGGGGGTGCCCTTAGCGTGTAGTCGCTTAGTTTTTAGTTAGTATTTAAGTTTAAGTCCTGGCTGGAGGCCTTAATTTATTAGTGAATCCACAGGCAAGTCCGTCTAAGCAGACGACAACCTCATAGGTTGAACTGCGAGATGCCATTTATAAAAAAAAAAAAAAAAAAAAAAAAGTTGTAACACGAATTCCTATCTAAAATGCCTGAGTCTTAACAGCTAATTTCACTGTCCGGAGATCCGATTTCGAGAAATTAAACTCTGTTTAGGTAATTGTATATATTTGCGGCAACAAATAAAGGCTACCGCATACAGGCGTGACGTTACAGCACGACACAAAGGCACCGCACGTCGTGCGACACGCGGTACCTTTGTATAGCGCTGTAGCTTCGCGCCCGTGCGTACGAGCCATAAGGAGGCGATGCGTTTGATGTTAGTTGAATCGAATGACCACCAAATTTTTACGTTTTTTTTTTGTTGTATGTCCTAAGTAAACAATTATTTTATGTAAAGGTATTTCATAAAATAATTGTTCACTCTCTAAATTTGAGAACTATGCGACAATAACATTGTTTTTGAGCTCTGTTTTAAGATTTTTGGAGCGAAGGTCTTTCACTGAGCCTGCGGTAGTTGTAAATTTTTAGTAAATTGTAGAAATCGTCACTTAACGAAAATGCGACGGAGAAAGCGAGGTAGTTTTCATGATTTTCGAGGGTGCTAAAGCAAAATGCGAGGTCGAAATGAAAATTCAGGATGCGGCTGCGAATCGTTTTCAATTTTTTTTTGCCATTTTATAACTTTCGACGTCGTCATTTTGGATTTTCATTTTGATCTTCGTCCCTGCCCGAACCAAAACGTTTATTTTTTCATGATACTAATTTCGTTTTAGGAAATATTTTGAATAAGTCTTCTCTTGGAACATTTGACAATCCACTTAATTTGTTCTGGCTTGTAATAATTATGTAGTAATGCGCGTACAGTACAATAACGCATTCAGGGTGCTTTTGGGGTTGCCGTGGCGATGTAGCGCGTCAGGGAGGTTCGCGGAAGCGTGCGTCGACGGGTTCGCCGCGATCATGCGGAAGCGTTGCGCCTCCATGATGGCTCGCTTGCGCTCGGCCTCCAATGGCATCCTGAATGTGTTTTCGGACCGGTAGGACTCTCCCCTGTTGCGAAAGTGGGTAAGAGTTCAGACTCACTTGCCCGAATAAACTAGTGAACCATTGAACGAAGAGTTCAATGGTTCATTAGTTGTCATTGTTATTAATCTTATGTAATACTAACATTAAGCTAAGTTATACTACTACTAACACAATATGGATTTTTTGTCTGAATTAAAATATTTGAATTTGAATTTGAATACGCCTAACTGTGTTTTACGGCGTCCTTCGTTTGGGCAGGGCCTTCTTGTCTTATCATCTTTACACTTATAACATCTTTTCTTTAGTGTTTGTAATTATCATCTTTCAACTTAGAATCAATTCTGTTCTTGACCTTCGAAAAGTGCTGATTCTCAGCGCTTCCTAGTTTGAATAAATGACTTTTGATTTTGATTTAATTTTGACATTATAATACGGTATTTAATGTCAAAATTAAATCAACAATTGTAGATACATGTTCCCTCTTTCTATCAACTGCAGTTTACGTCCACATGTCTGGGAGTATTCTGGTCTAGTGAAATTATATCATTGGACCACATCCCGTTATGTAATGCCTGACCATGGCCATATGTATTTACATGCTGCAATCTGAACAAATTGCACAGACTTGATGACGAAATGGCTTCGTCCTTTATCTCCGATATCTGATTAAATCTGTCGTTGGATTTCATGTAAGCTGTTGTAAGTAGGCCTAAAGAACAACTATCTACTAATCATATTCCTATTGCAAGGAGCATACAAGGAGAAAAGCCTAAAACAGCTACCTTCATTAGGTTTCTTTTTTTCTTCTCGTAAATACTAACAGGATTTTCGGATCCTGCTGGTCTGTAAAAACACAGTAATCTGCGTTCACTATATTGTTAGCTAAATTTAGTAATTATCTCTAACGACTGTTTATTGTTTATTCGGTTAAAGCTAATGCCTATTTTCAGTACCTAGTTAGCTTATATGAAAAAGGGTTAGGTAAACTTAATTTTAATATCTTCGTCCCAAAAATTTGAGGATGATCCTAACGGTGGGTCGGATATTGTAGATAGAACATATTTCATCCGTAAATTGGTAATGTTTAAGTCCTGTGCTAAGGATCTCTCACCACATTGAGAGTATCTAAAGTTATAGAATAGAATAACTCTATTTCGGACACAAATAACCAAATAGTGTTAGCATCATAAAAAAATAACTTATTGTCATGGGGTCTCAACTAGAACATTTTATAATTAGTCTTCAAAAAAAGTCAAAGATGGCAGCATAGGTCACCATTATGAAATTAACAATCATTAGAAAGCGATAAACAGCAGAATTTTGGCTAAAGTAATATTAGTAAAAATCAAGACTTCCTTGTTAAATGCTGATTTATCTATTCACACTCGTTTTTCAAGAAACAAACATAAAATAAGCTTTTACCTTCAATTCGAACCCATACAATGATAAAAGTAGCCATCTGTTAATCATTTTGTTTAGAGCTCTTTGCAGTAGATGGTGTTTTAACTCAATTTGTCATGTCTTCAAAATAACCTTTATAGTCACAAATTTAAATCAAACAACTTATTTAAAATCTATTTCTTTACATAGAAACATTAAATAAATCTATTAACATGTTTTTCTGAAACCGGAAGTATAAAACTTTATTTTAAAAGGATGGCACGAAAAGATTTAAAAGTAGGTCGACTCCTAGATGGCGTTGTAAAACTACTGTCTCTGACAATTAGTGAATCGCTGATGCTACCATCTGTTGAACATTTTGATGACGAAAAATTGCCAGCTCAATTGCCAGACTTAGGGAGGTGTCATTTCTTTGTATGGGATTGGGTATCTGTACGTAGTATTATAATATCTGTGTTATTGTCTAGTGTTAGTAAAAATCAACCTCCGCACAAAGTTGTTAAGCGGGTTTCGTTTACGGAATAAACTATCTTCTTTGCAAATACTATTAAATAGTCTTATGTTCGCACGGACTTAAAAATATCGCTAAGATTTTTTTTGCGCATGCTGGATCTCCAACGCACTGCTTTGCGCCGAGAGTTGAAAATCCAACAGTGTGTTTTTTCGACGCGCTGGGATGCTCGCTGTTGGATTCTCAATGCCTGCTTCAACACCGATAGTTGAAAATCCAGTGCGCGATGAAATCCCACCACGATATTTGTACGTCCATGTGAACGTGGTCTTAGATAGAAAATGAACACCATTTTAAACTTAATTCTGCGTTTACCCTCATCATTAAAAAGTTAATACAATACTCACACACATTATTCAAAAAAATCATACCAAACGTTAAGAGCTAAACTCAAACTCAAACTCAAACTCAAAGCATTTATTTCAAATAAACCCATTACAGGCACTTTTGAATTGTCAAGGGGTCGGTCAGTCAGAAATATGAAGCTAGTTGCCCATTCCAAAGCGAAGTAGGTACCAATGGAGAAGAACGGGCAAGAAACTCCATGGACACTCTTTTAAATAATATGGTTACAGTAATTTGTTACATCAGTCTTGTTGAAATTAAACATGTGAGAACGATGTAGAAAGACCCGTAATAAAAAACATAAAAATCGGAAAAGAAAAATTAAAAATTAAAAAAAAAGCCGTGGCAGCCAAGAGATGACCAGTCCCCACTGACGGCGCCCGTTCACGAACATGACGTATGGATCAGCACCATTCAGCTCAACCATTTTGAAGGGAACTTAATGATCCAACACACACGCCACCACCAGCGAGACATTTGAGTGAGCGTGACATACTCTCAGCCGCCAGGGCACATTCAAGTCAATGACAGACGTGCCCAGTATAGGGTAGCTTTATAGTAGGTACTACATAATGCTCACACGTGTGCTTTGCAATTATACAATACTAAAAGATTGAATTTATACAGTGCAAAGATAGTTTTTACAATTTTCAGCAGCTCCAACAATATTTCCGAATGCTAATCAATTGTTTAGGCGCCCTTGTGGAGCAGAACCAGCGTTGAGCCAAGCATTTTTGTCAGAGATGTAATCCTCCAACTTATAATATGCTTGGCTGCATAGTGTGCGTTTGATACAGGTTTTGAACTTCGTTTCATTCAGTTGGAGTATGTGGGGAGGTATTTTATTATAACATTTTAAACAGTACCCCATGAAGGATGAATCTACTTTAGCCAGCCTGAAACCCGGTTGAACCAATTGGTCCCTATTTCTAGTCCCATAGTTGTGTCTTGCACCTCTTTTACTGAAAATATTTAAGTTTTTCCTTACGTACATGATGTTTTCATATATATATTGACAAGGTACGGTCATGATGTTAATTTCTTTAAACAGTTCCCTTAAAGAATCGCGCCTGCGGAGGCCATATATTGCTCTAATGGCTCTTTTTTGCAGAATAAAAATAGACTCGATGTCTGCAGCGCGTCCCCATAATAAGATACCGTAAGACATGATACTATGAAAGTAACTGAAATAGACCAGCCTCGCGGTATCTACATTAGTAAACTGACGGATTTTTCTTACAGCATATGCTGCTGAACTTAGCCGTCCTGCAAGAGATGTTAAATGGGGACCCCATTGCAGCCTCGAGTCGAGCGTGATCCCCAAGAAAACCGTTTTATCAACGAATTCTAGTTTCTCTTGATTCAATACTATGTCACAATCAGTACTTTTAACATTCGGCAAAGCAAACCTTATGCATTTTGTTTTTTTCCCATTTAATACTAAATTATTAGCAGTAAACCAATTTTGTACCTGCAGCAGTGCGTTATTTACGTCGTCAAGATTTGATGAACGTCTACTTATCTTAAAAATTAAAGAAGTATCATCAGCAAATAACACCATTTGTGGTTGTTTTTTTAATAAATGGGGTAGATCATTAATATATACTAAAAAGAGGAAAGGACCTAATATCGAGCCTTGTGGAACACCCAATTTTACTTTTAATCCTAATGAATTGACACCATTAATTTGAACTTTTTGCCGTCTATCTTGTAAATAAGATCTAACTAAACTTAGCGCAGGTTTTCCTAGTCCGTAATGCTCCAGTTTTAGGAGCAAGGTTTCGTGACTAACGCAATCAAATGCCTTGGAGAGGTCACAGAAAATTCCTATGGCATCTTGGGCCTCCTCCCACGCTGTAAATATGTGTTTTAGTAAAGTGACACCAGCATCAGTCGTGCAACGACCTTTGGTGAAACCATATTGCTGTTCGTGTAAGATTTTGTTAACATTAAAATGATTAAGCATTTGATTGAGCATTACCTTTTCGAACACCTTGCTGAATACCGGCAACACGGATACTGGTCTATAATTGTTGGTGTCTTTGCTATCCCCAGATTTAAAAAGTGGTATAACCTTACTGTATTTCATTAAATCCGGGAAGACTCCTTGATCTACACACAAATTAAATATTAAAGCTAAGTATGGTGCTATGGGCTCGATTATGGATGTACAAACTTTGATAGACATTCCCCAAAGATCTTCGGTCAACTTGATTTTTATTTGCCGAAAAGCTTTTATAACTATCATAGGGTTTATATGTTTAAATTGAAAATCAACCGGGCAGCCTGGAACGTTCGCTCTTAATAAATCAATTGAGACTTTGGGTGAGGAATTTAAAGCCTCCGTAGTTTTAGATGGTATATTAGTAAAATAATTTACAAATTCTTGAGCTACTTCTAAGTTAGAGCTTATGGCACCACGTGAAGTCTCCAATGTGTATTCAATGTTTCGTATTTTTTTCCTACTAGTTTCGTTATTTATAACTTTCCAAACAGTTTTTATTTTATCTTCCGCTGTTTTGATCTTGTTGCTAATGTACAGGGCTTTAGCTATTTTGCAGGTATTTCTAAAAGTTTTGGAATATGTAGCAACATACTTATTGAAAGTTTCAGTGTTAATGTAAGGCTTAAGGCCATACAACTCGAACAGTCTTTCTCTACTAATCCTAATACCTCTGGTTGCCCAGTCACTAAATATAAATTTAGTGCAAATATTTTTTGTTTTCTTTTCAAAAGTTTTATTGAATTCAGTGTGGACTAATGAAAAGAAATCCTCATAAAATTTATTTGCATCGTCCATATTATGGCCCAGAACATTTAACTTATTATTTAGGGCACTATTGAAACTATTTAATTTGCCAGTAGTTATTGGTCTAAATTGTATTTGCAATTTTTGTAAAGGTGTTTTAAACCTAAAAGTTACCGTTTGTCCACTATGATCTGACGGCAGAAAATTTACGATGGCTTTTTCTAAATGATCAAAATCGCAGAAGACATTATCAATACAAGTAGAAGAAGTTGGAGTTACTCTAGTCGGTTCGGTAAAAACATTAAATAAATTGAACGATTTAAAAAGGCTTAGTAATCTACAGCTATTTGAATTATTTTCAAGAATATTAATATTAAAATCACCACAAATAATTGCGGCTTTGTTACTGGATGCAAGTTTCGCTAGGACATCTTCCATTATTGACTCAAATAAAGAAAAGGTCTGATAATTAGGGGGTCTGTACACGCACACTACAACATGCTTATTTAGCTCAACACAGGACAGTTCGATGCAATGTTCAACTGATAAACCAACTATGTCATTGCGTTGCTTGGATTTTAAACAATTTTTAATCAAGATTAGAGACCCTCCACGCAGCATAGATTTACGGGTAAAACAACTGCCCACACTATAGTTCTCATAATTAATTAGCATTTGGTAATCCCTTAACCAATGTTCAGTAAAGCAAACAATGTCAAACTTTGTTTTCTCTAAAAACATTTCAATTTCTAATAATTTGGAAGAAATACCTTGAATATTTTGATGAAATAACTTCAAGGCATTCTGCTGACCTTCTTTTTGATAATGACATCTTTTTGAGCAAGAAGATACCTTGTTGTTGTTAGTTATCTAGTTAGTTAGCTAAGCCCAGTACCCTAATTGCGTAATACACAGTCAATCGGAATCTGAATCGTTTTGAAACCGATTGCTAATCCATTGCTTCATAAGTTTGATAAATAAATCTGCTCAACATTGTAAATAACGCAATGAACATTGTTGAACTGTCAAAATACAACAGATTAGTCGTAATCGTAGACGAAAATGAGTTACACAATTAGGCTTCTGGTTTGTATGTTAAATTTTATTACGCGACGATTTTATTCGCGCTCTTGTATTTCAAGTTTCTGTATTGAGCCGAGTATCGAGAATCTGACAGAGCGGCTCTCAGTCGAGAAAACACTATGTTGGATTTTCAACTCTCAACGCTAAGCGGAGCGTTGAAAAACAAGTGCGCGAAGAAAAAATCGCCCTTAGACAGTCTAGATTAGAATATTTCTAAACCAAATAGTGTTGATGATGAACACGTAGCTGTAAAATTTACCATACGTTGCCAACGGATGGTTCCTCGTACAAATAAACGTTTGCTAGCCGTAGAATTTGGGGAATCGTTGCATTTTTGAATGTTTTCGTATCAACTATTTGATTCGCGAATTCTGTGGTGGGGTTTGATGTATGGAGGTGGTCTGCTGTTCCAGGCTTATCAATCATTACTCGTGTGTTGAAATGGATCAGATCCGGATATGATCACGTTTGAATCGAGACTTTTTGGTTTCATAATCAGTAGTGTCAGCCTCTTGACCTCGATCTTGCTATTTACTTTGAATCATTAATTTAATTCGAGACTCAAATGTTATGTCGTTATGTGAGCCCGCCAGTATTATTTTGGAGTTAATTTATGTTATTAGCTGTTGTAAAAAAATACGAGGATGACTTTTTGTATATTTTAAATACTTTGCCCAAAAAAGTTAATGAGATTCTTCCATTCATCTTATTTAAATTAAATTACCAAAATTACGACTCGGCGACGAAAATTACCCTCCCTGAAAATATACGCACCTAATAAACGTTCGTTACCAGAGAGCTCTTCATCTATAATACGGCTAGTCTGTAGTTTTACGATGTACGAGTGCGACTACCGTTTGATCTTTACGATTAGGACCAAACTAGCTTTTGCATTTAGCTTTAGTCTTGAAGATAAGGAACATATGTCTGTGTCACAACTATCCGTGTGGAAAATTTTATGAGCGGCGTATGAAGCGTGAAACCACACAAAGTAATGACAAATAAACATTACAACAAACAATTATTTAAAATGATTAGGGTCGCTCATCGAGCTATGCTCGGAATTTCTTCGAAAGCTATCCGGAAAAGAACCGGAGTTACCGAAATAGCTTGAAAACCAAGCTGAAGTTGGCAGTGGGCTGGCCATGTTTGTTGAAAGATGGCCGGTGGAACAGATGGGACAGGCTGGATGAGGGGACAAGGTGTTCTAGCGCAGCCTGGGTATGTCCAGCAGTGGACTGCGATAGGCTGAGTTGATATGGGTATTATTTTCCTTCCGACTGTTCGATACCTAACAGACCGGCCATAGTTAAAATACTTGCACATAAATTATGATACAGTTTTATTTGTCGGATCAGATTTTGATGACACATCATCAAAATAAATGATATGGCTCGACTAGGCCAAAAACGACAATAGATTTAAAAAAATGTAAAAATAACGTTATCCAATATCTTTTTTTTTTCAGGTTCATTTTTAGGCTATTGTCCTTACAACTTTGCCTGGTATACGATCATTAAGTTACTTTAACAGCCAGCTGCACGCGAAGCATGTTAACCACAGAAACTTGTTTTGTCAACTGAAGAATAGACAAAATGGCAGATTGTCTATTCTATCTGCCATTTTGCAAAAAAAAACCGTTTCTGTGGTAGTTACGTGTTAGTGTTACGTGTTGTGCTGCTGGGGAGTTTCTTGCGCCACTTCTTCCCAGCTTAAGCACTAGTAATGAAGGGCGGGCGTTTTGAGGGACTGTCGTATATAATCTTGACGGTCAAAAAGTGCAGACTCTCAACCCAATTTTAAATAAATGACTTTTGATTTGATTTTTAACTTCATAATGCAACTTTTGCATTTACTTTATACCAGTACTAGCTGCTTTCACTCGCATAAATCTTGATCCCGTGGGAGTATCGGGATAAAAAGTACTCTATGTGTTAATCCAGGTTATAAACTATCTGTGTGCCAAATTTCATACAAATCCGTTTAGTAGTTTTTGCGTGAAAGAGTAACAAACATCCATCCATACTCATAAACTTTCGCGTTTATAATATTAGTAGGATAATTGGACAAATTGGTTGAATAGATATTCAGCCGTGATTTAGTTAGCTATCAATTTAATAGGGAAACGTTTAATAAAGATGTAGTAGCTTTTACTCGTACGAGTACTACGTTCATATAACTTCGGTTCTTCACACGATCGCCTCGTAAGTTAATATGAGGGAGATATTACGTGACTTTGACGCTGGGAAGCTTCTTATAACATGATTTTCTTGGCGTGAAACTTTTACCCTGGTAGGTAATGTTGTTTATACGGTACGGGTACGGATGTAGCGAAATAAGAAATGGTTGGAGAAAGTGGTGGGATGCTTGTTAAAAAAATGACCGAAAGGAAAAATCTTGCACAATAAATATTTAAAAAAAAAAGTGGCGGCGCTACATGCGAACTTTGCATCACACTGACGCCACGCAAAATCCTGCATCATGCAAGCAGAGTTTACCGCGAACTAGCGGTACAACGCCCCAACATCAATCTTCGGGCAATTGTCCACCAGAAACAACACCCGTCTGGTCTGGTGATCCTCTGATTGAACTTTACACAGGGTGTAAAGTTCCTCATGCCTGTATAGAAATAACAGAGCCACAATTTACAAAAAAACATATACATTGCCAAAATAGGCAGCTCTGCTTAGTGCTGCGCCATCACAAAACAAGTGGCTAGTGGCTACTTGTTTTTACCCCGACTGTGGGACAGAAAAGGCAGGGTGATATTTTGACGAGAGTATTTAGTAATTGACCGAAAACTGCGTTTGTTATCAACGATCGCGATCACGTGTCAATCAAACTGCCAAGCCTTTACCGAACTATGTTGGGGTCAACTTCCAGTCCACCTGGATTCAGCTGAATACCAGTATTTTACATGAGGCGACTGCCTAACTGACCTCTACAGCCCAGATACTGAGTAAAGTGCACGCCAGATATGTCAGCGATTGCCAAGCTTGAGGATGATCATCGGGACATAGATCAGTGGCTGCGCAGCAATATCGTGGAAATTAAGGGAGTACCTATGAAGGATAGTGAGAAGCTCTTTGATATAATTAGTAAAATCATAAATCAGTACTGTTTTGTACAAGAATTTTATTGTCTCTAATGCGTCCTAGTAGCGCGTCCTGGTTGCGCATGCTTTTCTGCTTATGCGCAGGTACTTTTTTATTTTTTTATTTAGTGCTATAGATATTCAGTTATTGTTAAGCTAATAGTAAATAATTACTAAAATTGCACAACAATACTTTATTGCTAACTGTGGAGGCTTGCAAATGGCTTGTCGTCAATAAAATTAATGTTACTTTTGTATTGTTAGCTGTAAGCCTCCCAAACACAATCAAATAATATAAGTCTGCGCGTATAATCGTTTGCCGTAACTTCAACGTTTATATCAGATGTCAAGAGAGTGTGCTGTGTTTATAATCGCCATCATTATTTTGAAAGTGATTTAAAGTGCTGGCAGGGATATATTCTTGAAAGTCAAACACGCACGCAGACTTATCTTGCGCGCACTCTATCACGTTACTCCTTGGTTGCCAGACATTTTGGGCTTCTTACTAACGACTGTCAAAGATCTACGAACGACAGCATAAATCAATAAAAAATCTTGTCAAAATGCTGATAAATTTTTCTCGACTGATATTTCCAAGCCAATTTCCACGCAACCGCTTCAGAAACTAACACATCGGGTAAAAAGCGAGAAACTTTCCACCATATCCAACAAAAAGTGTGTAACACTAACAAAGGCAATCTTTGCCATCACACCCTGCCTCGACCAATGTATGTGCTCAACAAACTTTGTGAAAGCCTCCAATTTCGTAGCCATATTGACGTGAAAACTACTGAGGCCTGATACTGTTAGCATTTGATTTTGGGGAACAATGCAGTCAGTTTTTTTGAAAATTGTTAGTCTGTTAGGTGTGGCTACGAGTAGTCGTCTAATAGTTTAATGCTGGGCTTGAGTAATATAATAAAGAAGAGGTAAGACATAACAGTTTTCAAATATCATGTTGATATTCTAGTAATATAACTCTTTAAGACCGAGTTCAGGTATTGCCATAATTATTATTAAATGTGCTCAGACAACTTTGCGAGAGCCTCTAATTTCGTAACCATATTGACGTAAAAATTGGATGGAATTAATGTGGAACGAGGCAATGTTTTTTTTTTGTTGGAAAATGTTTTTTTTTTTAAATAGATTTATGTCGTGTTTGGTAAAGAAGAGTTAAGTTGTGAAAGGGTACGGTCCCCAAAATCAGCTTATTTGTTTTACCGCTCTGGTGCTTTTTATTCATCTATCTTCTATCCTAATATAATATAGCTAAAGGAATAGTTTATTTGTTTAAACACGGTAATGTCTGGAACTACCAGTCGAATTTGAAAAATTCTTTGTGTATTTGTTAGTCCTAACATCACGCTATGACCCTCAGGAGCCTGCAAAAAAGAAAAAAACGTTTGATAGAACGCTAAGCTAAATCAAAGTAGGTCACTGCGCGGGCGACCGATGCAATGCGACGTGGTGGTTCGGTTTAAATGTGGCTGGTGTGTGTATTTTAGTAAACAGGGTAGATTTTTGAGACAGGGCAGTAAGACCTTAATCGTTGTAGCTGTGCAAAAACGGCCTTAAGAGACTGTTAATAACTTTTTGAGATTGTTAGATCGGCATTAATCATAAAAAGTAAGTTGGAGTCTCATTTCCTAAGAAATGTATGGTTTTTTTATTGCTATTTCTGACTTTTTTAGTACTCAAACATCAGATGGTCCCATAGAGTTTTTATAAAAACAGAATCGAATTGCATTAAAAAGTTTTTTTGAAAATCACCCATTTTCATGCTGACGTTTTTTTTTTCAAAATATGTTAATGCTGATCAAAATTTCTTAAAAAGTTATGGATAGTCTCCTACGACTGTTTTCCACCCTGTATTGTGTACCTTACGACTTTCACGCGAACGATAGTATTTTAATAATAGAGCTCCGAATGACCAATTCCGTCCGCGAATACTTATTTATTTATAACCCGCCTACCATATTTAATTCTGCAGCCTCACACATTGCTGCATTGCGGTTTGTTTGTAGGATATGGGTGCCATTGAAGTTAAAATAACAGGCAGCTTTGACTTTTCAGCTTTGTGTTTTGGGTTGGCAATATAATCTTCAAAGTTGTTCTAAGGTGGATTTAAAAATAAATCTCATTTAAACGTTACTGGACTGTTTTTGAACCTGTGTGTAATGAAAAAAAAAAGAGACGCTTCTTCTCCTCTTTTTTTTTCATATCAGTTCGGTTGAAAAAGGTTAAGATACGCTTGCCGCGGTTGTTCAGCGGATAGATGACCATCCCTCTTTAATACACTCCGTGACTCGCAGAGCACGTTAAGCTGTTTTTCGTCATCTTTGACCGGCGTCACAG
Source organism: Dasypolia templi (assembly GCA_963555695.1). Taxonomy (NCBI): domain Eukaryota; kingdom Metazoa; phylum Arthropoda; class Insecta; order Lepidoptera; family Noctuidae; genus Dasypolia; species Dasypolia templi. Next base: position 5,216,755 of record OY743162.1, on the reverse strand, counting down.
GTAGTCAGAGACCTTATTGACTACACAACAAAAACACTTACCAACAACCTGACTTACCAAGATCAAAATATCAAAATTAAAATATTTTATTTCACATAAACCTGCATGGGCACTTATAATACGTCAGAACCTAGGTGCACGGTTCCAAATGCTCGTTTCCTATGGAGAAGAGCCGGCAAGAAATTATTACAATGTTTTCAAATTACTGTTCAAAATGTACTGAACAGCTATTTTTTTATTTAATAACCGCCGAAAAATGTAGGTATATCATAGCGCCAGCTGCCGCTGAAATCCAGCGCTGGGGCTCTGTCTTGCATAGGGTCGCAGCATTATGCTGAGCGATAGCCGTTTTGCGTGGATGCGACGCATTTTTCCCACAACATTTTCTTTTTTTTTGAGTATTCTTCTTTTTTTGCGTCATGTTTATCGCAAATAATTGTTTTTTTTTTCTTTCTCTCTTTCTTAGAGGGTCTAGAATCCAATAAATAATTTGGAAAAAGGTAATGACAACTTTTTGATTATCAATCCATAAATACATCATGAAGTTTGTGGACAGTGCAAAGATTTCGTCGAAGACGGTAAATAATGCGAAAGGTTTTCCTCTTTTAATTTATGTTGGCCATGATAGGTATTAAAATACTTCAAGATGATTCCTATGTAATATCTAGCAGGAATGAAACCGGATAGCCGTCATTATATATACACGCATTTATGATCAACAAGATACGAAGGAGATTTATTCATATAACACTTACATTTCTAAAGATAATACCTAATTTCGATAAAACTGTCTTACTACGGATTTCCGGACTTACCTAGTTACCTACAGACGTGTTATATCAATCGTTATCTATGCATTTATAACCTATTAGTACCTACAGTACTGATTACCTTACCGTAACCTTATATGCCACACGGTAAGATTACCTAGGTCTGTGAATACGTGGCATTGCCGCCAGCCTCTTGGGTGCGTGACCAGTCGACAGCGATGTGGATGAATTTTTCGACGCCATATATTAGTTTGGTCTAAAATACTGTTATTTTTATAATTTCACTAAGTGTACTTTGTTTATTATGTACAGATATAACTATATATACACAGACTATCTAATTCTTATCATATCACCTTAGACATAGTCACTTTCTGAAATGACGCATTGAAAAGTTTTTCTTGCAATGAAAATGTACGCTTCGGACTTAAAAATGCCAATCCATCTCCGATCGGAAAGTCACAAAGCCTTGGAGCTGAAAGGTTTTCCAGACAAATTCAAGCTGTATTTGTCTGGAAAAGCTTCTCGGTTTCCAATGCAAATCCTACCTCAAAGAAGTTTTGTAGCGGAAATCTACGGAAACAGGGGCTTTCGTCTTGCCTGACTTGCTATTGTATTGGTCCTTACATATTTATAGTTACTGTCTTCGCATAACGGTGGTACAAAATGTGGGAATAATCCGGCCCTAATGCCTTAATGCTGTTATGCTATTGTTACGTAATGAATAAACTACACTGATTTGGGCAGAATTTGGGTTACAAAAGTTCTTTCTCTCTTTTCAAGACGTAGTGTCGGCTAATGCTATGCACTGGTTCTAAGCTTCGCTTTGTGTGAAAAGGTAGGCAAAATCATCCACTGCCAGTACTGCATGTACACACACGGTCAAGCTACGCACGAATTGGTGGTCAGCAAACAAAGCAACCGCGCAAATAACATGCGAGATCTCTCCGTGTACATTCTCGGTGGTAGCAATACAATAGACGTTCGACTTGATGATTTAATGAGAACATTTTCATAAAACCTGTCTTTCCTTCTTCCGCAGGTGTTGTTGCATGGTGGGGGTAAGGAGAAAGTGCCAACATGGGAGACAGTTTCTTGCACCTGGGGGACATTGTCTCCCTGCACGCGGAAGGCACTGTATCAGGATTCCTCAGTACCTTAGGGTAAGTTCCTTCTTCTACCTCATAGCATTTTCACCCACCGCTGGGTTAAGGTGAGAAGTCGAGATCTAGGTGAAACATCGTCAAACTGAAGATGACTTCACGTTTGGGTATACGTATACGACGCGAGGAGGAGGTGGAGGTGATCTAGAGTGTGTTTTATCACCGTCATATCAACCAATAGACGTTGAGCTGGACAAGGCTCTTCAAGATTCGATGTCGCTGGAATTTAAAGCATTTTCCAAAAAACTTGTGGTTGAAAGAAAACAATTATTTCTCAGGTATACGAAGCAGCCCAAAAATATGCATGAGTTGGGATCGTTACAAAAGGGTTACTGTGGGTCCCCCCGATGGATTACTTTTGAATTTTAATGATCACTACCCCGGCTGTCAGGCTGAAAACGGTTCGATTAGGTCAGCCTAAGTTACTGTGAGGAAATTTATATTACAAATTTACATTCGTCCGTGCGAATGTGGTCTTAGGTGACACCATATACTCGTATTCTATGGATTGATACTAAGCGGAGCTTACTTCAAGCTCACATCACTTAAGTTATCACGGTGTTATACAGGGTGGCAGGGACATCGACGCGCAAACTGTAACCATAAATTCATAGACGGCGTATTAAAAAAAAAAGTCAAACGTGCCTTTTCTAAACATATCTTATCACTGGCAGAACATGCGGTGATCTATGGTTTCCGCGAGCTGCATCTGTCACTTGTCAAGTGTCATTCCAATGTACGCTGGCGGCAAAATTTTTAGACGCTATCGTCTAAAAATTTTGTCGCCAGCGCACAGACAGTTATTTGGCCCTAAAAGTCGGGCGAAATCCATTTTTTTTGTTTTAGTTAGACGCCGTTTTTTATTATTCCTCGAAATACAATGGTATCTCCTCCTACCTTCAGCGTGAACCCGACGCCCTAGAACCTTTCCCCCGCTCCATGCGCTCAGTCGGAAATTACCGTTCGCTTGCCGTGGTCGTGTAATTATTCGATACGCTCGAATTTCATAGTTTTCAAATATTAAATTTATGGTGAAAAAGTCAATTTCTTGTGAATTTCTACTATGGATCTTACACAACCAGGTATGTACTATTTATTTTATTTAGTTTTGTTATGAAAAGAGGGAGTTTTTGTAAAGGTACATAAAGCTCCATTAGTAAGTAATTCTTAAAAAGTCCTATAAAATACGCATTTCAAAAAATCTTTAAGGGTTTTAAAGTATTTCTGAGCATTTGTAAGTAAAAATTTATATGGTTTGTTTTAGAACCCCTCTATTTTTGGAATTTTTTTTTGCATGGACTCAAAAACCCAAGTATTGTTTTTTTTTTAAATGAATATTAGTTTATTTTATATCCAGGCTCTTCTGGGATGCGAAAGAGTCCTCTTTCAGCGGAATGCATCATCAGGCGGCATGAATCTTTTGGAGGAAAATGATATTTGCAATATTAGTATTGAAAATAACTCTGAAGATGATGAAAATTAGAAATAAAATTTTGTTAAGAATAGTGTATGCCTTTTTTTACTCTATTATACCAAAATTGAACGAAATACTTTAATAATACTATAAAACGCAAAAAATATTTTTGTCCCACTTTTAGGGCCAAATACCTGTCTGTGCAGCGTAAGGAGTATATTTTCTCTTGTTCATTATATTAGAAAATTAGTAAACTTTACTGTCTCGAGTACTGTGGGTCCTAACAGTCAGTCAATTCTTAATCCAGAAGTTAGATTATAGTAGTAGTAGGCCTTCTTTGGAACACTGATACCAATCACAAGGCCCTAGGCGTGCAGGCAAGGAGGAAAGGAAGATAAAAATATCAACACTTCTAAAAAAGAGTTTTTGTTCCCTGAAACAAGTTCAAAGTCACCAAAATTTTGCTATCGTTGTAAGAGAATGCTTGTTGTCGGAAAAATATTTGAGAAGAGCAGACCAATACAAATAGAAAAAGGTTGCACCGCTAGTTTGCCAAGAGTTTATGTGGTGACCAGAGGCTATTGGTAGACCGCAGCTCAGTTCTCCTACACATGGGTAAAGAAACCCACTTCCTGTTCACACATGCCTTGGAGGAAGGGTAAAGAGCCCACATGAACGGACTACTCTATGCATCTGAAGGATGTCTTTAAAATATCGCTTTTAGTGATAAGACACCACCGATTGCATCACCCTATGTAAAATATTCTACACTTATATCTGTAATTCGTATGGTGTACATAATAGAGAATGTTCAATTCTATCCTACTCTTGGCAGGAACTTGACCAAACCAGAATAAAGTGGCACTCGAAGTTGGGAGATGTTTGACATATACGCAGTAATATGAAGCCAAAAAGCCAGTCTTCAGAGTGCACGCATTCTAGTTCAATCCCACCACATACCATATAGGTAATTCTACGCTGGGGTAATGATACGTTCCCTAGTGTTTGCAGATTAACTGAACATCAATCTGTCAGTGGTTTATCTCTCGGGGAGGTTAAAAGTGTTATAAATGCTTATCTAGGAACAGACCAGCCGGATTAGATCTTGTTGCTATAGGTTCCAGGCCTCGGTGGCCAAAGTGAGGCGTCCCCGACGTTGACCTTTTCGCGTGCGACTCCAATGATTGCTTGGCAAGCTTCTGCGATACTTCCAGTTAGAGGTGACAGCATCGACTAGCATGGGTGTTCTGTTCGCACAATTTAAGAACAAGCGCTCGGGAATGGGACAAGGACGTACTATGTATAAATCGCCCCATACTGGACCAGATGAGCTTGGCTTCCGTACTTGGCGACGAGAGGTCTCGGAGCGCCAGTACCTATACAAAATCTATCTAAGACCTGACAAGCTGCACCTCCTACTTCGGAAAGTTAGGGGACGGGAGAGAAAATTGGTATGTAAATGGAGATAATTCATAATAATATTACCAATTTGAAAGTAACTCTGTCTGTATGTTAACTTTTCACGCCTAAACCACTGAACGAATTAAGATAAAATTTGGCAAGGAAATAGATGGTATCCTGCAAGGGAAGGACATATACTACTTTTTGTTCCGGTAGCACCTTCCAGTAGGATAATATCCACGCACGCGAAGCCGTGGGAAGAAGCTAGTTATTTATAAATCTATTCAGAGGTGAATGCCATAGTTTAGATTGCATGGCATTAGTCCTAATAACTTCATCCAATGTTTTATTCAAACAGCATACTCTACCAACAGATGTTAGATCTAAACAGTTTCTTGTCGATTTAGTTAGTTTCAAAAGCATTATCCTAAGCTAATCCACTGCCAAGAAAGTCACCCATATAGATTAGAAAATTACCGCTTGATTAGCAGAGATTAACATACCCTAATATTGTGAGATATCTCACAAACTTTAAATGTTGAATATCAGTGCGGCCAAAGACACTGACAATCAAGGTGTTAACTTAAAATCTACCATAATCGTTGTTGATTTTGGTTAACAATAACAAGTGTGACTAAGTTTGCTTGAAAGATTTTTAAACGGACTGTGATAGAGGAGCCTCCAGGAAATATAAGTCTGTGGTAGCCTTCGATAGGCGGACTGATGATTAGTTCATCAGATGAAATAAAACCTTGAAGAGCCACTAGGCTTACAGAATTATTACTTTTGTAAAGTAGTAAAAGCTACCTCTTTAAGTAGTAAAGGCTACCTCTCAAGAGAATTTAAGAATGATCAGCCTATTTTGTTCCCACTGATGTGGGACGAAAGTCATATGAGAAGTAATTCCCTATGAAAATATGTTTGTGTAGATGATTCACATTTTAAGTCAATTTAATTGACAAATAGAGAGACCCCTTCTTAGATAATTCAAATGTGAGGAATAATAATAGTAATACTTAATCTATTAACCATTATAATAAAAAGGTCGTATTTCAGTTTCAATGGAATTTTTACTTTGTCTTGTATGACGTTGAGTTTGTGTTTAATTATATGATAGATATTTACAAGGTGCTCTCATATTTACAAACATTGTAAATGTATACGATTTTTCTAAAATGTTATGACCCAAAATTTTATTATAAACCGGTTTGATTTTGTTGGAGTTTTTTTGGGAGCTGGACCAGCATGTTTCCATTCCAAGAATTCTTATCTTGGATCTCGTCCTCTAAATTGTAATTTGCTTGTTAACAAAGTGTAATTTTTATGAGTTTTATTTTTTTTCGTTTAATTGTAATATATCACAAGGTATTTGTTTGTAACATTTAACACAGTACACCATAAAAGATATGTACTTAGCTCTCTGACGTTTCTGGTGCCCCTTATTAATTTTGATTTTGAAGTAATCTGAAAAATTGGTGATCAATTTTATCTTTTTTTCTAGTATTAAACGTCTTTCCCTTTTTTATTAAAACATTGTAGATTTTTTCTTACATACTTACATAATATTTTCATAAATTAATTGGTACCGTCATTATACTAGGTAATCTTTTTAAATAGTTCCGTAGATTATAAATGGCTCTGTCAGCTCTTTTTTTCAATATGGCATAACCGGCCGAGCTTAAACAAGAGATCTTATCTCAGGTTGTTGTAATTTATCTAGCGTGATGCCTAAGAAAAGCGTTTGATTAATAAATTCTAGTTTTTCTACATTCAATATGATGTCACATTCGCTACCTTATGCATATAATTCTATTTAGTACCAAATTATGTACCGTTAATCCGGACAAAGGAACTACTTAACTGTGTTTCATGAGATCAGGAAAGACACCTTGGTTGGTCTACACTGGTGTTAAATATAAAAGCCATCTTGTATTCATTACGGTAACGAGTGATGTAAGTAATGAGATTATTATTTTAATTCATTATATATCTCATTCATTTTAAGTTATCATGATAGCTTTACCTTAAACCTTTAACATTCACCTTCAGGGTAGATTTCACCAATGAAATGGAACGCGATCAGCACATAAATTAGGTTTAAGGGCTGTCAGTGTCATTATGTTCTGTGGTATATTGACACTGGCAGCTCTTTAACGCGTTTTATGTGTTGATCGCGTTCAGTTTCATTGGTGAAATCGGCATTAAATAAGGCAAATAGATTTGCCATTTATCTACAACATTTTATGGAAGATGTTTTCATTACTGAATTTTATAGGATAAAAAGATTGAAAACTCTTAATTTTCGTTTTAAACAGAAAAATTAATACGGCCCGAAATATTCGTTCATTCCATCAATATCTTCTCGTCCCACATACCGCCTCGTATTTCAAGACGAAAGTCTTACCAGTGCGTGTTGCCAGTTATGACCTATGGCGCTGAAACGTGGTCGCTCACAATAGGCCTTATTATAAGGCTCAAAGTCACCCAAAGGGCAATGGAGAGGACTTTAAACAAAACAAATCAACTTACGGCGTGCAAAATATTACAGTAATTAAAATACTGTACAAAAAAAAAGTCAACAAAAAGAAACAGAAATTATAGTGAAGTAAGACTTTTGTACCTGACTATTATGTCAGGTACAAAAGTCTTACATGGTCAAAATTGCAATTAATTATAATAGTAATATTAATATAATAAATAGGAAAAATTTGTTTGTGTGTAGGAGGTAATCTCTGGTCAGATCGTTTTTTTTTTGCATTTGATAGCTAGTTTATTTATCTGAAATAAACTGAATAATAATAATAGCCCAATGAAGGTAAATAACCTTGAGGAAGGTTATTTATCATCACGCTCTTACCCTTAGGAGCCGAGCAGAAAGAAAAAGAGTCAGAAAGAACACTAAACGATAACGAAGCGAAAAGTGTTGCCGGGCGATACTTTGTGGTGGGGTGGGACGGTGGTACAATACATTTCACGAAGACGAAGTCGCGGGCAGAATTTAGTACAATGTTATAATTGGGGTGATGCCCAATGTTAAAAATGTTCATAAAAAACACATAAACATCACGCCTGTAATCCCAGAAGGGTTAGGCAGAGGTGTACCTATAGTACACCCACATTTCGCCCGTTATGTTTAAGTACCATGTAATAGGGGGCGAGCTTATTGCTATCAACCGGGCACAAATCCAGACTCCGGGCTGCTACTGAGAAATTCTAGATAGAAAAACCCAATATCACTATGCCCGACCTGGGAATCGAACCCAGGACCTCATGCTCAGCAGTAGCTCTTGCGACCACTAGACCAACGAGGCAGTTCATAAAAAAATAATGTAATTTCAAACAAGGCGTAGTGAAGATGAGATAATCGAAAGAATCAGTTAAATCGGTGTAAATTTGAAGAAGATACACGCTTTAAAAGTTTTTGGAGGGGATTATTGCCGTCCTTGTCGCGCGGTACTGACAATCTACGGCGCTAGTATGAAGTTACCTATTCGTGCCGTCACTTCTACGACAGTGTTGCCTTGTCTAACAAATTATCATAAAACGTTTATAACTTGGCAATTTTTGGCGTTCTGTAAATATAGTTTGCGCTATTTGGAAACACGCAGTCTTCCGAGAAAAAAATAAAAAAATGTGATCATCCCAATTCACATAGCGTCTACACCCTTCTGAGGGGTCGGGATGTGCAGGTCACTGACTGTAATGACAATGACCCCTAAAGAGGTTTTCAGTTATATCAATTATACCTTGTATAGGTACTTGTTCCGTGCCAATGACAACAAATGTATTTATGTGGTATGTCTGACTTGATGCTGCTGTAGGCAGACAGTACCTTTTCCGAATTGCTTTTCGCATTGCATTGCGTTGTGTGCAGCATTTTAACAAACGCTTATTTGTTTTAATATCGTTTTTTTTACGCTGAATTGTGATTCGAATCGAAAAATAAGATCGAGGTTCGATTCTAGGTTTGCAAAACCAATTATGGTTGGTACAATTCCAGTTGCGGAAAGATTAGGCAATGACAACAGGTTGGAATGATGGTTAGCGATGGGAGAACGTTGTTGTCGCTCTCACGCGTTAACGTAAGATGATGCGTTGGGGCGGGACAGAGGATGGGACGTTTGCAAACCTAGTCCTCACCTAATTAATTCGCATAACCAACACGAAATAGGAAGAAATGACATACCTGCTCTGTTTCTAACCACGTGTCGGGTACTTCATTCTGATTCCAGGCTTTGTTCATATGATTGGTGACGGCTTCCTGTAATATGAGGGGCATCGCTTTGTAAAGCTCAATTACGACTTGGTCTGTTCCCGGAGCTGTCCCGTTTCTCATGTTGTTAATAATTTTCATTACGTCATCCACAGTGGGCCCCACATTTAGAGCGTCAGTTATCGGCTTCGTTACATTAACCGTTGGTATAAGTGGGCCCGCTGAGCTTTTTAGGATTTGTTCCCATTTGGACATTGGTATATATGCGTTTCTTTTACGACGTTTGGTGTGTTGTTTGCTGCTCCTGTAATATAGGTACAGTACCTGCATGCGTTTTGAAGGATGTTTTTTTCCCCAGTCCATTAATGAAGTCCCTACATGCATTTTGTTCTTCTTTGTATTTAATCTTTTGAAGCGTTGCCTGACATTCTTTTACACGATAATGTCTATTTGGGTTATCTGGTTGTCATCTTTCTAAGAATGTAGCCTTTTGGAGGTTGGCAAGAGCTAATCGATGCTCCCTGGAATGAATAGGTTGAAATATCAGGGTTTCCTGGGCCGCCGCTTTTAGTACTCCCGTTATAGTACTCCAAGGTATTTCGATATTTGCATCCGTTGAATTGAATCCTATATTGTCTAGTTTTTTAGTTATGCATTCTTGGTATTTTGTTGTGGTGGATTTGCTATTAAGAGCGGCGTAATGGCGTTGTTTATGTTTGAAATCCTTGGCCTCCAGTTCTTTTCCCTTCGCGCCTTGTGCTAGTCCTTTTGTATTATTTTTGGTGCTTTCGTTATTGTGTAGAATGCGGCTTGTTCTTATTTATTTATTTATTTAATTCAGACACAAATGATCCATATTTATGTTAATATACTAAAAATTATGTTAGTAACAAATGATATACGTGGCACAATAATCATACAGTAGATAAGATCCTATACCGGTTCTTATCGACATGCAACTGCACACAATGCCACATTGATGGACAGTCCATTTTGCCAGCCACAACTCTAAGAATGCCATTGCCACTGCCGCGGACTCGACTAGCAACACCCAGATTATTTTATGGTCGGAGATGCCCCTAGCAGCCCATTCACCTTTAATGAAGTGAAAGAGTTTTTTTCCTGTATGTGGCGTAATAATGTGATCCAATTGGGATTTCTGGGTGCATTTAGACCATGTTATCTTACAAGATGGTCTCGCTTTTGTTGTTTCTATTTGCAGTTTTTCCCTGTTGGCTATATCCATTAACATTTCCCCGTTGTGGTTGGAATAGTCATGATAGAGGTTTTGGTGAATCAGCCCTTTCCGTTGGAAACTTAGCGTATTTTTTCGACCAATGTGTGCGTTAAAGTCGCCTAGGATTACTAGCGTACATTTCTTTGGTTTTTGTCTAATTAGGTTTAAAACCCCTATGAAAGATCTAGTTGCTTTATGGGTACAACTGTTGATGTGTGAGTTGGTTATATAAAGGGGAGCATGCTTGTCACTTTCTGTACCAATTCTCAGGGTAATTGACATCGCGTCGGTATCCTTTTTAATGTTATTTATTTCAAATCGGGCATCTTTTCTGATTAGAATCGCAAGTCCTCGGTGTGCTTTGTCTGTGATTCCAGATAGGTGCTATTCATAGTGCACGGAGTTGTACCTTCCTGAATTCATCCCTGTTTCTAGTAGGCAGGCTACGTGTATGCCCCTATGTGAAAGTTCAGCGTCTATTTTAAATTTTTTGCTCGGTTTCAAGGCGCCACGGACATTCCAAGTTGCAATACACAAGTCAGGGCAGGTGTACTTCATTGTGACAGAGGGCGGGCTTCCGAGGATTGTGTATCCAGCGGCATCCGCTACTTCGTTTGACATCGGTGTACCTAACGAGGACGCTAATTGCTTACGCGTTCTTAATGGATTAAGTAATTGGGGGTTATTCTTTTGGAACCGAGGTGTTGTGGGCTGTTTTTCCTCTGCTCTTGTATTGGTTACTTGCTTTTTCGATATGTTGTAATGCTCTGGCGTTTGTTGAATCCTGCGTTAGAGTTTGCTGGTTACTGTTATGCTGGTCGTCGTCAATTAACACCCAGCTGTCATAGTGCAGTTCATTGTAGAAAATATGTAAGTTACCTGGTACTGCCTCGCCGGTAGGTGAATTTAGTGTGTTCCCGCTATTCGTGTGAACAAACACGTTTACAAGGTAGAATTCTGTCGCGGCAATTAGGATGTCTTCTCCTCCCCAGAATGAATCATTGAACTGCGCGGTTACGAATTCTGTTATCATTTGTTCCTGAGATAGATTATTGTTAGGAAGAAAGTCCTGAATATTATTTAAAAGTGCTACGCTTATTCTTTCATCGTCTCGATTCACTGACACAAACTTTGCCGGATCGCGGCGTACCGATAAGTGATCGAAAGTCAGACCCAAAACATTGTTAATTTGGTGAGCTAAGGCTCTAAATAAACAATTCCCGTCCCTTTTCATGGGTACTTTTACAATAGCCATTGTGGATTCTTGGCTTTGTTTAAACTTTAAAGGGGTAAGATTAATGTGCCGTCCCTGATGGATTCTGAGGAAATGTATCTTTTGTGGAGCTTTACAATTCAGCGTAGAAAGTTTTTATTGTATTTTTTTTTTATGCATCACACAAGAGGTGGTAAATAAGATAGGGACTGCATCTACTCAGATTATTTGTTAGCCGTATTTCCTGGGAATTAATGCTGCAGTTGTTAACATACGATAGGTAAGTATTAGGGGGAGCTATTCTTGTACGACTTCTAAATCGGCATCGTTCTTTTTGTTTGAGTAAATAGCATCCAACAGAAATTTGTCAAGATAAACTTCACCCTTCACCAGAATGTCTCTTGAACTAGGGACCGCCAAATCTCAAGTTCACGACCCTGCTGACCCGCTTGGCCTCACCACAATTAGATTAGAGCTGAGAATCAAAACTCATCCGATGGACTTATTTAGCCTTTTTTGGCCTTGACAAAAACATTTACTAGAAAATGCAAGTTGATCACAACAAATCCAGACTTTCCTCTATTTTAGGCTCCTTACGCAAGTTGTTCATTGCCTTCGAGATTGGCCTCGTTGCTCGTTGGAGCCTTAAATTTTAGTTGGAGCCTTAAGCTTTTGTTTTAATTTATAGCAAATAATTTAAGGCTCCAACGAAGCTAAGCTAAGTGAAATCTTTGGACTTTCTTAATGAGAATGATTTAATTCTCATTAAGAAAGTCCAAAGATTTCACTTAGCTTAGCTTTTGTTTTAATTTATAGCAAATAATTTGATGCCGATTTCCTTAACATTTCCTTAACCATAGAATGGATTGATCTCACCAAATTCGAAGCTCAGGATTCTTTGGCAGGCAAGCAGTTCCTCGCCTGCGTTGAGGGTAGATGCACAGTTCCAAAGAAGTTTATTTCGCGACATAGGGCACACCAGCATTTTGTTAAACACAATCACTCCGTTGTCCAAAACTGGGCGTAGGGTTGGCCCACTCTATCCCTACCGTTCGAAAAAACTCGGCGGTGACTCCTTATCTTTGTTTTTATGTTTGAAAGACTCGATCACACTATGTGCCAGAATAATAATGTATATTCGTTTATCCCGCACTACTACAATTAATATGAATACACTGTCCTATAACAATTGTTTAAAGTTATGTTGAACATGCGCGTGGCTTTGATTCAACGACCTAAAACGCAGCCGACGCTTAGAAGTACAGCTTAGGGTACGGAACGATCTCACCAGTGACATGGAAGGGGTCAGGTAATTTCACTCCTCAGCAGATGTCTCAGCTGCATGGAACGCACTTATTTATCTTTTAAACCGATTTAAAATATTTCAATTTGCGACACTGACACACACACAGAGAGGAAACAAGGTTTGATTTCTAAGTCCGGCAAGTAAACCACCATCTGTTGGGCACGCTGCCTCAAGCGGAAACAAAGACGCGACCTTCCTGTTCGGAATTTCGAACAGAACTCTCGAAAAATTGTTGGAGCTGCTGAAGATTATAAAAACTATCCTTGCTTGTATAAATTCAATATTTTAATATCGTATAATTGCAAGCACATGTGTGAGCACTATGTACTATCTACATAAAGCTACCATTTACTGGGTACGTCTTTCATTGACTTGAATGTGCCCTTCGTCTGAAAGTATGTTACGCTCACTCAAATGTCTGGTTTTGGCGTTTGTGTTGGATCATTAAGTTCCCATAAAAATGGTTGAGCTGAATAGTGCTGATCCATACGTCATGTTCGTGAACGGACGCCGTAAGTAGGGACTGGTCATCTCTCGGCTTTTTAATTTACAAATTGTTTTTGTTTGTTTTGAATGCATTTCATTATGGACGCGTTTAATGTGCACGTCTTTATACATCGTTCTCAATTGTATAATTTCGACATGACTGATGTTATTAATTCTCTGTAACAAAATTATTTAAAAGAGTGTGTATGGAGTTTCTTGCCCTTTCTTCTCCATATACGTACTACGATTTGGAATGGGCAACTAGCTTCATCTTTCTGACTGATCCACCCCTTGACAATTCAAAAGTGCCTGTGATTGCTTTATTTGAAATAAATGCTTTGAGTTTGAGTTTGAATAGCAGTGCACAATTCCGTGATATTCTTTCTAAAATTGTACTTTTTGAAGCAGCCACTCTAACACTAGAACTAATAATATGTCAGTGCCAAAACACTATGAATAACTCCATAGGGTGTTTCGGCACTGATATAATATCAATTGTTTGCATGGAACCGCAAAGCTGGAACCGGTAATTCTGAGATAAACCGGATGAGAGACAGATGTGGTAAGATCTGTACGACATGTTGTTTAACTTTCGAATCTGCCTCATCCTACTGATTTATGCCCTTTTATTTGGTATCACATCATCGCAGAAACAGAATATTGATTATAAAATTATATAAACAAGTATCGCTTTTGACAATGTTTAGTGGGATTCAACACGCTTGAAATATGCACATAATTTGTTTTGAATATAAATTCAGTGAATGTTTGCGTCAGTTCTTTTACAACTTTCGGATTCCCATGGTATAAATTCTATAGATAAAGTACAAAATCAATCAAAATCAAAAGTCATGTATTCAAATTAAACTGAAAATTGACACGTCAAAATTGCATATGGCAGTCCCTCAAAACGCCCGCTCTTCACCTCTTCCTAGTCAGTTCCTAGTGCTTTAGGTGGAAAACGTGGCGTGGTGGAAGATGTTAAATAACATTTAACATTCCTAAAGAAACAAATGTAAAAAAAAAAAAACACGACTGGTAGTTTCAGAGATTGGGGCGTTCAAACAAACAAACAAACAAACTCTTCGGCTTTATTATTAGTATAGATAGATAATTCGGCTAGTATTCTTGCACTTGGACTAATGGTGGCTTTCAAAACGCCAATAGACAAACCGCGAACGTTTATTATTAGATTTTCGTACTTCTCATTGTAGCTAGCTTAGGTACTTATCTTGCCAGTTTACCATCACGTCACATAATATTATGTATGCAATATTATTATTATCAATTATTACATAGTTATGCAAGTATCATACTTGTGTCACACAGCGCTATCCACAGAATGTGTGTATCATCATATTATTATAATCCAAGTTTAATATTACGGTCGCTCCTATACAGTAATTTTTTTACCAGTGCACAAACTGTAATAGGGCACACCAGCATTTTGTTAAACACAATCACTCCGTTGTCCAAAACTGGGCGTAGGGTTGGCCCACTCTATCCCTACCGTTCGAGAAAGCAAAGCGTCTACACTTACAAAATAATTGTGAATTTCGAAATAATGATTTCAGCCTGTGTTAAATTATAATTTTGGTATGTTTGAGAACAATATTACCTAGATTTTATTTTTTATTAACCGACAAAAAATTTCTTCGCTTGCGTCTAGAATCATATGTTGAATTCATGCCACCACTGCTATTTGGCGCTCAACTACCAACCCAACGGCTAAAAAGCAGGTACAGTAGTCCTGAAATCGACAGCGTCCATTCCAGGTAACCCGGTCGAAGCCCGTTGTAAACTGTGGCAGGATACCTGTCCATCTTTACTCGTTATCTACTTCCAAACGAGCATCTCCCTGCAGGGTGCGACGTTCCGTGGAAGTCCCTGAACCGTCTCCGAACCCAAGTGGGAAGGTGTAAGTCGAACCTCGTAAAGTAGGGCTAGTCACAAACTATGCTCCATCTCCTATACTGCCCTCTGAGCCTCAAAATATGCCAAAGTGACATCAGCGCTGCCACCGATAACCCGTGAAAGTGGCGAAAAGTTCTTCTATTTCTCGAACTTCCACTGTATTAAATTGATTTTATAATGTTGTGAAATAGAAAACAGTTAAGTTAACATAAAAATCTTAAATTCACTGCCACACAACGCTCAGAAACAGGTAATTTGGTACAACAGTTCCTTTTATAATGAGAGTCAGCACTAGGGGAGGATTTTTGAAAATATATCCCCTAAAGGGGTTGAATAGGAGATGAAAGTTTGTATGGATGTTTGACATTTTGCCGAAGGGAAATCCCATCGGGCGCACGGTCATTATCAACTCAGCCTATAGTAGTCCACTGCTGGACATAGGCCTTTCCCAGATTGCACTACACCACGCTGTCCTCCAAGACGAGTAGACTTGACGAGGTTTTTAAACGATGCCCAACCCAACTGGATCCTTCGGTCGACATCTTCCTCAAAGATGTCTCTATCGAGCTGGATTAATTTCTCCACGGTAGACATACTCGTTCACTTCGAGAAGCTACCCTTCGATGTGGATTGGACTCGTCAAGCTGTGTCAATTGTACATGACTCGTCATGTCCAAGCTAATTAGGCCAACCCGCCGAGAGTCTTCATTTAGACGTGAGTGCAGCATCTGGCCTAACTGTTCCAATGCCACTGCCATTACGACGATGTCATCGTCAAAGTGTAGGTGTGACATGTACTCGCCGTTGACGTTGAACTGGACTGAACAGAGTATGTCCAGTCCAGTCCAGCGTCATAAATACATCTTCGCAAATCTATCATAAATCATCACAGTTTCGGGGATATCTCCTACCCCTGTCTTAACCCTCTGAGCAGTTGGATGGGGCTGTTTTCTTATCCTTGATCTGGACAGTCATCGTGGCACCGTGATACAAACATCTCAACACTTCGACGTAGCGCCAGTCAATTTGACATTAATGCAGAGTGGCCCGTACTGTCCATATTTCGATGGATTTAAAGGCTTTCTCGTAGTCCACTTATGCCATTACACACAGTGCCACAGCGGCTGGTCGTACTCTTCGTTCTTCTGTACAATTTGCCAATGCCTGGGAATAATTAATCATAGAGAATTCATATTCTTGCCTTAATTCAGCAAAAATCGTTTATACCTCGAGATTTGTTCCCCGAAAGAATGTATGGGGAAGTGCCACTACGCATTCACCTTAAGTCCCATGTAATAGAGGGCGAATCCTTTGCCATCAACCGGGCACAAATCCAGACTTCTCTTGAGAAATTCCACATTGAAAACCTAATAACACCTCGCCCGACTTCTAACTATCTACCTGGGAATTGATTCCCTGTTTTATGCAATTCGTGATATGATTTCGAATATCACGAATTGCGTAATGGTTTTGACCTTAGTGGGTTGTACTATTGAAGATTGTGTAATGATTGAACAAAAGTTTGAGCAAATTTTCAACAAACAACCTTATTTTCATTGCTTTGTGTACGGTCAATTTCGGTCAGTATATTGTTGGCAGCAGAGACTTACAACACCTTCATTAGTGTAACAGAATTATAAGTGTTACATTTTGAATTGAAAACAAAATCAAATATGTAACACTTAATGTGTTAACCCAAAACACTTACAAAAGTGTAACAGTAATTTATTTGGAACCGATGTAAAAATGTTAACAGTGTTAATATCTGATTGTGAAACGCGGTGTTTCCAAAATAACCCTAATCCAGACTGGATTGAGGTTGTCTGTTTGCCGCGGGTTGTCTCGGTACCGTGCAATTTTACCTAAAACTGCTTATGTCTGTTACACTTATTCATACATGTAAAGGTTTACACTTTGATACTGTAACATTATTGTATCCTTTACATTTATAAATGTGTTTCGTTTAAAAAGAATGGTTCAAAAATCAAATGAAAAAAATATAGTCAAATACCCTATTACTGGCAATTATAGATAATTGTAGTATTATTAATAGATAAATGCCAGGCAATTGCCTGACTTGAAACTGTCTTGCTGCTGCATGTTCACTGTGCCAATGAACATCAGCAGCAGCTAGTGACTTAACTAATAATGTATGTTCATCTCTTTCTAACAACGGGTATCGGTATGGGTCTTTCCTTTTCTACGCGCACGTACGTAGCTACATTCATGGCTTACGCTGTTTTTGAGTGCACTTATGTTCGTGTATGACTCGTCTATTTATAATACGTCATCGATTACTGGGACGATCTGCCCGGTGGTCGATCTGTCATGCATCCAACCTAGTATATCTTGATTTAAACTTGACCTATTGTCCACAGGTTGGTAGATGACAGGTGTGTGGTGTGCCCGGAAGCGGGCGACCTGACTGATCCTCCCAAAAAGTTCCGGGGTAAGTAACTTATTATTATCTTACCACTCCTATTAAGTTTTATAAGTCCACTGCTAGGGGACTACAGGCTGTCCGAAGGATTTAATAAGGCATCCGCTTTTTGAGTTCGAAATTGCGGGCTGGAAACACAAACATTTTTAAGAAACCAGGACTTGAAAATAGCCTGAATAATTATCCCAACAGCAATGTATGATTGATGGAAAGAGGCGTTTGCCCTGTGTTGGCATAATTACAGCCCAGTAGAGTTAAAATTATAAAGTAATTACCTAGTTGAAGTTTCGGTTAAAAATGCTGTAAGCCTTCTTCTAAAATTAGGTGAATGGTCCGGATCAATAGCATGTTGCGAAGTTTTGCTGCACTGCACCTGCTGCACTGCACCTGAGTCTGCCCTGCAGTAAAGTTTCATAACATTGTGTACATAATTGAGAGCCCTCCATTCTTAGAAAGTCGCATAAACTTCGGTCTCGAGTCTTGGGAAGACATTCAAATATTTATGGCGATCGAAGTCTCAAATCGGTCTTACTGTATTGACAAAGCCCAGTAAATGAGAATAAATAAATTATTTATAAAACAATCTTTTAGTCTAGTACGTCTTTCTCGAGTGGATGTGTGATCAATTCTTTAAATAAAACAAACTGGTAAAATAATCCTTACGATTTTTTTGTACTTTTAATAAAATTTTACTCGTGCTTGAAGTGGACTTTTTAAAACACGATACTGAACCACGAACAAAGTGCCCACTTCATAATAAGTACCTACTCACTTTTCATAATTTTCAAGCGATGCGGACTCATGAGGGTGATAAGTTTTATCTTTCTTGTTTATGAAAGGTATTCTTGTTTCGTTGTGGTGACAAGAAAATAATTATAGTGTCTTGTCGAGATCAAAGTAGCGCCGAAAAACTCGTTGATACAATGTTTTTAAGGACCTAATTAAAAAGTTAATGCTAAAATTGGTTTGCTTACAACTTGTTGAAGAATAAACTCCGTCTCAGTTCCGTGCTTACACCCATAATAGTTAATAGGTAAACTTCTAGATTCCTACAATATTCTGCAGTGTCGGACCGCTTGAACTGGAGCTCTTGCAAAAGCTCGATAAAGCTAGTAAGTCGGAGTGCAAGGAGTTTTGTTGCCAAAGTTGCTGTAAAGATTCGGTTTTTACGAGGCTATAATATTTTTTATGATCTGTTAATACCTCTCTGAGCAACATTTCATTAACACCGTCTACATACCTACATATTCATGAAACAGTATTATGGCAACAGCCTGAGGAATGAAGTAAGGATTAAACGTAACGTTCCAACTTTTAATTCCTTCGAATGACTTTAATGATTTGAAGACAGATTAAGTAATGACGTTGCTCAACAAGCCGCATAATTGAAGTGGGCTGGCCACGTCTCCAGCATGCCCAATCGTTTGTGGGCAAAAAAAAAGCACTTTGTGGAGCCCTGACACTAACGATGCGCGATGGGGAGAGGTTTTATTCGGTTGTTTCGATTGTTCGAACATCTCGTTGGTTCTTGGTTTTTTTCGACTTGGCCTCGAGTCTGACTCGTTCTGTTATTACGACTGGAGCATAGCATGTTCATTCGCTAGTTGTTCCTCGATAGTTTATAGTTTCGAGAGTTCTTGACTTGCGTTGTGATTGCGAACCCAAACTAATTCTTCGAACAATCGAAAACTAGCGGTCGATTCCGTTGACTCGAAACAATCGAAAAACATCTCGATTGTTTTGTAGAACGACGAGTCGATAGTTCACTCGATGTTTTATATTAACGACTCCGATTCTTTCGATTGTTGAAACATCTCGGAAACGCTACCTGAAACAGCTAGAAGGCGTCCCTGTAGACTCCATAGAAGATGGTGGGACGAGCTGGACAAAACAAACGACCAGCACGCTGAGCATAACAAACAAAGAAACCAGTGGTCGGCCGAAGAATAGACAAAATGACAGATGAATAAAATAGATCAGGCCTTTTACTAGCAGTGCGACGAAATAGGGTAACAGTAACAGTACTTTTAAAGGCTCCCACAAACAAACGCGACGCGACAGTGCGTGCAACACAAAGGCACCGCTCGTCGCGCAGCACGCAACACGCGGTGCCTATATGTCGCGTCGCGCACGCGTGTACGATCTTTAATGACGTAACCTTTTAATTATAAAAACAGTAATTAGACGACTTGTTTCAGTTCGATTTAACAGAAATATTTAATAATAAGCAAAGAATATATAATAACTTTAGATTGATATAGATAATGTCCCGTTGAATAATTTAATCATATTTTTGCCTGCCTGACTAATGTTACATCCACAATAGCCACATCCGTTCTAAGCCAATAATTTATTCAACGTTGTCAGCAGGATTTATTTATGTACTAGCAAATGGCAAAGGTCAGGGATGGCAAACCTAGAACGCGTAACACATGGCACGCAGCTGAAAATTCTGCGCACGGCTTTGATTTTAGAAATCGAAATATACTTACATCGGGGAAAAATGTGTTAAAAATCATTGCATTTTGTTAGTATTACACAAAAGGGACAATCATTATGGATCTTTTTTTCTGAATGACATAATGTATACCTTCAAAAGAAAGCTCAAGAAAAAAAAAAAGAACTAATAAAAAATCTTGAATTTTTAATTAATAAAATATTTTTTGATGACAGACAACGCACAGCCTAAACTGCGTCTAAAAGCATGAAATTTTGCACAAGAGTTTCTTTTATACAATTTCTAATTTAAAACGAAAGTGAGCAATAAAGAAGACTGACAAATTCGTGCACTGGCTGGACAGGTCAACTTAATCTTTGTGGTTCTTAATCATAGAAGGATTTTTTTTAAATTTATCCGCTAAAGGGGTTAAATAGGTAACTAAAGTTTGTATGGAAGATCGTAATTTTTGTCTATTGGAAATCTCATCGAGAACACGACTTGTTCTGTTAGAAACCTGATATTGTCATCATTTCTTACACAGTCTGTAGGACCAAAGCTGTTGCTTTTGCATTCTCCACCAAGTTATATGAAAGCATATCATTAAACCTGACTTGGTTTTCGTACGTCCACTGAAAATCAACGCTGTGCTGTGGGTCCCCCATAGAACAGCATACTGCTGTGCTGTAGATGCCCCATAAAACAGCATAATGCTGATTGGAAGCCTTCTTGACACAGTCAAGACGTGCAGCCGCCTACAATTTCCGTTTTGATCTTGTGATTATACGTATATTACAGCAGCCTAATTGTGTAACACATTTTCGTTAACGATTACGACTAATCTGTTTCATTTTGACAGTTCAACAACATTCAATGCGTTGTTTACATTGTTGAGCAGAATTTTTTATGGAACTTATGAAGCAATGGATTAGCAATCTGTTTCAAAACGATTCAGATTCCGAGTGATTGTGTATTACGCAATTAGGGTACAGATCTATTTTGTTTTATATTTCTGTTTACCTTTTCCCAGTTAATTATCTTTTTGTATGCTCGTGTTTCTGTGACAAATAAACCTATTTTTCTTTCCTTCTATGAAAAAAGGAATAAGCAAACGTACAGTAATTAAAATAAATGTTTTTTTTTTCCGTACTTTTCTTAGTTGTCGGCGACACGAAAAAGCCAACCAAAAAAAAAGCCAGATCGTGAAAGAATCCATCCCTGGTACTCGCATGCTTATGTTGTGTGCAATATAGTAAGCCTCAGGCGCCGCCTGTCCGACATAACCTGGATTAGCACAGATACGGGTTGTAACGAATATAAAACAAGGGATTATCCACGATGATGGACTTTTGTTTAAACAGGGGGTGTTATATGGGTGTGTAATAACATATTCCAAATTGTTATTGTAAGTGTTGCACTTATCAGGGTCGCGGGTAATTCGATAGAGATAACCGTGGCCCTGGCACAGGCAACTGAAGGAACACGGGTTGGTTTTAGTCAGTAAAAGTCTGACACGCCCTCCCGCTCCACCCAGAGCGGGAGAAGTCATTATATGATTTCCCACCCAAAAAAAAAAAAAACTTGCACTTATGGTTACTATATCTCTTTGGGGTAATTCCCGAATTTTTAAGAACGTTGAGAACTTTCTAATATCTGTCAAAATTACAATAAATTTACATAAAGGTTTGACAAGTTTTTGACATTCATTGTCTTTTTGATGAACGTTTTTAAGTAGGTACGAGAATTGACCTTTAGGATTAGTCCAGAGATTTCAGGATTTTTAGGATTGCGGCCGGATTTAAGAAATCTCACGTTTTTTGATTTTTCAATAAAATACAGTAGATTTGGCAGTTTTTTTTAATCAGAACGTTGCAATCAACATATTTAAACAAACACATAATACAGTTCGGGGTGGATACAGCAGCTTCTTTGGATATATTCACAAATCAACGTAATTATAATCAACATATATAAAAACATTTATAGTCAAAAGCTGATTCTAAATTTAAAAACCAGATTTTTTGGTAAGAATCAGCTTTTATTAAGTAAGTGAATTGTCCAAAATATAATCAATACTTTCATTAGTCTGTTTACTACAACATCTCAGGGCTTTTTCTGTAGAAATCAGGCTTTTTGTCAGGCCTTTCTGGTAACCCTAGTTGTACTACTGTGTCATAGCTTCATATTCTCATACAGAGAAGAACAGAACATTGATCTTTACACTATGTGTTGAAAAAAAACTGAAAACCTTTAAGTAATTTTTTCGCAAAAAAAACTGTTTCTCCATAACTCGGCAAAATCGAAATAGGGTCGTACGTGATTCGTTTTTCAGATAAAGTATTTACTTTTATAGCAGCTTAGTAAAGCATTTGCCATAAACAGGATTAGGAGGGTATATTTGTAAGCCCCAAGGCTTCTCTTATGGAGCTTTAGTCTCTATTGCAAATAACTTGAGCCGAAATTCAACATTGAAATATTAGAAGATTTGAAACGGATCAAAAGTCGTTCACGGCCCGCGGCGCAAGAATGGACCTTTTCAAAAAAGCTGATCTTCTAATAAAAAAACCCTATATATTCTCTTATAAATAAATTACTACACTTTACGGCTTCGACCGCGTATAGGTCAGAAATAGGGATGATAACTAGTATTTAAAATGTTCGAAATAGTTGAGTTGCATTAATTCATAACCAACCTTATATTAAACTAGCTTCTGTCTGCGGCTTGGCTCTTGTGGATGTCGGATATTATCTCACGGGGACGTGCAACCGGGACAAGAAGTAACATATGTCCCTCTCCAGGATGCCATCTATGTAAGCCTCAGGGTCGCGGGTAATTCGCAAGAGTAACCGTGGCCCCGGCACAGGCAACTGATGGAACACGGGTGGGTTTTAGTCAGTAAAAGTCTGACACGCCCTCCCGCTCCACCCACAGCGGGAGAAGTCATTTGCTGATTTCCCACCCAAAAATAGTAATAAAAGGATGCCATCCATCTCCTTGCCAAATTTTATCAAAATCCGCTCCGAGGTTTAGGCGTAAAAAAGTAACATACAGGCAGAGTTGCTTTCGAATGTTTAATATTAAGTATGGATTATTAAAATATTTCTACAGCTGTTATTGTAATGTACGAGCTATGAATCTCGCCTAGAACTCCATAAAGGAAGTTAAATTCCGTTATGAATGTTCTGAACAAAAGAAAAGGAAATGGCTAGAATATTTATTAGTCCACTGCACGAAATTTAACTGGATGAGAAAATGGCTGTGCTAGTTTAGTGCAAAATATATCGCAATGTCGGGAATCGGGAAAAATATGATTGAGTTGGTGACGGAAAAAGAAAAAAAAGAAAAAATGTTTGTTTATTTTTTTGACATATTAAGTGTTAGTGTTTGGCATGAAATTGTGACATCTATTCACAACATTTTTTGTTTGTTTCTATTTTGTTAATTGAAATTCGATTACCTATGCTATTTTGTATGCCCATTGACGGAACATAGTAAGGACCCATATTTTCTTAATACAATCTGTATAATATTATCAAAAATGAATAAAAGGACAATGCCAGAAACTCTATAGAACTTTGCCTCACTCAAATCAAAAAGTCATTTACAAGCATGCAATTTGCAGCTTTTTTATTACTGTTAACTAAACATTTGTCCTAATGCCTGTAGAACTTTTCGGTTTCTGTTAAAATCTTAAAACAATAATGACATTGATTATAGGTTAGGTCATAATTATTATAATCTTAATATGAGTTTTTGTTTTACAGGTATTTATAACTTTTTTTTGTGTATCATGCGCAATAGGAAATTCAGAGGTTGAATTCCTTTTATCATTGATTTGTAATCGGCAAGTTCTACTGAAAAACAATGTATTATGAAAAGGTTCTTTGATCATTACAATTATTTCCATTTATTGACATTTCATGTAAATAGCAGGGGCAGGATCTGGCATTGTCCTTTGAATTTGAAATTTGCGGTAAACATGACCCAGAGAACGAACGCAAAGACAAAAAAATACAAGTTGGAGGAAAATATGATACACGAAAAACGGCCATCGCTGAGCATAATACGGCATACGGTTTTCAGCGACAGCCGGCGTTGACGTGAAGACGTCAACCGGTGCAGCAACCGCTAATATAAACCCGTTATAATGTTTTTGATTCTAAAATTATCAAACCATCTCTTTTCCGTCCATTATCAGACTACGATGTTTCCACTGCGAGGAATAAGGGCTCCCCAGTTCTGTTGTGTTCGGTACCGGTGACCAAAAACAGCAGGAGGTCTAAGTCAGCAAGTCAGTCAAACAGGATTATACTAAGCGTAAGGTAACCCCATTAAAACCTTTCATTGGGTTGTTCCAGAATGTATTTGGCTTGTTTACCACGATGAACACATATTTACTATGTGGTCTCGGATAATAATGGTCACCTCGTTTCCCCCCTTGGGTACCGCATTAGACACTGCGTTAAAGGCCCGTGCACAATGGCGCGACGCCCCAGCGCGACACAAAGGCACCTCGTGTCGCGCGACGAGCAGTGCCTTTAATCGCGCCTGTTTCTGGGAGCTTTAATAGTATTATATTGTGACCACGTAAGTGGTAAGGACACCAAGTTTGCGGCGAAATAGAACATCTGCTAGACTCCTGTTTTAAATGCAAAGTGTGAGTAGAATAGTAGTATGTGTTTGTTACTTAATTAGAGCTGAAGGAAATTCAGTATTTAGCACCGGTTTGTATGTATGGGCGAAACAAGCAGCTGCACGCAATTTAAGCAGTTGTTTGCGTGCTGAACCACTTTTTCACTTCCGATTTCAGTGGTTAAGATTTTAATGTTGATGTGATTTAACGCCGGATGGCTGTGCAACAAGTTTCCGCTTTCCTGCGTTAAAGACCCGTATTGGATATATCTTAGGTTAGCGTAAGGTTGAATGACATCATCCAAAGGTTTAAAATACATTTTCAAAACCCTAAAACTTGAGTATACTTAGCAGGACATGAGCAGTGTCTAGTTTGTTTGAGAGGAGAAGGCTGTAGAATAGTAGGGAGTATGGGTGATATCGCCAAAACGAAAGACCGTCTTATAGGTCCTATTACTAGCTTCACTAGTTTCCGCCCGCGTCTCGGTCCGCCTGTATGTCGGAAATTATCCCACGGGGACATAGAGGGGAAGAGAAAATCTTTTATCGGTTCTGTTGTACTACCCGAATTCAAAGTATCCCAAGTTTGAACCTAGATCCGGAGACTCAAACTGTAACCGTTAATAAGTGTTTTTAACGTTGTTTGAAAAGAGAAACCCTTGTAAATGTAACAGATATAATAATGTTACAGTACCAAAGTTTAACCTTTTATAGTTGTGTTAATAAGTGTTAATATGTGTAACGGAAATAAGCAGTTTTAGGTATAATTGCACGGTGCCGCAACAACGCGCGGCGGACAAACAGACGCGGGAATGCCAAAATAGAGGCTATTTCCAGGATTAATCCAGGATTTGGATAGAGGCTATTTTGACAACGCCGCGTTTACCTGTTACACTTATTAACACTGTTAACACTTTTATATCGGTGACAGATATATTACTGCGACAATTAAGTGTTTTGGGTTAACACATTTATAAGTGTTACAGAATCCAACATTTCTGTTACCAATTCCAAATAAAACACGTAAGCTGTTTTTATGTCCCTGCCTTGATAGATATTACACAGGTAGACCAGACCACCTGTGTGCCAAGAAAAATGGCGAAATCCTATTTGAAATAAATTTGAACATCTAAAAGTGACACCTATCAAGGAACGTTAACTCACCAACGGCGAGAATATCTATGTTCTTGACTTGAAGCTTACTCTCTGTTCTGTGTTGTTCTAAAGTTGAATATCTATTAATTTCCGACTTCTCTAACAAATCTTGCGCACACTAGCTCAGAAAATGACGCCGAGTTTAATAAGATATTTTCACTTAAAGACGTAGTAATTTAATTTCAAATAAAACAACGTGTGGGAAGCTGCCCTTGTTCTTTCATTGAGATCCGTTATGCCACGGTAAGAAGTATTTTTTTTAAAATTGACAATAGCGCATCGCGGCAACAAATAAGGTTTAAAACAGCGATGCGGTTGATGTTATTTAAAAAAAAGCCTTACATTCCTCATTTTCTACAGTGATAATAAATAGTTTTAAGATTAAAAATTGTTGTTATTTGAGAACCCCTGAGGTGAAGGCCTCCTCCAGAGACTGCCAGATTTCTCTGTTATTCGCTACGTCCATCCAGCGTGATCCAGCTGTAGCAAAATAACATCCATTTTGCGGTTTTAATTAAATTGAAAAATAAATGCACGGCTCAGTTGGAGTTATTTTTAGGTATTTCTTTGAGTTCCCTTTTATGGTATCAATACATAAATTATGAAAGCTTACGCTAAAAATTTTGGGAATTATGCGATTATTTTTTTATTGTTGCTGTTTTACGATTGTTTTATGATGCTACTAGCTGTTGTCCGCGACTTCAATCGCGATCCAAGATGAAAAGTATGGCCTAACGCAGGTCTTGGTCTATATGTGTGCCAAATTTCATCCAAATCCGTTCAGCCGCCTTGGCGTGCAAGCTTTGTAACATTAGTTAGGAGTGTTAGGACTAGTTTGGATTATTAAAATTTTATGAAATATTCTTGAATGTCTTTTCTTTGAACATTTGAAAACACTTGTTTTTTTCTGTCTTGACATTATGTACGCCTAACTGTGCGACATAACGTCGTGTCCACGTCCGCACTGAGGTAAAAATGTCGCAGCAGATTTTTTTCGCGCACTGGGTTTTCAACGCACTGCTTTGCGCCGAGAGTTGAAAATCCAACAGTGTTTTTTCGACGCGCTGTTGTCGCGACAAGATGCACTCTGTTCAATTCTCTAAACTTGGTTTAACACGAAGAGTTGAAAATCTAGTGCGCGAAATAATCTCACCGCGATATTTTTACGTCCGTCCGAACGTGGTCTAATAGACCGACGAGAGTTACTTTGGCATTGTAATATTACTATGTTTGGATGCATGATATCTCCTAAATTGGAAGGCATAATTAAAAACATCAACCATGTGCTGCAGCTTTAAATTGTGTTATTTGATTTCAGATTGCCTGTTCAAAATATGTCCTATGAACCGATATTCCGCTCAAAAGCAGTTCTGGAATACTGCCAAGCAGTCCGCCAATTCCAACACCGATACAGGACTGCTCAAGAGGTTACACGTGAGTATTTACATCAATCATAACAAAGCGTTATAAAGATTACATCATTTTAAATAGAAAGATGGGATCAATACTCAAGCATTTATTGCATTCCACAATGTGTACCTGTTTACCTACTGGTGGTAATGAGATCATTGTGGACCCTGTCGGGCACAGCAAAATAGTAATGAAAAATGATTTATTTTCTGTAAATAGGTATCTAAAAACACTTTTACACGTCATATTTTAAAAACTAGATGAGATCGGCGTTTCCTATCTGACTACTCTGAGAAGAACGGCCGAAACAAACTCAGAGGTCACAGTCTCTTTTAAAGTCCAGACATAATCTTGGTCAGGTCATGTAAAGACCATGTAGATTGATGTCTTAAATGGTCTTTTGAGGAACGAACCACACAGAATTAGTGGACCTGCCCAGTCAGTGCACGCATTTGTCAGTTGTCATGCAGCTCAACACAGAACTAAAGGAGCTTAAACGATTCCGCAGGCCGCATAAATTACCCAAACTGCCAGACCATGATTAAAACTAAAAAAAAAACTGTAAATCCACAATGTCTTCACATTCACAATAATTACAATAATATAATACTTTACAAAGTAAATTAACATGTCATTGTATACATAAAGTTCATCAATGTCAAAGTGTAAATAAAAATCCGAAAATAATCTTGGTTATATCACAAGAGGACCATGTAGACTGGTGTCTGAAATGGGCTTTTGAGGAAAGTACCACACGGATTTGAGTAGACCTGTCCAGTCAGTGCACGCATTTGTCAATCATCGTGCAGTCTCAACGGTTCGACGAACAATACAAAAGAAAGGACATTTGGGTAGACCGCGTAAAGTACTCAAACAGCCAGACCATCGTTAAAAGAAAAAAAGAAAAATACAATGACCCACATAGTCCTCACATTCTCAAAAAATAAAACAATTTTATACTTTAAACAGTAAATATATAGATGTAATTGTTTATCAAAAAAAAAAACAAAATAAAAGTTAAACAGCATACACAAACATCAAAAATATCTGTGTAAACTTATTGGAGCAGCTCAATCCCAAACTTTCTTGTCCTCAATATAGCCTTTGGCAGTATAGTAAGCATTCTGGCATAATTTCCGCTTTATAAAATATTTGAATTTATTAAGGCTTAGTTCTAGAATGTGGCTGGGAAGTTTATTATAAAACGTAAACTTTGACATTTAAACGAGCTACCTATTTTCTTGAGCCTGGTAGTGGGAACAACAAACGTCACGTTAGAATTGATGAAAACGCACATTATCTGGCGTCACCGTTTTCCAGAGAAGCCCGTACCTTACACGTTAACGTTTAGGTACGCTTGACGAAAAGTCAGTCTAGCCAGGCCGACCTTTAGAGCGGTAGGTTTGAGCTTTTTGTGAAAGCGCTCAACTGGAGAAGTGTCATACTTTTTTCTGCCGTCGAGTAGCTTTGTTGTATTTCGCTTTGAAGGGTGTGAGTGCCGGTGTTACATATGCAATTTACGGCATTATACCTGGGATGGTAACGCCAGCGATGCCTCGTTTATACGACGTGATCTACGTACATAAATATGTTAGTAAAAAACTGTTAAAAATGTTTCTACAACTTTTAATATAATAGCTGATCCGGCGAACGTCGTATCGTACCGCCTCAGCCAATTTTTCCCATGTTTTAAAATTTATTCTGCTTTTCGGGGCGGCGACAAATCCAACAAATCCAAGATCATAAAATCGGTCCAGCCGTTTCTGGGTTATAAATGGTGTAACTATCCCGACTTTGTTTTATTTATTCAGACAATAAAACAAACAAATATTAGCTCATCTCATAGTCGATGATAAAGCGCTGAGCAGACGATGAACTATTTGTCCGCCGGATTGAAATGTCCGCAATGAAATGGCAGAAATATTCGGCGGAATATTTGTCCTACGTGTGCGTTATTGCATAGATTTCCATACGTTCTATTGTCGCGAACTAAAATTTTTCTATCATATGCAAGTCCACGCAGCCAATAACGGCAGAAGGTTGCCGTGGTGCGGATTTGCAAAATATCCATAAGAACATGGAAATCTCCTCGTGAAAGCAGAATTGCTAATTTCCGGTTTCAAGGGTGTGAGAGCCAGTGAAATTCCAGACACGTTCTTAGTAGACGTGACCTACGAAGTATTGTTTTTGGAAATGTAATAATGGGCGCTAGTATTGTTACCGCTGGGTATCACGTAGACGATTTGCACACACAAAACATCACACTCCAATAAAAATATGACGTTTACGGGCGGATTCCCATATTCTTATCTCAGTCTTCTTCGTCATCATCATCATCCTACAGCAGTCCACAGCTGGACATAGGCCTTTCCCAATTGCAAGCCATTTTGCTCGATTCTCGGCAACTCTCATCCAGCTGCTACCAGAAATCCTGCGAAGATTGTCGCTCCGCCTAGCCTGTGGGCGTCCTACCTTAGTTTGCCGATTCGCGGTCTCCACCCAAGAACACTTTTACCCCAACAGTCATCGGTTCTACTGCTAATATGGCTGGCCTATTGCCACTTCAGCTTCCTTATTCTGTGAGCTATGTCGACGACTTTAGTCTTAATCTGTCCAAAAAACCTCTGATTTACCTTAGCTTAATAATTCCATGTATTGACCTACATTTTTGACAAGTTTTAAAAATCGAAGGTCGCTGTCATTATATTGCAACTCGAATATGAACGTGTTTTAATAGTTCCGCTAGTGTGTGCGCAAGATAAGTCTGCGCACGTGTTTGACCATCAAGACTATATAACTGCCAGCACTTTTTATTTATCACTTTCGGCACAACGATGGCGTTTATTTACTTTGGAAAACAGTAATTAAAAACGTTTAAAATCTAGTCGAAATCTCATCTCAGCGACAATCAATGTTAAAAATGTAGGAAAACTAGAGGTATTTTTGACAGATTCAGATCAGTCTGTGAACGTTCTTTCTATGAAATTATGAGAATTACCCCTGTGATATAAACGTCGAGATGGCAGCAAACGATTATTTCTGCTTTCGGCCGCGTGCTGACTTATTTTGCGCACACTCTAATTCATATTGCCGAATATGTGCCGAACATCTGTCGCGTATGTGTGGCTACTGGCTACTTGGCTAGATTAAGCGGAAAAATAAATTATCGTTATTCACAGAAAGTTAGCTACTCTGTCCTAAGAGTGATCCTTAATTCTACTTTTTCATGTCCCTTCAAGACGTAGAACAGAATTAAGGATTCTTTATTTTAAAAAAATGCAGAATAAATGGAGTTTTTTAAACAATTGAAAGTTGTAAAAAGCTCTAAGGTTCCTTTTAGCTTAATCATTTATTTCAAACGATAGGTCTTATCGTAAAGTTTTATAGTCACGAGCAGCTCATCTTTAGAAAACGAGATGAAATATGTTCCGTTTTCCTCGTTCTTGGTACGAAACTGAACACTTAATTATTTCACACAAAGGAATGGCCAGACACCATTTATTTTCACCGTCTGCACTATTAAAAGTCACCATTAAATCAAGAAAATTCCAAATAAATCAAAATTATAATGAACTCGAAATAGGTTAATGATTTCATTTCCTTTACGAATCTCATTAATCTGTCATGAAAACGTTCCCCATTTATTTGTCTTTGATTAGAAAAATATTTTATGTGTTTCTCTTGGAAGATTTATTAATAAAATTAATTGGATCATCCATCGTATTCTAGAAAAGCTATTGACGTGAAGTTCCATAAATAAAGGCGCAATTTATATCCATTTCTAATTTTCAAGCAATTTATATCAATTTCTGTCTGCTTGTCTGTCTGTGCGTGTACTATAAACCTCTGGCTTATCCTTCGGGGATTACAGCGTCATGTTATGTTCTGCCTGGTTCTGGTCTGGTTTTCGAGGAAAAGTAGCCAGTAGTATTTACCCAAGCTTCAGACACAGTTCAGCGGATTAGCCGAGTAACATCTCAGCTTCGCTCTGCGCTACGCCCGCGCTACCGTTCACTGTGGCATCAACTCAACTCGAACAAATTATAATAAATCTTCAAAGTCCTCATAAATGATAATCATGATATAGTGTTGTTTGCAGATGACACTTCACTTTTATTTAAACTGAAACGTCAGCAGCTTGTTACTGACAATGTAAATAGCGCCCTCGCTAAGGTAGTTAACTGGTTTAATGTTAATAACCTACTTCTTAACGAGAAAAAAATAAATGCATTAAGTTAACGATACCTCATGTTAGACAAGTAGAAACTAGTGTTCTTATAAAGGGTGAAGAGTTGAAACCTGAAAACACCACAGTTTACTCAATGGGGCCTCCATATAGATAAATTGTCAAAAAAACTAAGCACTGCAGCATACGCTATTATAAAAATTCGTAATTTAACTAATTTTGAGACAGCTCGTTTATTATACTTTAGTTATTTTCATAGTGTGATGTCGTACGGTATAATTTTTGTTTTACAAAAAAGGGCAATTCGTTCAATTTATAAATTAAGTCCCAGGCACTCCCTCAGAGACAAATTTAAAGACATTAATACAATGACTGTGCCCTCTCAGTATATTTATGAAAATCTTTTGAATGCACATAAAAATATTAATCTGTTGCAAAATACAGTGATATCCATAACATAAATACTAGGAACAAACACAAACTTGTTGTTCCCACTACCAGGCTCAAGAAAATAGGTAGCTCGTTTAAATGTATACGTTTTTGCAATAAACTTCCTAGCCACATTCAAGAACTAAGCCTTAATAAATTCAAATCTTTTATAAAGCGGAAATTATGCCAGAATGCCTATTATACTGTATTGCTATGCTATATTGAGGACAAGAAGGCTTGAGATTGAGCTGCTCCAATAAGTTTACACAGATATTTTTGCTTTCTTTTGTATTGTTCATCGAATCGTTTAGCTCCTTTAGTTCTGAGTTTAGCTGCATGACAACTGACAAATGCGTGCACTGACTGGACAGGTCCACTCCGTGGTTCTTTCCACAAAAGATCATTTAAGACATCAATCCACATGGTCTTCACATAACCTGACCAAGATTATGTCTGGACTTTAAAAGAGACTGTGACCTCTGAGTTTGTTTCGGTCTTTCTTCTCAGAGTAGTCAGATAGGAAATGCCGATCTCATTTTGTTTTTAAAATGTGATTGACGTGTAAAACTGTTTTTACAAACCTATTTTTACAGAAAATAAATTATTTATCATTCAATAGAAATCATAGATGGCAGTATGGGTAACCATTATGAAATTAACCATTATGAAAGCGATAGACGGCAGAATTTTGTCTGAAGTAAGATTAGTGAAAATAAAAACTTCCTTGTCTAATGCTGTTTATTTACGAGTATGTACACTTATAATGCACGTATATTTAAAAAATTCGAACTCTTATAATAATAAAAGTAGCCAACTGTTAATCATTTTGTTTAGAGTTCTTTGCAATAGATGGCGTATTACTCAATTTGTTCTGACATCACAGTAACCACTTTATACTTACTTCTTTTTTTTTAAATCTATTACTTTACATAGAAATATAAAATAAATCTATCAACATATTTTTCTGAGCCCGGAACTATAAGACATAATTTAAAAAGGATTGCATGAAACGTTTTAAGAGTAGGTAAACTCCTAGATGTCGTTGTTAAAATACAGTGTATGGCAATAAGTGGGTTGCTGACGCTGCCATCTGTTTTGCTGACAATTTGGACGAATTAAAATATCCAGCTCAATAGCCAGACTTAGGGAGGTGCCATTCGTTGTATGGGATTGGGTATCTGTACGTAATATTATATTATCTGTGACTGTGGTAAGTTTTGAACCACAAGTCCAAATTACCTAGTGTAACAGACAAAGTTTATCAACATTAAATACCGAAAGCGATAAAGGCTATATCGCTTTCGGTATTCACTTGGGTAAGAATTAACTAAATACTCTAAAATGTGTATTTATGTAATTATGGCTTTTGATTTTTGCTATAATAGCTTCCACATAACAGATAGAGAAAGTCAAAGTCAAATAATTTATTTCAAATAGGCACATAAATGCCACTTTTGAACGTCAAAATTTACAAAAAAAATAAATAGAATTGATTCTAGTTGCCCCTTCCAAAAGGTAGTTTCGTATGGAGAAGAATGGGCAAGAAACTCCACCGCTACTCTTTTAAAATGTTTTACAATATCTTGTACTTATACATACATGAATTATTTAATTATAATATGTGAAGACGCACCTAGAATAAAATTACTATACCACAATAGGTAAAAAAATATATAGAGAGAAAAAGATATATAGACTGTCTCTGTTTTTTTATCTTTGTGTACGTTTAACGGTTTAGGCAGCGCATGCCAAGATAGCTGTCAGAGGGCAGAATTTTTTCCGTCTTACTTGAAATTTATCGTTATATTATGGCCAATTTAATTCACACAATTGAATTTTTTTATAAATTGTAGCTTATGTGTTATTCTGATGTATACGCTATATTACTGTAAACTTTACAAACAAACATCCGTCCATCCATCCTCACAAACTTTCTCGTTTATACATATAATACTAGCTGCTCCCCGCGGTTTCACCCTCATAAATCTCGATCCCGTGGGAATATCGGGATAAAAAACTCTATGTGTTGTGTATGAGTTTTTGCGTGAAAGAGTAACAAACATCCATCCATACTCACAAACTTTCACGTTTATAATATTAGTAGGATTAGTAGGATTATTAGGATTCCCAACTAAATCAGCATCATAACATCCCTTTAGTAAATCAACGAACGATCTAACTACCCATTTAATATTATTCAGATAAAATAATTCTTACCAATGGCCATCAAAATAAGCTTAACTAAATAAGTAGCAACATTAATAAGACAAATGGGCTGTATATAGGCAATAATAGTTTTTACACCCTAATAATATGGACTTTAATCGTTTATCAGAGTAGAAGAGAAGATATAAATATATTCTCGTATGTAATAATGTGGTATTTAAGAGCTCGTAAAAAGAGCTTTATTGGTTCATAAAAAAGTTGCTAAATAAACTTTGGTCGAATATAAATAAAAGCTATTATCGTTTATCAAATTTTTGATAGATGGGTCCCAGGATATTGACAAGACATTATGCATTCTGTAGCATAATTTGTTTTGGACAATGGGCCAAGAGGATTTATTTATTATAGTTTAATATTATTGTGTGAGTGATTACCGCATGCGTATTATAGTTGGAAAATTAAGTAAGAAGTTATATCGATATATACCAACCATTGAGATTTCGTGAAGGCCAAGTGGTAAAGGCTTTTTCTGATACAGGAGGTTGTGGGTTCAAATCCGGACCGGTACCAATGTGACTTTTTCAATTCATCTGTACTTTCTGAGTTTATCTTGGACATCACTGATCGGTTAAGGAAAACAAAGTAAGGAAATCTGAACTTATATACAGCTGTCCCGTAAGTCTACGTCAAGCCGGAATCGGGTGATGGGTCACGTCATCATAATAGTTAACAGAAAAATATATCAAAAAGAAACCTTTGCCATGTATTTAAAAAATTACGGGCATTTATAAAAAAAAAACGAGAATATCTCCTGCTTGTGACGGTCTTTTTAACTCCTGCTGCTAGTAGCAGCAGGAGTTAAAAAGACCGTCACATTTTAACTTATTAAAGTATATTTTTCTGTTAACTATTTAGTATGACCCGACCTATCACTCGACT
Organism: Dasypolia templi; assembly: GCA_963555695.1. Classification (NCBI taxonomy): domain Eukaryota; kingdom Metazoa; phylum Arthropoda; class Insecta; order Lepidoptera; family Noctuidae; genus Dasypolia; species Dasypolia templi. The sequence continues at coordinate 5,181,843 of OY743162.1, read as the reverse complement.
CCGGCTTGACGTCGACTTACGGGACACTCTGTGCAGGTAAATCTCAGGTAAATCTGAAATCACCAACCCGTCTTGAGAAAGCGTGGTGATCTATGCTCGTGCCTTCTCTGTGTGAGAAGAGGCCCTTGCCCTGCAGTGGGACAATGATAGGCTACTAAAATAATAACTAATAAACAAAATAATGTGCAACTTGTTATATATCGATTACCGAATTTGCTAATTTGTGGAGGAACTACGAATAACTTCTAGAACTGATCACGTTTTCCTACGATAATAAAATTAAACTTTTAACAGTAGCAAAGCTGCAGGTGTATTAATAATAGGTACGTATGAAATTGCCATTTGTTTATTAGACAGAAAGTTAAAGTATTAACTTAGTTAAAATTAAAAAAAAAAAAAAAGTTAATTTTTGTACAAATATTTTATATTTCTATCAATCAAAATATGCACCCATGCTATCGATGCATCTCTGCCAGCGCAGTGGTAATTTTTCAATGCAATGAAGACATTAAAAATAGAATTGATTCTAGCCGCCACTTCCAGAAAGTAGTTTCGTATGGAGAAGAAGTGGCAAGAAACTCCACCGTTACTCTTTTAAAATGTTTTACAATATTTTGTATACATTTATTATATTTCTATTTGTGAAGACGATGCACCAAGAATAAAAATACCATACCACAATTGGTAAAAAGAATTAAATATAAAGCAAAGGCAGATAAATTAATCACGTGATAGGTACATTGTGCTCACATATTTACAAACATTGTAAAAAATATGATTTTCCTAAAATATTAACTAGGAATAAGTCAGTGCGTGAGTAAAGTAAAAATAACAAATTATACAATACAATAAGCAACTAGTATGATTTTGTCTAGCCTCTAGATTGTCCTATGGAGCAGGACCAGCATGTTTCCAAGCATTCTTATCTAGGATATAATCCTCTAATTTGTAATATGCTTGTTTACAAAGCGTTTTTTTAACATAAGTTTTAAACTTCCTTTCATTTAATTGCAATATTTCACAAGGTATTTTGTTGTAACATTTAACACAGTACCCCATAAAAGATGTATGTACTTTAGATAGTCTGAAAAATGGTTGATCTATTTTATTTTATTTCTAGTGTTAATATTATGTCTATCACTTGTTTTATTAAATAGATACAGATTTTTTCTAACATACATAATATTTTCATAAATGAACTGGCAAGGTACAGTCATTATATTAATCTTCTTAAATAGTTCCCTAAGAGATTCGCGGCGACGTAGATTGTAAATGGCTCTGACAGCTCTCTTTTGCAAAATAAAAATGGATTCAATGTCAGAAGCCCGACCCCACAGTAAAATGCCGTATGACTTAATGCTGTGAAAAAAGTTAGAAGTGCCCTGTCTAGAAGTTGACCAAATTTTGGAAAAAGTAGAAGTCTGTAGGCGGTAGATGACGTAAAACTTCCAACCCTAGCCCTTGCCGCTTAGAGTACATCTGTTGTGCCGTATGAAGTCGAGCGTTGTCGTGTAGGAGCAGCGGGGACGAGCGATTACCCAATAACGAGTCGTGCTTTCGTTTGTAGTGTTCACTCCGTACACGTAATTATTGTTGCGAGCCGTTTGTGCGGCATTGCTATCGCGACGGAACTCGTATTCCATAGTTACTGTTTATTTTCGTTCACTGATAATTACTCGTATTTTTAGATCAGATTTTGTTCATACTAATGAAAATTATAAAAATGTAGTGAATACAAAATCTTAATTATTAAACAAATGACTGAATTTGAAAATACAATTCCATACTTTTAAATAAAATTAATTTGAACTTAGAATTTATTGCCTGCCATACATAAATTACGTTTCAAATGGCCAGTATTGTGAAACGGCAACTTCATAGGTAAAGACCTAATATAATGCCAGCCTAATCCTCTCATCCAGGCACATTCAGGCTTAGAATACTCGACCCGCACCTAAATTGTCCCAATTGACCCAATTTCGAGATCCGAGTTGATTGCCTTCACAATTTAAAGGGTTAAATTTACTTTAACTTCATTAAAACCCTCACAAATTTCTCACATAATAGGCATCGGCAGGTGTAATGGTTTCCACGGTGATATTAGAATGGAAAACATTACTCCTTTCTGGGATAGCCGGGTAAAAATATAGCCATGAATATATTATTCGTTTTTGATCCGGTGATTAGGCGTTTTGTATTTATAATGGAGCATTTGTTTTTGTATCGTAAAAGTTACAATGTAAAATATTTAAATACCAATTGTATTTATTGGCAACGATTTCAGGTTCACTTTTTGCAAGCAACCTTTTTGTGTCATTATCAAGCCATTTTGGGACTAAACTTTCCATTAAACAAAAAAATATTATTGTTATACGAAAATACTTAGTCCTGGATTAGGTACTGCTAGGAGGTTCTTCTCTAAATCGTTGACCACCGGTTGCTGATACCAGTGAGCTACTGGTTTTGACTGAGGATCAAGAGGTGAAGAGGTTTTTCCATCAGCAATTTCTCACATGAACCCGTTGGTCCAGAGACTTAATATATTATTATTTTTGAATAATTGATATAATTTTGTTTATTCCACAGCATGCCGCTGAAATAGAAAAGAAGCAAAATGAGTTGGAGAACAAGAAGTGGTTGGGGTCTATAGTTCAGTACGGCAGCGTTCTTCAATTGTTGCACGTCAAATCTAACAAATACCTCACTGTAAGTACCTGCCAGGTATATTGTGACAACAAGTTCACAGCACATACACACAAACACTTTTCACAATCAACTTTTAAGCCCATGCAATATACCTATAAGTGTCATAATTATTAATCAGAATTATTACGCAATTAAAAATATTTTGTAAAACTTGTCAATCCCAGTAATGTACACAATTCGATATAATAAAGCTATAAAAACATAACATAAACTCACGCCTTCTTCCCACGGGGGTAGGCAGAAACCATAGAGCGCCACCTGCTACGATCCTTACATATTCCTTTTTCCTCGTTCACGTTCATACATTTGGTCATACACGTGCGCCGGTTGCGAGTACTACTACGCACCTGACCTTTCTGAAGAACATCGCCAATTAGGTCACTAAATGTCCCCCTCCCGACGTTTCCTCTCACATCTGCCTTGTAAATACCTATTGTTAGTATCCTTTCATTCATCCTCTCAACATGACAAAACCATCTACTCCAAAACCAGCATAGTCTTTTCAATTTGTTTTTACTACATCTTCTTTTAAACCGCACCGTTGCCTTATCACATCATTCCTTAGTCTATCATTCAAAGTCACACCACACATGCTCCGTTCCTTACGCATTTCCACAGCATTTATTCTGCCTTCTTCTTTTGCCACACCCAACATTTACTTCCATACATAAGCGTAGGCACCAGCACACCATTCTGAACACAGCCAGTCGTGCCTCTTTGAACATCAACTGGTTGGTCACAACTGCATGTGTAGCACCATTCACTTTATTTCCCGCATTCACTCTCCTTACCACATCTCCATCAATCTTTCCAAGCTGTACAGTTCCAGTGAAGCTGACTTCTCATTGTACGAAATGCATAACTGGTAAGTCAAGCCAATGCGAGGTCAGCTAAAACTGGAAACGTGTACACTGTCTTAGAAGATTGGTTGGCATCAACGAAATAAATGGCGAGTAATCACTCCCCGTCGGTTTGCCGACGATGTAGCAGTCATGGTTGAGACTATGAGGAACTCAGTCTCAGTACAATGCTTGATGACCTCAGTAGAGCTTCCGAAAGAGCGGGTCTTAAAATGAACATGGACTAGTCAATCATTTCAAATGCCCATGTAATACCCACTCTTGTGAAGGTCGGAGACGCTACACTAAGTTGTGGACGAGTATGTTTACCTAGGACAAACTGTCCAGTTAGGTAGGTCCAAATTCGAGAAAGAGGTCAATCAAGTATTTTCCTAATTTGAAGGATATCCCTTCAAATTAGGAAAATACTGTATCTTCTAAGACAATGTATTCATCTGTAATAGCCATACCCCAACCCTTATTGAAACAACACTGATGTTCCCTAAGCTAAGTGTTTTGGTAAATAAATGATGGCTTACTCTACTGACGTATTGATGGAAATGAGTTGTAGAACATGAATTTGTTGGTACCTATTTATTTAGTACCCGACTACGGCGAAGCAAAAAGGAGGGTTATGATTTTGACCGGTATGTATGTTTGATTTCTGTCTGAAATATTTTATTGTTTCGTACTTTTTAGAACTTGATTTTCAATTAGTATTGTTTTAGTTTTTGAACTCACTTTTAATGATGATTTATGTACACGCACTAAAATAGATACAGATACGACATGTTAGTATTGAGTGCAAATATCGTTCGGTACGGCAGCTTTCATCAACAGCTGCACGTCAAATGTAACAAATACCACACTACATGCTACATGCCCTACCCAGCCTTCCCAAATCTGCCAGATATGGACAATTCCATATATCTGACACTAGTAGTATAAATATTGCCGTCATCGCTAAGCTAACCACTGCTAGAAGTTTTAGTATTCTGAAAATTAAGCGTAGCAGAGCAAGTTTTTTCATAAGTTGGTGACCTTAGAACCAGTCTTTCAGACCTGTAATTGTTGGCACCAAACTGAAGATTCTGCAAGTTTTGTGGCAATTTCGGTATATTTTTTGGGTGTTGGCAAGATACTGGATTGATTTTCCAGGAAGCTCGTAAGTTTGTGCGCCCCCCAAACGTCTTACGTATAACTTTGCCTAAATTGATACATATTTTTTGGAAAAAAAATGAATAGCAACTGTTTTCTATACACAGGTAAACAAAAGACTGCCCGCGTTGCTGGAGAAGAACGCGATGCGCGTTCACTTAGACGCGAACGGTAACGAGGGCTCCTGGTTCTACGTCATGCCGTTCTACAAACTGAGATCCTCTGGTAAGTAGAATCTAAACTTACTGCCATTGAAATGAGTCTGAAGATTAGATATAATATGTTGAGAAAGAAAAACATTTGGCGCAAATGGTCTACGTGCGTTCGGACCATAGCACGATCGTGCTTGCTGGCTTGCGTGCGTTTGAAGTAGTTGACATCTGACAAGTTTTTTTAAAGTTAAAAGATCAAAGTAACACCGCATTAAGTAATTCCTTTTTCCACATACGGAGTCTGCGGAAGACCCAAACGAAAACGGAATAGTTTGAACAAGCCACACAATGATACATTTTAAAGACACTGATAAAGAAGAGTATAGAGAAGAAATACGAAGTGAAGAGTCTATTCTTGTTGAATAAAGAATAAAAAACAATAAAATAACTTCAGCTTATTAAACCAGCATGTCGATTCATTAAAAACCTCACCGTGAAGAATTGCGTGGAGTGAGCAGCCGTCTTGGGCAATCCCTAGCAAACTGACAGCTCAAACCACTCTCACTTCACCTAAGTTTTCACGGTGACATGTTTACAGAATAGCAATAGACTTTTTGAAACTTTTACGCTTTCACTTTGTCATTGCTGTCATCTAAACTATTTACTGAAAACTCAATTTATTTTGTATTTCAGGTGACAATGTTGTAGTAGGCGACAAAGTGATAATGAACCCCGTGAACGCGGGTCAACAAGTCCTACACGTTTCCTCGAACCACGAACTGCCTGACAATGTTGGCTGTATGGAGGTGAGAATATTTACCTTATACCTACACCGTTGTTTGAATAACATTACAGCGTAACTAATCAAGCCGTTGAGTTTCACAATCTTAATTATTTCTTAGTGAAATCAAGGAATAAAAAATGGCAGATTTATATATTCCATTTTTTATTCCTTTATTTTTGTAAATGTATTGTACTACCAAGACCAAATCAAATATCTATCGAATCATTATAAAAGCGTTCTCCGAAACTGGGTAACTATAGATTTACAAGATAGGTTGATAATAAGGATTTATTTAGGTTGGTTTTTAAGTGTCGCAGCATTATGCTTAGATAGGGCCTTTTGCCCACGTACAGGACTTTGTTTGTATTTAAATTTAACTTTTTTTTTGGTTTATTTATTTTTTATGTTTTTAAGAGTGTATTTAGTTAAGTTGGTAATATTGCGTATCACACTACTTACAGCGTATTCCTGTGCGTGTCACAATACATGCTTTTTCTTTCTTTTCTTTCTTATATTTAAAATTAATATTAAAAACAAAACTTTCAAGTAACATTGTATGTCAAAGTAATGTACTTCACGTAGAAGCGAAATATCAGCTTTAAGTAACAATTGAAAGCATTACTACTTTATTTATGTTATACTGAGCTTTATTCAAATAATAAATAATAATAATAATAAAATCGTTTATTTATATACAAGGGACACATTTACAATCGATACCATAACAATTAAAAAGAACACAGTTGCTAATATGCCTGAACTAGGTTGAACCTGTGTTTCAGGCTAGAAAGAATAATGACTGCATGTCTATTTTCTTTTAAACTATTACTAATACTTAACAGCTTAAACTTAAATAATCATGCCCACTTTCCATACATTGATTGACCTGTCACATGATTCGTGTTACAGGTCGCGTCTACCTACAACTAGTGTTGTCTATTAACAATTATTATTTATAAAAACACAATATCATATCATCTTTTCATTTAGAGGCCAGGGAAAAATAATATTAAGTTAAGAGGTTTTTGAGGTTATACAGCTGTCAGATAAGGTTTGACAGCTGTTTAGCCTCAAAAACTATACGATTACGATGTTAACATCAAATTGCTTCATAGTTAGTCGCTGAGAGAGTTTCGATTAATCTGAAATAAATCCCTCTTCAATGTAATTAATATCATTATCAAATCGGCATAGGGCTGCAAACAGCAGTTATATTCTCGTAATATCCCGCCGATACTGAGACTTCACATGTGATGATAGGCCATCCTTGTTTTCTACACTACATTTTTTGCAAGTTAGAGCAATCTATGATACCAGCCTATTACTATCCCACTGCTGGGCAAAGGACTTAACTCATACAGAGAAAACACGAGCTTTAATCACCAGGCTTGGTCAAGACGGGGTGGCGATTTCTAACTTTTATTGAGATTGGTACGTGCCCGGATTTGAACTCACAGCCTCGTGCATAAAAGGCGAAGTGTCAAACAAATGACAGCCTGTGATAGAGCTCGTTTAAAGTAGTATAATATTGTAGTCTATGGTTTTATGCGTAACCTGTCAGCTGTACACTTATTTTTCTTTCCACACCCACACATATAAAACATAAAAAAATCATAGCTGGTCATAAAAAAAGAAGTAAAGTAAAAAATAAATACCAATTGGTTATTAGAAACATTCAATAACCACATGACGAACGAACAAGTTTTTCGTATTATGTGAAACGGAACGTGTGTAAAACACGCTCCTTTTCCGAAAGTCTATTAGTAATGATAAACATAGTAACATTGCTTTGTTTCTTGGCTTTATTTGAAAATTCAAATAAGTGATACGCAATAAGCAAAAAAAAAGCATTTTTTTTAGATATTTTACATCACTAGACGCATTCGAAAATTTTCAGGTCAAGACTGAACATGATTCTTTAGTTTAATGCCGGCTATTCTCGATAGGAAACCACCAATTAGAATCGTGCACCTAGCTGACGTTTCATATGTACCCATGTAGGTTTATGTGAAAGAAAATATTTTTATTTGATTTGATTTGATTTAATCTACCGCAGGGTAAAGATTTCTTCTGTGCCCAAATGGCAATGAGACGCGCACTGATCTCCTCACTCTCTGAAGTAACTTGTCCTGTCTTGCTGCTTCCAATGTTCAACGAAAGCGTTAGTCAACAAGAGACTTATTTCCATGTGTAGAAAGGCAGAGCTAAGAGATCTTATCACTCGTAGAAACCTAGTTATGCTATTTTTTTATCTTCATATGTGCGGTTACAAACACAAATCTCAGTTTAAAAACTCGACAGGCCATGTACTGTGTTCGAAATTTAGTTTCCTAAAATGTAAACAAATACGTTCGTGTAATCGAAAAAATACTTGAAGATTTTTCTTGAATATTTGTTACATATAAGGTTCAGTTTGCGCTATACGACGACAACCAATTTTATGACTTTTGATATTAGTATTGACAGTAGCATAAAGTTGATATTTTTTAAAGTGAAAATAACATTAAGAAGAAAAGACTTAAGATAGTAATATTTGTTCCTAGTTTCGTGCGGAAATCGATTCCGCGACACGTAATGCAGCTGCTAATCGCTCAGCCACTGCCCCAAGTGTGCCATAAATTTGTGAATGTCTGAGTTGCAATACTATGCTAGATTTCAATTGGCTAGAAGATGTATGCACTTAAGCTACCATACATGATCAGCGTTCTTTTGCTCCTCATTTCTTAAAATTCCATACCGTTATGACCTCCAGGCCATGGCTATGTGGCGGTAAATTGATGTGCTTGAACCAAGGAACCATGCAGGCCAATCTGACGCAAGTCTGATCGTTAAGTTTGACCCCTTCACGTATGGTAGGCTTTAAAGAAACAAGACCATCGATTAATGCCCCAAATTCCATCAACCAGGTAAACGTCGTAAACTCCTCAACATCATGGAAGGTGACCCTCTTTCTCGAACACAAAGAGAACCAAGAAGAGATACTGAAGGGTGGCGACGTGGTGAGGCTGTTCCATGCTGAACAGGAGAAGTTCCTCACTATGGATGAGTACCAGAAGAGACAGCATGTGTTCCTGAGGACTACTGGACGGTCCAGTGCTACTGCTGCAACTAGCAGTAAGGCGCTGTGGGAGATTGAGGTGAGAGGACATCCATTCTTGTTTTTATAGACATCGAGGGCGCTTTACCTAGCCTAGCTAATACAATGGCTGTTTTAAAAACTGTTTTATTGTCCCTATAGTCTCCCACTTTGGATCCCCCGGGGCCCTTGCGCCTTCCTACCTAGTCATCTCGTGTTCCTTCTGATTCTTGGAGCATAGATTAGTTAGTAAGTTTTAACATGATTGATTGCATAATCATGTCATTTACAAATAATATCAGAACAATTTATTTATGATGTCACAGTATAATTAAATGTCAGTGTATCAAAGAGTAAGAAGTATAAAAGAATAAAATTAGGATGTGAAAGTATCGTTAGCAGTAGTGGGCTGCTCTAACTAGACTGATGAAAATTTCGGAAACCGCCTTTTCAGCATATTTTTAAATAACTAGCCTTCCAAGAACTAGCCTACATTTTATAGTAGTTTTCATAGCATTTCATTCGCCCACATTTACAGGTTGTACAACATGATCCCTGTCGCGGTGGCGCAGGACACTGGAACTCCATCTTCAGGTTCAAACACCTCGCCACTGGACACTATCTGGCTGCTGAGGCGTGTAACAGACCGCCGTAAGTTATCGTTATCATTATTATACGAGCAGAATAATAATCAATTAAATGGTAATAGAGCAGACATTTTAGTTAAATTCTACACGCAATTAATGAAGTTAGATATAAGTTTTTTTTTTCAACCAGTGCGCGATTTTAACCATGAGTTCAGCTTATGATTCTAGAACCTAGCGTAGAAAGTTAGAAGACAAAACACATGGAACAGTTTTTTTATTGTTTTAAATTGACGAAAATTATCTACGCTAGGTCTAGGGGGTCTAGAATCCTAAGCCATTCATGGTTACAGTTTTCGCACTAATTTATTTATTTATTGTATAGCTTTTATATTTATTCTGTTAGATTAGTACCTATAGTCTGGTCCAAAAGTATATGAAAAAAAAGTAAACAATTAGATCAGAAAACGTACCTGTGTACGTACGTATTTGTAGTGCCCCCTATCATGGGGTTTCAACTAGAAAAAATTATAATTGTTCTTGAAAAACAATCATAGATGGCAGCATAGGTAATCATTATGAAATTAACAATCACTGAAAAGCGATAGACGGTAGAATTTTGGCTGAATTATGATTGGTAAAAGTCAAAACTTCCTGGTTTAGTGCTGATTTATCTTTTTCCACTCATAATGCACGCATTTTAAAAACAAAATAACAATGAAGCGTTTAACTTCTATTCGAACCCTTTTTATGTTAAAAGTAGCCAACTGTTAATCATTTTGTTTAGAGCTTTTTGCAATAGATGGCGTTTTACTCAATTGGTCCTTCATCACATTTTCCAATATTCTTAGTTATTTAAATGAAACATCCTAATTTTTATTATTATTTTTGAATAGAAATATAAAAGAAGTCTAATAACATGTTTTTCTGAACCCGTGTAACCACGTTTGGTTTAGCCGGCTGACTAAACGTGGTTACACCCGGAACTATATAAATTTAAATAAAAAGATTTGCACGAAACGTTTTAAAAGTTGGTCGACTTCTAAATGGCGTTGTAAAACTAGTCTCTGGCAATTAGTGAGTCGCTGATGCTGCCATCTGTTGAAAAATTGGACGAAGAAAACTTGCCAGCTCAATAGCCAGATTTATGGAGGTTTCATTTCTTTGTATGGGATTGGGTATGTGTAAGTAGTATTATATTATCTGTGCCCTTACAAATTGAGTTTAATTAGTTTACGTCGTTGATTGTTAATTTCAATTTATTAATATTATACGTTACAATTCAATTGCTGGAAAAAGTGGCGAGATATGATATAAGATTGAAACCTTCGAAATACAGACGAATGTGTTACAAATTGGGATTTAGCGGGGTTTTTTTACACTTTCATTAGATACTTTTCAAACAAACTAAACATTTTTAGAAGTCACTTTTACGGGGTATGTTTGGACTCTTAAGTCAAACTTGTGCTGACGTTTTTTTTGTAGCAATTTTCATGGCTGCTTTTGAATGAAAGATTATATGCAGAAATTGTTCAATAACTGCAGAAATGTGTCGTCCAGAGGGCCTAGACAAATGGAATTCGCTTCGGGGCGATTCTATTTCTACAACCGCTATCGCTTCACTATGATACTACGCTATGACCTATGATCAAATGACATTTCGATGGCTTAGGTCAATACCATACATTCGGCTTTTCTACTAGCGCTATCGCTAATCGAATGTTACTAAAGTTACTTCTAGGCCCTCAGTTACGGGTTGCATCGCTGCCGATTTAAAATGTAGCTTCTGCAACAACTCGCCCTTTTGAATCGTGCCGACAAAAGTCAAAGTCAAAGTCAAAGCATTTATTTTCAAATAGGCCCATAAAATGGCACTTTTGAACGTCAAAAATTACAATAAAAATATAACTGATTCTCGGCGCCACTTCCAAAAAGTAGTTTCGTATGGAGAAGAAGTGGCAAGAAACTCCACCGTTACTCTTTTAAAATATTTTACAATATTTGTATACATTAATTATATTTTATAACTCGAAAACTATTATTCCAGTGACGCCCCAGTGGACCCTTGCGAGCCAGCCTACCAACTGGTCTCCGTCCCTCATTCCTCGGAAATCGCGACGTTATTCGAGCTGGATCCGACCACCATGACGCATTCTGATTCACCGGTACCTCAAAGCAGCTACGTCAGGTATGTAAGAACTCAATCTTGAACTCGTAAAGTTCTGTTGTATTTATAATCATCCTATAATATAAGATGCGAGTGGGCCGTATTACACCACGCGGTCCCAGTGCGAGTTGGTAGATGTCACCTGCATTCGAATTGTTTGGTTGTAGGACATGCCGTTTTCATAGTGTAAATATACACTTGGGAGCAAATAAATCGAGCCACTACCTTTTTTCACGTAAAATGGTAAATATTTTTGGGAATATGGAACGTATCAATTCGAACTATATATCGCCTAAAAGTTAAGTTAACCTTAACAATGAGGGTAAATTATTGAATAATAACCTTATTGAATGATAAATTATTGGCTCTGCAAGAAAAATGGTAATTTTGATAGAAAATTTAGTAGGGCTAAAACAGTCCATAAAAACAATAAAAAACAAAATTATTGCAAAAAAAATATTCTTAATAACTGGTATTACCCCCCCGTGCCCTGATGCATTCTTGTAGCCTATTAGTCATCGATCTGATCAGAGTTACGATGACATATTGTGGTATGTTCTCCCAATCTTCAAGCACAGAGACTTTAAGCTCGGGAATGGATGAAACAGCGGGAACCCTGGCTCGGACTCTCCGTTTTAGCTCGTCCCATAGGTGTTCGATCGGGTTCAAATCGGGACTTCGTGCTGGCCATACCATTTGTTGAATCCCAATCGCAGACAAGTATTCCGTAACGATCTGCGCGGTATGAGGTCTCGCATTGTCATGCATAAACAAGAAATTTTCTCCGACAAAACCAGCATACGGCATTACGTGGTCTTCAAGAATGTCAGTTATGTATCGGTCAGCTGTTAATCCACGTCTACCACTGCCATCGTTGGCGGGGTCGACGAAGACAAGTTCCGTTTTTCCGTCTAGAGAAATTCCTCCCCACACCATACAAGAACCACCACCAAAACTCACAGTATCTCGAATGCAACATTGGGCAAATCTTTCACCAGGACGTCTATTCACTCGGTTTCTCCCGTCATTGCTAAAAAGACAGATTCTTGCCTCGTCAGAAAACAAAACTGACCTCCAGTCTTCTAACGTCTAATTAATGTGTTCTCGAGCAAACTCCAAGCGAGATCGGCGATGAGCTACAGTCAATTTTGGGCCAGTTGCTGGTTTGTGTGATGTTAAATTTCGTTCCTTTAGTCTTCGTCTCACTGTCCACCTACTGATTGCGACACCTCGAACGTCACGTAACGCTTGCTGTAGCTGAACAGCATTAAGTCCACGGTCGCGCAACGAATTGGTTGCAATAAAGCGGTCGTCACGTTCTGTTGTTGCCCGTGGTCGGCCAGTTCCAGGTCGCCGAACAAAAGCACCAGTCTCCAGATACCTGCGGTATACCCGCTGTACCTTTGAACGACTCAAATGAAGTCTGCGTGCCACTTCACGTTGTCCGTGTCCAACCTCAAGTAAAGCTACAACTTGGCAGCTTCCGTCGGTGTAGTATCCATTTTATCAGGTTATTTTGATTACACAGACACAGATAAAGACAACAATAACAAGTAATATGGGTATGATTAACAAAAACCTCAAATTTAATCTTTTCTTAACAGAGTACAATAAAAATGTCATAAGCAAATTAAATGCGATAATTTTATTCTACCCTTTAAACTTTAATTAAAATAAAATTTTGACAACTAACTACCCTCATTGTAAAGGTTATTAAATACCCTTTTAGGCGATATATGTTTCGAATCGATGCGTTCCATAATACCAAAAATAATAACCATAATGCGTGAAAAAGGAAGTGGCTCGATTTATTTGCTCCCAAGTGTAGTAACAGTTGTATACTGTAAATAAATACATCAAAATCGGCACATATCAGTATCTTAGTAGTTTATCGCCTATACAGTTATGTCCCAAACAGCTATACTGCCGTTTGGGTTGGTACACCTACATATTATTATAGCAAAGTGTTGAATAAGATCAATTAGCTTTGTTCCATAAAAAAAAAACAGAAGGCCAACTCCCGTAAAAAACCGTTCCAAATCTCGCAGTCTCACCTCGGCGACAATAGAATGTCAAAAAACTTGTCAAAGCTGATCGGATGCGTACGTATCTGAATTGAGTTGAATAAGTGTAATTTAAGTCCCTTACATGAAGTTATTTCCACATTTGGTGACCAATGACCCAAGCCATTTAAAACAAAGAATCCTTTTTAATGCACTAATAATTCGTTCGTTTTGTGATTCACAGGCTGCAGCATTTATGCACGCATACGTGGGTGCACTCTACTTCCATACCTATAGATAAGGATGAGGAGAAACCTGTCATGTCCAAGGTACGATTTCGTTAATTTAGTAACTTGGAGTTCCTCAATTTGAAACTGTCAAGAAGTTGCTAGAGTGCGCGCGAGATACGTCTGCGCGCGTGTTTGAACTTCAAGACTAAATCCCTGCCAGCACTTTTAATTCTGGCATAATGATGGCGATTATTTACTTTGGAAAACAAGGAACGTAGCATACTTTATTGATACCTGATATCTTATTTAGGAGATTATTTAGGCTGCGCGCACTCTAGTAACACCGTGCTTGTATTTTTATTATTAGTGCTCGCGTTTTCGCACTTTCTCACCTGATGGAGTGTGAGTTGCGAAAATAATCTTGCGCAATTAAATGGCTGGCATAGCTGCTGAATAATATCCCCTTTGCCTAATAATTTAAGTAATAAAAATCACGTATATCGTATTTCGAATCTTTTGCTTTATAATTCTCAGTAGTCAATGAAATTTTTATTTCTAAACATATACATTTATTAATTATTTTACTTAGTTTAGAATTTATTGTTTTAAGAGAATTTTTTATATTTATAAAACTATTTAAGTTTTATCACAAGAATATTTTGAGAAACAATTTTTAGGGTTTTTATCCAACTGCATACGTCTACCCCATCATGCCTTATCCAATCTACCATAAACTACAATTTAAAGCTTAAAAACAAATGGAAATCTTAATTATTGAAGTACTCATTAACTAGCTAACATATTCTTTTAAGTATATGTCCAGTTGGTTGTGCCAAAATGCTTTGAACTAGCCCTACCTCTTATATAATTATAGATTATATATTTCCCTTTCATCCTGGTAACAACATTCTATTAACAATGATTTCAGGTGGGCTGCTCCCTCATAAAAGAGGACAAGGAAGCGTTTGCCCTAAGTTCGGTGTCACCCAGCGAAGTACGAGACTTGGACTTCGCCAACGATGCGTGCAAAGTGCTATCGGCCTTGTCGACCAAGCTGCAGCACGGGAATATAGAGCATAATGAGAGGAAGTAAGGCACACTTTTGTTTGATAATAATAAGAAAAAAATGTGGTGTAAAATTTTATTTCATCATCTACCTAGTCCTTTGCGAACTATGTTGAGGTCGGCTTCAAGACTAACCAGATGCAGTTGAATACCAGTATTTTATATGCAGCGACTGATCCCTGATCTCCAAAGCAAAAAAAAAAATGCTTGAACTGCGACAGAATTTTGTCAGAAAATGCAATGCGTTTTCAAAAAGTTGAAAGGATGTTCAAGCTCAGGTTCAATACTATTAGAATTAACAAAAAAAAAACAGGTGATATGTAATATATTTTTATGGATCCTAGTATTACTTAGTGTAAAGTAAACTGATGGGTTCTTTTTCTTATGTATTTTTCGCCTGCCGACAGCTGCAACAACAAGGAATATTACAATGTGTTGCCAGCCTTCAAACAAACCTGGTATGTTTTGAAATTCACCAGCACTTATACGTTTGAAACAGAAACACGCCAAAGCTGCTTGTAATAGCACGACGTTTCACAATGTAGCTCTCCATAATTTGAACCCTCGCCAATTTTTTAATTATTACCTTCTCCTCCTTCAGGGCACTTACCTGCCTCCTACAAGACATAGTGTACTTCATAGCCGGCTTTGAGAACGAGCCCAACAAGTCTGAAGCATTGGACCTGATCGTGGAGAATCCCATTAGAGACAGACAGAAGCTGCTAAGAGAACAGTATATATTGAGGCAGCTGTTCAAGATATTACAGGTAATCTTTTTTACGGCATTTTCCATTACAATAATTGCGTAACACGAAACATTTTGAAGGATATAGCTAATCCATTGCTTCATATGTTCGAAAAATTTGTCTGCTCGACAACGTACATAACGCATTGAATGTTGTTGAACTGTCAAAACGAAAGACTGGAATAAATTTGTGGTGTCAGCCTGAAAGCAAATATCAAGAAAAGCAGCTGTTTTTTATCTTCAAAAGTCGTCGTCAGATCTGAATTTTAGACCACTTTACCTGAACTAAATATAATCAGCCAATAATGTTCCCACTGCTGGGTCACAGGCCTTCTTCTTTCGAGATTGAGTGGACTGTAATCCACCACGCAGTCCCAGTATGGATTGGAAGATGTCACAAGTCTTTAAATGTTTGGTTCTAGGACATGCCGGTTTCCTCACGTTTTGGGTTTGGGGAACAGTGGTGATGAAATTATTATTTACACACAAAGTAAAGCGCCAGCCTAAGTTCGAACCCACGACCTACAACTCGTACCACTGGCCCACCACTGCTCTTCTAAACTACTAAACATTCAGGATGTGGAACCTACAGCAACCTACATTTCAGCGCAAACCATCCAAGTGTCGAAAACTTTATTTCATGCAGATCGGTGATCGCAGATCATTGACTCAGTCAGGAGAATACTGTTGCTTATCCTTTTGACCTAAACTATAATTTTACAACAATTCACGCAGGCACCGATGTTATTAGACTCATGCACTCATTTTAATTTCCTCTATTTGCAGGGTCCATTCCAAGAGACAGCAGACGGGGAAGCGTTCCTGAAGATCGAGGAGTTGTACGACCCTCGGTACGCCGCCTATAAGTACATCTTCCGTCTCTGCTACCGGATACTAAGACTCAGCCAGCAAGACTACCGGAAGAACCAGGTGCGTACGCCTTCTGTTTGTGAATCCTCAACTGTAGCCCGCGTATTTTTTTTTAACTGCTCCGTGGTGCCCAACATGATGTGATGTTTCTCAACATGGCGCCTGAAAGCAGATAACTATAATTACTTACAAAATCTAAACCTCTGAATTTCATACATTTTGTTAACAATGTTTTACCACACAATAATTAGACAATTAAACCGCTTGGTTAGCGCAGTGACTTGCGCATGGGTTTTAGGTGCTTGTGTTTTTTTCTCTTTGTCTCATACTTACTTTATTTTTTCCAGGAATACATAGCAAAACACTTCGGCTTTATGCAGAAGCAGATCGGCTACGACATCTTGGCAGAAGACACGATCACAGCACTGTTGCACAACAACAGGAAGCTTTTGGAGAAGCACATCACCGCCTCCGAGATCGAGACGTTTGTCGGTCAGTTAACGTCATCTTCGTCATGGGCTGCATTCCGAATTGCACTGTAATCGACTTGAGCAGGCTTACACCCGTTCCGAATTAGCGTGAGCGCGACACGATGTCCCGTGAATCGTTAAAGATGACGTCATGACATGCGCCATCTTGCGATAACGCCAACTATGCCCTGAATTAATATCACCGTTAACGCTGTCAAAATGACAGTTGTGCTTTTTCTTTTATGTAAAGTGGCATTTTCGAAATTGTGCTTCTGACTACAGTCGCCACCTAACCAAAGAAGGGGAAGATATTTGTGGTGTATACACAAAGAAATACTGTATCCAACCATGAGTATTCAAGTGAGCCTAACGGGCGACAAATTTCTGTCATGCTCAAATCAGAGCAATACGAGAGGGAATGTCAATGCGTTGCTTCTATTTTCATTAAAATATCCAATCGGTCTTATTGTGCCAGGTTTAGGGACATGTTATAACTTTTGGCGTTGCGCGAGCACTGTGAGCGCGTTTACGAGCGTTGCGACTTGTTGACAGCCCTCAGCTGTCATAATCATGATACATAAATCGGAACGCAAATTATTGATGTGAGCGGTTATGGTCTAATTCGGAATGTAACCATGATAATATCAGGCAGTAACCTAACAACCTTTGCACTGCATTACATGCGCTACTCATACTAGTGAAATGAATAATCGTGAAGAAAGTAACTGTAGTTGGATTTACACATTTTTGTTCTCTAAAGAGCTCGTCTCAGGTCGACCATTTGACGACCGCGTTGAAACTTTATGGCAATGACGTAAAAGCCGCTTGACGCGCTTGTAATTTGTTTATTTTACTATAGCTGTTTACCATGCTTTGGCTTATTGTATTGTTCAGAGCAAAAATTTCAATTCTCAATTCTTCCCGACTACGGCTTAGCTAAAAGGATGGTTATGATTTTAACCGGTTTGTATGTATGTATGTTCATCTGATCCCTCATAACTTCTTAACTACTTATCATAATTTAACAAATGAGGTATTGTTGGAAGCGTCTTGATTGTCCACTGGTTACAGGCCATATGACGTCACATTGTTATGGCGCCCTCTAGAGGACGTGAAGTCATGAACTAAAAAAAAAGTTTACACGTGACTTGATTTCTGTTTGAATTTCTTATTTTGTTGTTTCGTACTTTTTAGAGCGTGAGATTTCAGTAGTCGGGTTTTAGTTTTGAACTTAATTTTTATTTGAAGTTAAAAGTTCACCCCTGGCCACACTGATTTTGGATACCTTGACATCGTCATGACAAAGGAGTGTCCATGGAGTTTCTTGCTCTTTCTTCTCCATAGGTACCTTTCAAAAGACAATTCAAAAGTGCCTGTAAATGGTTTAAATGAAATAAATGCTTTGAGTTTAAGTATGTTACGTTGGTTTTAATAGTTTATGTTTTTGCCACCCAGGTCTTGTCCGCAAGAACATGAAGACCTGGCAGTCCCGCTTCTTAGACTACCTGAGCGACCTGTGCATCTCCAACAAGAAGGCTATTGCTGTGACGCAGGAGCTCATCTGCAAGAGCGTGCTCTGCGCCAATAACTCTGACATACTCATAGAAACCAGGTACTTCAACATAATATGTTTTGTATTATATATACTATAAGCTGGAGCTATACAACCTGGTTTTTTTATCCCATAACTCTAGGGTATGATTGAAACCATATCAAAGAATTAACTGGCATATGAATTATGTTATCGGGTATAAAGTAATTCAAAATGAGCCTCCTCGCGTGCCCTGGTTTGAGGATACAAGTTTGGGTAGAAGTTATGTTAAGTTAGCACTATCCATCGGCAAAATTTGCATTTCTAATGCGAAAGGTCGCTTCTCCTAATTGTGAAATATGTAACAAAATTGAAGATGTACAACATGTGTTCATTGAGTGTGTTAAGAGGAAGAATGAAAGGGAATTATTGATTAGAGACTTCAAATTGAACATGTTGGACGTTGGGTTCATTCAAAGTATTTTATCAACCCCTAAATCAGCGATTGCAAAGAGGTTGTGTGGCCTGGTGAAGATGCCTAATGAATGATTTCTTTTCTGTTACATAGTATACATACTAAATTACAGTTAAATTGTTAAAAGGTACGATGGGGTTGGCATATCCGTATGAATAAAACCCTTTTAATATTAAATGATATAAAATAAAAATAAAAGAGGTATGTTTTAACCTTTTTTTTCATTTTAATTCGACAAAGTCATGATTATTAATGTAAAACACTCTTACGTGAAATATGACAACGTCGTATTTTATTAGCTTTAAATATGTTTGAATAAAAATGAATTACTCGTATTTATCAATGAAACTTAGATACCCTAGACTCCTAGACACATCGAGGCTCTATTTTGTACGGTAAGCAAACAAAATGTTCAACCTCGCAAAAGTAACGATTCGCCATACTGGTGGCAATTTTTGACAAAATTTAATTATGGTTGATGATATCTCCGAAACTATGCATTTTTGGACCACTTATTCTAGGAGTTTTGGTATTATTTTTACCTACAGAATATAACCCAGGAGTAATGGGATATAAAAAAAACAGGTTGTATATATACTCGAACCTGCATTGATTGTAAAATCAAATCCGCATTTATTTACTAAATTGTCAGCAGTTAAGAAGACCCCAATCCGTACTCATTATAAAATCTAATTATGTACGACAAAATGCAATACATCATTAATGAAAAAGAGCTTCTTTGGTGTTGCTCCCAACATTTTAACATAATACCCGATGTCGTAAGAAGCATGCCATAACAAAAATGTAAAAAATGATTTCATAAATTATTAGTTGTTGAATGTTACTATGCGTGAATGATTACTTAAATGATAAAACAGTGTATTTATTACTAATTTAATTTGCGTTCTTTTGTTTTGATTTTATTATTTTTTGTTTGTTTTCTATGGTGGATTTTGTTTGTCATTAGTTTAAATAATCTTCACTGATATTTGTATGTCATCAATGACAAAACATAGCGCAAACCATGATTATTATTTATGATTTTGAACTTTAACCTATGTTTTACAAATAAGTTATTCTGATTCTATTCACGAAAAAAGTGGAGCTGTGGAAGTGCTATTCCGTCAATATGAGAAAATAATTAACCTGGACCGAAAACACACAAGCTTAATGTGTACGCAGCCCGCGTTAGTGTGTCCCTACAATAGGGATGGTGACAACTTTTTTTTATTTCAATCTCAAAAAAATATTTGTTTGCAAAAAGTGCAAACAATATTTAAACAAGCGTAGAGTTTAAAAATTGCCAAGTTATAAACGTTTTAAAACAACTGTCGGACAAGGACAGCACTATCTTAGAAGTGACGTCACGCACCATACTTTGTCCGTACCGCGCGACAAGGACAGGAATAATCCCCTCCAAAAACCAAGAAAGCGTGTAGCTTTATCATATTTTTTTATCGATTTCACAGATTTTTTCGATTTTTACAGATGCCTTCTTTGAAATCAAATTATTTGTTGGAACATTTCTAATATTAGTCATCATCACTATTAGTTTCACTGCTTATTCGCCAATGACGGAATCGTAACTTCGTCGGACAAAGTTCATTTTCGTTCGTAACCCGCAGACACCCTACTGGTTGCGAACGAAACTAGATTTTTTCCCAATTTAAAATTAAAACCTCGGACCATGCCGAACTCACAGTAGATCGAAATAGCTGCAATGTTAGAAATAAAATGTTATTTGTTTGCAGATTGGTTTCAACGAAATACGAAAAAAGCATTACATTAGACCCGGACGATAGTAAATACACCGTAGAAGAGGAAGTGATGCTGTTATGGAACAATAAAAAGGTAAATATTTTCCTAAAAAAAGTGTCATAAAATTCTGAAAAAAGGTACATAATGACATCACACCTGTAATCCCTGAAGGGTTAGGCAGAGGTGTACCTATAGTACACTCACATTTCGCCAATTATGTTAAAGTCCCATGTAATAGGGTGAGCCTATTGCCATTAACCGGGCACAAATCCAGACTGCGGGCTACTACTGAGAAATTCTAGATAGAAAAACACAATAACACTTAACCCGACCTGGGAATCGAAACCAGGACCTCGTGCTCAGCAGTAGCTCTTGCGACCACTAGACAAATATACCTACCTACATCTTATTTAAGGATTTGGCGGCCATGCAATCGCTTTTAATAACACGATTAGATTAACTTTGCTGGATGGAAAAAACGTCACGTAAAACCAAAGTTACCCCTTTTCGTAATGTTTAATCAATCTAATTGCTACAATACTAACGTTTTTTTCATATTTTTTTGTATAAATGAAAAGGAATGATTATTTAGCACCATTCGCTGAGTTTTTTTTTGATAAAATTACTATGTAAAATACCTACTAAAATGCGCGAGCGCAACCACTCGCGAGCATACTTCAGTAGGTTTCGGCGCAAGCGATAGCTATTATAACATTAACGTTTTTCCACGTTCACTGTATAAAATGACAAAATTATGAAAACATAGAGCTGTTTTTTTGTGTCCCATAAATAGATTTAGATTTTAACTTATTGATTCTATACTTATTGATTTTATCAATTTACCTATGTCTGCTCTGAATTCGAAAAATATTAAAATAGTCCACTTCAGAGCCCACTTACGTTATCATGGGTACATTTTCAAGAACTCGATATTTCAGGGATTCATTTTTGTCTTTTAAGGACGTTGTTAATTAAGATATTTAAAACCTACTTTCTTATTTTCCAGTGTTCTCGCCTCCTCTCGGAGCTAGCAGCCGAAGCCCGCGTAGACCCGAACTGCCAATCAGCCGCCATCTTAGACTACTACCGACACCAACTAGACCTGTTCTCGAACATGTGTCTCAACAGACAGTACTTAGCGCTCAACACGCTGTCCCCTCAGCTGCACATACATCTTATATTGAAGTAAGTAAGTCCACTTAGTAGTCTCTGTAGTAGAAAGTCTGAAGACAAAGGCTTTAACAAATCGTAATAAAACTTCTAATCTATTCTTAGGGCAAAGAGGGTCGATAGTTTGATTTTGACAATAAAATAAAATGGGTTTTAAATATGTATTTTGCGACTATATTTGCGAATAGCATCTATGCAATGTATCCTGCCCCTAAGTGATGTCTAATATCTAATCCCTTCACAGATGTATGTCAAACGCGTCCCTCTCATACGAGGTGCGCGCATCATTCTGTCGACTCATGCTGCACCTGCACGCCGACAGGGACCCTCAGGAGCCTGTCACTCCCGTCAAATACGCCAGGCTGTGGACCGAAGTGTGCGACAGGATACACATCCATGAGTAAGTGTAGTTGGGTACCTGCACGCCGACAGAAGAGTCTGTCACTTAAGACTATTATTTTTGTACGTCTATTAGTAATGCAATAAAAACTAAGTTAAATTTACAATTTGAAACTGTCGTCAGGAAGCTGTGACGTGTGGCGCTCTGATTCGCGTTCAATGTCACGTGATCAATGGCTTCATTTTTACCCACGAATTGGGTAAAAACTGGCCTATGACGTCCCAACTGCTGGGACACAGCCTCCTATCTGTGAGATAGGAACCCATCTATTTCTCACAAATATTAATTTATTTCGAATCATTTACAAAATTAAGTTTTTTTTTACATTTTTAGCTTACAACCATTCTACAAAACAAAATTCATAAGGTATTTTTTACTGACAACTTAGCCTATCACTTTATTGCGCGTAATCAATAAACCTGCGCTAGCTCCTAAACCATACATCCAAAATACATAGTGGAAAAAAAATCTCCTCTTCCACCCTCCATTCTTTCGAGTAACATAATATAACTGGACGCGAATCTATCAGATTTCCCATTATTTTTGGAACGAAGTTCCTTTTCGCACGTTATACTCTGCATCACTTGCCGAATGAGAGCTAGACCGAATAAAGTGTGACATTTGAACCGCCACGACACTTATGTTTTTGGACGAATTTCCTTATTGCACTATACACTCTGGAAACTTACCGAATGAGAGCTAGACCGCAAAAAGTATGACATCTTTACTGTCACGTCACTTTTGTTCTTGGAACGAAGTTCCGTATCGCACGTTATACTCTTGCACACTTGCCGAATGAGAGCTAGACCGAATAAAGTGTGACATTTTAACCGCCACGACACTTTTGTTATTGGAACAAACTTCCTTGTTGCACTAAATACTCTGCACACTTACCGAATGAGAGCTAGACCGCAAAAAGTGTGACATCTTTACTGTCACGTCACTTTTGTTTTTGGAACGAAGTTCCTTATTGCACATTATATTCTGCACACTTGCCGAATGAGAGCTAGACCAAAAAAAGTGTAATAACCTTGTTTTTTTTTGTACTTTATTTGGTCTTCACTGTAGCAATATCTTAATCTATGATCTAAAGGCAGAGTTTCAACATTAAAAAATATCAACGCAGTATCTACATGCATACTGTGTGTATGTGTATTATGTATATTCATTTATAAAAAAAACATCCGGCAAGCGTAATTCCTTTACCCTGAAGTGAGACGTATATAAGCCCGTATTATTATTATTATTAAAACAAACTTAAACTATGTCTCTTTCCTCAGCTACCAATGCGTAAAAGGGGGCCCAGATGCCAACAGAGAGAAGGTCAAAGAACAGTTTGCGTCCACCATCCGTTTCGTCGAGAACTACCTGTGTAACGTGGTCACCAAGACTTGGTACTTCAGCGATCATGACCAGAATAAACTGACCTTTGAAGTCGTGAAGTTAGCAAGGGAGCTGATTTATTTTGGGTTTTATAGGTAAGTTTTTTTTTAAATGAAGTTTATTAAGCAGGCCTCTGATTTCCTGAGTGGTTATTAACGCATATTGACAGCTGCAACACTTAGACCAAGTTCGTATGACCCTAAATATTGCGACGGGTTTTTTTTGCTCGGTTCAGTTCTCGGTGTTGACCCGAGCATTAAGAATCCAACAGTGCATCGCGTCGGCGCCAAGCGTTGAAGATCCAGTGCTCGAAACAATCCCGCCGTGATATTTTTACGTCTGTGCTAACGTAGTCTTATTCTTTAATCCTTCAATTCAATTTAATTCTTCAACGCACTGGTATTTTTATGCAACCTTTTTAAGCCGTAATGCGGCTGATTATAAGCTTATGCTCTCCCTTTTACTGTTTTTTTTTTATTATTATTTTATTTACGTGTTCTTCGAAGAATGGAATTTGTGACATACATACATACACAAACTCACGCCTTTTTCCCATGTGGGTAGGCAGAACTCCACCTGCTACGATCCTTACATACTCCTTTTGCCTCTTTTACGTTCATACATCTGGTCATACACGCGCGCCGGTTGCGAGTACTACGCACCTGACCTTTCTGAAGTACAACATATGTTCTAGCTCCTAGGGCAAAATTTGTGATTTTTTTGTAATAAAATGTTGTAAGTATATCGTTTACAGGACACACACAAGACACTTTTACACGTCATATTTTGTTTTTCAGTATTTTAAAACTAGATAGCGCCGGCATTTCCAATCTGAATGATCCCTGATCTTTTTAAAATCACGTCCAGTTAAATATTTTTCTCTTAAAATCAATATTTTCAACAGTTTATCACGAAGTTTATCATTATTAAAATATTATCATTCTCGTCACCAGCTTCAGCGACCTCCTACGGCTAACTAAGACATTACTGAGTATCTTGGACTGTGTCACCGCTATGGATCTACTCAACGAAACTAACGCGCTCTCTGGAGAGGTCGAATGTGAGTATAAAAACTCAGGTTAAGTTGTTGTATTTACGATTTAACGTTACAACTAATAGTTGTTGAAAACTTTGTGATCATCAAGCCCTAGCTTATTGATAACTTTTGGAATCTAAGGGAATGAAGGTTGGTCTAAATGGAATCAAGGTTTGCATAGCCTAACTGTCGGAAACTCATATTCCTATTCTATTTCGCAAGCAGCTCAGGAAACGGAGCAGATAAAACGAGAGAAACGTAAGTATTAACTTTACGGCCGACTTTGAGTAACTTTCAATGTGTAAACATTTCAGACAAGTAGCCATCAGGAATTTAAATGTTAGTACTTAGCTGTTCAGAGTTCCTTAACTGCAATTTGTATCTAAACGAGTTTAAAGAAGAAAAAAAAAATACGGAAAAAAACAGGTGTTGTAGTTATGTAGCTTTAAAACAAAATACGCCTGGGGCCTTATAATGACGTAGTAGAAGCATCATTGGTCCAGTGCAAGAAAGAGCTGCACAAGACGTATACCTTCACAACTTGTTTGTAAGAGAACTGCGATGGCTTTATCACTTCACCAGCAGTCCTATTCTGTAAAATTCTCACCGTGAAAACTTAGATGAAGTGAGCTGACAGTCCCTAGCACCAGGAGAGTTGATAGTTCACTTCACCTAAGTTTTCACACTGAGTTTGTACAGAATAGCATTGTTGTTACATAGTTTTATCATAATCTTATTTGTATCTTTCAGCTGAAGGCGGTGTATTGCGTAGTATCGGTGACATGGGTGCGGTGATGACATCTATTACACTGGGCTCTGTCGCCAGAAATGTAAGTTCGAATGTATTACTGTTAAAAATATAAAATATTTATTGGTACTCGCACAGGAAGAACACATCTTAAAATATCTTCTTTTGTTTGAAAGGACTACTACTATTCGAATTATTTCATATAAGCTCTAACTCAACCTCTAAGCATTTATTTCAATTAAACCGTTTACAGGCACTTTTGAATTGTTAAGGAGTCGGTAGAAGGTACCTATGGAGAAGCAAGGGCAAGGAACTCCATGGAAACTCTTTTAAATAATATTGTTCTTACAAATATATTAGTTACATCATTAATGTTGATCCTATATGTGAGGACGATGTACGAAAACTGTAAAAGCGTCCAGAGTGCAGCAACAATAAATAAAAACAATCCAAAAAATGAATTATTAAAATACGCCGTGGCAGCTAAGAGATGACTAGTCCCAACTGACGGCGCTCGTTCACGAACATGACGCACGGATTAGCACCATTCAACTCAACCATTTTGAAGGGAGCTAAATGATCCAAAACACGCGCCACTGTCAGCGAGACATTTGAGTGAGCATGAAATACTATCAGCCGCCAAGGCACATTCAAGTCAATATAAGACATTACCCGGTAAATGGTAGCTCCATAGTACTCACACATGTGCTATGCATTTATATAATACAAAGGAGATTGAGTTTATACAATGCAAATATATTCGTATATCTTCTACGCTATAATCTTCAGCAGTTCCAACAGTATTTCAAATTTAAATTAATTAGTTGTGGTGTGGAGCAGGACCAGCATTGAGCCAGACATTTTTATCAGCGATGTAATCCCCTAACTTATAATATGCTTGCCTGCATAGTGTGCGTTTTACAAAAGCTTTGAATTTCGTCTCATTCAGTTGAAGCATGAGGGGAGGTATTTTATTGTAACATTTTAAACAGTACCCCATGAAAGATAAGTCTACTTTAGCCAGAAACCTGGTTGAACTAATAGGTCCCGATTTCTAGTACTATAATTATGTTTTTCACCTCGTTTACTGTAAAGATGTATTTTTTTCTTACGTACATGATGTTTAACGTTCATAGATGTATTGACAAAGTACCGTCATGATGAAAAAATAAAAAAAAAATAAAAAAATGAATATGAATATGAATATGAATATGTTAATATCCTTAAACAGTACTTAGAAAATCGCGCCTGCGGAGATTATATATTGCTCTGATGGCTCTTTTCTGCAGAATAAAAATAGACTCGATGTCTGCAGCCCGTCCCCATACTAAAATACTGTAAGACATGATGCTATGAAAGTAACTAAAATAGACCAGCCTCGCGGTATCTACATCATGAAATTGACAGATTTTTCTGACAGCGAAAGCTGCTGAACTTAACCGTCCTGTAAGAGATGTGAAATAAGGATATTGTAGCCTTGAGTCAAGCGTGATCCCCAGGAAAACAGTTTTATCGACGAATTCTAGTTTCTCTTGATTCAATACTATCTCACAATCAGTACCCTCGACATTTAGCAAAGAAAATCTTATGCACTTAGTTTTATTTCCATTTAGTACTAAATTATTAGCAGTGCACCCTTTTGGACCAGCAGCAGGGGACGTCGTCAAAATTTGAAGCACGTTTATCTACCTGAAAAGTTAAGGAAGTATCGTCAGCAAATAACACCATATATGGTTGATTTATTAATAGATGAAGTAGGTTATTAATACACACTAAAAAGAGGAAAGGACCCAATATCGAGCCTTGTGGAACACCCATTTTTACTTTTCAACCAAGTGAATTGACACCATTTATTTGAACTTGATGTTGTCTATCATTTAAATAAGATTTTACTAAACTGAGCGCCAGTTTTCCAAGTTCGTAATGCTCAAGTTTCAAAAGCAAGGTGTCGTGATCGACGCAATCAAATGCCTTGGAGAGGTCACAAAAGATTCCTACGGCGTTTTGGGCCTCTTCGTACGTGGTAAAAATATACTTTAATAAGGTAACACCGGC
This sequence comes from Dasypolia templi, assembly GCA_963555695.1. Lineage (NCBI taxonomy): Eukaryota > Metazoa > Arthropoda > Insecta > Lepidoptera > Noctuidae > Dasypolia > Dasypolia templi. The sequence goes on along the minus strand of OY743162.1, from coordinate 5,154,438 downwards.
GTCGGTCGTACAACGCCCTTTGGTGTAACCATACTGTTGCTCGTGAAGGATTTTATTAGTATTGAAATGATTGAACGTTTGATTAAGCATTATCTTTTCAAACATCTTGCGGAAAACCGGCAACACGGACACGGGTATACAATTATTAGTGTGTTAACTGTGCCCGGATTTGAAAAGTGTGTTTTTTATATTTATAATAAAATGTTTATTCATCCTAAAGTAATATACAGATTAGACATAAGGTGGTAGGTCATATAGATAAATTATTTGACAAAATCTATTTAAACCATAATTATAAACCCTGTCTCTTAAACTAGGAGACCTGTAGCTTAAGAGAGAGATATATAATTACCTTACTGTATTTCATTAGATCTGGGAACACTCCTTGATCCACACACAAATTAATTATTAAGGCTTAGTAAGGCGCTGTAGTCTCAATTATGTGGGGGTAAAGACTTTTATAGACATTCCCCAAAGATCTTCGGTCAATTTGATCTTGTTTTGCTGAAAATATTTTATTACTGTTAAGGGGTTAATATGCTTAAAATTCAATCGGGCAGGCTGAAACATTCGCCCTTATTAAATCAAAAGCTCACTAAAAATAACAAACTAAAAATAATTCTTAAATAGTCAAGTAAAAGAAAATAAATGAACTCATATACCCTGTCAGTAGGTATGCTGATTCTGGAGAAAGAACACAAACATTGTCTTGAGTTAATCACAGCGACCAACTATTTGTATCGTTAATGGAATAATATGCCTTTGAACAAAGATTGGATTTTACTTTTAAAAGGCAAATCTAGCAAAGAAGAGCGCAGTTTGTTATAAAACGTTATACCAAGCCCAACAAATGAGTTATGAACCTTATGAAGCCGGTGAAAGGGAGCACGTAGTATGTTCTTATTTCTAGTGTTAACACTGTGAAAATCACTGTTGTTGTATATTCTGCCTAATATATAAGATGTTGGCGAAGATGAATTGTGATGCCACCCTGAGAATACCAATATACATAAGTGGTTTTTGAGTTAGTTTCAATAACACATACTAAATATTGAAACATAAACATGTAAATTATAAAAACAGTATTTCAAAACAAAAAAATTAATAAAATAAACAAAATCAAAATTTAACCTAAAAAGCTGGTACAATTACCTAAGACTAGGTTTTTGGCTATTCAATCAAATGGGCTATGTGGTAGGTCCTGATAGTCATAAAAATACCTATGACAACCGTGTATGGTATTCGGAAAGCCCGAAAGTCTGACAATCAGGCTACCTTGTAAGTTATGAGTTCTCCCAGTAATTAGGGTCTGGAACTCAGGTGACAGTTATTTCGGCACTAAACCACAGAAAAAGTAATACTACGTACTGATACCCAATCCCATACAACGACATGGCACCTCCCTAAGTCTGGCTATTGAGCTGGCTATTTTAATTCGTCCACATTTTCAACATGGCAGCATCAGCGACTAACATATTGCCTGTAGTTCTACAACGCCATCTAGTAGTCGAACTACTTTTAAAACGTTTCGTGCAATCCTTTTTTAATTAAAGTTTTATAGTTCCAGGTTAAGAAAAACATAGATTTCTTTTATATAACTTTGTAAAGTAATAGTTGAATATGTTGTTTTAAGGGTTGTTTGATTTATATTAGTTACGATAAAGTGGTTACTGTGATGACATGACAAATTGAGTAAAACACCATCTATTGCAAAAAGCTCTAAACAAAATGATTAACATTTTAAGGGTTCGAATTGAAGTTAAAGGCTTCATTTATCTAAGTTCCGCCGTTTATAGCTTTCCAATGATTTTTAATTTCATAATGGTTACCTATGTTGCCATCTTTGATTTCTTTTCAAGACTTATTAATAATTTGTTCTAGTTGAGACCCCATGTTAGTCATGGGGCTTAAACTCGAACAAATTATAATACCATTCCCCTTTTTAACATGGTTTGGAATCGATAATATATGTTCGTGCTGTAATTTTTCTCTAAGCACGCAAACAGACCGCAATGAAATAACTAAAGCCCTCTGCTCTCCAGGCAGCTGGCACTAGTTCCGGCGCAGGCGCGAGCGTGGGCGGCGGCCTACAGCGCAGTCCGTCGGCGCTGCTGCTGGCGAGGGAACACCCGCTCGTCATGGACACCAAGCTCAAGATCATTGAGATATTGCAGGTGGGGCTTACATATCACTAGGTGAAGTTCCGGCGCAGGCGCAAGGGCTGCAGCGCAGTCCGTCGCCTCTTTGTTATTCTGAAGGCACACTTTAAAAATGTTTTTATAGGGGAATAACGTTACTGCTTTACTCAGTGCTATCCAATCCAATTTTCAGTTTTCGAATTTGTGAACAGCGTTTCCTTCGAAAACACTGATTAATGTTTGATACGGCACAAAAGCGTATCGTATAGTTGTGAAAAACTGTTGGTGAATTATTAAAGAAAAATAAAACAATGCATTTTCATTTACCAAAGTAAATTGTTTTGTGACTTACTAATCTAATAACCACCGCACCTCCAGTTCATCCTAGACGTACGACTGGACTACCGCATCAGCTGCCTGCTATCGATCTTCAAGAAGGAGTTCGAGCAAGCAGGCGACCGTTCTGCTGACACAATCGGAAGAGCTGATGTGGAAGCCATCGGTCTTCAGGCTGAAGGGATCTTTAGCTGTCGGTAAGTAGAGTGGGGATAAAATGAGTGGGGTGTAGTAGCCACGGTTGATAAATCAAACTAAAGGATTTTGAACTTCAGGATATTTTCAAATGTAGCGCGGTTTTGTTAAAGTTACAAGAATTAATGCGATACCTGTAGCCCGCCAAATTCAAATTGTCATTTTTTTTTGCAGATTAAAGCTCTTGTTTTACGTCGTATGTTAATTGTTATTAGTAGGTTTTTCACAGATTGTACGCCGTTTCGTTTGATTTATTGACCGTAGATTGATAGCAAAAAAAAACTTGTTTTTATTGTTTATTAGTAGTACTTATGATTAGATAATTCAATATTCTTATATTGTACAAAAAACTGTAAATGTTTACTATTTATTTGTCAATCTTTAGATTTCCTGAATAAAAATCATTTTAATACAACTTCTTCTGCTACATTTGCACTTCATACTTAAACTTTTATACTTCGCTTTGATGAAATAAATGTTTTGATGTCTAAAATAATTGTTCATAAATCTCTGTAGAAAATGTACAAATTGTAAAATTAAAAATCTTTTTCATATCATTATTTGTAAAAATCAGTCTCTGTAAAAAATTACTGAGTTTCAACGAATCTTTCAACATACTTGACCGCCTCATTCGTTGGCTTGCTTACCTATATTATTATAGCAGGGGCTGCGTAGGAAAATGTCAAAGTCGTGAATGTTGCCGTGCGAAAAGGGGATGAAGTTCTTTGTCCTGTAGCTCCATTTGATTATTGCAAAAAATTGAAAAAAACCTAATGGCCCCAGTTTGCTGCCTACAGAAGTACAACATAAATATCGCGGTTTCAATTTCAACTGTCTTTCTTCCTTAGATTCATTGAAACTCAAGTAGAAACTTCAAACGATTGAATCTTAATTTAAATTGTTATGTCATTTGTTGAAGTATCTCTATTATCTATTACTGGGAATCACTATCAGTGACTAACGCATGCTGTCTGGTGAGGGGGCATTAAACTTCTATGGTCATTACATATAGACAAATCTTTTCTATAGCAAATTACAGTATTATTTTTTTATTTATTGGATCATTTGCATGAAGAATAAATAATCTTCTATCAATTTTTTTTCCGAAAAAAAATTGCATCTAGTCTAACTAACGTACGTTTTTTAAACTAATCTGACGTTTAAGTCTTTGTGTTTTTGACGTTACAGCTGCATAGTAAGGGAGTTTGAAATTACACCTGTAAAATTAGTATCTGAGTTAAAAAAACTACAAACTCTTCAGCTTTATTATTAGTATAGTTAAAGATTATATATATTATCAAAATACCTACTTAAAAACAACATCATTCTTTCAAAAAAACCAGTCCATCACATCGCTCCACCCCTCTTAAATTGAAGGTCTGTCGAAGTTCGCGGCGATACAAATATAACTCATTTGTTTAGAACGGAACGGCGGGTAGTTCCATAGATTAACATTTTAAAACTCTCAAAGATTTCCTGTGGTGTCATCATGGGTTAACTACCATACACAACTCACATTTCTTTCACTACCACTGTATGTAATGACCAAAACTCTAATAAAATTTGATTGTCAATAAAATATTCTAGGTATGGGATAATGACATGTAACGGTACTAATGTGAAATGTTTTTCAGAGCGATACAGACTGTGCCTGACAGCTGTCTTCCAAAAAATGTAGATTTGTTAGTATGACATAGTTTATGCATGGAATGATTAACTAAGCATGCGGTTGGGGTTTGAGACTAATCAGCTTTGGAACTTTTTTATTTGGTCCTTTGAACGCTTTAGTGCCGATTTCACCAAAGAAACTGAACGCGTCCAGCACATCTCAAACGCGATCAAGAGCTGTCAGTATAAAAATTGTTATGGAAATTTGACAGTGACAGCTCTTAAACGGGGTTTAAAAATGCTGATCGCATTCAGTTTCAGTGTTTTTGTTAGTACGAGGATACAGCCTATGGCATTAAGTACACCTCTGTACAGTACAACTCTTTTCTTAATGTCCCTCGGCAATCTGTCGTGTCTGTGACTTTAGCAGCTTTCCTCTTTTTTTAAAATAAATAACATTAATCATACAATTTCATTTTAAAAAAAATGATTTATCAACTTTAAGACAACTAGGATTAATTAATAAGAATTTTGAGTATAGTTTTAAAAGAGTATTAACAACTCTATATACTTCCAAGTCGATTGAGAGCGTCTGGTCTACCCCAAGTGCAAAGAGCCACTGATAGAAATCCGACGACTGACGAAACACGAAGTTTGCCGAGGGACACGAAGAAAATACTTGTACTGTACATATGTGTGCTTGCAATTTAAAATACATAAAAAATACAGTGTGCATCAATGACTCCACAATAGTCTCAACCGACCTGCTTCCTACTACTCAATTTCACCAATGAAACTGAACGCGAGTAGCACATCTAAACTGCGTTCAAGATCTGTCAGTGTCAATATTCCACAGAAAATAATGACGCTGACAGCTCTTACACGTAGTTTATGTGCTGATCGCGTTCATTGTCATTGATGAAATTAGCCCTAAATAGGGTGCATTATACTCAGCGATTTCAATTCGTTTTTAATTTTTTTAAACTATCGATTAATCATTTAACACTAAATCAAGAACTACCGGATGTTTTTCAGAAAATACCAGTTAAAATCACTACATATAATTATAACCATAACATTCTTCTAAACTTTAAGCTTATTTTTGACGTTCAAAGGACTAAAAGATCGAGTTAATGCAAGAAACTTCGAATTTTAACCTTGCATGTCATGCTGATCTTGTGAAAATGATTTACAGAATTTGTGAACTAACCCTGAACCCTTTGTTTTAGAAGTATTGTGAACCTTAGAATTAGTCGTTAATTTGTTAGGAGTAGAAATCATGGACACTAAGTGCGAATTTCTCTAATGAAACTGAACGCGTTCAGCACATCTAAAACGCGTTCAAGAGCTGTCAGTGTCAAAATTGTTATGGAATATTGACACTGACAGCTCTTGAACTGGGTTCAAAAGTGCTCATCGCGTTCAGTTTCATTTATGTAAACGGCACTAAGTGCGAATTTCACGAATGATACAGAACGCGATCAGGTGGCCAATTCTCTTACTTAAAAAAACGTTCAACATTTTTGACAGATTAAGACGGAGATTAGAATGTGGACGTTCTTAAAAATACGAGAATTGCCGGTCAGCTCTTCTTAACTGCGTTCACGAGCTGTCAGTGTCCATATATTCCAAGGAAACAATTACACTGACAGCTCTTAAACTTGATTAATGTAAGGATCGCTAACGGTGGATTTCACCAATGAAACTGAACGCGATCAGCACATAAACTGCGTTTAAGAGCTGTCAGTGTCATTATTTATAAAATCGTAGCGTAGTAGGCAACATTTCCACGAAGTTGTTTAGTCGTGTTAAAACATTTAGGGGGAAAGATGCATGAGGACCTTTAACCATTTAGGGAGCACAAACGTCCAGGTAGGCTAAGGCCTCAAAAGAGTTCACTAATGTTAACGGTCACCCACGTTTTATTTCGGGTTGGCCGAATAGTTTCGAACTCGAACGAAGTTACTCAAGCTCACCGTAAACATAAAACAAAAAAAACATACAAAACACACACGAAAGGTAAAAGAAAAATCACAAAAGTTTTTGTGTTATCATTTGCCGTTTGATGTATAGTTTTAGTTACGAATTGTGCCCCGTGAACGTAAAGGTGCATGTGAGAATATTGCTACTAACCATATTGCTTGAGAGGCTCCGATGATTTTCTAATACCCTGCTTTCGTCAGTACAATGGCTTCTGCGCAGGAGTTGAATTTGTGACGAGTTTGGTGAATTTTGGGTTTTGGATGATATTTATTTTTGTTACCAGTTACTAATACTATATTAATTTCGGGTTGTGGATTATTTAATTAATATCAATATGTGCGAATTCTTACGATTACGTACATCCTGGTATTTTTGGACAGTTAGCCGCGAAAAAATCCTATTGAATTATTTTGCAAAACATTTCTAAAATATTTATTGTTATAAAATGTTTGTAACATCTTGCTACATATTTTTGATATTCAAATTATCCGGTACTTTTATTAAGACTATGACTTATTTAAATAAATCGTTCCTCGCCCTCGAAATATATTTTTTGGCTTACTATTTCGAAATCCCTTAGAATGTATTTCAAACCTTGTCCAAATGTAAATATATTTATTCAAACTTATACCTAAGTATATTTTCTTACTATGCGTTCATATCGGCGATGTCAGATAAGTCCTGCTTAAAACCTCTGCTTCGTCTTAAGCACGGTTGCGGAACCCGATGAATTTCGTTCACTGACCGCTCTCTATTTGTCTCTGTCTCGCACCCAATTATATTGCCATCTCACTTGCTATGATCAAGCAACGAGCGAGATAAATAGTCCTGTGCTCGAAAATTTTCGGGATTTGTGGTCGTGTTTTACTGAACATCCAAACCCGCCCACTGCCTCGATTCTATAAACCTTCAACCTACCCAGGGATGGATTGGACCTGGATGAATGTGGAGGACGCATGGTGCTCCGAGTCCTGCTTCAGTTGTGTTCACAAGGGGCGTCTGCAGCTCTTGTGTCGGGGGCCCTGGCGTTGCTGTTCAGGCATTTCAGTCAGAGACAGGAGGTTTTGGCTGCTTTTAAGCAGGTTTGTTGATCATTATATCCCTACTTACTCTAACTTTTTATTCCGCTGACATATGTTGAATAGCAGAGTTTACCTCAGCAACCCGACAAAGGGGAGTGAAGAAAGTGTGATCGACAAACGTGAGACGATCCCCTATCCCCCTCTAGCCCCCGGTAGATGGACCGACGTTCTTAAAAATACAAAATGGATGCAGAAGGCGGTATAACTGGGCGTTGTGATGTGAATTAAGAGAAGCTTCTTTCCAGGACTGGGTTGCCAAACGTCAAATCATTCAGTCTTGATTGATTTGAAATTTCTGTATTTTAACATAAACAAAACATATAAATGGCATTCAGATCTTATTTTAAAAGCACTAAACATTAAGATTTGGGTGTTTTGTGCAGATTATGGCGCCTATATAAAACATTTCCAAATACATACATAATGTAATGAATAAAACTTCTTGGTGCCAAATTCACCAAAGAAACTGAACGCGATCAGCACACATAAACTGCGTTCTAGAGCTATCAGTGACAATATTCCACAGAAAATAATGACACTGACAACTCTTAAACGTAGTTTATGTGTTGATCGAGTTCAATTTAATTTTGGTGAATTTCGCCCTTAGTTGTTAGTCAATTGATTAAAACCGAAAAACATATGATACTTTTAAAATTTTGACTCCGCTCGATAATAAGATAACATATAGCTTTGTGATGAGCGTTACATATCTTTTTTTTCATAAAAAAATCCCTAACCTCATCCGTCGAAAGAGTCAAATGTAAAAAAAAAAACAATCACCACTGCAATAGTACGACCATCTTATCTATGCAATTATTGGTGGCGCTCGTTTAAAACGAAAATCAAAAAATTAAACAAAAACCGATCGTATGTCCCATTCAAAATATTTGTTCGAAAATCGGCCTTTGCACAGTAAGTTGGCCGAAGTATACTCGATCGTCATTTATGTATTCGGCCGTCATTCACACTCCACGACATAACATCAACAATAAAATATCCCTTATCTACCTCTTAATCGATATTACCTCCACCAGGTCCAACTCCTAGTTTCGGATGCGGACGTGGAATCCTACAAGCAGATCAAAGCAGACCTAGACCTGCTGCGACAAAGTGTCGAGAAGTCTGAGCTCTGGGTATTCAATAAAGGACGCGCTGTGCTTATTGATGAACATATTAGTGAGTACATTTTTAATTAGACACTGCTTTTTAATTTACTCACGGTTGCACGAGAACTACGAGAGTTGGTTATTCAGTGAGAAAAAGGTTAGCCAGTCACCAAACTTGGCGCAGAACTAAGTCGGATCACACACTATAACGCGCCACGCGACGTGGCATGGGAAACGAAACGATTCCCCGCTGATGAGTTTTAAGGGTTCCGTAGTCAACAAGAAACCCTTATATCGGTCTGTCCGCATATCTGTATATATAATCGGTCTGTCCGCAGCTTAGCCTAGAGGCTCTTAGCACTAGAAAGACTCTGATTTGGCATGTATATGCTTAATAATCACGTCGACAGAGTGGTAAAAATAAAACCCTTAAATAAAATAGTAGTTACTACTACCGTCATTTTTTTTATCAATTATAACGAAGTTAAAATGAAAACTATCACAGCTAAGTAGGCTTTACAAGTTAACGAGTAATATTCGACCAACTTACATTTGCAGTTGGAATGTACGGTAGAACATGTTTTTCAACTACAATGTTAAGTTTGTTCTTGGGATAAAATTATCCCTTCTACAGAACCCTTAATTGTGCGTGCTTCGACGCACTTGGCAGATTAAGTAATTAAATTTGTATGTAGAAAATCACGCGCTGAGTCGCGTTATCTGCGTTGTAGTGTGTGATCTGCTTATGAGCTTAGCGTGAGCCAGACCTCACTAAGGGCTCACACACACGATTGAAAATGAGGAGAGCAAGTTTTTTCTTATCAGAAACTTACGGTTTAAGACAATATATTCCGCTCAAAAGAATATAGTAGGGATGATGACTTATATTAAAAATGTTTGTAAAAAGTTATTTCAAAGAAGGCATAGTAAAAATGAGGTAATCGAAAAAATCGATGTAAATATGAAGAAGCTAAACGCTTTAAAACTTTTTGAGGGGATTATTCCCGTCCTTGTCGCGCGGTACGGACAATGTACTGCGCTATTGTGAAGTTACATAATCGTGACGTCACTTCTACGATAGTGCTGAGCTTGTCTAACAATTATTTTAAAACGTTTTTAACTTTGAAATTTTTAAGCGTTTACACTTTTTTGTAATATTGTTTGCACTATTTGGAAACAAAATTTGTTTGAGATAAAAATATAAAATAAATCATCTCTTATTACGTTTTTCTATGAGGAAAACATAATAATTAAGATAAGCGACGGTTATGCTGGGTTATAAACTAAAATTAAGTTGGAAAAAACATTAAGAACTTACATACGCTGTCTGTCGGTGACCGTGATAATGTATAAATGTGGGACCCATTTATATAAGAAAGAGTGGGACCTATGTCTTGTCCTTTGAGACAATGTAACAAAAAGAATCGGTTTTCTGTGATGCGTTTTTGCATTATCAGTTGCAGGCTCCTTTAATGTATAATTTGATAATCGTAAATCATGAGTTTATCCAAATATGACGTAATTAATACCCACGTTTTTAAGCTCTTTTCTCCTATACTTACATCTTCTTCTTTGATACTTCTTACTGTACTGTATCTATTTGGTCTAACAGGTACGGTGGGTCCAGGCGGCGCTGTGTTGGAACGCAACGCGTCTCTGGACAACATTCTAGACACGTCCAGAACGGCCAAGCACGACCACACCGAATATAAGAAGATAAAAGAGGTAAGTCACCAAGTAGGCTGCTGCAAGGTCAACCTCCACAAGTGGTGGGTTCATGGACAGCTCAGACGTCCGGTCCTTATGGCTGCGTCAGCGAACCGTTCGCCATTCGCGTTGCTGAATTTTGGGCCATTTTAATTATTTAACTATGTATATTTTTGTGTTGTTTTTGAAATTGACACGCTATGAAAAAGAAGATATACTATGCCTACGAAATCCGGTTGTAATTTGTTCAAATGTGTGTGAAGTTTCAGCTGTACAATTATCTCCAGTTGAATCGTGCTGCTCGAGAAGCATATTCGAGTTTTGTCGATGGAAGAATAGACAAAATGACAGATAGAATAGAGTGTCATGTGGTCTATTCTTCCATCGAAAGAACTCATTTCTATGGTGGTCATGATTCAAGTGCTACTGTTATTTTTCAACGTTCATAATTGTATAGTCTAGTACTTACTGGCAAGATTTAATTTGATAGTAATGTAACAAAAGGCCGTAGTCCCGCAATCGAATGTTCTCTCTTTTGGTGCGTGGGCCAATCAAAAAGTTTTGCGAAATTTTAATTTTTTATGAAATCTTTTCAAAGTACTCTCCACTAGCCCCTATACAAAGTTTCATGCGTCTGAACCAGTTTTCGAAACACTTTTTCTCCAGTCCGCCATAGACACCTCGTTTACAGTCTGCTCGAACGCTGACAGCGCATCTTCCGGCGACGAAATTTGTATCCCTTTGAGCAGATTTTTTTATTTTCGGGAATAAAAAGAAGTCTCACGGTACTAGGTCAGGGCTGTAAGGAGAGTGACCCAGGAGTTTGACCGGCGTGGTGTCCAGGAAGTCCCTCGTTTTGAGCGCGGTGTGCGAAGGCGCGTTGTCGTGGTGGAGCAGTAGCCCGCGGAGCCCTGTGTTTGGTCGCTTGTTGCTCACAACTGAGAAAACTTCTGCCAGCCATTTGGTAGTATACCATTCAGCGTTGATACTTTTTAGTTCCGTAAAGGAATTGACACCAAGTAGCTAGTCAAATTGAAAATGCTCGCGATCAAAATCTTCCCCCCACTTCTAGATCGCTCCACTTTGGTAGGCGTTGAATCGTTTTGAAACACCCAAACCGTCGACTGGCGCTTCGTGTCTGGATCGTGTTGATAAATCCAAGACTCGTCATCTGTAATGATGTCGTATAGACGCCGAGACCCGAGATCGGTCAGGTTGTGCGGCACCCAACGTGAAACTATCCTCCTCACGTGAAGATGCACATGTAGAATTTCTTGAAGGCTTTCCGATCCAACCTGCAGTATGTGCTGAATCTCTTGATACGTAACTCGCCTGCTGTCTTGGATTACATTTTTCAGTGCTAACACGTTTTCTTCCGTAACAGCCGTCAAAGGGCGAACACTTCTTTCTTCATCCCTCAAAGTTAGTCGACCGCCCTTGAATTCGTTATACCACCGATACATGGTTGCCTTAGAGGGGCCTTCATACATGAATGCCAATTGAAATCTATCTTACAATTAGTCTGGTTTTAGGCGACACTTTTTTTTTTCGGGTCATCATCAAATGTCTTCTCCCGCTCTGGGTGAAGCGGGAGGGCGTGTCAGACTTTTACTGACTAAAACCCACCCGTGTTTCTTCAGTTGCCTGTGCCAGGGCCACGGTATCCTAGAACCTGAGGCATCGACCCTATCGGACCCCATCGTTATGTGCTTACATCTCTTTTAGGTGCGCGTGAAACACGACGCGCCGACGACCCCGGTCCTGGTCCTTACCGGACGACGAGCTACCCATTGCTCGCCGTCCGCAAGCCCGCGCCTACGGTGGCCGGGAATATCGAGGCGACTCCCGACGCCCAGAGCGTCTCCTGCGGTGACTTGGGGCGTGAGGGCGCCTCCTCCTTCGCGAGCTTTTCCGCTTCGCACAAGGAGGTGACGGCTTTCCATTCCCTCTCGCTCCGTACCATGGCCTGGACCAGGGCCGGACGCGAGAGATCGCCGCCGCCGATCGCCTCCGCGAGGACACTGCGGTGCTCCGCCCGCGCTGGGCAGACCTCCACCGTATGCTCCACCATGTCCTCCGGGTGATCCACACAATGGTGACACCCGGGCGTTTCCTCTCGCCTTATGCGAAACAAGAACCTCCCAAAACAACCGTGTCCGGTGAGCACCTGTGTCAGGCGGAAGGTGAGGAAGTCGTGGCGCCTCTCCAACCACTCCTCAAAGAGGGGACTTAACTCCGCTATTGTGGCGTGCCCACAATAGTGGCGTGCACTCAGGCGTCACTTGAAATCGTAAAAAAAAACATAGCGCGAAAATGTTCCCGGCGCAGATCGTTTTTATAATGAGACATGATAGTTTAAATAACCTCGCAAACAATGTGGAGGGAAATTTTGAAATTGGAACGTACCTATTTTTACTAACAAATAATCATATTTTCAAATCTAGTTTGAATATATCTGGCGAATCTCTAATACATAAAAACTTTTTTTCGGAATACTTTCTGAGTGACCTGGTTTTAACTAATCAAATATCTGCCTCGCTGTCTTGAAATCAAATTATAATAGTACTTACATTGTGATACAGATGTGCTCTTTTGGTCATTACCTCCAAGGCGGTTTTATCCATTTGATAGATATATAGGTAGATAAGGCAGCCGAGTAGGTAATGATCAATGCACACGCGTGTCACACGACGTTTTTCAACACACTTGCGAGGAAACAAACTGTTATTACCTTTAATTATTGAAACAATTAGTGAAAGTACAATCATATATATATTTTGTATTGGTATTAATAATAATTTCGTTGATTTCATTTTCTTGGGTATATTTCGGAGATGATAAAAATATTCATTGCATTTAGACATAAAACTGTTTACGGAGATGAAAGAAAAAAATAGTTAAATATGAATCACGAGTGTGGTAATGTAAAGTAAAAAGCACGCGTGTTTAAAACACTGCATTATGAACCTAAAAGCGGTGTAATAAGAGCCACTTTATGAGCAACTGTGTTGAAAATACATTCACCAACTCGATCGTTACCATATGATCAATTCCTAGTCGACTGCAAAGTTTCGTAAACAATAAATATTTTCTTCTATCTTCTGATGGGCCACTTCTGATATACTCTATTCCACAGATTCTACAGCGCATGATAAAATACTGCACACAAGGCAATAGCGGCTCTGGCGAAAGTGGCCGGCCGCGCAGACACGAACAACGATTGCTCAGGAACATTGGAGTGCACAACAGTGTGCTGGATTTGCTGCAGGTCTGTACAGCTTTAGCTTTCCTTGGATTCAGTTAGACCTGGGGCCTATTTAATACAACCGATAGACGACAGGTGTTAGGCGACAATAGGGATGCTGACATTTTTTTTAATAAAAAAATACTTGTATGCAAGTAGTGCAAACAATATTATAAAAAGTGTTAAAGCTTAAAAATTGCCAAGTTATAAACATTTTAAAATAACTATTAGACGACTATGTAACTTCATACCAACGCTATACATTGTCCGTACCGCGCTATAAGGACGGGAATAATACCCGCCAAAAACTTACGGCGTGTAGTTTCTTCATATTTCCATCGATTATACAGATTTTTTCGATTATCTCATTTTGCCATGCCTTCTTTGAAATTAGATTATTTATTCTAACTTTTCTAATATTATTCATCATCCAGATCATCAGATCGCGTTCAGTTTCATTGGTAAATCTACCCTAATAGTAAACCTAAACAAATGCTTTTTATGTTGATCATTTTGTTTA